>CM022391.1:161409600-163909600 GCA_011833715.1 Carcinoscorpius rotundicauda | reverse complement strand
GATGATAGTTTAGATTTCTTACGTTTTTCTCATTTTAGGGTAATTTTTAATTAAAGTTAATTTGAATATCATAATGTAAAATCAAATTAAATGAATGTGAATAACGTTAAAACATACCGATTGAACCTTTGAAAAACATTTGTTTTCGAGAATGTTAATAAAAAAAAGAGGCAACATTCCATGCAATGAAAAGGCAATAGCCAAGGTATAATTGTTTTATTTACTTGAGAATATGTGCATCTGAATCCAACATAAACTAATGTAAACATGATTGAGATGTTTATATGTTTTTGCCGATTTTCCTTAGAAACGTTGTTGTTGTTTGTTTTGAATTAAGCACAAAGCTACACAATGGGCTATCTGTACTTTGCCCACCACGGGTATCGAAACCCGGATTTTAGCGTGTAAGTCCGCAGACATACCGCTGAGCCAGGGTACGTGGATGAGTCGGACGTTCCTTTAGTCTGAAGCATACTCACGTGTCTCGTCTGGTTTAAGGTTCAACTTGGTGACTTTGCATTTGTTTTGAATGTGTTGTTTGTTTGGGAATTAGGAACTCGGGAAACATCTCGAACACTCACGGTTTTAATATTTACGAAGTTAAAAATCATCTTATTTTGAAACATTTATAATTTTAAAAAAGTCTCTTTGAAATTAAGGGGGGGCCCTTAGAAACGAACAATGCAGAATTAAAAGCCGTTGTTTCGTTTGTTTTTCAAATTAACTTTCTTATTTTAACCTATTTCTAGGACTAAGACTAATTGATTTTTACACAGTGTTCTGTGTGTCATGATCATCAAGTCCGAAAATATTAAACAACTTAAACTGGTATGCTCACCTCACTTTTAAAGATGAAAGATCAAACGTATCCTCGCAATCTCACTTTATAATGTAATTATTAATATAATTGAATTCAAGAATGATTGTTAACATCTTCTTCTTGGTTATACGTACCCACCAATAGAGTAACTTGTATGCAATGATCCATGCATAAGTTTGTTACCACTTAATCCCATTTAAAATATCCTCCTTACTTTTATTGCTTTCCTTTCTCTCTTTTTGCTTCGATAAAATGACTAGGTTTATCTTTAATATAATAACCAGTATATCATAAGGCAACTAACTACCTCCAATTACTTATTTGGAGAATGATTTACACAACTAGTTAATTGGCTTAACAGCGCCTTATAGCGGCAAATTTGAAGAGACCCGCCCACTTCGTCAAACCTGCTGGGAACAGCAGGGGAAAGTTTGTTTGCTTAGGTGGGAGTTAACGCCAAGTTTTGTGGATGGATCATTATGCGTAAGAAGACGGGAACCCCTGTGGTAAGGGTTTTCTGTAAACGGCCTAAGACATTCTCCTCTGTTTCAAGAGACTGACGTACGTGGATGAGTCGGACGTTCCTTTAGTCTGAAGCATACTCACGTGTCTCGTCTGGTTTAAGGTTCAACTTGGTGATTATGCATTTGTTTTGAATGTGTTGTTTGTTTGGGAATTAGGAAATCGGGAAACATCTCGAACACTCACGGTTTTAATATTTACGAAGTTAAAAATCATCTTATTTTGAAACATTTATAATTTTAAAAAAGTCTCTTTGAAATTAAAAATATAGTAACATCACCATCGCCAGAAATATTATAATATTATAAAGTTTTGATCGTGACAACACTCTTGTAAAGTGAAGTGTAACAACTAAATCATAATTTTCCTCATTTGTAACAACAAAAAAATTACATCATTTGTTAGCGCAGTCGTTGTGTCTTCTCTACATACGTTTTTGGAAAAACAAAACTCGTGGTGATAAAATGCATCATAATAACCATACAATACAAACCACGAAGCTCTGTTTCTGCAGTTTATAAGAGACAATATACTTAAAGTTTTTATGCAATAACAATTTTTGAAAAGGAGAATTCAATATACATAAAAATATAAATAACAAATGTTCATAGTCACACTAAGGAATCCACAGCTAGAGATACAAACAGTGTTATAAAACATAACCAGAATTTTAACAATACACTAGGTTTTTCGTTATGTAATTGACCTGGCATGGTCACGTGAGTTAAGGCTTTTGACTGGCAGTCTGCGGCTCTCGGGTTTTACTCCCCATCGCAAATTAAAAGTGAATTATAAATTTTGAATTTAAACGGTAGTCGTCTGATCACATAAATGAATTAAACCTCATACTAATTAGCTATTCTTAGCTCAACTTTAACAATGACCTATAATTTAAATGAGTCTTCTTTGATTCTATCTCGAGAAGGGTTGTGTTTGTTTGTTGTTTTATACCATAGTAGTTTGGGATGCTCATTCACAATAGTCTTAGATACAAGTACAGTTTAATAAAAACAAATGTGATGAGACTTGTACAGTGGAATGCTGCTAAAACCTCTCAAAGGAAACAGAAATAATGATTTTGAAAACCACAACACGTTTGTTTGTTTGTTTTTGAATTTCGCACAAAGCTACTCGACAGCTATCTGTGCTAGTCGTTCCTAATTTTGCAGTGTAGAGGGAAGGCAGCTAGTCATCACCACCCACCGCAAACTCTTGGGCTACTCTTTTACCAACGAATAGTGGGATTGACCGTCACATTA
Source organism: Carcinoscorpius rotundicauda (assembly GCA_011833715.1). Lineage (NCBI taxonomy): Eukaryota > Metazoa > Arthropoda > Merostomata > Xiphosura > Limulidae > Carcinoscorpius > Carcinoscorpius rotundicauda. The sequence goes on along the minus strand of CM022391.1, from coordinate 163,906,999 downwards.
TAACGCCCTCACAGCTGAAAGGGGAGCATGTTTGGCGCGACGGGATGCGAACCCGCAACCGTCGAATTACGAGTCGCATGCCTTAACGCGCTTGGCCATGCCGGGACAAACAACCACACGAAACAAATATGTAAAGTGCTTCCTGACAGGCAGTGTAAGTTGATACTAAAAAACAAAATCAGTCCATTTATATAAATATTGTTTTATTTATAACAAAGTATGGGCAGAAAGACCAGAAAGCAATAACTTTAATAATTATATTTTAATTCTGTACAAGGCTGAAAGTGCATGAAGAAGACAACGCTATATTAAAGTTATTTTGAAAACTTCTCTAATTATATATTCATTCAAATGAAAAACATGTTGTAAAAAGTTTTCAAAGCGAAGTGGATTGAACGTTATTTTCTGAGTACAGTTAAAGAAAGTATGAAACGTGCGAAGTGATGCTGAGATGTGAGATGAATGGAAAAAAATGTGTGCTATTCAACGCTAAAACAGAAACAAATTTAATTTCGCATTTCCTGAGTCATTAAATTGTCTGCAGCATCAAAGGACTATGAATGCTTGAAATATCATTTTACAAATTAAATAGATAAATTTCAGTTCAACATTATCGCTGCACATCAGAAACGTATTATTACTGTCCCCCATTTCATAAATTCGTCGTATTAAAAACTTCTAAAATCACGTACCTTTTTTTGGCTAAAGGTTTTATGCAATCTTGATTACTGAAATATTTAGCATCCCACGTTAAATAAATTTGTAAAGTAAGAATTATAATAAATACTGAATTAAACAGGAATTTTATTTGCTAAAATACAATAAATTATATACTAAGTGGTTTTTCTACACTTTTCCCTAAAAGTAAAGCAGCTTCAAAATATCACGAAATATTTATATCGTAAAAACGGTTTGATTGCATGAGCACCGATCGTTTTTATCAATAAGAAAACAAACCACCTGGATTGTCAAGGTGTCTTTTCATCGAAATAAATTTACTAACATGGGAAGAAAGTTGATCAAACAGGAAATTAGAACATTGTAAGAATCTATGAAAAAGGTTGTCTGAAAATACAAAAATGATCAGTAAGATTTTTTTAAATCTATATTACGAGTAAACGAAATGCTTGTTTGTTTGTTGTTGGAATTTCGCACAAAGCTACTCGAGGGCTATCTGAGCTAGCCGTCCCTAATTTAGCAGTGTAAGACTAGAGGGAAGGCAGCTAGTCATCACCACCTACCGCCAACTCTTGGGCTACTCTTTTACCAACGAATAGTGGGATTAACCGTTACATTATAATCTCTTCACGGCTGGGAGGGCGAGCATGTTTGGCGCGACCCTCGGATTACGAGTCGCGCGTAAGGCGCGCTTGGCCATGCCGGGCCAACGAAATGTTAAGATTAGGTTAGAACCCTTGGGGGATGATAATTAAGAAAGGCTCTTATCTGATTGTTAATAGATGGCTTTTTTATTAAATTCCACTTTTTTCAGGTTATACTAGCAAAGATTTAAACAATATTCCTCATAATGAACAGTTGATAGATGGAAACAAGGTCGAAGAGGATGATCACATTAATTCTGAGCTTGTGAAGAAAAAATTGGAAACCCTAAAGAAAGATAAAGATACAGAGTAAAATAACATCTGCCCAACTATTTTGAAGGATGTTGAGGATTGGATATGTGATCCACTTGCTACAATTTTGTAAGTCCTTACATAGTGGACAGGTACCAGACGATTGGAAGTTACCTAATGTTACTCCTGGTAATTATAGGCCTATTAATCATACATCAGTCGCGGTAACAGTTTTGAAGAGTCTGAAAAAAATATACTTTTTTAAGTCATTTAACAATGTTTACAGTTTTATTGGATAACCAACATGGTTTCATTTAGGAAAAATTTTGCCTTAAAAATATTTTGATATTGTGACATTCTTTGAAAAGGTTGCTGCTAATGTAAATGATGGTAATGTTGTAGAGTTTCTGCATTTAGATTATCAGAAAACATTTGACAGGGTGCCACATAAAAGTCTCGTGAAAAAATATTTCTCTAAGTAAGGGGCATAAGTTAATTAATTGGATAGAAGAGGGGCTGGATGTAAGAAAGCAGAATATTATTATAAATGGAGTTCAACCAAACTGGATTAATGTTGCAAGTGCGGTACCTCCGGGCTCAGTCTTAGGACTATCCTTCTTTTTGATTTACATCAATGACATAGATGAAAGAATGATTAATGTATTACTTACATTTGCTGATGATATTAAGGTTTTGGGTGTTGCTGGCTGTTAGAAAGATGCTGCTGATTTATTAAAGGATTCAAATCACTCAGTGAGTAAGGCAAATAAATGGTAGATGACTTTTAATTATAATAAATTCAAGGTAATGCATGCAGGTTATGATAATTTCAATTATAAGTATAATTTGAATGGGAATAACCTTAGCAGTGTTTTAAAAGAAAGGGATATTTGTGTGTTGGTTGATCAGTACCAATCAAGTAGTGTGCTGTTTTTAGTGGTAGGGCAAATAGGATTTTAAATTGTGTCAATAGAAATAGTGAATGCAAGTCTAAAAACGTTATAATTTCGTTGTATAATTTCACTGGTTAGACTACATTTGAAGTATTGTGTTCAGCCTTGGGTTTCTTAACTTAGGAAGAACATTGAATTGTTGGAAAGGATTCAGAGAATAGCTATTACAATGATCCTTGAAAATGGAACAGTTTTCATATAAGGAGAGGGTAAGATCTCTGAAATTTGTTGTTTTTTTTTAAAAGAAAAGGTAGAGGGGATCTCATTGAGGTGTTTAAAATTCTAAAATTAATTTATAGTGTTGATGCGTATCTGTTTGTCATACTTAGTTGTGAGAATGGTAGGACTAGAAACACAAATATAAGTCTTAGCAGCATAGAATTCATTTTCGGATTAGACATTTTTTATTTTCTTATAGGGTAGTTAATCTTTGGATTAGTTTGCCTTTAGATGTTGTGGAAGCAATAAATATAAATGAGTTAAATTAAACTAAAACTATTCAAAGAACCCTTAAAACTATATTAATGATAAGGGTTAGTTTTAAGGGTTTTTTTAAAATAGTTTTAGTTTAATTTAGAGAATGTAACAGCCTAGATTGATCAATAGGTCCCTTGTTGTCCCTAAATATCATATTATATATTATGTAATGCTAAGTGAAACAAGAGTTGTTTTTATTACAAGTCATTCACAAACAGACAAAATGTAGCTTCAAAACTCATTTCATGACGCCGAATGACGAGAAGTACCACATTTAAACCAGACAGTAGAAACAAATTTCCACAAAAATTAAAAATAAACATCAACATGTTTCAATTCAATTAAGTTTCGCATTTATGAAAAGGTACGATATTAAATTCAATAGTTTTGTGCACTTCCTGTGCTCCAAATATTGCCACATAAACTTTGTTAAGTTTTTTGATGAGGAGTTATTGAATTTTAGATATGATATAAGCTTTTACCAATATATTCAGAATTGACATAAAATTTGAGAATTTTAGAATAACAGCAGAATATCGATGGATATCTACACAAAAACTTGTCGGGCAATTTTGAACTAATAAACAAACAAACTGATTGTTTTATGAAATGTTTGTGATATTATAATATCAATTCATTTGTTCAACTATTTGTCACTATTATTTTAGCTATGAAACACGCCTTCTTGGCCGGTGCAAAGGTATTTGGTACTCTGGGCAAACCTTCAGCCTGAGTACACCATGCTCCTGTATATAGCAAAATGTGCAATTATTAAAATAAAAGTTAAAAATCAAAGCCCCCCAGTGGCTCAACGGTATGTCTGCGGACTTACACGCTAAAATCCGGGTTTCGATACCCGTGGTGGGAAGAGCACAGATAGCCCATTGTGTAGCTTTGTGCTTAATTCAAAACAACAACAATAAAAATCAAAATATTTAAGTTTATTTGACCTGAATGAAAACAATAACAGTTGTAAGTATCCGTCAGCCTAGCATGGCCAAGCGCATAAGGCGTGCGACTCGTAATCCGATAGTCGCGGGTTCGTGTCCGTGTCGTGCTAAACATGCTTGCCCTCCCAGCTGTGGACGTGTATGATGTGACGGTCAATCCCGCTATTCGTTGGCAAAAGAGTAGCCCAAGAGTTGGCGGTGGGTGGTGATGACTAGCTGCCTTCCCTCTAGTCTTACACTGCTAAATTAGGGACGGCTAGCACAGATAGCCCTCGAGTAGCTTTGTGCGAAATTCCAAAACAAACAAGTATCCGCTATTCTTCAGTTTTTTTATTGACTGTAGATATAAAGCATGATCGACGTTGTTTTATTGAACTATGTAATAAGTGTATTAAGACAAAACTGAGAATCAAACCTTTACTTTTCCGAAAAGTACTTGTAAAATCTCAAATGACAAATATGGCGGATGGCAACTGTCTTCACGGATAGTTTTGTTATAACTGCCCAAATAGTATAATTTTCTCCTGCAATACTTGCGGTGTTTCACAGATTTTGTGCCACCCCCTTGTTTTTGCCTCCCTAGGCAACTGCCTAGTTTGACTAGTGCTGGCCTCAGCCTGCACTTTCTCAGAGCAATCATAGTTGTATTGTACTGTGTGCTAGTTATATTGTTATTCAACTCTTTCAGTTTTAAATTCTCTCTTTAATAACAATAACTTATACGATGAGAAACATGATCAGCAATATATAATCAACTATCTCGCTGAGAAAGCTTTGATCAAAAGTTTAAAAATACCTAACATATACCGTAAAATTCTGTGCAGTAGCCAGATCTAAAACGAAACATTTTTAAAAGCGTATTATCGATAATCGAAGAGAACAAGCTGGACATATTCTTCAAGATTCATATTATGCTATTAATACCAAAAACCTAAACTGCGATCTTTTATCACTCTCGTCCCCAAACTCATCACAGACTAAAAACAAAATGTAATAATAATTTAGACTGCTATTGAACCAAAATTTTGTACATGTATACCTGGTTCAGAGAATATTAGGTTTACATGGAGACTTATTACTTATTCGAGTAATTCTAATTGACCTACAGTTATCACCACTTAAAAAGGACTGTTCTTAAGTGTAACAGTTCCAAGTAATAAGCCTCTTGCTAGTACAGCGGTTTGTCTTCAGATTTACAACGTTGAAATCAGGGGTTCGATTTCCCTCGATGGGCTCAGTAGATAGCCCCATGTGGCTTTGCAATAAGAAAACACACTCCAAGTAATAAATCTAAAAAATATTTAGTGAACTCTTTCTTTAGTAGTACTCTAAGAATTTGCGATCAGTTAGTTTATGGTAGATAAAAACTACAATATAAAAAAATACTTCAGACGTATTGATTTGTGACTGTACATTTAAACTGTTTTCATGAGATGGAAGAAAATATTATACAGAATAGAAAGTATATAGTTGAGAAAAGTTGGTTGCAAGTCTAAAGTGTATGGGTTTTTCCATACAATGTAAATATAGTGATTTACTTGTATTTTGTTGTTGTTGTTTTATAAGAGTTTGGAAAGAGCTAGAACTAACCATATACACACGTCGTAGTTTTAACACAAAGATTATATGGCTCATCGTTCATCATCGTAGCTGACAACAGAGGCCCCAGTTGAACGAAATAAAGGCCATGTCAGATAAAAGACATATTTCAAATTAGTCATCATGTTCCTGACAGACCCAAGTCGTATTTTATCTATTGTCGTAACATGGACTTGACATGTGAAAGCTAGACTGCTTTCTTTCCAGCCCTCGGTGACAATCTAGAAGCTTGGTGCTGGCATTTTTACAAAACTCTTGACGAACGGGCTAGCATATAAGGTATTCACAGTGTATATTTATATCTATCTATCTGTCTATCTATCCGTTCATAGTCCGTTAGAAAAAAAAAATTACCTCCGTTCGGCTGTATAACTTACGTGTCGTATAGAGCGCGCCGGGTTCAAAGAGATATATGGTTTTGGACACTTTGTTGTATTGTGACGAGTTGGCACGGTGTAGGTGATTTATTTCCTGCAAAGAAAAGCCTAAACGAACTAAGAATTTAGAACACTTTGTTGAAGTAATAAAATAGAAAATAATACCAAAAAAAAACACACACATAATTTTAGTAATAGATATCATGTTTGAAAATCTTAGAGACAAGCTGGAACAAGTGCTTGAGAAAAGTGCGCAATAAAATTATCAGATAATTTAATCTTTACTCGCCGTTACTTCACAACATATAGAATATATGGAATACTTTACGTGCATGTCTATTTGATTCAACTATGTGTACTTATAGAGAACACAACCACGCAACTGATGTAGATCCACATTATATCATAAAACATATCTAAAATGATAGAAATATTTCCATAAAAATTACACGAACTCATTTAATGGATGACTAGATTATAAAGCTTTGTTTTGTTCCTTTGGTTGTTGTAAAGCTACACGACTGGCTATCTGTGGCTTGCGCACCATGGGTATCTATTCTGGATTTTAGCGTTAAAACACTGAATAACCAGGTGTGAGTAGGAGTGGCAAAGTTTTGGTATGCCTATAAACTTGTGTGGCAAAGTTCTGGTATGCCTATAAACTTGTGTGGCAAAGTTTTGGTATGGCTATAAACTTGTGTGGCAAAGTTTTGGTATGGCTATAAACACGTGTGGCAAAGTTTTGGTATGCCTATAAACTTGTGTGGCAAAGTTTTGGTATGGCTATAAACACGTGTGGCAAAGTTTTGGTAGGGCTATAAACGTGTCTGGCAAACTAAGTGTATGACTATAAACTTGTGTGTGCGAATTATATGATTGATAGTCTGCATAAATTCAAGTTTGCACATTTAAATGTACATTCATTTACATTCGTAAATGAATGTAATTCTGTAAGAATGTCTTGTAATATAAATTATAATCAACAGATCATTTGGGGGTAGTTGGAACTGCTTCAATATATATATATATATATAATGACGATGTTATGATTGGATACTGACTAAAACTTGACTGTGAATTAATTTTTCTTCCGGGTGTTAAAATAAAATACTGGTTAAACGTATTTATGCATATATATCTAAATGCAGAACTTCATGGACATCAAGGAATATCTAGGGTGGCTGTTCATGGAACTTTCCTTAGTTTTTTTTACTAGAATTAGTAAATAGTTATGTTGTTCTTTCGAGTGAATGGAGAAATGGTGTTTAGGAACCACCAGTAATTTACGTTTTCTCCTTCGACAGCAGTCTTTCTCTTTCTCTCTTATGGTCATTGGATGGGATCTTGTAGAATTAGGTTTAGCTTTGTAAAACGACCAAAACTGAGGCTGCACGAAATCGTTACTTTGTAGAATTAAGCTTAACTTGACAGAACTAGTCATTTCAATAAGTATACTTTTTTTAACTCGATGCAATTCCAAGAGCTAATTTAATTTGATAAAAGGTTGATAGGTCAAGCTTGGTTGTTTCAGTGAATTAGATGATTACACATAGGACGTTTACAGATTTCAAATAATTTAGATGGAGGTAAATTAAAAGCGTTAAATATTGTAATGAATATTCATATATTAAGAATGCTATCTATGTGTTAATAGTGTAACTGTTATTTGAAGAATTCTAAAGATAAAATAAAAAGTTAGATAAAACCAAAATTTTCAATCTGAACAACATCTTATGAGCACGGGCCTGGTCGGAAACACCTGAAGTTCAGTATAGTGGTCGATAATTATGGAATACTGACCAAAGGAAAGTCAACAAGCCAACCAATATTACAGCTTTTTTCTACCTTCTGAATGGAGAAGTGAAGTTGACTGTCATCATCATGACACTACTGCAGAAAAACACGGGAAATATGTTTAGCAGTATCATGTCTCGAATCCTGGATTTCATTATAAGCAGCCCTATATCCTAGTCACTGGGTTAAATTCAAACCTTAACGTTGTTTAAAGAGCTAAATTTGTAGAAGTTTCTTATTAAAAAGAAATTGAATATAGCAACGTACTAAACAAAGAGAAATTGAATGTAGCAACGTACTAAACAAAGAGAAATTGAATGTAGCAACGTATTAAACAAAGAGAAATTGCATTTATAGTAAAAAACAACAACATTGTGTTGTGCGTAAAATGTCTGAAGGGGAAAAAATGATTTTATGCAATTGTTTACAGCATATTATTTGTTTAAACGGTTACGTATAATTGTGTTTCATATCTAAATAGCTAACTCTAATCTATTATAAACAATACCAAATTAACACCGAATACAACAGCTTTACTGCCTGTGTTTTTATGTAAATGTGTCTGTAAATGTAAGAAAAACTAACAACAATATCAACAAAACTTTGACTAAGCAGCTTTACTGCCTGTGTTTTTTATGTAAATATGTCTGTAAATGTAAGAAAAACTAACAACAGTATCAACAAAACTTTGACTAGGCGCACCACAACACTGCGTTTAACACTTTGTGTTAAAAAATCCACTAAAGTGCTCGAAGATATTTAATGAAGGAAAAGCATTAGGTATATTTCTACATCGGTAGAAGGTATATATACAGGGTGGTCGCTAGAAAAGCGGAAAATTTGAGGGTCAGATGAGATCATGAATAAAATGCGTGCTTACTCATTTCTATTTTGATTTCTTTACATCATGAATAAGATGCATGATTTTAATAGTTTTGAGCATCTATGAGTGTAATATAATATATGCCTTTAAAAAACTTTGTAAAAGTTATTCTTTGTAAAAATAAATAGCTGTTTGACAAATTTTCCGCTTTTCTAGCGACTACCCTGTATATATGGCTCACATACTGTAAAAAGTTGTTTACGGGTATATAGAGCGCTATAGTTTGTTATTAAGCACAAAATTACACAATAGACTGACTGTGATCTGTCAATCGCGGGTATCGAACCCATCTTTTTAGCGTTATAAAGTCCCAGATCTTCCAATGTGCCACTCTGGGAGTCTCTCATAAGTAAAACTTTACGTTTGTTTTTGTTTGTTAAATGATACATTTTAAAATTTATCTGAGTTGGCTCGGTCTTATTTACTAATCACCATATAAACCTCCTGAAACTATGTTGATTTGGTCCTCATGATTATCATGAAATGTTTAATGTTTATAAATCAACAAATAGGGTAAGAGTCATGCGTGTAGTGTATGATGGCGTCAAATGCTCCTCCCACGAAGAGTGGTTGGGGTAATAAAATATTCTCCAATTCCGAAACTGATGACTCGGGTACCAGATGTACATGGTCATGGGTAATACTGCCACACAAAGTTGGAGACGATGGTCTCGAAACAGTGGGAAACTTGATTGATAAGCTCTTTAGTGAAGAAGTTTCTTGCATTCAGCATTTGATCCAGCATAGTCTATTCTTATTACCCACGGGCTTTAATTTGGATATTAAGCCACGCAAGTCACGTGATCGTTGTATAATCTTGAGTATATATATATATATATATATATAAGTAATTATCCAGAGCACAGAGAAAAATTATCACTGAGCTCTTTTGGGACCAGTGCGTTATTTTTAACCAATTCCTTTTATAGTTGAATCATATAAAGACGAGGACTCTTTTATTTCTCTTTAATATGGTTTCATTTCGAAACTTAACCTTACCACATAAACAAATACAATATAAACAAACGTATGTCTTCTATTTTGCGCATAAAGTTGTTTTCATTTCCCTTAGCGACCACGTTGAGCAGAATTTATAAGTTTTATGTGCTGCACAGCTCCAAAAATCACCTACTAAGATTATGCATAGGTCATATTTTACATTGTTGTCGTGTGTTAAAACCAAATGTTGTCGATAAGACGAGAAAAGCAGTTTCCAGAGAAACATAAAATGGTAATATTCATACAGAATTATCACTATATACAACACTTCTTCTCTGCTATCTTAAGAGCAAAAAAGGCTGGGGTTTAAGTATCCGAGAATTGCAATGTAGATATATATGCGCACATATATATTTAAATATATTGACCAAGCCTTTCACTTTTCATTTGGCCTGACAATTCACATTCTGCTATTATTGCTAACTACTAGACGCTCTCGCGCCACAAGCTCCAAATGAACGCTCACTTGCTGCTGTCGTAATTCAACGTAAATGCAAATGAACGAACTGTAGTAAGATCATATCTATCCCGAGCGCGTTAAGAACTAGCGCAATTTAGCTCCAAAGTGACGTCCGCGAATCATACAGAATGCTTCTTTTTCTCGTAAATACTGCCGTTGCTCCAACCGACTGCCAAGTTAATGTTGAAATATCTGTCTTGGGAGTAAAATACACAGAACATTAACAGCAAGCTGAACGGATTCCATCAAAGAAGCAGAACGTTCTTCAAGGCTTGCTTGAGCACTTCTCAGACTTCAGGCAACTTCAAAGACACAGATATTATGCTGAAACACGAAACAGAGTTTGAAAGTGTTAAGAAAATCCGTTTAAAATGGCGTTATAATTTGATTAAAGAACAATTTATGAAACGTAATAAAAATTTAAGGTTTTACTGAGAACGGTTTGGAATGATTAGCCAAAGGTTTGTAGTGTCACCATGTCACACTTTTACTCTTTACACGAGGCGACAACTAATAATATTTGAACAAACCATTATCTTTAGAATATGTTAAACTTAACTATATTAAAAAAAACGATAAAATATGCTATAAACGGAACCTAAACAGAGTACGAATACTAAGTTATTACTTTTTAAGAACCAACAATGCTAATAAGTCACTGATTATTGAAGAATTAAGACAAAACAAACTAGTTTTCATTCGGGCAAACTTTAAAAACAACAACAAGAAAAGAGTTCCATTCGAGTACAGATGATGCATTTAACATTTTTCAAATTTATCATGAAAATAAACTTAGTCTTTAAATTCTTTTCAAAATACATAATGAATTAAAAAAACGTTCTTAAGGACTGATTAATTAATTTTTTACAAACAAAAAGATACATTAAATATATATTTTAGACTAACTGCATGAGATTTTATAATATATTGAAAATGACGTTCATGAAGTCAAACCTTAAAGCGAAGATAAAAATCGTTATCGTGAAAGAGTGGGTGAAAGGCCAAAAGAATGTATAGTTTATTCGAAGTATCATTGGGCAAACTGGGGAGTCTTTGAAGTAAATAGTCTATAATTATTCAAACAATTCAGTAGGTTTGTTTTGAATTCCGCGCAAAGCTACACAAGGGCTATCTGCCATAGCCATCCCTACTTTAACAGTGTAAGACTAGAGGGAAGGCAGCTAATCATCACCACATACCGCTAACTCTTAGGGTACTCTTTTACCAACGAATAGCTGAGTTGGCCATAACATTATAAAGTCCCCACAGTTGAAATGGCAAGCATGTTTGGGGCGATGGGAATTCGAACCCGCGACCCTTAGATTACGAGTTGAGTGCCTTAACCGCCGGGCCACACTTCAGAAGGATTGCACACCTAACTTTAATAAAATGTTCGTGTTTTTTCGTCTTCTGAATACAATTTTCTGATATTTCGCACATTTTATGTTTCTAATAATAAGAAGAACACTTTAAAAACATTAAGTGTTGAAATATGTTATTACTAATAACTATTTAAATATAAACCTGAAAGTTTTTTTTCGTTTTGCACAACATTACACAGATGCTTAAAAATTGTGCATAAACATTGTCTTGTCCAAATTAAAAAGAAACCTTAATTCAAATTAAGTTCTTAAAAATAACCTATTTGAGTAATGATTGTGGTGGCGTGATCGCAGTGGCGGCCCCAAGAGGGGGCTTGAGCCCCCCAAATGAGCCAAGCCCCCTTCAGCCTCCCAGTATTATTACCTACATATACTCATAAAATATGGAAAACACAATCGTCGTTGTTGCTTAACAATTAACATCAAAGAGACATAGATCTTTAGAACTCAACGTCTTCATTAAAATGAAAGTTAGCCTCATAGTGACCCTACTTTTCCTCAAAGTGGATTAACTTCACGTGGGATAATTCGTTTCTGCTATGTAAACTATGTCTTTATGTTATATTTCTTTTGATTTGTAGCTTTACTCTTAATATTATATTAAATGTTCAATACAAGCTAATCTTGATTTTCCTTATTATTATGTATTACCTTGGGTGGATTTTATGTGAGTTTCCTCTTTTACATATATGCATATTTTCATAAACAGATTATTTCTAATTTGTAATAATGAATTATTAATCAGAGTATGAGTTTCCAATGAAAACTGCATTGAAAAAGGAGTTCAAAATAGCACACCTTTCTGAAATGTACCTTGGTATTTACAATATTATAATTTACCATCTATACTTCATATTATGGCGCCCCCCAGTGGCTCAGCGGTATGTCTGCGGGCTTACACGCTAAAATCCGGGTTTCGATACCTGTGGTGGGCAGAGCACAGATAGCCCATTGTGTAGCTTTGTGCTTCATTCAAAAAAACAAAAAATCATATTATTAAAAAATCCCAAAATCATTTTGGGAAGACCCTCCACAGTCTAACAGTCTATCTCAGCCCCTCCTCCCTCCCCAATAAAAATATCCTGGCGCCGCCAATGCATGATTGTCAACTTCTTTTTAGTCTATTTCTCTGCATCTCTGGCTGCAAGATAAATTCATGTAGATAAGTAGCGTCGCCATGGAAGTTGGATTTGTTTTTGTACATGGTAAAGAATCTGACTACAGACATTATTATATTTGCAAACACAACTAATACAGTTTTATTCACAGATTTCGTAAATGAGATGTCCCTATTCCTCTAAACGTACCCCTCGGTAGGACAGTGGTAATTCTCTGGACTTATAATGCTGAACAGACAAACTCTAGGCGTTGGGCTGTGTACGGTCCAGTGGTTTACTTAGAGTGCCAGACAATGGATCCGGGGTTTTATATTTCGTACATCGTCAACGAAAAAAAAAACAAGAGATTTGTGATTCATTTTTTCGGGGCTGTGGGTGTGTTAAAAGATTTACAAAGAAATAACGCTATTCAGTAAGGGTATAACTCACGAGTTGTTGATGGGTGGCCTTCCATCTAGTATATTACTTCAAAATTAGGGCTAGCTAGTGCATATAGCCCTTGAGTAGCTTTACAAAACCACCTTTAGAGTTTCCGTGTTGTTTTTTTGATCAAAAAGCAAATTTCCGCCAATAAACATCGGGTGTAAATAATCTTTAAACTTCATACCAGCATGTTTCATGTTGTGACTTCACTGCACAGCCGCGTGTCTGCGAAAATACAACGCCATAAATGGAGTTTTCATACTCGTAGAGGGCTGAGCACAGATAGCCTATTATGCTACTTTGTGTTTATTTACAAACAAACAAACTGCTTCACGTTTCACATACGGCATAAACAAAGTAATGGAAGTTTAAAACACAAAATAAGTAACAACGCTACTTATCTTGTGTTTTAAATATTTTTTAATATCCATATCAGCCATCTTTACTGTATACATAGTTACTTCAACTGAGCTTGTCGTCAAGTGGTGGAAACCAATAAAAAAGTTAATATAAACAATAATCTGTACTGTTTCCACTTGCCATGATTATTGCAAATGAAATAGAGTTGAGTTTAACAGAATGAATATATTCACTGACAGCCTGAGGATACGTTCAGGTTAAAAATTCAATGGCACATTTTTACTGACATAGTAACATTGTCTGAACACCTACGTTGTACCGGTTTACTACCTAATCTTACACATGCCGGTTGCTTACTGGTTTAGTAAAATTTTCAACTCAAAACGTAATAGGTTCAAACTTGTTTACGCGAATTTAGGATGCAGCACCTTTGGTCTTTTGTCTTTGTTTTTTTTTTCTCTATTAATAATTATTTCCTTTCTGAATATAGGCTGCCGAACTGAAAAGGTGTATTCCAAACTGTGCGATACCACAAAATGTTCTCCCTGCGCTTTATGCTGTGGGTGCATTATAAAAGTGCCAGTCTAGCCAATGGCATGGATGATGGATGTTAGGTTGTTGTTGACTGACCGCCTTCTCTCTGAAGTTCAAAATTAGAGACGGTAGCAAATATAGCCTTAAAAGGTCTGTCATAACAACCAAAATACAAATGCTTCATTAAAAATTTATTTGTACCAAATTAATTAATATGCTACCAATAAATATATAAACGACACTTGAATCTTATAAACTGTTTAAATATAAGATTACATGTTGAGGATTTGTAAAAATAAATAATCAGAAATGAATCTACTTCTCAATTTGTTTATTAATAAAGCGATTTCAAAATTCAATTTTCACCAGGTGTTAAGGTTGTTTTTTATCAACCAAGAAAACACAACGAGTGCTCTCCATTTTCTCTGAAAAACGTTCGATAAAACGATAATTGATATTTTCGTTCCAGATATATTAACAGCAAATATACTTGAAAAAGAAAACACATTCTATATGAAGACATACTTCGGTTACTACAAGTGTTTTTAGCTTGCAGAGTAGCATTGCCACCAAGATAGATATTCATTACCATTAACTTTAAAAAAAGGAGATCAAACATGTCAAGAAAGACGTATGGATCGCTTACTTAACGATTTCCTTCAGTATTCTTACATCTTATTGCACTTTCCAATATTTCTCTAAACTATTTCCTCCAGATGCATTTGTTTAACTGAGCATCCCATTTAGTTTTCTTTCGAGTTTATAAAGCCAGAAAGTTTAAAGAGTTTTATGTATATATATATTACCGTTTATTTGTTTTACTTAAAATAAGATTTCAGAAGTTTTAAAAATCGCACATTTTTTTCAGTTCAGTCCCAGCTTTCCTTTCATGCAACTGACACTCCACTTTTTTATCAGTTTTGTAGTAAGTAAGAAGGTTCGAAGGAACAACGTAATAGGTTCGTAAAATAAAATTCACTTGACAGATACATAATTCATTGCAAAGTCTTGAAAGACATAACGTTATTACCCTGGAAACAAATGTTAAGTTAGATCCTCACAAAAGATTACCCAAATATAGCGTTTTGCTACTCTATATAGAGCAAGACTTTACAATACAATAACAATGTAAGATAAATCACTTTGGGAAGTATTTCATCACAAAAACTCGCATAAATGTAGTCCTTCCTCCACTAGTTTACTGTGGTAAAAACATCCCATAGAAAATACGTTTACTTTATTTTGATTAGCGTGCTGGACTAGATTCTCTTATACACCTTCTGCCTCCCCTTATCGCCCAAAATATTTCAATCCGAAGATATAGGCTGTTGAAGTGATATGAATGTGTCAGCCGAATCCTATAATTCAGTCTGATATCAGTTGTCCAAGACTTAACTGTGGGTGCATGGTGTTGATTAATTGCATTCGTCGATACAAAATTCGTGTAGCTTTGTGCGAATTTCGACAAAAGAAACCAATGTACTTATAATAGTAGTTGTATGCTACCAGAGAGAGAGAAAAAAAAAGATTTGTAATTTTCAGCCAAAACAACTTCTTATAAACACATGAATGGTCACATTAGAAATCCCAGAGTTTAAGTATAGTTCCTTTTAATTTACAGTTACTGTCAGAAGTAGAGCAACCACACAATGGCAGAAGCCGCCTATAACGCTACTCTTAGCGAGGTTAACTGTCCTTTCATAACGCCCATTGATAAGGAGACGGAGTATTCAGGACATATCGTGAGCTTAAGTCTACGAGTTCCCAACCAGTCAGGAACACTATTAATTTGATCACGCACAGTCGTGCAATTAAACTGCATGTATTCGAGCCAGGGTCCTTTTAACCGGGCAGAAGCTCTAACCAACTGATTTGAGAAAGTAAGTTCGAATCTGGGCCAGTTCTTACTACTTTAATAGAAATCTAAATCACTGTATTTCTCTACTTGATAACCAAGAACAAGGAGAGCTGGAGTGCCAGAGCAACCATCTTCGACAAGGAGAACCAGTTTGTCTACCCCTAACTCCCATCCATTTTGACAAGAAAAACCAGTTTGTCTACCCCTAACTCCCATCCGTTTCGACAAGGAAAACCAGTTTGTCTACCCCTAACTCCCGTACGTTTTGACAAATTGAATTGACGTATTAAATTCCAAAAAAATAATTGATTTATTATATAAATAAATAACTTTTCTAAAATGAGATTAACAGCTGGAAGTAAAAAAATTAAAAAAAAATAAGTTAAAAATCAAGGAAAATCGTAGAAGACGATGCAAGACTTCTGTCATGTTTCAGCATATCCTTCTTTAAATTTTTGGAAACTTCCCAGTTTCTGCTGTATTTGAACTTGACAGGCTGTGTTCACTTATAAATTTGCTCCTCCCTCAAACACACGTTTTGCTTCCGATGTGCATTAATTCATATTGAATTAATGAAGGGGAAAAATTAAGCCATTTTGATTGCTAATCTTTCCCATAAAACTATATTGTACTGAATAAAATATTGTGTACTAAAATATGGGATTCCTCAAAGAAAGAAATTAGCCAATCATCTTGTTGTTTTTGTGCAGAAATATTTAAATCAATGGACCACGCTCTATAAAAGTAAAGAGTCGCATATTTAGAAATGTTGGAAGATAGTAGGCACAATGAATAAAGATAGCTGTCTTTTTGTTTTAGTACAAAGTTGTACAATGGGCTATTTGTGCTCTGCCCACCTATGAGAAACGAAACACTGGATTTTAGCATTGTAACTAGGTAACTTTACTAATGACAAACTAGGAAGAACAAATGCAAACAGTTAGATATTTTGTTAGATATACAAAACAGTTACATACAGATAAATCTTGCTTATTCGTCAGTGTATTTTATTTCTATATTGTAAGGAGGAAGACAAGTGAAACATGAATGAAAGAAACATTACAAACAGACATTGAAATTATGGCAGCACTTATGGAAACAATGAAGTTTTTTAATCGTGTGTTAAAGACATTTCATTAAACTCTGACATTCTGCAACGGTCGTTTCTCATGTTACTTTATTGACAGAGGCTCTCTTGATACCAAACTTGAGGAACTGAAACTTTCTTCAAGAAAATGTCACTCCAACAATTGCTCCCGATAGCAAAACTTATACCGAAAGGCGAAAAATATATCAAATTAATCATCATTTCTCGGCGCATTTAATTAGGCTTTGTCAGAACTAGTAAGTAGAAGGCACTGACGCGCGAGAGCAGCAGAGCGTGGAGCTCGCGTCCTCGTGGTACTCAATGTCTTAGAAAAACCGACAACTGTCACTTTCATCCGCGACTTGCACGAGCGAAATGTCAGTGTGATGGTAGCTGGGGGAACAGAAGCGTCAGTCGCACGTTGTACTGAAGGATTAGACGCGCATGGCAAATGACAGCCCTCTTCAAAGTAAGCAGCTAAGTTGTGAGATTGTATTGGAGAACAGTATAGTTACCACTTTCAGTCACTTGGTGCCTAACAACATACATGCCCGATAATCTGACAAGCTATTTGGAAAGGGGTGGGGGTAGTATGAAGAAAGGGCGAAACAGCAATAATAGAAAGATTTTAACCTGATACTTATGTTAAATTATTTTATATACAATTCTACTTCTGTCAAACACTTCGAGAGTGTCTATTTTTGGACACTTTCAGCAAGACAATTTTAACAGTAGTCAACTTCTTTGAGCATACATAATCGCTAGTTTTTCATAAAGAATTAAGAATGAAGACACCTTATCATGCTTGTGAATTATTTTTTTCATAAATGAACAAACCTGTGGAAGTTCGACTGAAATGAGTATCGTTCTTGAAACCTCTACAGTCTTTCACAGTCAGTTTAAGAAGCGACATCTAGTTTAAGGTGGTTACGTAACGTTTGATCGATCATTTAACAGTTTTTTGTGTATAAGTATTTACACAATACTTAACGTTTGATTTGCGATTTTTAAGGGTAATTAACGGAGATGGTTTTTAGTTTAGTCACTGTTGTTCTGGAGTGGAAAAAAAAGGACGATAAACAAAACAACAGCGATATCGTTAATGTATTTTTGTGAAAAAGTTATATTAGTGCAACGTTTCAACTAAAAGGTGTTTTAACTGAAAAAACACACTTGGATATACGTTAACTGCATGACTTAAACTAGGGAAACCGTTTTTGATGCAAATGTATCAAATTTCCTTATGCTGTGTTAAGATTCATTAAGCATATACATTTATTCAGATCGAAGTCAGCAAAGCAAAATTGTTTTAAGAAACATTATGAGCAGCTGATACCATTTAAAAAAGTTACGGATTAAGAACATTATAAGAACACTTGTCTTTACGCGTTAACTGGTAGTAATTTTAGTCCTAAGATTTAAAACATTTTATAGCGATTTTATAAAAAATTTTGGAATCATACACAAGTGAAAGAGGAAGATTTTGAAGATTTGTTTATAATTAAGCACAAAGGTACATAATGGGATATCTATTCTCTGTCTACTACGGGTATCTAAATTTGGTTTATAGCATTGTAAGTCCAGAGACATACCGCTGTGCCACTAGGAGGACAATAAGGTTTGTTTTTGAATTTCGCACAAAGCTACTCGAGAGCTATTTGTGCTAGCTGTCCCTAATTTAACAGTGTAAGACTAGAGGGAAGGCAGCTAGTCATCACTACCCACCGCCAACTCTTGGGCTACTCTTTTACCAACGAATAGTGGGATTAAACGTAACATTATAACGTCCCCACGGCTGAAAGGGCGAGCATGTTTGGGGCGACGGGGATGCGAACCCGTGACCGTCAGATTACGAGTCGCACGCCTTAACGCGCTTGGCCATGCCTGGCCCATATATCTCAGAACAGCTCGTATAGGTATTAACACTTTTACTAATAAAACTGAGAACAACGTTTCAACCTTATTGGGTTAATCTGAAGATGACTAGACTGAAACAAGCATAGAGGTTAAAATAAAAGTAAAACGGTAAATCCGTTACACTCGTTATAACAGTGACGGTCAAATCGCACTATTTGGTCATATAATTGTAGCTCAAAAGATATTAATTGATGCAAATTTGCTCAAATTTCTAAAACAAAGCCTGTTTATGTCTGTGTTTTCTTATAGCAAAGCCATATCTTGATAGCTGCTGAACTCACGGAGAGGAATCGCACCCCTGATTTTAGAGTTGTAAATCCGTAGACTTGCCCCTGTATACCAAGGTAAACGTATCCAGATATTTAGTAAATAGGAATAAGTGTTATGGTTATTGCTGTGAAAGACTATTGTAATCAGTAAGTGTGACGAATGTTCCGAAATATAATTTCAGGCGGCTCTATGGCAAAATGTTTCTCTATCATTATTTGAAATTATCAATCACTCGTTGAAAATCTTTAAAATTTACCCCTTCATATTATTTTTTTTAATTATGTGTACGTCGTACGTGTTTTGTGGTAGATGCTGTAATATCCTACTTAAGAAACAGAAGTAAACTTTCACCACGCCCTCTAGGAAACGTTCCTTTTAGTTTTCTTAATTTCTACAGGTATTAGTCGTGCAAATACTTCACAGACAGGCCACATGTCTAATGCTCAGAATAACTCCACTAGAACAGATGTGGCATAAAGCACATACGGTTGGGTTGTACTTGCCTCTGGACGCAGAAGGTGAATGAAGCAAGTCATAGCAGAAGATTTGCTCCCCGCTAGTACAGCGGTATGTCTACGGATTTACAACACGAAAATCAAGGGTTCGATTCCCCTCGAAGGATTCAAAAATTATATAGCTCGACATGGCCAGGTGGATTGAGGCTTTTGACTCGTAATCTGAGGGTCGCGGCTTCCAATCTCCGTTTTACCAAACATGCTCGCCCTTTCAGCTGTGAGGTCATTATAATGTGATAGTCAATCCCACTATTTGTTGGTAAAATAATAGCCCGAGATTTAACAGTGAGTGGTGATTACTAGCTGCCTTCCCTTTAGTCTTACACTGCTAAACTAGGCGCCGACACCCTTCGAGTAGCTTTGCGCAAAATTCAAAACAAACAAACCAGAAAATTCGCAATGAGTCACCAAATTTCAGTACTGACGGATTTCTCTATAAGCATACTTATGCTAAGCACTCTTAGAGAAATGTTAGGTTTTCTTATCCAAGGCTCTCCAAGGTGTTTACACTCATGAAAATTATTCTGAAAAACTTTACAGATAACGTATATTCAACTATGTTCGTATTATTGTTGTTGTTGTTTAGAATTAAGCACAAAGCTACACAATGGGCTATCTGTGCTCTGCCCACCACGGGTATCAAAACCCGGATTTTAGCGTGTAAGTTCGCAGACATACCACTGAGCCACTGGGGGGCTTGTTCGTATTAAAAACAGTAAAGACATTGTGAAGCTTTTGTAAATATGATTCACAGACATTTTCCACAGACCGAAATATTAACGTTTGTCATGCACAAACACTTTCTACCAGCCTAAATGTTCTTATGTATTAAACTATATCATATGCACACAGTAGTTTGCTTACAATAGAATATTTTAGCTGTTTCTTACACTCGTTTTTCACATATTCAACATTCTGTAATTTCTTCTTTTTATAATTAATTTCAATGACGGAAGTTTGTAATCCTTTCTAAATTTAAACTGTTTGGCATGTATACTTCATTCATTGAATCCTCTTCCAAACAAACCACGAACCTTATAGGAGTGTCTTAATCTGATGACTAAAATAGCCGTCCCTCGATGACTTAGCAGTCTGAAGTCTTATCACGTTAAGAATCACGTATCGATGCCTGCAATAGGCAGAGCACAGAAAGCTCATTCTGTAGCTTTATCTCCAACAAAAAATCTTACAAAACATACACACATACAAATAGTGTTGATACTGAAAAAAAACATACAATATGGCAACTCCGTGGGTGACGCGCAGTTTACTGTATATGTGGCTGCAGCAATTTTTTTCTTTTAAAATAAAATTACTGTATAAACACAATGTTGGAAAAAGGACAAAAAATATCCAATAACCATTCGAGCACACATTTTCTAAGACTTAATGTAAAAGCGAAATTAAGCCTAACAAGAATGATAGTTCTAATACTAATTAGCGTCTTTGAATTTGGAATGTTTATTTGTTTGTTTCGAATTTCGCGCAAAGCTACCCGAGGATTATTTGCGCTAGTCGTCCCTAATTTAGTAGTGTAAGACTAAAGAGAAGGGAGCTAGTTATTACTACCCATCGACATTTGGGTTCCTCTTTTACTAACGAATAGTGAGGTTAACCATCATTTTATTGCGCCCCACTATTGAAGGGGCAAGTATGTCTGATGTGACTGGTATTCGAATCTACAACCTTCAGATTACGAGTCGAGACTTTAATTACCTGGCCAGGCCGGGCCGTTTTTGGAATATACCCATTGCTTTTAAACAGATGTTTAGAGATCATAAAAAAGTAGCAATCCTTTTACATATGCCAAAGTTTAAATATTCATATTTTTTTCTGTTTCTTAGGTTCTTGTTGAGAGATGAATCAATCTCAAGGGACGTTTCAGATACTTGTACAAACTAGTACACATTAGTGGTTTTCATCTCTACAGAGAACTTTTAACCACGTGATAGTATAACAACTATCAAAGTTTAGACCATGTTACACATCGCATCAGCAACTTTAAACATGCTACTTTTTACAGTAAGAACACTATCCTATTTGATCTGCTACGACAATTAAATTCCAGTAAAAAATATTATATCATATCTCGTCTAGTAGTGTTACAAGAAAAACCATTTATATCCTGTATCATCTAGGATGAACGTTTGTATTTTATTCCATGTAGTGCTGTCACAAATAAAATATTTTATACCCTACATAATATAGGACTGTTACAAGTGAAGGAACTTATATTCTATATCATCTAGGCAAAGTTTAAACAAGTAAAAACACTAATATTTTCTACAATTTAGTACTGTTAATATTTGGTTGTCCAAAAATAAGTGTTGGAATTCTCACGATGACATTCAGAAGCTGTATATTAAGTAATTTATCATTGGTTGGTTGGTTTAATTCAACGTTTGTCGCTTACAAGGTGTTTTAATTGTCTGCTGTTTCAACTCTACTGAGATTAAGTTTTGCAACTCCCAAGGCAGCATGAAAAAGAAGGACTTTCGTCTGATTTTCCTCTACGACTTCAAACGTGGAAGAAAAATTAACAAATCTACACGGAACATCAACCAGGCATTGATCGGCCATGGATTTTTTATTAAATGTATAATTCAGTGTTAGTTCAAAAAGTTTCGACATAGAGATGAAAATATTGAAGACCCCGAAGATTGTGAAAGGAAGCCATCCTTAGATAAAAACACATTAAGGGAAGCAATTGAGACAGACCTTCACACAACAGCACATGAGCTTGTAGAAAAGCAAGGGCACAAGCAAATCAAACATTGACAATCACATGAGTGCAATTATAAAGACAAAAAATTTGGATAAGTGAGCTTTGCATGAGCTGACTGAAGATCAACAAAAGTCAGCGTTATGAGACCTGTCAAGGATGACTCTCCAAAAATTGAAGGAATTGAGAATCGAGGTTCTGCCTCATCCACCTAGTTTTTTACCATACAGATTTTCATTTTTTTCAAGCACTTTGACAACTTTTTGAACAGCAAACGCTTTGAAAACCAGGCAGTTGCAGAAGAAGCTTTCAAGGAGTTTATTGACCATAAAAACTCTGATTTCTACAGCAGGGGCATAAACAATATCGTTACCACAAATGTGTTGAGCCAAAATGGTGCTTGCATTGATTAAAGCATGTTTTACAACACTAGTTTACACTTTTCCAAACTTAGCATTTCAAAAACGACATTTATTTCTGGCCAGCCTAATAGTATATATAGTTACAGTCATGTGAAAAAGTTAGGACACCCTATGACAGCCTGTGTATTTTTGTAACATTTTTGGATATATAAATATTTAACCTCAATTTTAACAATACCGAGAAATTATAGAAATATAACTAAGCAATTAAAACTAAAGAAAAGACTTTTCAAGATATTCTGTAAATGTAATTCTACAAAAATGCATATTACAACTGAGTAAAATGTTAGGACACTCCCACATTTATTCCCACTTGAAATGGCTCAGCTCACACACAGGTGTATCACACCAGGTGCACATAATTAGAAGATCGTTACTCAGCATTTTGAATGAGGCTTGCCCTGTTTAAGCCTCAGACATTTAGTTTGGTGTGCTCCTGACTGTTGAAATGAGAGTGAGCACCATGATGAGAGCAAAAGAGCTGTCTGAGACCTTCGGAAAGAAACTTGTAGCAGCTTATGAGTCTGGTAAAAGATTTAAAAAGATCCCAAAAGATTTTGAAATCAGCCATTCCAGTGTCCAAAAAATAGTCAACAAGTGGAGGGCTTTCAAAAGAACTGCCAACATGCCCAGGTCTGGTTGTCCAAGCAAGTTGACCCCGAGAGCAGACCACAAGTTGCTAAAAGAGGTTTACAAACACCCTAACATGTCATCACGGGACCCACAGAAGGCTCTGATTATTGTTGATGTGAAAGTGCATATCTCTACAATCAAAAAAAGACTGCACAAGTTTAATTTTTATGGGAGGTGTCCGAGAAAGAAACCTTTGCTCTCTAAGAGAAACATCAAGGCCAGACTGAATTTTTGTCAGAGAGAATGAAGACAAATACAAGGACATATTAAGCGTAAACCAAATACAGCATTTTAGGAAAAGAACCTAATACCAACTGTGAAGCATAGAGGTGGAAGTGTCATGGTTTGGCGCTGCTTTGCTGCAGTAGGACCTGGAAAGGTCATTGAATCCACAATGAATTCTACTGTGTATCAGAGGGTGCTTGAGGATCATGTGAGACCATCTGCATGAAAATTAAAGCTTAAGGGGAACTGAGCCCTGCAACACGACAATGACCTAAAACATACCAGTAAATCCACCAAGGACTGGCTAAAAATTAAGAAATGGAGAGTCCTGGAATGGCCAAGTAAAATCACAGATCTTAATCCCATTGAGATGCTGTGGGGTGACTTGAAACGGGCTGTACATGCAAGAAACCACTTAAACATCTCACAGCTGAAAGAATTCTGCATTTAGGAGTGGGACAAACTTTCTTTAGACCGATGTCAGAGACTGGTAGATGACTACAAGAAGCGTTTCACTGCAGTTATTTCAGCCAAAGAGGGTAATACTAGCTATTAGGGGTAGGGTGTCCTAACTTTTTCCTCAGAATATGCATTTTTGTAAAATTATATTTACAGAAGATCTTGAAAAGTATTTTCTTCAGTTTTAATTGTTTAGTTATATTCCTATAATTTTCTAGTATTGTTGAAATTGAGGTTAAATATCCAAAAATGTTACTAAAATACACAGGCTTTCATAGGGTGTCCTAACTTTTTCACATGACTGTATATTATATCTCAGCTGGTACAAAGTTAAATGTCATATTGCTGATGAAATCGGCAAATTTAAAATTAACATACCAGTGTTAACATTTCTACTGGTACTAGTACAAATACTTAGATCATATATCATTTCGTACTGATACAAGTAAAAACATTTATATTCTATTTCATATATCATGTATTACAAAATTTAGATACTTGATTCATACATTTACCATAAATGTTATTTTCTATACAGTATAACTACTTGACCAATAAGCTGCCAATCCTTCAATAATCACATATGTTTATATATATAATTAATTACACAACGGTCCATCCCAGTACAAAGGGAATCATTTAAAACTTTGTAAGTTTGAACGCATATATATCTTTTAATAATGCTGTGATAAAATTGGAAATTTCATGGAAAAAGAAATTCGTCATTCTATCCTAAGTGTGTACCCTCCATCACTTTATATTACACCTTGCACTATGCATAAAATTACCGTATATGTAACATATTAATTGAACATAAAACATATATTTTTATTTATTTGTACATAAAATTAGGGGTCTTCCAATAAGTGGTACCATTCCCAGACCCGTAATATTCCAACAATGAATAGCAGGATCAGTACAACTAATATTGAAAGGTATGTGACCTAAAACAAATACTCGTAATTTTGAAATAAATCCATAGCTTAAAATTTTAGAAGATAAGCACTATACTAATAACGAAAATCCTACTATTACCTGATTTTCATCAAATAAGAAGGCATCACCGTAGAAACGTGAGAGAAGGTACCCCAAAATTTTGGGAATAGACATTCAGTTAGATTTCAATAAAAATACCAATTATGTTCTAATTTTAAAGTACTGATTTAATAGGAATGTAATTAACTTACCTCTAATTTCCATTTCCATAGATACAAAAGTATTGAATGCCAAAATATTTGCAGGCCTCTTTTAACCAATTGTGTGACCATAGGTTCTACTTCCTGGAAAGTTGATGGATAGGTTTATGAAGAGTTGAAAATTATGAAGGTTCGGGAAGAGATGCATCAGCCAGTCTTCCTTACATAAACACTACGGTTTGCCAGTGTATAATGTGTGAGTGGCATCTCATGAAATTCTATATTATATGTGCTGTTTAAAATAGTCGGTGATATGCAGCACTTTTAACCTTTCTGGAATTCGGCGGTAAACTGGTACCCGTTTTCTTTGTCAGGTGTTGACGTTTCAAAGTAAGACCTGTTTTCAACCCCATCAGCCAGTTGAATAAAAGACAAACCAGTAAGCTGTAGCAGCCAGTAAGTATAATTATTTAACGACATATCATTCTTTATGGATAAATGCATTATTTATTTGTTTACTTGCATTTCTGTGTTTCTTTCCTCAGCTGTAAGAATTTGATTTATTCTCTGTTTATCAGTTCTGAATTTGCGTTTTGCGAATACTTTGAATCATTTCTGCTGGACATCAGAGAATCTGAATACCATATCTGCGTTTGTTTATTAACTTTAAACCCATTATTAAGGCTTATAATTCGTTCAGAGGCGTCAGTGATTTGACTTAAATTTATATAGAGATTTCTCAGAATAATATTTGTTTCCACTCTGTTGCCCCCCGCTAATACAGCGGTATGTCTACGGATTTACAACGCTAAAATCAGGGGTTCGATTCCCCTAGGTGGGCTCGACAGATAGCTCAATGTGGCTTTGCTATAAGAAAACACACACACATTCCACTCTGTCTTTGTACATTAACGGCCCCCCAGTGGCTCAGCGGTTTGTCTGCGGACTTACACGCTAAACTCCGGGTTTCGATACCCGTGGTGGGCAGAGCACAGATAGCCCATTATGTAGCTTTGTGCTTAATTCAAAACAGCAACAGCAGTTGTACATTAACGATCTCAGTAAAATTGTATGTATTATTTTCATGGCGTGAACGACTTTTGCAAGCTGATGAAACATGACTATATTTAATTATACTTGTAACAGGGCATTAGTATCTGGCTTATTATATTTTTAACACTGTTTATGCAGTCTCTTAGGGATTTTCAAGAATCAGATGAATGATAGTATTACAGCTATATTACATTCGTAATAATTTCGTATGACAGGTATAATTAATTATAATCATGTTTCACCATCTTGGAAAAAGGCATTCACACCATAACAATTGTTGTTGTAACAAATGGCTTATGCAAATATTTCGACTACTGCTGTGTTCGTTCTGTCCTACCCCTATAAAGAAACGCGTCGCCATGAATGAATATGGCGAACATAGTATAGCTGGAATACTATTATTATACAATCTTTTAATTTTAAAAATCTCTAAGGGAATAGATAAGCAATGCAATGTTAAAAAATAGACCTAATGCTAATGTTGTATGACAAGTATAATTAGCTATACGTTATTTTTGACATTTTCCTTTCAGAAGCATTTTATTACGTAATAATTTTATTTTGGATTCCTACATACAAATAAGTTGTTATTCACTTTTGCCAACGAAAATTGAAGTTAATTCTATGTTGTTGTTTTTCTACATAAATCGGGTGTTATCTCAACAAGTTGCTACCATGACTTTGGTTTAGCATATAATAATGTTTGAGGGGTGCTGTTTACCACTTACCTTTATTAAAGATTGAAATGAGCTATTTATTGGACGTCACTCTTACAATTAAAAAAAAAAGCTTTTACATTACTGATTAATCCACATAAAAAGTTGTTGTACCTTGTATCTCGAATGCTTTTCCGTGTAATTCCGCAAAGCAACACTTTTTAATTAATGTAAAAACCGCATAAAATACGTTGTAATTATAACATTTCCTTAATTAATCTTCATTTAGGAACAAAGCTAAACAAGGGATTATCTGTGCTCTGCTGACCACATGTATCGAAACAGGGATGCTAATCTTGTAAATCCACAGACATATCTCTGTGCCACTGGGAAACACACAATTAAGTTACAAGAACATATTTTAAAAGTAATAGTTAATCTACATAAAATATTGTGCGTATGTGTTTTTTTCACAGTATTACAGAAATATTTGAAATGTTATATCCACATGAAATAACATATATATACAGAAACGTAAACATAAATTTTGAAAAGATTAGCCGCACGGTCAAGGTCAAAGCGTTGCTCAATGTAGGAAAGATGCTATTGTATAGATAGATAAAAACTTATATATCGTTTTTCATTGCTAGGTTAAAGAAATGCCGTCATTTTACGTTGTTTCACATCCAATTCAGTTGCAGTGGTTTGAAAAATGGTTTCATTTTTAAAAAAAACACACAGGTAATTTCAGTACAATTAACGTACAAAATCACTTTATGACATTTTTCACGTGAAATTAATGTTTTACATATTATTTAAAACAGTAAAAAATAACGATTAATTTCATGTAATTGTATGGTATTTTTACATTACTGTTTTTAACCATTCTTTGAAACGGTAAAAAATAACAATTGATTTCGTGTAATTTTGTGGTATTTTTCAATTTATATTACTGTTTTTAACCATTCTTTGAAACAGCAAGAAATAACAGTTAATTTCATGTAATTTTATGATATTTTTTACAGTATATTTCGAGTCACCCACCTCTCAGTTGTTCAGAGATAAGTGGTGGCCACATTGCATTTAGCCCATTAAGTAGCTTTGCGTCAAACAACGAACAGATTAGAGTCATCTGTTAGTTCAGCGGCACGTTTACGGACCTATAACACTAAAATTCCGGGGCTCAATCCCTACCCCACGGTGAACAGAACATAGTCTTGAGCTAAACAAAATCATTTGTTTCGGTTAGTAACTTTACTGCTCTGTACTAATAAAAAAATGGAGACCTTAAAGTATTACAATTTCCTACATTTGTAAAACGCATCTATTAAATGTTTGTGTGTTTGTTTGTTTTCGAATTTCGCGCAAAGCTACACGAGGGCTATTTGCGCTAGCCCTCCCTAATTTAACAGTGTTAGACTAGAGGGAAGGCAGCTGGTCATCACCACTCACCGCCAAATCTTGAGGTACTCTTTTACCAACGAATAGTGGGATTCACCATAATATTATATCACCCCCACGGCTGAAAGGGCGAGCATGTTTGGTTTGATGGGGATTCGAACCCGCGACCCTCAGATTACGAGTCGAGTGCCTTAACCACCTAGCCATGCAGGGCCTCTGTGAAATGAAAATATGCTTTTGTGACCAAGGAATTTGTGATGGTGAAAATGTTAATGATTGGTGATGGTTAAACACCAAAATATTTAACCAGACGAGGCCACAGTAACACACGGAACATATATATGTTTAACTTGATTTAATGTTTATTAAGTTTATATTGTTTTATTTGCCCGATAAAAATTAGGGCTGGTTGATCTGTAATGTTTTAACTTTGTACGTATAACAAAGCTACTAAGACTATTAAAATTATAATAGTCTACGTTAAGGGAACAACTGTTACTGACATAACACACCCACAGCTGAAATTGCTAAGAATGAATATTTTGTCGCGATTTACATTTGCGAACCCGACTCGGCCGGCAACTTAATAGTACAGATCTCTGCCATATGTCAACCCGATTCCCAATCTTTTAACAGACTTTTAACACACGTGTATGAAATTCTTTAAAAGAAAGTTTGGTTGAAGGATTGTCATTCGTCAACCAACAAATTCTTTTTTTTTAACTTTGTCTCTTACCAAACAAGAAGTGCATTTATGTAAATGTTTAAGCTATCACATGTAGTTCTCTAGAGAAAACAGAATGCATAATCTCGTTAAATTCTTCGTTATCATGTATACAAAACAATCTAAGCATAGCTAATGATTTGCTGTCAAAATTATTTCCGGTATTAGTGAAATTTCCATAAAAATACGAGATAATATGCATTTCGAGAGTTTAGGAAACCTACCAATTCCAGTATTTTTAAGTAAACATATTTACTTAAAATATAAGAATCTATAAATTAAAAAAAAACCCACCAACACAAACCTATTTCCAGCACTTTTCTTAACACTTAAATAAGGAACATTAAAATATACTTTCTTAGAAGTTCATAATTCGTTGCTTTTTGAAACATGTACTGTAAGTATAGTAGAAGTGTGGTGGAAGTAATTACCACCACGACATGAAACAATTTCCCATATTCACTCTAGACAACAGCTGAAAAGTGTCTTTTTGTGCGAACGTAAATTTCGAAACATAGCGAAGTGATCCGTTTGTGAAATACTGTATACGACCGAAGGAAATGACGACACACATGGAGCAAGTGATTTACGCACGAGAACCTCGGGTATAGCAAGTGCATGAAGAAGATCTAAATTGTTGGCGTGTAACATTAACGACAATACCAAATCAGGGTTTATTGTGACGTTGAGAGACGAGAGAAACGTTCCAACTGCAACCTGGCGGCTGGGAAGAGAAGATATCTGGACATTGTATGTTTACAGTCGCTTCATTTGGTTGGTGTTTTATCTTTTCTGTCCAAAAGCTAGCCTTCTGTCAACGAAAACCATAAATCAAGCTAAGTTCTAAACAGGATCTGCACCTAAACTAAAACCACCTACCCCAAGGAAAGAAAAATCACTTCACCGCTTGAATGATCCTTTAGAAGAGGTCTGAAATAGAACGACCCTGGTAAACACGGAATACATAACATACTTTACTTTAAAAGCAAAGAGATCTTTTTTAATCTTATCTTCGATCAGTATGGTATCTTAACACACAAACCTGGTACATGTTGTTTATTATCATATTACTAACACATAATGGCAGTCGTAGAAAGATAACACTGAGAACAAAAATGGATGACATGGTCTTAAACGTTTCTAACAAACTAGAAGTAAAGTACGTTTTATAAGTAATTTTATTTTCTTTAGCTGAAGTCATTATGGATCGATAACAGTAATAAAAACGTATTATACTTTTGTGATCTGAAGTCTTCGCTCTTATATAGGCCGACAGTGAATTCATTAACGTACTCAGCACTTGGGTTCTTTGTGAATTAACGTTTTCTATTACTATTGTGATTTTTTGTAGCATTATGATATCTTAATCTAATTAATTAAAATATGCTGGTATATAGCAGATGGAAACTAATCATGATATCTATTTGACCCTGAATAAGAAGGTCCACCTTTCGAAAGCGCTCGGGTTCTAGGGTTCTTATTTATTTATGTCAAGACTTCTTGAACCTACGTGTTTTTTTTAACATCTTGAATTTGATTATCTGAAATTTTCTTATTTAATTTTGAAGCTGATTATGCATTTAAAGAAAAAATAAGAGAATGAAATACTAACTAATAAAGAAAGTGTTAGAATATAATACTATATCACTATAAGGAAAGTGTTAGAATACAATACTATATCACTATAAGGAAAGTGTTAGTATACAATACTATATCACTATAAGGAAAGTGTTAGTATACAATACTATATCACTATAAGGAAAGTGTAAGTATACAATACTATATCACTATAAGGAAAGTGTTAGTATACAATACTATATCACTATAAGGAAAGTGTTAGTATACAATACTATCTCACTACTCTAGCCATTCAGCTTTGTGCAGTATGATTATTTTAGTGTAATAATTTTAATTCTGTGAGACAAATTAGTTACATTAAACAGATCACAAAATTATATTTTAATATTAATAGATATAGTTCATGAATGATTTCTATTAATGTTGTATCCATGTTGTTATTTTTATCGCAAAGCGACCGACAGTCTGTCCATTAAAATTCAGATCTCCGGATTCTAGCACTGCAAGTCCGTAAATTTACCACAGATCCACCAGCAGACTTTTAATTGTGTCCAAATAAGAATCACTTTGATAGGTTCGATTATTCAGACCGAAAATGATAAGCAAACTGTAGCCTAGCATTTATCGTGTCACTTTGTCAACCTTTGAATCCGATGTTTGCGTTCCTTTATAAAAAAAAAAATGCAGTCAAGGTTTGGAGCTGTGGGGCGTTATAAAAATAACGGTAAAATCCCACGATTTTGCCTGACCAGAGCAGCCAAAACTGTGTTTGTGAGAGCTGTTGTTTCAGCCATCTCCTCTCTATTTTATAGGGACGGCTATGTAAGAATATCAAAGAAAAACAAAAACAAGAGGAAATCCTCAATAGCTGCAACACTTGAAATTATTTTATGCGTAATTAAAGAAAAAAAATTCAGATGAAACCTTTTTCCTTTTTTTATTATCTATATATTTGATGCATCAAGAATAGAAAATATAGGGAACTCGTATACCCGATTTGATATTATTATTTATCAGGATTTACCGACTTACTTTCAAATTCAAATTATTTTATGCTGGATTAATAAATATATCAGAACCTAGGCGCGATCAAACACATTAGTCGAAAGGGGTTTTACCTCCTGAGTCCAAAACTGTACTTAGATTTCAAATCAGTCAAAAAGAAAATAAACAAACTCAGAGCCATTCTATGATCTGCTGTGCCACTGCTAAAAAGACCAAAATTATAATTTTCCAGTTATATCGTAACACCACTTTGTAGGTTTTATTGTCTTAGTAAGTCTTAATGAAAAGCAACATAGAAATGCATTTACACCTTTAAATTTACGAATAAAACCTCTTAAATGGTTTACATAATTATAAAAAAATGGAGAGAAACTATGATAAATTTTGATAAAAAACGACGTTCATGTTATCACTATTTACAAGTACCTTAACGCAAGCTATAAGAAATAAAATTTAAACGGCTTCAAAAACTAGTGTTAATGACAGTACGTATATTTTAATCAAAAATATTTATATCAAGCCCGTCACTTTTTCAAAAGCTGCTTAAATAATTTATTTGTTACTATCAAAGCAACTTAAGTTCTTTGTAAAGCTACATATAAATTATAAAGAGCTAATTATATATTTTTTTCCAATAAACTCGAAAAGCCCCTAAGAAATACTTAGAGTATGAAAGACTTTTTTGTTTGCTTATAATGTCTTGAAGCCTCAATCATAAACCTTCCGTCCTCACGGTACTCACGCGGTGTATTTAGTCAAATACCTGATGCTTATAAACCTAACGAAATATTCGCGTGTAAATGTTTTCTGAAAAATATATTTAGAGTTACGGATAATGTAAAAGTTATTAAAGAGATAAAACGCATATTATACCTTTTCTCATACCGTATTTCTTTTTATTCAGTGCAAAAATAAATACAACACTCAGTAAGACAGGCCGTAGTAATGTCGAAGCTGAGAACACAAGCCCTGAAAAACGATGATAAATGACAGCATAGAGTTATATGATACAGATTATACGTATAGCATTACAAGAAGCCTGAAGTTTAGAAGCCAAACTTTTTGCTCAAACTCATGTTGGAAACTAAAGATTCGCGTTCCTTTCCCAGAAGACCATCTTGTCGAGAAACATCATATTTACGACCCTTGTGCTATCAACTTCGGTATTTGGAGCGGTCAACATAAAGGCCGGGCCTGTCACGAAGTCAACTCTGTCTGAGACCAAATGCATGTTCAAGTAATTGCGTGTGGCCTTCAGTGCCAGCTCCACCTTTTGATTTATTTCTTGGTTGAAGTCGAGTATGTTGTCTTTGAATACCCGAGATCAACCACTCGTCAAACATGCATCACGTAGAACGTGACAAGGAAGTGGCCGCGAGGGAGATAGCCTGAGCCCATAAGGCAAACTGAAGGCAGACGACCTTGGGGACATGCGGGGGAATGCACGCCTCAGCTGGACAAACATAAATAGTTACCTGTCGACCAATGCGGCTGCTTTATTGCAACACGGAATTGCTTAGACATTCGAAGACATATCCCAGTCGTCGTTCTTACGAGTATTTTTCTGAAACTTCCCCTCAGGCTTCTTTGTTACCTCAAATTAGCTATAAATTACACACTTTTGGACATTGTTCAGGAATTTTCTTAATAAACCAAAACCAGGTCCTCTTTTCCCGCTAATGGAACTAGGATGCTAACTTCTTAACGGAAATGGAACATTAAAAAAAATGTTATTGTACATGTTCTTTTCTTACGTAACCCGCGGTTAAGTTACTTCTTCGTTATGTTAATGACAAACATGTTTCAGTACTATTTTAGCAAAGTTTCCTCGACATTTCTATTTCCTCCAAATTCTGAGCAGTAAGACGAGAGAGAGGCCGTTGTAAGCACGTGGAGAGCACATGATTTAATTGAGCTCTAAATTATCTCGCATTCGGACTGATGAAAGGGTACATAAAACATATTCCATGGCCAAATCTAATTACGGGGTTTCTTACTCAATGACATGCACTTTACATATTTCCTGAAATTATGAAGTTCAGGAACTATTACAGATATACGTATTTAGTTCCAACAAAAACATTCACCGCATTATATTCTGCCATGCGCTGGCTCAGTCTGTCGGCTTGTAACTAAAAATCGGGTTTTGGAAACTGCGGTAGACAGAAAACAGGTAATCCTTTGTGTAGCTTTTTGATCAACAATAAAATAGCAACTATAAACAGAAATGACGCCAGTCTTCTTTAACCTTCGTATTAATCCACAATATACCCTTTATAAAAAATCGCTTCGGCTAAATATAATTTTATTTTGCTACACGTTAACATACTAACATTGTTTTAAAAGGATTATATATATATAAAGAGGTTTTATCACAATATAACAATAAAATGGTAATAAAATACGTACAATATAAAATGTTACATCGGCTCGTTGACTGCCTTCTAAACGTTATAAATGATATCTTTAGCTCAAAACCTCCAAAGCAACTTGAGTTTATGAAAGGCTCAGTATCACTGCTAAGAATATTCATCCGTGTAAGAATTCTAATCTGTTTTCATTAATGTTTACTGTATGTTATATAATCAATTCAGATACGTTTTTTTTAATGTGTCTTACTGTCGTTCTTCCTGGATCACTGTTATTTATACAGAAAGTGCTATTCTAAATTCAAGTTTATAAAATTGCATAGTTTAGGAAGATGCAATATAGAATGTTTTAATTGTCCAATGATACATCATAAAACAGTTTATGTGTTCTAAATTAAAAACAGAAACAAAGAAATTAATTTTCTTAAATATATATAACTTAGTATAGAGCTACAAAATAGGTTATCTGTACTGTGCCTACCATAGGTATCCAAACGCAATTTGAGGAGTCATAAGCTATCAGACCTACCCCTGAGCATAGAAGGTTTTGTCTGTGTTTTAAAATTTCGCGTAAGGCTACTATAGGGCTATCTGCGCTAGTCGTCATTAATTTAGCAGTGTAAGATTAGATGGAAGGCAGCTCGTCATTACGCCCACCGACGTCTCTTGGACTGTTCTTTTACCAACAAATGGTGAGATTGACCGTAACCCTATAACGCCCCCACGGCTGAAAGGGCGAGCATGTTTGCTGCTACGGGTATTCGAACCCGCAACCCTCAGATTATGATTTGAACGCCTTAACCCACATGGTCATTTCGGGCCTAGCATGGAAGGCAATTCAGTTTAACAAAGATTTCCAAATTCGAAGCCGATTTAAAAGAAAGAGTTAAAATAATAGTACTTTAATAGCTCTCCAAAAATGAGAAAAGTGTAATTCATACGATTCCAAAAACAACTTACGACCTCAACAGCAAATTTGTTAAAGGAAAAAAGTTAAAACGTTCATTATAAAATAAATATATATATATTGAAATTTTAGTATAATTTCTACTGTAGGCTTCGTTTTATGATATATATCTATGAGTACATACGAGTGTGTATGTGTGTTCATGCTTATGTATGTATATATATATATATACTGTTATATCCAAAATGAATGACAATATGAATTATCGGTTCAATATTATATCCTAAAGAATCCTTTCAATTAGTTTCATCAGATATATAACACAGCTGTTTAAAATTAGAAAGTGGTTGTTTAATATTTTAAATTATTCTACAAAGTTTAGATCTTTGCCTGGAATGAGCTACTCTGAAACTTTTTGATATCAAACTATTCAAAGGTCATGGTGGTTTATTAATATATTACAATATCCCGACATAAAAAGAATTGAATTTCTGTGGTGTATTTTCTGTCGCTTAACATTGGCAGCATCACTATTTTTTTATTTCGTTTTATTTTGCCTTTGTCTATCTTGCTGTTCCAGGCTTATGATATGTGTCATGTGTGTTTCAAAATATAATAAACACACTTTAACCCTAACCCTGACAGTCATCGAAGAAAAAAACAAAATAATTATACCGTAATTTTAGGCAGACACACATATAGAGTGAAACATTTTGCAAATCGCTCTGGTTTCTCTGTTTCTGTGCCACTTCTATCTTAATCAAATCGTTATGGTTTCTTTGTTACTATGCCACTTCTATCTTTATCAAATCGTTATGGTTTCTTTGTTACTATGCCACTTCTATCTTCATCAAATCGTTCTGATTTCTTTGTTGCTATGCCACTTCTACCTTTATTAAATCGTTCTGGTTTCTTTGTTACTATGCCACTTTTATCTTCATCAAATCGTTCTGATTTCTTTGTTACTATACCACTTCTATCTTCATCAAATCGTTCTGGTTTCTTTGTTACTATGCCACTTCTATCTTTATCAAATCGTTCTGGTTTCTTTGTTACTATGCCACTTCTATCTTCATCAAATCGTTCTGATTTCTTTGTTGCTATGCCACTTCTACCTTTATTAAATCGTTCTGGTTTCTTTGTTACTATGCCACTTTTATCTTCATCAAATCGTTCTGATTTCTTTGTTACTATACCACTTCTATCTTCATCAAATCGTTCTGGTTTCTTTGTTACTATGCCACTTCTATCTTTATCAAATCGTTCTGGTTTCTTTGTCACTATGCCACTTTTATCTTCATCAAATCTTTCTGGTTTCTTTGTTACTATGCCACTTTTATTTTCATCAAATCGTTCTGGTTTCTTTATTACTGTGCCACTTTGATCTTCATCAAGCTTGTTTTTTTTCCATAAACGTAATATTAATTTTTAATACCATTGTTTTATACTAGATTTACTTGCTTGTTGACTTATTGAAATATTCTTTATAAAATAAAGAGTAAGAAGTGAAGCATTTGTTCTCTTTTTGCAATCAACTCTGTTAGTCAATGTGTGTAATCCTTACAGAGAAGCACCCTTTACAGGGATAAAAGCTAAAAATGAGAAAAATACATTTGTTGTGCGTTATTTTTAATTTCGCACAAAGCAACAAGAAGGCTATCTGCACTAGCCGTCCCTGATTTAGCAGTGTAAGGCTAGAGGAAGGCAAATGAACATCACCACTCACTGCCAAATGCTGGGCTACTCTTTAAAGAACAAATAGTGGGATGTACTGAAACACAGTATTGTTCCCACGGTTGAAAGAGTGAACATGTTTGGTGTAACGGGGATTCCATTCCCCAATCCTCAGAGTCCAGCGCCTTAACCACCTGGTCATGGTGGCTAAAAAAAAAGCTAGATATATATGTTAATAAAGAAATAAATAACTAATTTGAAGTTAACCAACATGTTGTTGTTTTGAAATAAGCACAAAGCTATCTGTACGCTGCCCACCATGGGTATCGAAACCCGTATTTTAGCGTGTAAGTTCGCAGACATACCGCTGAGCCACTGATGGGGCTACCTACATGTTAAAAAAAAGATTATATATTTATAAAACAATATTAAACCACATTCAGTACAACGTGCCATCAACTTTATTTTCAAATTTGTGTGTGTATGTTTATACATTATATCGCGAGTAATAACGAAGTTAATCATAAATGTTTTGACATTTTTCTATTATCGATTATGGATCTTGTACACCCTTTGATGTAATACCTTTCTTTAATGGAAAAGAATGTAAAATATAAGAAATATTCAGTTACTAACATAAACATTAGAACAAATACATTGAAATGTTGTCAATATGAAAAAAAAGGGAAATGGGTGTTTAAACACAAATCTGTATAATATTCAGATAACAGTCTATTCAATAATAAAAAGTAGTGTATAATGTTTCAATTAAAATTACTAAAACGAACTATAGATAAAAACATGAAGAAACTCAACAGTTATCTAGGTGGCGCTATAATACGAACCCCTGATTTTAGCATTGTAAATCCATAGTCATACCGCTGTACAAGCGAGGTACCCTATAATACTGAAACCAAAAGTAAAATTACACATCTCACTTCCGACTATTAAGGGCCCGGCATGTTCAGATCGTTAAGACAATCGACATTTTATTTGAGCTTTGTGGGTTTGAATCCCCGTCACGCCAAATATGTTCGCCCCTACAGCTGCGAGAGCATTATAATATGCGGTCAATCCCACTATTCGTTGGTAAAAGAGTAGCTCAAGAGTTGGCGGTGGGTGGTTATGACTAGCTGCCTTCACTTTAGTCTTACACTGCTAAATTAGGGACGGTTAGCGCAGACAACGCTCGTGTAGCTTTACGCGAAATTCAAACCAAACCAAATCCGAATATTAAACTCACCAAAGTAATTAGTAACCTCGGGGTAAATAGTCACCTACCGTAAAAAAAATAAAAAGCATATCAAAAAGTAATTGCACATTCAACCCTTTTTAAATTTTTTATGCTTTAGATGAAAATTATAACTAAGTAATATAGTGAACTTTACAAAGACATTTAAAGCAGAACATTTGACAA
The DNA here is from genome assembly GCA_011833715.1 of Carcinoscorpius rotundicauda. Taxonomy (NCBI): domain Eukaryota; kingdom Metazoa; phylum Arthropoda; class Merostomata; order Xiphosura; family Limulidae; genus Carcinoscorpius; species Carcinoscorpius rotundicauda. The sequence goes on along the minus strand of CM022391.1, from coordinate 163,869,088 downwards.
ATATTATAATTAAGAACACTATCTTAAGAAGACTTCAGTTAAGTCCTGTCAAGTGTTTATTTTCAACTATATTCACAAAACTATAAACATAGAGAAGATAAAAGAGAAAAAAGTATGAAAATCTATCATCCAGTTTTTAAGTAATAAAATTTGAGTTAAAAATTAGATAAATAACTTATTGCACAAGTGTAGTGTATGTTATTACAGTAAAATGAGGCCCAGCATGACCAGGTGGTTAAGGAACTCGACTCGACCTGAGGGTCGCGGGTTCGAATCTCCGTCGCATCAAACATGCTCGCCATTTTAGCCGTGGGGGCGTTATGATCTGACGATCAATCCCACTATTCATTGGTAAAAAAGTAGCTCAAGAGTTAGCGGTGGGTGGTGATGACTAGCTGCCTTCCCGCTAGTCTTACACTACTAACTTAGGGACGGCTAGCGCAGATAGCCTTCGTGTAGCTTTGCGCAAAACTCAAAACAAACTAACACAAACCAGTAGGGTAAAATGCTATGCTAAACTGCTGTTATCGTTTATTACACTCAAGTTTTTCGGTCCTAACACTTGTTTTTTTTTATCATAAATCGCTGCAATACAGTGCATAATTATGTTCTTAATATTTAACTTATTTTTGAAACAGAAATGTGCAATTTTTAATTAATGTCAGTAGGTGTACAACGGATTTTTGAAATTGTGATGTGAGTTCATTCACTTAAGGTAAAAACCATTATCAAAATAATGAATTTAAATTATTACAGACTTTCAAAACACGATTCGTGTTTATTACGTTTTTTGTGGCATGTTTTATTCACGTAAAATATGAACTGCATTTACTCTTTAAAAGCAGGACTAGAAAATAACTTTATCACTTGAAGAAAAAGTTTTAAATCCAACTGTACACAGAACAATTAAATACGGAAATTATAAAATTTATCATCGAAACCTAAAATACGGACTCGCTGCAAAACACGTATCCTAACAAGATTTTACTCTTCTCTGTGGCTCAGCGGTATGTCTGCGGACTTACACGCTAAAATCCGGGTTTCGATACTCGTGGTGGGCAGAGCACAGATAGCCCATTGTGTAGCTTTGTGCTTAATTCAAAACAACAACATCTTCTCTGAAGCAATAGTTAGGACAATAGTACTACAAAATAATGTTGGTTTTAGTCCTCTGCGATCGCGCTGCTCTCATGTGTAACGTTGTTAGAACCCATAATTAAAATTAACTATATTTTTCTGTGAATATATTTTGAACTTGGCATGACACATAGTCCACAGAATGTCATCTGGGGTTGACCATTTGTTGAGAACAGTGTTCTGGATTTAGTTTATAGATATCGACAGTAAATAAATTACCATGCCAAATGTGACAGAGAAACTCATCTTAATGAAATTGCACTCAAACGCATTAATCGTGTTGGTCAAGGAATACAAATGTAGTCACTTTTATGTTCTTTGTGTGAGTTAGTCCTTGTATCATCGTCTCAGTCCACCAGAATGGAAGTACAACACTATGAAACAGACATAATTATTATCATTTCTAAATTACCAGAGAACCCACGTCATTACACCATCTCCAGCAGCTTATGCTGTCATACAAAAACAGGATCAACTACCTCACTTGTTTTCTCCATCTTTCTACCTTCAGTACAATAAATAGCAGAGCACGACTCATCAGATCACACCACAAGTACCCTATCATTCAACCTGCAACTGAGGTAAGCGGGTTCTTAGAATGGTTGTTGGTTGTTCGTGTGTCTTTGGCACTAAAATATTTTAACTATTTTTTTTAAATCGGCCAATGTGGACACATTTCGACGTTTATTGCATTTCTTAATCTTGTCTGATGTCTTTTACATCGATCCATCACCAGTGATTGATGGCCGCGGTTTTTCTAGTGACAAAATCAAAACTTTTCAATTGTTATTGCGCTACATTAATGACAAATGTACATAAGAAGCATGCAGTCAAAACATTCTTTAATGTACACATCTTTACTGGATAAAAACACACTTCCATGCCGTTTGAACATCGATAATAGCCTTGCTCTGGTGTGGCCTGACATGACTTGGATGTTAGTTAGATCGCTCGACTTGCAATATGAGTGTCACAGTTTCGATTTCCTTCACTGAACTTACTCGCTCTTTCAGCACAGGAAGCATAATAATGTGACAGTCAACCCCATTATTCGTTGGTAAAAGAGTAGTTCAAGAATTGACAGTGAGTAGTATCAACTAGCTGCCTTCCCTCTCGCCTTACACTGCTAAATTAGAGACGGGTAGTGCAGGTGGCCCTCGTGTAGTTTTCCGCCAAATTCAAAGCAAACGAAATTTTGTTTTTGCCCACATTAATACAGAATAACCACATTATAACCAGAGCTCCGCATTTTTTAAAGGGATTCAATAATAGTTTCACGCACCACATAGTCAACTATTTAGTATATTCAAAATACATGGAGTGCTCTGATTATGTTATAAAACGTCCTGATAACGTGAGTTAGTTCTTATACATATAATACAAACAGGTTTATTATAAACTTAAAATTGTTTGTTTTGAATTTAAATAGTGTAGGACTTAGAAGGAAGGCTTCTCATCATCACCCACCATCAGTTGACCGTAAAATCAAAACACTCACATCGATGAAAAGGCGTACATGTTTGGCGTAAAGGGGATTCAAACGCACGACCCTCATATTACGAGTCGAGTGCACTAACCATCTGGCCATGCCGAAGTCACCATTTAACGTAAACGTAGATGTTTTCATAATACTGAGAGATATTCAATAAAATAAAAGATTAGATCGTTTGTAAATGGTTTCGTTGAAAAGTAAGTTTATTAAGTATTGAAAAGACACCTCGAATCTTCTGAAAACATTTTGTCGAAAATTACGAGAAATGGAACATTTTGAAACAACAATATTTTTTATTTTTTTATTGATACTTTAATTATGAAATTTGTAACTAAGTACAAAGCTACACAATAGCTATTTGTGCTCTGTCCATCACAGCCATCGAAACCCGGTTTTTATATATTACAATATATAAAAATATATTGAAATATATTACAATAGAGCTTGGATAAAAATAATTTTAAAAGATCGTTTAAAAGGAAGAAAAGAAATTTTGCAACAGTTTTAGGTCAAAGGATAAATATATTCTTCGTAATATATGTGTTAAATAAAAGGTAACTTAACCGTCATTTTTTTAAAACATGGAGCCAACGTTAAGCTTATGTACTGACAACACTGAAATTCAAGATTTGATTCCTCACAGTGGACAGAGTGCAGTTAGTCCACTGTGTAGCTGTGCAACAAGAAAACAACAACTATGATCTAAAATTTCCTGGTAACTCAGAGATAAACTCGAAAACTTAAAAGACTGATCCGGAGCTCGACTCCTCTCGTTAAATATCGTGCACCCCGTCCATAGTGTAAGTTTGTGCTAAAAAATAACAAAATAAACAAACCACAATTACGGTTAACGCAACACATCAAAAACTTCAAATGAATCATACATTTTTATAATGAAAGAGTTATTGACGAATATAGAAGACTCGTAACTACCCAATACGATATATTTTCTTCACTATCGACATTTAGCGCATGGGTAAGATTATGCATTGAAATAATATAATTGTGTTTGCGAGTTCATAAGTAAATTGTTCTAATAGTCGTTATTTGGTATCAAAACTATCGTGTTCATTTCGATGTACGAGAATTTAGTAAACAAATCTCATAAAAAATACGTATAAACGTGTTTAAAGTTTCTTAAATAAATTGTTATAGACCATCAACTGTGTGTCTATTTACTGCTTGTTTATTTGAATTTAAGCTCGAAGCTCCAAAATGGGCTATCTGTGCTCTGGTCACCACGAGTATCGAAACCCGATTTTTAAATTTTATAGGTCCGCAGACTTACCTCTTCATAACGAATTTCAAACACCAAAGAACATCAAAATAGTTTAGTATTTGAAGTTTCCTGAAGCCACTTGCTTGTTCTTTTTGATCAGAAGCCGTTTGTGAGCATTGTTTAAATTTACCTGCGTAAGATATGCGTGAAACTTACCCTTGTAAATAAAGTAAATATTTCGTTTCTCTGCTTTACGTATTTAAAATTTTAGTTTTGTTATTTTACAAAATATGTCTGGTAAAAAAATAAATAACAGTTGGACGATATATATCACTTGGTTTTATAAATATCTAAAAGTAGTAAAACTTGTCAAACCTGTGATGAGCTAAATTTATTAACCTCAGTGAGCCCAAATGGTATTGTCTTTTCCTGAACTTCTTTTGTGTTTACAATGATTCGTCGTTGTTTTATATATTTTGTTTGTTTGTTTTGGAATTTCGCACAATGCTACTCGAGGGCTATCTGTTCTAGCCGTCCCTAATTTAGAAGGGAAGGCAGCTAGTCATCACCACCCACAGCCAACTCTTGCGCTACTGTTTTACCAACGAATAGTGGGATTGACGGTAACATTATAACGCCCCCACGGCTGGGAGGGCGAGCATGTTAAGCGCGAGGCGGGCTCGAACCCGCGACCCTCGGATTACGAGTCGCGCGCCTTAAGCGCTTGGCCTGTTTTATATATAACTTCCTTGTTTCGCAGAACTTTCTGCGGTTGTTTTCCAGTAAATTTAAAGATACTTTCAAGCTGAATATAATGTATTTTATAGTGTTTATATATATATATATATATATATCACATATAATGTAAGTAATCAGGCTGAGACAGTATACGTTTTTTTTTTCTTTCTCGTTTAACTAGTTATTGGAGAAGACGTCATAGTAAATAACCTTGGCTGTCGCTGACAAGTAATGGATGTTGTGTATTAAAATCCAAGTAAAGATACAAAAGCTACAGACGTATGGCAATCAACAGGAACACCTTTGTCGCATGGGAGACTTGTAGTTTCAACACCTTGGCTCTCAGACTTATAAGTTGTCATAGTGACATATGATAGTGTTTTTTTTTTGACAACATGAAACATAAAGAAATAACAGTGATGGGCCTACCCCAGGGGATAAAAATCTCCACCAGGTACAGGTCACCTACATACATCATTCGTGATAGAAACTAAGATTTTGTGGTTATAAAAATAAGTTCACGTGGAGAAAGATTATTGTAGACGTTTCGACAGGCGGGTCAAAGGTCGACCCGAGTATGTGTCTTTTTACAACGGATGCTCATTCGTCACTGTCAGCAACTGCTCCATTTGAATGTGTTACACCGAACTGGTTATAATTTCCCATGCCGGAGAAAAAAATTTGTAATGAACGTTTCATCCATTGTGCATCAATTCCAACGATCCATCACTGGCGACATCGTCTCAGCTCATTCTGGCTGTATGGCTAGTGAAAAACAACAACAAAACAAATAAAAGGGGCGTGTGTTTCTTAACAAATATACTTCTTTGGGGGGGGGGAGAACACCGCAGATTAAGAAAATGTAACTATGTAAAACTACACAAAGAAATAAATCAAATTTATTTTTTTTCTTATTTTTGGATTCAAATGTTTTGTAAAACGTTTCACTCCCTTGACTTTTTTAGTCGTTTTTGAGATGTAAATTTTCATTTTTTACAATTATGTCGACAGAAAATCTTGTGGAAAGCTAAAACACGTTGATATAAGTCGAACTGTAGCAGGATTATGGAACGAAAATAAAAGATTGCGAAAGCTTTAGATTTAATCTTCCACCAGAAAACGGCCATAAAGATATTTTGGAAGCAACTGTGTCTATGAGGGTGTGGTTTCGCTTGCCAATATTTTGTTTTAGTTACTCGTTATGAAGAACAGCCTTCAAAGTCAACCGAAAGCCAAAGATTTTATGTTTATGTAATAATTATTCAAACTTACTGCTTTTCACAATTTAAACTAATTTACCGAACTTATGAAAATAATATTATATCTTATATCTCGTATAATTGCATATATATATATGCATGTATGATATATATATTGTTTTTCTTCTTTGCAATTGAATATGCCAAAAAAGCTCCTAATAGATTTATTTACATCACCACTTCAATTCTGTTTTTATTTTTGATACACTTGTCTCCCCTGTTTAACAGTAATGTTGTTTAATACACTTGAACTCCCCTGCCTAACAGTAATATTGTTTAATACACTTGTCACCTTAATCGTATCAGTATTGTTTAATCCACTTGTCACCTTAATCGTATCAGTATTGTTTAATCCACTTGTCACCTTAATCGTATCAGTATTGTTTAATCCACTTGTCACCTTAATCGTATCAGTATTGTTTAATCCACTTGTCACCTTAATCGTATCAGTATTGTTTAATCCACTTGCCACCCTAATCATAGTGCTATAGTTCGGCCCACTCATAGGTCATAAAATGTATATCGACATATATATGATTCAAGTGATACTGTCTCCCAGCGTATCAACGATACATTTATGTACTTATAACTCTAAACATCTTGGGTTCGATTTCTCGAATGAACAGAGCGCAAACATTAAATTGTGTAGCTTTGCGCTAAGAAAACCAGACATATACGCCTAAGTTATACTTACATTAGTAGGTGGAAGAGAGCTAGAAAATCAACTTTTTGTGAATTACGAAACCTTCCTGCTGTGTCTCAACATAAGAGTTTATATATCAAATCATTTTGTGCGAATGATTTATAGTTTTACATAGTTTTCCTGTTTGAGCGATATCACAGAAACTTAAAATAAAATTTTAAATCATTAAGCACGTGATGGTGTTCAAAAGCAGCTTGTCACGTGTTCTGTCTTTATGAACCAGCAAATATATACAATTATTCAGCAAAAGCTGTTTAAATGTTCCACGAAAACCAAATTATATATTTACATTTGTAAAGCTTATACACGTTATTAAGCGAATTAACTATATAAGTTGTTGTTGTTTTGAATTAAGCATAAAGCTACACAATGGGCTATCTGTGCTCTGCCCACCACGGGTATCGAAACCCGGATTTTAGCGTGTAAGTCCGCAGACATACCGCTGAGCCACTGGGGGCATATATAAGTTAATTCTAGAACGTCTACAAAGCATTTCGTATGCAGCACATTTCTCTAAAATTTATGTTTAAAAACCATACATTTTAGTTTAGTGTTTTACAACTTCACATACTGATACATTTTGATATACAATTTTTATCAGAGGTGTACACAAAAGAGCAATCAGAGCCCCGAGATCCCCAATAACTATGTATGCAGACTAGGTAATTTTAGTGAGTTTAGTGCTGTTTATTTCTACGCATATGATATGTGAGCTTCTGTTTATACGGTGCATATCGGTTCATGAGTATGTTTCACTCACCAAGCAGCAGTCAAACTTAAATTCCTGCTCACGGCCCTAGTTGTTAAGACCAAGTTTTAATATCTTTATTACACAAATTTATATCTGAATTATTCAATAATTGTGGATGAAATTAAAACGGCTTCAACCGTAAGTATTATTACTTGTTTCATCCTTTTACTATGTTTTCTAACATATTTTGTGCACTCCTCATTTTGCTTTATATTTTGCTCCGAGATCCGTTTTTGTTTTAAACTGAAAACAGTGATTTAAAATTTTTAACTTGCCTAAGAAATGTTTTGACGGATTTATAATTATATATTTATTTCAGTTAAATATATGTTTAGAAAGGTATGTAAATTATGCCGTTAAATCTGTATTACGAAATTTCCGTCTATTCCTCGAGTGTAAGAATCAACAATGTGTATATGCAAGTAAATGCCACTATTGTTTTTTATTTAGCTGGAGTTACTAGAATATAGCCTAACATTGATAAAAAGTAACCAACTCAAGACGCAGTTGGTTTGTTACCTTGGTATACCATAAACTTCGGAAGCGATACCTGTGATTAACGCTTATCAATCGGGTACTTCATATATCGACCAGAAACGTTTATAGATTTCGAACATCCCAAACTGTTTAACTTTAGCGGATTAACATTGGACGTTAGCATTTTTACAAACACGTTATATAACTAGCTGCGAAAGCTTTCACGTGTGATCAGGAAAAAGCTAGCTAGCTCTCCGTTAAGTGAACTGTACCGATATCAACTCGAAATTGATTCACTCATTTTTAACATTCGACAGAAAATCAAGGAAATTTCGGATAAGACAAAAGTCTTAATATCATTTATAAGTTTGTAAAATCCTTATATTTAAACCGTCATTTGTATTTGTAATAACAACTATTGTAAATTATACTAAAAATGGAAAAAAACACTTTGTGTGTCAATTATGTTGGCAAATAAATTTGATAAATATCAACATTTAATTAACTTCTAAGTTTAAATTATCATTTTCAGGCTATTTCAAGTTGTAATGCGAAGCATAATAAACTTAGGTTCGCCCGGGATAAATCGTAATGCTACTTCTCAAAAATATGGAAGAAGTTAAAACTATTTGTGAAAGCACAATCTACCGTTTTTATATTATGTTAAAATTAACCACGATGTCAATTATTTAAACTATTTTTGACTGTAAAATAATTTAACAAAAGTCGTGAGCTCAAACGAGCTGTTTTCATCTAATTTCAGGTCTAAACTTTTAGGTATCTTATTTGACATTTATTCACACATATAATATGTTAGATTAATTAAGCAATGAACTTAAATGTTAATTTATTCAACGAACCACTACAATTTAAACTATGTTTAAAATGATGATTACAATTTTTTTTAATTAACCTGTTCTGCATAACTAGTTTCAGTTTATGAAATACATGTAAAATCCTTGTGCAATCTTTAAAGTGTAACTCTGAATGTTTACAATTGGAAAATGTTGAAAAATGTATTCAAGTATGTAACATAAGGAAACATCACTGCACTAGCTGTAGATCGAAGTCATATTTAATTGGGTATATAACCAGAAACATTTTGATCTGTCTATCTTACAATATATTAATAAGAAACGTACAAACCCGATAAACATTTAATATATTAAATATATACATAGATATATCGTATAATTGCAACAAAATTAATGTATATTTAACTAGAATAGGAAAAAGTCGAAATAAAGCATATTGAAACACACAACATTCTTCTGTTAATGCTAAATAAATTTGTAGTCAATTATTTATTTTATACCATTAAACGTTACTTAGTTTCATGTTTTTAGCCTTTTCAAATACTATTTCGTTGAGGTATGTGTTTTGACACCTGTTTGTTGTTCGTAAGAGTAAATTAACGTATTTCAGCCTAAACCAGATAATGAGAATTTCATTCATTTGTTTCAGAACGTAAAATAATTGTATCAGTTCTTTTCTTCTTAAGAATAATGGCTTTAACGAGGAAGATGGTGCTCTTACTTTATTATTGTAGAGTTACGTAACAGGTCAATTAAACCCTGTCTACTATGGAAAATCGAGTACCCCATTCTTGAATTGTAAATCCAGAAACTTACCACAATCCCAAAACAGAAAATAGTAAAAAAATGTCATTAATTTTTACAGTGTATTTTAAAATTATTCTCATTCAAAATTCGTATTTTGATTTTCTAATCAATTAAAGTTTCTTTATTTGATTTTACGTTATCAATAATAGCTAGTTCGTCGGGAGATTTAACTATTAATTTAAAATGCTTTATGTCAATACGTCTCGCTTTATCTTAAATTTTAATGTTTTTGTTTTTTTTAATCATAGATATCCTGTGGTTATATTATAATCACACTTTTTATCGTGATGTAATATAATACAACGATATATAAAATACTGTTTGGGAATTATGATTAAAATTTATTTTAATTTAAAGTATATACACAGTTGCTATGCGTGAAAAGTTAGAAAAAGTAATTATTTGTTTCAAACAATACTGACTGAAAACTTAGCATCGTTTATAAAATTAAAATTAATTTATTTTAAATAAGAGCATTAAAATTATTGTGTATAAAATTTAGTCAAATTTTTAGATATATAAATGCTATGTGGCGCCATCTAGTACTTTACATCAAGGAAGAGCTATTACTCATAATAGAATTAAATCTATTTTACAAAGACGCTAAATCATTTGATCAGAATATCAAAATATGCACTTTAAAATATTTAAGTGTCATCATATCGGGTATTTCAAAATTATCTCCTCCTATTTTGAATATCAATTATAGGAATAACTAATAAGCATATTGTTATATAATACAATTTATTTTGGACGAATATAAGAGTTGTTATGCTACGTAATACGCTTCCGAATAGCTTGAAACAGAGTTAAATTGTAATTTGGATTTAGAAGTTAAATAAATGTCTATCTATATTAAATTCATATTTTCCAACAAGACTGATACACACAATCGTCTTTCTTAACACAAATATATTTTAATGTGTGTGGTTTGTTTTGAATTTCGCGCAAAGCTACTCAAGGGTTATCTGTGCTTGCCGTCCCTAATTTAGCAGTGTAAGATTAGAGGAAAGGCAGCTAGTCATCACCATCCACCGCCAACTCTTGAGCTTCATTTTATTAACAAATAATAGGATTGACCGTCATATTATAATGCCTTCACGGCTGAAAAAGCGAGCATGTTTGGTGCGATGGGAATTCGAATCCTCGACCCTCAGATTACGAGTCGAACGCCTTAACTCACCTGGCCATAACAGGCCATTAATGTATGTTTGTGTTTTCTTACTGCAAAGCCACATTGGGTATCTGTAGAGTCCACAGAGGGAACCCGAACCCCTGATTTTAACGTTGTAAATCCGTAAAATTGTCACTGTACCAGCGGGGAACATATAATTTAATATACAAATAACAATAAAATTTATAATAATGGTTATTAGAAATAATGATGTATATACAACAGTTTTACAAACTTACAAACAATACTGAGTACTTTTTCTGATCTGGAACTGAATATTTTATCAACTGCTCACGATAAGCGAATGAATTTCAAGTTGATATCGCTATAGTTTGCTTAACGGCTGAATAGATAGCTGCTTCACTGAGCACACGTAAGTTTTTCATTCAAGAAAATATCTTATGTCTTCATAGAAGTACCAACGTCCAAATTTAATTAACTGAAATTAAACGGTTTCTAATGTTCGAAATCTATAAACGTTTTTGGTCAAATATCTGTAGTTTCCAGATTGATAAGCGTTAAAGCTATAACTTCTTAGGTTTGTAGTATATTAGCCATAGCAAGTCAAGAATATAAAACTGTTTCTTGCTGCGCCTATTTATAAACTTTAGGGTAAGGTTCTCGAAAGCTAAGTCAGCAACAATTCTGGCATTTGCATACGCACATCGTACCTTGTTGATTCTTACGCTTAAGAGCTTTTTTTTATACATTTAGGGAAAAGGCGAGAATTTCGTAGCACACATTTAATAATATAAGTTACATGCATTTATAAATATAATTAAATTTGCACAAACGTTGCCATTAGAATAAATATATAATAGCGAATCCGTTATAATACAAAGCGCAGTTTGTAGCATCTTGCAGCCCAACTTAAAGATTTTGTATTGAGACGTCACTAGGTTTCCATATGTGTACTTTTAGTGGATTTTAACACGTCTATCCTATAGTATATAAATTATACAGTAGTTTTTATGTAATAGTCATGTATAATTAAATATTATTTCTTAACGTTTAAAGTTTACTCAAAAACGCTTATTTAAATTTGTTTTTATGGTAGTGATATACACAAAACTCTTTAACTGTAAATAGCAGGTTAGCATTTTAAATCTCCAAATAACAACTCACATCTTAAAATTAGCAACAGCGAAGTTCAAACTAAAATGAAGGTAAACAAGTGCAAATTTCAAGGATATTTTCATGAATATTATCTGGAGAATTCTACTTCAGATATGTAAATATTTATTAAAACGTTGCTAAGTTAAACAGTCCTAATGGTATTCTGTTATACATATAAAATATTTCTTGAAATCAGTTTTAAATGCTATAACACTTCAATAATAACTAAAATCAAATATTTCATGATATGTAAATAAACACAGGAATCGACATTGCTTTAAAATGAGATGCACTAAGACCGAGAATGTTCTCTTGTTTCGACATATGAAATACCAAAAGAATAAAAGTCAAACAGTATTAGCATAACATTAGCTTACCAACACACTGAAGGTTTCTCCACATGAAAGTATAAATATTTTACAAAGTTAAAAATTCGCTTCTTAACGAGCTCTAGCGGATCAAGTGGTAACTAAATAATACACTGCAAAATAGTATAAGTTTTTCTTGCCTTGAAAATATTTTGATTTAATTGTTACTTTTGCACACATACATGACATTAGCAATGTACTTGTTGACGTCCGTTTAACGGGCTTTCCCAGTGGCACAGTGGTATGTTTGTGGACTTACACACTAAAAACCGGGTTTCGATACCCGTGGTGGGCAGAGCACAGATAGTCTGTGGAGTAGCTTTGTGCTTAATTCTAAACAAACAAACCGTTCAACGATGGCTTCTGTTAGTTTCTTATAATACCAATATAATTTCTTTTAACAAGACAAAGAAAACTATTTCTTAAAGTTGAGAGATTAATTATAAAAACTTCACAAAGCAAAAACCAACAAACTTTAATACAGCTATTGAACGCCCTCCGTTTTCCTTAACCTTCTCTATTATTTGATAATTTTCAGGTATACGTGAGACTTTTTAGAATGAAACCGAAGAACTTCCTGTGATTCTTTTCGCCTCAGTAGTTTCACCTGCCTTTGATAAACGATTTTCCTGCATTCATTATTCAGTTTAAATAGGCCATGATCAGTTCAGTTGTTATGGTTACACTCACTCTAATTATGAGCATGGCACAAATATATAACGTTTCAGTCTGCATGTGGTCATTCTTGTTATTCCTATTCTGAAGTTGTCTATCTAAAATTTTAATTTTTGTATATATACATACACACATATATATGTGTTTAGATGAGGACTTTAATTCCAAAATAAATTTATTTCACATGAACGATGTCGATTCAAGACTTAAATTACTAACTATAAAATGACATATTTAATACAGATATCTTTTGTTTGTTTGTTTGTTTTTTGGATTTCGCGCAAAACTATACAAGAGCTATTTGCACTAACCGGCCTTAATATAGCAGCGTAAAACTAAAGGGAAGGCAGCTAGTCATCACCACCCACCAACAACTCTTGGGCTACTCTTTTACAACGAATAGTTAGACGTATCGTCACATTATAACACCTCCACGGCTGAAAGGACGAACATATTTAATGGGACGACTAGCCCTTGGGTAGCTTTGCCCGAAATTCAAAACAAACAAACCATATCCATGCCTCTGTTAACTCACCGATTAGTCTAAGAGTTAAACATAAGGTTTTGGTAGTTAAGATGAGCAGAGAAGAGTTAATCCATAGTGTAGCTTTGTACTTAACAGCAAACAAACAAAGCAAATCCTGATATACCCACTTTTTGTTTCTCCTTTATACAGGGGACTTACCTTTGTAGTTCAGGCATCTTCTAGTAGTAAAGCACAAATCGCTTATTAACCTAAAACATGGTTTATTAAAGGGTAAACTGGGCAAAACTTAAACAAACAAACTGTTTAAGCGTAAGATTTGTGAATTAAAAAAATTATTAATCTAACGCTTTACTTTCGGGGATATTTTTCTTTGAAATTCAAGCTACCAAATACGAAATTCTTTAACAAAACAGTAGAATCTATTTTTAATATTCTTCCCAATTACAACAGGTGCCGTTTTAAGTAAACTGTATAAAAATTGTATCCAATCGTGATAATTGTTTTGTGTTTGTGTAACAAAATTGAGGTGATCTGCTACTAAGTATACAAGAGCTCATTCTCGGTTTGGATAACCGAGGTAAACATTGAATTTCGCTTGGTAAAGCCTAAAATAGAGCATAGTTAATTTCACTTGAATTTATCGTTCATAACTGATGCTTGTTGAAATACAATCTATCTACTCGAATGTTTCAGAACTCAGATTGGGTGAGATTTGATACCATTCTTTGGCAACCTATCAAAATCTTTTAACTAATTAAACTTTCGCCATATTCTACATACTTATCTACCTGTCTGTCTGCCTATTTATCTATCAATCTGCTGTAACATTTTTTGGACATTAAGAGTCGGTCTACTACGCCCTTCTTAGTCGTCTATGTCTAATTAATCTTTGATATTGGTTATTTGAGAACCGTGTTCACAAATGCAAAGAATGCATGATGGTCTCTCTCAGTGAGAGTGTGCTCACATCTGGGCATTCACTTGCTTCATGTGTGTGATATAACGTTTCGTTTTGAGGAGCTACACGACCAAAGGGGTGGAGACACGTGATTGATGACAAATCACTAGCTACTCTATTCAACGGCTGACGGCCATTCATCACTCGAATCATTGATCGTAATGGTGGGCAGATTACTCGTATGTTGATGATTCATCCCATCATAAGTTTTGTTTTTTGTCAATTTGTGCTTGGCATATCTTGATGAAAGACAAACATAAGTAAGAAACCATTATTTCACTCAATACACTTTCCATCACCCACCTTAGTCGTTACTTTATATTAGTTCATGTGTCTATAATAGTATGATACTCAATCCAATAGGATTGCATTAGAATAGCAAATTTTGTCTCCAAATTGGAAATGGTAAAATCACCTTCCCTCACACTCTTCAAATTATAAATAGTAAAATTACTTTTACTTACCTAGTATTGTGTGGTGTTCAGCTCTTCATCAAATAATATGTTAAGGTACATATAACATGCACAGGTCAATGTTCTCCTTCAATCTTCGAGCAATCTCTTTTCCTTACCAATTTGAACTTCTCAGTGAAGTTTTATCTTCAACAAACAACGAAGTAAAAATTCGAATAAAACAATATGAAATGAGTGTAAGTTTTCTTCATCTTAAAATATTTTGATAAAAATCATGCGCTCAGGGCCATATAAGTTCTTCTTTCAGTCCCGATACTGGTCAAAGTTAGAGACTTTAAGACATTACCCCAAGGATGAAACAGTTGTAGATCACGGAAGAAACCATGCAAATATCATAACCTTTAATCAAATAATCCTGATGGGATTAGATAAGTTCGTAAGTGTTGAAATGTGGTATGATGAGACTTACCTAAATGTTCAGATCCCGTTGAAATATTATTAGATTTTCAAATATTAAAATGTTTACCCTGTTGACAGTCACTTGCGTAGAATGCGACAAAATGTACATGATTTTTCAGATGAATGCGATAGCTATAGATTTACAATACACATTTATATCCACCAACATGCGTGTGTCAATTACCATTCAAGTTTAAAATCCATTTCCAATACAACTATTGAGAAGAAATCCATGATAACTTCACAGAAGAAAACAAAAAGTAGTTGAAGCATTTATTACTCAAAAATAAGCCCACCAGTGCTGGAAGCCAGATTTCAATACCCATGGTGAAAACAGTATAGATAGCCCATTGTAAAGTTTTTATACATAAATATAATCAAGCAAGCAAACAAACAAATTTTAGAAAAATATGAAATATGTAACCAGAGTAAAGTAATTCGGAAAGTGTGTGATATAATTACAGTGCATTTATGCGGAAAAAAAATTCGTGAGATGTTTTTCTTGTTTGCAATTAAGCAGAAAGCTACACAATGGACTATCCGTGCTCTTCTCACCACGGGTATCGATACCCGGTTTCCGTGAAAAGTCAGCTGTACAGTTAGTTATAGGCATTTTGAAATATTGTTATGGTCTTTCTAAGCGAACTCTTTCCGTTACAAGCTTTTAATACTAATTTGTATCTTAATCATGTTTATACTGGATTATAACTTGTAAGTAATAACAATTTATCATACCAAAAGCATTTCGTTTTTTTTCTGGTATTTACATATTTCGTAGAAAAATTATGTTAGGAATGTGAGGCAAGCAGTTTATTTGTGTTTTGGCATTTCATTTAACGTATTTTTACTGTTTAAAAAAAAAAGAAAGATATATATTTCAGCCTTTGTATCTTGTATGCTGAAATTTTATGTAAGTCTTTGTAGGGTCTGTCTAATTCCACGTCCCACTGTGGCAGTTTAAGCCTAATTAATGCAGCTTTCCGTATAGTGATTGATGTTCTAGTGTCTACTTGCACGAAGCAGCGAACACTGACTGAATTATGGAGAATGGGGTTCTGCCCGAGGTGTTCAGAAGTAGACCGGGTCCATGTAAATGGCCTCACGAGATAGTATACTATACACATAACTCCGACAGCCGGATGAAGTTTGAGGGACGCCTGCCATATCGATCACTTTTGGGGTCATGATGGCCGTTTTCACGTGAAGGAATCGCGCATTCGTAAGCGATGCAAGGAATTAATTAGCAATATCATATAAAATGCAGCTGAATCAGCAGCTGTCAGCTTTAAGTTGCATTAAAAGTATATTTTTATATTTATGTCAGGGTTTCAAATGTTAAGTTAGCCTTACACAAGCAAGACACGTGTCGACATCGATTGTGGTGTTACAGTTAAGATTTGTTAATTTGTTTGAAATTAAGCACAAAGCTACATAAAGGGCTATCTGTGCTCATCCCATCACGGGTGTCAAAACCTGGTTTCTAGCGATGTAAGCCCACAGTCATCCGCTGTGCCACTAGAGGGCGTTGTAGTTAAGAGGGCAAGATAACACTCCTCTTACTTTTATACCTTTACTACAGCTAAATTTATAATAAAAAAGAGTAATAAGGGAAATTCAATGGAAATATTTTATCATACAAATATCGTTCTGAGTATTTAAAAGTCAACTAACAGTATGCTTTGAGAATGAAATTAAAAGTAGTTTTGAATGATCTATTTGAGATCGCTACGGGGACGAGTTAAAGTTTTCAAACAGTTAATAAGTGTTTCAAACAATCACTTCAAATGTATACTGTCTGATGAATTATCCATAACATTTTGTTTTGTGTATACACCGTGGCTCAACAGTTCTCACGGCACAATTCAGTTCTACCTCAATATTTTTCAACTAGCTATTGAATTCACACGTCTGTGACTTTGGACACTCATTAATCATTTTCATAAGCCTTGAAATATGTGGCTTTAAGTCTTTAGAACAAACCAGCAGATCTGGTCTATCACAGCCTTGGCCCCCCCGGAGTTTGACAAATGATAATAGTTCGTCTTCTGGCTGTGACAGATAGCTTGTCCTCCCGGGCTTGACTTGATGGTCAGCAACCACTCTCCCTCTTTAGTCTGCTGGACACTTTGGACCATTTCTTTTCCTTTAGGAAATGAAAGTCTGTTGATGATGGGGAACGTCGCTTAGAGGTATGTATTTTCAACGAAACTTCTGAAGTATCTTCTTTTCTACTAACGCCATCTGTTTGCTTTCCTAAATTTGTACTTTTCAATGTTTATAGTTTAGTAAATCCTCCATTCTTGTTTCTTGTAGGTCCGTCTGTGATCAGTGCATGTTTGTTTGCCTCTCTAGTTATATATTTATGATTTCTCTCTTCATTCACATTATTAGTTTTACGATATATTTGCAGCTAATAAAAAGAGAAAGAGAGAGAGAAATGAAAGTGATGTCAAATAAGGATTTGTGGTTAAACTTTAAATAGCTAGCAAATCTCTAAGCACATCATATCAATACAACGTTACTTTAAGATCAGATCTTTAAAGGTGTGGTGGGTTTTGAAATACATAAGTAAGATATTTTGTATGCTCATTAGTATAATTTCTTTACAATTAGACTAACATATTGTGACGGTTATATACAATGGCATTCTTAATAACCTTATATTAAGAACCGTTGTTGCTGTTGTTTTCAGAATTTTACAAGAACCCATGCTATTGATATTTACGTATAGCAACACCTACGTTTGAACAAGATAGGCAACTTGTCAACAACATCTACCGCCAATTCTGGGTTAAACTTATCCAATGAAATAGTGGAATTTGAATCTTATTCTTATAAAGGATTCACAGTCTTGTTTCATAAACAAATTGGCCACACAGAAACACACATGGACAAAACAATCAGCACGAATGCTAATTGTCATCAAAAAACAGCGTAAACCTTAAATATAACTGTGACACGTTGAAACTCGACCCCAAGACATTTTCATTTCTTAACACCTACTCTATCACTTCAAAAGTAGAGACGGTTACAGACAGGTAGTCATTATAGAGCTTTACGAGAACACTATAAAACAAACTGAAGTTTTAAAAAAAATTTTAATTTAAATTTCCACGTGCGAGAATAATATTACTTCGGTTCCTTTGTCGTTATTCCTCCATTTATTACATTAAGCTTTAAATTAAGAGTATATAGAGAGAAAGAAAGAAAATAAGCATTCCTTTAGTTCCATTTAAACATTAAAACCTGTGAGTTCACAAACTCTTTTGAACATTTTTTGTTTATTTCTTTACTATAACTTTACTATCGTGTGTGAGGTTTACTTAACTACTGATTGATTTAAGCAGAGTTCTGACTCTAAGGTAAGTCATTTGGAAATAGAGGCATTTCCCCCTTATCCTTGCTATATAGTGAATGATAATCCAGATAATTATAACTTCAGCCCTGTCGACAAAGTAACATTATTGTACATGAGGCGATTATGTATTATATATCACTCAACTTATGGAAAAGATAGAACCCAAGAAAACCAGAATGACTGAGAGGAAAACAAATCGAGATGACAAGATTATATTTTCATGTCTCGCGTCAATGAAACGAATACGCTTCAATAGGTATAGTTGTCAGGCAAGTGATTTCTAATAAAATAAACCCCGCGGTGCCCCCTACACTTGACTGATCACATTTACTAATGACAGTCTTCTCTTGTACAGATCCACATCAGTACATGTGCCCTTTACAACCCCAAACAAACCAAACAAATGACCGAAAGGTTTCTTGCATGCTCACAAATATTCGTGCATGAAGGTCGCCTTAAAATTACGAGTTCACGACCCTCTTCATGGAGTAAGGGAATAATAAAGTCCAACCCCTGAGAGTCGAGATGTTTCGTTTTTGTCATGGCAAGTATTACATAAGTCGCAGATTCAACGAATTAGGAAGTTTGCAACAAACGATCTTCTCGTTTCTCTGTTGCATGTTGCACTAAATTAATGATTAGGTTGTCTGATGACGTAATCATTTTCGGAATCAAATTTCTTCCACTTGTTTGACGAGCTGTCAGAGAAAACATTCACAAGTGTTTAACGTCATTTTTATCTCAGGGGTTTTGTAATACTTATTACCTACAGTATTGAATTAGAATATTTCTGCATAATCACAATGAAAAATTATATCATTCGATTTTATGTGAGTTCTGTTACGTATTATAATAAATCACGAACGAGTCTTCTATGTATTATATTATGTGAACTAGGTATTAAGATTTAAATAGTTAGAAAGTTTAATTTTAACTTAAAAGTTAATTAATGTTAACATGTGTCAAATTTGTGATATTTGCCAACAATATTGAGACAAATAACTTACTTTTTGTAACACAAATATATCTCAATGTACAGAGAAAACAATACAATTTATAATAATGGTTATTACTAATAGTTATTACAAATTTTTATTTTTATTTAAAAATTTTCAAACTTACAAACAATATTGCTTCTTATATCCTGTCCACGACGAACAAATTAATTCTGAGTTGACATTAT
Source organism: Carcinoscorpius rotundicauda (assembly GCA_011833715.1). NCBI lineage: Eukaryota > Metazoa > Arthropoda > Merostomata > Xiphosura > Limulidae > Carcinoscorpius > Carcinoscorpius rotundicauda. The sequence goes on along the minus strand of CM022391.1, from coordinate 163,849,499 downwards.
CACACCTTGCTTGAGCTAGCTAGCTTGGTTGGCTCACACCGGTTACAAACTCACTTTTTACCGAGGAAGATATAGTGTCGTAGAAACGATAACGTCCGAAGTAATTTACTGAAGCTTAACGGTTTGTAATGTTCGAAATCTATAAACGTTCCTGGTGTAATTTTGTAAGTTTCTGATTATAAACGCGCGAGCATTTTCGTGAAACAAATATACGTGATGATTATTCTCAAGAATCTTCTGCAAAGTTAGAGAACAGGCGGGGCTTATGCGTTACACATCCAACAATATACGTCACATGCAATAAGGAAAAGTATACTGAAACAAGCGTAGGTATTAAAATAAACGTATAACGGTAAATCTGTTACAGTTCATATACAATTATTCATAATACGAAACGCGCTCAGCTACAAAAATCCTATTGCCACGCCTACATTAAAAACAAACATCAGATTATCTTTTCGTGCCGCCCAAATGTACAACGTTATTCCTTATCAGGCCTTCGAAACTGCAACGGGTCCCTGTTCTGAGCAAGTGCGACCTGTTGAATATCCTACCTCAATAGATCATAATTATTAATAGTATAGTAGATATTTGTATCAAGTTTAAATTTAACTACTGCCAACTTACTCATGCAATGCTATCAGAAAATGAAAAATATGACACTTCACAGAATTATAGGTATGTCTATAAATAGTCAAAATAGTTTCAACGAAAATACGCCTGAAGAAAATATGAGCGAAATTTCGCTCACATCAGGCCAGTAATAAAGCAATGGTGTTAATAATCTGTTTATCGAGCTAAAAGTTATGTAAGTTGATAAAATATCAGTTACTGGATATTGTGAAATTCATATTTTAACTGGAACATTTTTACTGTTTATCTTGACTAATAAGAAAGTTTTATTTCTCTCATTGTTTGTAAAGTTATTTATAAAAACATTTATTGTTTTATAAAGATTAGCTTGCTTAGAAGTATTTCCTTATAATTATTTTAACTGGAACATTTTTACTGTTTATCTTGACTAATAAGAAAGTTTTATTTCTCTCATTGTTTGTAAAGTTATTTATAAAAACATTTATTGTTTTATAAAGATTAGCGTGCTTAGAAGTATTTCCTTATAATTATTTCGAAAAATGTTGAATTTTAAAATTGTATTGTAAACTGCAATTATTTTTTATGTTTTCATTAAATAACAAACAATCAATGCCTTTATATGTGCTCACAAATAAACCAGTTTGTCAATGTCATTTTGTTTGTTTCAGAGATGCGCGTAAAACTACAAAAGAGTTATCTTTGAAGACAACCGCCATCCAGCACTAACTGTTGAGTCACTCTAATCGAACAATGGAATTTGACTGTCACCTTTATAAACATACTAAAGTCCTCAAATTACCAATCCCATTTTTGCTGTAACGGGACGCGAACGTTGGACTTACGGTTCATAGTACGGTACTATTAGCCCCTAAGCTGTCAGGCCCGCATCGTTTGCTCGTTTTAGTCTCTTAAGGTTCCATGTACATATCATTTTAATTTATTAAATTTTACTTTAAGCAACATTTTCATCGCGTTGAGTTGTGTTTGGTCATAAAGTAAGTTCAAATGAGACTTGTTCAGTCTTTTGCTGTATAAAGTGGCTCATCCATGACACAAAACATCCTCAAGTTAAATATTAAATTTTCGCTTACCTTTATTAGTCGTTGATTACAATGTGAAAGTCCTATTATGCAACTGCGTACCCTAAATAATTCTTAACCCTATTTTATATACTCCCTCAATACAATAATTATAACTCTCTTATACCTCAAGAAAACATTAATTTTATCGTATTCAATAATTAAACGTAAAAATGAATATGTTTGTACTAAAGAGGGAGTCTCTTCTTAGTCTGTTGTTACTCAATATGTAAAATAATTAAATTTCAGTTCACTCAAAATTTAAATGACTCAAAAAAGAACTATAAATATTAAAGTTATCTTGTTGAGCCTTAATTTTCTTAAGTGATGCACTTGAAAGACTTTACGTCTACCTTGTTAATTCGCCAATGTTGTTTGTCATAAATATGAGAGAGATTCTAAATGTACCTTGTTTAGTTGCTGGTATCTAAAAAAATAGTATATTTTAAAGTGATCTTAAATTTACCTTAATGAACTGACAATAGCTTATTAAGCTAAACTATACCTTAACCACGTATTATACACATTACGAAAATATGTCAGACAATTTTTATTTGACTTTCTTATGTCCAGGTGGGTAAAGGCGTTTGACTCGTAATCTGAAGGTCGCTGGTTCGCATCCCTGTCACACCAAACATGCTCACCCTTTCAGCCGTGGGGGCGTTATAATGTCTCGGTCAATCCCACTATTCGTTGGTAAAAAAGTAGCCCAAGAGGTGGCGATGGTGATGACTAACTGCCTTCCCTCTAGTCTTACACTGCTAAATTAGGAACGGCTAGCGCAGATAGCGCTGTTGTAACTTTGCACGAAATTCAAAAAACAAACAATTGCTTTGTTACTTATATAGATCTATATTCCACAAAAATTCCCCCCCAGTAGCTCAGCGATATGTCTGGAGACTTACAATGCTAAAATCCGGGTTTTCATGTCCCTGGTGGGCAGAGCACATTGTTCATTGTGTAGCTTTGTGCTTAATTTAAAACAACAACATCCACAAAAATATATTTGGATACGTTAATAAAAAGTAATAATTTTCAATTGAGAAAAAATAATCCCGTGATTTATTTAAACTGTTTGGTTTGTTTTAAATTAAGAGATAATCTATCATATTTCATAACCATATTCATATTTTCTCTTATTTATAGAAACACTTTTACTTAAATGTGAAACGACAAAATGAGGTTATTATATGAAAATTCACACTGTGTAAAATGATCTGCATTTGTTATAACCGTTTTGATAACAAGACTGCACTGCACTATTGTTGTTAGCTTGTATACTAGCTCAACAGTAAATCTAAAGGCTTATGACACTGTAACCTGATTTCGATATATGAGATAACCACAGTATAGATGGTCCCCTTGTGTAGTTTTGTGCTTAACAACAAACTTATACAATAATCAAAAGACCCGGTACTCTTATTGAATATGATTTGTTCCAGGAATTATGTTGTTGTTTTTTTCTGTTCTTGTTTCCAGATATGAAATAGTTACAAACGTGTGGAAGAAAGACAAGGAATAACGGGATTAGTATTTACTACTACAGTTAATTCAGTTTTAATTTTTCCCCTTTAGCAGTCTGTATACAAAATTCCATATTTGTATTAATATGATGTGGATTTACATACAAAAATTTATCCTATAATAAGAACCTTTGAGTTCCACCTAATCAAGATTATAATTCCTTTCTAGTTTTGCAAGTCATCTTAATTTTCCAGCAAATGATATATTTTCTGCGGGTTTTAATTCTGGCATTGGAGTACTGAGCTTACTTGATAAAGTAAGTTATTCTGCTATCATAATTTTCATTTCTGCATCATCTTAAGTCCAAACATAATATGCTTAATTAACAGTTCACACCCGCAATCGGACTTAAAGAGGTTTTGTTATGAGATTTATGTTATGATTGCTTATAAAGTCACAAAAAGGAAATCCAACACATGCTTTCTTGGAGCTTACATGATGTGAACCTGCATGCTTTAAATTTGTTTTAGTCTTTAAAATGTTTAAAAAAAAGAAAGAGAAAGAGCTTAACTGGTTAATTAATGCCAGAACAAGTATATTAACTACATACAACACAATCAGCATAAAGGTTTGAAAAGATATCATAAATATTTTTACGGAGTAAAACTTGCTTAACCAGTAGTATAATTACGTGCGATGACCGAAGAAGCAAGTATCCGAATTACACAGAGAGTTCTGTAATTATATTTTTAGTGGCTCTATTTTCATTAATAAACTACATTAAGTGGGCTTATACTGGTAAATTCTTAACGAAACTGTTCAGAAACATTGAAACTCTATATGCTTAAAACAAAAACTATTGAATATGTTTCTGTTATTATTAAATTAAAAAATTCGTAACTAAGATTACATTTTGTTAACCAAAGAGTAGATTTATGTTTAGACTCGTGCAAATAAAGAGTCATTAAAAAAATTGGTGTTTTTTTTTAGCTTTTCTATTGCTAAGCGTCCTGCTCTACGATAAATTGTTATTAAAATACTTCACAAAAATCTGTGTGATATAGCTTATAATCTTAGAGCACTCTTGAAATTTATTCCGAGCGAATTGTATTCTACCTTGTCAATAGTTTTCTAGAACAACATTTCCGTGTGTGTTTGGTCGAGTTAAAAATCTAATGTCTAATTTATGAGCAAATAATCGAAGCCTTTCTTCAAATGAACATTGTGTTTCCATAACTTGTAAACGTAATATATTCTCGAATTAATCTTTGATACTAGAAAAATTGACAATAGTAGTCGAAATATGGATGGTCAAAGTTTAAAAGTTCTGTGAAAGAATGACTAAAGATTGTTTGATGTTATTACTTTGCGGTAATGATTCCTGCTAAAACGAAAAGATTGGACCATTAGATATCGCTGCTAGAGGGAACTAAAAGGTTATGATCCACATGTTGAGAGAGTTAAGATGAAAACTAAACCTTATAATTAAAGTTTATTTGTCGACTGCTTTTATACTGAGAAACCACAGCAACATTTATTGTTAAACATTCAAATACGTTACAGATTCTTGATCTGAGTGTCTGGATGTGAATCTTGGATGCAAAAAAGAAAGATAATATTTTCATCATATTATTCGCAATAAAAAAGAGAAGTGTCGGTTCACTGACTTGTAACATCTAATAAACTTTCATAATGGATTTTAACTGACATTACATTGTCAGTATTGTCTGACTTTCCTTACTGAACCAGAAAACAATAGCGGTTTTTTTTTTTTGTCAAAACAGAGTTAAAGAACAATTATATCACAAATACGAAGATATGAATAAGTTACATTAAAACAATTTTGAATATGTAAATCCGCATGTCACGTGACAAACACAGCAGTTATGAAGTATTCGTGGAACACAATATGTTAGAACTACATTTTAACTTTATTTAGCCTTGTATGAAGGCACTGAAAAGTTATTAGTTTCGGGAAGGGCATGAAACAGCTTTCTTCAACAGAAAATATTCATACATTCAGTTCATAAAATGAGGGATTTAGAATTTCCAAGATAGGAACGTCCTTTTTACTCAATGACGTTGGAAAACAAAGGAATATGGATCAGCTTTAGACACCAGAATGATCCTGAAAGAAACTTGTAACAACTCGTAATCCAACCGTTGTAAACAAAATGCAACTTCTTATAACAGGTGAGAACCCACAAACACAAAAAAGTCATAAAACCTAACTAAACACCCAGAGCAACAGTATGCAACAGAATTAAAGAGGATCCCCGTCTAGAAAACGCAATACAAGTCACATGAACAGAAGTTCCTTCTATACATATCTGTTCAACTGTCGAATATACCTCAAGCAGCTGTAGAATGGAAACAAGGTATATAGAATTTTTGTGTGAAACAGGTGCTGGGGAACTAACGTTCCCGTACGTTAAATGGATTAGGAAATCTTGCAGGAAAAACTGGTGCGCTTATGACGTGACAACCTTACAATTCAGACATTTTTAACGGTAGCTACATTATGGAGGTATTATCAAGATGCATGATCACGAATTAGGCATGAACAAAGGTGAAGAAATGGACTGTTGTGATTTTCAGCTTCAAAATCATTTGATATGACATACTTAGCCTCTGGACATGGGAATTTTGAAATAAGATAGATAATGATTGCTTAAATTGTATCATTTACAACTATTTGTCTTCGGTCTTACACAAAATCACAGGATAGAGATCTTTGCTTTTATACGTGCTTGTGGTCAGTCTTGGCACTTGACATGACAGTTTTCGAGGGGAGCGATTAAAACTTTATCCAATAAGTTAATTATAGTTCCCTGATTAGCTCTAAGAGTTAAGAAAATATAAACTATGATGAATTAATGCGTACATTTTATTTCAAAAGATAAATAGTTTTTATCAATTGGAAACTGCCCTCTAGCAGTAAAAGTAGTGTTATTTTACTCCAATATATTCATCCCATGAAGTTGTTTGCTGCTCCAATAGTTTGTGATTGATCGATAGCAAGCTATCGTACAAGTTTAATTACTGCAATACGTCCTAAAGACATTTTTAATGTTTTCATATACGTTAAAGTGGCATAAAAATATATATGAATAGACTAACTTATACCCAGTCACTTTTGCTGTTCCATATAATTGTTGTATGCCTTATAAAGCAGATAGCTAATTAACTCTTTAGTATTTGTCAAAATATAACAAAACCCGAAATTAGAAAAACCTAATGTTTTTGTTATTGCTCTTTCAGGATCTACGTATTTTAAAAGTGGGATATACGTATAGATGAACAGTATAAGAGAGCCGTACAGGAATGATAAAGACTTCTATCACATCAATGTAAATGTGATTGTCCTATACGAGTGAAGATACATAGAGAACTCACGTGCGTATTGTTTACTTCTCGAATAGTTTGTGATTGATCGATGACAAGATGCCTTACGAACCCAATTATTGCATTGCTGTTAGGACCACGGAACTAGAGATGAGATCAAAGTTTTCCTGTTAGGAATGCCTGTTATCTCTTGCATTAAGCTCTTGACATCTGGTAAAAGAAGTAGAAACTGAGAATGTCACTTGATGGCCCAACTCATAAAAGCAGCGTCCAACTTTAGATGCAGAAGCGATATGACTTGTACCTCATTCCAAGAACATATGTTTGTTATGGTCATAATGTCTTGTCAGTAAACAACAATAAAACAAGAACAATAGCATGACGAATTATGGGTAATAACAAAAACGGAAAAAGTTAGAAAAGTTACTAGTTCATTAGAAGCTGTCAAAATTCTAGAAAGTGTTAAAAAATAAAAACTATAAGAATCATTTTAAACCTAGCTGAGCAACACATAAGCCTAAACGGCCAAATCAAGGACCCCTAAGGCTCAAACATAACAATCCCTATCTTTAATACGCCGACCAGAAAGAGGACAGCCAAGTAATAGCATGTATATTTTTGTTATAAAACGTTCTTAAATATAAATAATTTCACCGAATTGGTATTTAAGGACAGTAAAAACTTACTTTGAGTTTGGTCGGACGTTTGGTTATTTGACCCCAGTAAATGCATAACTAGAAAATATTCTAATCAACATCATATTCAGTGCAGTAGATTGTGAAGAATATTTGTGTTTACTTACCGAAGTTCACTGGAACCGAAATAGTTAAAATAATTGTTCCACAGGTGGCACAGCAGTATATCTGTGAACTCACACTACTAGAAACCAAGCAGAGCACAGCTAGTCCATTGTGTAGCTTTGTGCTTAACTCCAAATAAAACAAATTATTAAAATAAATACAGTATACAGAAAAACAGTACTTACTGAGCAGCTTGAATACAAATTTATTTTAAACGAGATCCGTCCTCACGATTACAATTTTTTTTAATATAGTGGAAATGATCATTATTAAATACTATACTTCTAGCACGCTAGTAATGTAACATTAAAAAGCTGCATTATTTACTCTGAGTATAAATTACGATTTCCTATTATATTTCACCATACTTTTCATTTTTGTATGATAGTAATTCATACTTGTAATTTGTGCTTTGGTTTGATTACAATCAATCAACTAGGACCTCGTCGTATTCAAGAAAAACATATAGAAGAACTTATATTGATTAGATTCGCATGGCGCACCCATGTTACCAATACCTAGGTAATTATAGAAGTTTAAGAATTTCTCGTGTTAAAGGATACATCTCTGTGTTAAGGCCCTCATTAAATAATTGTTTTGTTATTACACCTTAGATAATTGCGTCTGTAAATGAGAGAACAATACAGAACCGGAGCATTTTATAGTTTGAGATTAGTGTGGCGAACATCTCTTTGCATACAGTTTGCTATCACGCAACATTTCAATAATAATTTATCATATCTTTGGCAATTTCCGAAAACAAAAATAACACAGAGGTGCATAATGTGATCACGAAACATTTATTCATGTGCAAATGATCACTTCATTTGTAGTTGGTCGCGACATAGCATGTAAGAACTGTATTATAATAACAATTGTGTTGATGTGTAAACTGCATCTTTTACATTTTTTTAGCATAAGGTCTAAAATGATATAACTGTTCTTGTGATTATCTTTATTTATAAGCGACCCTCTGGTGAGTAAGAAATATTATTAATTAAATTCTGTGGCACTTAATTCAGATCATTCTTTACTTTCGAAAAGAAGAACGTAGTTATTATTGTTGATTCACATTTCACGTGTATTTTTACCATAGATGTTGTAAAAATGGTATAATGACACAAGAAATTTGATACTTTCATGGTATCAAACAGTCCTAGTCTCTCTTAGTTTTGCCTAGCGCGTTAAGGCGTGCACTTCGTAATCTGAGGGTCGCGGGTTCGCGCACGAGTCGCGCCAAACATGCTTGCCCTCCCAGCCGTGGAGGCGTTATAATGTTACGGTCAATCCCACTTTTCGTTGGTAAAAGAGTAGCCCAAGAGTTGGCGGTGGGTAGTGATTGATAGCTGCCTTCCCTCTAGTCTTACACTACTAAATTATGGACGGCTAGCACAGATAGCCCTCGAGTAGCTTTGTGCGAAATTCCAAAACAAACAAACAAACTCTTTTAGTTTTTCATATCTACCTTCCGAATAGAATAGCGGAATAAATTTATTTGTTTGTTTGTTGAGAATTTTTGCGCTAAGCAACGAAAGTGCTAGTTGTGTCTCTTCGTTCTTAATTTTGAACTGAAAGACTTCAGAGAAAAGAGCTATCTAACGAAAGTCACCGCCAACTCCTGGACTATTATTGACTAACTGAATAATATAACTTAACCATCTCTCTTAAGCAACCTCACAGTCTCAAAGTTCGGAGCACGTTATTTCCATAACGGGATGAAAACCGTAAACCTTCAAATGCACTTCCACTCCCGGAATGAGAAAAATAAAAAAAACATTATTTGCCCTTTTTTGTATTTATCACGGTTATTACTAGCACTATTTAAATGAATTATGAACGACTGGATAACCATGTAATATTTGAACTACTGAGTTATTTCCATCTGTTGATTCATAAGTTTGTGTAGATTGTAATTATAGTGTTTTCTACTTTGTTTGCTTCTTTTTATTTAACACAAAGCTACGCAACGACTATTTGCACTAGACAGACTAGGTGTAATGCAGCTATTTAACACCACCCAACATCTATCCTTGGGCTCTTATTTTAACAACTTTTACATTATAATGTCCCCGCTGCTGAAAACACGAGTATGTTCAGTGACGGGTTTTCGAACCCACAATCCTCAAATTACGAGTCAAGCGTTCTAACCAATAGGCTGAGTGAGGTCATTAGTATAATGAAAAGAACCTATATAATATATTTACTCTCGGTGGGTAGTGTTCCTTTAAAGAAAGTCAATATGAACAAGTAGATTGTCAATCCCTTTACCATAAATGGTGGTTGTTCCTTTTAAGAAAGTTAATATTAATAAATCGATGTTAATCTCTTTACAATAGGTGGTTGTTCCTTTTAAGAAAGTTAATATTTATAAATCGATGTTAATCTCTTTACCATAGGCGATTGTTCCTTTTAAGAAAATTAATATTAATAAATAGACGTTAATCCTTTCATCATTAATGGTGGTCTTTTCTTCGTTTGTCTTCGGAAAATAATAACATTTAATGTCTTTGAAAAACGAAGAATATCATTAATTTAGCAAACAACATGATAATAAACATAGGTTTTATATTTGTTGATTGATTTGAAAATAAAGATTTTAAGATCGGCCTGTTTGTGTACGCTAAAATATGTATTTTTTGTAACGGAGAAAATTATGTAAGTAGATTTCTACTCTCGTCAATTTATTTCTGCAAATATCTTTAAGCATCCCAAAATCGTTACACTTGTATACATTGCCTAATAACTTATTAAAGCCGAAAGTTTTCCATTACGTAGAGAAATTTATAATTCTGTCGCATGTTCGAAGATTCTCATCATAAAAGATGTATAGAATTAAATTTTAACTTTCTATATAGATAGTTATTTCAGTTCCACATTATTAAAATGCATCAAAATATTGTGTTAGAATTGATTAAAATATATCATAAAACTGCAAAGTATAACAAACTGACGTCGAAGCTCAAACTTTTTACAAGTTTTATTAATTACGCTGTAATCCTATTTTTGTCAAGTAAAACAGTTATTTATAGACCTATAAATTCTTTAAAGATATGACTCAAAACATAAACCCGTAAGTGTATCAGCAAGGAATGGACTTAGAACTACTGCTAACATTCTCATAACATTCCAAAATCACGACAATTCTTTTAGTTCTATAATAAAATTACGGTAAAAGAAACTTCCTTCTTTGTGATAAATAATCAAAACACACTTCGTTTAAACTTTCAAAGTTCGAGGGGAAGAAATCACTGAACTTCAACATATCGTTCACTGAATTACATTCTAAAGGAAATATTTGAAGCTAATATTTATCACTTATCGTTGGTGGAATGCGAAAGACTTAATATGTTTCATATACCCTTCTACAGCAGCTGACAACACGACCATAACGTTTCGTTTTCTGTCAAATTCGCCATTAGTTATCACGTGACTTATGTCTTTTAAGAAAAACCCAGATGTACCTTTAACATGTGGCGATGTCTACAAGGAAATATGTTGAAAGTGTACGTTTCAGGTCGGTCAAATAATCTCGAAAAAAAAGAAGACAAAACTACAAACAAAATGCTCAAAAGCATAACTAACGAAACGAATCAACTGCCTATTCTAAATATAACTGATTTTGGACGGGTATTATTTTTATAGTTCTCAATGACAAAGCTCTAAATTTTTGTAAGCCAAAAATTAAATTTTCATTCATTTCACCAATATTATAATAAAAGTACCATTATATTTTTAAAACATCTGAATGAAATCGAAGAAGAGTGGATATCAATACATTAACCACGATATGTCTTCTATATCCAGTGCGTCATCTGCTGGGTTAGCGATAAGTCGTCACATTTACAAAGCTAAAGTCAGGGGTTCGATTCATCTCGGTGGACACAGCAGATAGCCTTTTGTGGCTTTGTTATAAGAAAAAGCACACAAAACACTATATCTAGTCCAAACAACGTTTAAACTTTGCTCAGTAAAACGGTTTCTCAGGATGGCTTGAATGTGGCATGCATGTAAGTGACTGCAACGCTGTTTATGTTATCAGATTGTCTGAACAATTACTAAATACCAATTGTTAAAGAATAACATTTAAACACTTATTCGTTACATGTCTAAACAGAGTGCAAGTGTTACAAACCTTAACATAATGTTGATTTAAACAAATTTCATAACTAGACTGTTTTGAATTTCGCACAAAGCTACTCGAGAGCTATCTGTGCTAGCCGTCCCTAATTTAGCACTGTAAGATTAAAGAGAAGGCAGCTTGTTATCACCACCTGTTATGTAAATGTCGTGTAAATATTTTGTAAACGACAACATGTCGTGTTGTGTTTGAATTTTTATTTCTATTATTCATTTTTCCATATTTATATTATTGTTTCGAAGTTTAAACTAATATTTTGTTATTCATTTAGGGTAACATTTAGAATTTTCTTGAATTAAGTAGACCAATCATATGTTTGTAAATGAAGTGCTGGTGACTACGTGTCTAGACGTGTAGTCTCGTGCAAGAACGGACATGCGTGGATTGCTCTGGAGACCTGTAGAATTTTCTCGGTCTTTCGGGGAGTTTAGGCCTACAATATATAAACAGACGAAGATGCGAGAGAGGAGCGAGATTCAGACATCAGTTTTATTTCAAAAGAAGAGAGTCAGTTATTTGAAAAAGATCAAGTGTTTGCTGTGATTATTCAACTTGGATTTGTGACTGAAGTTAGATCTACGGAAGCTGTGATTTTATTTCGTCAATCTCTACGATTCATCTGAATTACTGCTTGTGCTGAGAGTCGGCGAATTTATTGAGCTGTGAACTGTTCCTGAACTTCCTCATTTAAGCTTCGGAATCTCTTCGTGGGACTAACTTCACGCCCTAGACTGGAATTTGAGACTTTCATTTTAGATCATTATATTAGATAAGGCCAGTACCATTTTGTATTGTGATTAATTTTGAAGTGTGAAACTAGTATTATTTTGTTTTGTAATTAATTTTGAATGTTGTAACTTAATATCTGTCACTGTTATTATATAATTTATGTTATATCTGTTATATTAGTTAATAGTTTAGTGTAATAAATTATACAAGCTGTTATCTGTGTTTTTCTGTTGCGTTCAATCTACGAAGAACTTAAAACATTAAAAAATACGTAACACCACCCACCGCTAACTCTTGGGCTACTCTTTTACCATCGAATAGTGGGATTGACCGTAATTATATTAGTTAATAGTTTAGTGTAATAAATTATACAAGCTGTTATCTGTGTTTTTCTGTTGCGTTTAATCTACGAAGAACTTAAAACATTAAAAAATACGTAACACCACCCACCGCTAACTCTTGGGCTACTCTTTTACCATCGAATAGTGGGATTGACCGTAATTATATTAGTTAATAGTTTAGTGTAATAAATTATACAAGCTGTTATCTGTGTTTTTCTGTTGCGTTTAATCTACGAAGAACTTAAAACATTAAAAAATACGTAACACCACCCACCGCTAACTCTTGGGCTACTCTTTTACCATCGAATAGTGGGATTGACCGTAACATTATAACGCCCCCACGGCAGAAAGGGCTAGCATGTTTGGTGTGATGGGGATTCGAACCCGCAACTCTCATATTACGAGTCGAGTGCTTTAACCACCTGGTCATTTCGTATGACGTATTTCATAATTAGATTAATCTTATTCAGCATAAAATACATTGTCACGATTATGTTCTTTAAGAAGCTGGTCTGACCTCATAATATAAGGGTCAGAGTTCGAATACCGTCCCCGAGCATTTCACACTTTCAAGTGTGGGAGTATTATAATGTGATTATCATTTGTGCTATCTGTCATTAAGAAACTATCCAAGAGTTGGAATTTGGTGGTGTTGACCACAAGTCTATTACTTAATTAGAGGGAATTTTCAATTGCAGTGGCACTTAAAATTATTTTAGGAAGGATTATAGTATAATACCTTTATTTTCTTACTATATTTTTGTAGCGTCAGAAGTACCAAGTGTATAGCAGACTTGATTTTATTACTCATCATGATCTGTATCAGCCTACCTTCAAATTGGTTTGTTTGTTTGAAGTTAAACATAAAACTGTACAACAGCCCATCTATGCTCTGCCCACCAGCCTTTGTAACGTATTTACTGTTATACATTTATTTTAATATCGAAGTTTGTTTCAGCTTCATGCGCCTAACGTATATTGCTGGACGTGTATTGCGCAAGTCCGCCTGTTCTCTAAATTTGTAGAAAGTACTCGAGAGCAAGAATCAAGAATATGTGTTTTGCGAAAACACTGGTATGTTTTCGACTATTGTGAAACATTCGAAAATCTCGTTTCGTTGGTATAAAAGCTATTCGAGACAAAGTAATTGAATATTTTCTTGGTAGCTACAGTCAGTATACTATAAGCCTCGGAAGCTATATTGTAAAAAACGCTTACTAATCGGAAAACTACAAATATTGGACCACGATAGTTTATAGATTTCGAACAATATCAACCTTTCGACGTCAGTGAATTAGCTACGAGGACATTAAATATCTTCGTCGGTAAAACGTCAGCTTGTAACCAGTGTTAGGCCAGCGAAGAAAAACCAGCGAACGAGCTTAAGTAAAGTTTTAAAATATCAACTCAAAATAAATTTGCTCGTCTTGGATCTGGACCATCGATAAAATATTTAGTTATTTTCTTTTGAATTTCGCGCAAAACTATACGAGGACAATCTGCGCTAGCCATCCCTAATTTACCAATGTGAGACTAGAGGAAAGGTAGCTCAACACCCACCACTAACTCATAGGCTACTCTTTTGCCAACGAATAGTGTGATTGACCAAACGTTACAGCGCCCCCACGGCTGAATAGGCAAGCATGTTTGATGCATCGGGGATTTGAACTTGCGATCCTCAAATTTTGATTCGAAAGCCTGAACCACCTGGCCATGCCAGGCCAGAACAGTTATTCTAGACCAGATAGAAGACTCAATATACCTTGTAAGTAAGTTTATAAAACGCGTGTATACAAACCGATGTTATATAACAGTTATTAGAAATGATATTGTCGTTTGTATATTAAAATACATTTATGTTAAGAAAGAAAATTGAGTATATCAATCTTTTTGGTAAATAATTTAAATTTGAAACATATATATATATGTATCGAAATTAAATTAACTTCTAAATTAAAATTTCCGGCTATTTGAAATCTTAATATATAACTACGCAACGTAATCAATCGAAGACTCGTCCGAGATAAAATGCAATGCGTAACAACATAATGCAAGAACAATGGGGGTCTCAAACTGAAATTATTTCAGTTAATTAATGTATGAATTCTTGGGCGTGGTCAGATACATCAATCGAAAGAATTTGATCTCCTGAGTCAAAAATAATAATAAGATCTCAAATCGGTCAAGAGATGACAGAGAAGTATTTAAAAAAGTAAAACAACTCAGAGCCGTACTACGAGCCGATGTGCCGCGACTAAAAGTTAAGGATCGCTAGTGCAGATAGCCCTTGAATAACTCTGCGTGGAATTCTAAATAAATAAACAATATTGAGCTCAGATGTTGAACTATGAGTTTAATAAAGAATATTTGAAGTTTTTTCTATGCTCTTGACATAAAATTCACTTAAGAACATGTTTTGTGTTGTGATTCATTTGTAGATATTTTTTCTCACTTTCGTGTTACTTCATCTAATATTATTATTGTACATTTAAAGTAACTTTTGTAAATCATAAGACAAGCTTGCACTTTAAGAGTCGCGATTTTTTGCGGCCTATATTGATAATATGACATTTTACATAATCAAATAAGAAGTGCTAGTTATTGAAAGTTTTAATGAACAATTAATTACAACGCTAGAATCCAGTGATTTAATACTCGTGGTGAGCGGGAACACAGATAGTCCATTGTGTTGCTTTGTGCTTAACTCCAAACAAACAAATAATCCATGCCCAGTGGTAAATGCTCTATCGTGCCGCTCAGCACACTCTCTGTCAAACTCCCTTAGGAGTTGGCTCCAAGCATCGTGCGACCGTTCTAAATTAAGAGCAGGTGTCAGAACGTTAAAATGTTAAAATTTTTTCTTGTCCAACGTCAAATTGTTATAAAAACACACGAACAAAAACACTTTATAAAAACTACGTTTTACAATTATTTTGCGAGTTTATAAACTACACGTCTTTAAAATGCTTATTATTTACATAAAGTATGACAAAGGTTCGTTTTGTGGATATTTCTTGGCAGGCTAGGATAGTGCAAATTATTAAAAAGAATAAAAGTTGCTAGTACTGTAGAGATACTAGACATTGTTTATTTGTTTATTTGGAATTTCGCACAAAGATACTCGAGGGCAATCTGTGCTAGCCGTCCCTAATTTAGCAGTGTAAGACTAGAGAGAAGGCAGCTAGTCGTCACCACTCACCGCCAACTCTTGGGCTACTCTTTTACCAAGGAATAATGGGATTGAACGTCACATTATAACGCCCTCACGGCTGAGAGGGCAAGCATGTTTGGCGCGACACGGCGCGAACCTGCGAATTACGACTCGCACGCCTTACGCGCTTGGCCATGCCAGGTCATGATAATAGACATATAAAAATATAATAAATTAAGAAGATACGTCTTTTTAAGACTTGTTTCAAAGTTCGTGATTTTTTTTTATGGTAGCCAGTTGATTTTACAGTCCCTGTTGGTTTTCCTTAATGCTTAATTCATGTTATTTTTCTCTGTAATATACATGTAATCATTTTCGAACTAATGTGAATAATCTCAAATACATAGCGCTGCATTTTTTTATTTGAAATGGACTTACAAAAATGTAAATTAGATTCTAAACACTAGATCGTTACTCCAACTGTACATTTTGGCCGTGCTTTGACGCTATACAGCTTAGCACTACACCATTGTATATGTGCATAATTGTACATTCAAATAAAATCAAAAATGTGTGTATGGAGTCTTAACTATGTTTAAAGATCTGAAACAAATGTGATAGTTTTGAAATATCTTAACAGTAAACACAACAATACAGGTTGTAGTATGGAACATTAGTCACAGGTGTTTGTTTTGACACATCCTTTCATAATACAAATATTAGAATCAAGTAAGACTATTATTATTTGTAGAACTTTGTTTTAGCTTCACAATTTCCCTCCAACATTACACAAGCAAACTGTGACCAAAGCCCTAATAAGTCGTGTTTGGTTCGTTTTGAATTTTGTCCATAGCTACATGAGGTCTATCTGCATTAGCCGTCCGTAATTTAGCAGTGGAATACTACAAGGAAGGTAGCTAGTCATCACCACCCACCGCCAACACTTGTGCTACTCTTTTACCAAAGAATAGTGGGATTGATTATAACGTTATAACGCCCCCACAGCTGAAAGGGCGAGCGTGCTTGGTGAGACGGGGATATTTCAAGAACGTACAAGAACGTAAAAATATTTATGAAAATAATACGATAATTTCAGAATGCTAATTCGGAGAAACTGTTTATCATTTCCATGATAAATAATATTATAAGTACATACAAGCAGAATACAATTAAAAACTGAAATACGAAATTCCTAAAATACCTCGTTCCATGATACTACCGTATATTATAGAAAAATGTTCTGAGTATGAAAATAAAATCAGTTTGTAAGTCTTTGTATGGAATTTACCGACGTGAAATATTTTTAAACCGGGAATTTATTTTGCGTAATTTAATTTTAACGTATAAACAAAGAAGGACGTGTGCAGTACAGTAAGTCACAACTCCATGTTGCATACAAAATTAAACAGGTCTCGCTAGTATTTCTTCAGTAATTAACTTGATATTGTTTGTTTATGTTTTTAAAATTTCGAACAAAGCTACTTGAGGGACGTCAGCACTGGCCATCCCTAGTTTAGTAGTGATATTCTGGAGAGAAGGCAAATAGTCCACACCAACCACTGCTGCTCTTGGGCTACTTTTAATTTGTTGTTGTTTTTTAATTTCGCGCAAAACTACACGAGGACTATCTGTGCTAGCCGAGCCTAATTTAGCAGACTGATCGTCAAGTTATAAAGCACCCATCGCCAAAAGGGCGAGTATGTTTAACGGCAAGCATTCGAATCCGCGACCTGCAGAATAGGAGTTGGGTGACTCTGATCACCAGGTCAAACAAGTTGCTATTATAATCTATTTGTTCCTACAATTTTACAAAGAATGGTTATGTGCAAGCATTGTAGGTATTAACTTAATTACTTAGACAACCAATATAACATACATCGACAGTCAAGGATTAAAAAAAGTCTTCAAGTTAAAAACAAGTGTCTAATACATCTCTTTTATATTTTATTAAGTTTCAATAAGAAACTATAAATGCATTGAAACCCCCTTAAAGAGGAGTTCCCCTCATTGTCTCAACGATGAGTCTGATTTTAGTTTCAATACCCGTAATAGGGACAGTTACTGGTAAGCCATTACGTAGCTTTGTGCCTAACAAGAAATAAAGAAATAAACAAAATAACCTTCAAAATGGCATTAATTTTATTTACATTTCTATCCGTATGACATCTATTAAATACTTTTTATAATATAGTCACCATGAAGGAAATTAAGTTATCGTATTACTAAAGCAAGGAGTTGGGTATCCGAGACACTACGATTCTTCTTGGACGAATAAAAGCGCCTCTAGCAATTAGCAAATAAAATTTATTAGAGAACTAGCCAGTAAACACAGCCTTGATTTTGAACTTATTTCACTACAAGAGTCCCAAAGAAGGTTAGAGGTAAGTTTACGCACTTACAGCGCTAAAATCTGATGCTCGATTACCTCCATGGAACAAACAGAGGTAAGTCTAAAGGTTTATAGTACTTAAAATCTGGTTTCGACACTCGCGATGGGCAAAGCACAGATACCCTGCTGTACTTATTAACAAACAGAAAAACCTTACAGGAAGTTAAATTATAGAACGATTACAAATAAAAATGTGAAGGTTCCAGTCAATCCAGCCTTTATTTTAATTATCTCGCTACAAGAAGGTCTCTGAACTGAGTGAAATCTAGGAATAATAAATAAATAAAACCGTGAAGAATAGCCAGCTATGACAGCCTTAATTATTTTCTTACTCGTGATAAGCACAGTAGAAATATTCCTTTGTTAAACAACCACCAACCAACCAACATTTGTTAAAATAACAAATGACACACAACATTATTTATTATTTTAACATTATACACAAGTGCCAAGAAATAATACTCATAGTCCATAGTAAGTTTATGCTTGACAACAAAAGAAACACAATTAAAGTTATTGTATAAGCAGGAAATCTTAAAAAAATCTGCAACTGTACGTTTTCTTCTAATTAAGTCGTGCGTTATAAGAGTCAATGATGAATACTATATGTATTAAACATGAGAAGGTAAATGGGTTAAGTTTCTTGCGATTTATAATTCTTTATAATTTCAATTTCAGCAAGCCTATTTTCTTTTCATCCCTGCTAATGACTTCTAATTAAGTCGTGCGTTATAAGAGTCAATGATGAATACTATATGTATTAAACATGAGAAGGTAAATGGGTTACGTTTATTGCGATTTATAATTCTTTATAATTTCAATTTCAGCAAGCCTATTTTCTTTTCATCCCTGCTAATGACTTCTAATTAAGTCGTGCGTTATAAGAGTCAATGGTGAATACTATATGTATTAAACATGAGAAGGTAAATGGGTTACGTTTATTGCGATTTATAATTCTTTATAATTTCAATTTCAGCAAGCCTATTTTCTTTTCATCCCTGCTGTGCCAAATTAAGCAACCTGAACAACCAAAACATCATAGGCATTGCTCTCTTGCAAGGTTATTAAAGTTTGGTTTTGTAACAGTAATTCAATATTCATCTGACACATATGTCTTATAGTTCTAGATAAAAATTAAAATAAACAAAAACCAGGAGAGCAAGAGAATATATTTAAATGCTTGTAAATATTTTGTATTAGATTTCTTTGAAATTAAGTTCAAACCTATATACTGGGTTAGATATCGAAACCCGGTCGTTATCGGTGTAAGTCCGCAAAGATATATTTGTGCCACTTGGTCTTTCTTTACAAAATGAGGTGAAATTTATCAACCTATACTATCAACTGGCATCCTGCATCAAACCAGAGATTTACAGACTTATACAACGAAACATAAACCAAATCAACATTAGGAATGACAGAGACAGAAAGATCTGCCACAACAAAGAAACTGGAAAAACTAAGATGTAAACAACAGAAAAGACACCAACATAACAAACCGTTGATAACCTCATAATTAACAGATCCGACCGACAATTAAACACAGACGAGATACATCTACTTAACAATGTAAACAAGACAAAAACATAAAAATTCTGAAAGCAGATAAAGGAAACGCTCTAGTCATAATAAACACAAATGAATACATCCAATAAATGAAGAACATCCTTTCAGACACTAACAAATTTAAACCAATGAACACAAATCCAACAAACACACACGAAACGCAATTGAACAAATTACTACTAAAAATGGAAAAAGCCAACACAATTTCACAAACACTTTATACCTACCTACGCGAAACCGATTCAAACACACCACAAATATATGGCATCCCCAAACCTCATAAACCAGATTGTCCATTACGACCAATAATGTCCACATATGAATCGTTTAATTACAATCTTGGTAAATACATAGCATGGGCTTTCTCCAAACATGTAACATCAGTCAGCTCATTCATCAAAGACTCCTTTAATTTCAAGTCAAATCTGAAGCAACTTAATCATAAAGCCTTAATGGCCAGTTTCGATGTTATATCCCTCTTTACAGATGTTCCAACCGCTAAAGCCTGCAAGAAAGCCTTAGAACTCTATATCCGAGACCCTAACCCAACTGTAGACATTCCCAGCAACCAATTAGTAACCCTCATAGAATTCACCACGATGACGACAAACTTCATGTTCAACAACCACAACTATATACGAACAAATGGCCTAAGCATGGGAAACCCAGTATCACCAATTGTAGCCAATATTTTTATGATGCAAGTTGAAACACAAGCAGTTAACACAGCATTACATCCACCACTATACTGATACAGATATGTAGATGACACGATTGTGGGATTCAAATCTACAGAACACACACTTAATTTTTTTCAATCACATTAACACTATACATCTCAACATCCACTTCGTACGTAACAAGAAGAAAGCAATCAAATATCATTTCTTTTTACTTCAAAATTTCAAGAGCCGATACACAATTTAAAACAGAAATACACCGAAAAATCACCCATACTGGACTATACATTCCTTGGGACTCAGCACATGAAACAAAACAAAAACTCAACATGCTAAAAAACCAAATAAACACATCCATAAAACTATGCTCACCAGATAAAATTACGATGAATTAGACAAAATAAAACAATATGTCATCAACATTAATAAGTTTCCTCCACAAACAGTAGAAAACATTATACGCACACACCTAGACAGAAAGCAAAATCAACCAACAAAAGTAAATATATCTCACGAATCAAAAAATCACGAAACCATATACTGTTGTATACCATATATTTCCGACCTCAGCAGATAAATAACCAACATTGGGCAAAAACTAATAACAAAATATGACATTCCAGTTAATACCAAATTTATTCAAAAACCAGGCACAAAACTAAGGTATATACTATGTAAAAACTACACCGAAAAACATCACATCAACATTATTTATAAAATACAATATGATAACTAACACGACTTCTATATTGGAGAAACAAGTAGAAAAATGGAAACCAGATTCAAAGAAGATAAAAAGTCATTTTCACACGTTTTCGAACACTGCAAGTCAAATAAACACAACATAACCATAGAAAACACTAAAATACTAAATGAAGAAACAACATAAACGCAAAATTAAAGAAACCTTACTTGTACAACAACTGAAGACCAAAATAAACCAATACAAAGGAATACCTTTATATCTATATTAAAAATAATATAATAAATAGTAATAATAAAATAAATAATATAAAATTATATATTCAAACATCTAAGCACGCTTTCTTCATCCCGACACTCAGTTACACAACCCCTTTCAAACATGTGTTCAGCTTCCGGTCAGTTATCTCTTTTTTTTTTTGTGAACCTGACGATAACCGGAGAAGGTCGAAACGTCGTTAGCTCCTTTACGTAAAAAATTTTCTCAACCCAAACGAGTCGTTTATATATATATATATATATTTCTCTACAAGTGGGTTTTCTCGACATCGCTGAAAATTAATAGTGCTTGTGCTGCTATCTATTAGTGGCTTGTCAAAATTAGTATTTTTTGTTTATTTTCAAATAAACTATTTCGTAATTTTGATACGAATAATTCCATTTTGTTAACGATTTTGGAAAGTTAGTTTGAAAATACCTAATGATATAATTAGCGGAAATAATTCTATGTTTGTACCCTCAGGTTACGAGTCGAACGCCTTAACCTAGCTGGTCCTATTTAGAAAAAAAATAGGTGCTTCAAAATTATAAGATATAATTGTCTAATAGTCCTTTTAAAATTTGTAAGAAATATATCTCAAAGATTAAGACTTTATTACATCAGTTAATTTCACTTCTCAATTTGCAGTGTTTACAACGACAATTTAAATTTGTTTCGATGAATAATACTGGGATATTTTCTTTGGCATCCATATATACGTTTTCTGCTGCATATCCATGTCACTTTTGTGATTAGATCTTTACCAAATTTGAAGGGAGGTTTATTAGACTCTTCGGGGGTACTTATAATTTTTTTCACCTTACAGTTTCTATGGGCTGAATTTGGTAGAGAGGTTTGTTGAGTTCGTGCAAATCTGTTGTTTTATATTTTGTGTTCAGCTGGTGTTTTAGCATATGTGTTTTTGTGTTCAGCTGGTGTTTTAGCATATGTGTTTTTTGTTTTTTTACAATTACACATAAGGGAAGCAACTTTTCATGTCCCAAGATAACCTATTTTTAATCATGAATTTACATAACATTCGTCCAGACGACGGGTACTCCAGCTAATTTTGAATAATCTGAGTTTTACGAACGTTGCTGCAGTTTGTTTTGATGATATATTTATAATAGTGCAAAACGTTTACTTCTATTAACGATTTATTTTCTTATTTCAATGAAGTTTTTAGACATACTCCGTTTATGGACTTTGGATAAAATATTATGTTTCTGATAAATTAATTATTTTATCTATTACTTATTAATTGTTTTTATGTACTAAGAATGAATACACGTAAAATCATTCTCGACGTTTTAAAATATTTTACTCTCAGTAAGTTTTTGCCTATTTTCTTCTTCATTCGTTTGTTGTGTAATTATGCGTAACTTAAGCTTTTCACAGAAAAAATAGCCACACACTATTTACGAAGTTAAACTCTACTCGAACGTTCTTGCACTTTGTAATGTTTATCAAATGCATAAATAATATTGTAAGCATGAAACTTCTACGCATTTTTATTATACTATGTTCATTGATTTTTCTTTCTTTTTTACCTATTTATTTGCTTTATCTTTCATGATCGATGAATGAGCGATAATGAACCTTTCCGAATAAAAAAAACATTACTATAATCTCATGACTTAAAAATCACTTTAGTAAATGACTCTAGTAATAGACGGAGTGTAAATCTAATTGATCATGTAATATCGTTGATTATGACGTGTTTTTTAACTATGAAACAACATACCCACCTAGTTCTGGATTTTTCTGTTTCTTTCATATCACGAGTTTTATATCATAAAACGTTCATAAGGAGAATAATAATGTTTCGTCGTTAGGCTTGTAATTATACCAAAGTGATCAACACACAGAAGAACAAACTGTTGATTAACTACACGCTATTAAAATGTATGTCAAAGGTTAAAGTTACGGTGAAATTGTTGATTGTTGCCCATAGTTTGTTATGGTTTCTATTACGAATACTAGAAATTGTACGTAGGTCAGAATAACAATAAAAAGGGCTACGAGTGATTTCTAAGTTTAAAACGTTACCTGAAATGTTGATCCAATACATATTTGTGGCGCAAAAAACTCCATAATTCAAATATAAACTTCCTATCTTAGATTTGGGCTATTGGATAGAAGAATTATGTTTTTAAAAATTAATATTTTAAATGAAATACGTTCGTGACTTTTTTCTAAAATAAATAAGAAAAAAAGATGTCACGTTTTAATCATCAAGCTCTAAATGATAACTTATATATATATATATATAAATTGATACTTCAACTATTCATTTAGTATTTCATGCGAGTCCT
Source organism: Carcinoscorpius rotundicauda (assembly GCA_011833715.1). Classification (NCBI taxonomy): domain Eukaryota; kingdom Metazoa; phylum Arthropoda; class Merostomata; order Xiphosura; family Limulidae; genus Carcinoscorpius; species Carcinoscorpius rotundicauda. The sequence goes on along the minus strand of CM022391.1, from coordinate 163,825,947 downwards.
GAGTTCCCGACAAATATATTACTGTGATAGTGCAGCAAAAACTTGCTCTGAAACCGACGTTCATCAAAATTCCCATAAAAGTCACAATTATCGCAGTACCTTGACAGGTAGGCATGAGCTAAGCTATCCTCCACAATATCTTCATCAAACTAGCGTATGTCTGTGTGATTTATTATATCATTAATTTTTAAAACTTTTCACGGCGTATACTGGGATATTTCCAGGCATAAATTATAGTTCACGTTATATATATATATAGTGAGAGACTTTATAAAATGTTCTATCCAACATATTTTGATTTTGCCACTTTTCGAATAGGTCCCCAGAGGCTAAGGCAACATTTATATGGCAGGCCTAGATTCTCTTTTCTTTCAGCTTCAGCCATCACCTGAGATCACAGAAGACAAATTTGCCAGAACAAATGACATTCGTCAAAGATGGGATTTGGTCACGAAATCCATTAGGCCTGGCATTGGCCTAATCCCCAGGGCGTGATGGATCGGCATCCGCACTTTTAGCAAAACGCGGTATGATGAACGCTCGCAGATGTTCATGGACGAAGTTGAGACCCTCAATGTCTGTCATTCTTCACTTGAACCAATCACAGCTGTCACCTCAGGCTACAGCTCATTGCTATATTAGTAATAACTATTTTCTAGCTAAATTTTGTAAATGTTTAGAAGGAAACACCTGCTTTGTTAGTCTACAGTCTGTTATATTGGCATATTAATTTATCATATATATAATGTATACGTGTGTGTATGTGTGTCTTTATGTGTAGAGTTGTATTTAGCAATCTAGTTTATAAACTTCGTGAAACATCCGGTTGCTGTTTAGTATAGAGGTGTTTTATAACACTCTGCAGTTTCAATATATATATATATATATATTTTACTTTAACCTAGATTTACTTCCTTTTAGTTTTTAATAAATTACTCCCGGTTGATATACTGCTATTCTTAGCGTAAATGGCTACCATTTACTTGGAAAGTAAATCATAAATTATATTTTGAAATCTGTATCATCACGCGCGAGTAATTTTATTTGGTATTTTTCTTCTAACTTTAATTCTTATCTGAATCTGCGTGTATTGGAGTAGAAATATGTAATAAGCAATAAAACGTTTTATGCAAAAAACCCAAATATTACCTTGTGATATGTTGAAATTTGAAAACCATTATAAATTAAAACTTTCTAAAATAATTTCAAAACGCAATTATATGCTTTTGCCCAGATGAATAATATACATTTAACAGATGTACGTACTTGAAACTGTAATGTTTAATATTCCAATTTCTTTCTATGTTTATTTTTGTTTATTTTCATCACTCTGTATGTTTATTTCCGTAGGCCTGGTATGGCCAGGCGGTTAAGGCGCTCGACTCGTAATCTAACAGTCGGTGGTTCGAAACCTGGTCACTCCAAACATACTTGCCCTTTCAGCCGTGGAGGCGTTATAATGTGACACTTAATCACATTATTCGTTAGTAAAAGAGTAGCCCAAGAGTTGGTGGTAGGTGGTAATGACTAATTGTATTACTTCTATTCTTACATTGCTAAATTAGGGATGGTTAGCGCAGATAGCTTTGTGCGAAATTAAAAAAACAAACAGTATATTTCCGAACTATAAAATACAATAATTTTACGCTTACTAATATTACTTCTTCCGCCAGTAGCTCAGCAATGTGTCTGAGATCTTATAGCGTTAAAAACAGAATTTCAACACGTGAAATTAGCAGAACAAAGATATTCCCTTGTGTAGCTGTATATTTAACAACAATAAAGACAATTTGATTTGTTTGATTGTTGAATTTTACCGACGCTACTCGAGAACTATCTGCATTTGCTGTTCTTAATTTAGAAATGATATATTGAAGGGAAATTACCTAATTAACACCATTCATCACCAAATCTTGAGCTGCTATAAGTGAATAGTGAGACTGGGCGTCGCATTACAACGTTCCAAAACTGAAAGGACGAGCATGTTTGATAAAGGGATTCGAGCATGTAACGCATAGATTGGAAATCGAGTGTCTAAATAACAGCCCGCGAGAGGTCCGAGCGAACTTATTGTCATTTTAAATGTTTTAACACAAAAAAGAAGATAACTCACACTGAAATTATAAATGCACATATGGTAAAAATATTGGAATATTTTGATGTAGACACGCAATAAGATCTCAGAATGCAATTTATTTTTATTATCGTGGTTATAATATAATTTCAGGTACAATTTTCTGTGTTAGGGGAAAGATACATAAAATAGTGTTATTTTTACTTACATTTAAAGCACATAGTACGACAAAAAATGCATATCGTATGATAACCTTAAATATAAATCGTGTACAAAAATATAAAATTTCAAAAGTTTGTTATATAGGTGCAATGAATGGGTTTTATCTGAAACTCTGGACTACTGTGCACTTTTAAAGAAGATAGTAGTGAGAATGTTCAATTTTTATGTAAAGTTCGCATGTTTACGGAAAAGTTGGAAGATATCCCAACTAATGTTGAGAAACTAAATAAAGAGAGCTGTAAACAATGGGAAATGAGAGCAGGATTTCAAGAGAAACTTCTTATTTTCTATACAATGGTGGCATCACCTACAATTAACAATGGGGTTCAAGAAGTCAGAAAGGGCAGTAGTAAGGTTAAAAGTATGAACTTATTTGAACAGATCCTGTTCTACTAAACAATAGGTTTCTGTTTTTGACTTATGTAGACGAAGAACTATTGGAAAAAGGGTTTGGTTTGTTATAAAATTCGCGCAAAGCTACACGAGGGAAATTTGTGCTATCCGTTCCTAATTTAGCAGTGTAAGACTAGAGGGAAGGCATTTAGTCATTACCACCCACCGCCAACTCTTGGGCTACTCTTTAACCAACGAATAGTGGGATTGACCGTAATATTATAACGCTCCTATGGCTAAAAGGGCGAGCGTGTTTGGTGTGACGGGGATTTGAAATCCCGACCCTCGGATAACAAGACGAGTGCCTTTATCACCTGGCCTTGGAAAGAAGGAAATAGAGAAGAATATAAACTATGAGTTAAAAGAGATTATAGTTGTAAGTGTTTATTTGACATGGTATGTGGGTAGAATAGTCTTTAGGGTTAATAAGAAGAAAATATTTCATTATGCTACCTTGGAGTATAGATGGAAAACATAAATGACAAAGCGAGGAGTATAATGAAAGAGACAACGACGCAATTTTTTGTTTTGCACATAGATGCTAATGATATAGGGAAGAGTCAGTTAGAGGAGCTAATTGATAAGTACAAGAAATTGATAAAAGCATTTAGAGAGAAAGGCCATAAATTAATTGTGTCAGGGATCCTGCCAATAATTAATTATGGAAATACAATTTCAAAAAGGCCACTAGGATTATATGTAAGGTGAAATTAACATGTAAGTATGAACAAGTTAGCTGATCAGACTTGTGGGATCAGTTCAGTGAATGGAAGGAACTTTTTGGAACGGATGACTTGCACTTCAAAAAGAAAGAGTGTAGCATATTTGCAAGGGCTGTTAACTCAGCTATAAGAAAAGTATTTTTACAACTATAACTGCACAGTGATCAGAACAACTTTAAACTAAATGAAACAAATCTGAGAAAAGTTTAGCATAGCAAATCAGTATAAAAGTAGTAAAAAGAATAAACTTAATTGTTTTTATTGTAATGTTAGAATTATAAGAAATAAAATAGAGAACTTTATGACACTGGTAGGAATAGAAGATTCTAATATAACGAGAAAACTGAAACTTGGTTAAATGTAGATGATTTTGATGGAATATTTTTTTAAATACATTGTTATAGATTACTTAATAGGAACAGAATAGTAAACAAAGGGGCGATGAGTGGCTTTGTATGTAAAGTGTGAATTACATCCTGTTGTAGCTAAGAATATTAAGGATAATAACAAGGAACCTGAATCCATTTGGGTTCCTGTTAGTGAATATAAAATGGAAAAGCTCTTAGTAGGAATTTGATTCAGATCACCAGAAGAAGATAAAGAAATTGATAACAAATTTCACAATGAGATTAAGATTTTAGTTGTTAATGAAATGATAATTAAGGATAATTTTAATTTTAGACATAACGATTGGGAAGTGCTAGAGTTAAACTGTTCAAGATGGGTTTATTCACCAATTAGTCAAGGAATCTACAAGAAATAATACCATTTTACATTTATCGTTAACTTTTAATATAGAAATGGTTGAGAGGGTGGAAATTGGGGAACACTTAGGTACGAGTGATCATTGTTGTATTAGGTTTGATGTTTTACTGCATATAGAAATCAGGAATAATGATATTTTGATTCCAAATTTCAAAGAAGTGAATTTTTAAGAGATACAGCAAGAATTTTCTATTGTGAATTTAGTAGATGAGTTATTTGGAAACACTGAGAAAATGTGGAAACTTAAAGAAATATGTCATACAAAAAGAAAAGGTTAGCTGCAAGAAAAAACCCAGTTTGGTTCACAAAGAATAAAAGAGATAAAATTAAAGCATCACAAATTTTAGAAATTTAAATTGAGTGTTATTATAGAAGATTTAAAAGACTAGCTGATTATCTTTGGCACAAGTGCATTAGATTCACGTGTGACGTATTCATTATATCATGACGGCACCCTGAGAATCGAGACAAATAAAGTTCTCCGTGGTGAAAAACAGGGCAAAACAGAAAAATTGTGACCACTTTTGCAAATCTACATGCACAAAGGATAAAAATTTCGCAACGTTGGGGTTTCACATCATGTAATACAAATATTTTTTCAGTATCATATAAGAAAAAGTTCATTATAATATTATCGTAGAAAATGAAGAAAAATGTTCAAACAGGAAGTTAGGACATCCAAATGAATGCATGAAATAAATTTGTCTGCAAATATAAAATTAACAGTATGATTTTTAAAGTGCATAAGGGATAAACAAATTGCTATAATGGGGTTGAACCCTTTAGAGATGGTAGAAAAAGGCTTGTACTTGATAATTATGAAATGACAACATTGTCAAATTCTGCTTTTTTAGTTTATATTAATGAAGGATTAAGTAGTATTCTTCATCTTGAGCAACTGATAAATTACAACAAAGTTGTACAAGACAATCACATAAATCCTGAGCTTAAGGCTCCTAGGACAGATAATATTTTCACAAGCGTTTTAGTGAAGGATATCAAACATTGGATATGAGAGCCACTTGTCATAATTTTTTGCAAGTTATTAAATTGTAGACAAATACCAAAGGATTAAAAATTAGCTAATTTCACTCTTATCTTCAAGGGCGTTAATAGAAATAGTCCCAGTAATTACAGACTTATTAGTCTTACACCAAATGCCTCTATTTCAATTCTGAACTTTTCAGCAGTTAGTAGATTTTCATTGAAGGAATAAGAGTAATTGGCGAGTTCACACTATATTTTTGTAAAAACAAAGTTTGTTTTGATGTTTTCACTAATGTCCTCAATAAGTTTACTAACGTACAATGCTAAAATCAGGACTTTGGTCCTTAATTGGTGAACACAGCAAATAGCCCAATGTGACTTTACTTCGAAAAATTAGCTAAGTAAAATTTTCAATAGCAACAGTGAAAAATATTTCACGTTGGATTGAACCAAAATATTTGTGAGCTAATGACATTATTTATCATTATTTACTTACTTATTTAACCGTCTTTGCAGTCATGCATAAAATCCCCGCAGTGTCTCGGCAATGCACTATAAATTGAGTCATTACTTGAGCCTGTCTCCAATTCACCTTTGTTTAGGATTTCAATTAGGTTTTGACTGATCGCCTCCATATTGTTTTGGGTCGTTTCCTCTTTCCTTGGGAAGCCCAGAACAGAACCTCCTTTGTGAAGCTGTCTTGTTCATTTTGTTTCAATGACTCTCTTTGTTTGAAATTTTTGTGTGCCATCTCAGTGGAAGAATTATTTTAAGGTATCTGTGAATGAACACATGTAGTTTCATTGGTCGTTTTCCAGCATTCTACTCCATAGAGCTACAATGAAGAATCTCAGCTTCATACTGAGACAAATCTTGTTGGGGTTCCACAATAGTTTTAGTTGATCCAAGAATTCACATATACACCAGCTCTTCCCTGTTCATCCACTTTATTTCACAGGTATATTAAACTACTAGCAGCTTCTACTTCTTTCCCATTTAATTGTCTGACATGTAATAACACACATAAACTCACTATATCCATTATCTTATTTACTTACAATTTACAATTATACACATGGAAATATTTTGTAATAATACAGTTTTGGCAAATAATTTCTTTTTCGGTCCCGAGGACAGTTAAAATGCATAAGAATTACCAATGACAGTTCTACTTAGAAATTGTTTGAACGAAATTGTATCTAAAAAATCCAAAGCAGATGGATTGTTGATCAAACACTAAAAACTGGTGCTTGTATAGTGAATAATTGTTTGAGTTCTTTGTTTTGGAACAAATACTTGCACTTTCATCCATTTTCATTCGGAGAGTAGAGAATAAAATTTGGATAAATAAATCCAATGAAACTCAGGGAAGCAAAATGTCCATATTTGTAAGAGATAAACTGACTACAAGCGATATATGCCTGAGTACACATGAAGCTTGTAGAAACGCTACTTCACCACAGCAGTAGTTCCGCACTTTGATTAAAAACAATTTTAATTATGAGTAAAACAGTTACGGAAAACGACATTTTTTTGTAATTCTTACTCTTAATGTACCAGTATAATGTGTGTAAAAACGTACCATAATGAGATAAAATAAATGTCAACAGTATACTCACCTTCAGCAAACCCTTCATGGTGTTGAAGTATGGCAGAATCCCTCTAGACATCAAGAAGGTCAACAGACATTGAAACAATGGGATACACTCTCACCGATTTGAATATTTTCATTGAAATACAGATCAGTGCTATGTGCTTACTATTCCATTACATAAGATTTTTTAAAACTATTTTTGTTTTTCAAAGATCTTTGTTTGAAAATATGGATTTATTCAAGAAACGACTTAATTTTTTCTGTTTTTAAAGCAGGCAACATGTGGGTTTTGACATTTGCAATTAACCAATCCTACAGGAAGATAGCACATATCTGTTAAATTTTATAATGGTTTACAACAGTTCACCGTGGAACTTAGCTCTCAACAGACACATGGAATGCATCTCGCATTCAATCAGAGTTGATTTTGTGTTTTGTTTTTAACTTTAAAGCTATGTTTGACTATGTGAGAGAGGGTATTGTTTTTCTTTTTTTCAGATGTTTTAGATTTTGTAATATTACATCCCAAACATAGCTTTTAAACATTTTTATCTTCCTTTTGATTTAACATGGAGGACCTTTTATAAATACTTTTGTGTTATTTTAAACTTAACTTCCACACAATGGAATGATTTGTTTTTCCGGCCTTAAAGAGAGAAGTTTAGACTTTTGAATTTTGTTTGAATGTAATGTTTTACAAAAGTTTGAAGTTTAACTCAAACCATGATTTTTATTTTGTTTAGTCGTAACTTTTGTAGTTGAGTTTTAATCATCAATAAGCGTTATTGAAAATATAGGCTTATTTTAAATATAATGTTTACCTTAATTTATAGGGGACACACTACACTTGTTAGAACTTTGTTCAGTAAAGCCTTCATTTAATCTCATCTGTTTGGCAAGCACAACTAAACATTTGCTCTTGTTCAACTTGGTTTTTATATTGTAATTGAGTGCTTACATAAATAAACATTTGTGAACTTGTAATAAAACAAATCAGCGCTCATTCTTTCTTCTACACGACTTTAGTTGTGGATTGAGAGATCGTTATGTTCTTCGGATAGTGGATTTAAGTTACTGATCTGTGAGAAAATCGTTTTATCACGTATACCAAAACATCTAATGTTGACAACCAATGAGGTCAATATAGGGAATCGATGTCCATGGTGGATAATCCATCACCATCTAAGTAGTTCTACAGTCAGCTTCAGAAGCAGCCAAAGTATACTTCTGCCGATTCTAATGACAATTATTACCGACAGTCTATGCTTCAGAAGATACCAATCCTGAAGTAACACTGCCAAAGTTGCCAAATCGATAGAATCTTAAACACTTTACAATAAATAGAAAATTTTTTGTTGAAGTACAAAGAATCACCATTGCAGCTAGAAAAAAATATATGATGATTCCGTGTCAAACTTGTCCAAACCCACGGAGTTCAAACAATAACCAAGAAACCATTCTGCAAAGAATCATGGGCAACTGAGTGTTGACTTTCACACTAAAGTAGTTGTTTTCAAAGCTTCAGGAGAGATAATGAGCAACAATGTCCGTGCAACAACATCTTGTGATATAAGTTTAAGCATAATATTTTTTCCAGTATATTTTTTATTAATTCTTATTCTGTGTATTATTTAGGTCCTGTGTGTGATTTTTAATGTATTGTTATGGTATGTTCTGGTACAATCGTTTTTTAGACAAGTATTAGATACGCAAATCTGCAAAATAACAGCAGATACAATTAGGAAATAAGTAGGATTCTGTGGTTGATAACTTCCTTTTTGTTGTTGTTGTGTTACTTTTTAAAGTTGAGTGAGATATAAGTTGATTCGATCAACTTAAATAACAGAAAATATAAGCGTTATTTATACACAATATGCAAAACAATGTGTGTACTTGCATGTAGACGATCACCTATTTTGGATCATTAAAAATCTCTCAAGGTTTTCATCTCTCAAGATGAATTTCTGCCGAGCCAATGACGATAAATCCAAGTAATACAATATAAAGTCAGTGTGTCTGAATTTCAAACATTGTTGATAACCTATTGAGTAACTTTGCACGAAATAAAATAAAATTATAGTATCTTAGAATTTATATCTATGAAAGAGAAATGAGTTCGCAATAAGTCCTGGTAATTTAATTTAAATAGAAATTATTAATTATGCCAGGTTGTGAGCTTTAATAAGTAATGTTCCGACAGAGGGCAGATTTGTTTTTTCTATCTAGACAACCATGGCTGCATTAAAATATCATAGTGGTTATTCTCCAGACCCAGAAAAAAGTAAAAAATATGACAGACAGTTGAGGTAATTTCTTGTTTTATTTCGATGAGTAATTATATAAAGGAAAGATGTAAGCAGGAATGCTATTTTAGCATGTATCAAATGGAAACAATCAACTTTTAATACCATCGTTTAGAAAATAAGCGTACATAATTTTTAAAACTTTGGAAAGCTAACTTAAGAAAAGTGGCTGCAACATTGTGTAAGCTGTTGCAAGACCTATGAATTATAATGTATAAAATTGGTAAGAAACAATGCTGGATAAAGATGGAGAACGATAGCTTTATATTATTACTTATATAATATTTTTTATTTTATTAAAGTTCAAGTAGTGTTTGTTATTTTTAATTTTTGTTCATGTCATTTAGACTTTCATAATCTTTGTTTTGAGACATTACGATGTTTCTCTATGCACTTTATTGGTTGTGGTATTACGTTGTTCCCATTGTATATGTGTGTAGAGGGAAGATCTACACAACTTGTATTATATGATCTGATGTGTGTAAACTCTATAATTCATCTTCTTTGAAAGGTATATTACAAATTAATAAAAAAGATAAGGTAATGGTGTTTTGCACATTAAAAGAGAATATTTTAATGTAATTTGAAAAGTTATTTATTTTTAGTAGGGTTTAAAACCATGCAAAGGGAGGTATATCAGTAAAGGATGAGTTTGAATATGCATAGAGGAGCCTCAAATAGTTATCAAGTGATAAAAACTTAAAGATGATGTAGGAATGACAATGCCAAAAAATACAGAAACAAGATAGGGATGAACAAACAAAAGTATGCACAGATGAACAATACATAATATGTTGCAGCTATTTTTGAAATGACCATCTTTATATATTAGCCCCCCAGTGGCTCAGTGGTATGTCTGCGGACTTGCACGCAAAAATCCGGGTTTCGATACCCGTGGTGGGCAGAGCACAGATAGCCCTTTGTGTAGCTTTGTGCTTAATTCTAAACAACAACAACTTTATATATTAAGCACTACCATGTTTATGACATAACTGGGATTAGTAGTATTATTAAACATTCAATATTATGACTGAGTAGAACAGTCGTAAAACAAGAATTAATGTGGTTCTTTGTAGTTATTGTAAAGTTAATGGCCTTTCAAGATATAAACACTAAATTTAGCATTATAAATAATGTAACTACATGTGACGTGCCGTGTGTTCTAAATAATGAAAGTGAACATGAAAATGTTCCTAAACAAGTAAATATAAAATATATTTAGTGTGTTTCTAATTACTTTTTTGCTCAATAAAGTAGAAAGTAATCAACATAAAAGTGAAAAGGTAATCATGTATACTTTCTACCATTTTTAAATCATAACTGTTTTTTCATTTTCTATTTTATTATAAAAAATAAAGTAGAAAATGCTATAAAGTTATTTTATATTTTCCTTCAGAAGAATGGTATCTTAATTTTTAATATTTCCTTTTTAACTAGGTGGTTAAGGTACTCAACTCATATTCTGAGGGTCACAGGTTTGACTCCCTATCACACCAAATATGCTTTATCTTTCAGCCATGGGGCATAATAATGTGATGGTCAATCACTATTTATTGGCAAAAGAGTAGCTCGAGAGTTGGCAGTGGATGGTGTGATAAGCTGCTTTCCCTCTAGTCTTAAGTTACTAAGTTAGGGATGACTAGAGCAGATAACCCTTGTGTAGCTTTATACGAAATTCAAACCAAAACAATTTCCTTTTCAGTTTTTAGTACAATTAGTATTTCATGCTGCTACTACTATTATCTGTACACTATCCATAGGGCTTCTCTTTGGATCATTGTTCTACCCATATTATTGGGTTAAACAAAACATGAAACATGATGATGAAACTTTGTAAAATGGGTGGCAACTGTATGTTGTGGTGACAAAGTGTTGAGGATGACATTTTGACTTTAAGACGAAATGTGGAAGACTTTTGAAACGTTGTCTTCTACACTTATGTCGCAACAACAGGCAGTTGCCATCCATTCTACAAAGTTTCATCGTGAATACTCTTTCTAAATAGCCTATAAAATAATGAAACAAGGTGTTCTAACTGAATAATGAAATTTTTATTATAATTTATTAAATAAGTTATTTCTTCTGTGTAATATGTACTTTTGTAGTTTTTTGTTTGTGAGGCAGAGAAGGTTTATTTCTTCTAATTTTATTATTTCTTACATTAAGAAGCACTATAAAAGCTGTTTATGAAAGAAAAACTATTTAACAAACTGCAGTCAATAAAAAATACTTAACCTATGAATGCATATGATAAAAGTTATTTAATTGAATAAACTGAGTGGAAAAACAGTTACATAAAATGAGAAAAAGCTTGCTGTCACAATAAAGGGAGATACGTCATTACACATATTATTTAATAAAGTTCTGAGGTGACAAGACTTGTTGGTATTTCAGACAACCAAATACATCGGCTTATTTATTAATATTAGTTGGCATGTGCAAATATGTTCATATGAAATCTGGCAAAAGTTAATTCTAAAATTGACAAGATTAATATAGACATTTCTTTCTTTTAACACACCAAACTATGAACCAGATAAAATATTTTATATTTTATTGATCAAAAAATGTTAATAAATCCTTTATATAAGCAGTAAAATTTATAGAATTGTACAAATGTTTCAAAGTTAAATTTCTTTTGCAAAATAGGTTATGGGGTGATCATGGGCAGGGTGCTCTAGAAGGTACCCATGTGTGTCTTATTAATGCAACTGCAACTGGTACTGAAGTGCTGAAAAGCATAGTTTTACCTGGTAGGTAGAACATTTTCTTATTATATCTTACATGAATTAAACTGTTTTGTGTTTTTGTATTTAATTTATTGAATAATAGCAAGACAATGGAAAACATACATTCATATTTGTATAATGTTGATTTTAGTTTAGTTTAAAGGATAGGATAGGCTAGATGGGCCAGTGAATCCCTTGTTATCTCTACAGATGTTTTTTATTGTTGATAGAATATATAGACTTTTCTGTTCATTTGAAAGGTAAAATAATGCAATTTTATAATATTCAGTTGCATTTTGCGGATGTGTATATATTTTTCTCATTACAGATATATTCAAAAGGTATATATATCAAACTGTGTTTTGTGGGGCTTTTATTCAGCAGTATTTATTAAATATATTCAGGTGGTTAGCTGAAAAAAAAATAAGCCAGTGAGTTCTACTGTTTAAACATTGTCCATTAAAAGGTATTTGCAAGAATCGAAATACAAAGAAACCCCTCTAAGTGGCCACCCCTCAGATTTATTCACCCCTTGAAAGCAATCATTCAATCACAGTCTTTTTTTTGTTTACAAAAGCTCTAATTATGCACAATGGAACCCCTCTAATCAGGCCAGTTTGTCTCAATCCCAAAGGTGGCTGCTTTAGAGGGATTCCACTGTATTACATTCTTGAAGTAATATATCACATCCTGCGAGTACGAGTACCTGCTCTGTCCATATTCCATTAGTTATGACTGATAAAAATGGATATAATGCATTGATTAAATAGATAAAAAACAATTCATGTGGAAATGCCACTTTGCATGAGGAACATGATATTCTTGATAGCTTTCCCTCCAGTGAATGTAATTTTATTTCATTATTTCTATCCTTGGGAATTGTCAATTTTTGAACAGTAAGAAACAATTATAACATAAAAACAACATCAGACTACTTGGTTCTTTAAGGTTTTCTCTGCACTCAAACCTTGGGAAAACTAAATGTTTAAAGCCATTTTTTTTTTTATAGAATATGACTGCATAGCAAATTGACAATTACGTGTAGTTTAGAAATTTAATTGGTTTTGATTCATTATATATATTATAATAAATAAAGTATAATATTTTTAACATCTGTACAGAATAAATGTTTTTAAGCAATTAAAAATGCAACTTTTTGATTTGCACGAGCAGGCAATTTTGAGACATTGTTAATCATATAGTGACTAAAGATGGATTATTCCTGTAGACTGAAATTTCAGTTTTAATTTCTTAAACAAAACATTCTCAGTATTAAACTGTTCACCCAGTTAAAACTTATTTCTTAATACTGAGATAGAAAGTAGATAAAATTTATTGTAAATCATAACCTTATAAATCAGTAAATATGCTTTGATGGTTTAGATGTGAAAAATTTTACTGGTAACTCATTTTTTTTCCTAATACATTTATCTTTTTTACATTTTCATTTACCTAGGAATTGGAGCATTTACAATTGTTGATGGAAACAAAGTGACAGGAGAGGATATTGGTAATAAGTAAGTTTCTTATATTAGTCTGTATTTGATAGGTTGAATGTTATACAGTTGTCTACATACATTTATCTGTATCTAAAACAAGGATTTAATAATTCTAAAATGAAAACAAAAGATATGTGGAGATTATGTAAGAAATTACTCTATTTATTTTTGATATTTCATGGATTTTTACCATCATATCAGAGATGCTAAGCCTACTAGCAAGAAGAGCTTTTTGCATCTTGAACTTTGAAATATATTTCCTTTCAAGAAACAAGATTTGAGTTGTGAAGAAAGAGATAAGACACAAGACTGCACAAATAACAATGTTTTAGTTACATATCCACAGTTAACACAACAAAACAATCTAATACCAAATAATATAGTAAACAGCAGGGCAAGTAAATTGTGTGTATAGATGTATGACTGGTAAAGACTTTAATGACTTGTTAGTTCATGTATTTTCCCTTTTAGTTGATCTATGAAATGTGAAAATAACTCCAAGGTAAAGTGAAAGAGTGAAAAAAAATTATTGCCAAAATTCCATAAAATCCACCTTACTTTATCCAAAATAAGAATTATTTAAAACAATACAGGTTTAAAAATTGTATTTTTATAATTTAAGAAGTGAAAAACATCTGTGTACTACATGTCTGAAACAATCCACTTTAAATAACAAACAAAAATGTTTTATATATTAAAAAAGATATTTTCAAACTTTGAAAACTTAACAATTATCTCATTAAAATTTGTCATTTGGGTAGTCAAGATTTCTGTAAAGGGAATGTGATTACAGTATCTAATTGATGAATACTTCCACATATTGATGACCTGTTTAAGTTGCCAAATCTCTTAGCTCGGACTATATTTTTTGAAATAAAAAATATATTTAGGGATACATAAATCTTGCTGTGTTGATAAATGCACTCTCTTGAGTATTAAAAGTACCAAGTAATAATGTACTAAGTTTGTACATTATTGATTTATTATTTGACCATTGTCAAGTTTTTCAAATATTTTGTGAAACAGCTCAAAAAATTTGTGAGAAAATGTAAACAAAAATAGATGTTTTTTCTGCTGTCTTCTAGCTTTGGCAAATAATTTGATAGGATAATTGAATGATATCAGCATGTTTCCCTATTCCTTTATAATGTGTAAAAATATATATAGATTAAAATTAGTATTGAGATTATAAACAGCAGTAGAATAAACAAGCTAGATGCACCAGTATTTTGTTTCAGTTATTGTCACAAAAGTGTGAATCTTACATGATTTATGGTTACGAATTTTTTTTTCAGTACGAGTCTTAGCTCAAAGTTGCTTTTTTTATCTGTTAATACAGAGATATTTGTTTTTGCTACTTCTGGAAATTCTGTGATTAAACTTAGATTTAGAAAGTTTCAGAGTTTTAACTAATTATAAATCTAATACTCATATTTTTATTTGTTCAATTCTTATGATGATTGATTAACTTTTTCTAGAGCTTTTTGCTTACTGGTTGATACATACAGTTCTAGAACTCTGCAGCAGTGTTGCTATTGATTCAGCATTTTCCACAAAATAAATTCAGTTCTGTATTTATTGAAATGTATAACAGTGTGTGTTATATTCAAAAGTGAAACTAAGAAGTAATTATTTTTTGTGAGAGTGTTGAGTCTTAATACCACTGAGTGTCTTGTATCAGCTTTTGAACAGTGAAATGTGAGTTTCATACTGATGTTTCGTTCTTTGTCTAACAAAATAAAGACTTGCCTGGTCAGAGAGAAACAAAAATATTTGATTGAGATGAGAAGCTAGTGAGAGCTAAATAGAAATATTCTTCAGTTGAATGTTTATGATACATGTATTAAACACTATCCTCCATGCTTTGACTGAAAGAGAAAACTCAAGAGAAAAAACAGGCCTAACTTACAAACCATACTTTCAGTCATTTGATAGTTGGTTTTGGTTATCAAGTAAAGCACTTCAAAACATATTACTTGATAAATTTTGTATTAAAATTTGTAATATGGGTGAAAATGTCAAAAATATTTATCACTAAAAATATATTATCATTTCCTACTGCAATTAAGGTTTTAAGCACCAAAAACTTGCAATAATTTAGTATTACTAGGTTCATGAAGATATTATTATCTTATAAGAGAGAGCATGTTTGTTTATTGTGTTTATGCAAGTAACACCCTTTTCAACATTGTTGAAATTCCACATGTTCCAAATCTGTGAATGTTCCTGCCCTAAGTAACTTACTAGAAATCATTTTAGTACAAGTAATACAGATGTTCAGCAGAAAGTCAGTATCTCAGTCAAGTGATATTCAATAGTTGAAAGAAATACTTGCATTAAATAACTAATAACTGCTTAATGGACAGTCTTTTGTCCTCTTACTAGCACCAGTGAATCTTGACATACTGGAAATTACCCAGCATACCAATTTTGAAACACTGTTACTGAGCTGAGATCATCAAATGAATTTTATGTAATAACAGAGAATGAAACCAATATGAAGACTACTAAATGAAAATGTTGATGAATAAGTGTCTGCACAATGTTTGTTCTGTTAATGTCTTGAAGGTTTTCACCACTTTGGAAGGTAAATGGTGTAGAAGTGGTTTCTGGTAAATGTGTGAGGAATATCTTTATTGATGTTGAGCAAGAGATTTTTACTATAAAACAACACATGCATGAGTAAACAGAATATTACATTCAATATAAACCAAAGAATATCAGGTCAGAGATGAGAGCTGAGAATGAAACAAGCTAGTTGACAGCAGTAGTTCATTATAGTTGAAAAGAAGGATATCAGAGAACAAGAACTTCATCAACATATGATCTGATTAAGACTGTGGGTAATGGGGAAAATAATTTATCAGCAGTGTCCCTATACACTCATCTCTTTCTAAATCATTAAATAAGTCAGAAATCTGGAAGTCTTTTCATTAACACAGTGAATGTGTTTTTATGACTGGAAGACATGATTTTAAAGATTTGAATCAAAATTTCTGTGATTCTTTGGACAAGATGCACTTGCATATTTCTCACTAAGTAATATATTTATATATTTTAATTCATAAAGCATGAAGTTCATTGCAAATATATTGCAATTAAGATTCATAAAAATGTTCTGCGCTAACAATTTTATTTTTAATCATAAAGCATCTGGTTGAAGATGGAATATAAAATATAAAATTACATAGAAAATCAGCTTCAATCCAGATACCTTTGCCTTTGGTATCATCAAGACAGCTAGCATGAGTATTAAAACTTTAATAAAAAAAAAAGTTTCTCTCCATCAGGAATCTTTGTACTTTGTCATTCACTTAGAGGTAACACCTGGTCTGCACACACAAAGTGCAGCTGTAAATCTGAAACTTTTGCATGAAGAACAACAATTGCAGTGTCCTTAAGTATTAAATCAAGGTTATGATCTCCCTTCTGTTTTGAAGGGAATTACTAGTAACATGTATAGAACTGGTTGCTCTTGGTAAGCCTAACACTGTAGATTCTGTGAAATTTAACCACTTTGAAACATCGTCATTCATAAGTCTTTAGGAAGTAAAACCAGCATAAGGAATTCACAACTCCAGTAAAGGCAATTGTTGAGTGTTTCATGCAAATGCACATAACGTTTGTGATATTAATAAAAGTTGTTTTCATTGTGTATCATACCTGCCATCCAGCCTTTTTATTTCACAGTACACTTGGTTACTTTTTGCAGGATGCAGTATTGCTCACAATGTATTTAGCCAAACCTCCTGATATATAGTGGTCCAACCTAATTTACTCTTTCAGGAAATCAGTTGATTTGAAATTTCCATGTTGTATCCCAGGATTATCACCAGTTTATTGAAGTCTGCACTGTATTGTATTCTTTTACTCTTCTGTGCAATGTTTCTTTTCCCATCTATCATGTTTTTATTGGTTAATTCTGTTGCTTCTATGTCATGTTAATCAGCAAATTGCTTCTCCTAACTTCCTAAATCTTATAACATATGAAGGTGCACTTTGGCAGAGGTGCAGAATAGTTGTGCTCAGTGTACACTGATGGATTTGGTCAAGACTCCAAAATTGTGAAAAAGAGAGACCTGTGTTTCTCCACATGTTACTGGTCATGGAAGTTATTTGAGAACATTTTCAATTTATATGGAGCACATGGTTGTAACACTAAAATAACATTTACTGTATCTCTATGTAATTGTGATACTTGTGGCTGACAGAATGAAGTGATAAAAGACAAAAATGCATTAAAATTAGATCTTATTGCTCATTCCTAAGTTGTTACTGGGGTGTAGGTTTGTAATTTTTTAAATGTGGGTATTACCAGTATCAAACCTAATTAACATTATTTACCTGGAAAATTGTAAATTCATTTTTTGTGACTGTAAAGTTGTTTTGTCATGATATG
Source organism: Carcinoscorpius rotundicauda (assembly GCA_011833715.1). Lineage (NCBI taxonomy): Eukaryota > Metazoa > Arthropoda > Merostomata > Xiphosura > Limulidae > Carcinoscorpius > Carcinoscorpius rotundicauda. The sequence continues at coordinate 163,808,260 of CM022391.1, read as the reverse complement.
TTGGAATTTAAGGATTTTCTGTCCAGGCTTATGACACTGCTGGTGAGAATAAAAGAGGGAGTTAATATGTTGTGAAAACAATCAAACTAGAAATTAATGTACAATGTTGCTCTGATAAGGTAGCTGGTCATATATTAATAAACTATAAGTTCTTAATAATTGAAAAGTCTTTAATATAATGTTACTTTTTATTGCAGTTTCTTTTTCGACAGTGAAAGTATTGGAAAGGTACGTATGAAATATTGTGGACATTGTAAGCAAAGTTTATTTTCAGTTTAATTTTGGATAAAAATGAACAAGCAAACTACTTGTTTCATAATAGGCCTAATCACAATTAAATAACTTAAGTTTCACAAACTATCAGTATATATAAGTAAAGCTATCTGTTACAGTTAGATGCTTAAGTATTAGAAATTTATTGTTACTTTATAAGAAACAATTATCTCTCTTTTATTAGTGTTTAGTAGTGATTACTCTCTAACCCTTGTTTGGCTAATATTTCTAGTGGTGTGGAATTTAATAAAAATGTCTTGTCCGAGAGAAAAAATACTCAAAATACTTTCTAAAAAATACACTTTTTTCTTTTTCATCCCACAATTACAGACAAAAAGTGTAAAATGTAACTTTTAATGATCTTTTGTTTAGTAGTAAACACAATAAACACAATGCTATTGGCAGCTCAATTTATATATTGTTTGTTAAAATTGTAAAAAGATTTAGGCATATACACACTTGCATGTAATCACAGTGAGTACCATGTTATTGTGTAAGTACAATAAATTTATTTCTCTACTCTACAGTATACTCCTCTTTGAAGTGTTATATAAAAATGTCTAACAGTTTAAAGTTTTTTCTAATTTTTGTTGTTTGAAACTGGAAGTCAAACTTTACTGGGCACCTACTCTAGACAGAAAAAATGCAATTGTACAGGGTGTTCAGAAAGTCACTGTGTAGTTTTGTCTGTTAAAGAATATATAAGGGCACAGTGATTTTCTGAACACCCTGTATTATTACATTTGTTAATTTGTATGTGTGACTGAGGGTACATACATTAAAAGTATGTGTATATAGTTTTGGTTTGAAATTTAAAGAAATGCATTTGTAAATGTTTGTATGTGCAAGCCATAGGGAGTTCAGGAAATAGTGGGATTCATTATAGTGCTAACTAGAGTGTTTTTCTAGCAAAAAAAATGAATGATGAGAAAAAAATATTTCTCCAATGAGCAAATTGTAATAGTAAAAGTTGTCTTGATATGTTGCAATGTGAATTCCATATCCCTGAAAAGTGAACAGGTGCATGTGACCAACATGACTTATGTCTACTTCTCACAGCTGATTTAAGTTATATACCAGAAACAAACAAAACACATCATGTCATAAATATTTTGGAATAAATTAATTGACAAAAAATTCCAGATTAAAAAACAGTAAATTGAACTTGTGTAAAACTATGGGTATGTGATATCTGTGCATTGGTGATCAAAGTGTTAAAATCTGTAATCTCAGCTTTGAATAGGATGATCATTTTGGTACATATGCTTTGAAGAATTCTATATGGTTGATATTTATTTAAAGTGATTATTTTAGTCTTATGTACATCTTGTATGTAATAAATTCCTTATGGTAGTTATAGTTCAATTATGAAACAGTGAATTTTTATCAATAGTTTTATAAGTTTAGTCATTTTGTTAATAATTTTATAGAAGAAAAACTTGCAGTTGTAATATTTTTCAGCCAAGAGCTCAAATTGCCACACAGTTGTTGTTGGAGATGAACTCAGATGTGAGGGGAGACTTTGTGGATGAGGTAAGCGAATTTCATGACATGTTAATTTTAATATATAATATGAAATATGGTGGCTTGAGTACAGTAACAAAACCCTTATCATGACACGATCAGTGTTAACTCTTTTAATATGGACTCAGACAAGTTAACAAATTTTGTGACGTCTTTGTACTCATTTCAAGTCTACAAAGATTTAATGTTTTCTAAATTTTAATATATTGTTTATATCTTCACAAAATTTAACAGTCTTTCACATAAAAAAATCATTTTTATTATTTTTTTAATAAACTAAAATAAAGATATGTCTATTGATATATTGTGTATTTGTTTTGAATAGTTCATTTACAAAGTTTAAAAATACTTTTTTCTCACCTCAAAAATTCCTTGAACCTCCTAAATACGTCTGAAACGTTTTTTTAACAGTAAAACTTTATACCTTATCTGTCATTTTTCTCTATTCTGTCTAAAACAGGATTGATAAATTTGACCAACATCATAACTGCTAAAAAATTTAAATAAATCTAAATTATCCATTTCCTTCTAGAGTGACTTTAGTTTGTAACATGAAACTACAGTCATGTGAAAAATTAGGACATTATGAAAACCTGTGTATTTTTGTGCCATTTTTAGTTATATAGATATTTAATCTGAATTTTAACAATACTGAGATATTATAAGAATATAACTAAACAATTAAAACTGAAGAAAAGACTTTTCAAGATATTTTATAAATGTAATTTTACAAAAATGCATATTCTAACTGATGAAAAAGTTGGGACACCCCCACATTTATTCCCACTTAAAATGGCTCAACTTACACACTGGTGTATCACACCAGGTGCACATAATTAGAAGATCGTTACCCAGCGTTTTGAATGAGGCTTGCCCTATTTAAATCTCAAACATTTAGTTTTGTGTGCTCCTGATTGTTGAAGTGAGAGTGAGCACAATGAATTCTACTGTGTATGAGAGGGTGCTTGAGGAACATGTGAGACCATCTGTAAGAAAAGTGAAGCTGAAGTGGAGCTGGACCCTGCAAAAAGACAATGACCCGAAACATACCAGTAAATTCACCAAGGACTAGCTGAAAACTAAGAAATGGAGAGCCCAGATCTTAATTCCATTGAGATGCTGTGGGGTGACTTGAAATGGGCTGCACATGCAAGAAACCCCTCAAACATCTCACAGCTGAAAGAATTCTGCATTGAGGAGTGGGGGCAAACTTTCTTCAGAGACTGGTTGATGGCTACAAGAAGTGTCTATTAGGGGGTAGGGTGTCCTAACTTTTTCCTCAGTTAGAATATGCATTTTTGTAGAATTACATTTACAAAAGATCTTAAACTCTTCTCTTAAGTTTTAATTGTTTAGTTATATTTCTATAATCTCTCAGTATTGTTAAAATTGATATTAAATATCTATATATACAAGAATGTTACAAAAATATACAGGCTTTCATAGGGTGTCCTAATTTTTTCACATGACTGTACATTTGTTTATCTTGAGTAGCTTTAAGTTTGTAACTGTATACATCCACTTATAATTAAATTTTATTGTTTTATTGCTCTTTTGATTGATTTTTGAACCACATATAACTGCTATTCACACCACTAAGTTGTATATCACTTGACACATGCTGCTCATGTGCTTGACTCATAAAACATTCTTATTATGTTATTGTTATTATTTATTTTACCCAATGCAATCTTAATTAACCAAAAAAGATCCATATTTTCACATTTTAGTTACTTTTTATAGTAATAAATGACAAACATGAAAAGCAAGAAATAAAATATTTATTCAATCTTATTTTTCTTTCCATCAGTTGTTGAGGACAGTTAAGCCTACTTTTTTACACTAATGGTAGTAATGCATCAAATAATTTTTATTCAGTTGAATAATGTACCAAAGAACACAGACTAATAACATGCAAAATTTTGAAAATTTCCATTACCTCTCACAGTCTTTTTAACTGTGTCACAAATTTATCCAAGCTGCTCATTCAGTTTCTTATTGGAACGATACTTGTATCCTGAGTGAAATTGACTATTGTGAGTGTTATTCACTACATCATTTGATAGATGAAACCTTGAACTTCTATCAGTTGTATTTAATATATAATTGATCATAGGGGAGAACTATGGACATATCCTGAATGAAAGAGGATGTACCAGGTGGGTGTGGCAAGAATGATGTGATTTTCTTTTGATTGCACTGTTACCAAACAATATTGAATGCAATCAAAATTATTGATTTTATTGTGAGTAATTTATGTCTAGTTTCTTATTGTTTGGAGGAATGGTGATATATATAAAAAAGAGAATAATATAGAGTAGAATATAATAGAGAAGGCAAGTTGCCTAGAGAAAATGTCATGTGTCATACTAGGAGAAATTCAGGATTTTTTGAAAAATATTTCCTTGTTGAACTAATAAATTTAAACTTGTATAGTACTGAAATGTAGATTATTAACTAATATTTTATGCTATACTAATTGATATAACACAAACAAAAAGTAGTTTAATATAATTTTGAGTGTAAGACACTTAAACTGTCATTTGTGTTATAGGATACCCAGGTTCAAAGAATTAAGACAAAGCAAGACAAGTATTTCATTGGTATAACTAATCTTGTAGTTCGAGTAGAATACGTTGTAATTGTTTATTCTTTTTTTTCCTTCTTCCTTTACTTTCCCTTTTTCTCTCTTTTCCATTATTTTTTCTTTATCCTTTTTCATGATCCAAAATTCTTTACTAACTTTAAAAAAATTAATATTATTTCCATAGCATTAGATCATTATTTACAGAGGTTTGAGGGATTATTAAGAATTATACACCAATCCTATAGGTTAGGTATATGTCTGATTACTTAAAACTTTTGTTGTGTTAGAAGCCAGAAAGACAGTTTTTTGCTGTTTGGTTGTTGAATATTGTAGGTTAAATATATGATAACTACAAATTTTTCCATATTTAATATAAACATCAAATTTGAGACTTGGACTCTTTCTATTTTCTAAATTTTCATTAACATTATAACAAGACACTGTGAGCTTCAAAGTCTGAGCTATTTCTGAATTAGTGTTATACAAATATTGTAAATTTATATCACTGTTTTATAGTTTACAGTGATCTGAATATGTGAACTGAATTTAAATACTTTATTGATTTTTCTATTTAACGACTGTGGTGTTTATAAAAGTTCTTTTATCAGTTAGTTGTAACAGTGTGGGTTTTATTCATTTCATAGAAATAGCCTGGTACACATAAGAGCAATCAGAGGACGCTTTTGGTACATAGTGGGATTTCTCACATTTGCCCAACAATCGAATCGGAAAAATAATGTTAAGCCCTGTGATCCATAATGATGAGAAAAACCACTTGTAGAGAAAAATATAATGTAAAAATAGCTGGTTTGGGTTGAAATTTTTTTTTTTATGTAGAAGAGCAAACAACAAAATGAGCCAATACAATGAAACACCTTTATACCTATATTAATAAATATAATCAAACATCTAAGCACACCCTCTACATTCTTGCACTCAATTACACAACATACTTGAAACATGTGGTCAGCTATCAGTTAGTTAGCTCATTCTTTGTGAAAATGACAATGATCAATGAAGGTCGAAATATTGTTCGCTCTTCTACATTAAAAAAAAAAATCTCAACCCATACCAGCTGTTTTCACATATATAATGTTAAGCCCTGTTTAAAAATATTGTTATAAGATATTTTATTAGATGCATTACATAAAGATGCACAATTATGTTTTACATTTTTCTCTGCTTGTGTTGAAGTTACTGTTTTGTTTCTCATATATTTTCTTTGAAAAGTTATGTACTTATACAAGGTTTACTGTTTCACCCTAAAACAGTTTTGAATGAGTGAATCAACAAGTGATGTGACAATCACAACTAGTATGAAGTTGCTGTGGAATAGCACATTTCATATTATTGTTTGACATTGGCATTTTATAGGTAGTTGATTGAATATGTATACAGTCAGATAATAAAGATTTTTTTTTCCAATCAAAGTTTTATAATTTCCGTGACATGACTATTCTTTATACTTAGTTGCCTAGTGAACTAAAGAAATATAGATCATCTTAGCCTAACAGTCATGGTAAACAAAGTACAATGGAATGTTGTGGGTTAGAATTCTACATCTTACAGATTGGTGATATTAGCTATTGATGTGCTGAACATAACAGTACAACCTAATCAAGGAGTTCTTTCTGGGAACAAGACTAATAAAATGTGGATTCATGAAGTTACTAGCTGGGGTACCCTTACCCTGGACAAAAGTTATGAAAATTAATTATTAATAAAAGGTTATCTTAGGACATTTAAAGTTGTTTCCTTCATATATAATTTAAAAAAAAAACTTTTAAACACCCATAAAAACAGTAAAACAAAAAATGTGAAACTGTATATTTGAATATATCTCTTCACGGACCCAACAAACCTTCATGCTAAATTTGGCAAAAATCCATCAACAGGGATAAAGTCGGGGGTAAAAAAAAACTGCAAAATTCAAAATTGAAAATTTGTGTCTATTTTTCCATGGACTTAATGAACCTCCATACCAAATTTGGTGAAGATCCATCCATATACTGTGAAGTATTTTCACTGACATACAACAGACATTACTATTATATTTATATAGATGGTGCCAGTGCACTAGATCTGTGTGTGATGTATTCACTTTGCCATATCTGTTCCCTGAGAATGAAGAAAAAGTTCTCTCTGACAGGTATCAGAGGCAGAATGGGGAAATCATGACTTTTATTGCAAATCTACATGCACACAATAAAAATTTTATGAAGTTGGGTGTTGCGCATTGTGTAATAGAAAGTTTTTCCAGCATCATTTGAGCAAGAGTTCCATTATAGTATGATAATAAAAGTGGTCATTGTTAATATGTTAACTTTACAGAGTGGTTGTATTATTCTCATTCTCAGCACGTAAAATAACATGGTATAATATTTTTAAGGTTAAAGTTGAAATATTGGTGTAGGTATTCTGTTTCTTACAATCTAATATTTTCTTCTTCTTTTCATAGACTCCAGAACACCTTTTAGAAGAAAATTCAGAATTTTTCAACAGCTTCTCTGTTGTTGTGGCAACTGGTTTAGCTGAAAAGTAAGTAACGTTAAAAGTTGATTCTTATAAAGGTAAAGTTTGGATGACTATTTTAATAAAGAAAAATATGAAACTTGAAAACAGCAGCATTTAGCTTCATTTTGTGAAATTAATTCTATATTAAAAGACAGATATTTCTTCATGAATATCATTTCTGCAAACTTTTGACTCTTACTGAAGGGAGTCCTTGATGGGCAAAGATACTAGTGTTACACACAGTGCATAAAAGTGCACATTAAAACTTATTTAAACTATCACCTAGCAATAACAGTGACATCAGCCTTAATGGTTAGAAAATTAATTTTTGGAAAGATAAAATAAATAGAGAACTGTGCATATTAAATTGGAGACCTTTCAGTTATCATCATGTATACAAGTTCAAAACATGCTGAGTTTTTTTTTAGAGCAAGTATTTCATAATGTCGTAATGCATATAAAGCAAAATCGGGAATTATTTCTTTAATATTTTGAGATGATGAATCACAGAACATTAAGCATTTTCCTCAATTCAGACAATAAATGATTATTCCCTCACTGAGCAAGATATACTTGTATTATTTTCTTACCAGATGAAAGGAAACACATCTGATGGGAAGAGATTTATCAGGCTGTATATGCTAAATGAACAGTAGTTGTTGCGGTTGATAAAATAAAAAAAACAACTCATGATCAAGGAGCAAACTTGAATAGTTTACTGTTTACCAAGTTTTCTGGTATATTGAAATGGCAAAGACATGTATTTCATCAAGTCCTGAAATTGATACTTAAAACTGATGAAGAATGATTTCTTCAAAATTTCAGAGATACTCTGTGGGAAATTAAAATACAATCATACAATGAATGTATTGGCATATATTGACTCCAGACATTTCAGACTTGGACTTATTAAGCCAAAATACTCTTCACATAGAGCTATTTGATTCTGGTAGGTGTTTGCTGACTTTGTCTCTTCTGTTTGTCATCTTTGTGGAACAAAGGTTTTCTTTCTGCAATATAGCCAAAGTACTCTTACTTGAATATAGAGTTGTCCAATTTTGGTAGTTATTTGCAAACTTATTCTCTTTTGTTTGTTATATATCTTGAACAAAGAGTTTTTGCTGCATTATACTCTTTCTCAATTTTATTAATGCAAGTTGCGTTACACTGTGGGAAGTTCAAATTTAATATAACTGTTTTCTTTCATTTCTGCAGCAAAGATGCTGCTAGATTTACGTCTCTCATTGAAGTGAGCCTTGGGTACTTAGCATCTTATTTGGAAAGTTTAGATGCTCTTCTAACTCTATTCTTGTCATCAGTTGTTCAGCTTCACTGAAAATTTCCTTTTTCTAAATAAAATTTTTATTATTTTTACTGATATATATAAAGCTTTTATGATGTGTGTTACTTCATTAGAAACTATGCATGTTGAAAATGTGTTTTGTACTTGAAAGTAAAAAAAATCATGTTTGAGTCAAACACTAAAGAAATTTTTTGCTGTTGTGTACTAAAATAAATAATAACTCAAACTATGAAAAACATTTAATTAATACATTTACATTAGGAAATTAATAAATATGGAATGGTATTTGATGCTGCACATCAGTGTGATACTAACATCATGACAACATCTAAAAGCTGCATGCCCCAATTTTCAGAAATATAACAAATTTTAGTTCTGATATCTCTCACTGGAACAGTGGTAATCTCCAGATATTCATTGCTAATGTCGGGTTCAATTCCCCCTCGGAAGACATGGCAGATAGCCCGATGTGGCTTTGCTTTAAGAAAACACATACACAGTTCTGATATTATTATGTTTCATTCTGTTTAATGTACTTAATACAAACACCTGATTTGGATATTATCTAAAAACAAAGGGTTTTAGGTTGGTATTATCACTGTGTATCATCATTGATACATTTTGAACAAGTGACAAGATGGTTGTTTCTGATTTATGTACAATAGTGTGTAAGAAAGATTTCCAGTTGAAATGCTTAATTTAATATAATAATACATTTTGTTGAAATTAAAATGTAAGAGCTAAATAATTAATCTGTTGAACATTTTCTAGATTATATTTATGTATACAATCTTAAGAGAAACTCCAGTAACATTTTGTTGTCTTTAATAAAAGAGTACCAAACCATCTTCAATGGAATTTCCTTCTGCTTTCCTTCACATAAAATTCTCGATTTTTTGTTTTGTTTTTTATATCCACTTATATGTTATTCCACATTTTAGGTAATTAAAATTATTTATTGACATTCCTGAGTTTGTGAAAAGGTATTGCAATGAAAATGTTCACACACACACAAACCAGGTTTTGATGGGTAGTGTAGAGATGGCCCTTTTTGTTTAATTACAAACGTGCGTATGTTTACTTTGAAAAACATAAGTTTCATAAATTTTGATGAAAATTTGAAAATGTCATAATATAAAAAGAAAATATTTACTTTTTTCTAGTTTTAACTTTAATATTTTAATGTCTTCAAGCAAGCTTCTTACATATTTTGAAATTATTTCTGTCATTGTGCCTAAAGGAAAGATTTTGTATCATTTCATTTTTTATTAGTAGCATGTTAAAGAATAATGGAATTGTATGTTTGAGTAAATGATCCTTAATCCTAAAGTTACTCAATGGCAACAATAAATATTTTAGTTGAAAGAACACCATTTGCATTGTATATGTATGTATGTGTGTGTGTGTATAAGATTCCCCTTTTTATAGATTGCATCTTAATAAAGTAATTATAACATACCTTTTTCTGTTATATTTAAATCTCAATTAGTATGCTTTATTATGAACATTCAGAAGAAATAAAATGTTTATTAACTGTGTGAAGTGTATAATTTATTAAGAATAGATGTTATGTATCAGAATAAATGGAATATATGAATGTTGTCTCACAGTAAATAACTTTATTACAGTTTTTAAATGAAAATCAAAAGTTTTCTCAGTGTGTACTGGGCAGTTAAAAAAGAAAATAAGTATATAAATTTGCACTAAAAATAATGATACAGCTTTCTTAATTTAGAACCCTTTTACTGCTGTCTTCTCTACTGTGGGAAGCTGGAGTTCCACTGCTGGTGTGTAGAGCTTATGGAATGATTGGTTATATGAGATTACAGGTCTCAGAACATACAGGTAATATATTTTCAAGACAATAATTTACAAAAAAATTAATAGGTCTGGTTAAACTTTGAGCTCAGTGTTTTTGTTCAATTATTTGGGTGTGTGTGTGTATTTATATACACAAAGATTCTACTAGTTTTTTCATAATCAGGTAAGTAATTTGAATTATACTATATCATTACATTCATTTGAAGCTTATGAAGAACACACACCTTGCTAGATACTAAACTAATAGCATGTTTGTCAACACATGATAGAAACAGTATGCTTGATTATAACGATCTCAAATGAAGTAGTGATTTCTGTGGAAATTTTTTCATCTTTAATGGTTTTACAATCATGCTGTATGTAAAATAATGCAAGTTTAATCCTAAGTAACTCGTATCAACTAACTGATTTTACTTAAACTACAGCACTTGTCAACCATTATAAGTATTGGATTAAGTAGCTTTTGAACATTTTAACATAACTATGTGGAGTTGTTTTACCTTGTCTGTACTTGAATAGGTTAAAATTAAGCATCAATTTAATGTTGTGAAGCTCACAATGAAAATATATATATGTGCTGCAGATTATTATGTAAGTACAGGGAGTAAACACCATGATTGCTTCTTTCAGAATTGGCACTAGTGAACAAATTATGAAGAATAAAGTACTCAACCAAAAAATATATTCTTTTAATAAACTTTAGTTCAAACTTGCTGATACGAGTATCAAAAAAATTCTTTCAAGAAACAATTTTTTTAAGTTTAATCAATGTTTCTAAATTTTTATATTATTACTTATTTTATTAAAATGGTAGACATTTTGTCAGCACATTTAACATGAAGAAAAAAGTTGAATTTTTTCATATTTTTAGTAATCTTTTGTGATGACCTGCAGCTTTTCAGCTGATCCAGAACTTTAGCTAATTATTATAAATTTTTATGAGTAAAGAAAGTTAAGTTTTATGTTTCATCTGTAGCACTATTTTACACTATCTGCAATCACTACCTAACGTAAATTACTCATCCAAAAACCAATGTAATTAAAATTTTCTTTTTAATAATTATGAAGTTTACTTAGATGTTGACCTTCACACTTCAAGTTAATTTTAAAAGTAACAGTTTTGTTTCAAGTTTAATTACTGATTAAACATTATTTTATTACAAGTTAAAACTTTAACAGTAACAAAAGTTGGTTATAAAAACAGGTACAACATTTCAGTCACTGGTGCAATCCATTTCAAGTACACATGTTCAACTTTTACCCGAAAATAATTACACCAGTGATTGAAATATTTAACCTGTTCTCTAAACTAATCTTTACACTAAGAGCTGTAACTTGTAGTGAGATAACTCATTTTACAATATTCCAATATAATACAGTCTACCTGATGTCTGTAAATTGTAACCTAAAGAATTTCAAAATTCAACTTGTTTGATACCCATTGAGTTTAAAGAGAAAACAAAATTAGACTTATCTAAGATTTTGATTGAGTCATGTTAATGACTTTAATCATTATTAAGTAATTATTCTCATGTTGAGAGTTTTACTGAGGATTTATTGTTGCTGGTTTTTGTTTGTTTTTGTTGAAAGTAAATGTGAACTTTTATGAAAAGAAAATAAAGTTGGTGTGGTAAAACGTATGGGCAATGCATTTCTTAGTAAGAAACATTCCATTATAATTTTTGCTTCAGATTTAAGTGAATTAATATCTTAAATTGAAAAGCCAGCTACTAAGATCTTAAATGCATTAAAGTACTTTTTACATATTTCAAGTTATGAATATTGGTGTAGTTGAGCAAATGTGGAAAGAAATTTGTTTCTTCTTTATTTCTTCTCTTAAATTAGAAATTTTGTGAAGGAGTTGCAGAGACAAAAATCAGTTATAAAACATTTAACAAGTTTAAATGAATGGTACAATGGACAAACATGCTTATTGTTTAAAAAATTAAGAAAATGGTTTTTAAATAATAGTTTAAATCTGTTTTTACTTGTAAAACTAGCTGAGCATAGCCAATTGGTTAGTGTGCTGGACTCTGGACCTACAAATCTATCACTCACAACCTTTCTCTCCCCACTCCCCCAGCCCAGCATGGCCAGGTGGGTTAAAAACTTGTAATCTGAGGGTTGCTGGTTTGAACCCCTGTTGCACCAATTATGCTCACCCTTTAAGCTATGTCAGCATTATAATGTGATGGTCTATCCCACTATTCGTTGGTAATAGAGTAGCCCAAGAGTGGGCAGTAGGTGGTGATGACTAGCTGCCTTCTCTCTAGTTTACACTGCTAAATTAGAGATGGCTAGCTCAGTTAGCCCTCAAGTAGCTTTGTGCAAAATTCAAAAACAAACTAATCCCCCTCCCCCATAGCCGACAAAAAAACCTTAAGCTGTGCACAGGGGCTGTGGATGCATTATATGGGTGGTGGACAAATCCCACTATTCACTCACACAAACAAAAGTAGTCCAAAGATTGGTGCCTTACCTTTAATGTATCAGTTTGAAATAAGCAAAAGCTGTGTAAATATCCTTTGAGTAGCTTTGCATTAATATCAACAATTTACAAAATTTAGATTTTTTTTGTTTTAAAGATTGGTTTGCTCCATCTTAACATCAGCTATAAAAACATTCCTTCTCAATTAAAATTTTTTTTAAAGTTAATAATGAAATGAACTTTGTAATTACATAGGTTATTAAAAAAAGATATTGGTGAAATTTTTTCTTTGTACACAGTGTAAATGTCAGAAAGGTTATAGTGTCCACTGAGGTTATAAAATTTAAATAAGGTATATTTTTACACTAGTTATAGAGACACATCCAGATAATGTTCTTGATGACTTACGACTAGACAGACCATTTCCAGCTCTCCAAGAATATGTTGACTCTCTGAATCTTGACCAGATGGATCTAAAGGTGAAATTTATGTTTCTACAACTGAAATTTTAATAAATCTTCATTGAAAAGAAAATAATAATTTTATAATTCTCTCAGTAATGTTCCTTAATTTTTATGTTCTCTTGCAGGACCACAGCCACACTCCATATGTTGCACTTCTTTTGAAATACATTCAGCAATGGCAAAAAGAGGCGAGTTGCTACAAGTTAATAGTGCTATTTTATATCTGTAATTCAGTATATTTTATGTAGCTCTGTACCCATAGCTGTTCAGTTGATTTTTATGTTAAGTAATTGGATTGTTCAAAATGTTTTCAAATCTTAAGTTCTTTTTTTTTTCCTCAAGACAGGTTTGTATTTTTTGTCTAATTATAAATTAAATCCTAAAAACAAGACATTATTGATTTGAAACTGTGACTATTCACCATTATTACTTGCATGTGTTGAAAACTTAAAAACATTTGTTATTAAAATTACAGAAACAAAATGTTCAGTTTATCTAAGTTTTATTGAAAACATATTTACGTTATGGATACCTTTAAGATTGCCTTATTCAGTTTGTAAGGAATAATTGACTGTCATACACTTGTGATGTATGCCTTTTTTTATTTATTGTATTTAACACACCTCTTCATATTGCCAGCAGCTTAGGTCTTAATTTTTCCCTTTTTATGTACTTACCCCATTTTTTTTACATAATGTCTCTTTTAGATAGTTTTATATCTGTTGGATTTTTGTTTTATTATAGGTTATTTACATGACTGTTTAGTATTATTTCTCATTCTGTGTATACCTGATACTATGAGTATTCAGTATAAATTCAGAAAAGTCAACTTTAAAAGTTATTTTTATTTTTTACATAAGTCTTCATTTATAGTAATAAGGCTCTTATAATGAAACATAATTGTGCGTAAATCAATGGTTCTCAAACTTAGTCACAGAACATGTGAACTTTCTTTAAATCTTGGTGGATCACAATGGAATCTATACACTATGTTGTAGATTTCTTGCTTTAATTAAGCATCCTTTACACAGACAATCTTAACACTTTCAATATGATCTCTATCAGTATGACCACTAAATGATTTCTTTGTACTTGTTTGAAGTCTTTGATACTTCTAACTTTCACTACAGTGTGTACATTTTCACAAAATTTCAGTCTTTCATTTAACATTAGAAATCTTTCACACAAAAAAAAATTCATATTTTTAAATGAAGTAATTTTGATAAGCTAAAGTAAATATATTTTCATTATTTTATTGAGTATTTGTTTTGAATAGTCCGTGTTCAAAGTAATTTTCATGTTAAGACACTAATTCTCACCTCACAAACTTCAAATTTCATTTGTGTTAGTCCCTTGAACATTTCAAATGCTTTTTGTTAAATACATGATATTTTTCTTTAATTTTCTCTACCATAACTCAAAACTGGGTCTGTCAATTTGACTGACCTCATAACCACCAAAAAAATATCAAACAAATCTCAATTACCCTTTTTTGTGTTTCTAGAATCACTTGAAATTGTAGCCTGAAACTGCATTTGTTTATTGTAAGTGGCTTTAAGCTCTTAACAGTACACATCTATTTATAATTAAAGTTTATTATTTTATTGCTCTTTTGATTGCCCTTTGAACCATATCTAACTGCTATCTATCCCTATCATTATAAGTTGTAAATCATTCGGGGTACATGAAGCTCATATTATGCTTTTGAATTACATAACCCAGGTTCTGCTTATGTACTTGCCTGCTGAAGTATTTTTATTATATTATTGATTTCACATTGTATAATCTCAACTAACCCTATTTTTATATTTTAATTACTTTTGTAATAATAAAAAAAACATGAAAAGCAAAAAGTAAATTCTGTACCCAATCTTTTTTTTTTTCTTGCTGTTGATTGTCGAAGACATTTAAGCCTATGTTTTATACGAATGGTTGCATTACAGTAAATAATTCATATTTAATTATATATATGCACCAGTTAACAATTTTTTCTACCTCTCTTGAGATTTCTAGCCTTCAATCTATGTGAAAAGACCTGTATCAGATTCATCCAAGCTAGTCATTAAGTTTCTCAATGGAACATTGCTTGTACTCTCAGTGTAAATAGCTATTAACTTTCCAGAATATAGCAGTGTGCAATACATCAGTTGATAAATGAAAACCTTGATTTTCTATTGGTTATGATGTAATATATAATTAAACCCAAGATATCCTGAAAGAGAGGATGTGACAAGTGTGCAGCAGAAAGAGTTTGATCTTCTGTTAATAACTGAAATTAAACAAATTGAAGGATATAAAAATTATGGTTTATCACAGTAATAAGAATTTTATTGTGAGTAATTTACTTTTAATTTCTTACTCTTTCAAGGAATGGTGTAAAAAATATATAAGACAAGCTTTTTAGGGAAAATTTACATGTCAGACAAGGGAAATTCAGGATTTTTTAACAAAATATTTTCTATCAAAATATGGATTATAATCTGAGATTTTAAGTAATTGGTACGACATAAAAACATTTAGTTTAATCAAATTTTGAAGGTAAGACACTAAAACTTTCTGTCATGTAGTAAAGGATACCCAGGTTGAAAGAGTTAAGGGGATCTTTGTACTGCATACTGAGAACCACTAATATAACTAATTACATTGTAATTATGTATTTATATGCCCTATTTGCTAGTCTAGTTTTTTATTCCAATATTTAATGCCAGTAAAATTTAAAGATCAGTTACATATTAGATATTTAAGTAAATGTGATTAATATTTATTGTTCATTTTATTTTCCTTGGTTCATGAATCTATTTATCTTGTTTGTATGTTTATATACACATTACAAAGTTGTTGTGTGGAACTTAGCTTTTAGTTGACTCCTAGTTTAATGTTTGATGTGTGAATAATCCATGAAAAAATTCATTGTATGAAACTATTAATTTTGGTATTGTTACTATTGTCCCTATATTTTTATCTTTAGACTATTTAATTAAACGTCCATAAGTACTTTACTTGTCTGACATGAACTTTCTGTAGAATAATGGAGAAGTTCCCAGGACCTTTAATGAAAAGAAAGCTTTCAAAGAAATGATTCGAAAAGGTATGTTGTTAAAGCTTAGATTTTAATTATTAATTTTAACAAAATGTTAATTATTTTCTGCATTTACAATCATACAAGTTTTAGGGTTGTGGGGACAGAAATCTGAATTTTGTGAAGTATAAACATTGGATAAAGTTGGTTACTGATGTAATTATTTTACCTAAATTATACCAGTAAAAAGAAAAAAAAAGTTGCCATTCAAGATAAAGTAAAACTACTCTTTATGTTGTAAGGCATAAGAATTAATGAAGAAGGTGTTCCAGACGAAGAAGAAAACTATGAAGAAGCTATAAAAGCTGTTAATACAGCACTGAATGCAACACTGGTATGCCATTTTGAGTTGTAGTGATAGCTATATAACATATTCTGTTTTTCAAGCTATTTAATTTGTTATGGTACTTATGGTTTAACTTGACTGTAGGAAAATTGTGAATTGTTTTATTTTGATTAAAACCCTAAAGTGATAAGGAATATGTTTTAAGAAAGACTATTAAGGGGAGTCATTATTATTGTCTAGTTCAAAGAAACACTAAGTTGTGAGTTTGTAAACAAACTTTTCATTTAAAAGGAGAAATTGTTCAGATTTATCCATAAGATGTTTAACAAGTAACAAGTTGTTTCTTATTTGAAGCTTGTGACTGTACAACAGATTTATCCAATTTCTTTTCCAATTAAAAAAAAAATTAGTCATTTGAAATTTCTTGTTGTCCAAAACATAATTTATGTTAATTTAACTGAATTAAATTTAATTTAGTAATCCATGGCATTATTCTCCAGTCAAAACAAAAATAAAAAAATTTTTTAAAGTTGATAAAGAATTGTTGACTATCCTAAAACACTTAAAGAATTTGAATTTGTTGTAGTTAGGTTTTATAATTTTTA
The DNA here is from genome assembly GCA_011833715.1 of Carcinoscorpius rotundicauda. Classification (NCBI taxonomy): domain Eukaryota; kingdom Metazoa; phylum Arthropoda; class Merostomata; order Xiphosura; family Limulidae; genus Carcinoscorpius; species Carcinoscorpius rotundicauda. Next base: position 163,791,376 of record CM022391.1, on the reverse strand, counting down.
CCGTTTGTTTTATTACCAAATTTTTTTTGGAAACAAACAGACATTGATGTAATAGCATTTGAGTAACCTGCACTGGTAATAAACTTTTTATTTTTTATGTATTTGAACAACAAATTTATACAGGTTTTACTTTTTTGTATCATAATAAACATTTATATTTAAGCCGTACTTTTCTAGACAACACAAAGAAATGTTAAAGCTTTTAATTCTTGCGTACGAGTCAAAGATAGATAGACCAATGCAAAGTAGCACAAAAAATAGCCAGGAGTTAATGTGATTGGTAGTATTGATTAGGAAACCTGTTGAACCGTGATAAAGAATACATTATTTGTGTGTTTTGTGTCCTCGGTGTCATAGTGGTTAACTCTAGTTTAGTCTCAGTGTTATTAATTATATTTCATACTTTACTTATTGCTCAAATATGTTAATTATGTTGCTTACAAAGCTGCAATGCTGTAGTATTAACAAGATAGTGGGCATTGTAAATTATTAGTCCATTATAATAGCTGTTTCACTGGTATTTATTTACCAGTTGTGGTATGTGAAGGATATCTTGGAAACTGGTTATAATATGCTTTTTTTTTTTTCAGGTATTGAAATAATTTTCTGAAATATGTACAGTTTTGTGATAATTATTTTGAAGTTTTCATCTCAAGTAAACCTAATTTCGTGTATATTTCTCCAGGTTCCAGTAAATGTACAGAACATACTCAATGACACTGCATGTGAGAATCTCTCAAGTGAGGTAAATTTACCATTGATATTTGATATGTCTATTTTAACCATAATTCTGAGTAAGATATTTAATGAAATTACATTTTACTCTTTATTGAATGATTTAACAAAATTTTAAAAAGTAAAAACAATGTTTTTAAAAGAAAAGAAAAAAAATGTTATCCAAGCCAATAAATAAGTATTTTGTTTAACTATTACAGTAAATTTAGTTTAATGTTTGATGTACTGATATGCCATGAAAAATTATTTATTGCATTAAACTATAAATTTTGTATTATTATTGTCAATATATTTTTATAACCTTTATAAATATTTAATCCCATAATTATTATAACAAAAACATAAATGTAAAATATTTAAGTAATTGTTTTATCACAGTTTCTGCAGTTTGTATTGTTTTGCCCAAAGGCATTGCTAGGTGCTTAAGATTTGGGGTTCAGGATCATAGATGTGGGAAATTTTGGTGTTTCTGTATGATTTTCTCTTCTGATTTTTCAATACACCAACTAGAGGGAGATATCTGACATGTAGGCCCCATGTGCCTACACTTAGTAATGCATCTGGTTTTGACTAGTGAGTGGTTATTTCTAGGCCTAATCATCTTTAGTATTTTTGTTACAAGTGTTAAATTTATTATGATTCTTTTATTCTTTTGTTGTAAAATGTTATTAATTTCACAGGGAAATAAGCTGATTATTTAATAAAGATGATTTAAATGCTTGCAGTTTAGGTTAAAATGTTCCACTTTTATTTCACATTAAATTTAAATACAGGTCACATCTAATAAGGTAATAGGTTGACCCAGACCTTCAAGAAATATAGTTTTTCCACATCAGTTACACGATCAAGGCTAAGTATTTCCCTTGGCCCATTAACCAAATTATGAAACATGCATGTAAAAGTCTGTACAATAGCATTAAAAAAGGTAGCTTTGTACTTGCAGTGTCAGAATAAGCATTATACTTATTGGAAGATACTGTGGTAATAGCTGGTTATTGAAATTATTGTTAAAAGCAAAAATAATTATAGTCTGTTTTGCTTATGCCATTGCATTATCCTATATTAGTACAAAGAAATATCTTGTAACAAGTAAAAAATCACTGTAGTAAGTGAGCTTGATGGGAAGTGTATTTATATTTGTCAGCTGTAAAATTGCTGCTCATTTTCCTTCCTGGAATTTATCTACAACCTTTTCAGATGCCTTTAATTTGATAGTACATGATTAATGAGTCTGCAATATTTTGTGTAAGAGTAAAGTAGTATTTCATCCAAAACATAAGTTTGTGTATATATTTTTCATGTTCAATTTGAGCTATTTGACCTTAATTGGCCTCTTAATTTTTAGAAGAAGCTCTAAACATGCAATTTTAAGAGTGAAATGCCAGTAATGGCATTGTTACAGTAATTCCATTAAGTTAAGTTAAGAATGAATATAAACATAGAATTTTTTACTTTACATTGGCTTTTCTAAGCAGTGAATAAACCCATATAATAAAAATAAAGTAAAATGCATGATTTTTCTTTTGTTAAAGTTTAAACAACAACACAGGTTTGAAATAAAATTTGTATAATCAAATAAAATGCTGATAGTTTCATGATATGTATGAGATCCAACTTTTATCTTCTAAAATGTTAATATAATCATTTATTGTTTGTTTCTCTTTGTATCAGAGTAAACCATTCTGGATAATGGCTCGAGCTTTACGAGATTTTGTTGAAAATGAAGGAAAAGGTGAATATGATAATCTAGTTCATAAAGGAATTTAGGTTTTTATTATTTAGAAGAGATATATCTGCTAGAAAATGTATTTTCAATATTATTTTGCTTCAAATACTTAAATATGTACTGGAAATTATCTAAATTGAGCCAGAGTAAATTACAGTAAAAGTGATAAAAGTTAATTTTCTGATTTTTCATTAACTGGTACGAGGTTTGTTCAAAAAATACGCGGACTGTTTGAATTGCGAGGCTCCAGTTGGTTCCAGGGGAATCCACTTGGTGTTGCTAGGTTTGCACAGATCAGCTGATTATGACGCCACTTCCCGATTGCAGATATCTTCATTTGTGTATCAGCTATGCGGTTTTAAGTGAAGTGCGATTTTTTTGTTTGGCAGATTTCAGAATGAATGACCTGAAGGAGCAACGACTTGCTGTGAAATATTGTGTTAAACTTGGAAAATCTGCAACTGAAACTTTTGCTATGCTTAACACGGCTTACGGTGATGTTGCTATGAAGTTTACGGCATGTTTCAAGTGGCATGAACGTTTTAAGGATGGTCGACAGTCCATTGAAAATGATGAGCGTTCTGGACATCCTTCGACGTCTGACTGTCAGGGAGCTTGCTGAAGAATGTGGGATATCAGTTAAATCTTGTTACAAGATTTTGATCGAAGATTTGAAGATGCACTGAGTTGCTGCGAAATTTGTGCCTCAGAACTCATGAGTTTTTGGCCAAACACTTGATCACTGTTCTTCCCCCCCCTACTTACCTGACCTTGCTCCTTGCGATTTTTTCTTGTTCCCCAAACTCAAAAGACCCTTGAAAGGAAGAAGATTTGAGACGATTACTGAGATTGAGGCAAATGCGATGAAGGAGCTGGAGGACATTACAAAAGAAGCGTACCAGGACTGTTTCAACAAGTGGAAACACCGTTGGGATAAGTGTGTACATTGAGAAGGAGAGTACTTTGAAGGGGTCCCAGACCTGTAACTTCTAAATAATGTACATTTTGTTGTATGATGTCAGTCCACGTATTTTTTGAACAACCCTCGTACTATTATGATAGCTTTACTGAATTAGACTCAGAGTTTTCACTTTTGGAAAACATAAAAGTGAACAGTAGTTTCATATTTACCCCCACCATCTAATGAAGAAAATTGAAATTTAATATTAAAAAGGTCATTTTTCTTTGCTTTCTTTGAATCCCTGTTAAAATTTGGTAAGATTACATACATAATTACACAAGTATAACTTTGCTTCATGTTAAAAAAATTACAACAAACTATCATTGTAACATTTAACACATGATTATTTTGGTATACCATTGCTTCATATTAAAAAATTACAACTATCACGGTAAATTTCAAACATGATGATTATGGTATAACATTGCTTCATATGAAAAAATTACAACTATCATAGTAACATTTCACACAGGATAACTAAGACATAACACTACTCCATATTAAATATTACCTCTGACTGCATAATTAGACTTCACTTCAGTAACAAAAAATATAATTTTTCAGGTTAATGAAGTGTTTTTTAAAGTCCTAGAACTGAGGTAGGCTATTCAGTTTTTCAGTTGTTGTAGTGACCTCAAGAAAGAATAAAGTGCTTAGATATTGGACAAAATTGTGAGTTAAAATTACAGTTATGTTTTAGATAACACAAATGGTCTTGAACTTTAGATTAACAATAAGAAATTACGATTAAACATTTTTTATAAGTGTGAAAATGATCAAACATTACTCTGTATATAATCTGTGCATGTGCAAATTTTCCATTTATCACTGAAAAAATTCAACAATGAAATGCTTCTTTACAGTTACTTGTTTTTGCAATTTAGTCTTAAAGATAAATGAGCTTTATACTAACACAAACAATAGCATGATAGCAGTTGTAAATAAATACAGCACATCTTACAAAATTTTTATTATATTTGCCAAGGTTAAAAACTGGTATAAAAATACTCTTTTGTGCTTAATTATTGCTGAATGCGAGTTTTGATTTTACCTGTAGTGCATGTGAATATTTATATTCATCAACTTTATATTATACATAGACATAGATATATTTAAATTTTTTGGGTTTCACTGTAATTCTTTTTGGATTATAATGGAATGTTACCATTAGACTTTTTGTACATATTAGTAATGGAATATTGCTGTTATACCTTTAGGATACAACTGTAATGGACCTTTACTGGTGCATTGTCTGAATAAATATTTATGAACGTTTGTGTAGATTGGATACAGATGCAGTGGGATTTTACTGTTTAGATATACAAACTGGACTTTGATAAAGTCATTATAGCATAACATTTGCAGAGGTTAGGCTTATATTTCACCTTTGTTATGTCATCATTCCACTGGTACATTTGGATTACCTTGTATTTTGTGCCTATATTCATCAGTATATCTTGCACATAAATTGTAATATAGCTTTTATTAAGTTTGTTTATTACTCTGTTAACAGTACTCAAAATTTATTTTCTCAGGAGCCCTTCCTGTTCGAGGAACCATACCAGATATGACTGCCGATTCTGAAAGATATATCAAGCTTCAAAATGTGTTAGTACCTCTTGTTTAAAGATTGCCAAAAATTATCAAAAACACTGACTCTCTGATGTTTTATATGGTGATTTATGGGCTGCTTACAAGAGCAAAGTCAATTCTAAAAATGGTTGGCATCACCAAAATTTCTTTACTTTTTCTATTTTTGTTGATGACATAATGTAGTGTCTGACAATTTCTTAATGCTAATTTTAATGCTATTAAAATTTAAAGATCAATTATATATTAGATATGTAAGTAAATCTGACTAATATTTATTGCTTTGCTTAGTTTGTAAATCTTTCTAACATCTTTGTACATTTATATATCCATTACAAAGTCATTGTTCAGAATTGAACTTTTAGTTGACTCCTGGTTTGAAAAGGTGGCAGAATTCTTAGTTTGATAATTATTTTGGCTCAACATTTTTAATGATCCAGACAATTACCTAAAAAATGTGTAAACATGACATAGTTTAAGAGAAATAGTTCTTAACAGTAAATTTGAATTAAAACACATCTAGAAACTAGAATAACTGCTTTTCTTGTGGTTTGACTTTGTCATAAGTCATTGTAACTACATTCTGTAAAATATTTATATTCTGTTTCATTCTTAAAGTTAGATTATATATGATTGCTGTAATGAAATGCAATTTCTGTCATTCATCTCAAAATATTAAAATCATTTTTTGCAATAAAGTTTTTTCTTCATAAAAGGCAAAGGATTTCTTACAATTTTCTTCTATGTAAAAGACAGGGAGAGACTTTATTTAATTACTGTTGTTTAAACCATGTTACAAATTGTTTTTTATAGCCTGTAACCTTTTACTTGTTCAGATTGCTTCAGAGTTAACAATTATAGTCTAAACATTAACCTGATGAACAAAAACCTTGTCTTCTCTTAAAATTGTGCCCATCTTCAGTCTAGGTTTTTAAATATCACTTCTTCACCTGTTTCAGTTATCGAGCACAGGCGACTAAAGATGTTAATGCTATTTCAAATCGTGTCCAGAAGCTACTGTTAGACTTAGGAAAGGTCAGCAACTTTAATCTTAACTTATTTGATTTCAGAAATTTATAAAAATAAAAAAAATGTTGGAATTTTTTTTCATTTTAATACTGGAGTTATTTAATTTAAAATAGTAAAAGAAATATTTTGTAAAAAATTTTATGGTATGCACAGAAGATAAAAATTCTTACTTTTGTTCAGATTAGAGAGAGAGTGTAAAAATGTGGAAAATATTTTAAGGATGTAGTAATAGTGTAAGTTGATAAATTGTATTCAAAGTAATCTTAAATGGGGATCACTGTAAGAAACTTCAAAACTCTTCTCGCTGTAACAGTGGTGTATAAATTTGATGTTATACTTTTTACATTTCTATATTAAGACATTTAATTATGTATTATACATTATTAATATTTCCTAAGTTATGACAAACTGAAACGTTTGAAGATTTAATGATACAAATTTTAACGTAGTTTTAAGCTACTATTTGTTCCATCACAAATGATCTGTACCAACTAATATATTAATATTATAACATTTAATGCCCTATTATATAATATACCTCATTTGCGAATCTAAGGACTTGTGGTTTTTGCACCTTTACTGCAAAAATCAGTTTAAATTCACTCAGTAATTCAAGAGTTGACAGGTGCTGTTGACCTAGTTACTTTCCATTTAGTCTGTCAACTTGAAATTAGAAACTTATTCATCAACAGTAAGTGTAATTTTGTGAGAAAATTTTTTCGAAAGGCACCAGAGTTTAAAGAATTGTTTTAATGTTCAGAGAAATTAAACTCTTGATGAAGTTTCTGTTATTGAAGATGCTTTAAAATATGACACAGGAGATCTTTATAAGGGAACTTATAGTGATCAATAGTGATTCAGCCTTGGTTTGTATATTCTTTAGTTGATTTTACAGTACCATGTGTCTATAGGTTATTCATAGCTATTCTGTATTGTGAATACCTTTTGGTACATCTTTGTGTTACTTTGACAGAAACTTTGTGCTTTAATTTATCTGTATGAATTTAATTTGTTATCCAAATGCTAAAAATCTCTCCCCAAAAAGTTGTACATTATTAGGTGGAAACAAAATAATTCTGTTCATTTTGTTGTTCTTTTTTACCAGCCTCAAGACTTAATTACAGAAATGGATATTAAATTATTTTGTAAGTACTCATCTACAGACATTTAAATATAATTGATTAAATGCACTATGTAACACAAATTTTGTTCCTGGATATTATGTGTTAATTCTTAATTGCTTATGTTGTAAAAGTACAGAAAATGGCCATTATTCCCTTCAAACTTTGCTTTTGTGACCTGGATAGTGAAATTTAGAAGTTAACCTATTTTCTATGTAAAATTGGGCAAATTTGCACATTTTTATTTACATAAGGTCTTGATAAAACAACATATGAATCAAAATTTACATGTATCTATATTAAAGTTATACAGAAATGTTTAGAAGTGAGTAGTTTTTTGAGATTTACAACTGTTATGTAAATCACTTTCACACATCAGTCCCCAAATATAGTCTCCCCTCATGTTATTGTTGCATACTCCCAGGTCGCAAAAGCAAAGTTTGAAGAGAGGAATAGGTCTTTTCCATTTACTTTAGGCATAAGCAATTGGGAAATTACTCTTTCTGCCCAACAACAAGAAAAAGTAAAAATTTTGTGTCATGGTGTTTGGGAAGAATAGTTCATTTGGTTTATAAGTCTTCATTTGCAGCTGTATAGTATTAGATATTTTATGATTTCGCTTAAGATACACAGTGATACATGTTAAAATTGTACAACGTGTTTATAGTTATAAAATCAGTCAACCAGTGATATACCAAAGTTAAACAAACTTTATAAAAATGATTCTCCAGTTCCCTACTGTCATTGAAACAATTATCTCTATCAGCAGCCATAACCATTCCAATTCCAATAATTACACATTATTTTCCAATTTCACAATTTTTTTGTTTTAGTTTTTGTGTCTTTTTTTTGTAATGAACTTCTGTAAAAGAAGGCCATTAAATAAAATCAAATGTAGACAACATATTTTGATAAACTTTCCACAGACTTTCTACAATATGTAAATACTAGCTTCTGAGGCCACAGGTACAAATGCCCACTGAGGCTATACCTGAAGTTTTTAAATGTATGTTTGTGAACTGCCATTGTTGTGACATCCATTTCCTTTGAGATGTGACTGATGGGTCTTTCTTTTTGTCATGCTAAAGGTATCAAGAGATATGACAAAGCTTCATTGCAATATAATTTTGGATTGGAATGTTTTAAATGTGTTTTTGAAGCTTTTATGCCAGTGTTTTTGCTTTTGTTGAGAACATGACAGGCTTTCTTCATAATTTTGTTTCTTTTAACTGTTTGTCATTCAACAATGTCACTATATTAATTTTTTTTTGCAGAAAAATGGCCGTAAGTTTACCATGACAGCATTGTATTTCTTTAATAGTCAGGCATGAAGATGAAACAAATATTCAAGTGCTGATTCTGTCCCTTGTGTCATGGTTTTCAAATACAACAATACATCATTGCATTAGCATATGTGTATTATTCTTATAAAGTGTGGTTAATATTTGTAATTTTTATTTAATTATAACACTAAAAAATTTATAATGGGAGGTGCAACACTCAAATTATTACAATTCCTTTTCCTGTGGATTAACAATTTTTATGAACACTCTTATAGGTTTCATCTTGATTATGCCTCATGTTTTTAAAAGTAGGTTTGTATATGCAAAAACTGCATTCCCTCATAAAGACAACATAAATAATTTGTAGGAAACACTATCAAGCTAAGATACAAGTTGAAAGAGACTATTTTTTTGTTTTCGTTACCTACTTTTGGGAGAGACTGATACATGCTTTTATATAAATAAAAAAAAGTATTAATACAACTAATGTTTCTCACAACAATGGCCCCTAGGTGTGGAATTCTGTACGTGGTGAAGGGTCCTCTCAGAGAAGATTCTGTTCTTTCAGTTTACATCCTGTGGGATCTAAACATCCACCCACGTCTTTGCCAAGCATGGTGACCCATGAAGGGGAGGAGAGGATTCTGGTGGTTGAGGGGTCCAACCCTAACACACCACTTTGTCCTTGAATTCCTGTAGACAGGCAGGTTTTGGGTGGCCGCCTTGGGTCAATCGGCTGGTCCACTTGGGCTAGAGTCAACCAAGTACCAGTGTTGGAAGTTCTCAACAGGTGTTATGGACATTGTGTCTGATGCTGGTGTTTGGTTATAATGTTCACAAAATTCTGGTGTTGCTGCAGTGTCCTTCCATGACATTGTAGTGTGTCCCCTCGTAGGGCTCCATAGTGGGAGGGATTTGTGGGTACCGAAATTTTCCTTTTTTCCTATGGATCCTCCAACAAAAAAATTAAATAAAATAGTAAAAAAACAGTCATTAGGTAAATGAACATGTCTTGAAAACTCTTCAAGCAGCAATCTTCAACATTTGTAACACCTGTACCCCATTTTCTTATATTACATTCTCTTTTAGAAAAACCTTTAGGGCAAATGTCCCCCTTTTTTTATTCAGAAGGGACTAGAGAAACTTGCTGGCTCTCCAAAGTTAGTAAAGAAGCTTCGATCTCGAGACGTATTGGTGGAAACATTCACATCCCAACACAGTGAACTCCTCTTGAATTCAAAGGCAATTGGGGATGTACCTATTCATACTACCTTGAATTCATCATGAGGAATTATTGTTGAGAGGGTTTTGAAGAACATCCCCGAATCAGAGATTCTTGCTGGTCTCTCCACTCGAGAAATTTCTGCAGTGAGGTGCATCTCCATTCGCAAAGACAAAGTTACACTGCCAACAAATATCCTCATTTTGACATTTACATCACCACGTGCACCTACCACCATCAAGGCAGGTTATCTGATTTGCAGGGTACAGCCATACATTCCAAACCCTCTCTGATGTTTCCAATGTCAGAGGTTTGATCACTCAAAGACGTTCTATCGTGGTTCCCTGACAACGTGCTCATTGTAGCAAGGACCACGATGCCTATGAGTGTCACACGGACCCACATTGTCTCAACTGCAATTGTTCCCACCCTTTCTACTTTTGTTCTTGCCCAAAATGATTGAAGGAAAAAGTGGTGCAGTGTTTGAAAACGACCCATAACATTAGATATCATGAGGCTTGGAAATTGCTGTCCGGCACTCCATCTCGGACATATGCTGCTGTATTTGTTCCACAACTACAGCGGGAGTGCAGATAGATCTCTCTGTAGCTCTAAGAGAATCATTTTCAAAACAGATGAAAGGCCTTTTGGCCTCCATGGTTAAAAAAGGTTGATGAATTGTCTTCTACATCCATCTATGTTCCTCCCATACAGTCCAACAAATCTCAAAATCCACATCTTTTGGTTTCAAATCTTTTTCTTTAACCCCACGATACAAAACAATCATTTGTTCGCATCCTCAGTCACTGAAATCCCATTCCAACAACAAAGACCTGCCCATTCGACCCAGGGCAGGATTCATGGAGGTCGATAGACCTCCTCTGAATAAGGACAGTAAGGAAAAAAGATGTGGTCATAAACAGAAGAGTTTTTCAGCCACTTCACCTACCCGTCATTAAAAATGGCCACCTTGATACAACAGAACTGTCGAGGTTTACTTTCTAATCTGGATGATATCAAAACACTGATTGCTTCCTACCATCCTGTATGTCTTTCCTTACAAGAAACATTTCTAGAACCTGCTGATACAGTCACCATTCAACAGTTTTCTCTGTACAGAAATGACAGGCTGTGTGATGGACAAGTATGTGGAGGGGTGGCATTAGTGGTTGATCAACATGTGCCCATCCTGTCTTTGTCACTCAAAACACCCTTGGAGGCCGTAGCCATCCGTGTTTCCTTGGGTCATACCATCACTGTTTGTTCATTCTACCTGTCCCCTGGAGAGACAAATGATCAGTCGGACCTTGATGCTCTCGTTGAACAGTTGCCGTCTCCATTTCTAATCCTAGGGGACTTTAATGGACATTATCCCTTCTGGGGAAGTGCTGTTATTGATAGGAGGGGTCTCTCTGCAGAGTGTATGCTCTCTGATCACAATCTTTCTCTTTTTAATTCTGGTTCTTCCACTTATTTTCATGCACCTGGTCAGTTCTTTTCCATAAATGATCTCTCGGTTTGCTCCCCTTCATTATTTTCCCATTTTTCATGGAGGGTTGACAATAATCCACTAGGCAGTGATCATTTTCCTATACTGGTCGTGGTCAATGCCACCCTACCCGCATGCCCTGGTGGAAGTTGGATCAGGCAGACTGGTCCATTTTCACTACTCTCACAGAACTTGATTCTGCCATCGTGAATCAGCCATAAATAGACGACAGTGTGGCAGCGGTAACTGACTGTATTATACAAGCAGCTGCTCAGTGTATTCCTTAAACCTCGACACGTTTTCCACGATATCTTCGTCCATGGTGGAATCCTGCTTGCCACTTGGCACAGAAGGCTCAAAAACGGGCTTGGGATACTTTCCGTAGATATCCCACACTTTCGAACCGCATTGCTATCCAACGGGCTCGTGCACATGCTAAGTAGGTAAGACATCAAAGCCAGAAGGAATCTTGGATTAAGTTCACAACTAGCATATCTTCTACCACCAGTTCCACGGTCGTATGGGACAGGATTCTAAAGGTCAGTGGGCACTACAATTCTGTCCTCCTCTCAATCTTACTCTCTGATGGCCAAGAGGTAGCTGATGTCTAGAGCATCACCAATACTCTAGGTGAAAGCTTTTGCCTGGTATCTAGCACTTCTGCTTGTTCCTTCACCTTCTTGGCCATCAAGACTGTCTTTTTTATTATAATTGTCTCTGTACACTGGTGGATCTGAAAATGGCCCTTCACTGGTCTGGCAGTACATCTGTTGGACCTGATGATGTACACTATGACATGCTGCCCTATCTCTCTTCTGCTTCTCTTGATATTCTTCGATTTGTTTTTAACCGGATCTGGCAGGAGAATGTTTTTCCTGATGCCTAACACCAGGCTATTATCTTACCTTTTTCTAAATTTGGGAAAGATCCCAGGATTCCTTCACACTACTGTCCAATTGCTTTGACGAGCTGTCTTTGTAAGACCTCAGAGAGGATGGTTAATGCTCATCTTGTTTGATTTCCCGAATCAAACAACCTCCTCTTGCCCACCCAATGTGGGTTCTGATGACAGCATTCCACCATGGACCACATAATTCAACTTGAAACATCAATCAGAGAAGCCTTTCTCAAATGCTAACATCCTGTTTGAATATTCTTTGACATTGAGAAGGCTTATGACACAACATGGAGGTATGGCATTTTGCGAGACCTCCATACATATGGGTTACGTGGCCATTTACCCACGTTTATTAAAAATATTTTAATGGACAGGAGATTCCAAGTTTGTGTGAGTTCAACACTCTCCCGTTCTTTTGTACAGGAACTTGGGGTCTCTTAGGGCTGTGTTTTGAGTGTCACACTTTTCAGTATACAGATAAAGGCCATCACTGAACAACTCCCTCTCACTGTTGCAAACAGGCTCTATGTTGATGACTTTCACATCTCGTGTCAGTCGTTGAACATGAGATATATTAAGTGGCAACTACAATCTTCCCTCAATCTTGTACTGAAGTGGACTACGGTAAATGGCTTTAATTTTTCTCTCTCTAAAACCGTTTGCATGCACTTTGGTGAAGTTTTGCTACCAGTGGTCCCTGAGACCAAGTTCTTGGGGCTTATCTTTGACTGTAAGCTGATCTTTATACCACACTTAAAGCTGCTATGGGTCAAATGCACAAGAGTACTGAACATCCTTTGTGTCCTCTCTACTGCCAGTTGGGAAGCAGATCGATGTTCTATGTTAAAGATATATCGTGCTCTTATTCATTCAAAACTCGACTATGGGTCAGTGGTCTATGGCACTGCCAGACCCTCGGCCTTAAAGATGCTAGACCCCATTCATCATCAAGGACTTTGACTCTGTACTGGGGCTTTCTGCACCTCTCCAGTTCAAAGCTTATACGTGGAATCTTATGAACCTTTTCTGCACCTTTGCCGTTTACAACTCTCTTTATTGTATTCTTTGAAACTTCACTCCTTACCAAAGCATTCCACTTAGGATTGTGTTTTCCTTCCTCAGTTGGCCTTACTTCTTCAAAACAGGTGATTTGCTATTGCTCCTTTTGGCCTTCACATCCAGGTGCAATTGGATGAATTGGGTCTGTCTTTGGAAATTGCAGAATCCTTTGGTCAGCCCATCCCCCATGGCTCATTACAGCCCCCAAATGTGACCTTTCTTTAAGTCATCTGAAAAAGGCTGATACTCCTGATTGGAAGTACCATCTTTTATTTGCTGAACATCTTTCAAACAACCTTTCTATTCCAATTTATATGGATGGCTCAAAATTAGGTGACTCTGTGGGCTCTGCCATGGTCTGTTGTGGTTCAGTGGTTGTGCACAGAATCCCCTCTTCAGCTTCTGTGTTTACTACTTAACTGTATGCCATATCTTTTGCCCTGGATCATATTGAAGCTGAGCAGTACTTCGACTGCACTATTTATACTGATTCCCTTAGTTCTTTGCTGGCCTTGGAATCACTTCACGTTGGCTCACACCATGTCCTCGCTGATATTCAAAACCGACTGGCCCATTTCTCATTAACATCTACTTCTATTCAGTTTTTCTGGAAATCAGGCCATGTTGATATTTGCGGATATTTCTTGTACTTACCTGTTAGTCTTCCTGGCAGGTTATGATCATTACCATTTTGCTAGAGAAAGTCCTTTACAACTTCTCTTACACTGTTTTCTCTCTTAACATTGATTTTATTCTTTTTCTGTTTTTCAATGATGTTTTGTTTTACCTTCATTCCCTTTTATGTATGTTACTACATTTAATTTATTTTTACCTTTTTACTGGACGTTTGGCACAGATAGTCTAGCTGCTTTGTGCCATAAAACACTAAATCAATCAATCATAACAGTGGAGAAGAGAATTTAATGGTATTTGTTAAAATAGTTACAGATATAACATTACATATATCAAGAACTTGCATAAAAAAAATTTTTTTGTTTTTTTAAATGTGGAATGGTTTGGTTAAATACGTTTTCTTTCAGATTTGCCATTGTTTAATTCAAGTACTCTTCTTTAAATAAGAATTTAAAGTTTTCATCAGAATCGGCTAAACTCACTTCTACACCTGTCTCCTAGTAGTTCAGCAGTACATTTCTGAGCTTACAATACTTTTTGCCAGTTCATCCAGTAATAAGCCTGTGGGCATGATGCTAAAATTTGGAACTGAATATTTATGGTGGGCACAGCACATATAGCTCATTGTATTGTTTTGTGCTGAAGAAAGAAAAAAATTCAATATATACAAAAGCACTTATACATGCCATTTTATCTTTTAGCCCTACTGTTATCAAAGATTTACACATGATAAAATTCCAGCGCTTTAGGAATTAAAATTTATTTGTGCTGGAATGGATTTTTATTTTGTTTAAGATCTGTTTATTCTTTTTCCAAAACCACTTCTTTAAAAAGATTCTGTACTTGCCAAGTTATTAGAAATTATCTTAAATAACTGCATTTTGGTAACTTTTATATTGCAATTAGTATATGGTTTTTTAACACAAGATTGTCTACAATGAATTTAATAGTTTTTACAAAAGTATTGGCATTTTGTTACCTCTCTTTACATTTATCACTGTTTTATTGTGCTTTTCCTTCATAGGTTTTTAACACATGCCTGTAAATTATAACACAGTTTTCACTTAAATTTAAAACTGATTTTCAAAAGTAAAGATCAAGTTAAGATATTTTTCTGAACACAGGTAAGAACACTCATAACCTGCAAGTAGTGAGGGGAAGATCCTTAGCTCAAGAATACAACCCTAAGACTATGAAATTTCAAGATATTGGTAAGTTTAACATAAATTTGTACATGATATTTGATAGTGATCTAAACTTCAGTTTGTGAGACATAACAGATTAGTACTTGATTTACAGTCTTTCAGTAATAAATGTATAATAAAGGTAATATTTATGCAAGAAAAATGGTAGTAAAATAAATTAATACATTGTCACTGTAGGAAATCAAATTTGTTCTTTGTATGGTTAAAAAATATTTTTCTGTTTTTTTTTACCACATACAGGTACTGTTTTGTTTTATTTCTGTTCTAAATAATTTTTATTCATCTTTGGAAATCTCAAAGTTCAATGCTGAAAGTAGTAAATTAGAAAGTCACTTCTGTTAACCAACTGCTCTTGTGGTCAGTCAGTGGACTAGCCCCACACTGAAGAAAAATTTTGAATCATTCTAAGTTTACTTGATTGCCTATGTGAAATGTGGTAAGCCTCTTAGCCAAAGGTAAAAATAATTTGTACAAAACATAACGTGTTAAAAATGTACGTGTACTTAGGATGTATCCTTAAATTGAAAACATCAAAACAGTCTGACTTGAACTCTGATAGGTCACAGTGCAAGACCTTCAAGTGAAAGATAAAATGTCCATTATATTGTTTGTTTGTTGTTTTTGCATAACATTTTTAACCTCTTGAATGCATAAGTGCAGTTATTTTAACCATCCATACATGGTGCATTATATACCATGAACTGCCACTAATCAACAGTGTAAGATTAAATGTATAGCTTATAACTCTTAACAGCAACAAAAGTGTTTGTTACGTAATACAGGTAATTTTTCCATAAAAATGTTCTGGTTTCTGTTTGCTTTGGCAGTTATGCACTTGAATAATCCTGATAGTGAAATGGTTTTCTATGTGATGCTACGAGCTGTAGACAGGTTCTACACAGAATTTAACCGGTTTCCTGGTTATTTTGATGATCAAGTTGAACCAGATATCATCAAGTTGAAGGTAAGTGTATATAAACCTTATTCTGATTAACATATCATTTTAAGAACTGTATAGATGTAATACTACCATGATAAATTATATATTACCTCAGCAGTTTGTTTTTCTTTCTTACAAGTTTTAATATTTTTAAATTAACCACCACTGGCAGTACAATTGGGAAACTTGACTTATAAACCTAGGCAATGTTATAATATTGACTAAATAGATTGCGTCAATAAAAAGTATAAAATTATTAAATAAAGATATTGCAAACATTTTCGTTTATCATTTACTTTGGATAATTTTGATATTCTCTTCTTTATCTTAAAGGAAAAAAATATCACAGTGTATTCATTTTGGTTCAGAATAACTCTCACAAGATTAGTTATGTAGTCTAAATTCTCATATTTGTCTTAGTTACTTCATTTGAACATCATTAGACGTAGATTGGTGTTTGTATTATAACTTGAGGTAAACATGCATGTTACCACGTGTGATAAAAGAAATGCTCCTTTTCCTGGTATTGGATTATTGTGGAAGAAAATCTGTGAGCAGAATAAAGAACAACAGGAGGTCTTTTTGAATACGAAACATTGTATAGATATATTTTTGTTCAGCATAATCTTGTCTTTGTTTCTTTCCAGACGTGTTTATGTAGGATACTTCAAGAGTGGGGCTGTGCACCTTTAGCTAAAGATGACTATGTCCATGAAATGTAAGTTTGATGTTCAGTAATTAGATGAAATCAGTTGTCCAACCATATCAAGTGCTTGTTTAAAGTGGAGTATGTTTGTGAAATCGCATGTGAAGGTGCCCAACAGAACAGTAGTTTCAGAGATTTCATATATGTTTTCCAGTGCAAGATGTTTATTAAATAAAGTATGTTTTGAACTTTTACATAAAATGGTCCTAGTAATAGCTGTCACTAATATGTGACAAGTATATAAATTTAATGATACCTTTAACTCCATAAGATAAATGAAAATTAAAACAAATTGTATAGTTTCTAACATAAAGTTTCTTTGCATTAGAGAGCCTTTTGAATTACCAAAGACAAATATATTTTGTGTCAAAAAATAGCTAATATGTTTAAGGAATATTTTTGGATATTGGCACATCTGATGAATATGTTAAGTTTTCATTTTTATCGGCTACATTAAATTTTCTAAAAAGTTTTAATAACTTTTTATAGCTGAATTTTTCTACAAACAGCTAAGCAAATCTGTCATAATAGCCAAACATGTCAAGCAAAATTAGAATCCGTTTCTTAAAAAACAGATTTTTTACTTTCTGTTAAAATGTACTTTGATTTTTAAAAATATCGAGAGTTTAAGTTTTTTTTCTCAGGTGTCGTTATGGAGCAGCAGAACTTCACTCGGTGGCAGCATTTATTGGAGGGACTGGTGCTCAGGAAGTCATTAAACTTATAACTGGTCAATATGTACCTTTTAACAACACCTTTCTATACAATGCAATGACAGCAACCTCAGCAACATTTGAACTCTGAACTAGCTAATATGGAGATGAAGTGCTTTTCCTGTCATTAATAAAAGCCATTTTCATTTTTGTAATATTTTGTCTAAACATTACAGCTTTACAAATACCACAGTTTGAACAGATAGAACACAGAATAGTTTAAAATTACTAAAATGTGTAAATGTTGTGTAATGCTCTTTACTTTTTACGTTAAAAAATTCAAGTTTTCTTGTAAAGTCTAACTTCCATTCTACATTACTCTGATAAATTCTGTTCCCCTTTCATTTTAAAAAGTATTCTTCACAATTTTATATAAATAATTTTTTTTTGTGAAAGACTTATTAATATCAGTATGTTGACGATTAAAAACATTTTCATGTAGTTTGGATGTTTTGGTCTCACTGAAATCCCTTCCCCCAGTGGCCTTAGCTGTATGTTTGTGAACTTTGATACGCATGGTGGGCAGAGCATAGATAGCCCATTGTATAGCTTTGTGCTTAATTCAAAACAACAACGAGATCACAATAAATATAACTATTATAAGTTTTAATAAATTTAATTTTAAATTGTATCTCTTGAACTGCATGAACGTCAAATGTAATGGTAAATAGACACAAATAAGGGTTTTCAAGTGAACTTTCCATGTCATGAAGGTCGTACTTTATATCTTGATAAAATTACACATGGTAAATTTGCAATAATCATTTCTTTCTTGTTAGCTTAACCAATTCACATAAATAGTGTAATCTCCATACTTTGAAATAGTTTTACAGACATTGTGTAATTCTTCATTTAATTTCAAACTCATCTGTTCAGAGAACTGCTGATGTCTAACGTTTGTCAAATATTTAAATTAATCATACATTGCTTTTACACAAAATTATGCATTTTGCTAAGTAAATTATTTTTAAGATGTACATAGATATGACATTTTAGAAACTGAGAAACAGTTTCCAATATTGCATGTTCAGCATTTTTGGTATAAAGTCAGTAAATTTAAAACCTACTTCTTTTGAATACACAAATAAAATAAACTTTCGTTATATAGCATTCAATGAAATTGGTAGATGATTTAATTGCTAAATAGATTTAAAAATAAACACGTATCTAAACAACGTCCATAGTTCTTAGAATGCCCTTGAAATAAAATATTTTCTTGTTAGATTGTGAATACTTCATATTTACCCAATTGTGATTGATGTGTATGGTAAAAATATGAACAATATTGCACCAGAATTTGTACATGTTTTTGAGTAGTTGTAACACACTAGGTAGTAATAACACCTGTACCAAAAACTTTCTAACTTGTCTACAGTTCATTATTTCAATTACTGTAGCAACAAAATAGAATTATTTAACACAATTCTGTCGGAATCTACACTAACCATGATTAGTTTAAAATAATGTATTGTTTAACTACATATCTGATGTAGAATTTTTCCTCTTTTAAACCTTTGTGATGGATTCACTACAGCACATACAAAAGTGACATTGGATGACAACTTTAGTCTTTCTTCAAACAGAAAAGGTTTCTAAATAGGAACGTACACCGGTTATTAATATTGTAATAAACAATCTTGTAACACTTACGTTTTTTTATGTGGACTGAACGTAACAAAAAGACACAGATAACAGCTTATATGATTCATTACAATAAACTATTATATATGTGACAGATATAAAATAAATTATATAATAACAATGACAGATGTTCAGTTTCAACCTTCAAAATTGATTACAATACAAAATGGTACTGGCCTGTGCCCAATATAATGATACAGAGTGAAAGTCCAAAAGTCCAGATCAGAAATCCAAAATTCTAGTCTAGGGGGTGAATTTGGTCCCACGAAGAATTTCCGAAGTTTGAACGGAGAAGTCCAGAAACAATTCACCGTCCAATAAATTTGACGAAGTTCTTTTTACGATGTTTTTTATGAATGTCTCAAATTTGTCGTTTTCCAACTTTCCAGGTCTCTCCTAAACAGTCATATACGTGTTAACCTTCAGTATAACCAGTAATTCGAATGAATCGTAAAGATTGACGAAATAAAATCACAGCTTTTGTAGATCTAGCTCCAGTCACAAATCCAAGTTGAATAAACACACAGCAAATGTTGAAAACTTCTCAAACGAAGATAACCTCTGTTGAATCGAATGACTGACTCACTCTCCTCGCATCGCCGTTTGATTGTATACTAGTAGGCCTACTGTATTCTCGAACAATCGCATAACTTCCACAGAATTCGTCTTGTACAGACACCAGGCCAAGACAATGATCGATTATCTACTTCTAGAAATTTCTGCATGAATAACAACGTATATACATAACAAACACCAAAATGTTTTCATATAATTAATTTCGTGTAATAAGCTCGTTTATCTTTAATATTAATGTCTTCTACACATCAATGCCCATTACAGAAATTATACAAATGTATAATTATACGAGTGTACAACACTTCTTACAAAAGTGGAGTATACACAGTTCATTTAAGTCAGCTTGTTATGGGTGTTCTTAGGTCATCTTCAGCTTCAAAATGATCGTGCAGTCTCGTAATAGCGCAGCGCAACTAATGCCTTAAGCACAGCCCAACAATGGAAACTCCCTCGGCCTTCCCATTACTTCACTGACAAGACGTTAAGACTGAGGTAAGTGCTGAAAGTGAAATAAATGTTTGAAAATTTATAACCCTTCTTCAGTTTTCTCCCATGCTAGACCTTACAACTACATTAAATTAAAAAAAAAATCGTTTTATTTATTTAACAGATTGGGCATGGATCAAAATCAAGCAATTACTGAGACCTAATATTTAGAAATGATGAGAGAAATTACTTCTTTGATTAATGATAATTAAAAAGAATTATTTTAACTGTAAATTTGTTTTCACGCTAGGGTAATAATTCTCACTTTTATATTCATAAATTCACACATTGATGTTAAGAAAAATGAAATATTTACCCAAAACCCTCTTTTTTTTCAAAAGATTCTCTTTGATGCTAACAATTTCTCACTCTGAATTTAGAACGCTGTAAACAAATTATTTACTAAAACCTAAATATTTATTTAAATTTTGGAAAGTTTTCTTCAAGAGTTTTTAATTGCAAAGTCTTTAATCAAGTCCTGGAAGCTAACTTCGCATAAATCTGCTTCTATACTTGTCGCATAGTTGTTTTGTTCGGATTTGTGTGTGTGTGCGTGCGTGCCTACGTTTTCTTATAGCAAAGCCGCATTGGGTTATTTGCTTAGCCCACCGAGGGAAATCGAACCGCTGATTTGTAAATCCGGAAACATACCGCTGTACCAGCGGGTCACCCGTGTTATCATTCCTCAGGATATGCTTGAGTTGAGAAAATGAACGCTCATCTGTACAATTTGTGACTGTTTGTTTGTTTTGAAATTTTGCACAAAGGTACTCGAGGGCTATCTGTACTAGCTGTCCCTAATTTAACAGTGTAAGACCAGAGGAAAAGCAGCTAGTCATCACCACCCACCGCCAACTCTTAAGCTTCTCTTTTGCCAACGAATAGTAGGATTGATCGTCACATTATAACGCCCCCATGGCCGGGAGGGCGAGCATGTTTAGCGCGAACCCGCGACCCTCGGATTACGAGTCGCACGCCTTACGCGCTTAGCCATACCAGGCTCACAATGTGTGACCATCAATTTTAAAAATATACGTAATGCAATGTCTACGTTTGGAAACGCACACTCAATTTTGTCTTCTGAAGTTATTTTATAAAGTTCAGCATGACTTGATGCTGGTTTTTTACAGTTTATGTTGCACTGAAATTATGGCGCACATATGAGTGAAACTGCTGAAGCTCGGCAGAGATATTAGTGTCCAAGTCCTCAGAGTAAGCATCAATTAATTTTTGAAAACACAGAGAATACCTTTCAAATGGATAAGGCACTCGACTCGTAATCCTATAGGTCCGGCATGGCCAAGCGTTTTAAGGCGTGCGACTCGTAATTTGAGGGTCGCATGTTCGCATCCCCGTCGCGCCAAACATACTCGCCCTTTCAGCCGTGGGGGCGTCATAATGTGGCGGTCAATCCCACTATTCGTTGGTAAAAGAGTAGCACAAGAGTTGGCAGTGGGTGGTGATGACTAACTGCCTTCCCCCTAGTCTTACACTGCTAAATTAAGAACAAGCAAAGAAATAAAACAAACTTTCAGTTTCAGCAGATGAAGTCACATCATTTGACACATCAATCAAAAAACAAAATTTGTTTGCTGTTTCTTTGTACGCCTCTCCTCTTGTTCTTGTCTGGGTTTCTAGTTTCTCAACAATTGTGTAGAAGGTGGTGACACGAAATTTATCTCTGGCATTAAGATCTACTTCTTGGGCATCTCCATCATTGAGTATTTTCTTTCTGACACGTTTACGAGTTTAAGCTGAATTGTAATCAACATCTGGTAGTATTTCCTTTGCGACTACTTCAAATCTTTCAGTTATCCCTTAAAGTGCGCATTTATTCAGCTAATGACCCGTACAGATCTTCACATTTTTAAGTCCACATCCTCATTTTGCAGAACTTGACTTGCTTTATGAAACTTTTGCAAAATCTCATCCCACATGAAACATAAAAACAAATTCTAGTTCTTGTATCTTATTTGCAATATTCTCTTCTTGTGTTTCCCTTTTGTGACTGATCTTCAACTAGACATTCTAAAGCTTCCAAAATCTTAAAGAAAAACTTCAAAATTGCTGTTGTTGTCATGGTATGTGCCTCCCATTTGGTATCAGAGAGGGATTTTAACATAGTTTCATTTACAAGGCAAGCTTTAAGAATATTCCACCAGCAGGTTCAGGCTGAAAACAAAATGTATACAGCAAATGGACTGTAGAGAAAAAATTAAATGCCTTTGGCAACAGTCAGCAGCACTTCGGCTTACCATATCTAGTAAATAAGATGCACAGGGCACATATATGGCAAACTTATTTACTTGTAAAATCTTTCCCTGCATCCATTTTTTAAGTCCAGACATGTTAACAGCATTGTCGTAAGCAGGGGCGTAGATATTTTACACCCTATGGGGGATGATTTTTGTAACCACTTATGCGGACTGTTCAATTTGCAAATTGGTAATCTCTGATTACGTGAACCTGAAAGCTGTAAACATGCAGTCCCAGAGTAATCTTGTTGCCACGATACTTCAAGGTTTTCATGTAGGTTTGTATAAGTGAGGTGTTGTGAACAGTTTTAAAAATGTTAATAGAATAAAGACAAATGTGTCACAAATTAACTGCCACGTGTATTTATTCCTGCACTTTGCACAGTATAACTAATAACTTTCATTGCATAAATTACGTTTTCAAATATTAATAAAATTAATGATTACTCTTGATAAGTTTATAGATACTGAAAAACTGTTCATGTTGTTCGATAAAAATAATTAAAATGTCTTTGCGAACTCTTGAAAATTACACATCAATACAATGTAGCACATAATTATTCATACTTTTCATTGAAGTAAGATTCATTTAGTCCTCTTGTCTACATGTTCCAAAACATAGACCTCTCTTTTGATGATCTGCTTATGAATTATTTCATAAGCTATTCTATATTTATTTTGTCGACCTCATCTTTGTGAGTGTGACAAACTGCCACATGGTTGAGGCGGAACTGAGACATAATTGACTTTAACCTCGTCTTCAGCCGTCTTAATGCAGAAAATGAGAAAAACACTTCACTAAATATCTGCTGGCTTGTTTCATGCATTTTACAGTAAGCATCCTTCGCACTTTTCAGAGATACTGCTTTTGTTTTTCCTTTGAACATATAAAACTGAAACTTGAGCCGTTGTGCAGAGATTTCTGGATAGAAGTTTATTACAGAGTTGTTAATCTTGCCAGATGTGATTATGTTCTGAAGTGTCAGTCAAATCATTGTTGTCTGCATGGAATCTAGTGGTCAGATGTTCTATGACTGTGTCCATAAATTCAAAATATTGGTTTCTGTATTAATCTCTAGCTGTTGCAGAATAGTGTGCTGAGCCATCATCTGTGATTCTTCTGGCACCAAATCTAAAAAGTTACCTTTTTCTCAGCTTCAACAAATATTAGTAACATTTCCAGTTTTTGCCACTAAATCCAAAGCCTTCTGCTGGTTCTTTTTTGCCAGTTTTCTCTCTTGTGCACCACTTAATTGAACACATTTCATCTTGCAGTTTCAAAAATACAGAAACAAAATTTTTAAAAATGTACAAAAGAATATATATCATATATAGTTATAATGATTAGAAAAACACTAAAATTCGTAAAGGAAAACGTTGGTAAGATAGTCAAACATGCTAAACTCAAGGTCTACATGTAGACAAAGATTGTCAGAAAGTCATCCTAGGACCTAGGTTTGTCAGCACATAAACATGAATTTATAAATACCTTTATTGATTTGCTGCATTCTGATTGATTGAAAACTTTTCGAGGCCAGCTTCAATCCATTTTAGGATAATTAATTTTCAGTCACTGCAAATTTTTATTTAAAATATGGCAGCTATATGCAAAAAGCATTGTGAGCCAAAAAGTATTCTAAACAATTTTTGATCAACACATACTGCAGTAGCCTATATCTACAATAACAATTCCATACTGGTACACATACATAACACACAATCAATTGTAAACTGTACTGCACATTGAACTACTAAATAATGGGATAGGCCTAGGTTAAAGTACTTTAATCCTAATTAAATATCTGAAGAATGAGTTCTAACCTCAACTTTGAGATCAGGTTTGACCTGAGGTTTCTAGATGAGCCAACAAATCATACATCAACAAAATAGGCATATGTCTGAAACTTTATCTGCATGCCTGGATGCAGATAGTTTAGTGTACTTACATTAAACTAGTTACAATTTTTGGGTCTGATGTTAGTGTTGTTCACTGAGAACGTAAAGCTTATTACTCAGTACTAACATTGCTCACGTGAACTTATTCAATTCGTGCAATTTTCGAACAGTTCTAAACTATTTTTTTTATTTGTTGGTTCTTTACAGTATCTTTATAAGACCACGGTGCCACAGTACTGTGTTACAACTAGTAGTATGGTGTATACATAACAACGTAAAGAATCACGTTGTCGTACAATTCGAAGTCTCACGCAATTTGACATAAAAGGTCGAATTATCACCTTTAGACTGCTCCGATCAGTCAGTTATTTTCCCAGATTTTCAGCAATGTAATGGAGCACATATAAATCAGAATTTATGATCGCAAAATAGTTAATTGCGCCTAAAGGTTTGTCGTCGTTGTCTCGATGTTTCGGTCTCGGACTGTTTGTTCGTGTCATAAAAAATATCACCAGCGGGTCGGGGTACTGTGACGTCAGGATAGGATCAGGAAAGACGTTAAAAGAATATAATCGTGATATCCAACTTTGGGTCAAAAAATGGCATGTATGACAAAAGGTTGTTGGTTTTTTATGAATGGGGATGAAAACAAGGGTGCCCGGTCTTAAATCACATTCTTTTGGCTTAAGATCTTCTTATATTATTACATAATTACAAGGGAATACAGACATGCCCAAATACTCTTATGGGTTACATGTTATCTATGAACGGAGGCGTTGCTGAAGTGTCATTTCTTTCTAAATTTTTTCTGGGTATGATAAATATCAAAATACGTGCTCACACACAAAGCAGATTTCATACAGCATGTTGTTTGAAGTCAAACGAATGACGGCTCAGAAAAGCTTCAGTGAGAAACACTTATAAAAATATTAAAAAACATACATGAATAATGCAATGCTAACGCAAATAAAACTAAAACAAATAAGACAATTGCCTAAATATAACGTACGAAAACTTTACACTTCTCGGTACACATCTGTCACCATTTCGTCTGATTTATGTTTATGTGGTATTATACTCTTATTTTTCTGTAAATGTGACTGAATAAAGTAACAAAAAGTAAAACAAAGGTTAAGGCAGTTCCACTGCCTAAAACTTCTTATAAATGACGATAACAGAAGGAATGATTGAGAAAAATACTTCATCTTCAAGGTCAGACATCATAACATACAATCATCTTTTACCTGAAGTTTTATCAACAGTTTGTACTGCTTTTTACAGTAATCTTTTGCAAATCAATGACTTCTTACTTCACATACATAGTTTAGTAGTTTTTTCGAAACTTTAGCCACTCACTGAAACTAAGAAAACGTTAAAAACAGAGTAAAGTCGAACACGATAGATAAATATTTTGTTTGTTTGTTTTGGAATTTCGCACAAAGCTACTCGAGGGCTATCTGTGCTAGTCGTCCCTAATTTGGCAGTGTAAGACTAGAGGGAAGGCAGCTAGTCATCACCACCCACCGCCAACTCTTGGGCTACTCTTTTACCAAAGAATAGTGGGATTGACCGTCACATTATACAACCCCACGGCTGGGAGGGCGAGCATGTTTAGCGCGAGCGCGAACCCGCGACCCTCGGATTACGAGTGCACGCCTTAACACGCTCGGCCATGCCAGGCCATAGATAAAGATAGTTCATAAAAAATTGTCTGAAGTTGAGTGTGGCAGTGAAAGAGTAAAGGGCTTGATAGCTAGGTGAAAAACTCGGTGGTGACACATTCTGTAGATGCCCTAAGCACTTGCTTATTTTGCTTAACGGTTAATCTAGGGCCGATCACCAGTAAACCGAGTTTTTCTGTTTTCCGTGGGGGTGTTACTTTGTAATATTCAATCCCACTATTCGTTCGTTAAAGAGTAGCTCAAGAGTTGGTGGTGGGTTATAAAGACTAACGGTCTTCTCTCTAGTCTTACACAGCTAAATTAGGGACGTCTAGCGCAGATAGCTCTCGTGTATCTTTGCGCTAAATTCCAAAAATTAACATTAAAAATGACAATTACATAAAACAATCAACACGAGCAAGAGTGAAAAATTCAGGAATAAAAAATGAGACAACGTAACAGTTTAACAAATTACATAATCATTAAACGTTGTTCTTTCTTGGTTGATTACCGGACAACAATATGGAGGCTGGAGGAGAGGGTAGAGAGAAAACACTCAAGGTTGCTGGTGGCGTGTGTTGCGTTTGTTTAGTGGAGTAACGTTGTTGCATGGGGAAATATATCTATTCCAAGTGACTGGTGCTCCTGCAAATTTGACTACCGTCGTTGAGAAGTCATTTTGATTCTATGTTCTTGTGTTTGATATAGAGAGTTTGGCAGGTGAGGTGATTTTCTGATTCTAACACTCACCAGTTGTACCTTTTATATATGAAAATATCTGTGGTTGCTTAAATTTAATACATCTTTTGATATACGTGTATCTTGTATTGTTAAATGTGTAATGTGCAAGTCCTGTCCTCTAAATTTCTAGAATATTCTGTACTGTAACAATAAACAAGATACGTTTTATCTTCGAGTATTTTTGCCAACTGAACTTTTAAGAACGTCGCCCTAGAGTTTTTTAATTGACCTGCATTTTTGGTAACAGTTATATAATAGTGTTGGTCTTCTAAAGTCATGAATGTTATAGGCCTCCTAAGCTATAATTATGAAAAACGATTATTGTTTGTTTTGAATTTTGTGCAAAGCTACTCGAGGGCTATCTGCGATAGCCGTCCTTAATTTAGCAGTATAAGACTAGAGGGAAGGCAGCTAGTCATCACCACCCACCGTCAACTCTTGGGCGACTCTTTCATCAACGAATTGTGGGATTAACTGTACATTATAACGCCCACACGGCTGAAAGGGCAAGCATGTTTGGTGCAAAAGGGAATCGAACGCCTTAACCTACCTGTCCAAACACGGTCTAAAACGCTTATTAATCGGAAAATTATTTCAATTGATGGGGCCCAGCATGGCCAAGCGTGTTAAGGCGTGCGACTCGTAATCTGTGGTTCGCGGGTTCGCATCCCCATCGCGCCAAACATGCTCGCCCTTTCAGCCGTGGGGTCGTTATTATGTGTAGGTCAATCCCACTATTCTTTGGTAAAAGAGTAGCCCAAGAGTTGGCGGTGGGTGGTGATGTCTAGCTGCCTTCCCTCTAGCCTCACACAACTAAATTAGGGATGGCTAGCACAGATAACTGTCGAGTAGCTTTGTGCGAAATTAAAAAAAAAAAACAATTCAATTGATGAAGAACGTTTTCAGATTTTGAGCATTCCAAACCTCAGTGAATTAATTTTAGACATTATTATTTCTACGAGGATATTGAATATTTTCGTTGGAAAAAAATAATGCTTTTGAATAATAGAGCTTGTTAGAATTCCCGTAAAATGAAGTTTATTTGCGTATCAACATAAAAGTAATTTTCATCTCTTGAACTGTATGCAAAATATTGAATTCCAGATCAGACACCGGACTAAATATTGTTTGTAAGTTCCTAAAACTTTTGAGTATAAATCGTTATCTGTAGCAATCATTTCAATCATTGTTGCAAGGTTGGCAAACATCATAAATTTAATATGCATCAACACTCAATTGACTTTTAAATAAAATTTTCCTGCTGTTTCAAATCGTTACACGTAATGCACATAAAATAAAAAATCAGTGATTTGTTCGAAATGAATTTAGTTTGTAACTGTGAAGGCGGTAAGTCTTCGGATTTACAACGCAAAAATAAGGGGCTCAATTTCCCTCGGAGGACTCAACAGATAGCCCAATGAGGCCTTACTATAAGAAAACACACACACGACACACATAATGCTAAAATCAGATTTCCGATTCCTTTTGGTAGACACAGCAAATAGACTGATGTGACTTCGTTATAATTAAAACACACACGAAGCAGGTTATAAAACTTGCTTTTGGTGGTTATTTATGTTCAGATAATTGGTTCGTTCCTTTGCTTTTGTAATTATTAGAACGACATTTTTATTAAAGGTGAATTAGAATTCTTTGTTTTTCAACCCTCATATACTGGGCTTCTTTCTGGAAAACATCATGTGCCTAAAAATATTTCTCACAAAAATAAATAGAACAAGAGTATATTTTTACATGTATAGTGCATTGTGAAGAGCTGTTACGTACACTTTTTAACAGTGATGAGTTTTTTATGGTATCACACTACTTATGTTATTCCTACACACCTCTTTACAATCCGATTTTGTATTGAATCAGCGTTTCACGAGGCTTGCTAATTTATATATTCAAAATAATTTTGATATAAGGTACGGAACCCTGTATTTTTCCATCAGGGTCTATGAGGAACTTGTGAGTTACCTGAATTTATAAAGTCAGCTAAAAGTTTAAATTGTATAAGAAATGGAAAAACTGGACACATTTTAAAAACAGTGAAAAATTCTTTATTGGAAAAAGACACCCAGATAATATGCGGAAAGAGTAAACTCCTTTACAGTAAAAGTGAGTAGATCTTAAACTAGCAAAAACATATATGTAACGTTCACAGAATGTTACTAAAAATCCAAGAAATTATACTTTGAAGTTTTAATAGATATAAAGTAGCGATTCACATAGAACCATTTAATATATAAAAAAGTAGTTTACAAACAAACAGCAGAATTACATTTCGTGCTCGGTTTCCAAATTCTTCTTTCTAATACGTCATCTAAGCACAGATTTCATTCGGTGAAAGAACAACCCCATCGTAAGCCCGAAATTGTGTTTTATCCCAGCGAATTATGTTTCCATAGATGTGTCGTTCCGAATGATGCACACATTTACTCAAGTGTTTAATTTGTTCGTGATTCAGAACCGCGTCCCAAAGATTAAGTTCGCTCAGTTCGCCTTCCAAACTTTGATTTGCATCAAACCCACCACCGACAGTATCCTGGTCTTGTCCAAGAATAACTAAGCCACCTTGACGAAGAGTAGCTCCCGTGGCGATTCCAGTTGCGTTACCTACACAATGGAAACCATCCACGTTTGTAGTCGCCTCACCTTTCCATGATGACCACGTGTGACATGCATGATGCCACCTTCCAATGTGTATTTTATTTGGACATTGTACTTTCAGCATGGGACTCCCATGAACGTTGAAAAGAAAATCACCTTGTTGGTTTATAAATGTCAGAATCTCATTGTCTTTTCCAGTGGTAGCGTACGAAAACATATGAAGTGAGGCCTTTAAGCGATGAATTTTGAACCAGTAACATAAGGTAATTTCTTGCAGATCAGGTAACGTTCCCACCATTACTAGTCGCGGGAATGACGGAGAACTAGACGGAGGAAATTTAACCTTTGTGCTGATTTCACCTTCCTCTAGAGCAGAAGTTAGAAATAATAGAAGGCAAATGAACACAGCGGTCTCGGAAGCCAGTCTGTAAAACTTGTTCATGTTTTCCTGCACGTAAGAAAATAAAGTAAAAAATGTTACTTATTCAAGTATCAAAAACATGCGAAATTAAAGCTAGAATAAGGGCATAATGGTGTAGTAAATCTTTTGTTTCACATATTGTGAAGACGTTAAAAAACAAACAAACTTATATTTATATATATATATATATTTATAGTATTGATGAGAAAACAATTGATTCACCCAAACTATTGGAACCTGGTTTTAAAGTTCAGAAGTTTTGTATACTTTTCTTGGACATACCTTAAAAGTCATTTATAATTTTAAAAAAACTGTAGAAATACTGAAAACGTAATGATTTAATTAATCATACAACTTATCATTATGAAAATATCATGAAAATATAAAGATAAAATGTTCTGCAATTAAAACATGACAAATACATTAAAATAAATACAAACTCACGGTCCTGATACTCGGCTGGGAAAAGATAACTGCGTCAGATCTCAGAAGATGTTCTTTGTGTTTCTAAAATCTTCACACACACGTTTATATATAGTTATCAGACTTTTTTTTTCTCCTGCCAATTACTGTCTGTAACAGTTTACTTCTTCAATTTGTCACTAAAAAAAGATTCGACAACCTTGTAACGTGTTGACAGACAAAAACTGAAAATTGACGAAAGGTTTTTTAAACAGTTTACACGTATGTGTAACGCCGTATTTAAAATACACAAATCCTTAAACATCGGAGCGGTTGCTATGCTAAGACAAGTTTCCTAAATTTCTTTTTTTATTTATTAATACATTGCATTACTTTAACACTAATATTAATTTAGAAGCAAATACAAGTTAGTTGGTTAAAGCTGACACTTAATTATTTCGTTTAACACTGAGTTTTATTGCTGTTGTTGTTGTTGTTGTTTTGAATTAAGCACAAAGCTACACAATGGGCTATCTGTGCTCTGCCCACCACGGATATAGAAACCCGGATTTTAGCGTGTAAGTCCGCAGACATACCGCTGAGCCACTGGGGGGCGAGTTTTATTGCAATAATAAAACTTCAAATTAATGAATTATTCCTCTGTGGAACAAAGTCACCTTACAAAATCACAATGTTTAAAGCTGGGCTTGGACACAACAGACAGCTCACCATGTCTCTGAATATAACAAATAATTCTGATCACATTTTAGTGAAATTAGAAAAATTTTTTTTTTTGAAGTTTCGAGAAATGTGGATAGGTAATGCATCGGTGTATTACACTAACTTTGGTAAAACTTTAATGTAAATATGAGATAAAAAACTGTTATTCTTTCGACATTTGTTATGTAAATATATCGAGAAAAATAGAAATATGTGGCTTAGTAAACTGATAAAATGTAGTTCAAAGATACCCTAACGTGCACAGTGTTTAATATTTCAGCCATACAATTAATTTATGACCTATCCGACCAAATTTCGTGTCACCCTGACTGCCTCCTCATTAACTCTCAAACTCCAAGCATATTTCCAGTTGAGGTGAAATTGCGTCACACATTTTATCGCGCTATATTACTTACTGTTAGGCCCGATTTGTGTAATATACAAACACCATGATATACACAAGCCACAATATTCTTATGTCCGATTAACAAGTCAATTTTTCAATTTATTTTCTTCACAGGAAGAGCCCCTTTTGGCCTGTTTGAAGATTTGGAAAAATAATATAAAATTATCTAAATATCCAATAATTAGATGAATAAGTGTTGCATAACAACTTCAGAAACACTCACTTAATTTTTTCAAGAAATCTGATGAATAAAAATATAAAAAAGTAGCCATATAAAAATATGGCTATCCTTTTTTTCATCGTGACACGAGTTTCTTTATATTTTGTTGAACATACAATTTTACAAAGAATACATAAAAATGTTTAGCTCGAAAATGTAATTTTATAGCATTGTTCCAAATTGTTTTCTATACTGAACACTTAAGCATTCTTAAAAGGATCTACACAAGTCAGTCAGCTCACTGTGCAACCTAACATTTTTCAAAAATATAAAACAAAATCAACATTCAAATAAAATGAGTATCTTAAGGCATAGATGGTTTACATTCTTAATATTAGAAGCCAGATGTCGTAAGTAATGAGAATAAGAAAACGAAATTATGATATTGCGGGTCAAGACAGCAGTCTTCAAATTACTTGTCCATTTCTAATTTTTCTTCAATTTCCTTCACACACGACCTTAAAGAAATAGTTTCGCCTTAAAATTGGATGAAACAAAATGTAAATCAACACATAATCAATCGTTACTCATCCTGACAGCCAAATATTAAATAAGCCCTTGAGACACGTGTATATTTAGTTTCAAACTCATGATTTATGTAGCAGCCAAAAATATCTTTGTAAGTAAAGGTCATGGTGAGTTTGCACTTGCTGAAAAAATAGGTTGATGTAGAAAAATCACGTTCAAGGTCTTTGTAGTTCCGTTTAGGAAATCAAAACATTTGAACGCGTTGTTTCTTAAATGATAGGTTATGAAGCCGAAATGTGTCATTATCAGATCTTTATTTATGTCAAAGGTAAAATTTATTAATAATGTTAAGTTTTAATTTCCGCATTACTTTATTGCAAATTCATTAGAAGCTGAACGTGTAATGTGAAAATAAAAAGTTCCAACTTCACTTGTGATATATTTATTACCGATATAATAAACATTTATTAAATTATTCTGAAGAATCGCAACCTTGTTGTTCTTGTTGAAAAGCGCCAATCTGCACGGTAGGTAATCTGTACTATGATCAGTGTAGCATGCCCTAAGATTTAACAATGATACACTAGCGAGTTTCTTATTGTAAGTCCTGCAGGGTTATATTTTTTCATTTAGAACCTGATAACAATACCAACAGTCTTTTGTAAATTTTAAATAAAACACTTCCCTTATGTATACATTTTGTATTACAAGGAGTGTTTTCCGAGATTTTAGAAACACCAGCCACTATATTAGATCATCTAATTAGTCTTATTAACATCTTTAGAATTATATGATGGAGAAATCAACCAGAACAAGTAAACATTTTATTCGAAGATTTTGATTCACATTCATTGAAAAATCGAGTATTTCTAGATAGCAATTTAAGTGGATTTAAGAAGACGACGAACTCTTTCAATGGACGCATGTGTTACCAGTGACATTTTGGTTATATTTTGTTATATTCATTCCCCATAATTTGCTTCATTTTAGCCATATCTTAAGGTACATCATTTTTAACCATTCGAATTCCATCTTTCTGCCGTTGAAGACCTTTCAAGAGCACCATTTTCGCTTTCTTAGTTAGAGTAGGTGGAAATTTTCCCAATATTTTTCTACCTTACTTGATTATAGTTTTTATCTTAAAATCTCCCAGTTTCCTCCTTCAACTTTATCCCTGCACGGCCTGTAACCTTTGTCTAAATGACGGTCTTATCACGTTCCTGCTTTACTTTCTGCCATCCATCAGAATAATAACCATTGAAATTTTCGTAGTAGTACAAGTGAATCAGTCGCAAATATTATGTTGGCTGTTATATTATCTCTTTTCAATTCATTGGTATCATTAATCAACAGAACAGACTGGGGTTGTTTATGTCTCCTTGTAGGAAACTTGAACGTTTGACCAGCTTTGCCCCCAGTGTCTCAGTTGTAAGTCTACGGACTTGTAACGCTAAAATTAAGGTGTTCATACCAGAGTTGAGCATACAATACAGACATTTCTTAATATCAACGATATGATTCATTTCAAACAAACAGACGAATAAAATAAAAAGCCTTGTACACAATGCTGTTGTTTATCAACACAATGAATGCCCAAGTAATCGTCTTGCTGTCTTTTCAGAAGGAACTACCTCTAACCACCTCACCATCTAGCCTCCCTTTACTACTTAATATATCCTTAGTTTTCAAGTAATATAGAGAATTACGTGATAATAACAGTCATCTCCAAAAAACCTCAAACCTAAGCCGACCCAACAACTATAAATTCATGAGACTGCCAAACACCTTGGAATAAATTATGAAAAAAGAATTATCAAACACGTAACAACATTACATAGAAACTAGAAACATTCTTAGTACTAATGAGAACGCAATCAGAAAGTGCAGACAGACAACAGTTCACTGAGTAAAATTAGACGGAACTATACACCAAAGGTTTAATCGTAACCATTCCACAGGTGCAGCCTTTCTGGGCATAAAACAAGTATCCGACACCGTCTGGCATAACAACATAAAGTATAGCTTATTTAATTACAAAATTCCTATTCCCTTTAGGAATGGGTCCCCAGATTTAGTACCACCAGGTCTTCTAAAGTGAAGGTTAACAGTTTCATATCCGGCTCATTTCCACTGAAAGCAACAGGCCTTTCAAGGTTTTGTCCACAGTCCCGCTTCTCCACATCCCCTTTGTAAATAACATACCGCTGTGACGGCTACTATATACACTCATCTCTCATTATGCCGATGACACTGAAGTCTGGAGAATTTCACATTTCATCGCCGCGTCCAGAGTCCAAGACCAAGACACATTGAATCAATAAGTTATATGGAGTAAAAAACAAATAGTTCTTCTCAATCAAGTTCAAAAACATACAAGAGCATTTCATAGGAAAACAGAAAACTCAAACACATAACATACAACACTCTAAAGACCTTTAATATTACAGCTAAATTATTAGTTATCACATAATATTCACGCCCATCATGGACTACTCATTAAATCTGTTTAATATGTCCATCATTTTGGATAAAATGATCCAACAGCAACAGGTCATCGCGATCAAAATGGCATTTCTTCTCCATAAGTACACCCCACACTTCTACGTCAATTACCCCACCGATGAACTAGTCATCAAATACCGCTTTCACACTCTAGCCCAAAGATATTACAGCAAAGCCCAAGCAAGAAGCAGCCAAACACGTATCTTTCCAGCTCCCTCTACATGGTATATATACATCTAGCATCTATCCATTCATCTATGTCGTCTGTGTATACTATTCATGTACTAACTATTGTACTCAAGCTAATAAATTTTCGCGAGTTTCTGTGTACATTTCATGGCAAGTGGTTTGAATATTTTATCAGAATACTTGTGACAAAACACGCACAAAATATATCTGTGATAAAGCGCAACAGGAATCGAAAACCGGTTTCTGGCGTTGTAAATTAGAAGACATACGGCTTTACCACTGGGAAGCAATGATTTATTAAACTCGGTCGATCACTTCATCATATCTGCACCAAACGAAAATAAAAACACTTATGCCAGACTATAACACTTAGATTTCCCGCTATAGCACAGCGCCATGTAGGCGGGCTCATACCGCTCGAAATCGAGTTTTCATACTCGTGATGAGATCAACCCAGATAACCCTTTGTATATCTTGTTTAATAACAAGAAACAACAATTAGATTAGATAACAAAAACATATTTGTGACGGATAGAGTGAAAAAGTAACAATTCTCCACAGGAAGAACGAATATCGATCCAATCACATAGATTAGCTTCCACATATCTTAACGTGTATTTTGTCATTTCAAATTTTACAGTTACTTTTATTGAACTGGTTGGTGTCTTTCTAATTCGAACTTTGTTTACCGTCATCTTACTTTACGTTCCGTTAGGATCTATTCACAAATAAATCTCGAATATAAAAATTTTCAATGAATGACCAATTTAGTGTAAAAACAACAACACGTCATATTCTATTCTACATTTCAAATACATGTGGTATTGTTCTCCACAAATACATAGGTCCATATTTAGTTGCCCCCCAGTGGCTCAGCGGTATGTCTGCGGACTTGCACGCTAAAATCCGGGTTTCGATACCCGTGGTGGGCAGAGCACAGATAGCCCATTGTGTAGCTTTGTGCTTAATGCAAAACAAACAAACAAACAATCCATATTTAGTTTATTCCAGTAATTACTTTACCAGGAGAAACTTCATTGCTGGGTGATGATTTCATAATTTTGACTCTTTCAGATAGGATAGTTGTCCATAATTTGAGATTCAGTGACGTATTCAATTGATTGTTCAGTTTAGGTTGTAGGTTACAAACTAGAAGTGTTTCCTTTCTTCTTTTGCTTAATTTGTTTGTTTCGGATTACGCACAGAGCTACACGAGACTAGATAGAAGGCAGCTAGTCACTATCACTCACCATCAACTCCTGGGCTACTCTTTTCACAATGAATAATGGGATCAACCGCGGCTTTATAACGACCCAACGACTGAAAGGATGAGCATGTTTGGTAGGACGGGGATTCGAACTGGTGACACGCGGATTACGAGTCGTGCGCCTTAACCTTAGTTTGTTATTGTAAGTGTTCACTGTTTAGTTTTCGATACAAAATACTAAACTCGGCGAAAAACGAGGGACTTTTTTTCTGTCTTTCACGGGTATCAAAATGCGGTTCCTAGCGTTGTGAGCCCACAGACATACGTTTGTTTTAGACTATTCTGAAACGAAACAGTGAACATTTCATAATAATAAATTCAGCGAAAGATGAATGGACGCTAAGAAGAAAGAAGCACTTCTAGCTCATAACCAACAGCCTATACCGAACAATCAGTTCGCTATAGAACTATCAACTCATACTGTCTGAAATGGGCAGAAAATAAAACATTTATCCAAAGTAATATATCATTATCATGTGAATTCAGTTACAGAAAAAATAAATATTTGGAGATGCCTGCAAAACACTTCCATTAAAATTAGTATCTAATAATTTTATGTACTTCTTTAAACATGATATTTATAAAGAATTTAATGTGATAAAAGGGATAAATTAACATTGCAATGTCTGTTTCTCTTTACTTCAAAGTGTAGTTAAGACTAAATTTTACTCTACTATACAGAAATAAACTTTTAATATTATTCAACAAATTTTACTGTTATTGTACGGAATGGTTAGTGAAGTATACTGCATCTGTCTTTTGTCGTTAATGTTTTTCGTTTGTTCAAGAGCAGTTGTTTGTTACGACTTCGCTGAGCTTTACAGCCTGTGCCGCTGGTTGGTTGGTTGTTACGAGGTGCAAAATGCGCCTGCGTGATGCTCTTGGGTAAAATTAGTACTGTGCGTGTTTGTAACACTTAATCACAAACAGAATTACAGTATGATCCTTCAATGTGCATAATAGCTAAAGACTTTTAGAATTATCTCTGCATACTAGAACTGTTAATATTCGAAATATCCAACAATAATTTAGCTCATAAATTCAATAACAAATCAGTTTGTGAATCTATAATTACTTTAGCTGAAAAACAATTGTTGGGAAACTTTGAAATCGCTTATGTTGTGACCAAAGAAACAATGTTTACTCCCAACGAGTAAACTCGCATATATGTGGCTACACATATCTTTCACAATCTGTAGTCACACCTGCTACTTTTCCTCGAACAGGAAGTGTTCCTGAGAAAAGGAATTTTGAGTACTAATGGCAGAGTAATAAGCAAACATAATCACAAAATCAATATTACAATTAACGTGAAACATGTACTGATGTGTATGCACAAGATATAAGGTAATCAAAATGTAACAATAAAATGACGTAACATAGGTAACATAAGCGTAACCTCAGCAATTTTTATGCCATAATGATTTGATCAAATTCCAGTTTGTATATCTATACAGTAAAGCTGCACCTGTTTTCAAACTCCACAAAAATTCGTAAGTATTTATTTGGACAATGCAACAGCAAAATTCCATCACAGCTGTATCCAAAAAGTATATCTTTTCATTAAAATCTACAAAATGTTGCAGTCCAGCCCTATAAATGTAAATATATATATCGTTGTGCCTGTGTGTATAACATAAAGTTTGTCTCATTCAAATACGCTATTTACAGCTGAAACCAAAACCCGCATACAGCAATAAATAAGCACAAAAGAGTATTTTCATATTCACGTTTTTCATCTTGACAAATACAGATAAAAC
Organism: Carcinoscorpius rotundicauda; assembly: GCA_011833715.1. NCBI lineage: Eukaryota > Metazoa > Arthropoda > Merostomata > Xiphosura > Limulidae > Carcinoscorpius > Carcinoscorpius rotundicauda. The sequence goes on along the minus strand of CM022391.1, from coordinate 163,753,845 downwards.
CTTATGAGATATGCTGCATCTAAAGCTTTAGTTACAACTACTATCATGCTATAGTTTGCGTAAGTCTAAAACTCATTTATCTTTGAAACTAAATTGCAAAAACGAGTAGTTGTGAAGAAGATGTTTCACGTTAATTGTAATATTGATTTTGTGATTATGTTTGCTTATTACTCTGCCATTAGTACTCAAAATTCCTTTTCTCAGGAACACTTCCTGTTCGAGGAAAAGTAGCAGGTGTGACTACAGATTGTGAAAGATATGTGTAGCCACAAAATGTGTTGGTACATCTTTGTTTGAAGGCAGCCAAAAATGATAAAATAACTTTGATCTCTGTGCTGTTTTAGGTGGCGATTCATGGGCTGCTTATTAGAGCAGAGACAATTCCAAAAATGGTTGGCTTCACCAAAATTTTATTTTTATTTTGCTTTGTTGTTATTAGAGAGTAACATTTAAACACAATAACAGTTATTTTTCTTCTTCATTTCAAAATCATGTTTTTGCAACAATAGACGACAGATATTTCATATATTTTCCTTTCACTATGGAAAAGGTAGAGAGAAATTAGTTAATTTAATTTCCTTATATTTAAACCATGTCACTAAATTGTTTTTTTATAGCCTGTAAACTTTTACTTGTTCTGGTTGCTTCAGACTTAACACATGCAGTCTAAACATTAACTCAATGAACAAAAAGCTTGTGTTCTCTTAAAATTGTACCCATCTTCTATCTAGGTTGTGAAATAAATATCAGTTTTATACCTGTTTCAGTTAACGTTGTTTCAAATCGTATCCAGAAGCTACTGTTAGACTCAGGAAAGGTCACCAACTTTATTCTTAAGTGATTCGATTAAAGCAATTTATAAAAATAAAATATATATTGAATTATTTTCTAATATCTTCACTTTTTAAAGTGAAATGTGTTTCAAAAAAGAATGGACTTTTTATGCTTATCACTTGATATAATTACACAAATATGTTTTATATTGATATAAAGTGTGTTTACAATTCATTTTTAATTAGATTTACAGAATTACATGTTACTCCTGCAAAATTATATCTGCAATCATTTTATTGAAAATATAAGAATAAATATGTTCTCTATGGTATGAACAGGAGATAAAAATTCTTACTTTTGTTTGATTTAGAAAAATAATGTAAAAATGTAGCAAATACTTTAAGGATGTAGTAATAGCCTATGTTGATAAATCCTATTCAAAATAATCCTAAATGGGATCTACTGTAAGAAACCCAATTATTCTTCTCACAATAACAGTGCTGTATCATGTTGGTTTTGTACGTTTTTCTTCCTATATTTACAGATTTAATTACGTACTGTTCAGTATTAATATTTTTAATGTTTTTTACAATGTTATATGATACAGATTTTATCATTGTTTTAAGGTACTTTTTGCTCCATCAGAAATAATATGTAATAACTAAAATACTAATATTAAAATATTTAATGGCTTAGTACATAGCATATTTGGATTGTAAATGTAAGGACTTGTGGTTTTGCACCTTTACTGCAAAAATTCAGTTTACGCTTATTCAATTATTCAAGAATTGATGATAGGTGCTGTTGACCTAGTTGCTTTCCACATAAATAAAATTTATTTGTTCTTAAATGTATTTTTATTTTTACTAACTTGTTTTGGATTTGTTTGCCTTTATTCCCTTTCCAAAACCTCTTCTGTTGAAAGGCTTTTGTACATTCATTCGTTCATTTCACAAGAATATCAGCCATTCTTTACCTCTCTTTACATTTACCACTATTTTATTATGCTTTTCCTTCATAGTTTTTCAACACATTCTCGTAAATTATAACACAGTTTTCAGTTAAATGTAAAAATAGATTTTCAAAAGTAATATTAAAGTTTCTAAAAGTTTTAATAACTTATTATAGCAGAATTCTTGTACAAACAGCTGAACAAGTCTGTCATAATAATCAAACATGTCAAGCATGAAGGTCATTTTTGTACCTTGATAACATTACACATGATAAATATGTTACAATTATTTCTTTTTTTTTTGTTCGCCTCACCAATCCACATAAATAATGCAATCTCCATACTTTGTAACATTTTACAGAAGTTTTGTGTGATTCTTCAGTTGATTTTAAACTTACCTGTTCATAAACCTGATATTTATAAAATATTTATATCAATCATACATTGCTTTTACATAAAATTATGCATTTTTCTGAGTAAACTACAGTTAAGATATACAGGTTTGCATACATATAAACATGATTAACACTTCTTTAAGGACATAAGACAATTTAGAAAGTGGGGAACAGCGTTTCCAGTATTGCAGGCTTAAAATTTCTGGTATAAAGTCAGTGAACTTAAAACCCACTGCTGTTGAATATAGAACTAAAATTAACTTTCTTTAGATGGCATTCAATGAAAGTGATAGATGTTTGTTTTTGTTTTTGGAGTTTCGCATGAAGCTACTCGCAGGCTATCTGAGCTAACCGTCTCTAATTTAGCAGTGTAAGACTAGAGGGAAGGCAGCTAGTCATCACCACCAACCGTCAACTCTTGGGCTACTCTTTCAATAATGAATCGTGGGATTGACCGTCATTTTATAAAGTACCCACGGCTGAAAGGGCGATCATATTTGACGTGACGGGAATTCGAACCCGCGACCCTCAGATTACAAGAGGAAGAAAGAAAGCGCTCTTAATTCGTACCCAACAATCTGAACTGAACAATCAGCTAACCACGTCACTATGTCTCAAACTACGTTCAACTCATCGTGAATCAGATGGGCGAAAGTAAAAAGTTTATTCAAATGTCAATATAGGTTGAAACAGAAAAATAAATTCTTAGAAAACACCTGCAAAACACTTATTGCCAAATTAATATCCATTTATTATGTGCACTTCTTTAAATACACGAACTCTAGAGTAATATAATTAATTGTAATCGTAAATATCGTTTGTTTGTTTTTGGAATTTCGCACAAAGCTACTCGAGGGCTATCTGTGCTAGCCGTCCCTAATTTTGCAGTGTAAGACTAGAGGGAAGGCAGCTAGTCATCACCACCCACCGCCAACTCTTGGGCTACTCTTTTACTAACGAATAGTGGGATTGACCGTCACATTATACACCCCCACGGCTGGGAGGGTGAGCATGTTTAGCGCGACGCGGGCGCGAACCCGCGACCCTCGGATTACGAGTGCACGCCTTAAAGCGCTTGGCCATGCCAGACCCCTAAAACTAATTGTCCCGCACCGGGCTTTGAGCCCGGTCTTTTGGGTGATTGTGCCAAGTTCACCCACGCAATCTACACAACTAGACTACGGCGGGACATCGTAAATATCAAAATGTGTAAATCCATTTGTATATGGACCGTACTTTAATATGTAAAAGATATAAATTAACTGCAATCTCTGTATCTCTTTACCTTAAAGTTAAGTTGGGACTAAATTTTACTGTACTGTATATAAATAAACTTCTACGGCCTACCGTCATACCTTCTTGAATACTTTAAACTTTTACTGTTGTTATACAAAATAGTTGGTGAAGTGTAGTTACATCCAACTTTTATTATTCATATTTTTCCTTCGTCCATAGAGCAGTTGTAGCGACTTCTTCGCGAAGCTTTGCAGCCTCTGACGCAGGCATGTTGCTATGAAGTGTAATATGCGTATGCGTGGTTTTCTTAGGTAAAATTACTACTGTGGATGTTTATAACAGATAATCGCAAACAAAATTACAGTATGATCCTTATGAAGGCAATGAAACGTAAAAGATATGTTCGCAATACTTCAAGATCTTCAAATGAATAAATATGCATAATAGTTGAAGCCTCTGTTAGAATTTTCCGTCGCACCAAACATGTTCGCCCTTTCAGCCGTGGGATTTATGTATAGTGACAGTCAATCCCAATATTCATCGGTAAAAGTGTAGCCCAAGAATTAGTGGTGATGACTAGTTTCCTTTCCTCTTGTCTAACATTTCTAAATTAGGGACGGCTTACGAAGATAGCCCTCGAGTAGCTTTGCGCGAAATTCAAAACAAAGCAAATTATTAGAATTATATCTCCATACTAGAACTGTTAATATTAGAAATATTCAACAATACATTAGCTCATAATTTCAGTAACAAATCAATTTGTGAATTTATTATTTGTTTAGCTAGAAAACAATATTAAAAATAGTTGGGAACTTTGAAATTGCTTATGTTTTCACCGAAGAAACAATGTCTGCTTTTGTTTTTTGTTTGTTTTGGAATTTCACACAAAGCTACTCGAGGGCTATCTGTGCTCGCCGTCCCTAATTTAGCATTGTAAGACTAGAGGGAAGGCAGCTAGTCATCACCACCCACCGCCAACTCTTGGGCTACTCTTTTACCAACGAAAAGTGGGATTGACCGTCACTTATACGCCCCCACGGCTGGGAGGGCGAGCATGTTTAGCGCGACGCGGGCGCGAACCCGCGACCCTCGGATTACGAGTGCACGCCTTAAAGCGCTTGGCCATGCCAGGCCCCTAAAACTAATTGTCCCGCACCGGGTTTTGAGCCCGGTCTTTTGGGTGATTGTGCCAAGTTCACCCACGCAATCTACACAACTAGACTACGGCGGGACATCGTAAATATCAAAATGTGTAAATCCATTTGTATATGGACCGTACTTTAATATGTAAAAGATATAAATTAACTGCAATCTCTGTATCTCTTTACCTTAAAGTTAAGTTGGGACTAAATTTTACTGTACTGTATATAAATAAACTTCTACGGCCTACCGTCATACCTTCTTGAATACTTTAAACTTTTACTGTTGTTATACAAAATAGTTGGTGAAGTGTAGTTACATCCAACTTTTATTATTCATATTTTTCCTTCGTCCATAGAGCAGTTGTAGCGACTTCTTCGCGAAGCTTTGCAGCCTCTGACGCAGGCATGTTGCTATGAAGTGTAATATGCGCATGCGTGGTTTTCTTAGGTAAAATTACTACTGTGGATGTTTATAACAGATAATCGCAAACAAAATTACAGTATGATCCTTATGAAGGCAATGAAACGTAAAAGATATGTTCGCAATACTTCAAGATCTTCAAATGAATAAATATGCATAATAGTTGAAGCCTCTGTTAGAATTTTCCGTCGCACCAAACATGTTCGCCCTTTCAGCCGTGGGATTTATGTATAGTGACAGTCAATCCCAATATTCATCGGTAAAAGTGTAGCCCAAGAATTAGTGGTGATGACTAGTTTCCTTTCCTCTTGTCTAACATTTCTAAATTAGGGACGGCTTACGAAGATAGCCCTCGAGTAGCTTTGCGCGAAATTCAAAACAAAGCAAATTATTAGAATTATATCTCCATACTAGAACTGTTAATATTAGAAATATTCAACAACACATTAGCTCATAATTTCAGTAACAAATCAATTTGTGAATTTATTATTTGTTTAGCTAGAAAACAATATTAAAAATAGTTGGGAACTTTGAAATTGCTTATGTTTTCACCGAAGAAACAATGTCTGCTTTTGTTTTTTTTTTGTTTTGGAATTTCACACAAAGCTACTCGAGGGCTATCTGTGCTCGCCGTCCCTAATTTAGCATTGTAAGACTAGAGGGAAGGCAGCTAGTCATCACCACCCACCGCCAACTCTTGGGCTACTCTTTTACCAACGAAAAGTGGGATTGACCGTCACTTATACACCCCCACGGCTGGGAGGGCGAGCATGTTTAGCGCGACGTGGGCGCGAACCCGCGACCCTCGGATTACGAGTCACACGCCTTAACGCGCTCGGCCATGCCAGGCCACAATGTCTCCTCTCAACAGTGTTAAGAGACCAAAAGGAGCACTTCAGAAACTAAGCTATAACAGTGCCACCCCATTTTCAAAACTTTAAAAATACCTATAAATATATTGAAAAGCATTGTAACAACATCAACAGAACACAAGAAGCAAAGAGGGATACCAATATTCCAGAACATCCCTAGTTGTAGAACGTCTTACTTTAATTTAAAAATAAATTATTACAACAATTATATTATATGTGAATATGAAATAATCTTCTGAGTACTTTGAAACTTCGCAACAAGAACTCCTGCTAAGGTGTTACGTATTTTTTAAGTTTTATGTTCTTCGTAGACTAAACGCAACAGAAAAACACAGATAACAGCTTGTATAATTTATTATACTAAACTATTAACAAATATAACAGACATTAAGTTATAACGTTCGAAATTAATTACAAAACAAAATAATACTAGTTTCAAACTTCAAAATTAATCACAATACAAAACGGTACTGGCCTGTATCTAATATAATGATCTAAAATGAAAGTCTCAAATTCCAGTCTAGGGTGTGAATTTGGTCCCACGAAGAAATTCCGAAACAATTCACAGTTCAATAAATTCGCCGTCTCTCAGCACAAGCAGTAATTCAGATGTATCGTAGAGATTGACGAAATAAAATCACAGCTTCCGTAGATCTAACTTCAATCACAAATCCAAGTTGAATATTCACAGCAAACACTTAATCTTTCTCAAATAACTAACTCTCTTCTTTTGAAATAAAACTGGTGTCTGAATCTCACTCTTTGTCTTCGAATAAAACTAATGTCTGAATCTCTCTCCCTCGAATAAAAACTGATGACTGAATCTATCTCTTGTCACCGTCTTTTATATCGATGGGCCTACTTCTCGAACAATCTTGCAATTTCCATACAACTCCAGAGCAATCCGCGCGTGTCCGTTCTTGCACGAGACTACACGTCTAGACACGAAGTCACCAGCACTCATTTACAAACATATGATTGGTCTACTTCATTCAAGAAAGTTCTAAATGTTACCCTAAATAAATAACAACATATTTTAGTTTAAACTTCGAAACAATAATATAAATATGGAAAAATGAATAATACAAATGAAAATTCAAACACAACACGACATGTTATCGTTTACAAAATATTTACACATATACATAACATAAGGTAGCATAAATTTCGCTCTTTCAATATTTTTTCAACATACGGAATTCTAAGCAAACGTTTTTACAAAGGAAATAGACTAATTATCACATTTTTTCCCCAAAATTCGTGAAAAAACTAAAATGGGTGTGAGTAAGTGACTGTCGGGTTTTTATACGAGACCGAAATCCTTACAATAGGTGTCTGTGACTTGTTGACGTTAAATCTCAACAGTACATGGACAGCACAAAGACCATTTGTTTTAAAATGGTATAGTTAAAACATTTTAAACGTATGTAAAAAATTTCGTTAAACTATTTATTATCACAGTTGTATCCAGTTTTAAATAATTGTCTTCTTTTAGTCACAGCCCACATAATCTACTTTTTACAAGACAAAGTATTCTTCCTTATCTCTTTTATTACAATACAAGCTGTAAACTTCACTTTGAGAATCGCTCATTATAGCTAAATTCGCACGCAGTCGAACTGTTCTAATTGCAAACTTTTGTAAATCAAATCATTTCTGTTGTTGTTAAACCAGTGGCAGAGTGGTATGTCTGCGGACTTGCACACTAAAAACCGGGTTTCGATACCCATGGTGGGCAGAGCACAGATAGCCCATTTAATAGCTTTGTGCTTAATTCTAAATGCACTAAACAAACTGTTGTTAAACTCCTCAGATGATTTGGGTTGCATTGTACTACTGTTCGCAGATTAGTCAGGCATTGACTAACTTGGTTGCATATATATCTATATGATACCCTACTGAAGCCAAATGCTTTCTACAGGCTATAAGACGTTATAATGAAAAAAGAAGAAAAACAAAGAAGTTTCTAGTAACATGATGCAACCAGATTACAATTACGGACTAGTAATCTACACAGTGTATAATTTGCAAACAGTTATGTAAACAAGTCTCAAGTCTGCAATATCTTATTGTTACTAAAAATATGAATTTTAACTGTCGCACTCACTGAGAAATCTAAATCATAATTATCCTGCTAACGTCGAATGAAATAGCACTGCATACTTAACAGCGACCACTGTGCTTAAATGGTTGTATCCAATGGTTTATGTTTTGTTGTCACAAAATCATACTTCGACGCGTGGGGTTTTGGATGTCTCTCTCTCTAGGTGATGTCGAGAAAATCCACTTGTAGAGAGATATAAATGCAAAAACGGCTCGTTTGGGTTGAGAAAATATTTTACATAGAAGAGCGAACAACGTTTTCTGAACATGACGATGACCAAAGAAGGTCGAAACGTTGTTCTCAATATTTTCTCAACCAAAACGAGCCGTTTTTGCATATATATTTCTCTCTCTAGGTGTTTGGGTACATATATATTTGTATACCCAGGAGGGTCAGGTACACGACCTCTTCCTTAAAATTTTATTTTATGTTTAAGATCTGATGCAGAAATTTAACGTGAGGAGGTGTTTAGGTTTCTCTTCATCATATATACAATATCTGTCTAGTTCGCATAACAACTCATTTCTTCGCCAATTTTTATCAAAATATTTTATTGTGCTATGTAGAAGTCTGTCTGGTATTGTTTGTGTGTTTGAGTATTCGAGGCCTGGCATGGCCGAGCGCGTTAAGGCGTTAAAGCGTGCGCTCGTAATCCGAGGGCGCGGTTCGCGCCCGCGTCGCGCTAAACATGCTCGCCCTCCCAGCCGTGGGGGTGTATAATGTGACGGTCAATCCCACTTTTCGTTGGTAAAAGAGTAGCCCAAGAGTTGGCGGTGGGTGGTGATGACTAGCTGCCTTCCCTCTAGTCTTACACTGCTAAATTAGGGACGGCTAGCACAGATAACCCTCGAGTAGCTTTGTGCGAAATTCCAAAACAAACAAACAAATATTGAGTATTTGTGCATGAAGGTTGAGGAAGTGGTTTTTAGGCACTCTATATGCTGATGTAATTAGTGTGTTCAGTAATGTTTGGAGTTTGATTTCTAATTATTTTTCACTTACATTAATCCACGCAAAAACTGCATGTCTATTACTGGTCTCATGTATGTCTTGTGTATTTTAATGTTTTCTCGTAATGTTCCATAATTTTTACCAGTTAAACTTCTTGCAGAGTTTATTCTTCGCCAAATTTACATGTTTTATCCAGGTAAGTTTGGAATCATATGTTAACCCTAAAAATTTTGCAGATGTAGCAGTTTGGAAAAGCTCTTCGTTCATGTAGATCTGAGGTTTAACTTTTTGATGTTTTGTTGATTTTGAGAATATCACTAATTGTGTCTTTGCTGTGTTTTTTAATTCTATGTTTTGAAAGTATTCACTTAATCTATTTAGTTGTGGTTGTAAGTTAATGGCTGCTATTTCAGGTGTTGAGGCAATTTTCCAAATTGCTACATCAGTAAACTGTGACGCATATCCATTGTTTGGGTCTTTAAATGGCATATTATTTTCATAAATGATGAAAAGAATAGGGCTAAGGACCCCTCCTTGAGAGACGCTAGCTTCTGAAGTGAAGAACTCCCAGAATGTTCCCTCTACGTTTATTCTACATTTTCTATTTTCCAAAAGTTAGATAACCAGCGAATAATTCCTCGCGTTAGTCCCATTTCATAGTTACTGAACCTCAGACCATTGTGCCACACCGTGTCAAATGCTTTCTCAATATCAACAGCGCATTCTTTTTTATTAAAGCTGTTTATTATTGTCTCAGTTAATCTAATTAAATGATCTGTTGTTTGTCTTTATTTCCTAAATCAGTTTTGCTCCTCTGGTAATTTAGAAGTAATCTCCAAAAATGTGGAGAGTCTATTACTTATTATTCTTTCGAAAATTTTGCCAACACAGTTGGTCAAGCTGATCGGTCGATAACTTATTGGCTGGTTTTCCTTCTTTGTGGAACATTAATATATTAGCTTGCTTCCATGAAACAGGGATGTATCCAGAGTATGGAGATAAATTAAATGTGGCTAATATGTGGTCAAGTAATTTTGGAGTGCCTTTTTTTGAGAAGAATTTTTTTGTATTGGTTTTGGATGTGTTACAAGATTAGGTTTGATTTGAATTTTGCGCAAATTTACATGAAAGCCATCTGCAATAGCGTTCATAATTTGGCAATAACAGACCACAAGTTACGCAGCTAGTCTACAACACTTACCGCCAACCCTTGGACTATTATTTTACAAACGAACAGTGGGATTGACCATAATAACAGAAAAGGTAATCATGTTCAAGGACAGGAATTCGAGACAAGTACACCATGACTAAGTTTTCTTGGAATTCAACCAAAACCATACATAACCTCCTTAATCACGTTTTTATTGACCCTGAAAAACGTTTTCTCACATGGTTTAACCTTCGAAATAACTTCTTGTAGGTCCACCATGGCCAGAAGGTTAGGGTGCCTGACTTGAAATCTGAGAGTCGTGGGTTCGAATCCTTGTTCCACGAAACATGCCTACCCTTTCAGTCGTGTGGGTATTATAATGTAACAATCAATTTCGCTAATCATTGTTAAAAGAGTAGCCTAAGATTTGGCATTAGGTGGTGATGGATTCCTTCCTCTAGTCTTTCACTGCAGACACTACCGGTAAAATAAAAAAATCCTATTTCTTTCAAAATTTAAAAAAGGATACTGATTAATGTTAAACCTAGCTATTTTGTTAAAAAATAGGTACGTCTTTTTTCAAGGAAAGTTTATCACAGAAATAGTTTTGTTTGGTTTTTACAATTATCAATTTACAAATTACATACATACTAATCTGTCAAACGATTAAGATTTATATTTCAGTGTATTGTAAACTTGAACTGTTTCATCTGAATGGACAAATGTTGGAATTTGTTTGTTCTCATTAAAATATGGTAAAACAGTGACTGAAATATCAAACCATATTTCATGGCAATGTTTTATTCCTGTTAAACTCATTCTATTTACAAAAGAAACAAAAACGTAGATCACGCATGTGAAACTTAAATTTTTCTCACTTTTTTAACTCTTTGTAACATGTGAAAGTCATGCACTTTGAAAAGATTGGTTTGTTTTGAATTTCGTGCAAAGCTACACGAAAGCCATGTACGTTGGCCATCCCTAATTTTGCAGAGGGAAGGCAGCTAGTCATCACCACTCACAGCTAACTCTTGGGCTACTCTTTTACCAACGAATAGTGAGATTGACTGAAATATTATGACGTCCCAAAGGCTGAAAGGGCGAGCATGTTTGTTAGGAACCCGCGACCCTCAAATTACGAGTCAAATGCCTTAACCACTTGGCCTAATTTGAAAAATCCTGATACCTAGTAATAGTACTAAGTACATCTTAAAAATATATATTTCATGCACTCAAATTTACAAATTATATTCAAATAACTTTTATGTTTTTTCTTTTAGTGTTATATACAGTTTAAAACACAATATCAAAATTATTAAGCCATAAACGTCTCAGCTTCCTTTTATTTTATAATAAATACTTTATTGCAAAAAAACTGCACATTTACTTGAAAACCAACAACATTCCTCCTAGTAAAATCTGAGGAAAATGCATACATGTATAAAAATTATGGTTTCAAAGATTAGGTTGGATAACGCTTTTACTATCAAAGTGGAACACACGGCTCAAGATTTTCGTACATGCTTCTTACCAGAATATTACCCGATAAGTTAATAATATGCAAAATAATACGATTAAAATGTTTATTAAAACGATTTTAAATTTTTGTGTCAAATTCTATTTTATTGTAAGATTAAACTATTTTTATTCAGTGGTAACCACCTTAAAATGATTTTTCAAATTATATTTATCAGTTTGGTTCTGAAAATTACAATTTTGGTAACGGTAAGAATAATCGAAATTTCAAGGTTCACACAATACACATTTTAATTACAAAAGTTTTCTCTTAAATAATATTCATTACTGACACTGAATAACTTCTAATAAAATTTAAAGTGTTATCCCATTTTTTCAAATTTGGTTCGTAGTTTTAAAAAAATATCTTGTTTTTGAATTTCGCGCAAAGCTACACGAGGGCTATCTGCACTAGCCATCCCTAATTTAGCAGTGTAAGACCAGAGGGGATGTAGCTGGTCATTACCACCCTCCGCCAACTCCTGGGCTACTCTTTCACCAACGAATGGTGGAGTTGATTGTAACATTATGATGCTCCCACGGCTAAAATGGCATGTTTGGTGCGACGGGGATTCAAATACGCGACCCTGAGATTACGAGTCGAACACCTTAACCCACCCGGCCATGTTGGACCCTTCAAAAATATCTTGTTTAAATATTTTCACAAGTTACTTCTTAATTAAAGTAATAAGTCATAAGCCAACTTTTACAATTTATGCATTACTCCAAACCAATGGTGTTAATTCTTATAAAACAACCTAAAATTAATCAACGAGATCATTTCATGGTTAAAAATATAAATAGAAATGCTTTGACATTTCAAGTCTAAAACTGTAATTAGATCATAAATCAGTCAAGAGATGAGAGCAGAGCTAAAAGTTTGCATCAAAAAATTTTTTCTGTGAGCCTGTATTCCATGGCCAGCAAATAATAAAACTAACTCCATTTCAACAACTAGCCAAAATGAATATTTACTTCACATTGACTTCATCATCTTCTTTAAAGTTTCACATTATAGAATGCAGAAAGACAAATCCTTTGGCTGATAATTTCATGTAATCTTTTATAGAAAAATTATTAAAAAGCATTTAAACTGTGTGCTGATGTGCAATATTCTTACCATCACTTAACACAAATTTCACATGATAAAATACAGTTTTTTTATTTTATTCATGAGGATCATCTTATAAAAATACACGTTATTCAGAGGCTGAACAAAAGTTTGTAAGATACATCTACTTGAATATTCATTGTTAGTCAGAGATTTACAATTAACTTTATGGTTGAAAACCATTAACTACAAACTACAAACCTCATAAATGATATAAATTATAATATTTTATTCTTTTACCATTTTATCTTTAGCATTATAAAAATAATTTTAATTTTCAGTCATGAAATTTGAGAATTTTTTGTAATAAAAATTAATTTGACTATTCAATGCTTTGAAAAGAAAGCACATTCTTACTTAAATATTTTGTTATAAGAATAAAACTTATAATTTGAGCCATTTGGCAAGAAGAAAATATTTAAAGAATTCTGAAATTCAATCAACACATTTTTTCATAACAGAAGCAGTAAAGTTTAATTAAAACATCTTTCCTTCAGTTATAAAAATTTTTAATGCTCTCAAAGTATATCTATTCATACTTACGGTATTTTCCGGTTAACATGTTGTTGTTGTTTTTGAATTAAGCACAAAGCTACACAATGGGCTATCTGTGTTCTGCCCACCACGGGTATCGAAACCCGGATTTTAGCATGTAAGTCCGCAGACAAATCGCTGAGCCACTGGGGGGCTCCGGTTAACAAGCCGAATCGCCGAATAAGCCGAAACAGAGAATGACCAGGTCTCTGCCGAGGATTGGAATCTATTATTTGGTGCTTCTGATGATGAAGATGATGAATTTGATGGATTCTAATAAATTTCTGAGATTAAAGTGAGTATTTTTTTTATGAATTTTGTTATTTCTATGAATACGTCATTCGTAATGCATAGACCTTTTTCTATTAATAAATAAAGTTTATTCAACTGAAATAACTCTGCCGTATCTGTGAGATCAAAGGTATGATTTTGGGGCCGATTTTGGTCTTCGGTATTTTTTGGTCCAAAGCTGGTGATCGGCCAATAAGCCGACCCCAAAAATAAGGTCCAAAATTTAGGGCCAGAAATTCGGCTTATTAGGCGGAAAATACGGTATTACAAATTTATTTTATTAATTGCCTTAATATACAGTGAGGTTATAATCAGATCAATCATACGTTTTTATATTTAATCATAAATTACAATTTTGTAACTAATTCTCTGTACAAGTTTTGTAAATAATTTATGATATAATCAAATTACATTCACAAATCATTCCATTTAAACCACCAAAGCCTTGTCAGCAGGAAATGTCCTGATAGCAGTCCATCAGTAAAAGACTTTCCCATTTATGATGGTACACTTCCAAGGAAGATGAACTCATGGAAGTAGCTAACAAGAAGGAGAATCTATGAGTGAAACCAGATTTTCTTGCCAAGAAGCTAGACAAAAGCCAGGTGTGAAGAATCAGGAGGAGGAGGTTTGGACGTAGAAATTGGAATCAAGGTTGAAAAAGAATAGATAGAGAGAAAAGTAGACTGTAACCCACAAATCAATGTTGTGCAAGCCAACAGTGTGAATCAGGAGGAGTTGAAAAGAAGTGAGTGGATAAGAGAAGTCCCTCAATGAAGCAACTGCAAACGAGGGTACATAAAGGTACTTGTGTGTTCAATGCTGACTGAAGGCATTGACTACCAAAGCTGTAAGATGCAATACAGGAATAACTTGATTCTGAGGCCCATAGCAAAAGCATCCAATTGGAGAGAACCTCATCAATGGCAAAGGTATCTAAAAATAAAAGTATCTAATTCCCACTCTGTTGGATTGATCCAGTCTAGACAAAAGAGGCAATTCATAACTAGACTGAAAATGTCCACTATAAAAGATCCAATGTCTGAAAACACGTTTCTGGATTAGGTGCTCCAATGGAGGTTGATATGTGCTACTGTCACAGAGTTGTTCAAATAAAAGATTATCAGACAATGACAGCTGAGAAGAAGGAAGTGATGTAATACCAAACAATATACTAGAAGTTCTAAAACACTGCTATCTAAAGCAGCTTTATCTACAAACCAACGGTCTGAAGTTAAGTGATTGGCTCAAGTCTTCCATCCATAAAGGTGTATGTGAACAGACGTATCTCTGGAAGTAGGAGAGGAAGTGACATGCCTGCTGATGTATTGGTTTTGTCCAGTCAGCATTGCAGATCATTCTGCAAAACAAGAGGAAAAAAATGATGATGCAAGGATCCATTATTTGTGAAGTGTTGACTGAACCACATCTCCAAAAGCAACTGAGCTGATGCTGATGAACCTCTCACTTAATTGAGACAAACTGATCTGAATGTACATGAATATATGGGTAGGAGGAAATACCAAAAATGGTCAAGAACATTGCTCATGCAACAAGGAAGAACAAGAGCAGTAAGAGATTGGTGAAAGGGATAAAACATCATAAGCCTGAAACACAAATTCTATGAAGACTGAGTTAGGACTAGATGGTTTATCAGGCTGGAATTAGAGAGGAATATTAAACTCTAGTGGGGGAAGATACAAATCAAAATGTT
Source organism: Carcinoscorpius rotundicauda (assembly GCA_011833715.1). Taxonomy (NCBI): domain Eukaryota; kingdom Metazoa; phylum Arthropoda; class Merostomata; order Xiphosura; family Limulidae; genus Carcinoscorpius; species Carcinoscorpius rotundicauda. Next base: position 163,738,683 of record CM022391.1, on the reverse strand, counting down.
TGTCATCCTGAATAACTGCAAAAGACTCAAGATGAGCCTGGGTAATTTCTTGGGACAAATGTTGACATATGTAGTATTCAATCTCCAGGTGTATAGTAACAGAAAGATCCAATGTCAGGTCACCCACACCTGAGGCTCGAGACAAAATGGTGGTCACTGGTTCAACCCCAGAAGTGGAAACATGAACATCAGAATTTGTGAGTTAAAAATATGCTCAAAATTGTCTAGGACAGAAATAGAGAGACAATAATAAACTGGGATACAACTTAAAGGGAAAAAGGAAGCACTTCTAGAGAAAAGTGAAGTGTTTGTCGCACAGGAAGCAGAAGTGATAGTTTGGTAGAAGAGTGTAGAGGAAGTCACATGACTGTGTCATGCTACTATTAGTTAAAAGCTAATGCATAATGATCTACTTAAGAGACATGTTGGAATATGGTAATTCCAACATGGTAACACAAGACCTGTAGCATACGTAAAGAAAAAGTTTGTATATAAAGGGCAGCATTGAACAAGAATAATTTTGTGAGAAATGATAAGTACCATATTAGAATTCTTTTATATGCAGAAGAAGGCTGTTAATAAAATATATAAACACTTTTTGTGCAACAGACAAATAAACCTTTTTCAGGAACAAAATCTATTAAGAAGTGGTCTAGAAAGTCCAATCCCCCCCAAAAATACTACAGCTGTCCAATACATATTTAAATATTACTTCATATACACACAAAAAAGTAGCAGATGCCTCTTCTTTCCTGCTTTGCTCTTTGCTTGTTTCTATTTTCGATTTTGCAAATTATCTGAATCACTTAACAGAAAAACAAAAGCTTGTGGGTTTTGTGCATGTATGTGTTCTTTGCTTAACTGTTATTTTACTTTTTGCAGTTTAAGCAAAATAATTTGTACAAACAATAAAATTACATTTCATTTTATTCTTAAATAATTTTGACATACTTAAATCGCAAAATAGTCGTTTTCAGTGAAGGACTGAATCCTGAGAAGGAGCATAACAATTCATATATTGTGAGATAAGAACTTATGACTGAAAGCAAAGAAGATTGTATAAAAATATGTCAACACAATATATCTCCCATATTTAGTGCTAATAAAACATTTTGGTCAATCTCTTGGCTCATCAGAGACATAATAGTGGTCTTGGTATTGTCTATATCACTCATTTCATTAATAATTATTATGACATGAACTAGATTACATAAGTAAAGCATAATTGTAAACAAAATTATTTTTCCTTTGCAAATCAGAATTAGGATAGGTATTCATAGCATAAAAATATCATTATTCATTTATTTAACACTATTTATTAATTAATATTTTAACTTTAACTTTATTACAATTCAGAATATTTGGACTTCAAAGAACAGGTTTAGACGACAGAAATAATTTTTTCAAATTCAGTTTAATTTTGTTTTCACTTTACACTCAGAAGAGAAAGTAACTGTCTTCAAAATAAAAACAGTAAAGATCATATACATTTTTTTAACATTGAAACACAATTTTCCTTCACCTTTTTCTCAATGTAAATAAATCAACATTTTTGATGGAAGCCTACAGGTACTGCCGGTAAAGATGTATATTGGCTGTGATACACTTTCATGGTGACAAATGAGAAAAAGTTTGTGTATTACACAATAGTCTTTTGTAAAAAATTTCAAAGGCCACCATGCTTTGAAAACAACAGGACTACTTTCTGATGATGATTTTCATTGGCATATTTTTCAGAAATAATTCAGAATTTACATCTGTGAAGATGAAGAAGATCCTTCATCACTTTGGCTTGCATTTATCATATTTTCTATATTATTTGATTGACTTAGGACTAGAGGCCTTTTCAGTCTCATCATGCAATTTAATCCTGCCACTGAATCATTCCTCACAAATACTTACTCTAAAATATTTGAAAGTCTCTAATATGAGGAAGAAAAATACTTAATCACTATTATAAAACTCCATCAATTAAGAAAACTGTATTACTATACAAAAATCACATTATTTCAAGTAATAAAATAATAATACAGTTTCCAAAAGCAAAAAATTCAAATATAATTGAGAAAAAAAGCACACTGTTATTTTACACTAAGTCAGCTTATTATGAGTAAAGTTTAAAAAAAATGTATTATAAATATATGATTTTTTGTTCACTTCATTTAGTGACCAGTAAAATATCCTGAGGCAGTGAAGTGTTGATCGAAACTACACAATACAAGTACAAATAAATATACAACTAATATTAACTTTTCTTCATGAATATTTTGAAAAATCAAGTTTGCAAATTAACCAAAACAACAAAAATTTCATAACAAAACATATCAGAAATATAGAACCTGCTAAAAACTCAGCTACAATTGTGAAAAAAATTACAGTTGAGCAGTTTGTGGAATTTCATGACAGATAAATCATTAAACTTGTTAACTGATTACATTCAACTAGAGAGTCTTCCCACAATATTTAGATAACTGAAATAAGTTCAAACAGTAATGACCAGAAATGAGTCATGTCAATAATCATTTGATCCAGTTAAAAATCTTGAAATAAAAAAAATAAATTATAAAGGTGATATTTTGATGTCTTGTATAGTTTGATAAAATCAAAAAAGTACAAAACTGAATACACCAATATTGATTATTTTTGGGTTTATCATATTTTTAATATAAAAAGTATCTTATGTAATTGATATAACCAATGCTCAGAGGTAATTGATAATCTCTAGTGAAGGGAAGGACTTTGGACCAGACCACATTAACCTATAGAAAACAAGAGCAATCATATTTTTTACAATATAGTCACATTATTGTGGAGGTTATTTAACATATTAATAAAAATTATTTGTGTGTTCTCTGTTTCTTTTTAGATATATTTTAATAATTAAAAACGAAACATCTTATTTGGTTATGGCAGTGATCTGAGATAAGAGTCAAGTGATATACATTAAGACTACTTGAAACTGAATCATTACTTTGTCTCTTTATATTATTTTAGCAAAAAAGTTTATTTACACCAAAAACATATTAGACGTATGACTTAATTTATCCTTTTATTTTCATTCATTTTACCACGGGCTCTAGTCACATCTGCCATCTTACTACATACAAACTACATGGTAGGCAACAATAAACATGAGACTGCTATGAGAAAAACAATGCATTTAAATTTATATAATTAAGAGAATGTGTGTACATGAATGGGAAGTTTTTTAAGCTACATTGAAATATTAAAAAATGTAAGAGAGGGATGGAGGTAACACTGTGAATTTCAAAAGGAAAGGTGTTTGGTGAATGGATCTATCATCCCTCAGGTCTTCAATTCAAACACCAGTGATTATGTGTTAAGGTTTTGAATGCAACTTTTTTATTTTCTTTATAGACACTTAAAGTACCCATACACTATGAGATATCATCTTCATATCTAAAACTCTAAATAATTTGCTTTTCTTGTCAAAAGTCCACTCAGCCTGATTAAATTACTTTAAAATCAAATTAACAAGACAAATTATTTTCCTCTTCTCTTATCATAATAGTATCAGTGAATAACCCACTGGTATGCTCTTCCTCCAGAACTGGAGTCATGTAATGTGGGTGGAATTGTACACAAGTGATTATCAATATAGGACAGTCTCAACAAGACAGCTGAAGTTCCATTACTTAGGGCTGAAATTTAGGGATCTTAGTCCCTATATCCCATGTTGCTATTGAGGACAAGTGGAGAGCAACATTACACACACACACACACTTATGAGTGGATCCTAATTTGTAGCACTAAAGTGATGTGTTCAAGCCACTAGAATCACAAGAAAGTAAGCAACACCAAAGTGGGAAGATTTTCCTCCACCTGAAGAAGCCCAAAAGACAACACCCCAAGCAATGAATGATGGGATCATATAGACTTTACTCAACTGAGACAAACAGAACTCATCAAGTCAAATCTGGAGTTATGAAACTTCATACTCACTCCTCAAATGTGTGGGCAAGGTACATTACACTTGTCCCCAGAATTATGGGAAGGATGTGGAACAACTATGTTTAAGCAAAAACCCAGGTTGCAACCACTCTTCATTTGGAATTATCAGGAGACAGTTGACCATATCCAAGGATGATATACTTAATCTATATTGATAAAAAAGATGGACCATGTACACCCAAAATGCATAACAGAGCATCAAATTTGAGCTGATATTACAAGTAGGTTCCTGTTTAGGCTGATGCCCCTCCTTCTGAAATCTGAAAAAAAACGTCAAGGAACTCAGATAGGATAGCCATCGACTTTACCCTCTTCTTCAAGAGGGGAAGAAGTTACTATAACAATGGATGAAAAGCTTCTGTCCACCACCACACTAACTGCAAATCAGGTGTTGTACAGACTCCCTAGCTCTATTAGTAGAATCTGGGGAGTAATGCACATTGGGGAGCCTTGAGGAACAGTGCTCTGAAAACTATGCACTGGATGAAACAAGTTCTCTAAATTTTTAAAAGCAAACCAACCTTGATTTATCCAATTAAAAAATTAGTTGGAATGGGCATGATCCTGTTATGATTTACTCATGACAGTCTATGAGTGGCAGTCCATCATAGAACAGTAATACCACTTGATTAACTTATAGGTGGTCTTGTAGAACATCTAATTTCTACAGAGCCTGTTGCAACATTTTTAAAGTATATTAAATTAGTGATTGCTTACATGAAACTGGTTTGATAAAAGCACATCTGTCTATGAACAATCAACTTAGAGTGAGATCCTGTACAAACAAAGTAAGGGGCCTTGACAGGTAGAAATAAGAATGCTCATCTTCTGAATAATCTAAAAAAAATGGTTAAACTACTACAATGATTACGTAAAAACCCTTAGGTGAAGAGATTGTCATAAAAGGCAAATAAGGTATTGGGGGAGGTCCACATACCAGTTTGCACAATGACCTCCAGCTGGCAGTTCAACTGTGCTGCTAAGGACATAGAACAGTGAAACTTAATTAGATGCAACTCACTGAAGATATCTAGTCTTCAAAGAGAGCCCAGAATAAAAAGCATTGTCTAGTATCTCTAAAGGTATTATGTGGACAACAAAACTTTCAATACCCTCATGGAACACGACCAAGATTAAAGTATCTAATAGAACATAGAAGAGAGAAATAGTGATCAGGTGAATTGGAGAAAAGGATTGAACTCTTTTGCTGTCTGACATTTTATTGAGTAAGAAGAACTGGTTTGAGAAGATAGAAAGAATTAGAAAGTGGTCTGTGGAAAAAATATCAATGCAAATCACTCTGACTGGTGATGCCCATAGATCTGCAGCCATAAAAATAAACCTATAGGTAAAGGGGATTATGAAACATAAAAGTCAAGTCACAAACAGGTGTTGAAAAAGAACATAATTTGACATTAATAAACTGGTAGGTAACTTGAATGGTAATTTGAGACCAAGTAACCAAAGCAACATAAGGAATGTGGAAAGTGCTAGGGACTTGAAAACTACATAGTTGTAACAATTAATAAGTAGTCAATAAAGGTGCTTTAACAAAGCGACTGTGGAAAATGCAAAAACTTCCATCAAAGAACCAGGTAAAAAAATGAGTTATGTTTGACACTCTTGAATGAAGAGGGTTCAACCTCCTCTTAGTACACCATTGCCAATATGCAGGTCATCATTATTCATAAAAGTGGCTTTCAGACAAAGCAGAAACTGAGACAGAGAAATGGAAACTTTAAAATTAAACTCTGATATCATATGAAAGACAGCACAACCATTTTGTCAGAAGCTTGAGTTTCTGGTTAACTGGATGTACCATACCAAGTCATGGTTACCTCACAAAGAGAGCCTAAGAAAGAAGTGTAAGATTTGGACACACCAGAAGAGATCACAGAAAGAGAAATGCAGGTGTAGCAGGCAACCCCATACAAACAACAAGATTTTACAATGGGTTAGAACAAAATCATATTTCATACCATAGGTAGCATTATAAAGTGGAGAGAAAGCATAGAAATGTCATTCCATTTTATTCTGATGGAATGCATCTATTGCCAAAGCCTAAAGATGAGTTATTGGAGACAAAATTGCCAGACATTGGGTGATTCAATGAGAAGCCAAACCACCAATTGGAGTTCCAAAACAAGAACTCATGCAACAGAATTTTGGAATGCAAAAATCTATTCTGTCAAGAGAATCTTTCTGGAATGAAACAATTGGCCTGCTTCACAGGCATCACAAGTGGAACATGTAAAATTTGAAGTTGATAAGACAAGACTGGTCCCAAGAAAGTAGGAGTTCTTGACCATGTAATTCCTTCATGAAAAATACAAGACACCACCATGAAATTTTCAGAGTGAAACCAGAAACTTAAAAAGTCCAGACCATGAGGCATTGGTTTTTGAAAACAAAAATGATTAAAGCATGATGAAGGGAATCCTCTTCATCTGTGAATAGACTCTGTAATTATTGAGTGATAGTATACACACCCCATCCTTTGAAGAGGTGGAAATCTGGAAAAGAAAGCAGAAGAGGAGCCCACATCAAAATAGTGGCCCCACTTAACAACCCCTTAAAATAAAAAAATAATTTTCCCTACTACAGAAACTAATGAAACCAGTGAATTAATGTTATATCTCTTGGTTGCATAATGACCAATAGAAGGATTACTTGTATTCTTGTCCTAAAGATACAAGGGCTTTGAGTAATGCCAACATTCTCAGAAGAAAAAGAACCATTTATATAATGACAGCAGGAGAGATGAGAAAGAGTGCAGTGTTCTATTTTATAGAATAGAGTTAGATGGGAATAAGCTAAGCCTAAATGAGAGACATGATGAAAAATAACAAATAATCAGACTAATAACATACTGAATTGGAGCAAGAATAGATGTCTCAGTCTTGAAAGGGAAACCTGCCTTGGTTGATTTGGAAAGTAGAATCAAGATGTGATGGTCTGAAAACTGAAAAGATGATGCCAGATAACCAACTGTCTAAGATTTTCTCTGCACCACTGAGGCTCCTCATGACTGATTCCTCCTGTAAGAATTTTTTTTCCAAAACACAAAAATAAAATAAAATAAAATAAAAAAGTGTATGTGTGTTACTTTCTCTAGCAAAATTATTATATTTAAAACAGCAAATCCATAATGGAAAATATATACTAACGGGGAGTTACTTACACACACATGAAATAATGTTGCTCCAGCTTAACTAGCTGTGTTAAGTGTATGTCACTTTCTATTTCCCTTCAATTAACAAGAAAACACACGGTCATGAAATTACTTGCACTCTCAATCATTAATTCCTAAATATAGACAAAATGACTGTAAAAGAAAAAAAAAGGTTTAAAAAAAGGTTTCAGAAAAGTACAGGAACATTATTTTACTATTTTTCCAATTTTAATAAGCTTGTGATCGTCACAAACACTTTTCTGGAAAAATAATCTTTAAAATGTTTAAATTGTACTACAATAGAGTACTCATTTTTAATTATTATGAACTGAATTATAAAACTGGTTTATCAAATTGTAATATTAATTATAAAAGTACAATTACATAAGCTTAAGAGCTGATAAAACTACTTCAGTACAATGGATTTTCATTACAATGTTAAATGTGTTTTTATATTGATATATTTCTTTAAATTTGAAATAAAATTATGTAGCTACAACACAGAGCTTTCTGTAAGATTCTAAAACAGTGTTACAACTCTGATTTAATGGCCAGTGTAGACTATTTATGCAGTTATTGCATTGCATTAATGAATGTGAAGTTGTAACAATCTCAGGATAATGTGTGTAGTTCATTAGTAGGGGTTAATGCAGAGGAACTACACTATGCTCTATATCAACAATTAACACTGCAATAATTCATACATTTTTTTTTACTTTTGTAGTAAGAAATAAAAAGTTATAAAATACACAAAATTGATATAAAACAAATCTTGCAGAATTACGTACCTTAATAATAAGATCATATAACACTATGTAACAAAACTTTACTTTTTCTTGTTGATAAGCAGAAAGTGTTATTTCCCAAGTGCTTATGCCTAAAGTGAATGGAAAAAAAAACTCTTTTTCTCTTCAAACTTTGCTTTTGTGACACATATAATGAAAACATGATGGGAGACTATATTTGGGGGGTGATACGTGAAAGTGATTTATGTTACAGTCGCAAACCTCGAAAAACTACTCACTTTTTTGTCCATTTTTGTATAACTTTAGTATAAATACATGTAAATCTTGATTCATATGTTGTTTTATTCAGATCTTATGTAAATGAAAATGTGCAAATTTGCCCATTTTTACACAGAAAATACGTTAATTTCTATATTTCATTATCCAGGTCAAAAAAGCAAAGTTTGAAGGGAATAATGGTCATTTTATGTAATTTTACAACATAAGCAATTAAGTAATAACACATACGATCCAGGAACAAAATTTTTGTTACATAGGGTAATTAATATTCATGGTCTCTTAAATGTCTAGCAGTTATTTGTCTATTTTATAAAATACAGTTTATAAATTGCACAGTCTCTATGACATAAAATGACTTACAGGTTGAGCAGTAATTGATACTTGTGTATTAAGACGATTTTGTTGCTCTAATACAAAAGTCTTCAGCTCTAATTTCAGTTTCTCTTTGTACTGACTCGTTATAAAAAAATACTGCAATACTCATGTGAAGCAACACAAAACTGCAGTTTACATAGTATGCTAAGTGCAAACAATTTTTGCTTGAAATGTGATATGTTCTTGCAATTTACTTTTTGTACCTATTGTTTTAAAACAAAAATTACAAAGTCCATATTTTATGTTATTTTAAAATTAAGTGCAAATACATTTAGAACTGATAACAGCAGGAATTTCTTTAGATAAAGTGTCATGGGTGTCTGGAACATCCATGCTGTTGCAGTTGAATATCCAGGATTTTGAAAAAACAGCTCAATAAAATTCTTGGATCAAGAGTCAAATGAACAAGACTGGTTCAACAAACAACTAGTAGTTATAACCTTTCTTATATTATTAGTTGGTAGTCTTAATCCAGTTTATAACTGAGGTCATCCTTGGTGTTTTCAAATTTGCTGAATTAACTGGCAATTCTAAATACTTGAAGGTAACCCTGGTTACCAAGTGCTTGTTTTCTCAAACTTCTCATTTACACTTTATTCAGTGGTATCTGAAAAACTGATAGTCATCTCTCTTCTGTAGAGATGCTTTTGTCTTGGATATTTCTGTCACTTTTTCTGAATTTTAGCACTGGATTCATTACAACAGCCTTGTTTTCTGAAGTGTTTGCTGTTAATTGTAATCAATTTTCTGGTTTCTTGGATTCTTGCTTTTGAGGTTGCTGTCTGAATTTTCTTTTTCTTATTTTGTTTCTTTTGTTAACCAAACTTTCTTAAATGGAATTCTAGATATTAAGGCTTTGCAGCTGGAAAGGTTTAACAACTATGCAAACACTAATTCAACATGCTGTTAATTTTTCATACATTGACTTTTCAGGAGTTTTTTTGCTGTTGCTTCCATAATTTAACAGTGGTTACAAAGAGTACAAAAACATTCCCCAGGAATGTTTTCTGTACCTACAGTCTGTAGAACTCACTAAAAAATATCCTTCTCTACACCTCTGTCAACACTTTTTTTATGGACTTATTGGAGAACTCTGTCATTTCTGCATTTTAAGGAAATCAGTATGATGAAATATCCATCATACAACTATGCAGTCAACGTTAATAGAAGTATAGAAGAGGTAAATAAATGAGAATAAACAGAAATTATGGTTTTCATATAGAGGTAAAATACAAAAATACAAAACATTGTTTTATAAAGATTATATATAGATATATTAATACAATATATTAATTATATTAATATTATTAAATTATAATATAATAATATTAATTATATTAATGTTATTATATTATAACATTATATTATTAATATAATATTAATTTTTCACAGTTACAAAATATCTAGGACAAACAAACTGTAAATAGAAAGAAAACTTCCACCTCTATATATATTTTTACTCTGAATGTAATAAGTATATCTATGGGAAAAGACAGGCCAGCTTATAAATATTCCAAGTCAGTGGTACATATACAAAAATCAATTTACTGTGAAGTATTTTCTTAAAGATTTGTCTGAGTTTAAAAAAATCTTTAATGAGTCAGTCTCAGTATTGAGTGCATTTATGCTAAAAATAGAAATACTTCTGTTCAACTTACAGTTTGATGTTTCATTTGCATAACCCTTATAATATCCTAAATGGATATCAGAAGTTTCTTCTTTGAAAATTTACATTTTATCTTTTCTTTACTCTAACTGTTGTGAAATCATCAATTTACAGTGAAATAAAAAGTTGAGAAACATGAAAGAAAATTAATAGTATGTTTTGTTCTCTCACTGTAGGTTATAATAAACAATTCTAAATTACTTACCTCAACAGTTTAGCTTTACACACATGCTTTCTTTTAATTTAAGGTTTTATTGCTATACATCAGACCCAATACTGCATGTGAAAAGCAATAATTTACAGCAAGAGCCCATTAGCTGTCACCCATACAGATGTAAATACGTCACATTACCCATATTGCTAGCTGAAATTATTTTCCAACTGAACTACAAAATTTTAAAAGTTACTTTTAACAGTTCTGTTATCTATAAATTAAAAAGCTTGTATTGTTTTACATTTAAGTTATTTTTGTTAAAAACATAACAATAAATAAAAACATGCATAAAAATATGAGTTCAGTTTTTTACTCATTTATGAAGAAGTTTTTGCACCTGAGTAATGTTGTTCATAAATCTTAATTGTTTCTTACAAATTTGGATCTCAAAAAAAAATTCACATAGTTTTCAAATACACACCCTAAAACATAAAATTACATCAATCCTTAGTCCTAAGATGATTATAATTTATCTAGCTATGTAAGCTGTAAATAAGATTTAAAAATTCCTTAAATGTTCAAAGCAATAGAATAATATTGTCCACAACCAAAGAATTCCATTGACAATGGCTTTACAACAAGAAAACCACAGGAAGATTCATATGTACAGATTCTACCTACAGGTTATAAGCCCATCCATCAGTTATATAAAAGTTGATTAGCAAAACAATCTCAGAAGTCAGAAAGAGGAGAAGCTCCCCAAGTAAATATAACAAATTTAAGGATATTTCAGCAAATTGAGAAGATGTTGGTTCATAATTTAGATTCTTGCTTGCAATTATGTGATACAGAAGAATGAAGACTCAAAATTATTATATACTTCATTTTGAAATAAAAAAGTTAAACCTTAAAAAATGTTTGAAATATAAATACATTTTCATGTTATGTTTACTGGCATATGTTCATAATAAAATTATTTATTTAAATTTGGAATGTACCATTGTTGAAGGTTATGATACTCATAACAGTCATGTCTTATGTTAAGGGTTAACTATTTATCATTCCAAAATTCAATAGTTATATATCTGTGCTGCACAATTACATTTTAAAATTGTTTTCATAACAATAATAGAAATAAAAATGCTCACCTTTCTAACATTTGGATTCGCAATGAAATCTGAGTACATATGATCAGGAGTAACTGACTTGAGGTTCTCATATAAGATTGAAATTTTGATTTTGTTGTTCCATCCAGATGAGCTAAAAATAAATATATTGCTAAAATACTCTTAAAGAAAGAAAAATCTGAAAAAAAGCCACATTATTAAAAATACAGAATCTTTAAATATTTAAAGTAGGATAAAAACTAAAGCTTTGAGATTATATTATTTATGAATTTTTGTGTTGGTATAATTCTAAACTTTACTATAACCCAACAGCTTTCCATGTCAATTATATACTTCTTTCAGTGTTCATATGCCATCATGGAATATTCTGAATATTTTTATTCTGCTATTAGTAATATTATTTCTTTGAAAATTAAAATTGCACAGTTTAATATCTAGTTGTCTATTTACCAGTTTACAAGCTGAAAGTGTGAAACAATGGAAACTATTGTTAAAAACTACAAAAAGGACAATAATATTTTCTGAAAATTTATATTCCAAACGTGAACCTTGAATCACAAAGTTGGCCAAAGAAATTAATAAACTTGACGAAAAAACAAGAAATTTATAATATTCCATAGTTTTGTTAAACACACTTTTTTTCACAATAAACACTTACATAAACATTGAATTTTTTTCAACCAAAAGTGCTGATGTCTTGAATAGAAAACTGTATATTTTATGGACGAGATACTTATAGAGTAGATCAGTTTTTATCGTCTTTTACAGATGTATAAACCAGTGAGGTACCAAATGATTTAAGTAAAATGAAAAATAAAAAATATGATCCACACAATATATATGTCAGTACCAATGTTTTGAAATCAATACTTTAATTATTACAGTCTTAAATCAATACAAGCTTGTGGAACAATAACGTTTTTCTAAAAACTTGAGTTTCTCTTTGTGAAGAAGTAGATTTCTAAATACACCATATTTAATTGAAACAATTCCTTATGTTACAATTTTACAGCATCACACAATTTTTTTTACTTTGATTCCTTTCTGCAAAATATTAAGTTACATACTTCAAATCTTATATATATGTACATATTTATTGAGAACCATGGCATTTGCCCTAACATTCATCTGTACCTATTTTTCAAGCTGCAAATGCAGCCAAAGTTGAACATTCACTTTTGAAATAATGTGAGAACAGGAATTAATCACATTTCAATATGTGATGTAACTTAAAGAATAAAAGTGCAGATCTATGGTATGTTATGGTAGATTGGCTCTTGATTAAAATATTCATCAAGTATTTTTTTGTGGTGGGCTCTAAATGAAACCAATAGTGTAACACAATCAATGTTTTTAAAGGTCATAAAATAACTTAAACTAATAGATTAACGTAATTTTTTTCCTTTTCTTGGAAACAAACTTTTTTTGCTAGTTTAAGCTAATTTTTCATATCACTGGAAACTGGTACTTTAACTTGCTTGTCCACCATTACATAAATCAGAGGTTGATATGATATCTGTGATATTACATTACAAAAGAGACTGATGATAATTTTACTGTTGTTAGACGGGTTTCTTCTAGTGTGTAGCAGATAAAGTAAAGATTCTATATTAAAGGACACATCTCAAGCAAAATTTTCAAAGTGCTTGCTAAATGAAGTCAAAATGCACATTCTTATAATCACACTCTTTTTCCGATGTAAACATAAAATCTGTCTGAAAAAAAAATCAGAAAGTTAATTATCCAGTATAGAATAAAACAGCAGATTACAATTAAGCAATTTTCTATGTGCAAACCACAAACTCTTTTTTTTTAAAATAAAACCACAAAGTGTTTAAAATATATTCAATCTTTAACAAGTTTCCATAGATGATCATGAAACACCCTTACCTTCCTGCAAAAAAGCACTTCCAGAGCAAAGTATTCTTATATAAGTTCAAACTAACATTCTAACAGTCAACTAGCCTGCTGTTTTATCAGCTAGTTAATAGACACTTTAATTATCTCAAACTAAAAAAAAATCAAATAATGAAATTATATATAGATATATGGAATAGATAAAAGTAAATATTATTGTACATGTAAGATTTATTCTTGAGCTCTATTATATTTTTAGTGCCTCTACCCCTACAAACTAGTGTATTTCATCACACAAACTTTTAATTCCAAAATAAATTTTACATTTGTAATTAAATTTTTATCCCTCTCAATATGTATCTTTAAAAATTTTCTTAACTTACTATTTAATTTTTGAGTCTTTTTAAGTCTGTGTGTTTGACAACTTACATTGTTATCCAGAGGCTAAATTTATGATAGAAACATCTTTAATTCAATAAGTGAAAGCCATTTTAGATAAATAACTATATGTACTAATTGCTAAAGCAATATTAATATAAAACTACATAAACACATATCAGTATAGGTATACAATGGTTACTTTCTCTTTTTAGAATTGAATAATTGTACATTTCATTGTATTACACACCCTGGTTTATAATCAACATCATAGCTAGCTTTAAATACAGTATATTTCATAATAGCTTCTGTTATATATTTTCAGAGGTCAAAATATATCAATTCTTGTTACAGCAATGTCAAATACTGTTTTCTGAAAAAGTCTGTAAAAACAAAATACAAAACATATTGTATGTAACACTGAATTTTGAGTCTGATTAAATCCAAAACTGAGCTTTCTACCTTAAGTAACAAAATGTATAAGTAAAGGAAGCATATACAATTTGAGATTTTTGAAAACCTTCATATTACAAATGCTTATAAACTTTCTTATAAAAATAATTTCAGAGGTTTTACTTCAATCCAAATATATTGGCAGTTTTAACTAATTTTACTATATCTGTAACTATGAACATCTTATTCTCCACTGAATGTTGATTACAACTTCATTTAACATTTTTTAGAACTTTTCCTGCATACATGTAAACTCAGCTACTGATAATCTCTTTCTGATAAGTTTTGTCAAAAAAGTTGAAAGTTACATTTTTACAGACAAAATTACTTAGTTAACACATTGGTAATTATGCTTTAAAAATTGGCATATATTAAATGATCTACAAGATAAAATGGAACTACAAGGAGAATATTCTTATTTGGGTTACACACAAAAGTAAAAAAACAATAAGCAACTGTTGTAAAAAAATGCAATTTCAAAATATTTTAAACATTTAAATTTGTATTAGTAAGCATGTTTAACACCAAATTCTAAATTATTTTTAAATGGAATATAAATGCAAAGTCCATAAATTGTTATCAATTTATAAAACACTTTTTTCACAATAATGTTTAAAGATATAAGCAACAGGAAACCTTCTTGAAATAAACAGGTAAAAGAGTTGCAAAAGTTAATATTTTCCTGCAATGAAAATATATTTCCAGTACGTAGTACATACTTACCTTGACTGCCTTCTAATGCACAAACTTTTACTCACCAATAATATGAAAACTCTCACCTAATCCCATGTGGTTCAGATGAGTTTAACCACTTTGCTATAGGCTTGGTACGGTATATAAGAATTCGTTTACATTATTACACACACTAAATATTTCCACTATAACTTTTGATAGAACACGTGTATCTTCATAAAATTTAGTAGACTTTTAGTAAAGATGACAAGTATTTTGTATGAAAAAAAAAGATTTTTAATGAAATATATTTACTAAAGATTTGTTTATGAAAATAATCTGTTTCATCCCAAAAATCTTGAATATTATTTGTGTAATCTATAAAACCTCCTAAATACATTTAAAATGTTTATGTTCAGTGAGACTTTATATTTTATGTTATCTTCTACATTCTAACTACATGGGGTCTATCATTTGACCAACCTCATAACCATCATAAAAAATAAGAAATAAATACAAATTATGCTTTATTTCATTTTAGGATGACTAGATATTATAATACAAAAATACAAATGTTTAAGCTATGTAGCTTAAGTCTTCTAACATCATATATTTAAATATATATTTGTTATATTGACTTTTCAGTTATACCTAGCTAACATTCCATAACTCAAATTGACATGGTGCACATGCACTCATGTTGCATATTCAGTAATAAAAAACTTACCTTTAGTCTTCCTTGTGTTTTAGTGAACTAGTATTTTGTACTATAGTTACATTTCAGTTATTGTAAGTTAAATGCATCTATATAGATTATTACAATTTTGAAATAAATTACTGAAATTATTTTTCTAAAAATATATAACAATAAATTAAGAAGTAAAGGGAACAATTGTCTTTTCTTGCTGTAACCTTTGTATTCAGTTGCTGCTAGACATAGGTTGCTTAGACTTTCAAAATTTCACACATGGAGGATATCAAATAAACTTTTTTTTAGGTTTCATCTAAGCACAGTTGAATAACCAAAAAAACCATAAGTAGTTACCCTGATACCATAGAATTCCACTATAAGTTATTAAGTTTAGTGACAAAAACGTGCTTATATTTTAAAAAATATAAAACTTCAAGCAGACCAATAACACACCATACCTCATTGAAATCTTGGACTGAAAGAATGTGGTTGCCTTTCCAAAAATTAAAATGGATGAGAAAATCATTTAGGGTCATTCTAAACTGCTGATTGGTTATTCTCATGTCATATGATCTATTAAAATTTTATGAAGAACTGTTTCAAAAAAATGGAAAAAGTTGAATGGAACCACCATGTTTGATTCAGTACATATGCCATATCTAAGAAAATTAAAATAACACAAAGTTCTTATTTTATAATCTACCTTGATAATATTAACATTTTGAGTTCCAAATTTGTATAAACTTAGAAGCTTAGTATTTTGACATCACAAATATCTAATTTTAAACAGAGCTGCATTCAACATACCACATGACTCACTAAAATCTATATTTCAATGTGTTCTTTTAATGTTCACTTTTAAATTAAGAAATTAACTCATATATAATATAAAGTTTGAATTATATTCTACAATGTGATTCCAAACTTATTGACATAAATTTATTAGTTCAATAAAATTTTGAATGAATGTCAACAAATGTGATGGTATGGTCTTTGACCCGTGATTTTTAGTGAAAGAGTTAAACATTCAAAATAGCATATGACAGTCTTCAATTAATAGGACTGTGACAAACACTCCTATCACAACTGGCTCTCTCTATGTGATTAAGCCCAATCCAAACTTTGAGATTTAGACACAAGATTAGGTAAGCATCTATTGACAAGATATTTTCAGTGTAGGAAAATATTAGCTTTCAGTACTGTTACTAACCTTAGGATGTGTCGTACTAAATGTGAGAAGGTTAACTCTTGTCTAGACCAATGGCACCAGGAGGAACTCAGCCAGCCAATGTTCCCCTTACAATTCATGTGTGAAATAAAACTTTTTTATGCATATAAGTATCAAAACAATGTGTGGATGCACTCTACCAGTTTTTTCTAGAAGGCCATGATATATGTTCAGACTATCAACTCTATTGGTTTATTTGAATGTTTTGCAATGTTACCAGTTGGTTATTTGGGCTTTAGGCCTATTAACAGTCAAGGTCATTAAGGCTGTCAAGTGTGTTGAGGCCTTCTCACCATTACTGATGATGTGTGTGGCTGGAATAATAAAGTGCATAGCACTCAGTTCGTTGTCATAGGGCTCTGAAGCTTCATTCACCTCAGATCTCGGAACCAGAATGATGAGATTTAATTATGAGAATTGAAATAATCATGTGCACAAATCCAATACAAACTGCAATAATAAACCTATGCAATTTACAAACAGATGATGTCAAGAAGGAAAAACAACATGCAGAATTAATTTCAGTCCAAAGCCAATCAACACTGGGGATGCAAGTGGAAGGAGGAAGTTCTCAGTCAACTAACTTGTCAGGATTCATGTCTGCTGCTTCAGCTCCAGCCAGAATCAATCACCAAAAAGTGACATCAAGGCAATGGTAGGAAGACAGTTTCCAAGATGGGAAAATTCCAAAACTAATATCAAAGTAAAGTCCAAACCAGTGACATCTGTAACATCAGTCCTGCAACAAAAGTTTAGTCCTGTCTTTATGCAAGCAGAATGTCACCACCCTACTCTTGACTCAGTAAAACTGTGCACAGGAGGATTCTTCCATGATCCATCAGTTAGGAACTGGTAAAAAGCACATTCCCAGTTCATCAATCTATGGAACATCAGAGATAGGAAGCAATTTTTTTCTGCTTTACTCATGTTAGTTCATGAGTGAACAGTCCATAATGAACAAATTTATAATGCAATAAGTTACAAAAAAAGAACCTACAAGCAATTTTGTAGAATACCCAATCTCAAGAGTGAGTGTGAAAGAACTTACTGATCTCATGGTGCAGATTTTAATTATTAGCATATCTGGACAGGCATTACTTGCCATAAAGCAGGATCAATAAAATGTAAAAACACAAAAAATAGAAAAAAGAGAAATGAAATAATATAATTTGAACATTCAGAATTGTACAAACATATGTAGAATGGCTGCAGGGAAAAGATACCTGGCTATGCTGAAAACCACCAAAATGATGCAAGTAGTGCGACTTAAGAATGTGAGGAATGATCCACATGCAAGGCTGGATAGCCACCTCCAAAGAATGACTAAAATGAGTAGCCAATTTTTGTGATATGATGACCTGATGGGATGACATTAATACACAAAACAACTGGCAAGATTCAGGAGAAATGGAAGAATATACAACACAGACAACTAGATGAAAACCCATGACAAATGTATGGATTCCAACAGATAAACAAGTGGGAGCTAGAGCCCCAGACAGGTACAGTGTGTAACACATAAAACTGTAAAGCACAGACTGGAGAAAATTTGGATAATCGTTGGAGTAAATATGATATATGAGAAATTGGTAAATAACTAGATAAGAAGACACATGGCAAAAATGAGAAGAATTAAATGTAGATGGAAGAGCAGCCCTATAGCTTATAAAGGTTGAAAAGGATAGACCTATGCCAAACAACAATGTAAAAATTCAAATACTTGAGGAAGAGATAGATCAATGATGGGATATTCACCATTTATGTTGATAAACAGATCTGCATTAGGAATGAATAATGTTAGACAACAGGGAAACCACATGTATAAATGGTCCAAGACAGATGGATGAAGCACTCCACAATGAAAATGCTAATGAAAAGACTGTGATAAAAGGAAAGGTAATGGAGGTTGTTCCTAGAGAAGGGACAGAAGTCATGGTTGAACTAGCCAGAAAGGAGTCACATGAAGGATCCAGCATGGTGTAGATTCTACGAGAGAAATTACTTGTGGAGAAGATTTATGGGAAAGTATTCATAATGAAAAGGTCTTTCCAATCCTGGCTGAATGCATTCATGGCCAGAGCCAAATCATGTGGAACTAGGAACCAAAAGATAGGAAGGTTGGTATTCAATTGATTAGCAAATACATCCAGCTGAGAAGAATCTAACTGAGAACACAGCCTTGGAATACTCAGTGATTGAGAGAACACACAATGGCAATAAACTTGATGGAATGGGACAAATGATCCATTACATCTGGTATACGACAAGCCAGCAAACAAATTTGATTGCTATGACCATTTGAGGAGGTCTATAGTTTGGAAACACAGAATGCCCCCTCGAGTGATCATGTAAAATACAACTGTGAACAGTCAGAACAAATCAAAACTGTCATGTTCTATCAAGATGACAGAAAACAAGAAGTCAAAAAACAAACAGTAAGAAATGTCAAAAGGTGGATTTGAAGAACTAACTCTTCTTGAGACCAATGGCCCAAGATCTCTTGTGCAATGTAACATGTGCCCAACCCAAACAATGAAGCAACTGTAAAGACATGAATATCTAGACAGAGAAAAAGGATAGGTACCTCCAGTATCATATTGTCCCTGTGACCATCATACATAATTGAACTGAAGGAAAACAGAAAGGGATACCTGTAAATTCAGAAAGATGACAAGCCACTGCAAGGAACATTTTTGGGCAAAACCGAGGGATAATAGCTTCCAGAGATGCTCAAATCTGTAAAAGTGAGATAATCTCTCACACAGAAAAAAAAAAAGGTGCTTTTAAGTGCTCTCTCAATTAAGAACTCCACAGATCACAGACAAAAAAGAATGTTCGGTTCAACTGAGATGCGAGTCAAAAAAATACCCCCAAATGAATAATATATTGAGTAGAGTGAATAACAAATTTTTCCATCTAGATAATCTAACCCACCCAAACAACTTCTCCAAAGAGAAGATTGGTGTGTGTTGTTTGTATTGAAACTGGACAAACTATTGAACCATCCTTCAGAGAACACAGAGTGTCAATGCCAGCCCAAAAGGAAACTGATAAATGTGATTCTTATGGGCAAAGCTTAGATAACAATGTGAAGCCTGAGAAGTATGATGAGAATCCAAAGCCCTATAAGAAAGGCCTATCTGACAGACATATAGGGTTCTATGGCAAACCATGGCACATTGATGAAGCATTTGTGATTAGAGAGATTGAAAAAAGGATTGTGATATCCACTATTTTTGGGAAATGACAAAACAAGGAATAAAATCCTTGAAGCATAGGGAAAAAATGGTACTCTTGATAAGAAGATCTTGGAGTGTTTCTGTGAGATGCTGTCAGGGAAAGAAATTATGAGGGAAGAAAGATATCAGGAACAAGGGATAAAGTGGAAGGAAAAGAAGGAAGAGTGCTTCTGATAAAACTTGAATGATCCAAGAGTTTGCATAATGATAACGCATAAGTATCAGATCATCCCTTAAGTAATGTCCAATTTTAGGTTTGGAAGAAAAGAAAGGATTTCAAATGCTTTTAATGTTATTTAATCAATAATTTATACTTTGTTATTATTAATTATTTCCTGCCAACAATTCACAAGCTTCTGAATGCCACTTTTTGGGGTTTGGAGAAAAAGAATGTTGAGAGGCCAGTTTTGACATTTTCATGTGTTCCAATCTCTTTTCCATTCGAATAATTCTGCAAACTTTGGAATAGCTGATAATCAGATGTGGCAAAGTCAAGAGAATAAGGAAAATGTGGAAGTTTTTTAAAGTCTGGCTCTTCAATCTTTGCAGATGTGATCCTTGCTATATGGGGCTGTGCATTATTCTGGTGTAACACAACACCTTTATGATTATCAAAGCAGACCTTTCTTTTACTGCAACATTCAATCTGATGTAATTGTTACATTTAGTGGCAACAACTGAAAGAGGATCACAACAACATCCCACCAAATGCTTAACCAAGACTTTTTTAGGGTGGAGGTTCATTTTGGACTGTGCTTTAGCCAGTTTACCTGCACTGGGCCATTGACTGTGGTGCTTAACATTTGTATAAAATATTTATTTTTCATCTCCAGTCACAAACCTGTCCAAAAAAGGTAAATTACATTTACAAGAGTGCAAATGTCCACTCTTGCTAAAAGGTTGGCTTCTGTCAAATCATGGGGGATCCATTTTTCAAGTTTTGACAACTTTCCAAGCTGTTGCAGATTATGAAGAAGTGTTGAATGGGTTGAATTAAGCTTCTATGCTTGTTCTCCAACTGTTACAGCACAATCATCATCAAGTGCAGCCAGCAGAAAGTCATCATTATGCTCAACAGGACAACATGAACGTGGCACATCACTTAAGCTGTAATCACCTGATCTGAACTTCTGAAACCACCTTCGACATTTTCTTTCATTTCAGAACTCTACACCATAAACAAACTGAATGTTTCATGTAGTTTCTGCTGCACCATTGCAGCTTTTAAACTCATAAAGCATGATTTGCTCCTCAGACATATCCATCTTCATCAGAGTTCATTTGATTAATGACCTACAAAAGTGGAGTTTGGTTAGTTTTTTTATTTATCTGAACAGTTTTATACATGTCCTACTACATACTTTAGTCATTAAAGCCTTCTACAAAGAAAGATATGATAATGCACTTTCTGTATTAAACTTTCATAATTACATATGGGATACCCTCATACACAAGCCTCTTCAGTATGTGGTATATTAGCCCCTCCATATAAATGATCTGCAAAACAAAACTCAGAGTCAGGTACTGCAGTTAATAAGGCAGGGGTGTAGTGAAACAATATGGATGCCAAAGACAAAACACAACATACATAAATATTAGCTTTAAAAATTATGACTGAAGTCTTGGTGCACCAAAATGTCACAAGGTGCCTTTACATCAAAGGAAGAGCGGGAGGCTGGCCAAAACTACATCACCCTAATTTAAGTCTTCAGGTAATGGCAAAATTGCTTGTAGATCAGAAGATTTCTTGGTCTATATGAAAGAAGCCATCCTCCAACAAGCTACTCCAGACACTTCCTTAGTTTACAATGGTGCACTTACAGCAAATGTCAAGGGCTATTGAATGTAGGTACTTTTGATAGCCATCACAGTCATACTAAATTGTGAAATCACAAATAAAGTAATTGAGAGAGAAACAAAATTCATAATTAAATAAAGAAATCCAGTCAATAGTGGATTATAAGCAATACTGTTATGTACATGTCATGTAAATGTTTTGTAAACGACAACATGTCGTGTTGTGTTTAAATTTCCATATCTATTATTTACTTTTCCGTATTTGTATCATTGTTTCAAAGTTTAAACCAATAACACATGTTGTTATTCATTTAAAATAACATTTAGAAATGTTTAGAATTAGGTAGATCAATCATGTTTATAAATTTATGTAAATGAAATGTTTGGCGGCCTGGAGTCTAGACGGCAAG
Source organism: Carcinoscorpius rotundicauda (assembly GCA_011833715.1). Classification (NCBI taxonomy): domain Eukaryota; kingdom Metazoa; phylum Arthropoda; class Merostomata; order Xiphosura; family Limulidae; genus Carcinoscorpius; species Carcinoscorpius rotundicauda. The sequence continues at coordinate 163,716,467 of CM022391.1, read as the reverse complement.
TCTCGTGCAAGAACGGACATGCGCGGATTTCTCTGGAATGTTGGGAAGTTACGTGATGGTTCGAGAAAAGAGGGCTACAAATATATAAACAAACGAAAATGTGAGAAAGAGTGTTATTAGTTTTTATTCGAAGAAGGGAAGAGTCAGTCATTCGTTTGAGAAAGTTTAAGTGTTTGCTGTGAGTTTATTCAACTTGAATTTGTGACTAGAGCTAGACCTACAGAAGCTGTGATTTTGTTTCGTCAATCTTTGCGATTCATTCGAATTACTGGTTATACTAGAAATCAACACGTACAGGTCTGTTTAGGGGAGACCGAAGCGGAAATCGACAAGTTGAAACATTCATCGAAAACACCGTAAAAAGAACTTCGTCATTTTCCATTCAAACTTCGAAATTTCTTCGTGGGACCAAATTCACCCCTAGACTGGAATTTTGGATTTCTGATCTGAACTTTTGGACTTTCATTCTAGATCATTATATTGGACACAGGCCAGTACCATTTTGTATCGTAATTAACTTTGAAGGTTGAAACTAGTACCATTTTGTATTGTAATTAACTTTGAAGGTTGAAACCAGTACTATTTTGTATTGTAATCAATTTTGAAGGTTTAAACTTAATATCTGTCATTGTTGTTATGTAATTTATGTTATATCTGTCATATATATAATAGCTTATTGTAATAAATTATACAAGCTGTTATCTGTGTCTTTCTGTTGCGTTTAGTCTACGAAAAACATAAAACATAAAAAAACGTAACAAGTGTGTAATTGTACAGGGTGGCCCGTAAGTCAGTACCCATCCATATATCTTATGTATCCAGTATATCTGTGTGCTGTCCCTCATTCTTGATGCATAATATTATGTGACGCCATGTTCTGCAAGACATTTTTAAGTGTAAATGCTCGTAAATCGACCATATTTCTCTCGAAAAGAAAAAAAGTTATAATACATGTGTAATTGAATATAACATGATAACATATGAATGGGTAAGAACTTATGGGCCACCCTGTACAAATATAATTCTATCTTAACATACAGAATGTGAGGAACCATATAGGCCTAACAACAAAGACATCACTATTCTATTGTTTTTGTTTGTTTGTTTTTTGGAATTTCGCACAAAGCTACTCGAAGGCTATCTGTGCTAGCCCTCCCTAATTTAACAGTGTAAGACTAGAGGGAAGGCAGCTAGTCATCATCACCCACCGCCAACTCTTGAGCTACTCTTTTACCAACGAATAGTGGGATTGACCGTCACATTATACACCCCCACTGCTGGGAGGGCGAGCATGTTTAGCGCGACGCGGGCGCGAACGCGCGACCCTTGGATTACGAGCGCACGCCTTAACGCGCTCGGCCATTCCAGGCCATTACTATTCTATAACCAAAAGTAAAATGATAATAAACCACCTTTATTCTTATTATGTATTTTTGAAACTGCTCAATTATAAGATATAATTTAAATAGTTTTGTGTGTGTTTTTATAATACACGGATTAAAGAGGTAATTTTCCCATAATTACACTTGTATATTAGTACTGAAAAATGTAAATTTATATAGTCCACATAAGAACACACCTCAGTAGAAGGAATACTGATATTGGTGCACAGAAAAATTAACTAAAGGATAAGTTAATAAGATATTACATAATTAAAAATTAGAGAGCTTTGGTCATTCTTCCTATGGGAAGTTTGTCTTGGCGATAAAATAAACAGTTAAAATATAAGTTTGATTATTAGAAGTGAGAGAGGTTTTTGTTATTTTTTTAAAGGCTGATGAAAACTTGTTGACACAGTTTAATTTTCGGTTGGAAGTTAAAAGCTTGTGAAAAGGTTAACTGTGCTGTTGGTTCGAATTATTTTAAAATTCTGCTGAAGAGATACATATACATGATAGGCAATATTTACGTTATATTAGTTTTTGTCTTTCTGTCACTTTGCTTGTTCTTATATTAGCTTATATGATAAAATTAACTTTAAGTTTGAAAAAAAACAACAACTTCACTACAAGTTCCTGCTACAAACGCCGAAATGCACATTTGTTCCTTAGATTGCCAAATCATGTTGCTTGCACCCTAAATACTATCACAAATACCTCATCCAATTTATTGTGCCACTTAGTTTAAAATTTCAATCTCCTTGCACTTAATTTCTTCAAATTATCACGTCTTCCCGATACCTTCAACTAATTTTGAAAACAGACTTCAAACAAAATGACGCATCTTTTTATTAAAATGTATGAAAGCTGACATTCGTAATTAAAAAACTTGATTTGGCTAGAATGTATAATTCAACATACGTTTTTTGTTTTGTTTTGTTTTTGAATTTCGCACAAAGCTACTCGAGGGCAATCTGTGCTAGCCGTCCCTAATTTAGCAGTGTAAGACAAGAGGGAAGGCATCTAGTCATCACCACCCACCGCCAACTCTTGGGCTACTCTTTTATCAACGAATAGTGGGATTGTCCGTAACATTATAACGCCCCCACGGCTGGGAAGGCAAGCATGTTTGGCGCGACCCTCGAATTACGAGTCGCACGCCTTACGCGCTTGGCCATGCCAGGCACAATTTAACATGCGTATATAAACTAAAGTAAGCAAACAGCACACATGGGTATGTACCAAACATTATACTTAAACTAAGACTTTTAACCTAGAACAATGTATAGTTTTAATAGTTATTATTATTCGTAAGAAATGTTTGATATTACTTTTTTACTTTTATAATAAACTATTAACCACAATCACGAAGTTAATTGTTAACAATAAAAGCACAAAAGTTTCAAATAATGTTTGGAATAATTTGGTTATCAAGAACTTGGTTCTTCTCACCAAATACTCAACCTTTCTGTTTCGTCTTTCAATTTATTTGGTTGAGTTGGTTCCATTATTTTCTCGCCGGTACGCGTCTTCTTTGCAAAATGATTCGAAAGAACTTCTTATCGTCACAGCAAAGAATTATTAAAAGAAGGCCTTATAAAAATCAAACAAAGTCGGTTGAAAACGATTTTTTTTTAATTTTACGCAAAGCTACACGAGGGCTATCTGCGTAACTGTCCCTAATTTAGCAGTGTAAGACTAGAGGGAAGGCAGCTAGTCATCACTACCCACCGCCAACTTTTGGGCTACTCTTTTACCAACGAATCGTGGTATTGAGCGTTACATTATAACGGTCTCACGGATGAAAGGGCAAGCATGTATGTTGGAACGGGGATTCGAGCCCTTAACTTTTAGATTACGAGTCGAACGCTTTAACCTACCTGGTCATGCCGAACACCGGCCGAAAACTAACACGCAATAATATTTCCACTAGTAACCGTTTTATTGTTTACGATAAATTTTTAATAGTTACGAATTAAAACTTACTAGAATTGTTTTTTAAATGTTGCGACATTAATTTATTTATCTACTGGTTTATAAATGATCTGCATACATAGTGAACATTGATCATTGAGATATTGAGACTTTAAGTCTTCTGACAGTATTTGAACTCACCCAGTAGAATAACCCATTGTTGGTTCTTCGTCAACTTGTACATTGATCCTTAATTGCTACTTCGTCGCCCAGAAACAGGAAAAGAAAGAAACTGAGAAAAGTTTTGACATATTCCATTTTACATCGCTAGTGTTCCATATTATTCAAATAGACTATTATTAACAGTTTTTCAACAGATTCACCTATGGAGGCATTATAATGTTATGGTCAATTCCACTATTAGTTGGTGAAATAATCATGCAAAAGTTGGCGATAGGTGATAATTATTAGCTGCTTTCCCTCTATGACTCTCTTAAGATAGCCAAATGACTCATCATCTAATTAGTGACGCACATGAATGGATTAACGAAATTCTCATTTTTGACCCATTAACATAGTAATAATGGTGTATGCATGTATTTTTTCAGTTTGTTTGTTTGGTTTTTGAATTTCGCGCAAAACTACTTGAGGGCTATCTGCGCTAGCCATCCGTAATTTAACAGTGTAACACTAAAGAGAAGGCAGCTAGTCATCACCAGTTAAGAGTTTCAGAACCAGGATATTTTCTTTGGGGGGGTTGAGGTAAACTGTGAAGGGCCTTCTCAAAATGCCATCAATAAGAAGTACAGATGGTAAATTATAATAATGTAAGTACCAAGATACATTTCAGAAAGGTGTACTATTTTGAACTGCGTTTTCAATGCAGTTTTCATTGGAAACTCATACTCTGATTAATAATTTATTATTAGAAATTAGAAATAATCTGTTTAAGAAAATATGCGTATATGTAAAATAGGAAATGTTTTCTATATTTTCTGAATATATGTAAATAACAATATTGGGGGCTGAGGGAGGTTTGGCTCAAGACCCACCCCACAGCTCCCCTTTGGCGCCGCCACTGGTTGTATATGACGTTAAGCATGTTCATTCATTTGATAAAATATAAAATTTGTGAAGTGAATGTTGCTTCAGGTTAGAAACTGTGAATTTAAAACTAACGAAGTGTATATCATTTGACAAGTTATATTTAAGCTTGGTTGACCAGTTACGTCCCACATTTCAGATAAAATATTAAACTAATCCTCCCGCACGTTAAAGAGAGTGTGTCTACAGGTGATAGTGTTAAGTGGAAACACCACACATTGAATAATGATTTGGAAATTTGCAGAAGTGTTATCACAGGGCGCCAATAAATATTTTGAAAATCAAAATTATCAAAGGACTTAAAACAAGGTGGGAAGAGCTCACAAACATTGGTACTTATTAAATTGAAATCCCCTAAAAACAATCAACAGTTATTAAGAAATTTTTCGATATCTTTGGAACTTGTTTTGAGAGCATTTAAATTGCCAAGATAACAGCAAGTAAGGTAAAAGGGTTTACACGTTTATTTAAAATTAGTTAATAGATTTTCTAATTTACCTCCAACTTTATACATAAATAAGCCAGTCTTTGAATAAACTTTATTCTGTGCATAATAACCATTTAAGCATACATATTGAGAGTGTAAAGCTAAAATTAAAAATATTGAAACAATATAATGGTCAAAATATACAGAGATTTAAAACATTGTAATTAAATGATTTTAGAGCATATCCATACCATTACAATCCATATTCCCATACCTAGCCATAATCTATCTGACGATTATGCATCTTGAAAATAGCCTTGTAACAGTTTCTATTACAAAAGGCTCTGTCGTAGATTTCCATACCCAAAACACACCACTACTCTACGTTGGTTTACTATAATTCATCAAAAGCTCAAAGACTGTGATTTCTCACTCCCCATTTCAACAGTCCAGTTGCACAGAAATTTACAGGCTTTGTATTTAACAGCCTGATCAATGTGATTTCGTATGGAATAACATGAAGACCCATTTAATTTTCTAGTTACTTGAGGTATGTTATGGATGAATGTGAAGTATGACTGGAAGCATTATCTGCTGGTCTGGTCTCCCCTTAGACATCGTTCGTGATTATAATGTATACTATGTCCAGTAGTTATCTTCGAGGTCATAGATTCTCAACTTTTAAAAGTAGCATCACCCTACTTATCACAGTTGGGATACAACTTATTGCAGGTCTCTTTCGGAATGTTTTCATAGTCTAAAGTTCATTCATGTTCCTTTGCTTCTTTACACCATTAGGTACAAGGGATAATATATTTTGGAAATCCTAAATATTTGATCTGACCACATCTTTATGACCTGAATCTAAAAACGTTCGGGATAAAAAAGGTACGATAAATAAATACCCTTGTAAAAATGATCGATATTTGGCCACATTGCATTACCTATGTAAAGCCTAGAAATGTCTAAATGGCATTATGAAACATTTTGTTCAATTGCAACTTTGCACTGATTTTGGTTATCAAGTGACTTGATGGTTTCAGTATTCAAAATCGTTGTGATATGACACGCTCAAACTTATGTATTCAGTTCATGACGTATTTTATTGAATTTAATTTATCTAGGATTTTAATGTATATAAGTCATTTTACGTCATGTTTTATTTATTGTTATCCGTGTTGTATTCAGTTTCACCCAGTTTTAAATACTGTTTACCCAGTTGTATGTCATTTTTAATTTTATATAAGATACACATTTCAGTTGAAGTTTACATTGTAATATGTTCATCGTAGTTCCTATTTTTATTTTATCTGGATTTTTACTTTTACGACCCTCAGATTTATTTATTATGCATTACACTTTACCATACATTTTTAAATAGTACCTAAATCACTAATTTGTCTATCCTGTTATAGCTAGCTTGATGAGAATAGGTATTGGTTGAAAGCCCTTTTCAGTATCGGATATAGGATGGTTGGCAAATCTTTACATTCTTTTTTTGATTTTTTACTCAAAAATTCATAGGAATGTTCTATGTAATTTTAGTATGTATTATTTTCAGTTTTGTATTTATGTAATCTTAACTTTATTCTGTTTCATTTCAAATTTTAAACTTCTCTTTTTTGGTTTAATTCAGATATTAATTTAGTCTTAGTTCACTATGATTGATTATGCTGAAATTTATATGATTTTAACCTGATTGTGATTTTAGTCCGTTAACGTGTAAATGGTTGGGATCCTGACGATGTCTTATTGTTTAGAATTAAGCACAAAGCTGCACAATGGGCTATCTTTGCTCTGCCCACCACAGGTTTCGAAACCCGGATTTTAGCGTGTAAGTCCGCAGACATACCGCTGAGCCACTGGGGGCCCTGACGATATCTAGGAAAGACATCTACATTTAAGAATAACTGTATGTTATTTAAACTTGAACTTTCTTTTAAATGTTATCCGGCTCTGTCGAACAAGTATAAAAATTGGGGCACAGTCATTCTTGATATACGTAATATACATATTAAGTCACCGCTAGGGGTAACTACTGAATATCAAGGATATCTTTTTGTCCGTCTGTGGACGCTTCTCCTCCTACACAAGTGACTGATTCAGATCTCTTTCTTCTATTGTGTTTTTATAGACTGCAAAATGCCACGAAGTTATCCAAACAATCAGGGTTTGAATACTGCGTAGTAATACTGTTTTATTTCCTTTTCATACTCACGTCCACAAATAGACTGTCTACAGTATTTATTGCTATATACTTCTCTTAATTCGTATCTTGGAACGACTGGTATGGGAATTAACACTTTTATCGACAAGCTGAGAACAACGTTTCGACCATCAAGAATTATTTCACCACTACGGTTACACGAGAAGTGTAAATCTTTTGTGTTTCTTTGTGTACTGTGTTATCCTTTTTAAACTCCATTATACTTGAACTTACCTACACAACGCCATTGTTAACTGTACGTGCTCGTGCAATCCTAACAAAACTAAGAAACTTAACATCCACCTGCAACGCCCCTTACAATCCTGTACACGATTATACTCTCGTCCCTAAGACATGTGTCTGTCAACGGTCATATGCAAACTCTTTCTTAACCTGAAGATGGCCTAGGAAGGGCACTCCTACTTGTATAATCTCACTAGATCAAGAGAAAGCCTTTGATAGAATAGACTATAAATTTTTGTTCTATGTCTTAGAGAAATATAACTTTCCGCAGAAATTAATTAACTGGATCGAACTAATATTCAAAAAGGTGACTGCTAAAATTAATGTAAACGGACACTTGACAGATAAGTTAGAAATTGAGACAAGAGTAAGACAAGGGTGTCCCCTTTCCCCAACTTTATGTGTACTAATAATCGAAACTTTTCTCAGTAGCGTTAACGCAGACCCGGAAATAACCTTGAGTACATATCCCAGGCAATTACAGTATTCAGCAAAAGTGCTTTGCACACACTGATGACGTAACCCTGACTTTAACCACAGCAAGAGCAATAGTAAAAAGCCTGCAGTCATTAGAAACCTATTGTTGTACGAGTGGAGCAAGAATAAATAAACAAAAGTCCAAAGATTTCTGGCTAAGTAAATGGAGAATCAGAAATGACTTCCCATCTAATATCAGTTGGACAAAAAGCCCCATCAAAATTTTAGGAATATGGCTGGGTCCATACGAACCAATAGCCCGCAACTGAGAACTCAGTTACAAAAATAGAGGAAAAAACAGAAAACTGAAAAGAGAACTATTTGTCCTATCAAGCTAAAGCACAAGCCATAAAACAAGTCTTTTATCCAAGTGTCATATATCTAGGCAGTACACTTCCGCCCCCAGAGACGGATATCAAGAAAATAAATAGAATAATATAAAGTTTTGTATGGAACTCCAACACGCCTGTCACGAGAATTAGTCTATCTCTCGAACAACGAAGGAGCCCTAGGTCTACACAAGTTGGACAACTACCTGACACAACTGAGTTCATTTCTATAACTACACACTTGGTTTCAACGTCAAATTTTACGCAAATAAGACCAAATATCAAGCAATATGAGCAGAAACTCTACCAGCCTACCTGAAAAAGATGATAACAAAAACAAAAAAGGTGACACCCCCCCCAGCAACTGAACTATATGAAATAAATGTCAACAGAAAAGATTTATGAAAATTCAACAGACAAAATCCAAGCCAAAATAGTAAATCAAGATCAACTTATTGAAAAGGAAGAGGTCGAAAACTAGCATAATTCTCCTAGGTCAATTGATTCCGTATTGTATGTGAAATACGCGATTGAGAATTATTTCAAATGAAAAGAAAAACGACTTTTTACCTTGGAACTAACTGTTCAAGAGTGTATACAACCAAATTAAAAAAGGTAGTAAAATAACAATAAATGCTATAAATAGTGTATTCATGGACATAAGTCTGAAAAGGGAAATAAAACAGTGTTACTATGAAATGTTCAAACTCTGAATTTTTTGGATAACTTCGTGGCATTTTGCAGTTTATAAAGAACAATAAAAGAAAGAGATCTGAATTGAACCCGACCCTCCCAACAACAAAACACTACCAAAGACAACATGTTTTCCACATCGTAGTTGACATTTTATTACTTTACGCTTCGCTTATATAGGGGAACAATCCAATAAATCTATGCATATTTTATAAATTTTCAAGACAATAAACACAGGAGAGTGCAGTCTCCTTGAAATAACCTCCAAAACTTTTAAAGTAAGATGTGTAAAGCACATTACAAGAGCTTTAAAAAGAAAGTCCATTACAGATTGAGAATTCACTTTTACTTGTAGATTCTCATTAGACCTGTTAGGCTTTCCCAAAGAATAGAGCTAGATACACAATTTAGCACTCAAAAAATTAGTCAAATTGTACATAAATATGTATATAATTTTTATTTCCTAGATAAGTAAGTAGAGTTTTTAATGAAAGACTTTATTTTTAAAGGTTTAAGAATAAAATATAATTAGGAAATCATAGTGGAATATGAGAATTGCCAGTCACGACACTAAAATGTTACTCCTATCCACTCTGGTATGTTAAGATCAAACTGATTTCCCTTTGAGTGATTCAACAAAACATTTATTACCATGCAGTACTGTATTTCTCTGAATACCTGAATTTGTGAGAAATAAATAGAGACCAAACACAATGTAAAATACAAAACCATAATCTTTAATATGCAGGAAGACACAAGTACAGAAAGTGCTATTTTCTACTGTTACTAGTAAAGTATTGAATCTATTCCTCTTCAAAAACTGTTTCTTAATCATCTATCCAACTGTTTAATTTCAACGTTCCTAACTCACAGATCAGATTCCCAGGCACTACCCATTTCAAACATAGGGGAATACTGTAATCTACAGATATTACTTGACCTGCAACTGAAGTATACAGTTGTCTACATTCTTGTAATTTTTCCTATGGGTAGAACAGGTGTGAAATCAATAAAATGACAAGGCATGAATGTGGCTAGAACAACATCAACTTAAACACTTCCTTGGCCATGTGTTCAAAACTTCACATAATTAGAAATAACTAAATTTAGAATAATACTGTATTAATACAAAAAGGCAGTAAACATATATGCTTCTACAGCATAATTGTACATAGCTATGAAAAGGTTTATTAAGGAATATTTTTCAAAAATGTTGGTGCAAGTGTTCTGGATTTAAATTTGAACCAGATTTAAGTAGTCATAAATTCACTTTAATCCTTTCTCTCTTTGTGCTGAGGTTACACAGCACAGTGCTTATTCAAGAACATTTGTACTTACTAGGTCAAGCTTTTGTATTACCTCTATCTGGTATGGTTCACACCTAAGTGAAGGGGTGGTTTGGAGGTGTCTTCAAGTTCATATTAACTAAATTTAACATTAACTTAAGTATGTGACAGGGCAACAATAATTTATGCAGGTAATCCAGAATAGGGGGCCATCATACCAGACTTGGTTTGGCTTGAAAGTACAACAAACACATAGTTTGTTCAATGAGTGAAGTACTGCAGAAGTTATTCCAGAGCTATAGAAGCACTTCAGTTTCACAAAAGAAAACTTTAGAAAATTTTGTACGTGCAAAACATATTTTTACCTTTATTTTATACTTATATTTAATGTTTTCCATCAACTATTCACTTTCATCCTATTTTTCTACAAGTAGATCTTCTTGAACCTAATTGTATTATAAAATTGATGTTTCACCTTAGAAATCACAAGCAGTAGAGGTTTTTAAACAGGTCAGAACTTTGGAAGTTAAACGAGAAACATCAAACTTATGTTTTACTTACAATCTATATTATTCACTGTTTGATGGACAAGAAGTGAACGAGCGAACAAAGAATTAATTTGTTAGCACTTAAAAACTGCTACTAAGAAACCAATAACAAACGCTTGAATGGGCTCCTTACTATATTTCTTAATTAGAAAGATACATTAGTACAAATTGGTGTATTCAATTGTAGTGTCAGTATTAAAAAAATAATAATAATTTTTCATGAATATGATGTTGCACACAAATTCCGTTTCTTCACCAGTTCTTATAGTCAGTGAAATCCAGAAAATGATTTTAAATAAAATATTATCTGAATCTCATTACTTTTTTCATCTTAAAATGACAAACACAGTACTACAAAAAAATATTGTGTTTTCCAACCACAGAATATAATTTCTTACAAAAAGTTTTTAATCAACAAAAAATGAACACCAGAAAGCCTCATCAAGAAAACATATTATTGCATGCAAGAACAACATAACTTCAAGACAAGAATCCTATTAAGTCAAATAACCATAGAAAAATCAATGCAAAGTCATGGAATTTATTTCACCAGAAGTTATATATATCTATTTACAATAGATTCTAGATAATACAATAATAATACAGCAGTGGCAGTTTCTCATTCTTTTTGTTTAAAACAAATTTTAACCTACCATGAAAGCTGAATAGTCACAGTACTTTTTATTTCACATTTACCACAAACAAGAATGCACTTTCTTCATCAATGTTCACAATCTACAAAAAATATTTGTACGTTTTATGTACAAAATATTCTCATATTCAGCATCACAACTAGGCATTAATGCAATGGAGGAAATGTGTCACATAAAACCTAAAATATACCCATACTATTAAAGTTCAGAATGTATGTAGAAAACACTAATCTATGACAAGAAAGAGTGATTTTTACCTAATTTTTATTCTTCCACCTATGGTCTAATTTCCTAGTATTTTTAACTGTTGTTTCAAAAAGAAATAGTACATAATGATATATTTTTCACAATGCACCTGATACCTTAAAATTTAACTACAGGTAAAATGTCAACTCAAACCAACTAAAACATAAAGCCACAAACTTTTAGAAAGAAGATTGTTATACCTTTTAACTTTCCAACCAACTGGTGTGGGTAGGTTATGCTTTACCTTTTAACTTACAATTTATAAGTTAAATCTACAGTCCTTCCTTGACATTTTAGACATTTAGTATAGGAATAACGGGAAAAAAAATAACTAATTTTTATTTCCTGAAAACAATTATGTGCATTTTACTAACCAATGATAAAGACACAACTTCCAGACTAAATAGACAATTATCTAATAGAGTAAAGGATATTTGCTGAGAAATATTTGATCACTGGTGTGAGAAATAAATCTCTAAAAAAAAACTGTTTTCCTCATTGCAGGAAGAGATACAATTCTAACATTGTTTTTAATATTTGAACAGTAAATATCATGTACATCTAATTCTATATATTACTACCTAAAAGTACTAAAGTAAATACATAAAAAGAAAATTTTACAAATAAATAATACCAGAATTTTTTCTTTAAAATAAAAAGAAATAAAACTGATAAAAAGGGCAATACAATCTTATATACCTGTGTCCTATAGAACACAAATATGGATTAAGTACAACTATTCACTTTTAATCTACATAAATAACAAGGAATGTGAGCACTAACTCTTTATTTTAAATTAAGGAACATTTTTACATTATGTTTGTAGCAAATGTATAATTTTCCTTCAGAGAAATATATAAGTATAGTGTCTTAATAAATAGGTCAATAATCACTGCAACAGAATAGCTTCCAATATAAGATATCTGTGAAATACTTCATGTTCTTTGCATGGAAATATGAAATGTTTACTTATCCCACATGATTGGTTCGATAATTGATTCACCATAAATAACATGGTAACCCCTCTGACTTACTTTTCAGTGAGACTTGCTAGATTAACACTTTCTCCAATTTAACTGAACATTTCCTATTTTTATCCTGAGTAACTTAGCATATTACAAATGCATGATCATTGTCATTATAAAAAAATACAAGAGACCTAATTTTTGAAAAATCAATGTATCTTTCCAGTGTTGTTCAAACTTCCATTTGCCCCCAAATTCATAACATAACTTTAAACACATCATTTAATTTGTGCTTCATCTCTTTGCTACTCAAAAGTATGCCTGTTGCTTAGCTACCAAACAGTTAAAGCTTATAAGTATTTCCAGACATTACTTTGTACGTAACAATATAAATTACCTCAAAGTGTTAAAGATATAACAGAAAGAATAACATCTTAAAAGTCAAAATTACAACTTCTAAAAATACACCTGTTTCTGAAAAAACAAAAAAACACTTCTTTTACAAAATTGAAGAGATTGTCACCCAAAAGCATTACAAATGCAAAGTAACCTATGTTGATTTAATGGGTTAATTACAAAAGGATAAAATATTATCTTTTAAACTGTCAGCTACAGAAAAGACTGAATATTAGCAGTGTGACAGGAATGACTATTAATCCGTTTTATGAGAATATATATGTACAGAAGAGAAGAGTCAGGATTTAAAAAAACAACATATATCAAAAGAAAGAAAGAAATTACCAAGTGAAAAGATACACATCAAAAGTTTAAATAGATAAAATTAAAAAAAAGTATAAAGCTATGTATCAAAACTGCTTTGAATATTTAGAATCAAACAGCAGATAAATCTGGAGAATAAAAAGTTTAAGCAGCAAAATATAAAATTATTTGGCAGCTGCAGGTTTGATGATACTTAACAACTTTAGAGATTCAAAACTAGGCAAAGGGCTACAGTTTGAAGAAAAACAGTACCACCATATTCTGGTAATCTGCTACCAGCTTCAATATCCAATCAGCAAACTGTCACAATTTCTAAACTGCTGTTCACTTTCAGGTCAACATTTTGTTCCAATACACCATACAATATTTGATAATTTTTCTGTTTTACTAAAATTGTTTTACACTACTAGACAATCATATAATGGTAAAATCATAAGAGATGTTTAGCAGAGTAAGTACATGTTAATTTATAGATGACAAATTACATTTATTCTTATGAGTGACAGATATCCTCAAAATGAATAAATTTCTGATTCTTATAGAGGATTTGAACATGTGACTCATAATGTGGACAGAATTGAAACTTCCTTTTAGCATATTAGTTTCCTACAAATATAATACTGTTAGTTTCTCAAGCACCTTGAAATACAGCTTGTTTCAAATTCCACTTATCTTAACATCAATAGAATAGCTGTAAAATTCAAACAAGTTATTTACTTTACATTATATGGAATAACAAGTTACAATCCTTTCAGCATATATTCCTAAGAACATTCACAGGATTAAATCTATACACCATAGGAACAAAAGTATCAATAAGAACACATAACCATGAAGAACAACTTTGTTTATGACATGCATCAACGTTTAAAACTTTCTTGTTGATTATAAATATTTAATTAGCTTCTTTTTAAATTCTAAGCCTATTCCAGATATTGAATAACTGAACTGCTTAGATATATTTTGAGTAATAGAGACTGAGGGTCAAATGTAATAACAAAAGGATGTGACAAAAAATTTAAAAAAAAATATGAAAGTTGAGAGATCAGCTTGCCAACAGGAGAAAGAAACATTGGAAATATTTTAAATCTTTTTTTATTTCCATAAAATGTTCAACTTTACGAAAGTTTTCTATTAGGTTGGATTTTATCTGCACTTTTTGTGAAGATATATTAAACATTTGTAGAAAATTTTAGTGAAATCATGGTTCCTTCCTCTATTTTATTTTTAAAACATCATTTATGACTCCAAAATACCTGTTTCTCTAAATTATCAAATTTCATCACATTTTAATGAGAAGAACCTTGTTCAATTGAAACTTGCTTGAGTTCAGGTATATGAAGTTATGAAATTACAAGATTAACTTGACTTTATAAAATAATTCTGAAAAGAGTAAAATTAATATATGACCGACTGGGAGATGTGAAACAAAAGAGTTTTCCTGCAATTTCTTGCTTCCCAAAACTTGAAATTATATATATTGGGATGTGATAGCAAAAACAGCAAGTTTTCATAACATATTTAAATAGCAAGCTACAAGTAATCCCAAATACTAGGATTCTGTAGCACAAGTTTTTTTTTCTTTTCCATCTGACTGTATCTGTTTTCTATATACTGTCTCCTTAAGGAGCTGTTTCCTAACAAATAAATGTCTCAACAGCATATCCTGTACACTTGCATTAAATACCTTTCATTAATATTTACAACCAAAAACTGTCTGTCTGTTCATGTTTAAGTACAGGTTATGTGGAAGAACTCTGGTGTTGTGGGTGAACTGCTGGAGAAGTTTGTTGGTGAGGTGCAACTCCTACACTGGATGTTAAAGCATGGTGAGACTGAGAGGTAACATTAGCTCCAGATTGGGATAGTTTACTTAGAGTTTCTTGAGAAGCATTAGCTTTTAAAATTCCATTTTCATATTCAAGTTGGGAAATCTTTTCCAGAAGTTCTCCAATCTTCTCTTTCAGTACATTTACTTCCTCTCTCACAGCAAACATCAAGTGACTCTTTACAAGGTCCTAAAATTTTAAGTACAATCAGTTGTTGCTAATACAGAAATAATAAAATTCTTAGTACAGAAAAGAGAAACAAACATGATAATCTCCTATTTCAAAAAGTGGCCTATATTACAGTTTTAAAAACTTTTGCTGGATTTTAAAATAAAAAGGTTTGGCTCTGGTTAGTTTTGTTTTGAATTTTGCACAAAGCTTTATGGGGGATATCCACACAAGCTGTCCCTAATTTAGCAGTGTAAGACTAAAGGGAAGGCAGCTAGTCATCACCACCCTCTGCCAACTCTTTTATTGACAAATAGTGGGATTCACCATCACGTTATACCACCCCCATGACAGGTGAGCATGTTTTGTGTAATGGAGATTTGAACCTGCAACCCTCTGATTACAAGTCGAGTGCTGTAACCACCTGGCCATGCCAGGCCCAGTAGTTTGGGAATCAATTAAATTCCATGAAGAGGGTATAAAAATATGCTTTGTTATCTTAAAAATCAAATTCAATATTTAATAATTTAAAACTCTTCCTGGCACTAGTGAAAAAAACCGGACTTCTATTGCTGGTATAAAGATTTTTAACTGTTTGGAATCAAACAAAAAGCTACACAATGAGCTATCTGTGTTTTGCTCACCAGGGGTACTGAAACCCGGTTTCAAGCTTATGTGTCTGCAGACATACGTTGTTCCACTAGAGGGCAATGGTAAAGATGACAGTGCAAAGCAGGAATCTAATTTTCTAAGATGTAAAAACTGTAACATTTAATATTGTACAGGTAGAAGTAAATATTCAACAACAACAGTTACGAGTTACTTTCACTGCTTTAACTTTGCATTATTAACAAAATTCTTTATGCTATTGCATATAAAACTGAGATTACTAACTTGTGCAGTTTTCTAAATATTGTGTGAATCTCGTTAATATTTTGTACTCAAAATAAACCAGTATGTATCTTAAAAAATAGTAAATTAGTTACTATTGTGTCTTAAATGGATTTTATAACTGTTGATATTTATACCATAGATTTGAAGAGATGTAGATATGGACTTACCATGGCTTGTTCGATCTTACTGTCTATGGCTACAGTGTTAGATCCTGTTGATGAGCTAGAAAGAGACAAATTTGAAAAAGTTATTATTTTATTACTATCCACCAAACATATAAGAAAACAGCATCAAAAAGTTTAAATACTGTTAAAATAGATTCACAGACATTTGTCTTCAGAAAGAAAAAATAATTCTCAATGTCTTATATGAGTAAATCATGACAAGCTTTAATATGCAATATGTTAAAAAGTTGTATTTACATAAACATTACAAACAAAATAATATAAGACCGCAAATATAATATCCAGTGTAAGAACATGTTAAAGGCAGCTTCTGTTGGTAAAGATTTGAATACATCCATGTACATATGTATATATAATTGAAGTAACTTGATGAATTATTTTATTACAAGTATTGTTTGTTTGTTTTGTTTTTTAGAATTTCGCACAAAGCTACTGAGGGCTATCTGTGCTAGCCGTCCCTAATTTAGCAGTGTAAGACTAGAGGGAAGGCAGCTAGTTATCACCACCCACCGCCAACTCTTGGGCTACTCTTTTACCAACGAAAAGTGGGATTAACCGTCACATTATACGCCCCACGGCTGGGAGGGCGAGCATGTTTAGCACGACGCGGCGCGAACCCGCGACCCTCGGATTACGAGTCGCACGCCTTACGCGCTTGGCCATGCCAGGCCTACACAAAGGCCTACATCTGCTCTGCCCACCGAGGAGAACCAAACCCCTGATTTTAGCATTGTAAGTCCGGAGACATACCGCTGTACTAGCGGGGGGCAGAAAACTAAAAACTGATTTTTTAAAATATGTTTCCGTTTTTGGCACATTGCCAATATATCCAGTAAAGCCTGGTGTAGAAACTACAGAAATTGTTTTCCAATAAGGTTACCCTTTCATAGCAGGTATCTATCTCACTTTTTTCCGGTAATAAGCATATGATATTTCATTCACTTGTTACTATATGATCAGTGTCTCACCTCCTACGTTGGATGTTTAAGCTATATATATATATCTGTGTTAGCCATCCCTAATTTATCAGTGTAAGACTGGAGGGAAGGGAAGTTAGTTATCACCACCCACCGTCAACTCTTAGGCTAATCTTTCACCAACGAATAGTGGGATTGACCGTACCATTATAACGACCCCACGGATAAATGGGCGAGCATGTTTGGTACGACCGGAATTCGAACCCGCCACCCCCAGATTACGAGTCAAACTTCTTAACCCACCTGGCCATGCCGGACAATATACACCTCAATTTTGGCTTTAAACGGATACGGCAGAAGCACAAAATATTATAGACAAAAACCGAATTTTCTGATGAAATGCCATCACCGTATAACTAATAAAAGTTGAGAATATTAAAGTTTCAACAACCCCATTTTAATTGCTACTATGGACATATGAGAAGCTACATTACCATTAAGTACAGATACAAATAATTTTCCCTAATATTTCGAAACGATTTCCCGTCACAATTCCACTGGAAATCACTTGTTAAAACAGGGCATTGCAAAACTTTTAGCGTTGGAGTTGCTTTAATAAAAAAATAACATTAGTGTGAGATTTATGTCAATTAAGACGCAGAGCACAAAATCATGACTGTGGATGTCCGTAACAAAAACTAAATAGTATCTAGCATGTTTCAAACTTTAAGTGAACAAATTATGTTCAGTGAAAAATGATAAGAAACTTGCTTATTAAGTAGTAGTAATAATGATAATACATAAGTACAAGTCTAAAAAATTATCTTCACGCGGAAACGGAATCCAAACTGTTCTTGAACACCGCGAAGTGTTAACTGTAAACATAAGAACATTAAAATCGAAGAAAAATCCACCAAAGCATGCACAATTTTTGTTTTCATTCAAGTCTTTGATACTAACATAGATGCACATGGAAACCATGTTAGATATAACTGTTTCATATTCATAAAAAAACAAGCTTAAACATATACTAAATATAGTGCATCTCGGAGTGATAGTTTTCTTTACGCTTACTCTAGGCTCTAGTGTATCCGAGCAGGAATCTTTCTAGCTCCACTAGATTTCTCAAAAAATTGGTATTACTAATAACGTAGAAGTAAAGTCAATGCACAGGTATATTTCTTGGAAAACCTATAATGCCTAAAAGAGCATATTGTTTTTGGTCATAAAGGAAAATATATTTGCAGGAAGTGTAAAAAGATAAGTCAACAGATAAAATAAGTTGCCTGATGCCGCTAATAGTTCTGTACGGTGTGTTTTTCTGAAAGCAAAGTCACATTGTGCTATCTGCTGAGCCCACAGAAGAGCATCGAATTACTGATTTTAGCGTTGTAAATTCGTAGACTTACTGCTGTACAACGGGAGGATTTCTGTACGGCGCAGATAGAAAACAAAAAATTCTATGCTATAAATTTTAAGCGTACTAAATTATAGTAAAAGAGATAACATTAATGTGGCCCACTACACATTATTCTAAATTATCTGTCAAATTAGTGTTGATATTTATTTCATGAAAATATACACATTTTGTCCGTTATGGTGAAAACGAAAATATAAAACTGTTATGCCCAAATCTTATCTAGGGGATATATATATACATATGCATTTATCATATGACAAATGAAGCCACTGCTATATTTTTTAATATCAAATCTGGGTATCGAATTGAATGTAAGGTTCGTTTACACAAAAAATGCGAACTAGTAACATTATTCTTCATTACAATATTATGTTGTAGCCCAATTTCATTATGCACTATCAATACCAGCAGTATTTGTAATTTTAGTTACACACCGATTTCCCTTTTTTTTCGGAATCGCAATAAATCAAAAATGACTAAAATATATTTTAAAATTATATTTATTGGAGTTATGTGGTAACTGAATATAAATTTTATTTTTTTACAGACTCTTCATTTTATCATATGGATGCACCTACCCGGCAACCGTCGGTCCGATAGGGCATTTAACCTTGTCTCTCACTCTGCTAGAGTGGTATCATTGTTATAAATATTAACAGGTTATAGGTTCATTTGTTTGTTTTGTTTTTGAATTTCTCACAAAGCTACTCGAGGGCCATCAGTGCTAGCCGTCCCTAATTTAGCAGTGTAAGACTAGAAGGAAGGCAGCTAGTTATCACCACCAACCGCCAACTCTTGGGCTACTATTTTATCAACACATAGTGTGATTGATCCTATCATTATAACGCCCCCACGGCTGAAAGGGCGAGCATGTTTGGCGCGACTGGGATGCGAATCCGTAACCCTCAGATCACGAGTCGCACGCCTTAACACGCTTGGCCATGCCAGGCCAACAATGGGCTATCTGCTCAGTCCACCGAGGGGAATCGAACTCCTGATTTTAGCGTTGTAAATCCGGAGACATACCGCTGTACTAGCGGAGGGCTATAGGATTATACCAATATATATGTATATACCCATATATACATATATATATATATTTGGAGTGCGTATCTTATCATAGTAGTCAATACGCTGAGTATCTACACATTAACGCCGCGATACATTACATATCTAAATACAAAGGTTTTACCAACGGTCTGTTACAAAGTTTGATCATCTTGTCTGTAATTTATTACCTATTTTACGAATATTGTCTTGTTTACGTACTTCATACTTTTTTATTTTTCAATTAGACTTGATCAACTAAATGAAGGCTGACAAGAGAAGTTAATATCTGTCGATCTGTTTTGTTATGTTACTTTGCATGTAATGTTTTTGATAAAAGAAATCAAGAAAACATGTAATACTCAAAACTCATCTTCGTCTTCTAAATAATTAATTTTGAGCAAAAATACTTTTCTACAAATTACGATTTTTGTTTCCGAACAGAAGACTTATAACGTTTACTGAAAGTCCATGTGTTTTGTTTTTGAATTTCGTACAAAGCTACTCGAGAGCTATATGTGCTAGCCGTCCCTAATTTAGTAGTGTAAGACTAGAGAGAAGGCAGCTAGCCATCATCACCCACCGTCAACTCTTGGACTACTCTTTTATCAACGAAAAGTTGGTTTGAACATCACATTATAACGCTCCCACAGCTGAAAGGGCGAGCATAATTGGCGATATGGGGATGCGAACCCGCGACCCTCGGATTACGAGTCGGGCCTTACTGAAAGATTGCCAGATTTCCTGAAGATAGATACATAAATCGTTTTCTATGGGATGATGTATCACTACAATCGTGTCACGACTTGTCGATAAGATACTTCTTGAATCGCTGCTTCGCCACTCTTTTGATGTGCGTGTGTGAATTCATTCACATACTTTTTTTTTGGGGGGGGGGGTCTTTTACTGCGATCCAAGCCAAAAACTGTGTGTTCATGGCCAAAATTAAACTGGATTTTAAAGAATCTGTAAATACAACAGTTTTTTATAACTTATAAAACAGAATTTGAACAAAAATTTGTTACATCAACATGAATCAGAGAGATTTCTAATGAAAGTGTTCATAAAAAAAAAGCTGAAAACTTGTGCTTGGGGCCAAATTAATAAGTTTTTTTTTTTTTTTAATTAAGCACAAAGCTATACAATGGGCTATCTGTACTCTGCCCACCACGGTTTTCGAAACCCGGATTTTAGCGTGTAAGTCCGCAGACATACCGCTGAGCCACTGGGGGGCAAATTAATAGGACTTGCACGTCAATTAAAACGACGCTGTATTTCTTGAAAGTCTATTACGAAGTACAGACCTGTCTCCATTCCACAGAACACCAATAGCCGAGCTTCTCTAATGAGTGCAAGATGGATTAGGCCTACTCTTGTGACTACTATTGTAAACTATACTTTATTATAAAGTTTATAATACGAAACGCTATTACCTTACATCAATACAAATTTACAAATACCCATTAACAAAATACCACAAACCTTGTATACGAGGTTCAAACATAAAAAATGTTATATTTAAGGATCGTCTAGCACAAAACAATAATTTCACTCCTTTCTGTTCCTCTGCAATCACGCCGCGTATGACATCACGCTAGTAGCAAATATGGCGCCTGTTCTATTGCTATTTTGCGTGAATTGGCGCCAGCGTCTCAGATGTAGGAAGTAGAGTGCAAGAAGTACTTAAAAGCAGACGCTACAAGCTCTGGCGGGTAATGCTTCCTACCCAATGAACGATCGGTAGCCAAAAGGGGAAAAAGATTAGACGTCAAAATACGAGAGTAACAAAAACTTTTAATTTCGAATACAAACAATATTGGCAAACTTCCTACAAGATTCAAATCCATCCTTTCAGAAATTTGTTGGTGAAGTATGGAAAGACAGGATTTATTTCCTTCTGTAAAAGCATGATGGGAAGTCTGATGACATATGCGTTAGAAAATGAGTTTCGATAACCATGATGGACGCAGAAGCAGGCTATTATGTAGCATTAAGCTTAACTATAAACAAACAAATCTTTCACGAGAAATGACTTGAGAGAGAAAACAAAAATGTTTTTCAATTACTAGGGTTTTTAAATTAAAGAGTAACAACAAAAAAAGTGCATAAATGCGAATTAATCTTCATTATTCGATATATTAAAAAGTTTATAATTGATTATCACCAGGTATAGAAACAAATATTTCATTTTAAGCCAATTTTATAGTAAGTTCTAAATAACTGTAGTCAACAAATGTCAAACAACGGGCCCGACATGGCCAAGCGTGTTTACTGCATGGATTTATTTCTCACATAACTTTAATTAATTTTTAATTATATATTTCAAATCAAAGGATTAAAAAATAGAATACCAGCTCTGTTTATGTCGAGCCCGGCGTGGTAAGCGTGTTAAGGCGTGCGACTCGTAATCTAAGGGTCGCGCCAAACATGGTCGCCCTTTCAGCATTGGGGGCGTTACCTGTGACGGTCAATCACACTATTCGTTAGTAAAAGACTAGCCCAAGAGTTGGCGGTGGATGGTGATGACTAGTTGCCTTCCTCTAGTCTTACACTGCTAAATTAGGGACGGCTAGCACAGATAGCCCTCGAGTAACTTTGTGCAAAATTCAAAAACAAAACAAATGTCAAAGAACATGTGTGAGAGCACTGCATCTGATTTTAAAACTGGCTTCTCATCATCGTGCCCCCCAGTCGCTCAGCGGTATGTCTGCGGACTTACAACACTAAAAACCAGGTTTCGATATCCGTGGTAAGCAGATATAACTCATTGTGCAGCTTTGTGCTTAATTTAAAAAAAACAAAATGCAACTTATCATCGTCCGCATCTAGAAATTACCACCGATTTAATTTCTTTTTAGTTTCAAATTTTTTGCGTTTGTATGGATTTTCAAGTGTTTGCTTGACGATCAGCTCCATCTGGTGTCATCAAGTGGCTAGCCTGATAATGCAAGTAGCGTCTATTTTGCTGTCAAGTTGTTCTATCTTTGTGGGTTTTTTGAAGTATCGGGTGAAAATTATTCAATATTTAATCTAATAACAATCCCAAATTAGCTTATTTCTACATTTAATTCTTATCACTAGCTTGAACAAAAGTAAACATGGATGTACTTCTACAATGTATCGATAGCAAACACTGACAAGAACAACACTTTATGCTAAACTCACTTTATGATTCATGGAACGAATAATTTATAATTTCTACGTTCGACTGTTTGTTTGTTTTGAATTTTGCGCAAAGCTACTCAAGGGCTATGTGCGCTAGCCATCCATAATTTAGCAGTGTAAGACTAGTGGGAAGGCAGGAAATCATCACCACCCACCACCAACTCTTGGGTTACTCTGTTACCTAAGAATAATAGAATTGAACATCATAACACTCCCACGGCTGAAAGAGCGAGTATGTTTGGTGTAATGGGGATTCGAGCCCTCGACCCTCGGATTACGAGTCGAGTTCCTTAATCACCTGGTCATGCCGGGCCCACTACGTTCGAAAATGCTAGAACAAAATGTGACGCAAAATTAGAATTTTCTTGTAATTTGTCTTCTGACTAACACATAAACTACAACATTAGAAATACATATTTTTGCGTCTTTTTAGTGTTTGAGCTACATACTGGCTAATTTCTTTCAAAATGAAAACTTTCCCTCTTTCGCTTTTTGAAGATATTAGATGATAAACCGAAATTTTTGTTTACCCTCCTTAATATCAGAGTCCCAATTTCTATATATAAAAAATTTCAAACCAAAAACATTTTAAAAACATGCACCCGAAAATTTCTTATTATGCAGAGAAAAATAAAAGTTGCATATGTTGCTTCTTCAAAAATATTTTGCCCCAAGTGGCTCAACGCTAAAATGCGGGTTTCGATACCCGTGGTGGGCAGAGCACAGATAGCCCATTGTGTAGTTTTGTGCTTAATTCAAAACAACAACAGAAATATTTAGAATTATATAACCTTCATCTAAATTAAAAACGGCCCCAAACAAAAATATGTATAAGGATGATACAAATAATTAACACAATTCTAGCATTTTCATTAATGTAAAGTTTCGTAAAATAACAACCAAGGTCCTTTGAGATTTTAAAAAATAAAACCTTTTGACAGGCCATTAATGGCATTGTATAGCAAATCATGTCATAACTTAGTCAAAATCTGTAAATCTGATAACACTGATGTAGATGTACTCTACAAAATCCACAAATTAAAATTATGTTTCACAGTCAACACTGTCTATACGTTTATATGTAAATTATGTAAAAATATGAATACTTTGGCAACGTGAAATTCGGAGCTCTGTTATGCTACAGTAACAAATCCCTATGCATATTTACCTTTGTATCGATGCTAGAAATGAGAAGTATATATATATCACAGCGGAACATCTACAGACTTATACCACTAGAAACCAGGTGTAGCTTTATTGTTAATAATAAACAGTATTTACACCCTTGTGTAAATTAATTGAAACAGATGGTCATTTTACAATATTTTTAACATGGCGGCCGGTGTAGGCTCGCTGGACCAGCTGATTTCCTTTAATAGTAATTTTTTCACAGAGACGGCGTCATTAGCTATGTTTTGGAGTACGGTCGATTTATTTTTGGGATAGATGACGAAATTTTGAGGAATATTACGTGATTCGAAATTGCGTTAGAAAGGCAAGGAGACCTGTCAAAAACCAACTTCTTACCACCTCAATGAAGAAAAAACGCTATCAATAGGGTCTGAAATTAAAGAACTGGACGCAAGAACAATGGAAAAATCTGTTATTCAGTGACGAGACTAATTTCTTCGTACAGGGTCAAAGAAGTTTGCATGTTCGCAGATCTACAGGTGCAAAATTTCAAGAATTTCACATGAACCAGTTCGTAAAACATTCCTTGAAGAAGATGTTTTGGGGCTTTTTCAGCTACTATGGCGTCGGAGGCTTACATGTCGTAGAAGGTATGATGCGAGGACCACAGAACATCAAAGTTTTGCAGAAAAGAGTCGTTTCAGAATTGAAAAAGATATTTCCATATGGATCTGGCATTTTTCCAGCAAGATCTGGCTCCCTGCAACACATCAAAACTTGTGAAGAATTTTTTTACTACGACGCAAATAAAGGTGCTGGACTGGCCTGGAAACTCTTCAGACTTAAATCCTATTGAAAATCTTTAGGCGGTTTATAAAGAAAGACTTCGGGAAAAAGACTGTACTATAAAAGATAACCTAATTGAGGTGTGGTACCGCGATCCAAAAATTAGCAAAGATCGCAGTCAACTCATGGACTCGATGCCAAAGCGGATTAAGATCTTTCGAAAAATAAAGGCGGTCATATCATGTATTAATTTGTGAGTAATTTTTCAATTCTCAGAAATAAAACGCAAAAGATTGAAAAAATCGTAATTTTCCGTCTTGTTTCAATTAATTTGCACAAGGGTGTATATATAGTCGGTTATAAACAAAACTCAAAAACGCTGCACTAATCGAAAAGATCCTAGGGTGCAGGCCATAATGTGGGATGTAAAATGTACTCTAGATTTTGTTTTATTTTACTTGACTGTCTAAGTATTAGTATACATATTTGGAGGAGGCGATTTTATACCTTTTGAATATTAACATGAGAATAATTAACATAATATGAGTATTAACAGTAATTTCTACGAAGTAGCTATATCTCTGGTAATACTGTCAAGCATTCCATAATACAATTTTTTTAAAGCAAGTTTGTCATTTTGACTATCGCTAAAATAAAAGAAAAACCTTGGTAAAACTCCTTATGACATGTTTTTAACAAAACTGAAACATGCCGTATTCTGGATAAATACATTTTTAGTACAAGGTTAGAATATTACACAATACAGCTTTGGAGCTTAAAACTTTATTCAAATACAATTTTTTATTCACAATTATTGGAATATTATTTATTCTCCCTACATTTAACATCTTATACATTTAATAAGTTAAGTTTACTGCAGCGATTTAAGAATTTTAAGCACTGCATATAAAAAACATTTCAGACAGAACTTGTAGTTGCCATAAATCCAGCCAAACTACTGAAGAATTGTATTGAAAGAAAGGCTTCCTGGCTGCAACTAACGACAGTCAAAATATATCGATTTAAAATGCTATTTTTACACGCTTCTTACGAGAAAATCGTATAACACTAAGAAATGCCAAGAATATCCACTTAGTGTTAAAAAAGTCATACTTGTTAGACATGTTTCATTACTTCGCCAGATAAGCCATTTTAGAACACTGCATAAAGGAGCTTTTAAGTTTTTACTCTTTGTCGCGTAGGCCTAGCTCAGCGGACGAATTCGTGTTAAACGACAAAAATTATTAGAAACGGCAAAACAATTTTTTTTTTTATTTTTGAATGTCGCACAAAGCTACTTGAGGGTTATCTGTGCTAGCCGTCCCTCATTTAGCAATGTAAGACTAGAGGGAAGGCAGCTAATCATCACCACCCACCGCCAACTCTTGTGCTACTCTTTTACCAACGAATAGTGGGATTGACCGTCACATGATAACGCCCCCAATGCTGAAAGGGCGAGCATGTTTGGCTCGAAGGAGATGCGAACCCGCGACCCTCAGATTAGGAGTCGCACGCCTCATTACGCTTGGCCACGCCGGGTCCGGCATAAACAGAGCTGGTATTCTATTTTTTAATCCTTTGATTTGAAATATATATATATATAACGGAATAAATAGAGATATATGAGAAATAAATCTATGCAGTAAAGGATGATCAAATACTAGTTTATTACATTTTGTAGATCAGTGATCGTATTTTAAAACATAAGCAATCCTAATTTTTTTTTACATTTCTTAAACTCAAACAAATGCACATATGCCTTTAGGACTACTTAAGATAACTGAACGTTATATACGAAAAAGTAAAAAGAAACATATACAAATCGTAGTCAGCAAAATAAAGTAGCGTTTCTATAGAAACAATATTTTGACTTTGTTTTTTGACTGGTCTCCTTTCCCTTCTAATGCAATTTCGAATGACGTAATATTCCTCAAAATTTCATCATCTATCCCAAAAATAAATTAACCGTACTGCAAAACACAGCTAATGACGCCGCCTGACTTTAATGACTATTAAAGGAAATCGGCTGGTCCAGCGAGCCTACACCGGCCGCCTTGCTGAAAATATTGTAAAATGATCATTTGTTTCAATTAATTTGCACAAGGGTGTGGCCCGGCATGGCCAAGGGTGTTAAGGTGTGTGACTCGTAATCTGAGGGTCGCGGGTTCGCATACCGGTCGCGCCAAACATGCTCGCCCTCCCAGCCGTGGGGGCGTTATAATGTGACGGTCAATCCTACTATTCGTTGGTAAAAGGAAAGTAGCCCAAGAGTTGGCGGTGGGTAGTGATGACTAGCTGCCTTCCCGCTAGTCTTACACTGCTATATTAAGGACGGCTAGCACAAATTGGCCTCAAGTAGCTTTGTGCGAAATTCCAAAACAAACAAACACAAGGGTGTACTTGTACCACCCCATTCGTTTTTGCTTTCCACCGATAAACAAACATATCAGAATTAAAGGAAAGAGAGAAGCTGCTTTTGATGAGACTTACATTTTGGACTAATATGCGGACTATATGGAGGACTATCGCGACTATACTTTGAGAACCTCTGCACTAGTACAAAAGAAGGGCACATCAGAGATCCATAGTGTACCTGACCCTCCTGTAGGTCTCATACCTATAAAACATCGATCCAGCTTCCGCAATTCAACACTTGGACACGTTATCCTTGTAGTGTGTTTAGTATGCTCGGGCTAATAAGGCGAGGTAGAGCTAAGTAGAAAAACTGGGGAATAGCGTGATTCACACGAGCTAAATTTAAGTTATACCGGTGTAGTAATTCTCCGATATAAAAGAAAACTTTCTATCTGCCTGTGAATTTATATAAATGTTGACTGATCCAGGCTAAACTTGGAATGCTAACTTGAAAGTTCGAAAACAAACCAAGCTCATATTAAACGTCACCATGTATTGAAAGATGAAAAAGTATTTTTACTGAAGTAGCTGTTGTAAGTAAATGAGTTTGAATAAAACTCACACTACAACAAAATAATACAAGTCAAAGACAGTATGTGTTGTGTGTGTTTTTCTTATATCAAAGTCAAATTGGACTACATGTGGTGTGTCCACCGAGGGGAATCGAATCCTTGATTTTAGCATTGTAAATCAGTAAACTTACTGCTGCCCTAGAAATAGGCCAAAAAATTGTAGATAAACTTTTCAGCGTCTTGGCTTGTTTCCCACGATAAAGTAAAGTATACAGTGATAAAATATCAATCAGCACTACGTGGAATAGAGATATTGCTGGTGTTTCAACTTTCTTCCAGTTTATACCAGGATTAGAGTAAGGGTTTACACTATGAAGTAGAGAAATATTTCATGATTAAAATATTTTTAGAATATTTCTAATTTCTTAATATGTAAATACATTTTACGTAGAAGTAAAGTTCAAGATTATTATTAAATTTAATATATTGAATGTACTAAGTTCAGACAGTAAAATTCTTGACCACATCTCTACTGTGAAACGGTCTGCTTTGCCATTTCTGTCAAGTTTCTCAATTAGACTGCTGTACCTTTTCCAATTCAGATCCACTTCTATTTTACCAAGATTTTCTTAGATAATAAACGCTACAAAAACTTCTTGCAAAAATTTTGCTTATTTTTATGAAATTCATGTAGGTTTTCCGGATTTGAAATTCTAATTACCAAGTTTTTTTATTTTTATTTTATTTGTATTTCATTCTCTTTATCTCGGTCATTTGGCTTTCCAACGGACTTACGACAATTCAATTTCACACTAAACAGAATTAGCGCAGGCCCTATTAAAAGAATCTTGAACTCTTATGAGCTTCATATAAATAATGTCCTGCTCATGCACTCAGTTAGTAAACGCACTATTAAACTGGGTTAAAAGCAATACTACAATTTCAGTCACGACTAGAAAACAACAGTTCTGTGAAATTGAAATTCTGATAATAAAAATAACAATTTCTATTAAAAGAAAAATATTGTCTATTGTGTAAGTAAAATTATTATTCTATCCGTTTTGTAACAAAACTTAAAAGTTTTTAAAATATATACACAATAAGATTACTTTAACTAATGAAACACAACTTAAAACATAATTACACAGCAACTGATTAAACAAAACAATAAATCAATGTAAAAAGTTTTTTTCCAGATTTTTGATATCCAGTAAAACAAAACTTCTATTTTAAATGCAAGACATTTTTTGTACGTTGATAAGCGCTGTAGCTAAAATAAAGTACCGTTTTCCATGTAATAGAAATAATAATGTGTTCTACGATTAATTAAACAGGTATTATACTGAAATTGCACATCTATCAAGTATTTGTCTTGAGTGAAAACATTTCTCAACATTAAAATCTCGATATTTTTGCTAGTTATACGGTAAGTTTCTACATTGTCCTGAGAGAAATACTACCTTTAAAACTGTCATTCTTCTAAATACAAATAATAAAGCATTTATACATTCTTTTATATATCTAGAATTTTTTATCCTACATATTATCTATGTTACCTGTAAATAAAACATCGCTTTCCTCTATCTTGTATCGAAATTTCGACTTGTTGACGTCAAACTAGCTTATGAAGTAGGAAGCATTGAAGGATAGAAGATAGTAGCTACAACTTTAACATAGCATTGTCTTGCTCAGTTCAGAAATCAATGTTGCAAAACTGAATCCTGTGTATTTGATTCTTTACATTTAGAATGGCAAAACAGTCTTCACAACGTAATTTTTATATGTTGTTCTCAGTTAAGCACAAAGCTACACAATAGGCTATCGGTGCTTTGCCCACCAGGGGTATCGTAACCCGGATTTTAATGTTGTAAGTTCGCAAACATGCCGCTGAGCCACCGGGGAGCATTTTTCTTTGTAACATGCCTTTTTCATGTAAGCTAAACATGTTAAATTCAAACATGGATGTTTTCAAGATGAATTTGGAGTGGCTAGCTTTGAAAACGATTACTACCACAAAGTATTATTTCAAAAATTAAAAAAAAAGAAATCGTGTTATTTTATTAACCGTGAAAAACTGAAATAATTACAAAGAAAAAACGAATATAGTTTTGGTTTGAGTGTCGCGAAAAAATAAACGAGAAATATCTGCGTTATATGCCAACAATTTTGCAGTAAATAAGGGAAGGTAGCTACCTATCATCACTCAACGCCAACTCTTAGGGTTCCTTTTTACCAAAGAGCAGTGGGATAGATATGAACATTATAACGCCCCTACGGCTGAAATGGAGAGCATGTTTGGGTGGAATGGTGGTTCGAACTCGCGACCCTCGAATTGCGACTTCAGCGCCCTAACCACATGAAGAATATGGAAACACATGCGTTGCACACTCTACCTATTCTCAGTTGGATAGTTCTCTTTTTTACTATAAAACATCTTACCGTTGCCAAAAAAAAACAATTATACGACTGAGCATCACGACAATAAAGATTAAAACGAATAAAAACACACATAACGAGAGTCTATGTTGTGCATTGCAAACGCCCAAGAAAGACCCCTTTTCTCTGATGTAAGCACTACACTTTTATAGAATATTACTACAACAGAACTCGCAGCCATAGAATTTCAAGAATTCTATTGAGTTTCCATACTGTCACAGCACTTCATCACATAAAGAAAGGGGGGGGGAGAAATCAGACAAAAAGAAAATGGTGGAAGCCGACAAAGTATGCTTCAATGCGTCACGAAGGAACAAAGAGGTAAGTTTATGAAAGCTGGAATACTCTGGTCTAGATTTTCCACTTAGTTCCAAACATCTTTTGCCAGGTTAACATCTGATATCTGAGTGAGTGTTACCTAGACGTTGCTATTATTACTCCGATGATTTACAACACGGAATATTATCTTGTTGGACGAAACAGTTGCTTACTGATAAAACAAGAACAAAAGCTGCCACAAAGTCTATAATATATTTCAAGATTCTTCATTCAGAAGCATGTAGATTTGTAAAAACACACATAATTATTTTCTTGTCTCTAAATCTTAGCATTCCAAAACAAACAAACTCTTGCAACCAATTTTTAAAATCCCAAGCTAAATTGGATAATATATAGTTTGATAATTTTAGCACTTTCAAAATACTAGCATTCATAAAGAACATGCTCCATAACCCATACGAGAGGTCTCAGTCATATTTACATAGCAAATTACTCGTGAATGTATTGCAAAGATGATTCGCAGTGTGTTGTTGTTTTTAAATATTCCTAACACTCGAACACTTGTCACATTCTGGATACACGTTTGGCTACAATGAACAGTTCAAACCACTATGAAACATCTCGCAAATCCACATATATCTAAATATTCTGATATTACTAATTTACTTATCAAGTTCGTTTCAAAATTTATAGTCAGTGATGTGTCTTGCAGAGCATGAGGAGTAAACCAGAATTATTTTAAAGAGGTGTCTATAATACTTGATAGTGTTATATCTGTAACATGAAGGTGGCGCATCTAGAAAAGAGGAGAATTGTGTTTCTCCATTGAAAATACATAGATATTCAAAGCTCATCAGCACAGAATGGCCAGTAAATTAAAAAAATATAATTAGGATTCTATCTAATGTACCTAAAATGTTCAGTGATATGTCGTGACTCAAACTTTGGTCTTACTGATTTGTAACCTGGCGCACTAGACCAGGCCTGGGTTCCAAAATTCTTCCGAGTCGGAATAATACAGACAATTTTGTTCCCAATTTTATTCACCAGCAATATAGATTTTGCGAAAAACAACGTAACTAAAGGAATTATCAGATGCTCAAATCACAGCAAGTGTGAAATCTTATATTACGCTTATAACTTGAAGTATATTCCACAGATCTTTAATAACATGTTACTTCTCTGCACTAATCAATGAATAAGATTATAACACAGAGGAACTAGGATGTAATTCGCAAACTTAAATTAGTTTGCGAATTAATATATTGTTATAGATATCTAAACCTGAATAAACCCAGTTGTTATTGTTATTAATTTAGGAATGATGGTGTGAAATAGTTATCTAGACTTCCCCTCCCTTTTTGTATTTAATTGATATTAGATAACAACTATGAGTTAAAAAGTTAGTGTAAAACCGGTAGTTATTTTCTTAATAAGTAGTTAAAACTTTGCAAAAATTAAGTATAATGTATGAATGGCAAAACGCACAGAAATAAGCAGCCAAATCATTCCAAAACAACTTTTGTATACGCCTAATATAGAATTCCTGTCAGCTGTATTAATTCAGGTTTGAATAGAAGTATTTAAAGCTAATATTGCTATAGAGTCTTACAAAAACCAATAACCATATGCTTATAAGATTGACTCAGTATTTCTTGGCTAGGGATTTGTGTATAGTTTTGTGATTTCATTCACACCTCGTTTTTGTTCTTGTTGACATTGTCATCCATACATCGTATTTTATTTTTGTAAAACAACTTTTAACACTTGTTTCTCTCTCCTTTAAAAAAGAAAACAATTTATTAAAGTAGGTTAAAGTGAACATTTAATTATAATTCAGTTAATTAATATTGTTTGATATGATATCAGTTTTGCCCGTTTCTCTAACTTCGGATTACATTGATGGCCAGTGAAGCTGGAATGATTCCTCGAATACTCTGGAGCAGTGGACTAACAACAGAGAATATTTGAAGAATCCATACCAACCAACTTTACCCAAAATCATTATATTACATGAGATCGACTGCACTATATACTAGCGTCATGTCCATTAATGGGTTTTATATTTTTTTGGGGGGGGAATTAAGCACAAAACTACACAACAGGCTATCTGTGATCTGCCCATCACTGGGATCGAGATCCAGCTTCTAGCAGTGTGAGTCAGCAGACATACCACGATGCCACTGGGGGGGGCATTAATAGAGAGGCTATCATACAGATTCCAGGTTATGAAGTATGATGCCACACATACACAAATCGCTGCCAGGCTCGATCCCTCTGAAAACTTAAAGAAAAGTGGACCATTATGTAATGTACTGTTTTAATAATTAAACACAGATCTGTCAGTTGCATAAATATTTGATTTCCTTCATACATTGAATATTAATTTAGATTACTCGTTCTTTATTTATTTTTGTTAAATTATTTTCGCAGATATCATGTTTTTGTGATGAAAATTAGCGAATGGTCGTTATATAAGAGCAATTTATGGGATCATCTGGCGAACAGAAATGAAACCGTTATTTATGAAACATAAAAAGAGTAAATGCTTACAAACTTAATTAGCTGCTAAGTAGTAGTTTCCTTTTTTTATTGTATCCTCACAATAATACGTGTGGTACAAGAACAGAATAATATTTCTGTTATACAAGTTTTGAATACTTTATAATGGCAGTTAGGTTCTCAAATAAGGCCATAACTCAACTTGAGAAGTTATTTCTAAGCATCGTAGAGTAATGGATTGAATGTGGCGGCCGTATTTTTTCAGCCCACTTCTACATATCGATAGCCTGTTTTCAATCCCTCTTAAAATGCTTTTAGTCGTTTTCAAGCCATTGCGAAATCTACACCCGTTTCTTTTTGGCGAGCATGGGATAAAAAAAAAGGAACGATGAACACTTTGACTCTTTATCTAGTTCCAAGTTCAACCCTTTAGCGACACTTTTCAATTATATTAAGAGCCTCACAAGGTGTGAAATACTCCATAATGGTAATTAGGTGCTCATATAAAGCTATAGCTCAACGTAAGCAGCTATTTTCAAGCATCATAGAGTAATAAATTGAATCCAGCAGCCATTTTTTTCCCGCCACGTTCCTATATGCTAAGCACTATCGTACCAGTGTTACTCGTTGGAACAGAAATACATTTTCATACTCAGTCCCTTTAAACAAGTATTGTTCGGACATTAAACACTTATTGGCTGTGAAAGTGTTTACTGTTATTAGGAAAATGCCCTTTTTTCACACTAACAGTCCATTTAAAAGATGTACTGTTGAGAAATTAAATTTTATTTGTGGACCTTACATACTTAGAACACAAATACGAGAAACGACAAAATAAATGTGTCTTTCACACCCGCATCGTCTGAAATGATAAAAATTCAATGTTATAAAGAAATGGTTCACTACTTAAGGGCCCGACATGGGCAGGTGGTTAAGGCACTCGACTCGTAATCTGAGAGTCGCAGGTTCGAATTTCCATCAAACCAAACATGCTCGCCCTTTCAGCCGTGGGGACGTTATAATGTAGTGATCAATCCCACTATTCGTTGGTAAAAGAGTATCCCAAGAGTTGGCGGTGGGTGGTGATGATTAGCTACCTTCCCTCTTGTCCTACATTGTAATATTATGGACGGCTAGCGCAGATAACCCTTGAGTAGCTTTGCGTGAAATTCAAACCAAATCAAACTAAACCACTATTTAAGCCTGAGGAACCCACGGGTAAATAAATAATAAGTAAATCGACCTAAAGTAGTGTAACATAAACCGCCGATTTTCCTTTTTGTACCAACTGGACCTGCTTAGCTGTTAAAAAGAAGGTTACGTGCAAACCTAATAAGACATTCACCTACAAGTATGTTAAAAAATATCGAAATGCATTACGTTTGTATACGTTTCAACTGTACACCAGCGAAGGAAAATATCATAAAACAGACATAACTGCATATTCGTTTGCCCGAACTGACTCCACTGCAGGCCTGGCATGGCCGAGCGCGTTAAGGCGTGCACTCGTAATCCGAGGGTCGCGGGTTCGCGCCCGCGTCGTGCTAAACATGCTCGCCCTCCCAGCCGTGGGGGCGTTATAATGTGACGGTCAATCCCACTATTCGTTGGTAAAAGAGTAGCCCAAGAGTTGGCGGTGGGTGGTGATGACTAGCTGCCTTCCCTCTAGTCTTACACTGCTAAATTAGGGACGGCTAGCACAGATAGCCCTCGAGTAGCTTTGTGCGAAATTCCAAAACAAAAGACTCCACTGCCTTGTATACAATTACATCTACACATTACGCATGCATAACTTAACATTTCTGAAACAGGTGGCAAATTTATCTGTCGAATGAAAGAAATAAATGAAACGTAAAATAAAAACTTTAAAACAGCTTAACAGTCCTAGCCCTTTATAGAGAAAGTTATATCTATAAAACTTTTAGTGTGTACAGTCTTATTCCATACTAATTCATTGTACTAAACTTCATAAATCCTATAAAACGCAAATTCTGCCCGTTATTTGGATTCAACACAAAACTACACTACACGTAGCTATAAACTAAGTACATAAACCAAGCATATTTAATTGTTTGCTTGTTTTTTTTAATTTCGTGCAAAGCTACACGAGGGTTATCTGCGCTAACTGTCCTTAATTTAGCAGTGAAAGACTAGAGGGAAGGCAACTAAGTCATCACTATTCACAGCCAACTCTTGGGCTACTCTTTTACCAACTAATACTGGGATTGACCGTCACATTATAACGCTCACAAGGGGCAAAAAGAGAGAGCATATTTGATGGGAAGGTGATTCGAACTCACGACCCTTAGACTGCTGGTAGAACGCCCTAACCACTTCGCCATGCCAGGCCTAATTGTTTGCTTCAACCACTATATACAACTGGTACTCTATTAACATGTTTCTAGTTTAAAACTAGAGTAATAACAAAATCTACTTATTAAACATTTCGTCGAATTTTTCAGGGCTGTGTGTGTGTGTGTGTTTTCTTATAGCAAAGCCATATCGAGCTATTTGCTGAGTCCACCGCTTTCAGTGTGTAAATAAATACTTTCTAAGAATATATACATATAAAACAAACTTGAGTCTGTTTGACAAAAAAAAAATCGTATATACATCTTTTCTTTAAAATTTCATCAACTTTTTCGACTGTTAAAAGGCCCGCCATGGCGAGGTGGTGAAGGCACTCGACTCGTAATCTGAGAGTCGCAGGATCAAATCATCGTCATACCAAACATGCTCGCCCTTTCAGCCGTGGGAGAGTTATAATATACGATCCATCCCACTATTCGTCGATAAAAGAATAGCTAAAAACTGGCGGTGGGTGGTGATGACAAGCTGCTTTTCCTCTTGTCTTAACATTGCTAAGAACGGCTAACGCAAATAGCCTTCGTGAAGCCAAGTGCGAAATAAAAACAAACAAACAAATTGACTGTTTCAGCTGTCCCCATCTCATGATAAAATCATATATTCAAAATTAAAGTATCACACAGGTAGATAAACTAAAAAACGACAACCACTGAAAATAAGCATCCGTATCTTTAAAGCATGATAAGTTTCGTCACTAATCTTCGAACGTGATGCAAATATACAGATATTTACATGTTTTGTGGATGGTGTTTGCAACATAAACTTAAGTTCTGCAAATCTGATAAAAGTCGAGGTGAAGTTTCTTCTGACTTATTTTATTGTTGTTGTTTTTCTACATTTGCAGGTGTAATACGTAGATATTTATTGCTTCTGTTCATTGTGCCTTTCTATAGCTCATTTAACCGTTAAACTTGGATATGTATATATATATATAACATTATGTTACACAAATTTTGTTCCTGGATAGTATGTGTCATTTCTTAATTGCTTATGTTGTAAAACTACAGAAAATGGCTATTATTTCCTTCAAACTTTGCTTTTGTGAATTAAATTTAGAAATTAACCTATTTTCTATATAAAAACGAGCAAATTTGCATATTTTTATTTACATAAGGTCTGAATGAAACAGCATGTGGATCAAGATTTACATGTATTTATACTAAATTTATACAAAAAATGTTTAGAAGTGAGTAGTTTTTCGAGATTTGAGACTGTAATGTAAATCATTTT
This sequence comes from Carcinoscorpius rotundicauda, assembly GCA_011833715.1. NCBI lineage: Eukaryota > Metazoa > Arthropoda > Merostomata > Xiphosura > Limulidae > Carcinoscorpius > Carcinoscorpius rotundicauda. The sequence continues at coordinate 163,679,994 of CM022391.1, read as the reverse complement.
CACGTATCAGCCCCCAAATATAGTCTCCCTTCATGTTTTCGTTAGACGCTCCTTAGTAGCGGCGTTTAAAGTCCAGTACATCCTGGTGGAAGCGCTCGCCTTGCTCCTCTGAGTATGCTTCGATGTTCTCCTTGAATTTATCAAGATGAATGTCAAGGATATGGACTTTCAGGGACATCCTGCAGCCCATTTTGCCGTACTTCTTCACTAGAGCCTCAACCGATTTCACATAAGCTTCCACCGTATGATTGCTCAAGAAGCCCCGAACCACTACGACATAGCTCCTCCAAGCTTTATTTCCCTTCCTACTGAGCTTCTTTGGGAATTCTGTGCACTCCAGGATCTTCTTTATTTGTGGTCCAACGAAGACACCAGCTTTGATCTATGCCTCAGACAGCTTAGGGAATAAGTGTCGATGGTACTTGAAGGCTACAAACTCCTTATCAATAGCTGTGACAAGTTGTTTCATAAGACACAATTTTATGTGCAATGGTGGGAACAACACCTTTTGGAGATCCACAAGTGGCTCACACTTGACATTGTGCTTCCTCACAGAGAACTCGGTTCGTTGTGGCCGGTGATTTCTACTGTAGTGCACTTCTGTGTCCCTGCTGTTCCAAAAGCAAAGATAACAGGTAAACTCGGTAAAGCCTCCTTAGAGACCCATCAGGAATGCCACCATTTTGAAGTCTCTGATAACCTCCCAGCCACAGTCATCATACTTCAAGGCTTATAGCAAGGCTTATACGCTGTTGTATTCCTCTTTGAGGTGCACTAAAATATATTTAAATTTTAAAAGGTCCAAAATTTGTGTAATATAAAATTTTACCATTCAAGCAAGCAAAAATTGTCCGTCTTACCTTTTAGAGTTTTTTGCAGTGCTCGCAGGGTTTGTCTTAATCCCCGACAGGCATGCTAAAATATGCCTTGTAGGCTTTACACATTTTAGCAGATGCAGTCAGAGAGTATTATTTTATTCTTGTCTTAATATATTAGCTACATACATAGCAGAATGCGTCTGGAGAATGCTTGCAGCTTCTTGATGCCATCTCTGATAAAATCAGATAGGCCTATGTGTTCCCTTAAGCAGCTAGAACTAAACTGAAATGGTTAGTGGTAAGCCCATCTATATATATTGAAGTTCTAAAAAAATTCCAAAAGGTTCTACAACATTCCAGAAAATTCTCTATTAGCTAGTCAGCACTGAATCTACCTGGAATGTTCTGGAAAATGGGTAAATTTGAAAAGTTTGAATAATAAAATAGGTCTTTTCCATTTACTTTAGGCATAAACAAATGAAAAATAACACTTTATGAACAGGAACAAGAAAAAGTAAACCTTTTGTTATATAGTGTAATGAATATCTGATACAACCATCTATGGAAACTTATCGTATAACAAATGTCAAAAAGCTTAGAAACGAAAATTTTTCTCAGTAATTCAGAACTTGCAACAAATGAAAAGAGGGAAAAGTTGTCTCTAAATCGTCAGTAGCAAGACTCATTAAAAGCACATTTTACTCAAGACATTATGGGTAACAGTTTGTTGAGTTTCACATTTTGAACATTTTCATATCGGACGTTAATTTAGTGTCAAGGCGATTAATACGCTAGAAACCTAAAACTCAATAATATCTTTTAATACAACCTTGAATAATGTTCACACAGTCGTGTTCGCTTTTAACTATAAGAAATGTTTAAAGACGATTTTTTGCAGTTTTAAATGTTCTTATGGGTTACTAACTGCTATCCAAACAAACCTCAAGGGCTGTTAAATTAAAGAGCGCTAGAAAAGGTCCAGCTGTTCAATCTATTCAGTAAAACTTAAACCTCTGACTTTGTGAGTAACTTACGAAAATGTTTTTTATAAAATCAAAAATGTTTAAATTTTGTGACGTTTTAGTCGAAGTACATCATACAGTGATCCACACCACGAAATGTGTGGTTATTGAAGATGCCCATTTAATAACATTGTGTAACGACTGATTTTAATCGCATAAAGCTAAAACCAACATCCAAAAAATAAACAGCTTAAAACATCCAGTAATATGATAGAAAATACTACAGAGGTAATCATTTAATATTTAACTTTCAGCAAAAATTGCTTGTATTCTAAGATAGATGTAGCATTAGATACGTCTATATATGAATTCAGAGTGCTGTCCTGTAAACTAAAAAGAACACGATTTAAAATTTAAATTTACCTTCTAAGCTATTCCACACTTCCCTTGAAACCTCAGTATTGTGTAGCATGAACTAATTTTATATAATCGACATGATGCCCGCGTTACAAACTCTAAAGTTTATAGATATAGCACAAGTGAACCTAACAGTTACAGAATAAAAGACTTTTCCAAGCTACGTGACCTAATCGTTGTACACCAACTCTAAATTCCGCCAAAAACGGGTTGTATGCAACAAAAACCATTAATTTTCCATCATTAAAACGAAGAATGAAACGCCTGAGGGCGCCTACATACCCAAGCTACGTGACTGACCCAAGATTCTTTAAGATACAGCACGTTCGTAAGGCTAAAAAACTCGTTTGAGAATCACATTATCTAGCCGAACACACACACACACACACACACGGGTACAATTCCAATACTTTGTTTGGTTCTTATTTCAGTCATTAAACTAGCTTATGGTATAGTTTTAATTCATTACTTTTGTACACAACTGTATTTCATTCTTGACTTAACTTGACTAAACCATCGCGAAACCTTACTAAAAACAAACTATATACACAATATGGATATCAGTGAAATCAATACGGAATTAAATAAATTATACATTTTATATGTGTTCAGAAAGAAAAAGCTCCCCCATCCTAGTGGCACAGCGGCATCTCTGTGGACTTATACTGCTAAAGATTGGGTTTCCACACCTGTGGTGGGCAGAGCACGGATAGTCTTTTGTGTAGTTTTGTGCTTAATAGTAAACAAAAAACTTCAGATTTCGTAATCTATATCTGTATTTACCCTTTAAGCGGTGTTTGATTTAATGTTTCATAGTGAAGGAAAATAGCTTTAATTTAATCACATTCAAATTTCCTTACTTATGTATACGGAAAGCAAGTTACACCTGCTATATAGTAAGTTTAAACTGTATGGATACTTATGGTTCAAATTACGTTTTTCTACCACAGATCGATTTTGATGTAAATGGTGTTTTAGTTAAAACTATGAAGGTGACTGATCATTCAGTAATTTGATAAATTGCTGTATGGTATATATTCTACAGACAAAAAGTATATCTCAATACTTCTATAAAGTTTGGTTTGTAACTTCAATAGCCCAAATTAGAATTTTAGATCCTAAAATAAAATTAGTACCAAATATATATACAATTAGTAAAGAATAATGAACTGCAAAATAAAAACAACACGCTTTAAAATATAAGTTAGCCTTCCAAGCTATTTCAAAACAGGCTTAAAAAGTTTTTAAAAAATACAATTTTTAAAGTCATACTAGATTTCTGAACTGGATAGAAAAATAAAAGTATGCTACATGAATTTTGTGACAGTAAAAACACGTTACTCTTAAAAATTTATGGCCTAGTGCGTTAAAGCGTGCGCTTCGTAATCTGAGGGTCGCGGGTTTACGCCCGAGTCGTGCCAAACATGCTCGCCCTCCCAGCCGTGGGGGCGTTATAATGTGACGGTCAATCCCACTATTCGTTGGTAAAAGAGTAGCCCAAGAGTTGGCGGTGGGTGGTGATGACTAGCTGCCTTCCCTCTAGTTTTACACTGCTAAATTAGGGACAGCTAGCACAGATAGCCCTCGAGAAGCTTTGTGCAAAACTCCAAAACAAACTTAAAAATTTACATTATTTACCAGTTCTGTGGATATTTTTACCGCTGTTCATTACCAATAGTCGACTACCACTAGTTTTTCTCGTGAACATACATATATATATATATATATAGAGAGAGAGAGATAATAAAAATATGTATTTAACGCACAGTGTTGGCCATCTCTTGATAGACTCTATGTTCCAATACACATATGATAAATTCTGATATTCTCAAGTTTGGCGCCGCAGAGCAGTCGCACTCACACAACAACGGATCAATAACACAGCATCTCTTGTGCTTGTCCTACTTACACGTTCTTCGCTTTACATTATGATAATCGTATATGGTCCCTAGCGATTGTTTATATTTCTAAAATTAACTGGGTTAATGTGAAAAACGTTTTAGCAAATTATACCTTGATACACAGTCAAATTACTGTTCATTGTTATTTTACAAAATTAAGTTCATACAAAATATTTTATTATTAATATTGTATTATTCTTGGCTACAAAAGTAAAATGGGACTAGTTAGATTCACTGCAATTCTTAAAACACGATGATTTATTTGGCAGGTAAAGTGGCTTTACATGGCTAAATAATAAATAGAAGGAGTGAAAACACACACACAAACAGGCTCTGTTGAATCGGCTATCTTGAAGGTCAATGCAGAGACGATCAGGAAATCATTTTTTTTAAATCGTGTGTTATATCTTAACATTAATTAAAGTGGAATAAGAAACTTTAAAAACCTCAGAAGTCTGCAAAATACAAATATCTATTATGAAAGCCCAAACAAAACCGAATATTAACAAACACTACGCCTAACTAACTTTAAAAGACTAAATCAACTATATTAAATCAAAAATTTTCAAACCATCAACTTTCCTAGTTACACAGAAGCAACTTACAGGATTGCACTGTATTTCCATGAGATTGTTTTATCTTTAAGTATCCAGGGTATTAAATTCAAAATCCCTATCACTAGTAAAATACTATGTGTTAGGTCAACAGCCAGAAAATAGACACAGCTTTGGTTGCGGGGTGCAAAAGTTAAAAAAAAACACAGATTCTAAACATGGCAGTAATAATAAAAGGATTACATCACTCAGTTACTAGTTTGAAGTAGCTAATGGCTGATTTAAAACACAAAATTGTTCCAGTTTGTTTGTTTGTTGAAGTTCATTCCAAGCTACTCGAGGGCTACCAGCACTAACCATCCATAATCTAGCAATGATAGAGAAGAGGGAAGGCAGCTAGTCATCACCATCCATCGTCAATTCTTGTGCTACTCTTTTATCAATGAACAGTGGAATTTACCGTGACTTACAACACCCCCATGGCTGAGAAAGCGAGCATGTTCGGTTACTGGTTTAAGTGCAAATCTGCTAATTAGGCTGTGCTTACAAGATTTCAAGTAATGTTCAAGTTAGACTTGAATTTTAAGCTGAACAGACAAGAAAAGCATTATTCGTGAATCTTGTAACACTAATGAAGTGCTACGCTTAAAAAAAATGACGTTGCGTTATTTAGCAGTGCTGTGAAGATTATTACCGTCGCTCAATAAAGAATGGACAAACAGTATTGATTTTGCTCGTATATAGAACATATTTCAGCTTTTATCATAAGCAATTAAACCAGCAACTAAAGGCTTATCTGAAATTACCTCTCAATAAGGATTTATCTATACATTTGCTATCCTTCTTTAACGTTAGATTAAAACAAAAAAACTGTGGAATTAGTAGGAAAAAAACATATATTTATTGATAAGTTAATGAAACGCATTTTCTTGTTTGGATTATCTTATCCTACGCTATAACAACCTCATCCATAGTATATTCAGTATCTACTGATTCGTATGCTGCGTCTTTTTACTTATCTTATGAGTCCATTCCCAGATAATATTACAGGGGTTTTCCAAGTTAATCAGAAATTGTGCACCTGGCAAAATATTTATACAGTTGAAAATTCACCTGTATATGTAAGTTCAAGGGGATAAATATTACAAAAGAAATGTTTATAACGTTATAAAATTCCATTCCAGAGTTGATAAATAAATGTATTTACTAGAATATTCTTCATTTCTTCTATCATTTGTTTCTAGGCTTGTGTATATAAGAGGTCTAATAAGGTGGCATGTATTTAAAAAGGATAAAGTTAAAATATAATTGTGTAATTGCAAAAAAAAAAAAAAAATCATTAGGAAAAGCTCAGTGATACTACTCGTCTCAGTTAGGAAAGAAATGGCTGAATATCAGGTATTGAGGTCCTATAATTTGCTTGTAGCCATTATCTGCCACTAGAAACAATTGACATGGAAGAGGACATGTGAAATTAATAAAATAATGCCAGTAATAATTTATATTGTGAAAAATTGAGTTTCATAAAATTTATAAATACACATTTATGTAGATGGAGAAATTTTTTCGGGATTTTTTTAATCGTAAATAATTTTGAAATTATAAGCTAAAGGAAAGGCAGCTAGTCATTAATACTCATCATTAACTCTTAGAGTGCGCTTATGTCAACTGTGAATTGACATTGTACAATTATTTCCTGGATTTAGAATTAACAGTGATAACGACACATTGTCAAGTATTTTGGTCAAACATTATTGAATGTACGCTGTAAGTTTAATTTAACAGCAGCTTTCTGAGCAACTCGATCGTCTTGATGGCATCCCAGTATCGAAACTGTTGACTACGAAATTCACATTGGAGAGGACATTAACAGTTAATAAACACAGCCCTACTTCTTGTGATGATATGCAAAATAATTTTTATAATACTAAGTATACTTCTGCATGATCCCCGAAATAGTTCTGTTTCAAAGGTAACTAAAACCAAAATTAAGAGTAACTTTTATTTTTTGTCTTTGCTGCGTTGTAGCCTACAAAGTACATAATTCGTCTCGTAATTCACGAGACGGACAAGTTTTCCTGCCGTCATGAGAGTATAAATTGAAACTCTAACCGGTTTTTCTAATACGTCATTTTAGTTCATATTGACTGACCAACAGACAACCCACTACTGTAAAGTGGTGCGACTGGTTAAGACAGGTGACCCTTCAGGCAGATTCCCTTTAATATGTGAGTAAATCTGGTAAGAATTGCTAATTGTAATGTCGATTTTGGTGCTCTAAGGGTTGGCCCTGTATGAGAATATTAAGTACATTAAACGTGGGAAAAGGTTTCACTAAATGACTGAGGATACTTAAAATCAATGACTCAACCCATTTGTGTCATATGAGGGTTAAAATAAGTCATTAACAGGTTATACGAACGTTCGAGAAATCTGTCAGGTAAAATAATTGAATACTCATTATCACATTGGACACCAGAGACCAAGAGTTATGAATTGGTATAGACGTTAAAACAATTAAAACGGATATTTTATTTAATTTTTTTACATAGAAAGTGAGACCATATTTTCAACACAGTTTGTTTGTTTAAAGTTAAGCATGAAGCTGCACAATGGCCTATCATGGCTCTGCCTACCACGGGTATTTAAACCAGGTTTCTGCCCTGTAAGTCTGCAGATATACCACTGAGCTACTGGGGGTACAATATAGTTGCACACTTCTATTACAGCACATGGATGACAAGTTTTGATCGTCCATGCATACAGCACATTCAAAGTTTTTAAAGACGCGCATAAGCACAATTTATTTTGGGCGGTTAAATTATTATTACAAATATCCATCACTTACTTAGAATGTTGCTTCAAATGTTCAACATTGTCTTATTACATAAACATTCAATTAATCTTTTTCAAAACAAATAACAAAAACTGGACCAAATAATACTCCAATTCTTAATAAAAATAACAGAATTTGCAGACTCAAGAGTAAACTATTGCTAGACAAAAATTATTCACCACTTTATTCTTTCAAAAGTAGGTGGTGTAACATTCTTGAAAAACCTTATTATTTTACCACCCTTCGAAGAAAATTAACAAATTTTTGACTCAAAAATGAGCCACATATACGATGTGAGAAAAATCTGGATTAGATTTGAACTGAGAACACAAAGCCGATAACATATTTGTATTGAAATTTTAATATGCGCACTTAAATGGCGAAGAAAATTTCATTCGAAAATCCTTACATGTACTCGAAGATTCTGATCTCAGGATTTATCGATAACCATTGACAAAAGAACTCCAATACAAAGAAAACAGAAATTAAATCAATGTTTTTTCAGTAAATACCAGAAGAGTTATTCTGCTTTCCAAAGTCACTGGTTTATTTTTATAATTTCATGCGAAATATTAACTGCTCTCACAAAGCTTTAACAAAATTAGAACTATGTTTTGCACCTGTTATTATTTCCATGAAAAAAGTATTGTGCAGATAATGTACAGTTTATTAGTACAGTCATTAAGGTATTTAAGGCAACAACTCTGAAAAGAAAAAACGATTTTAAGTTACCAATAAAAAAACTAAAAATCAAAACCCCGAAAAGAACAATTTTAAGACATTTAAGTACAACTATAAAACTGCTTAAAATAAACACGGATTTAAAAAAATAAACATAGAAAAACAAAATTCCCACATATACAGTTTCTTCGATTGTTACAATTTCACCTTTAGGAAACTGATAAGCCACGTTCAACTTAAAGTAACATTACACAAAATAATTAAAAACAATCGTTTAACCTCAACGGACCTAAAAGTTAGGTAAATGCAATATAAGAGCATTGATAAGAATTTCGTAATGCTTATTTCTGACACTCGAAATCATACTATGATGAAACGGTCAGTTACTACCGTTTCAAAATAATTCAGCAATTTCGATTAGAATCATTAAATGCAATAAGAATATTCTCGTCTTCTACTTGTGTATACATCGGAAATACACGTGTAGAAAAGGCTTAAAATTACGTGTTTGTTTGGGGTTTAATACGCTAAAAATCCTGAAAACATTAGTAGAAACTTTAATTAATTCTGATAATCAAAATGACAAAAATTCGAGTGCACATACTATAAAATTTTATCTTACCTTGATACAATCTGTGTATTAAAGTACCACTGTAACAAACGAATAAACTGATTATTTGTACCATTTACAACGTGGAAAGTTAACGTTAAACCGGATTCGAGGTGTTTCCGCACTATGACGCTCAACGAGAGATTCACGTCAATTATGAAATCACAAATCTGTGTATTAGAACTTCCTGTTGTGAAATTCATGTTTCAAGCAGATGGTATAGCTTCTTATGTAATGCTGATCAAAACTGCCGGAACCGTTGCTCTTGGTTACCCTCTCCCCCAAGAAAAAAGTATTATGATCCCATAGATTGAAAAGAGATGGTGAGCAAGATAAATATCCTCTTCGTGACACTAAAATCCACCTTCATTTAAATTTTGTTCAATAATTATATCATTATAAATTGGATTTTTTAAATAAGAACAAAGAATTAAAACTCACAATTCTTTTCCGATATAATTCATAGTGTTGTTAGAGAAAGTCCAGGGTCTAGTGGGCACAATCAGAGGGCACATTACTTTAGCCCTGTTATTTTGTAGGTAGCAGTATGCAAAAATAGTGGTCTCTAATTAAAAGTTAAAAGATCAGAAGTCATATATTGATAAATATGGTACCATGTGCACGCTTTCTATCTGAAGAAAACTGACCAATACTATATCAAAACGTGTAGTATGTTTCCCCCAAAAAATAAATGACTTCATTGTGCTTGTTATAATACGTTCTCCACAAAGATAACTCACTTCAATATGCATATTGTAGTATGTTCCCACAAAGATAACTCACTTCAATATGCATATTGTGGTATGTCTCCACAAAGATAACTCACTTCAATATGCATATTGTAGTATGTTCCCACAAAGATATCTCACTTCAGTACGCACTTTAAAATAAACGCACAAAAATAAACCGCTTAATCATGATAATAAATAATTTTTGTCAAGATATTTTTCTAACCAGCATTATACCCTGAATAAGACTGGAAAATTTGAGCATTCGATTCTTATTATAAAGGTAGATTTAAAACCATAAATTAACTGAGTTTTACATATAATTAATCTATTTTGGTCTGTAAAACAGTTCGAAGAAAATTAACAAATTATAAACGTCTACCTTCTTGGGTTTATACTGTATATAACACACTGCAGTTGATTCGAAAATCGAACCGATTCATTAGCAAAAAAGTTCAAAATTCATGTTTTGGCTGAAAAACGAAGAGCTCAACCCTGAAATAAAGCGCCTTTCAAATGTTATCAAAACTAGGTAATTAATCCTACTGAGTGTGCAAGTTTGACATTAAACAACATTTAAATTAGCATATTATTAGACGATTTATTCAAAATATAATAACTTTCTGAACATTCAATTAAAAATTGTAAAATAATAGAATATATTTAGAGAAATATTTTTAAAAAGGTACCAAGTTAAAAATTCCAACCGTGTCGACCAACTCCGCTTACTTTCATGGTTTAGAGTTCAAAATAATTTCGAAAGTGAACTTCAGAGGTCACCCCTCTGCTCCCCAACATACACACACAACCTTTGATTCCCCCTAAAAAACATTAAGAAATTGTTTTTCGAAAATGAGAGTGGAGTTAATTTCTAAATCGCTTTTATTAATGAATGTAAGCTTAATTACAAATTACATATACATGGGCCTCCCGCTAGTACAGCGGTAAGTTAAATGATTTATTACGCTACAATCAGGGGTTCAATGCCTCTCGGTGGGCTCAGCAGAGAGCCCGATGTGGTTTCACCATAAGAAAATACATATACATGGATTCTTACAGATCGTTCCACTCTTCCAATCATATTATACCTTTCACCAAAACAAATGCGCCCCCCACCGGCTCAGCGGTATGTCTGCGGACTTACACGCTAAAATTCGGGTTTCGATACCCGTGGTGGGCAGAGCACAGATAGCCCATTGTGTAGCTTTGTGCTTAATTCAAAAACAAAACAAACAAAACAAAAAAAATGCGATTACAATTTTCTCTCTTAAACATTACACCGTGTATTCTTTACATAGAAGTTTATTCTTCATGGCTATATCGTGTAAGTTACTTATAGACGGATTCTTATGAAACGCATATATTATCCATATTTACAGTAGTACATATATATATGTTTGCCTTACCCAATAAAATTCCTTATAAAATAGTACACGGATAGAAGATTTTCATCGGACAAGTTTAAACGCGGCATTTGTTGGTTAGCGGTGTCGACTTGCTGATTGTTGTCTGCCAGACTAAACTGGACTACGGTACTCATAGCGGTCAACATCCAAATGTACGAAGCAACCACGGTGAGCAATGCTGACAGGTCCAATAGATGGCAGTTGTTTCAGGTGCTGCGGCTCGGTCGTTTGGTGATACTAAGGGGTAAAATGTCCGGCACGATTAACAGTATTAACATGGAAGCATTCACTAGGAGTTAAAACATTCAGTCTTATTATGCACCATTCCTTGAAAGATAACGATACTGGCAAGAGTGTAGTCTTTCAAATCATTAAAGTATTTTATGTATGTATCGAAAAGTACCAACACGACGCTCCAACTCGTTCTACGTAACTGGCCTTTGTCGTGATGACATCATCACAACGCAAGCAGAATAGATTTCCCGAGCACTCCATGTTGAGAAATATGTCCGCTATATGTAGGAACAGCCTGAAAGACTGGCTGATTAACAATGTGAAATTATTTTATGTTACATACACAATATTATAAGACGTTCATACATTATCGTTATTTTCCTGATAAACTATATCAGTTATGGAAGAATAAGTTGTTTAACTAAAAGATTTCTCGTTTAAATGAAAACAGGTTTCATTCAATCTCTGTACACTCAAAAACACAATACATAAATTAAAACTAATATTGTTAGCATAGCGATCAAGTATTTATGAGTCATTGCATCTCGGTGAAGTTGATAATTATTAATATCTGTAATGTGTACCAGGGGGATTTATACATTCTGGCAGTAAAGTTACCGAAAACAAGAGAAAATATTCAATAGCTGCGGCTGTAATTAAATCTCAAATCAATGGAAAGGGGGAGCTACGAGTATAAAGTTTGTACTTAAAAAAACCCAAGGAATTCCATTTTATGAGGCACTAATGCTGCGGCTAAAAGCGAAAATTACTCTTTAGAAAATAATTAAAAAAAAATTAATACGCTAATATTTCGTCATTCCGTTTCATCAGGTCTAAATTTTCACACTACTAGCCTTGGTGAAGTTCCAATGGCAAGACGTTGAATGAATTATCTGTAAATAAAAGTGTGTGTGTTTTTTTACAGCAAAGACACATTGGGCTATCTGCTGAGCCCACTGACGGGAATCAAAACTCTGATTTTAGGGTTGTAAATCCGTAGACATACCGCTGTACTAGCGGGGGGCGAAATGAAAGGTCTTTCCCCTGCATTTTTGCCAAAGTATTATCAGTCTTGTGATCAAAGTTTTACACATAACACCAACCTACGAATCAAACCATATTTGTCGACTTTATACACAAACGTAAATATCCTGTGACTTGTGAAATAGAACTTTTTAATAAGCACTGATCAAACGCCGCTTTAAAAACAAATATATAAATTTTCGACAATAAAGTCAAACAAAAAGCTGCTTTAATGGAACAAATGTTTCTATGAAGTTGCTTTTACTCTATATTCAGACATTTGGTTTAGTTATTTAAAAATTTCACGTTTAAACTCGGACGAAAGACATATCAATTCAGAATTTGTACTTTTTTTTTATAAAATAATGCTAACTTAAACACTGTCGTCTACTATTAAAATAAATCAGCAGATAGCCCTAGGTGACTTTGCTGCAAGAAAAATACACACACATTAAAATAAATGCAACGAAACACGTCCTTCTTGCATAACACTTAGTCCATTACGAATGTGTTGAAATCCTTCACACTTAATTGGTTTGCTCGGTTACCTTAACTTTTGCTATATAAACTGGTTGTATATGTAGGTTATTTTGTTTCAGAAATTTACCTAAAATGTGAGATAAGAATGCCCCTGGAATTGCGCAAATTTCTACTTCTTAGAGTCAGCTCAATAAATCAATTATCACTCACAACTGGCTCGAACATATCAACCGAGTTGGTGATCCCAAATTGCTAAATAGTTTCCATACTGTAACTTCTAACATGTTTTGTATATTTTCAGAAACTTTTGCAAGCTTTTAGCGTACATTAAGAGTATTTTGTAGACATAAAATAAGAATTTTGAATAAAGCATTTCCTCTTAAGATATCTGCATGAATATTTAGAGTCGAAGCGTTGACTTCCCTGAGTGCAAAGTGATTTTCATGTTAAGATTAAAGATACTTTGCTTCGTCTGAAAATTCTCAAATTTCATTTTCTAAAATCGAAAACGTTCTAAGTAACTTTAAAACATTTTTCAGTGTGACTTTATTTTCTATGTGTTATTTTCTGTAGCCTAGCTCTTTAAGAAGGTGATCAATATGAACGACCTCGCACCCACAAAAAGATAAAAAATAAAAAATATTTAAATTATATTTCAGAATGAATTCAAATTGTAACATGAAACTACATTTAATAATACTTAATAAATTTTTTTTAATTACAACACTATTTATCTATTTCTGTTTAACTGACTAACTTTACATAACATTTCATTCGATATATTAAAACTTTGACTTTCTATTGGTTATAAATAATACAGCATTAAACGTCAGATAGAAATACTGGCACATTCTGAAAAGAAAGGATGTGATTTCCTAGTTTATGTCTCTGTAAGAGACATATAAGATTGATAGTTATAAAAAATATATTTTGTCTGAACGATGACATTATTATAGTAAGCAATTTAAGTTAACTTTTTTATTTTGAAAAATATGATAAATAAATTAGAGAAGATGGGAAGCCTAAATAACTGATGTCAAAATTCCCACTCTGTGAAGAATTGAAAATTTTTCTTTTTAACATTGACTTATAAAATTAAGAACTGAAAATGTATTTTATATGAAAACATGCATAATTAGCTACGTTTTTATGGCAGCTGTACACGTTAGAGCAAAGTTTGAATGTAACTTCGTAAAACCTCCTGATAGGGCCATAAAATGATACCTGTATAGAAAGCTATTACTTTCCATCAAACATGGCATGCAATTAGCATCTAATGAGAGAAATAAAGAAAGAAGGGACATTAATTAACATTATCTTTGAACATAACGGCTATCCTCAGTTAGTATAAGTATATTCTGTACCTCTTACAAGTTATGCTCAGTTATATGCCTTGCCGTTGATATTAACTTTTTTATTATACACAGCTACTGAAAAACATATTAATAATGATAAAACATGTAAAGAATATTTATGTTGTTTATACTTATAAGTAAATTTATTACATTTGAAAAATGGTAATATATGTGAAATTATTAAAAATGAGATTAATGATAATGCCTCACAAACTGAATATGAGAAACATTTTTTTAAAAAAAACGTCGTATCAAAAGCGTTTTAGTATATCGTTTGTAGTCTGCAAATTAAGCTTCTTAATGCATTACGTTCATCAAAATGATTACTTTTTTAAAAAGGGATATCTTTTATTTTAACGGGTATTGTTTCTTCCTTATCCCACTATTCGTTGGTAAAAGAGTAGCCCAAGAGTTGGCGGTGGGTGGTGATGACTAGCTGTCTTCCCTCTAGTCTTACACTGCTAAATTAGGGACGGCTAGCGCAGATAGTCCTCGAGTAGCTTTGAACATTATAAGTCCTTAGACTCACCACTGAGCTACCAAAGATGGGATCAACCCACTGGACCAGTAAGAAGGGCTGACTGGTTTACCAATTTTTCTGAATGATGAATGAAGTTAAAATAAGTAAAAATAAATAATAACAATAAATTCATGTTAAATTAATATATAACATTATGTTAATCATCCTTAGCCTAGTTTGTAAATAACTCATGAAATTAAACTTCTCCAACATAATATACGTCACATAATAAGTTGCTTATGATAAAATTGATAAGATAAATAACGTCTGAACAACTTCTGCGTCTGTATGTTATTCCAACTAGTCTGACGAAACTCATTATTGGACAAAAGGCCTCATTGGCAGAGGATATAACAGACATAGTGAATTTGACACGTTATAACATATTTTTCTTTGCTTTCACAACTCTTGTTAGAATTGAAGCTAAGTTCTATTTCAATTAAACAGTATTAAGGTAACCTGTTTAGCTCTCAAAGTTACCGAAACTGTTTATTCAAGTCGTTAAATATATTTCAGACCAAGAAAACGTGGCATTATTTATATACAAGTAACAATAATGCCATTCTTTTCAGGATTAAGAAACACTTCTGTGACTAACGAAGTGACACTCTCACTTCAAATAAGGGATGTTATATTGTTCGAGCATCACTCGACTTGTCAGTGCAAACGATCACAGTAATTTTCTATACATTGTGATCGACATCACACCAATCCTTCAAATGAGAAAGCTTACGTGACACCCTTGTAGATTGACCTAACTTACTGAGTAAATAAATCGAGGTGAACTTAACGGCTTCCTTGACTGATATACTTTATCCAACATGTATAAAAAAATTGCAAATTTTATATATCAATTAAAGGGGTAGTTAAAGCATACTATGCCTGCATACCACAAAGATATCAATCCACCAGTTTTTCATGGTAAAATAAGTAACAAAGAACAACATCTTATGTCCAAGTAAGTGTCAAACAAATAGAATATTATTGCAAAATGATGTTATGAAAAACCTGTTTAGAATCACAAGCGTATTGCACTTTCAAAAACTTTTAGGTTCGTATAATAGGAAAGACAAACTTTTAGCTTACGAACTGAAAACTGAATAGTTGGTGAAATTCTGAAACCTTGTTACAGACTTAAAAATATGATAAAATTGAAAATCACATTTATGTTAGACTGCATGTGCTTTTTCGATAATTCTTATTTAACAAATAACGTGAAATATTACTATAAAAGGATATATCAAAATAACACCTTATTTTAAGGTTATTTATAATTTGTTCACTACAAAGCAAAAGTAAAGAAAGTGTTGAAATAGATGTAGGAAAAATAATTGCCAAACTACGGATAATATGTAAAGAGAAATAGAATTAGCTTCTAGTACAATATTCATCACTTTTACCAGACTTAGGTTATAATTTTTAACTTTTCAATATAACCTATAATATATATGTTGTTTACATTCTTTACCTAATTTTGACTGAAGTATAGTAAACAAAATTGCTGAAAATTTATGCTTTTGATGAGGCATCGAGACAAACAGTCCTCGCGTAGCTTTGCGCGAAGTTAGACTCGGCATCATCAGGTAGTTAAGACGCTCGATTTCGAAATCCGAGGGTCGCGGGTTCGAATCTCCGTCACACCAAACATGCCCACCCTTTCAGCCGTGGGAGCGTTATAGTGTAACGGTCAATCCTGGTATTCGATGGAATTTTGGAATTTTTTGCAGTATCAATGGTTTTATTTTTAATCGCAGGCCTGGCATGGCCAAGTGTGTTAAGACGTTCGACTCGTAATCTGAGGGTCGCGGTTTCGAATCTCGGTTGCAACAAATATGCTCGGGGAGTGGGGGCGTTATAAAATGACAGTCATTTCCACTATTCGTTGGTAAAAGAGTGGGTAGTGATGACTAGCTGCCTTCCCTCTAGTCTTACACTACTAAATTAGGAACGGCTGGCGCAGATAACTCTTGAGTAGCTTTGCGCGAAATTCAAAATAACTAAATAAAATAACTAATTTTAGTTGCACAGTGCTGCTTGTTGTACAATGTATATGATCATCTTTCAAGCAGCAACAAAACATTTATATCCGATAAGTCCTTATCCTCCCCTCCAGAAATAAAGTTATTCGAACACAATTTGGTTAGTAACTTTTTATTCCAGTTACAGTTTGAATAACAAAATCAGACTTGTAATAAGTAAAATCGTGACATCATTCGCTAAACGCACCTTTTCCAGACAAAACAATTTTAAGTTTCTAAAAGTGAGACATGCTATGCCAGTTAGAAATGCACATTAAAAAAAGGCTTTGGATTTATAAATAATTGTATATAAGAAAGATTGTTATAATAAAAAAATGTTCTTCCATTCCATGAAACGTGATTGTAAATTTTCAGGTCGCCCTCTTTAAACAAAAAAATTTTCCGGTCCAAGAGAGTTGTTTGTTATTCAACTACAGTTCTAGTATGCTATATCTTTAACTTTCATTAAACCTCAAGAATTTTAAATAACCTAAGAAAAAATTTTACTGTACTAAACAAACCTTGAACAAACAATTTTATGATAGTTCTGTGTTCAAAAATACCTGCACACAAAATATGCGATTTATAGGAAGTGTAAATTACTAATGGTTTATCCGCAACCGGATAGATATTTATGATAGCTTTAATGCTCTTTTCTTAAATTTTGTTCTTTTTATATTATTTTTTTCGCACTACGTTTAAGTTGCGCTTCCTTTCTAATACGAGTTAGATCGGTAAGTCCTGGTCTAATTGCAAAATCAAATTTATGCAGTCAGACAAACAAAGTTACGTAGACGTAACTTTATTTAGTAAAACTACACACAAAATAAACAATAAAGCAAAGGAATGATGATTATAATGTGGTGTTTATAGCAGTTTATGGAGCGAACCAAAGCAATATTAGTGCTAAGTAATAAAGTAAATGTAAAGTTGTAATGAAAGCAAACTTAGCTGTGTATACAAAAACGTCTGAATGTGTGCCCAATAAAAGTTATAACCATATGATTTTGAATCAACTGTGCATGCGTATTTTACATCTAAATAAGTCGAGAAAGCTCACATAAATTTTATTTAATGTAATGTTTAATTTTTAGAAACTTACACGCTGGTTACGTGTAAAATACTTTGCAAATAAGAAAACTAAAATTAAAATAAAAGCCGATCGTCGTGTGACGACAACAATATTATGCATTCATGTAAGATACTCGTTTTATTGAAAAGTTTGACTGAAAAACAAAAAACAAACGAACAGGTAAGTTGGTTCTGAATTGAAAATTCAATATGCACTCCAGATTCCTGGAACAAAGGTCTTTCTAACGACATGAAATTTGTCAGGTAGACAAACGCAGGCGTATTATGTACATATATTTAAAATATTGTTATACAATATCTATTTAAAACTTTGGTTGAGTCATTTGTTTAAGTGTTATGGATAATTATAAGTTTAAAAATATCCTAACAATGTTAATCTCATACCAAAGGCATTTCCTCCTTTCCCATGAAACACATACATATGTCTTCAGTAACAGCGACTCTTGCGAAATAGAAGCCCAGTGTATGATAATTTAGTTTAAGTATCGTTTCACCACAGAACACTAATACAAGATTAAAAGTAGCATCTATTACACATTTTTAAATGTACTGCAGACAAACGGAACAGGTGACAAGTTATCCTGAGAAATTAAGAACTCGTCAAATACCCGTGTGTGAGTGATTTTAGCGTTGTGCAACCATTGTTACTTAAAAATTTACGATACAGCTTTTGGCTTGGTGTCTAAACTTTCACAACATTCTCAACAGAACAAAACAAGTTTTCATGAAGTAGACAAAGTCAAAATATTTGATCAATGGAGAATGTTAACATTAATGTTTAAGCTTAATAAAAAAAATATTTTTCTTGTATTACATGAACTCAGTATGGCCAGATGGTTAGGGCGAATGACACACAATCAAAGGATTATGAGTTCGATTTCTAGTTATACAAAACATGCCTCCCCTTTCCAGCCTTGGGGAAGTAACAATGTAACGCTCAATACCATTATTCGTTGGTAAAAAGAGTAGCCCGAGAGTTGGCGGTGGGTGGTAATGACCAATTGCTTTTCCCCTTGTCTCACCCTGCTCAATTAGGGACAGCTAGCATAGATAGATCTTGTATAGATTTGCGCGATATTAAAAAACGAACTAAATCTTAGACCTGTAAGTTTAAAAAAGTAGCTACTTTCTTGTATGTTTTGGCTTTTCTGTTAATTAAATTTAGTTGAAACTTAATTTCGTGATTACTAATTGATCTTAATTAAGAAAAGCGTAGAAGTAACTCGTGAAATTGCTATGGAGGATTACCTACAACACTCAGAAACTGCGAACTAGTTCATTTCCCCTTTCAGTGGGCTTTGTTTTCAATTTTATGCCAAATGGTATACATTTTCAAACTTCGTTTTAAACGAATTTAAATATAACGCTAAACAGAAGCTTGTTCTCAGAATATATACATGTACTTAGAAAAATGTGTTATCCAAATACGGCGGCCGTTTTTTCCTCCCCTTCACTTCAGTGTTGTAACGCGGTATTGTGGTGGTTGCTATGACAATCTTTTGTGTCAGTAAATAAATATGTGAAGACATATAAATGCTCTTCTGAAATATAGGTGATCTAACATTATTTCTTGCACCATTATATAACACAGTAAAATATATTTATAATACATTTTAGTATAATTTCAAGCCTTACACTTTAGTTTCTCAAAAGACTTTTTGCTACTTTTGTCTCGATTTGGAATAACACAGTTGTTTCAGCGAGGCCGAGTAGACAAAGTATGTTTGATAATTTTCACTGCAACTGACTGTTGAAAGCAAAGGCGACGTTTCGGCTTCTATACTGAATACAGTGTCATTAATTGTGAACATTTATTAATAATGATTATGCTTTGCCACGTGCTAGCGTGTAATAAAAATTAAACAGTCATACGTCATTTAACTAAATAATGCAAACTAAGATCATAAATAATTCAACACATATGTTTAATAACCAGCCCCTTTCGTGTATATTGCATTAATGTAGAAATTCACATTGGCTGGTGCAGTAATATTCTATTCTTTCTAAATAATTTATTGAAAGCTGTGATAATATTACCGACCACTATTAACTTCCCTTACAAAACTCTCCAGTGAATAACGGAGTTTTTTTCTCGTTATATCGCAAAGTTACAGTGTGTTATCTGCTCTCTTTTTACCACCAGGAATTAAACTCCGAGTTCTGTACTTTAAGTTTGTCAACTTACCACAGGTCCATCGGGCGGCTTCTGCTGAGTGACTAATAATGTGTGACAAACGGCTAGCATAAATACAGTGGAGACCTGCCTAATTATGGAAAACAATTTCAACATAGTCTCAACGTTCCTATCAGACTTCCCTTTTCAGCAAGCATATAAACTATTAAAAAAAAGCGGCCAGGTAGATTAAGGCGTTTGACTCATAATCTGAGGGTCACGGGTTCGAATCTTCATTGCACCAAACACGATCGTCGTTTCAGCCGTGGTGGTATTATAATGTGACAGTCAATCCGACTATTCGTTGGTAAAAGAGTAGCCCAAGAGTTGGCGGTGGGTGGGTGATGACTAGCTACCTTCCCCCAAGTTTTACACGGCTAAATTACGTACGGCTAGCACACATAGCCTTCGAGTAGTTTTGCCCGAAATTTAAAATCAAACAAATTAAAAAAGTATTCTAAAGTTAAACACAAAAACTTGTGATACGTCATCAGTTTTTCATTATTGACATACAAGACACGATACTTTTATCATATTAACAATGTCTTTCATTTCAAGAGATTACACGTCTACCAAAACTGTAACGCCAGGTGACCTACTTAAAATATGAAACTTTATTAAAAAGAAAACACCGAACGACTGATGGCGGTTTGTCACCAAGATTAGAGGAAAGATAGAAAACGAAGCGAGACTACAACCCGATAACCGAAACAATTTGTACAGGTTAAAAACTGGCCAAAAATAAAGTGTACCAACAGCACAAAAGTAAACGTTTATAGTAAATATGAAACACCTCAGAGAATTCGTAAAGTTTGACAGACTTATTCATTATTTAACACTGTGAATTAGTTTGTTAATTGAATAGACAATCAGTAACTTCGTATCCATAAAATAAAAATGTCAGCAAAGGACAGGCGTCTTTAATGACCTCGAATTGCCCATCAAATCACCAGAAATGGTAGAAATGCTAATTTAGAGACTTTATAAAATTACGGACGTATTATTTGCCACGAGTAATACAAAAATTGACGTTATGAATATTACTTTGATGGCCATTTCCTGCATGTAATTGGAAAACAACATCATTGAATTTGAAAAATGACTTTATGTGAAGTACAGAATTAAAACTTGAAGAAAATGTGCGCAAGAAAATATTTTTGTGCTAACAGTTATAATTCCATACTTCAAGAAAGAGTTTTTTTGTTGTTTTCTTTGCATTTCGCGTAAACCTTCTCGAGGGCTATCTGTGCTAGCCGTCCCTGATTTAATAGTGAGGGAAGGCAGCTAGTCATCACCACCCACTGCCAACTTTTGGGCTTCTCTTTTACCAACTAATAGTGCGATTGACCGTAACATTATGACGCTTCCACTGCTGAAAGGGCGAGCATGTTTCGTGCGGGATTCGAACCCGCGACTCTCAAATTACGAGTCGAACACCTTAACTCAACGGGCCATGCCAAGCCCCACGGAAGAGTTACTCTACCGAAATGACAAAGGTGCGAAACGTTTGTGGCAAAACTAAAGTAAAAACAGCTTGAAGATTGTTGGATCCAACAAACATCATTAATGGTGAAATTTTAGGGATATACTGCAACAATGGAATAGCATTAATGATGATAAGAAAACCTCTTTGTACGATTAACCTAGTGGAATGTAAGACTTCCTAAGCTGTGTTTGTGTTGATAGAAGGAACTGTTGAACATTAAATAAAGAGCTTAGGATGCGGGAAGGAAGAGGTACAATGATGGTGACGTCCAAGCTTTAGTCGCCTTTGCTGTGCTGAGAACGCCATCTAGACCTAAATTTGGGGGAAAATGTCCACCAAATGCGTTAAGAAATGAAAAGTTATTTCTATTAAACCCAAATATATTTTAAGTAATATTGGCGAGTAGATTATATGACTGGGTAGTTAATCTGTTAATTAAATAGCTAACCATAAAATTCGTTCCATAAAAATCTTGTCGACAAAAGACAGATGTCGTCATTAGCCTAAAGACACCCAGAAACTCATAAAAATGGGATAGAATTGTGGTTTAAAAGATTATAGGTAATAAATTGGTACGGTAAATAGGAAATAAAGTGTCAAAATGAAAAGTCGCGTTCTGTAGATACAGGTAGGACCTTTGCCTCAACATGAAATCTAAACAGGAAACATTCATTAAAAGTCAAAAATCCGCGGATTTGCTCTTAACTGATCTTTACACACTTACGCTAAAAAGCATTAAACTATGAATACCCAGAGCAAATGCGACACATAACTGATAAGAGAGACGGTGTAGTAATAGTTATCAGTTTTACTGAACAAACAACTGTGTTTGTTGATTGAAACATTGCTACACTACCTGGGAGCAGGCACTGTG
Source organism: Carcinoscorpius rotundicauda (assembly GCA_011833715.1). NCBI lineage: Eukaryota > Metazoa > Arthropoda > Merostomata > Xiphosura > Limulidae > Carcinoscorpius > Carcinoscorpius rotundicauda. The sequence continues at coordinate 163,657,826 of CM022391.1, read as the reverse complement.
AAAGGCTCATGTCTGGTAGATACATAAAGCAGAATGAGATCCACAAAATTCTTGTGTTATCAGATGTGTTCCAACATAAATGATACATTATTAGAGAGTAATATCACCGGTGGATGAAAGGCCTAGATGGAGCAACCGTGCAGCTTTAGGTAGTTATTTCTTATATACAGTCCACATGGGATTACCAGAGAGTAGGTTAATTAGGTTGTCATATGTCTCACAGGTTTACATTTTACAATCGCACATTCTGAATGTGTCTTGCACAACTGTTTAGCAAGGGTACAACTAGAAGTGGCTATGAAAGTGCTATGCAGTATATTACAGGTTAGTGCTACTACCTCAGATTTGCGAGTGATTCGTCGTTGCATGTGACAGTTATTTGGATAATGTGCCACATTACGACATTGTAGTGTAAAAATTATCTGGGATGTTCGAAGATTAGTCAATCCTCCACTATTCGGCTATGGTTTGGTTAATTAAATGCTACTAAACTGTAGAAATAATATAATAAACGAATAGTTGTTATTTCTAGATACAGGTGCTAGTGGTCCATAACTAGTGTGCTGAACAGCTCTTTTGAAGCTATCTCTCTTATTGGAACTTTGAGTACGTTTCTCTAGGTATTGTTCTTTGGAAGATGCCACATGACCTTTAGAATCTACTCACATCTCCGATGACTTCCAGTTGATGGAAGTTACTGTTGATTCCGTTCGCCGTCTTTTTTGTCCCTAGGTTTTCTCTCACAATTAAGTAATGAGTAAACTTCATTTCTTGAGTCCTGTATTCTCTTGGTATTGTGATCTGTTTAACTCTTCCCGTATATTGTGTATAGATTCACACCCTTCTGGTCTTTTATTCTATATATATATTTCTTCCCAAAGTTTCTCTCCTTCCTTCAGTTCCCGTCCCTAATAGTATAGCGGTAAGTCTATGGATTTATAACCCTAAAATCATGGGTTCGATTTCCCTCAGTTGGCTCAGAAGATTGCCCAATGTGACTTTGCTATAAGAAAAAACACACACACAAACACTCCTTGAGTTCTTGCAACCAACGTTCGAGATGTTGCCTTTTGACACTTGCAGAGGCTTGATGTTTTGTTTGATTCTCTTTTCTTCAGTTCTGGTGGAGATAGTAGATGCTTTGTCTAGTTCCTCCAAATTCTTACTACCTAGTATGTTTCCTCTCACCAGGTCGCATTATGGTCTCTCCATACACATGGTTTTAAGGTCTCCTACATTATATGGAGTATCCACCTTTATCTTTGCTATGGAGAACTTCACTATACCATCCATCAGAACTCATTGATATACGCTGCCTGTCATCTGATCATCAGATACTAGACTGTTTCTCACTGCTGCACTATTGCACCCAGTGTCTCGTGAGACCTTCACTTTCTTGTCTCCAACATCTTCTTCACATATTGCCATATTATGATTTGTTAGCATCTCTAGGTGTTCGTCACATGCTCCCGTTTATAGTGACACTGTTGATCTATTTGATGATTCGAGCTGACTCTTATTCATGCACTAATCAATCATGCTTTCTTCATATATTTAATCTGATTAGTTGTCTTGATTCTCTTCCTTCTGACAGTAGTATTCACAGTGTCAATCACTATTTTCTTGTTTCTTCTAGTTGTTGTTGTTGTTTTGAATTAAGCACAAAGCTACACAATGGACTATCTGTGCGCAGCCCACCTTGGGTATCGAAACCCGGATTTTAGCGAGTAAGTCCGCAGACATACCGCTAGGCCACTGGGGGGCGTTTCTTCTAGAACTGTCTTTGTAAATAGCTTCAGGTGCTTCATTTAAAGATTTCTGTTATTGTTTGCTGGTGATATATTTGCATTCTTTTGCAATGTATCCCATTTTATAACAAACATCGTATCTCTTCTACCTTCTATCTGTTACCCTCCTGCCGTCTTTCATAAACTACTGTTTTGGGTCAGCCATCACTGGTTTTGAAGTTAACCAAACATTTTTGTACTTACCAGTTACATTACCTTCATGGGCCTCTATACACTGTTCTATCAGCTTAAGCTTGATCATCTCCTCCACATCGTTTGGTGCTCTGTCCTTTAAGAATAGTCAGTTGGACACGCGATAATGAGCTGTTATCACACTAATAGATCTGCCAATCCCTTAAAATTATTTTCACATCTGGCCATTTCAGTCCATATGGTGAAATATTGCCGCAGGCGTACCACAAACTGGATTACAGTTTATCCAGTGTCATGTGTGACTCCTCTGAACTTCTGACAAAAACATTCTTCATTACGTTCATATCATTTCATCAAAGCCACTTTAATTTGTCTTATTCTGTGGCATATTCTGACCTTATACCTGCATATATTTGTAGGCCTTTTCTTGTGCTTGTAAAAAGTGGCTTGAAACATAATGCCAAATGACCTTTGTTCCAGTTCTAACTTTGGGCAAATCTTTCATATATTTTCAGGAAAGCCTCAAGGTAATCTTTACATTCACCAAATTTTGGTTGCTTGGGTCAGCTGTCCCTGACTCCATTATCATTTCTGGGTCCTTCTTCCTGTTTATAGTATTTTGTTTTCCTCACCTTTTATTTTCATTCTCTCTTTTTCTAATCTATCCTTTATCTTCTTTCTCTCTTTGTACTCTGATTCTTTCTATTTATATTTCCTCTTCATCTTTTACTTTTTCTTACTCTGTTTTCTGCCTATGCTCTTATTTCTCTAGTTTGTGTTGTTTAAAAACGATTGTAGCTCACTGTCTTTTAACCCAAGACGTTCTACAGTTTATAGCGATTTATCAAAACTTGACATAGTCAATATCACGATTGTAATTTCCAGACTTTCTTTACGACTACAGTTCTGCGTATACACTTCTACTCATTTACGCTGTCGACCTTGTTGTCTTTTATTGCCATTATCCGCATAATCCTGGTTGGTTCTTCAGTTGTCAGAAAACTTACTTTTTATAGTTTGTGCAACCTGGATTACCTATTAAGCAAAATAAGCACGTGCTTAGGGCACAAAGGGAAGGGGGCACCACAGAGTTTTCCCTCAACTCTTTCACTGCTACACTAAACTTTAGTCGATTTTTTGTAATTGACCTTATCTGCCGTGTTCGACTTTACTCTGCATTGTTAAGAAAAGTTTACTTTGGCTCGGTGAGTGACTAAAGAGTCGAGAAACTACTAAACTATGTATGTGAAGTAAAAAGTCATTGATTTGAGAAATATTACTGTAAAGAGCAGAACAAAATGTTGATAAAACTTCAGGTAAAAGATGATTGTATGTTATGATGTCTGACCTTGGAGATGAAACATTTTTATCAATCATTCCTTTTGTTATCGTTATTTATAAAAAGTTATAGGCAATAGAACTGTTTTGTTTTACCTTTTACTGCTTAATTCAGTCACATTTACAGAAAACTAAGAGTATAATACCACAGAAAAATAAGTCAAACGAAATGGTGACAGATGTGTACAGAAACGTTTTATGTTTTTTTACGGCTTCTTTTTCGTTCGTTATATTTGGGTAATTGTCTCGTTTGGTTTAGTGTTATTTGCGTTGGTATTGCATTATTCAGGCGTGATTGTAATATTTTGTTAAATGCTTCTTACTGAAGCTTTTCTGAGCCGTAACTTTTTTGGTTTCAAACAATTTGCTGTAAAAAACCTCCTTTGTGTGTGAGTATGTTTTGAAATTTATCACACCTAGAAAAAATTTAGAAAGGAATGCCGATGTAGCTATGCCACCGTTCATAGATCACATGAATTTGGGCATGAATGCATTCCCTTGTGATTATGTAAAAATATAAACAGATCTAAAACTTGAGATTTACTTTGGGGCTGAAATGTGATTTAAGACCGGGCACCCTTAATTTTATTCCCATTCATAAATAGCCAACATAATTTTGTTAAATATGCCATTTTTACATCTAAAATTGGAGATCACGATTAAATTCTTCTTACTTCTTCCTTAATTCTATCCTGACGTCATTATGCCCAGACCCGGCCCTCTAGTGATATTTTTTATGAGACGAACGAACAATCCGAGATAGAAACACAGAGAGAGCAGCGACAAACTTTTAGGTGTAATTCAACTATTTTGCGACTATAAATTCTGATCAGTATTTGTTCTATTACATTTCTGAAAAGCTGGGAAAACAATTAACTGATCGGAGCAGTCTAAAGGTGATAATTCAATCTTTTAGGTCAAATTGAGTGAGACTTCGTCACGCACGACAACGTGATTTTTAACTACTAGTAGTAGTATAGCACTGTGGCACCGTGATCATATAAAGATACTGTAAAGAAAACTGAAAAATTAATAAAATCAATTTAGGACTGTGTGAAAAAGTGCATGAAATGAACAAGTCCGTGTGAGCAAGGTTAGCACTGAGTACTAATATTTACGTTAGCGGCCTCAGTTGCAATATATTAGCATTAGGCCTAACGATAGTGTTGTTATCTGAGAACTAAATGACAATAACGTTAGGCCTAAATACTGTAACTAGTTTAGTGTAAATACGCTGGAAACGCTACTGTAGCCTGGAATAATAAAGTGGACTATTCCCAATTTAGAGTCGTCGTTTTGAATTTGCCTTCGCATCCAGGCATGCAGATAAAGTTTCAGACATATGCCAACTTTGTTGATGTATGATTTGTGGCTCCTCTAAAGACCCCAAGTCAAACCTGAGCTCAAACTTGAGGAAAGGTTCTTCAAATATTTAATTAGGATTAAGATACTTCAACCTAGACCTTACACAGTATTTAGTAGTTCAATGTGCAGTACAGTTTACAATTGATTATATATATATATATATATTATGTATGTGTACCAGTACAAAATCATTACTGTGTATATAGGTCATACAGTATGTTTTGTTGATCACAAATTGTTTTGGAATACTTTTTGACTTACAATGCTGCTTGTATACAGCTGCCGTAGCTTTATGAAACTTTTACAGTGACTGAAAATTAATTATCCAAAAATGGATGTAAGCAAGTCTCGAGTGGTTTTCAACCAATCACAATGCAGCAAATCAATAAAGGTATTTATGAATTCATGTTTATGTGCTGATAAAGCTAGGTCCAAGGATAACTTTCTGACAATCTTTGTCTAAATTTAGACCTAAGAGTTCAGTATGTTTGACTGTTTTAAGGATTTCTTTACGAATGAAAATGTTTTTCTAATCATTATAACTATACATAATTATATTTTTTGTTTTTTTCTGTATTTTTCAAACTCCAAGATGAAACGTGTTCAATTAAGTGGTGCACAAGAGAGAAAACTGGCAAAAAAGAACCAGCAGAAGGCTTTGGATTTAGTGGTAAAAACTGGAAATGTGACTAATATTTTCACACAACTTACACAACATGACCTTCCAAATTAAAACCCATCTCCGCCATCAGACGTCACTTGTACTGCATCTGACTCTGACAAGATTGAAGCTGAACCAAGCTCCACACCTATAAGTATCACTTTGTCCACTTCAAGGTCAGAACATTATGATGACGTTGAGGTGTCACGGGCTGACTCAAATGGCACAATCGATCTCACTTTGCCTGTAAATTCTCCTGAAATCTCTGGTGTTAATGTTGATGCTCTACAAGACAGTATGTAGTTGAAATAGTTGCTGAAAATTTACTGGACTATAGTAAAATGGTTCAGTCTACAAAAGATGAAGAAACTAGAACAAAAGATCCAGGGTTGTAGCTCGATTTCTCTGCTGATAATGTGGCTTATTGGATTGCTTGTGGACCCACTGACTGTCAACACCACAATGGGCCATTTGGCATATCTTGCCGGATTTTCAATAGTGGCAAACCGGCGAGATATTGTTTGCAAAAACTTTTCTTTGGGGTAAAAGCCAATGGTGAGCAATACAAGAGAGTGTGGTTATTGTATTCACCATTCATTGAAAGATTTAAAGCAGATGCAAAGGAAATACTACCAAATGTTGATTACAATGCAGCTGAAACTCGTAAACGTGTAAGAAAGAAGGTACTCAATGACGAAGATGCACAAGAAGTAGATCTGAATGCCAGAGATAAATTTCGTGTCACCATTTTCTACACAATTGTTGACAATCTAGAAACCCAGATGGGAAGAAGAGAGGTGTACAAAGAAATATCAAATAGATTTTCTTTCCTGAGTGATGTGCCAAATGATGTTACTTCAACTGCTGAAACTGAAAGGTACTTTCAGTGTTCCCAAAAGCTAATTGATGTTTGCCCAGAAGACTTTGACACTAATCTCTCTATCGAGCTTCAGCAGTTTCACTCATATGTGCGCCATAAGTTTAGGGCAACAAAAACTGTAAAAAACAGATTCAGTCATTTTAAACTTTGTAAAATAATCTCAGAAAACAAAATTTAGCGTGCATTTTTAAACGTAGACATTGCATTGTGTATATTTTTAACATTAATGGTCGCAGATTGCACAACTGAGCGTTCATTTTTTCAACTCAAGCATATTAAAATTTTAAACAGAACAACTATGCGACAAAACAGACTGGATGCCTTGTCTTTGCTGAATATAAAGCACATTTGTTTTGCCAAATTAGTTTTGAGGACTTGATCAAAGACTTTGCAGTTAAAAAATCTAGAAAAAAACTTTTTAAAGTTGAAATAAATATTAAGGTATAAGTAAATGATTTACTTACAGGATTTTAAGTTCAAAGTGAGAAATTGTTAACACCAAAGTGAGAATTTTTTGAATAAAAGGATTTTGAGTAAATTTTTCATTTTTGTTAACACCAAAGTGTGAATTTGCGAACATCAAAGTATGAATTTTCAACTCATAGTGAAAACAAACATACAGCAAAAATAATTCTTTTTAATTATCATTAATCAAAGAAGTAATTTCTCTCATCATTTCTAAATATTAGGCCTCAGTAATTGCTTGATTTTGATCCATGCCTAATTTGGTAAATAAATAAAATGATTTTTTTTTTAATTTAATGTAGTTATAGGGTCTGGCCTGGGAGAAAAACTAAATAAGGGTAATAAATATTCAAATTTTTATTTCACTTTCAGTACTTATTGAGTCTTTATGTCTTGTTAGTTAAGCAGTGGACGGGGCACCGTTGTTGGTCTGTGCTAAGGGCATCAGTTGCACTTAATCCGGCCCTGAGATTGTGTGTATAGTAATTACATGTATGGGTGTGTTGGGCTAAGGATTCTTCTACAGTAGGTGTCTGTGACCTGTTTGCTATATATTCAAAAAGCAATGAGTACTAGTCACTCTACTTATTTTTTTTTTAAATATATATATATTCGGAACTAGTCAAACTTTTTCACACGAAAGAGGTCATAATTGTATCATAAACACTATATACTTCTTTTTTTGTTGTCAAAAATCTACCTAGACCTGTTCAGTTACTTTAAGCTTTCAGCAGACTAGCTGAACTATTTTTCTGTAACTGTTGCTAAACAATATGCTTATTTTATCGTCGAGTTACACGGTTGTATCCCATACTTCTAAAGTCGTCTGCTCCCTTTTTTTCTTTATAACTCCAAGAATATTCTGTTTTTTGTCAAAGGCCAGTAAGACGTGTTCAATTACTTTAAAATTCTTTTTGACTAAATAATTTTTCTTCTTATCTCTTTCAAAGTCATTAGTCACACCCCAATACGTCAATTGTTAGGCCTTCCACTACTACAACGTTTAACTTTTCTTTGGCCTAATTCCTTTTCGCAATTTCACTTTTATTTTCCCCTGCTCTATCTTTTTCCGTGTCTGGTTTTTTTCCTATCACCTCACACTGTTTGTATGTTTATTACTTAAACGTTTGCTTGCTATATCCTCGATATCTATAAACTTTACGCAACGTTCGATAATATAGACATCAGTTAGATACACAATGTACAACTTTTACCGAGTTACGTAACTAAGTTTGTAATAGCATTTAATCTAAAGCAATTGCCTTTAACCCTCTTGTTATAAACAAAACTAAATAATCACAAAATATTCACCCAAGAAACAAATTAATTAATGTCCACATTAATAGCCTTTTATATCATGATAATGCTCCAAACTGGTGTTGTTTATTTCAAGTTATGTGTGTGCTTCCTATAGCAAAGCCACATTGGGCTATATGCTGTGTCTGCGAGAGGAAACGAATCTCTGATTTTAGCATTGTAAATCCGAAGATTTGATGCTGTCCCACGGGGAACTTGAAATTCTTTACAAAGCTACGCAGGTATCGAAACTAGGTTTTTAGCACTGTAAAACTGTAGACGTACCGCTGTACCACTGAGGAGCTAAACTAATGCTAGTGGTCATTAGTTGATTTCGAAATAGTACATTTTCAAGTAAACACAGTACAAATCGATTTAGATATGGCAGTATCCTGAGAAAACCCATTTTCACTGATCGAGTCCTAATAACTTGCTCGACCTTTTTCGAGCAACCAGGGATATCTGAATAGTTTTTTATGAAAATGTTTGAGCTATAACTTGCATTAAGGAAAGCTTAAATTTAGAGTTACATGGGACACTTCACCAGAACCTGTTTGAAAATTGTTAGTATAGTTTTCCTTGTTGTTGATAGCAAAGATATCTGAACGAAAATATCACTGAATAGGTAGCCTTATGAATGAGTCTTAAAAAAAAAGATGAATATAATCTCAGCATAACAGCGCTCTACTTTACAAAGATCAAGAACACAGACATATCGAGATCCAACCGTAAAGGTGTGATGTCATCAGATAACTTAAGAAATACTTTAAATAAACTTACGTATTTGCTGTTGATAGTTTTCTTTGTTATTTTTTGTAGAGAAAGAGAAACCATTTTTACGGTGTGCGGTATATCTGCTTACAACTTATGTTACACATCCTTACTTTGTCATACTTAGGATCAAACCATTATTTGTTATTTTTTGTAGAGAAAGAGAAACCATTTTTACGGCGTGCAGTATATCTGCTTACAACTTATGTTACACATCCTTACTTTGTCATACTTAGGATCAAACCATTGATAGTTACCAGTTAAAACAGGTGAATTCTTACACAGTTGTAATTACACCTGATTCTACTATAAACGTGTACTATCAAAGATCTACTATTCTTTGTCGATCACTTAAGATACATTGGCATTCAGGTGTGTATGGTTTGTTGTGCGTGTGCCACTCACTGTGAGGTAACAATATGGGCCTGGCATGGCCTAGCGCGTTAAGGCGTGCGCTTTGTAATCTGAGGGTCGCGGGTTCGCGCCAAACATGCTCGCCCTCCCAGCCGTGGGGGCGTTATAATGTGACGGTCAATCCTACTATTCGTTTGTAAAAGGAAAGTAGCCCAAGAGTTGGCGGTGGGTGGTGATGACTAGCTTCCTTCCCTCTAGTCTTACACTGCTAAACTAGGGACGGCTAACACAGATAGCCCTCGAGTAGCTTTGTGCGAAATTCCAAAACAAACGAACAAATTAGGTAACAATATTACAATAACGTATCTTTAAGATTAGTTGAATGCCATGCTTGACTTGTATTTGTAAAATAATAGAATGATCTGTTCATGTTGTGTATGTAAGAATACTGGGATGCTGTGTTCATATTGTATCTGAAAATATTAGAACGCCGTGCTCATAATGCATCACCGTAAATGGTGTCGTAGTAAGGACGTACCAAATTATAAGAGATATCTCTTATTTGTCGCAAAATTTGGAAATATTCTGGTAATTATTTTCACACGTCTTATAATAACAGTCAAGAATGTTTGTGGGAAATGCTTCAGAAATTTAATTTTACGGGACATAACATTTCGTCTTTTTTAAATCTTAATTTAGTTAACTGTTTTGCTTTCATAAAACCTTTCATTGCTTGTAATAACCCGAATAAAAATAACGATATAATTCAAAAGTAGGTACTAAACATTGTAGTTCTGGTTATTTTAGAGTTTGGTTTGTTGGGAAATTTGCGCAAAGCTACACACGGGCTACTGGGGCGAGCCGTCCCTGATTTAGCAGAGCAGGACATGAGAGCAAGCAACTACTCGTCCCTACTCACTGCCGATTCTTGGGGTACTCTTTCCCTATCGAATATTGAGATTGGCCACACATCATAATGTGACAACGTCTGTTTGTTTGTTTTTCGAATTTCATGCTAAGCTACACGAAGGCTACCTGCGCTAGTCGTCTCTGATTTAGCAGTGTAAGACTAGAGGGTTGATAGTTAGTCATCATTCGCCGCCAAGCTACTATTTTACCAACGAATAGTGAGATTGACCGTAACATTAAAACTCCCTCACGTCTGAAAGAACGAGCATGTTTACTGGGACGAGGATTTGAACCAGCAAGCTCCCTAACCACCTGCTCATGCCTCTCTAGGGTTAACTCCCTGGTAGTCGTAATAAAATGTTTTGTTTCCACTAAAATATTAAACTTTTTTCATTACGAAAAAAGCTTTTAGCTACATTCAAAGATATGTTAGTGTCCTTGTGCTTTAGAGAAAAAATGAATAAAAGCAGTTTGTTCTCAACGTCCTACTTTTGTTTTTACGTAATAATATAATTGTGCCGGTAAATGTACATGCTAGAGCAGCTTTTACAACCACAGGTGACCTTCATACACTGTTTGTCACAGTAACAAGTTTGAGGAACGTTAATACACAAAGAGAAATTGGTATGTTTATCAAAGAGGTCTTACATTACGGCTTCAAGTCAAGAATGAAGTTGTCTACTTTTCCATCTCTTAAGAAATATCAAAATGTGGTTAAGTAATGAAAATTATTTCACATATAGTTACAAATAGCGTAAATATAGAGATTATTTAGTCTTGAATGAGTTACATTTAGAGCAGAAATAATAACGTTATTTTGAATTAAGCACAAAACTACACAATGGGCTATCTGTGCTTTTCCACCATGGGTATCGAAACCCAGTTTTTAGCGTTACAGCCATACCCCTGAGCCACTGGGTGCAGAAATAATGACATTATTACTTTGGTCATACATTACACTACATCATTCATATAGTTTTATAGTGTCACTGACACTATATAAAGTATGTGATTTGTGTTTGTGTCAAAAAATATAATTTATCAATAACACTTTGTACTATCAGTGTTTGAAATACTTTGAATGCTCTGTTATATTAAATTTTTAACATCGACTCTATATAATATAAATATGAGTGTGCGTGTCTAAAGCAGAGTAATTTGTATGTCCATCTTGTGTCATAAGTCGTTACATGAAGCCGGTTGAAGAATTTCAATGGCATTTGGTAGAGAAACGCATGTGTTTATGCATGAGATAAACAATCTTTATGCTATGGCTCAAAGTATTTTTTGTTTAAGTTCGGAATTGCCAGGAACCTGGACGAGTACCTTTATTAGAATATATAAAAGTCTAGTATAGCAGACTCTGGGAAAGTTAAGTTTCGAAGTAATTAGCGATTGGCAATACACAAAGTAGAAGAAAGGTAACCTTTTACAAGTGACAGTTGAAAGTCACGAGACTAATTATTAATCTCTCTAAAGTCTACGGAAGAAAATCCCACGTAAAATAGTATACAACTTACAGCATACAACATTGACGAAGAAAGAAGTTTACGAAGTTAAGCTTCAAAATAAACTGAAATTAACTACTAGGTTACGGTGGTATTTTCGGGTAATTCTAATTTTCTAAACATTTAATACCTAAGCTGTAAGTGCGTGTACGTTGTACAAAAACGAACGTCATATCCAACAACTGAAACAAGTCATGTAGTATATGGTGATAAAGGTTGCAAAATATGCACTTTACAAATGTAACTTTTTGACTGGTAGTTCAGTGCTGTCTAGACCAAATAACACGACAGGCCTAATAAAAATGATATATGATTCATGAAGTAAAGCAACAAATATTTTGTGCAGAGTTTACAGAATTAGGCCTTCTAGTGCCTTAGGACACAAAGAAATAAAGTATAGGTTTTCAATAATAATAATAAAGTGTGTATAAGACCCCAATTTTATATAATATAGGTTTATAGCTGTGGTAACTCAGGTAAACGACAGGGCTTGTGCATAAATGAATTAAAAACACTGCGAGGTTTAATCTTAGTTCATGTTTATGTCTGAATTTCATCGTCAGAACCAAACATTCCCGGCACGTGCACAATCCCTGAAAGACACTTTCTACAGAAAAACAGTTATGAGTTGTACAAGAAATTGATGCGAGGGAGACTGAAGCGTTTGTAATCAGAGACGTTTAACTGAGTTAAGTAAAATTTGCAAATTATGCGTGAAATAAAAACGGTTTGGGAAACTTGTCGATAGAAAAATAGGTTTACATAAGTTATATAAACTCTTTCCACAAAGGTGAAAACTAGATTTCAAATATAATAGATTCTTAATGGTTTCATACATAATATGAGTCTGTCGAAAGGCTGGCAGAAGTAACGATGCACATACACAAAGTCAGCTAATTAATTAAAAGCACTAAAGCGTACATGTGTAACCAATATAAGTACAGGGCGCTAGCACGTTTAATAAACTAGTCGATTATAAATATTATATTCACAATTTCCACACAGGTGGTTAAATATATACGCACTTATTAAGAGTCTTTCAAATAAGTTACAAACCTAAATGTATAATTAGTCTTTTATTCGCCGAATCTGGACTAAGCGAGACACTGCTTTAAAGTCATTGATATTTTCAAACATTTTAAAACATAATATTTTGTTATGTAATCCAAAATTCAAGTATAATTAAATTAAACTGTATTATCGGACTTTTTCGCCATATCTCTCTTTCTCTGTTTTTGATTTACAGTAATGATTTTTTCGGTATTTTCTTTGTTAATTGTACAGAACGGTATATGAAATTAAGTTAGGTATTTATTAGATTCTTACAACGTATTTCCAAACCCCTCCAGACTAGTTTTTGAAACTACATTAAGTGAAATACAGTGTTTTATCAGCTTCACAGCATACAATTTTCATGTTGGAGCGTATCAGATATTATCATAAGAGTACAAAGTGGTCCAAAATTGTATTTCCTGTATTAAAATTTAATTATTAAATAACTAAAGAAATACAATTATGCAGTTTTTCAACTTCTTGTAGTATAACTCAAGCAGTTTTTATTGGCATGTCAGCAGACTTTTTATAAGTGCACCATCAGTGGCTCTCAGCACGTCTAATCAATATTCTATTTTAGTACACGTTCACTGCAACATGTCCACAGTTACAGTGGCATTGGCATCCGTTATCCTGGTCTTTAGTTTCGTGATGTTTGCTATAAGTGTGTGATACACGATCTCCTTAACATATCCCCAAAGGAATGAATCTAGTGGAATGTTGTCTGGCGACTTGGCCACTGCTGATCGAATCATCCCATTGAACATTGTCTTGCATTTTACAGAGTAATACAAAAGGGAAAAATCAAAATAAAATAAAACATGACAATAAAACTGTTTCATTTGAGTTATAAGATATTGAAAATTGCATAGCTATACTTATTTAGTTATTTAATTATTAAATTGTAAAATAGGATAGATAATTTTGGGCCACACTTTATTTTAATAACAACATAGTGCGACTCCAATAATTAATTAATCTTGCTATCTACCCTACATAATGTAATGTAAAATCTATTACCAAATATTTAACAACATGCATGCCTTAAACACTCACGTACACTTTTTATACACGTTCAAAAATATATCCATATGAGCATTAATAACTTATTTGTTGTTTTCCAAATTTTGTTACGCATACCAGAGGGATTTACACATTTTGGTAAAAAGTTTAGAGAAATACAGCCTTTACACTCCAGATATTTGTAAAACTTATTTTTTTATTAATAACTTTTTTGAGGCAGAAACTCACTAACACTATTACAACCGACAGTTACTAAAGAAATCCCATCAGACGATTCTCTTAACATAATATCAGAGGGAACTCGTGCTACATGAACGAAACATTTTTGTTTGTGTTTTTTGTATTTGAATGCACAAAGTTTATAAAATGTAAGGTCAGTGTTGTGTATCTAAAGTAATTAAAACCATTAAATGGCCTGATGAGACTACTCACAGAAGGATTCTAAACACATCTGATGGCTGTGCAGGGCGTTTCAATGACTGCAAGGTTTAATTCATTCCACATGTTACACTCATTAAACACGTTTTGTACAAAAGACGCTGTTATGTAAATGTTATGTAAACGATAACCATGTCATGTCGTGTTTGAATTTCCATATCCATTATTTATATTTCCATATTTATATTATTGTTTTGAAATTTAAACCAATAAAATGCGTTGGTATTCATGTAGAAAATTCTAGAATTAGGTAGATCAATCATATGTTTATAATTGGAATGTATGGCGGCCTAGTGTCTGGACGACGAGTCTCGTGCAAAAAGACAGACATGCGCAGATTACTCTGGAATGTTGGGATGTTACGCGATTGTTCGAGAAGAGTTGGCTACTAATATATAAACAGACGGAGACGCGAGGAGAAAGGAAGAAGAGTCAGTCATTCGTTTTTATTTCGATTCAAGAAGCATCGTAATTTATTGGACTGTGAATTGTTTCTGGACTTCTCCATTCAAACTTCGGAATTTCTTCGTGAGACCAAATTCACACCCTAGACTGGAAATTTGGATTTCTGATCTGGACTTTTGAACTTTCATCCTAGATCATTATACTGGACACAGTCCAGTACTATTTTGTATTGTAATTAATTTTGAAGGTTGAATTCTGTCATTGTTATTATATAATTTATGTTATATCTGTTACATATATAATAGTTTATTGTAATAAATTATACAAGCTGTTATCTGTGTCTTTCTGTTGCGTTCAGTCTACATAACATAAAAAAAACGTAACAGACGCTTTGAGCCAAATGGTGCTTGAGAATGCCAAAAAGTGTCAAGTGTTAAAATTCATAGGGCGATGGTACGGTTATTCTAAAAATCTATAAACAAATTGGCATACTAAACCTTAACATAAAAACACCGCTGTTTGAGATGGGGCTTTGAGGAATGACAAATCCAATCGATAAATATACTGCTCAAAAAATTAAAAGAACAAGTATATATTTCAGTATATTTTTGTCATAACTAAATTTATGTATGAAAAATATATCTGCTCGTCAACAAGTGTATTTTAAACTTGCGAGTGACGTTTGAAGTAACTCAAACGAAACCCACCTCACTCAAGGAGAATACAACTCAAGGTACCCTATATAAGACTGTTACGTGAAACTATACATTCCTTATTAATTCTTGAAACAAACACCAACATGTATCTTTTGCAGCTCATTTTGTCAGTGTGTACTTTTATCTTGTGAACTCAAGCAGTAAGGCGCCATCTGACAGAGAACGAGGTGGCCAGGGCGATCAAGATGATGGAGAATGGCCAGACCCAAAGAAGGGTGGCACAGCGCGTCAGTGTATTATCAAGTGTCATCAATCGACTTTGGCGTCGCTACCAAGAGATGAACTGTTATTTCAGGAGACCAGGTCAAGGCCCTCATCGCTGCACAACAGCTAGAGAGGACCGCTACATCGTGACTACCGCTCTTCGGGATAGTTAGCTACGGCTCGGTCCTTGTGTAATAATTTTCAGCATTCCACTGGAACCCGTGTATAGACTCAAACAGTTCGCAATCGTCTGCACAAAGGACGCCTTAGGGCCAGACGGCCTGCAAGAGGCGTTATTGTGACAGCGCAACACCGTGCAGCAAGGTTGGAGTTTGCTCGTCAGCACCTGGACTGGGAACTTTGTCAATGGACTATCGTGCTGTGGACAGAGGAGAGCAGGTTCACTGTGTCTCGTGATGGTGGTCGTGCGAGAATGTGGAGACGCCACAGAGAGCGAATTTCCGTCTGTAACATTGTGCAAAGCAACGTTTATGAAGGAGGTTCTGTAATGGTCTGGGTAGACATGTACTTGGGTGGCCGCACGGACCTACTCATACTCGACAGCGGTGCTCTGAACGCACAACGATTTAGAAACGAAATTCTGGAACCCATTGTGAGGCCTTTTGACGGTGATGTCGACGATAAGTTCATTCTCATGCAAGTTAACGCGCGAGCCCACGTCGCCAGACTGTGTATGGAGTTCCTTGACGAGAAAGGAATAGAAATTTCTGGGTGGCCCGCCAGATCTCCAGATTTAAATCCGATTGAGCATTGTTGGGATTTGTTGTCAAGGCATGTTAGTGAAATCTAGCACCCTCCTCAGAATGTACAGGAACTCCAACAAGCCCTGGTAAACGAGTGGGCTGCCATACCCCAAGACAACATCGATACACTGATTCGATGTGTGCTAAATCGTTGTCAGGAGTGTGTCATAGCCTGTGGAGGTCACACTAGATATTGAATGCTTCAGACATTTCTTGAATGAACGCATGCAAACTGTTTAAAGTATTGTTTTATACAGAATATCAGGTTTGGTAATATTGGTCATTTAAAAAAAATTCTCCATGTTTTACCGTTCATCACACATTAAAAAATGGATACAGATAGAACTGAAATGAGGCAAATTACCTAAAAATATAAAAAGTATTATCACATTTGGAACACTGAGATAAATTATATTAGAAAACGTGCATGTTTATGTTTTTTTAAGCAGTTTATTTCCCTTTGCGATTCATAATACCACTGACATCCACCTCCTTAAGCTTATGGTTACGACGTCTGTACTTCCTCACATCTAATTTGATTTTTGTATAATGTATTAAAGTTTAAAAAGCTTCTCAAACGCGTATACACATTGCTTTTAATTGTACAGATAAAGTCTCTTTCTACTTACTCGTTCACGCGAGTTTATTTCTTATCCTGAAACAAGTGCGAACTAAAAACACTTAATATCGATGCCAGTGTTGCTAAGATCATCTTAATAAACAAAACCTTAGATGAATTGTATTTTTTTATTTATAAATACGAGAGATTTTCGGGATCATGAAACGCGTTAACTGTAAGTGGCGTTGCATTTATGGCCATTACTTGATTTCAAAATATCACGTGATAAGATGTGTCCTGAGTTTCTTCTTTTTTTTTTTCAGCATATCACTAAATTCTGTTTTCAGCCTATAATTAATGCTCATTGTTTAAAAGTTTAGTAAATAGATTGTTTGATTTTAATTTCGCGTTAAGATAATTTGGCAATGTAAACTTAGATGGAAGGCAGCTAGTCATTACCACACACCGTCAACTCTTGGGCTACTCCTTTTACAAACGAATAGTGGGACTGATCGCACATTATAACGTACCCACGGTTGAAAGGGCGAGCGTGCTCTATGTGACGGAGATTGTATTCCGCCTCTCTCAGAATGCGGGACCACGACGTATGTCATACGACAATTTAGATTCCATGATGTTAAGGAGAAGATGAAACTCACTTTATCAATTTTATGCTTATAACAAAATACACGCTATTAAAAATAACCTAATTAAAAATATTATACTACTACTAGGCTTTTCACAGATCAGTGTACATAATACGGTCAAAGAGTTGAACTGGAAGGAACGAATGATTAAGTAGGACACAACCTCATTACAGACAAATCAAGACTATTCCAGGAAGTGGATGACAGATGTGTAATTATGTATTTCTAAGTCGCCAAGTTCTGCAAACCCATTTGCATCTCATTAGGGTCTTTGGCCAGGCTAGGCCTAGCGGCTAGCGTACTCCGACTGTGAATCCTACAATTTGTAATTCCTTGTGATAGACAACAACAACTCGAAACTGTTTATAAACCTTTTAAAACATTCAAAATAAAAATCTTATAAACACTCAAAAAATGTTGTAACATGAAACAAGTGTTTATGAGTAAAAATATATGTAGTCACGTTCAATAAAAAACATAATTTGAATTTATGGAAAAACTTGAATATATCCGCTGACTCTCTTTTTGAACTACTGACTAGAGGACAGCCAGCCAGGTAACAACACCCTACCACCCACTATCCATTGACTCTCACTCTTATACTATCTCCTCAGTTTAAAATACATGGAATATTTCAAAGTATTGTATCCAGCTTGCTAGCTCTATGATTCAGAGTTTTACGACATAGTCAACTTATGTCCACAATATCGTAAAGATACAGGCGTATACAGGTGCATTTTAGAAACTAAGAAATATTTAACTGTACGTTAGATAAAATATATGATCATATTACTTTCCTCTGCAACTGTAGACTGAATAATGTAAGTACCAAAGGGTTTAAATGTCAAATAACCCATTCATCCACCATATTTCAAAGGCTAACTCAAGCACTTAATAAAATCATGGTTCAAGATAGTATACAAATATCAGCATATAATTAATCACAAGACACTTAACAACATTAAAAATATGTATTAGAAGACAAATAATACAAAAGACATTACGGACAAGCCAGATATTAAAACTTTATAACACCCACGTATTAAGGAAATCCACATGAATACAATTATCTTAATACAATAGCCAGCCAACACTACAGATATGCCTAAATGTACAGTATAAAACTTAAGTGAAGATTTATTAATATAACCAGAAAAAAAAAGTGTACAAACAGTAATACCAAACATTCCTTTTGACATAGGAAAATACCAACTCTATATATGGCTAAAACTCCCAAATGATACAACTTACATTCTACCACGAAACAAAACGATCAAAAGAAAGTCAGCAATCTAAAATGTTATGAAATAGAAAACCCATTATAAACCTATAAAACGGTCCCAACAGAAACAAAACTGACTGATGAATTTACACGCCACCATAATAGTTCTACAAGCCGACAAAGGTAATGCCTCTGTATTCATGGAAAGAGAGAGAAAATTACATCACCAGAATCCAAATTCTAGTTGAAGAACTCCACTAAAAGAAGGTCAGATCTTACCCATCAATTAATACAAAGAAAAATATGAACGAACTTCTTAAGAAACATTTAAACGAATTTGGTAGAGGTTTGGTTTGTTTTGAAGTTAGCGCAAAGCTAAACGAGTGCTATCTGCGCTAGCCGTCCATAATTTAGTTTAAGACTAGAGTGAAGAGAGCTAGTCATCACCACCCACCGCCAACTCTTGGGCTACTCTTTTACCAACGAATAGTGGGATTTTCCGTCCCATTATAATGCCTCCACGACTGAAAGGGCGAGCACGTTAAGTGTGGCACAAAACTATAACGCGACCGTCAGATTACTAGTCAAGTGCCTTAACCACGTGGCCATTTGGTAGAGAAAGTGAAACCAATAACAGTGAACCACAGCACTAATCCACACATATATGGCCTTATTAGTTCACAAGCAGGCCTACAATTTATCATTTACCTTAATAAATTCTCTACAGTGACAAAGTGTGTTCTTTAAAATGTAATTTTAATCATTAAGGAGCTCGCAGTAAATATAAGACAAGATTAATTTTAATTTGTAGAGTTAAGCCTTGAGGATACTAATGTTATGTGGAAACGCATATTACCTACTACTTCAAGCCAATGAGGATTTTTACCTATGTAATAAATAGCAAGTTTTTTCAGTATTAACTGGAGTAATGTTTTGATTTGATAGTATTACGTCAATGTTTTAAACATTAACAAATGTTTCAATATAGATCTTAAAATTAAAATACTGCTTTTTGTATGTTTATATGATATTACTTATTTTACCGTTAATCTTGTTATTTAAAATGACAAACAATGCGCAGACTTACAAGTTTTGAACAGATTATTGAAATAAAACAAAAGAATCAATTTAATTATCATCATAAAGTGCAATTAATATTATTTCAGAAAATAAATGATTTTGTTCTATAACCACTTAAGTTAAAATCAGCTTCAGCAGCAAGTTTCATTATAGTTTGAAAGATACCAGATATAACAGATCACTAAAACACAAGTTTACCAACATTTCCTAATGATTTTTGTTCAAAATACAGAAAGAAAAATAACGCATAAAGATTTCATAGAGTTAATTTCTTTTCGTCATCAACAATGGCAAAATCTCTACTGTGTATGCATAGGACTTTCGACTGAAAAAAATTAAATCCCTCAAACTGATTTTTAATGCAACTTGGTTGTGAAATTCAAAATCTAGCATAACTGTCAACTGTCACTGAAATAATTATAATAATCAGTGTCAACATCAACACAACGAATCAACTTGCTGTTTCCCTTTAATTGCGAATAGATGTAGCTGAAAGCCATATTTTTAAAAGAGAAAAGTTAAGACTTTAATTTTTAAACACTGAAGGAGCATTTTTCAGAAATATATACTTTGCAATTTCTTTTTCACGCTGAATGGTTAAATTCAGAAACGAAATAACGAATTTAGCACATCAATTTACATAAAATTTTAACTGGGTTATACACGCGCATTGAATGTTTTCTACCAAAATATTTCAAACTAAACATAGTCTTAACTCTTTAAAAGGCCTACTCAATCTGCTCTGATTACAAGTATATTCATAAAGAACTAATTTTCCTACAGAACACGTTAAAACATAGGTATCCTCCATCTTTACAAGAAAACATGAGAAATGAAAATCCATTGAACAATATCAAATCATGTTCCATGATTCTCTCTAATACTTGTTATTACTTATCTTAGAAAACTAAATATTATTGTTATAACCCAACTCAATAAGCTAATTAGGTCTTACTATATCCAGATTAAACTCCATATTGTCTTCAGATCGTCACTTTGCATCAGTAACTTTTGTAGAGAAAAATATGTTTTACTTGGATCTTATATTCAAAGGTCTTATATAAATACACATGTGGCTGGTGTAAACTCTTCTGTATAACCGACTTCTCGCCATTTACAAACACACGCCTTGGAACACATGAAAGTATCTCACAGAACTAGATTATAGTTCAAACTCCACCTGACTCTTTTTGTCTGTTCTTACAATGAAACGTCATCACGCCGAATTTCCTTAGTAAAACTTTAAAATTCTACTTTATTGGTGTAATAATTACGAAGTGTTAATAAAAGAAAATTGCATAATATTAATGAAAATCCAAGCACCATTAGACATTCAAACTTTTCCCCCTTGCTTTACTAAATAGCTCTCTCTCTCTCCTTTTCCTTTAAAACTGAATATCTAATGATAAAAATAAATATTATTCAATTCATAGTTTATTAGATTTACTATTTTGTTTGTTTGTTTTGAAATTTCGCACAAAGCTACTCGAGGGCTATCTGTGCTAGCCGTCCATAATTTAGCAGTGTAAGACTAGAGGGAAGGCAGCTAGTTATCACCACCCACCGCCAACTCTTGGGCTACTCTTTTACCAACGAAAAGTGGGATTGAGCGTAACATTATACACCCCCACGGCTGGGAGGGCGAGCATGTTTAGCGCGACCTTCGGATTACGAGTCGCACGCTTTACGCGCTTGGCCATGCCAGGCCTTAGATTTACTAGAGAATGAATATGTAATTTCGAAACATAAGTTAAGAGTTGTTTATAACTGTTGCTATGGCTCTACTATTCAATAACAAAGTGACATTGTAAAGGATACGAGTATTAATACAGGTATTTTTAGTGTACACAGGAGCTAATGATGTAGGAAAAATTGATCCAAAGGTTTGAAGGGAGCAGATTTCTGTGATTTATGGATCTTTCATAAGCTGATGGTTAGAGTGTTCGACTCATAATCTATGGGTTGCAGATTCGAATCCCGTAACCAAACCTGCTTGCTCTTAAGCCTTAAGTGTATCATAATGTGGTGGTTAATCACATTACTAAAAGACCAGCCTAAGAGTTTGTGGTCGGTAACCTTTACTAGCTGTTTTTCCTCTACTCTGTCATTTCTATGGTCCAGCATGGCCAGATGGGTTCAGGCGTTCGGCTCGTAATCTGAGGGTCGTGGGTTCGAATCCCCGTTGCATCAATCACACTCGGCCTTTCAGTCGTGGGGACGTTATCATGTGACTGTCAATCCCACTATTCGTTGGTAAAAGAGTAACCCAAAAGTTGGCGGTGGGTGGTCATGACTAGTTGCCTTCCCTTTAGTCTTACACTGCTAAATTAGGGACGGCTAGCGCAGATAGCCCTTGTTAAGCTGTGCGCGAAATGTAAAAAAATAAACAATCTATCAATTCTAAGTTAGGGAAAATTATCGCAAAAATACTCGAGCAGCTTTGCGCCAAATTCCACAAATAATCGAGCAAAACACTTAGTTACGTTATGTGGACAAGTACTGTAATCATAACAATTCAAATGTTATAAATCAAGTACCTCAAAGGATTATTATTTTATACAAAATTGTCAGCAATAATCCGTCAATAAGACTTAAGTCGTACTCTACATAAACATGGATATAAATAGGACAAATTTATGAGCACATGAGATCCATTAGGTACTGGTTACGACGTTATACAATAGAAGATGCGTTATTCAGACACATAAAGAACACAAAACGTAGTATTCTTCAAATCCGGTCTCCCGCTAGGACAGCAGTAAGTCTTCGGATTTACACTGCTAAAATCAGGGGGTTCGATTCCCCTCAGTGGGCAAAGCAAAGAGCCCATTGTGGCTTTACTATAATAAAAACACGTACACAAAACATACCTTCAAATCAGTACCGCATGGAAACAAACAGAAACGAAAAACGGCACGACATGATTAATTTCCCTTTTCGTAACACCATACCCTAACTAAGCCATTCATAAATACAAGGATAGACAAATTGTAAACATAAAAACCCTCAACGTTAACTAATGGTTTAACTATGTTTGATAAATACACGAACACAGACAGATTTAAATAAAAAAAATCACTGGTATTTATAAAGTAATGGACTTCACTTTTGTGAGACACAAACAGAAAAGTACGATAAAAGCGACAGTGAGTTTGCAATATCCTTCTGATATATTCTACATAAACCAGAATAAACAGTGAATAAGATATAAGAGAATGAGAGGGATTGTTGTTTTGTCTGCTATTAAGCCAAACACTACACAAAGAAAAAGTTATATGCATTCTATCCACAGAGGATATCAAAACTCGATTTCTACCAGTATCGTCTACAGACGTACCGTTGTGTCACTTAGGACTAGGGAGGGGAGAAAATATGGTAATTACCGATAACCATAAAAAAGATAAAATAGTATTAGCTTTATGTGTCATCAAAAATCCAATTGAAACTTCTGAGACCGATAATTATAAACTTGATAAAATTAGAAGTTACATCAAAGAGATCATGAAATCCTCAGTCCATGCTAAGGAGATTTCCCTCTTTCCTTTATGGGGGTTACTTACTATTGCTTTGGTTCAAAGGCTTTACTCGCTGTAAGCGTATTATGAGATTAGTCAGGTGATTAATGTCATTGCAGTATTCAACTTTTCAGGAAGCAAAAAATACAAATAATACTTCAGCGTGGATCAACGTTAGTACAAGATATTTATACGTCATAAGTAAATTGATGAGAACCAATGTCTAGATATAAATGACATAAAGTTGATTTTTAATTTGTATATCAGTTGCTGAATATCCACTTGTTTTACCTTTGCTATTTTTGATTCTCTTTATATATCACGGTGTGACATAAGGAGATGGAAAGGTAAACAAATAATTTTAATAAAATACATAAATGTACGCTCAGCCATGAAAAAAATCGATTTTATTTCAGTTATGAACAACATATATATTGTTGATAGCCCCATTTTAAATCTATAATTTAAATATTATAGCAAATAAGTACTTTGACAACTAACCGTATAATTTCGCATTACCGAAGATGAAATCAACTTTGACGACACAAAGTTTTACAACCATTAACATACGTATGATATTTATAGTATTCCAAAATTTAAAGATAGTACAGAAAAGGAGGTAATTTTATCTCTGGACGTGGGTGTGGCCCAATGGTCATGTTATTAAACTATACCTTTTTTTTTAGTTTTTACTAATAAAGATCAAGTGTGCTAAGGCTTGCGACTCGTAATCTGAGGGTCGCGGGTTCGCATCCCAGTCGCGCCAAACATGCTCGCCCTTTCAGCCGTGGGGGCGTTATAATGTGACAGTCAATCCCATTATTCGTTGGTAAAACAGTAGCCCAAGAGTTGGCGGTGGATGGTGATGACTAGCTACCTTCCCTCTAGTCTTACACTGCTAAATTAGGTACAGCTAGCGCATATAGCTCTCGTGTAGGTTTGCGCAAAATTCAAAAACAAACTCAGAAAAATTATTGAAAGGAAATGAGATCGAACAAAATGGTCACATTATTCTGTAGGTTTTAGGGATAGGTTGGCTGACTGAATAGAAAACTGGTTATTACAAATAATGATTTATGTACAAAAGTTTTACAAACTACACTGAGTCTCCTATCTAGTCTAGAACTGAATATTTTATGGATTGTCCGGGTCCAAGATAAGTGAATTAATTTCATGTTAATACACTGATATACTTCACATGATTGGAATGCTAGCTAGCCTTCTTTTTTGAGTTAACGCGGTTTACAAGGTTACTTTCTACAGAGGAAAATAAATATCTAATGTCCTCGTAAAAATACTTACGTTCGAAGATAATTCTCTGAAGTTGATTGGTTGGTAATGTTCAAAATCTGTAAACGTTTCTGGTAAAATTCTTTAATTTTCCAATTAATAAGCATTAATCACAATTACAGCTTACGGGGCTTACAGTATAGATTGTAGCAACCAAACAAATTCTAAAATTGTCTTCACGTCTTGCAATAGTTTGCTTTTATACTCTCGAACTTACAACAATGTTCGAAGATACACCAGATTATCGATTTTTACTCTCGAGAATCTCCCACAAATTTAAAGAACTGGCAGGATTTATGCAACACAAATCTAACAATATGTCACATGCATCAAACCGAAACAAACGCAAATGTTAAAGTAAATGTATCACAATAAATCCGTTACATAATAAATATATAGGTCTTTTATTTCTTACAGTTTGAGAATTGTTAAGTTATTTTTGGTTAAATTATATTAGTTTGAAAGTATACTGAGAAGATCTCAGACAACTTGAGATAAGATACAGTTTAAAGACACGTTGATTGTGTAACAGAGAAAACCTTGTTACAAGTTTAACACCACACGAAATGTGTAATGCTTAGAGTTTGTTTGTTTGTTTGTTTTTTGGAATTTCGCACAAAGCTACTCGAGGGCTATCTGTGCTAGCCGTCCCTAATTTAGCAGTGTAAGACTAGAGGGAAGGCAGCTAGTCATCACCACCCACCGCCAACTCTTGGGCTACTCTTTTACCAACGAATAGTGGGATTGACCGTCACATTATACACCCCCACGGCTGGGAGGGCGAGCATGTTTTAGCGCGACGCGGGCGGTAATGCTTAGAGAAGGTTTTTCTCATCATCAGATACACGTAGTTTACCTTCATACAGGAATGATGAATATTAGAATGGACAAAAAAGTCACATGACTGGAGATTGCTCATGGCTTTGTAAAAGTGTTTTTTGATGTCCAGTGTTTTAATTTTTTAATTGATTTATTATGAATTTACTGAGTTGCAATGTTTCTAACATATTCGTTAATAGCATAAAATTATCATCAAAATCAAGTAAGTGTAGTGAGAATGTGGGATAATGAAAAATATATTGAAATCTCTAAAGTTTTCATTTTAGCGGGTTCAAACAAGGTACATAAATAAGTTGGCTAACTTGTCACTTAATTTCTTTTAATTGCAGTTGTGATATGTTTTAAATTAAAATATCATTACTGTTATCGGTGATAGTAAATATGTTTTCAATATTTAATTACCAATCTATTTGATTTATAGGTGAGTGTGGGATTACTGTATATTTTTAAAAACAAACATAACCATAATAATTGTGACAGGTGGTAATATTTAGTTGACATTTCATTCACTGAGTAAAGACCATTATGTGAAGCCAAAGTCAATCCCAAAATAAAAAAGCAAATCAAAACTAAGTTAATGCAGTGGTTGAAAAGTTGGAAGCTATTACATTTGAAGTTGTGTTTTTGTCTTTGCTTGTATGTGTGACGGGGGAGGGAGGGTAGATGGCATGTACTAATTAGTTTGTGTGTGTGTGCGCTTTTTCTAGCAAAGCCATAATAGACTATCTGCTGAGTCCATCCAAGGTAATCGAACCCCTGATTTTAGCGTTGTAAATCCAAAGACTTACAGCGGGGGACAATTACTTTGTGAGATTGTTAATTAATCAGTTAGTAAGGGCCTGGCATGGCCGAGCGCGTTAAGGCGTGCACTCGTAATCCGAGGGTCGCGGGTTCGCGCCCGCGTCGCGCTAAACATGCTCGCCCTCCCAGCCGTGGGGGTGTATAATGTGACGGTCAATCCCACTGTTCATTGGTGAAAGAGTAGCCCAAGAGTTGGCGGTGGGTGGTGATGACTAGCTGCCTTCCCTCTAGTCTTACACTGCAAAATTAGGGACGGCTAGCACAGATAGCCCTCGAGTAGCTTTGTGCGAAATTCCAAAACAAAACAAACAGTTAGTAAGTGCCACTATTAGTACAGTTATATCTTACATTTAAGCTTGGTTGTTGTTGACTCTTAAAAAGGTTGGACCAGCTTTACAAATCCTTTTTATTTGGTGAGTTGGGCAAATATATGTGAAATGACTTTTAATTATAATGCATGCGGCATATAACAAATTGCATTACTGTTACGTTTTTTCATGTTTTATGTGGACTGAACGCAACAGAAAGACACAGATAACAGCTTATGTAATTTATTACAATAAACTATTATATATGTAACAGATATAACATGAATTATATAATAACAATGACAGATATTCAGTTTAAAATTAATTACAATACAAAATGGTACTGGCCTGTGTCCAATATAATGATTCAGAATGAAAGTCCAAAAGTCAAGATCAGAAATCCAAAATTCCAGTCTAGGGTATGAATTTAGTCCCACGAAGAAACTCCGAAGTTTGAATGGAGAAGTCCATAAACAATTCACAGTTTAATAAATTTGACGAAGTTCTTTTTACGATGTTTTCGATGAATTTGTCGATTTCCAACTTGCTCTGGTCTCCCCTAAACAGTCTATACATGTTGACCTTCAGTATAACTAATAATTCGAATGAATCGTAAAGATTGACGAAATAAAATCACAGGCTTTGTAGATCTTGCTCCAGTCACAAATCCAAGTTGAATAGACACACAGCAAACGTTGAAAATTTCTCAAACGAAGACAATATCTCTTGAATCAAAATAAAAACGAATGACTGACTAATTCCTTCCTCGCGTCACCGTCTGTTTTTATACTAGTATGCTAACTGTGTTCTCCAACGATCGCGTAACTTCCACAGAATTCCAGAATAATCTGCGCATGTCTGTTTTTTTGCATGAGACTCGTCGTCTGGACACAAGGCCGACATACATTCTATTTATAAACATATGATTGATCTACCTAATTCTAGAAATTTCTAAATGATTAATTCTAAATGAATTCTAATTAATTATAAATGTTATTTTAAATGAATAACAACATATTTTATTGATTTGAACTTTGAAACAACAATATAAATATGGAAATATAAATAATAGATATGGAAATCCAAACACAACATAACATTTACATAACAATTACCAATACAATTTTCAACCTACTCTCAATTTAAAATTGCTAATAGGTTCAATAACTGTATCAACTCTTTTCCCCATAGTTAAAAACAAAGATGACAGTATTGTGAAAATAAAGGATCATGGTGTTCTGGTTCATCAGTCTCTTAAGCCATCCAAGCAACATGCTGTTGCTAATACCAGGGAAAATGGATTTTAGATTATATCTACAGAGGCAGTGAACACAGGTATAAAAAGTGTTTTTTGTTATTGTGGTTAAGTCATGTTTAGAGTATTGTGTTCAGTCTTGGTCACTTTATCTTAGAAAGGGCACTGGAATATTGGGAAGGATTGAAATGATAGGAACTGAAATGATGCCATGTATGGAAAAAAATAGTCACACAATATACTAATCCATATTCTGGTGCCAACTGCAATATGGATCTTTATGTTTAACCCTGGTTTATAATATGACCACAGTTGGCTAACTTACGTTCAGATATATACTTGAAATGGTTTTGGGCATGTATTCACCAGTGATATTGCTTTCATTTCCAAATTTTATGTATTTCATGAAGTACAATTCTGAAGTGCCAAGAATCAGTTACAGAACAAATGTTACAAAGAAAACTGATATTTTAAATATTATGACCTGTCAAAATTTGGAGGGTCACGGGGTACAATACTAATAAGAAGAAAGCACATCACAATGTCAAAGTAATATTGGCTTGAAGATATTTCTAAAATCTCTTAGTTCAGCACTGAATGTTGTTCAAACATTTGAGTATGCACCTAATACATGAAAAAACTACCAAAAAGAGCTATCACATTATTTGTAAACTGAACCTAATATATTAAAGAATATTTCAAGCTTTAGTTTCATTTTTAATATATATATATATATAGGAAGCATTTTTAAAAAAATTTTATGCTCGGATAAAAATCTGAAATGAATTCTCTGTTATTACAAAAAAAAATTACTATATTGCTTGTTATTAGCATTTACCACAAAATCTGTGTTTATTTAAACTTGTTACTTTACAGTTTCCTTTCTGTCACTTGCACTTTTATTTTCAAAAGTTGGATTATTAGAGAGAATTTTCAATAGAGGACACATTGATGAAGTTTCTGACATCAGTACATCTAAGACATTAACGTTAATGTTGCCTGAAGATGAATTCATTTGACTGGGAACTTGGTCATTTTGATATTAACTGCAAAATGTCCAAGATGTTACAGAAAGTGAGATTTCCAGAGTTTTATCCAGATTTTGCTGAGAAAGTAAGTACTGCTGTTGAAAACTGACAGGATGTAGCAATATTCATGATTCCTGAGTTTTGTGTTGAATGCATAGTTGGTGGAAGCCTGTAGAAAGTGTCTATTGCTGAAAATCATACTCTGTGATGTCATTATTTCTGTTTCATCCTGATGTGGCAAAAGGTCTGCTGTGGTGAATTGGCTGTAATTTTCTAACCAGCTTAAATTCAAAATTCTGATCCATAGACACCTTTGGTACCTATTGAGCAAAAGTAACTTGGTTATTCAATGTAAAATAGATCTCATATACATGATGAGAGTGTGAAGCATTAGTGTCAACTGATACACTACCAACAGTACAGTATGGTTGACTTAAAAGGAAATTATATAAAAGTATGCCATAATTTCTACTGGTTTATATTCACATTGATAAACCAATGTTATGGCTGAGCTTACAATGTTGGAAGCACTACCATATTCAACTACTAAATCTTACTTACAAACAAGTTTGGACAACAAGTTGATTTGTAAAGTTGCAACAAATGTATCTTCCTGCTTAAATGATTCAATTCTGGTGTGTTTAACAACTTTAAAATAATCCTAGTGCATCAAAATCATTATTTTCAACAAAATTTTATTTGTTATAGTGTGTTTGTAAATCACTTCCTGAAAAAAAAAATCATCCTCAATCGTTTAGTCTTCATACGTTTTCTTCTTTGACTGACTGAAACAAATATTTCAAAGATCCAAACATGAACGAAGAAAGCAACACGTCATAAACAGAAGAATATATTTGAATATATATTTGTTGTTGTTCGTTTTTTTATTTTATTTTCCACGTTGATATTACACTTGTATGATTTGGGACATGCTACAATTTACTAGAAGTTGCAATATTTTATTGAAGTAATATTACACACATTTCCAATAATAATAGCACTAAGGTTATATTATGACTGGCATATAAAGATCTTACAAAACCATTTAAAGATGGCCAAGATAATGACAGCAAAGATAATGTTTGAAATAAAAATGGTTCTCTTACTGCACCATAAAATGAACAAAATTTGGTTAAAAAAAGTAATATTAGGTACAATGACACTGACAAACAAAAACCACAGCTTACCACCATTCACCATTAACAATCTGGGTTTTGATTATTCAGAAATTTGTGGATGAATGCAATGGGAGTTTCAAAATTTTTGGAAATGTTGACTTATTACTTTATTCATAAAACTAATAAAATAAGAATAACACAGATTTCTTCCACAATAATGAATAATGAGCATACATTTAAATTATTTTCTCCATTATGGTTTATTAATTCAACCAAAACAGATCAATGATAGATAACCTAAGAATTATTTTTTGTTACTGAGTAGAGAGCTGAAATTATATTACCTTAACTTTAATTATTTGTGATTACATAAAGTGAATAGAACTAAATACAAGCAATTCAGAATGCCACAACTATTTGATCCTACTGAATTCATAAATACTAAAAGTGTTACAAATTAGAAAACCTAGAATCAGTAAATAATTAATATATCATTTATAGGCAATGATCTCAAAAAATATACACAGAATTTTATAATACTTTCATGATATACTTAATATCACATAAAATGTAATAATCTATTTAATTTAAAAATATCTCTACAAGTTTTTAGAGTAATTTGGACTCTTAAATAGCTTATGTTAGGAAAACTATTTTTAAATTATTCTTTCCCTGTTGTCCTAATATTAACTGTAACCACACTCAAAATAAATTTTAGTAACTGTTTCACTTCAAAAATTTAAAATAATAATGATAAAATAACAAGAGTAATTAAAATTTCCACCTAATTATTGCAACATTGCTACTGAATAGTTATGATAATATAATTTCAAGCTCAATTTGTATTATTATTTTGTGTCTTAATAAATATCCTACTTTAATAATACACAATGTTCCATATGTTAAAACTTTTGTCTGTGGTTATCCTGATGAACATTTTTAAAAATATGAATGCAAGTTTACTGACCTTGAGGGTCCTATATAAAATCCAAGATAATCCTAACCTTTCAAATGAAAAACAAAAACTTTATCACCACAACAGCTGATATCTTACAGAAAGAGCATACAGGTTGATGGGAATTAATTCATTAATACTCCTAATAATGATGAAATTATTAACTGTATTTATTAGATTTTAATTTCAAGTTATTAACAAAGTTTAGAACTGGCAGGAGCAGAGCTCAAGTTTTTCTTTTGTTTTGGTTTTTTTACTATGGATTACTTTTTGTTTTTTCTTGCATTTTCTGAACTTTCTCAAAAAAGTCCTGCAGTATTTCATCCACATCAGATTCCTTGTAATCTTTGATAATAATATCATCTCCATTATGAATTCCCCGTATTAATGCTGAAAGAATTTTTCCACATGAAGGGCGGAAAAGGCATAGAATGGGCTTCTTGAGTACCACAGCTCTTCCTACTTCATAACCAACACCAAGTGATGGCTGGGTCACTTCTGCTACAAGAGCTGTAAAAATTAAATTTGTAAGGTATTTTTAAAACAAAAGGATATTTAACTCTTTTAATAATTTATTTATAATAACATTCATAACTCAGGGCTTTTAAAACATAAATAATTTTTAATTATCTTGGAAATTTTAACGGTGTTGATTAAACAATAAACAATTACTTCTCCAACAATGATCACAATTCCCTCAAACCAGGAAATTAAAACTGTTAATACAATTCATTTTTACCTTATTAAATAACATTATATTAAATTACTGCTGAACTTTTATATGCAAAAACGGCTCGTTTGGGTTCAGAAAATATTTTAAATAGAAGAGCGAACAACATTTCGACCTTCTGACGATGACCGAAGAAGGTCGAAACGTTGTTCGCTCTTCTATTTAAAATATTTTCTGAACCCAAACGAGCCGTTTTTGCATATAAAATTCTCAACAAGTGGGTTTCTCGACATCACTGACTGCTGAACTTATCTTGGTTTAATGTATAATACACAATACTGTAGTTGTATTAATGCATTTAAAATAAAAGTTGTTTTGTTTCAAAAAATTATTTAAAGGTATTTGTACATTATGTGTAGGTTTTTTCAAAACGATCTGCAAATACACTTTTTAAAATATTTTAAAATAATGTTTTTCCAAATGCAATAAGTATTTGCCTTTAGTTTTTTAATGTTACAAATATTTTCCATAACTTAAAAGTGAAATGAAATTTGAATTTTATTTCCAATCTAATATGTAACTTTCATTCCTGAAGCAAACTCTATCAATACTTTTAACTACTCTGGAATAAGAAACTAAAGTGGTTACACTTTTGCTTTAATCTTCCAATATGAAATTATTGTATCCCCTTAAATCTTTATGATTTTGGTAATATCTCATGTTAAATCAAATTAAAGGAGAACAGTATGATTGTATCTTCTTCATAGTCTATGTCATGTTCCTTTTTGAGTAGATCACAACCTTAGGGTTGCTTTTTATAGTCTAATTTTCATTTTGCTTTTGTTATAGTAAGATACAAGTATAAGAATGGTTTAAGGGATTATGCATAACAGAAAAATAAACTGAAAAGTGAGCAGAAACAATACAAATCTGTACAGTTTCGTCATTAGCTGGCAGAATAGAAAATACTCCCTTAGAAGCTGACACCTCAGTTTCACACACATTATTATAATTCTAGGCATGCTAAAAGTACACAGAAAAATTCAAAAAATTATTTACAAATCTGTAAGCTATTGCACAAAAAGTTGAAGAAAGGGGAAATGACCAAATATTCCAAGACTTTAAAGGAGATAAGGGATGAGTTGAAAAAATGTGAAGATGAAACCGCAAGCAAAAATATGGCCTGGTTCAAAGAAGAGTGGTAAATTCCACTTTCATTGACTAAATGTAGAACAATTTGTCTTCTTTTTAATGGTCATTGAACTTACTTTTATTAGTTGTGAATAATTATTAAAGACTAGAAGTTCTAAAATATCTTGATTTAGGAAACTGGCAATAAAAATTGAAAAGTAATAAAATTATACAACAAAATACACTGTATTTATTATTTCTCCTTTAACAAAAAAGTAAAAAAGTGTGGTTTTGTGATTTCAAAATCTAGTTTATAACTAAATTTACAATAACTAATTCCCAAAACTCTTAAGGCTAGATTATGATATATAACTATAGCATAAATATAAGTTAGTTTTTTTGAAATACGTTATTATATCACAAATTAAGAAATTTTTGTCACATTTCTAAATATACTAAACTATAGCTTCAATTTTTGTAACAAAGACAAAGTGAACACATTTTAGAAGTGATAGCAAAGATAGTATATAATTTAGCCTATTAATATCATTTTGAATCATATATATATAACATGCACACACCAACTGGGGAGTGTTACAAAAAGGGAGGAAAGAAGCAAATTCAAGATTCATATACTATTGAGCACAAATGTATTTTATAAGAAATCACTTAAACATATTTTTCCCTTCTCAGAATTGCCTATAATTTAATATTAAATTTTTATCAAAATAAAATCAGCAGAGAATACTCTGCTTTTTTCAAGTATCAAATCTCTTCATCAGTTTTCTTAATTTATATTTTAGTATTGCACATTTCCATGCTTCCCTTTGGTAAGGAATATCTTTTAAATTTTAATAAGATTGTATTGTATTTTTTTTATAGCAAAGCCACATTGGGCTATTTGCTGAGCCCACCGACGGGAATTGAAGCCCTGATTTTAGTGTTGTAAATCCGGAGACATACCACTGTACTAGCGGGGGGCTTTTTAATAAGAAGTAATCAAATTTTGTGTCTAGCCACAATCAAACAAAATACCAGGGAGCATTTCTAGTTTGGTTGCTAAAGAAGACTTTTATATTTTGCCATTTAGCAGTGCATGCTAATAATGTCTTTCATCATCAATGCAACTATTATTACAATTTTATTTTGATCAAAACAAGGAAGAAACACACCATATACATAGGTCTGAAAGAAAGATTATGTTTAGTAAATCTGATTAAATTTTTCAAAGCACTCTTATTAGTATTTTCCAAATTAACATTTATTCCATAAATAAGTTAAAAACGTAGAAGGTTGTTGTTTGTATTAACCATCTTTTAACCATTTCATGATATGCTCAGTGTAATATACACGAGTTTGTATACACAGCTGCACATGTTAAGTACTTATACTATAACTTTTGATAAAGTATGTGTTTCTTTACAAAATCTGGTAGGCTTTCACAAAATATTACAAATTTTTGTAGACAAAAATCAGGCTTTTTAATTAAGTAATTTTAATAAAGATTTGTTTGTGAAAATATAAAGTCTATTTCATTACTAGTCCGAGTGTAAAATGATTTTTGTGTCATGATTAAAAACTATTCTTTGTCCCAAAACTCTCAAATATTATTTGTGTAAGCTCTAAAACCTCCTAAATATATTTCAAATGTTTATTTTTGGTAACACTTTATATTTGGTCTGCTATTTTCACTACCCTACCTATGTGGGGTTTGTCAATTTTATGAACCTCATAACCACCATAAAAAAGGGAAATAAATATAAATTATGCTTTTTTTGCTCTAGAATAACTTAACCTAACTAAGCTTATCTGACACCATGAGTGTAGCATTTTGAAATATATAGTCACATTTCAATTATTATACATTATATATGTATAATTATTACTATTTAGAAATAAGTTATCACATTTACTTTTCTTAAAATACAGAACAATAAATAAAGAAGTAAAGCCAACAATTATCTCTTCTAGCTATGAACTTTGAACTCAGTTGCCACTGGATGTTGGTCACTAAGCCTTTTAAAAGTTTACATGCAGAGGATATGAAATAAAATTTTATTTTTTTACATTTTATATATACACAACCTTGAAATTTTGGTTCAAAAGAATGAGGTAGTCTTCTGAGAGATTGAAATGGATGAGAAAACCATTAAGGGTACATTTTAAGCTGTTGATTGGTTACTCACATGCCATGTATTGAAGCAAGTGTATAAAAGGAACTATTTACAAAACTGAAAAGAGGTGAATGGAGCCAATATATTTGTTTTAGTACATAAACAATATCCTCAGCAAAATAAAAGGATATGAGGTTCTTATTTTATATTCTAGGTTGTCAATATTGGTCATTTCAGTTCTTAACAACAGATTTAGTACTTTGACATCAAAAACACTTAATTTCAGTCAGTGCTGCATTCAACATACCATGTAATTCACAAAAATCAATATTCAGGTGTGTTCTTCAAATATTTACCTTTAATTTAAGAGATTAACTTATGTGTAATACTAAAATTTGAATTATC
The DNA here is from genome assembly GCA_011833715.1 of Carcinoscorpius rotundicauda. Lineage (NCBI taxonomy): Eukaryota > Metazoa > Arthropoda > Merostomata > Xiphosura > Limulidae > Carcinoscorpius > Carcinoscorpius rotundicauda. The sequence continues at coordinate 163,622,798 of CM022391.1, read as the reverse complement.
TATAATATAATACCAATATTCAATAGAATTTTCAATGTAAGTCAACAAACATGGTGACACGGCCTTTAACCCATGACCCATCTCAATAAGGTTAACTGATAATGAATTGTGGGTGTATAACAAGATACAATTTTGAGTTATGCATTTCCAGATGTTCTGACTGTAAAATATAAAACACTGAGAAACATTTTCTTAAATATAGTTACTGTTTTCATAAATAAACACATAAATTCCTGAAATTTCTTTATGATGCGTGATGCATAGAGCAAGATTATGAAATTACCTTCACATTGCTCTAGAAGGCGAATATCTCTTTCATGAATTTCACTGTCTGAAAGCTTTTTTTCTACAAAAAAGAAAAGCAATCATAAATGTTTACTGACACATAAAATACCTAAGTCTAAAATACTAGACAAACAAAGTTTAAAAACAAAATATCAGTCAAATATAGTTCTATAAACACGTTAATGAGAGTTTGAATGAAATCATTTCAGCACCATGAAAGTAATAATGATAAAACAAAACATTAAGATAACAAAAGTTATTTGGCTTATCAAAATCATTAGTTCTCCACATGAAGAATCAATAAACTCCAAATAAAAATGAGCTAACTTTCATGTAACAAAGTTTTATAAAAATTTCAAATTAATTGTTCACACACAACGCCAGACAAATAATTCTCAAGATTATAATTCTAATCAAAGTTCATTGTATCAAAAAACAAGACTACATGTAGGCTTTTAGCACTTAAAAATATTATCATAATATTAAACTTTTGATTTCTACCCTTGTAATTCTACCTCGAAGTACACAGTTACATGCCCCCCAGTGGCTCAACGGTATGTCTGCTGACTTACACGCTAAAATCCGGGTTTCGATACCCATGGTGGGCAGAGCACAGATAGCCCATTGTGTAGCTTTGTGCTTAATTCAAAACAACAACACAGTTACACTTCATCAGAATTGTTAAGACATGAGTCAATTTTATTCTAAGTTTTTTCTGTTATTTATCTTGTAGAAAGAGTCTCAAACTTATCAACCTTTGTATTGGCTTGTTCCACCTTCACTTGTGTCATATTTGGAATAAGGTCTAATTTCACTCTTCAATGGTTAATACAGAATGCATCTTTATTCAGGTATATTCAGACCTCATTTCCTAAACTTCCTTTTAGTTATGCATTTAGTCATTATATCTGTGTAATAGTACTAGAAGTTTTAAAATGGTTAATGTTTTTCCAAATTGCATTAACTGCACACACATACTTTAAGCATGCTGGCCTTAAACCTAAAATGCAGATTTTAACTTCACAATTGGTTTAAATAAAAATATCAAAGTAATTTTATCAGTTAACATTAGTGCTCAAATATATTTTCAGTAGCATTAAAAACATGTCTAAAACACCATCTTCCCTTATAAAATCTTATGCATACTGTGTGGAAAATGAAGTCCATAAAATTATCTTAAAATTGAATAATATATCTTTCAACAAGTATTTACATTTAAAATCCAAAGTGATACTGATTTTAGAAAATTAGCATCTTGTGAAAAATCAATTTTCTTTATCAGTAAAACACAGATGTTGCATATCATCCATTATTTTAACCAGACCATGTACAATTCTACATACCACAAGAAGTGGTTTCAAGTCACTGCAATATGTGTACTAACTTTACTTACCTTTTGTGAGAAATTCACCTTCTTCTTTTGAATCTTTAAGAGCTCCCACAAACTCAGTCAAGACTGTTCCATATTTCTTAAGTTTAGAAATGATTCTTTGATAAATCTCAGCATCCTGACGACCTGCTCGAATGCTTCCACAGAAGTAAATATCAAACTTCATTTTGAAAGATTTACTGAAAATATCAAGAAATTCCTAATTATATAATAGTTTTTAACAGAAATTAATAATCCATATACAGTCTCAAGCAATCATGCATATTGTAGGAGTTTCTTCATGAAAATTTGAAGATATTACTAAACTGTAAATATGATAAGTATTGTAAACAAGATTTCAGGTTTTCAAATAAATTATTTTTCCTAAAGATACGATCCAATTTATACAGCCTTTATTAAGACTGATTTGAGGATAATTTTCGTGTTAAAAATAATACTTATTTTCATCATACAGTTTTTATATTTCATTTGCATACTCTTAAAGAACATCCTGAATGAAGATAAAAAGATTTTTCCTTTGGTACAACTATATTTTACCTTGTTTTTCTACCCTAATGCTAACTGTAATACAATAAAATGAGAAGTTGCAAAATGGAAATAAAATTAATAATACCATTTTTTTCTATAACGACAGGTTATTGTGACAAAAAATTACAGCTATTAACTTTTTCTATTTCAGCTTTCTTTGAATGTTATGCCTTTATTGTTATACTTTTGACTCAATAACATATAGAAAGCAAATAAATATAATAGGGGTCTATTGAGGTGTTACTGGTAGTGCATATGGTAAACACCGAATTACAGTTATGTACATATCATGAACTTGTCTTACTCATCAGCTCAACTCATAAAATTATTGTTTTGTTGCATAACTAAAGAAATGTTTAATTTTTGATTTTCAGTTACTTTTCTTAATACAGGTACAGCAATAAGTATAAAATAAAATATAAATAAAACTGCATTTAGCACTGACATGCAACTACTGCAGTCTTTGCACTCAGTATACATTATTGGTAAGCTGCCAATGAGTCTATCAAATTTGAGTATCAAAAAGAGAATTCACACAGCTGTCAAATATGTAGTTTAGAATACAAAAAATACATCAGTCAGTAGAACAGAATGTTCAAAAACTACTATAAATTTTCTAGCTTTAAAGGTATGCTATAAATAGGTTACAAAATTCCATTAGCTGTTCAGAGTTAAATAACCAAGATCACATTATGAACTACAACAATTTTTATGAAAGATGATATATACAACTTCCTTAAAACAGATGGATGGGGATCTTCTCTTGTGTTTGAACAAGTTTATTTTTTATCAATGTGACACAAAGGATATTAAGAATTATAATGTTCCCTTCATAAATTAAATAATTTAACCGTAGGTAATTTAAACATTTGAATTATGAACTATGGTTTGACATCAAGTTTACTGACTATATTGATACCAAAGTTAATTAAATGTTGAATGTAACACTGTAAAAGAATACAATTTATCCACATGTACAGTACTGACTTGATAAACCTCATATTAAAAAAATAAAAGAGAAATCATAAGAGCAATATTGTGATTACTTAGATAGTTGGTACAATCAAAATTAATAACAGAAGACACAAAGTTATTTTCATGATATCAATCTATTTAGCAGTAGATTTGTTATTTACAATGATATGAATGGTAATTCCCAGTACACATAAAGTTATATAATCACACCATTAACTTGTATGTTTCAGCTAACAAATCTTATTCTGAAGGAGCTTGTTGCAAGTGACTCACTAAATAAATACAACACAAGTTATTACTTAATATGTTTAAGTTTCTGTTCAGTTCTGACTGTATGAGTTGCTACTAACATGGCAATACCTACTACAAAACAAAAGTGAAAATCATCAAGAAACATACATTCCTCTATCATATTTTTTAAACTATTTTGTTTCATTCTGTTGTAGAGGTATTTGACTGGCATGAATGTCTTGTTGTCTATAATCTACCATAAAATTTCAGCTAGTCTTATGGGTTCTAGTATTAAGCAAAAGGTATTGTTGGCAATGGATATAACAGATACAACATGTTTGACAAATAATTAAATATTTTTCTTTGGTTCCACTGACAGGTTCTCTAATATAAATTTCTCCTGTTGATAATGTGGTTGCTTGAACCACTATAAAAATAAGATTAACTTGCTAATTCACCAACTCTTCTGAATGATAGCAGTTATTTCAATGAATAACAACAATAAACAGTTGGTGTTAGAAATAAATAATATTGTGCTGTCAATCCTTAATGTTAGTAATTTAAATTTTTATTATATAAAATTAATTACATCTACACTTCATTTTCTTAATCAAGTTTAAACAATCAGAGCTGTTGTTCCTCAAATAATAGCACAAACTGGGCCTAGACCAGTGATAGCAAACCTGTAGCACGTGAAAAATTTTGCTGACATACAGCATGCAGTGTCACCTGTTGATTCTTTAAACCCTAACCCATAATAAATAAATAAATAAATATGTTATGCCAAAGTCAGCAGTGAAGGATTTTTTCCAACCTAGGAACAATGTGAAATATTCACAAGAGATACCTTACGCTCTCTTGATGCCAGCTTTGCAATTATAGAAACGTGACATCAGATGACACGTTTTGAATTCTTCAAAGACCCAGTGCACTCATCAGTATGTTGCTCCATTGCAACATAATACATAAGCTAATTGTAAACTTTTTAACTGTATACTTCACCTTATGTTGTTGTTTGTTTTTGTTTTTTAATTAAGCACAAAGCTACACAATGGGCTATCTGTGCTCTGCCCACCACGGGTATCGAAACCCGGATTTTAGCGTGTAAGTCCGCAGACATACCGCTGAGCCATTGGGGGGCACTTCACCTTATGAACGAAATTGTTTACACGTGCACACTGACCTTCGCAAAATGCAGATTAAACAATTAAATTTTACTCTGATTTTTATTTACACAGTATTACAACAAATGGTGATATCAGTATGAGGGAAATTAAAAAATGGCGGAAGATGAGGGAAACACACAACAATAAATAAAGAAAAGCAAAATAACTGAATAAAAAATATATCTAAAATAGCAGTAAAGTGTCAATTATTAGTATTATCATATAAATTGAAATAGGCCAATCCCGCTATATCAGTATATATAGCAAGGTTTATCAGGCTGGCTGAAATACAATTTCAATGGCATATTTTAGAAGTAGAGCGCGTATGTTTTTGTTTATTTTTTATTATTACAGCAAAGTCACATCGGGCTATCTGTTGAGCCCACCAAGGGGAATCGAACCCTTGATTTTAGCGTTGTAAATCCATAGACTTATCGTTGTACTGGCGAGGGGCAGAGTAGAGTGCCATATATTAAAACCAGACTTTAATAATAATACTTTTAGCAAAAATTTGGGAGTTAACACCTTGGTTGTTCGGAAATTAGACAATCTGTATTCCTGCCTCACATATAACATTAAATTGCAACAAGAAGTGAAAAAAAGAATATAAAAGAATTAAGTAAAGCTTGAAGCAAAGTAAAATAAATCCGAAAAATAAAATAAAATATCGCATACGAATACATACATACATCTGCGCACTATTTGGTCAGTGCTACGCACAAAGCTACTAAATGTGTTGTGTGTGCTCTCCTTATTACAGTACCGAAAACTGATTTTTGGCGTCGTAAACCTGGAGACTTATTTCAGGTTACTGGTGGTAGGGGTATGTTTATCTATACATGTTTCAGGTGTCACGCAAATGAGATAACGAGCTAAAACATAAATTAATAGTAAAATAATCGATTCCATTATGATTTAACAGAGAACGAGGTGAGCAGGGCAGTCCAGATGCTGGAGAATGGTCAGACCCAAAGGAGGGTGGCACAGCGCGTCAGTGTGTCACCAAGTGTCATCAATCGAATTTGGCGACGCTACCAGGAGATAAACTCAAGGCCGTCATCGCTGTACAACAGCCAGAGAGGACCGATACATTGTGACTACCACTCTACGGGATAGGTTAGCTACGGCTCGGTCCTTGTGAAATAATTTTCAGCATTCCACTGGAACCCTTGTATAGATTCAAACAGTTCGCAATCGTCTGCACAAAGGACGCCTTAGGGCCAGACGGCCTGCAAGAGGCGTTATTGTGACAGCGCAACACCGTGCAGCAAGGTTGGAGTTTGCTCTTCAGCACCTGGACTGGGAACTTTGTCAATGGACTATCGTGCTGTGGACAGAGGAGAGCAGGCTCACTGTGTCTCGTGATGGTGGTCGTGCAAGAATGTGGAGACGCAAAAGAGAGCGAATTTTCGTCTGTAACATTGTGGAAAGCAACGTTTATGAAGGAGGTTCTGTAATGGTCTGGGTAGACATGTACTTGGGTGGCTGCACGGACCTACTCATACTCGACAGCGGTGCTCTGAACGCACGACATATAGAGACGAAATTCTGGAACCCATTGTGACGCCTTTTGCCGGTGCTGTCGGCGATGAGTTCATTCTCATGCAAGTTAACGCGTGAGCCCACGTCGCCAGACTATGTATGGAGTTCCTTGACGAGAAAGGAATAGAAACTTCTGGGCGGCCCGCCAGATCTCTACATTTAAATCCGATTGAGCATTGTTGGGATTTGTTGTCAAGGCGTGTTAGTGAACGCTAGCACCTTCCTCAGAATGTACAGGAACTCCAACAAGCCCTGGTACACGAGTGGGCTTCCATACCCCAAGAGACGGCCCGGCATGGTAAAGCGTGTTATGTCGTGCGACTCGTAATCTGAGGGTCGCGGGTTCGCATCTCCTTCGCGCCAAATATGCTCTCCCTTTCAGCAGTGGGGGCGTTATAATGTGACAGTCAGTTCCACTATTCCAAGAATATAAAAGGGGTTTATAAATGAAGAGGAAGAATCATATCAAAAGAAAACCTAATAATAAAGCCATGTTACCAAATTAAAATTTTAATCAGGTTAAAAAAAAAAGGCCAGAATAAAATGTCAACAACAGTTCAACAATCCAATAATAAATGAGACCAATTTAGAGTTTAAACTCAATAATTCATTCTGATTCATGATACTAATATTTTACCAACTAAGTTACCAAGATTTAAATTCCAAACAAACAGTACTTTGTCTATATCATTACAACTACAGTATGTGAAACGTAAAAAAAGAGAGAATGAGAGAGAGTTCAAGGAGGAGTAGAAAGAGAAATTTCAACCCGATAAACTGGAGTATATTAAGGCAAGAAGGCTGTGCCACTTAAATAAAGGGATCACCAAAATAACATGAAAATAGGTCCTTAATACCAACCTTCTACAAAGATAGAGAAAGATGGTAAATTTAAGAGTGGATTCTTTACAACTTTTGTTTTAAAAATGGTGCAGTAGTGATAAATCATCAGTAATTTCATACTTGCAAAACATTTCCCTTGTAGTTGAAACCATCAGTATTATTATCATGCATGCAATCTTATACCATGAAAGGACGACGTACAATATTTTGAGTAACAAATGAGAAGAAAGCACATCACAATGTCAAAGTAATATTGGCTTGAAGATATTTCTAAAATCTCTTAGTTCAGCACTGAATGTTGTTCAAACATTTGAGTATGCACCTAACACATGAAAAAACTACCAAAAAGAGCAATCACATTATTTGTAAACTGAACCTAATATATTAAAGGAGATTTCAAGCTTTAGTTTCATTTTTAATATATATATATATATAAAGGAAGCATTTTTAAAAATTTTTTATGCTCGGATAAAAATCTGAAATGAATTCTCTGTTATTACAAAAAAAAATTACTATATTGGTTGTTATTAGCATTTACCACAAAATCTGTGTTTATTTAAACTTGTTACTTTACAGTTTCCTTTCTGTCACTTGCACTTTTATTTTCAAAACTCATTTTATTAGAGAGAATTTCCAATAGAGGACACATTGATGAAGTTTCTGACATCAGTACATCTAAGACGTTAATGTTGCCTGAAGATGAATTCATTTGACTGGGAACTTGGTAATTTTGATATTAACTGCAAAATGTCCAAGATGTTACAGAAAGTGAGATTTCCAGAGTTTTATCCAGATTTTGCTGAGAAAGTAAGTACTGCTGTTGAAAACTGACAGGATGTAGCAATATTCATGATTCCTGAGTTTTGTGTTGAATGCATAGTTGGTGGAAGCCTGCAGAAAGTGTCTATTGCTGAAAATCATACTCTGTGATGTCATTATTTCTGTTTCATCCTGATGTGGCAAAAGGTCTGCTGTGGTGAATTGGCTGTAATTTTCTAACCAGCTTAGATTCAAAATTCTGATCCATAGACACCTTTGGTACCTATTGAGCAAAAGTAACTTGGTTATTCAATGTAAAATAGATCTCATATACATGATGAGAGTGTGAAGCATTAGTGTCAACTGATACACTACCAACAGTACAGTATGGTTGACTTAAAAGGAAATTATATAAAAGTATGCCATAATCTCTACTGGTTTATATTCACATTGATAAACCAATGTTATGGCTGAGCTTACAATGTTGGAAGCACTACCATATTCATCTATTAGATCTTACTTACAAACAAGTTTGGACAACAAGTTGATTTGTAAAGTTGCAACAAATGTATCTTCCTGCTTAAATGATTCAATTCTGGTGTGTTTAACAACTTTAAAATAATCCTAGTGCATCAAAATTATTATTTTCAACAAAATTTTATTTGTTATAGTGTGTGTGTAAATCACTTCCTGAAAAAAAAAACATCCTCAATCGTTTAGTCTTCATACGTTTTCTTCTTTGACTGAGTGAAACAAATATTTCAAAGATCCAAACATGAACGAAGAAAGCAACACGTCATAAACAGAAGAATATATTTGAATATATATTTGTTGTTGTTCGTTTTTTTATTTTATTTTCCACGTTGATATTACACTTGTATGATTTGGGACATGCTACAATTTACTAGAAGTTGCAATATTTTATTGAAGTAATATTACACACATTTCCAATAATAATAGCACTAAGGTTCTATTATGACTGGCATATAAAGATCTTACAAAACCATTTAAAGATGGCCAAGATAATGACAGCAAAGATAATGTTTGAAATAAAAATGGTTCTCTTACTGCACCATAAAATGAACAAAATTTGGTTAAAAAAAGTAATATTAGGTACAATGACACTGACAAACAAAAACCACAGCTTATCACAATTCACCATTAACAATCTGGGTTTTAATTATTTAGAAATTTGTGGATGAATGCAATGGGAGTTTCAAAATTTATGGAAATGTTGACTTATTACTTTATTCATGAAACTAATAAAATAAGAATAACACAGATTTCTTCCACAATAATGAATAATGAGCATACATTTAAATTATTTTCTCCATAATGATTTATTCATTCAACCAAAACAGATCAATGATAGATAACCTAAGAATTATTTTTTGTTACTGAGTAGAGAGCTGAAATTATATTACCTTAACTTTAATTATTTGTGATTACATGAAGTGAATAGAACTAAATACAAGCAATTCAGAATGCCACAACTATTTGATCCTACTGAATTCATAAATACTAAAAGTGTTACAAATTAGAAAACCTAGAATAAGTAAATAATTAATACATCATTTATAGGCAATGATCTCAAAAAATATACACAGAATTTTATAATACTTTCATGATATACTTAATATCACATAAAATGTAATAATCTATTTAATTTAAAAATATCTCTACAAGTTTTTAGAGTAATTTGGACTCTTAAATAGCTTATGTTAGGAAAACTATTTTTAAATTATTCTTTCCCTGTTGTCCTAATATTAACTGTAACCACACTCAAAATAAATTTTAGTAACTGTTTCACTTCAAAAATTTAAAATAATAATGATAAAATAACAAGAGTAATTAAAATTTCCACCTAATTATTGCAACATTGCTACTGAATAGTTATGATAATATAATTTCAAGCTCAATTTGTATTATTATTTTGTGTCTTAATAAATATCCTACTTTAATAATACACAATGTTCCATATGTTAAAACTTTTGTCTGTGGTTATCCTGATGAACATTTTTAAAAATATGAATGCAAGTTTACTGATCTTGAGGGTCCTATATAAAATCCAAGATAATCCTAACCTTTCAAATGAAAAACAAAAACTTTATCACCACAACAGCTGATATCTTACAGAAAGAGCATACAGGTTGATGGGAATTAATTCATTAATACTCCTAATAATGATGAAATTATCAACTGTATTTATTAGATTTTAATTTCAAGTTATTAACAAAGTTTAGAATTGGCAGGAGCAGAGTTCAAGTTTTTCTTTTTTTTTTTACTATGGATTACTTTTTGTTTTTTCTTGCATTTTCTGAGCTTTCTCAAAAAAGTCCTGCAGTATTTCATCCACATCAGATTCCTTGTAATCTTTGATAATAATATCATCTCCATTATGAATTCCCCGTATTAATGCTGAAAGAATTTTTCCACATGAAGGGCGGAAAAGGCATAGAATGGGCTTCTTGAGTACCACAGCTCTTCCTACTTCATAACCAACACCAAGTGATGGCTGGGTCACTTCTGCTACAAGAGCTGTAAAAATTAAATTTGTAAGGTATTTTTAAAACAAAAGGATATTTAACTCTTTTAATAATTTATTTATAATAACATTCATAACTCAGGGCTTTTAAAACATAAATAATTTTTAATTATCTTGGAAATTTTAACGGTGTTGATTAAACAATAAACAATTACTTTTCCAACAATGATCACACTTCCCTCAAACCAGTAAATTAAAACTGTTAATACAATTCATTTTTACCTTATTAAATAACATTATATTAAATTACTGCTGAACATTTATATGCAAAAACGGCTCGTTTGGGTTCAGAAAATATTTTAAATAGAAGAGCGAACAACATTTTGACCTTCTTCGGTCATCGTCAGAAGGTCGAAACGTTGTTCGCTCTTCTATTTAAAATATTTTCTGAGCCCAAACGAGCCGTTTTTGCATATAAAATTCTCAACAAGTGGGTTTCTCGACATCACTAACTGCTGAACTTATCTTGGTTTAATGTATAATACACAATACTGTAGTTGTATTAATGCATTTAAAATAAAAGTTGTTTTGTTTCAAAAAATTATTTAAAGGTATTTAGTACATTATGTGTAGGTTTTTTCAAAACGATCTGTAAATACACTTTTTAAAATATTTTAAAATAATGTTTTTCCAAATGCAATAAGTATTTGCCTTTAGTTTTTTAATGTTACAAATATTTTCCATAACTTAAAAGTGAAATGAAATTTGAATTTTATTTCCAATCTAATATGTAACTTTCATTCCTTAAGCAAACTCTATCAATACTTTTAACTACTCTGGAATAAGAAACTAAAGTGGTTGCACTTTTGCTTTAATCTTCCAATATGAAATTATTGTATCCCCTTAAATCTTTATGATTTTGGTAATATCTCATGTTAAATCAAATTAAAGGAGAAGAGTATGATTGTATCTTCTTCATAGTCTATGTCATGTTCCTTTTTGAGTAGATCACAACCTTAGGGTTGCTTTTTATAGTCTAATTTTCATTTTGCTTTTGTTATAGTAAGATACAAGTATAAGAATGGTTTAAGGGATTATGCATAACAGAAAAATAAACTGAAAAGTGAGCAGAAACAATACAAAGCTGTACAGTTTCGTCATTAGCTGGCAGAATAGAAAATACTCCCTTAGAAGCTGACACCTCAGTTTCACACATTATAATTCTATGAATGCTAAAAGTACACAGAAAAATTCAAAAAAATATTTACAAATCTGTAAGCTATTGCACAAAAAGTTGAAGAAAGAGGAAATAACCAAATATTCCAAGACTTTAAAGAAGATAAGGGATGAGTTGAAAAAATGTGAAGATGAAACTGCAAGCAAAAATATGGCCTGGTTCAAAGTGGTAAATTCCACTTTCATTGACTAAATGTAGAACAATTTGTCTTCTTTTTAATGGTCATTGAACTTACTTTTATTAGTTGTGAATATTTATTAAAGACTAGAAGTACTAAAATATCTTGATTTAGGAAACTGGCAATAAAAATTGAAAAGTAATAAAATTATACAACAAAATACACTGTATTTATTATATCTCCTTTAACAAAAAGTAAAGAAGTGTGGTTTTGTGATTTCAAAATCTAGTTTATAACTAAATTTACAATAACTAATTCCCAAAATTCTTAAGGCTAGATAATGATATATAAGTATAGCACAAATATAAGTTGTTAGTTTTTTTGAAATAGGTTATTATGTTACAAATTAAGAAATTTTGTCACATTTCTAAATATACTAAACCATAGCTTCAATTTTTGTAATAAAGACAAAATGAACACATTTTAGAAGTGATAGCAAAGATAGTATATAATTTAGCCTGTTAATATCATTTTGAATCATATATATATATATAACATACACACAGCCATGGGAATGTTACAGAGAGGGAGGAAAGAAGGAAATACAAGATTCATATACTATTGAGTACAAATGTATTTTACAAGAAATCACTTAAACATATTTTTCCCTTCTCAGAATTGCCTAGAATTTAATATTAAATTTTCATCAAAATAAAATCAGCAGAGAATACTCTTCTTTTTTCAAGTATCAAATCTCTTCATTCAGTTTTGTTAATTTATATTTTAGTATTGCACATTTCCATGCTTCCCTTTGGTAAGGAATATTTTAACTTTTGGTGAGAAGTAATCAAATTTTGTGTCTAGCCACAATCAAACAAAATACCAGGGAGCATTTCTAGTTTGGTTGCTAAAGAAGACTTTTATATTTTGCCATTTAGCAGTGCATGCTAATAATGTCTTTCATCATCAATGCAACTATTATTACAATTTTATTTTGATCAAAACAAGGAAGAAACACACCATATACATAGGTCTGAAAGAAAGATTATGTTTAGCAAATCTGATTAAATTTTTTAAAGCACTCTTATTAGTATTTTCCAAATTAACATTTATTCCATAAATAAGATAAAAACATAGAAGGTTGTTGTTTGCATTAACCATCTTTTAACCATTTCATGACATGCTCAGTATAATATACACGAGTTTGTATACACAGCTGCACATGTTAAGTACTTATACTATAACTTTTGATAAAGTATGTGTTTCTTTACAAAATCTGGTAGGTTTTCACAAAATATTACAAATTTTTGTAGACAAAAAATCAAGCTTTTTAATTAAGTAATTTTAATAAAGATTTGTTTGTGAAAATATAAAGTCTGTTTCATTACTAGTCCAAGTGTAAAATGATTTTTGTGTCATGATTAAAAAACTATTCTTTGTCCCAAAACTCTCAAATATTATTTGTGTAAGCTCTAAAACCTCCTAAATATATTTCAAATGTTTATATTTGGTAACACTTTATATTTAGTCTGCTATTTTCACTACCCTACCTATGTGGGGTTTGTCAATTTTATGAACCTCATAACCACCATAAAAAAAGGGAAATAAATATAAATTATGCTTTTTTTGCTCTAGAATAACTTAACCTAACTAAGCTTATCTGACACCATGAGTGTAGCATTTTGCAATATACAGTCACATTTCAATTATTATACATTATATATGTAAAATTACTACTATTTAGAAACAAGTTATCACATTTACTTTTCTTAAAATACAGAACAATGAATAAAGAAGTAAAGCCAACAATTATCTCTTCTAGCTATGAACTTTGAACTCAGTTGCCACTGGATGTTGGTCACTAAGCCTTTTAAAAGTTTACATGCAGAGGATATGAAATAAAATTTTATTTTTTTATATTTTATATATACACAACCTTGAAATTTTGGTTCAAAAGAATGAGGTAGTCTTCTGAGAGATTGAAATGGATGAGAAAACCATTAAGGGTACATTTTCAGCTGTTGATTGGTTACTCACATGTCATGTATTGAAGCAAGTGTATAAAAGGAACTATTTACAAAACTGAAAAGAGGTGAATGGAGCCAATATATTTGTTTTAGTACATAAACAATATCCTCAGCAAAATAAAAGGATATGAGGTTCTTATTTTATATTCTAGGTTGTCAATACTGGTCATTTCAGTTCTTAACAACAGATTTAGTATTTTGACATCAAAAACACTTAATTTCAGTCAGTGCTGCATTCAACATCCCATGCAATTCACAAAAATCAATATTCAGGTGTGTTCTTCAAATATTTACCTTTAATTTAAGAGATTAACTTATGTATAATACTAAAATTTGAATTATCTATAATATAATACCAAACTTATTGACATATATCTATAAAATAGTAGTTCAATAGAATTTTCGATGAAAGTCAACAAACATGGCGACACGGCCTTCAACCCATGACCCATCTCAATAAGGTTAACTGATAATGAATTGTGGGTATATAACACGATACAATTTAGAGTTGTGCATTTCCAGATGCTCTGACTGTAAAATGTAAAACACTGAGAAACATTTTCTTAAATATAGTTACTGTTTTCATAAATAAACACATAAATTCCTGAAATTTTTTTATGATGCGTGATGCATAGAAGCAAGATTATGAAATTACCTTCACATTGCTCTAGAAGGCGAATATCTCTTTCATGAATTTCACTGTCTGAAAGCTTTTTTTCTACAAAAAAGAAAAGCAATCATAAATGTTTACTGACACATAAAATACCTAAGTCTAAAATACTAGACAAACAAAGTTTAAAAACAAAATATCAGTCAAATATAGTTCTATAAACACGTTAATGAGAGTTTGAATGAAATCATTTCAGCACCATGAAAGTAATAATGATAAAACAAAACATTAAGATAACAAAAGTTATTTGGCTTATCAAAATCATCAGTTCTCCACATGAAGAATCAATAAACTCCAAATAAAAATGAGCTAACTTTCATGTAACAAAGTTTTATAAAAATTTCAAATTAATTGTTCACACACAACGCCAGACAAATAATTCTCAAGATTATAATTCTAATCAAAGTTCATTGTATCTAAAAACAAGACTACATGTAGGCTTTTAGCACTTAAAAATATTATCATAATATTAAACTTTTGATTTCTACCCTTGTAATTCTACCTCGAAGTACACAGTTACATGCCCCCCAGTGGCTCAACGGTATGTCTGCTGACTTACACGCTAAAATCCGGGTTTCGATACCCATGGTGGGCAGAGCACAGATAGCCCATTGTGTAGCTTTGTGCTTAATTCAAAACAACAACACAGTTACACTTCATCAGAATTGTTAAGACATGAGTCAATTTTATTCTAAGTTTTTTCTGTTATTTATCTTGTAGAAAGAGTCTCAAACTTATCAACCTTTGTATTGGCTTGTTCCACCTTCACTTGTGTCATATTTGGAATAAGGTCTAATTTCACTCTTCAATGGTTAATACAGAATGCATCTTTATTCAGGTATATTCAGACCTCATTTCCTAAACTTCCTTTTAGTTATGCATTTAGTCATTATATCTGTGTAATAGTACTAGAAGTTTTAAAATGGTTAATGTTTTTCCAAATTGCATTAACTGCACACACATACTTTAAGCATGCTGGCCTTAAACCTAAAATGCAGATTTTAACTTCACAATTGGTTTAAATAAAAATATCAAAGTAATTTTATCAGTTAACATTAGTGCTCAAATATATTTTCAGTAGCATTAAAAACATGTCTAAAACACCATCTTCCCTTATAAAATCTTATGCATACTGTGTGGAAAATGAAGTCCATAAAATTATCTTAAAATTGAATAATATATCTTTCAACAAGTATTTACATTTAAAATCCAAAGTGATACTGATTTTAGAAAATTAGCATCTTGTGAAAAATCAATTTTCTTTATCAGTAAAACACAGATGTTGCATATCATCCATTATTTTAACCAGACCATGTACAATTCTACATACCACAAGAAGTGGTTTCAAGTCTCTGCAATATGTGTACTAACTTTACTTACCTTTTGTGAGAAATTCGCCTTCTTCTTTTGAATCATCAAAAGCTCCCACAAACTCAGTCAAGACTGTTCCATATTTCTCAAGTTTAGAAATGATTCTTTGATAAATCTCAGCATCCTGACGACCTGCTCAAATGCTTCCACAGAAGTAAATATCAAACTTCATTTTGAAAGATTTACTGAAAATATTAAGAAATTCCTAATTATATAATAGTTTTTAACAGAAACAGTTCACCTTTCAAAGTATACCTTTCTTTATTTAGCATTAGAGGTAGTCAAAACTGATAAATGATTAATCACTGGTCTGATTAATCAGTTACATTCACATTATTTTCACAAGACTTGGATAGCTGGAGTAACTGAAAATAGTTTTAATAAAGAATACTAAATTTATATACTTTAAGATTTTCATGAGTTGTGACACAAATCAATTAATCATCCATATACAGTCTCAAGCAATCACGCATATTGTAGAAGTTTCTTCATGAAAATTTGAAGATATTACTAAACTGTAAATATGATAAGTATTGTAAACAAGATTTCAGGTTTTCAAATAAATTATTTTTCCTAAAGATACGATCCAATTTATACAGCCTTTATTAAGACTGATTTGAGGATAATTTTCGTGTTAAAAATAATACTTATTTTCATCATACAGTTTTTATATTTCATTTGCATACTCTTAAAGAACATCCTGAATGAAGATAAAAAGATTTTTTCTTTGGTACAACTATATTTTACCATGTTTTTCTACCCTAATGCTAACTGTAATACAATAAAATGAGAAGTTGCAAAATAGAAATAAAATTAATAATACTATTTTTTTCTATAACGACAGGTTATTTTAACAAAAAATTACAGCTAACTTTTTTTATTTCAGCTTTCTTTGAATGTTATGCCTTTATTGTTATATTTTTGACTCAATAACATACAGAAAGCAAATAAATATAATAGGGGTCTATTGAGGTGTTACTGGTGGTGCATATGGTAAACACCGAATTACAGTTATGTACATATCATGAACTTGTCTTACTCATCAGCTCAACTCATAAAATTATTTTGTTGCATAACTAAAGAAATGTTTAATTTTTGATTTTCAGTTACTTTTCTTAATACAGGTACAGCAATAAGTATAAAATAAAATATAAATAAAACTGCATTTAGCACTGACATGCAACTGCTGCAGTCTTTGCACTCAGTATACATTATTGGTAAGCTGCCAATGAGTCTATCAAATTTGAGTATCAAAAAGAGAATTCACACAGCTGTCAAATATGTAGTTTAGAATACAAAAAATACATCAGTCAGTAGAACAGAATGTTCCAAAACTACTATAAATTTTCTAGCTTTAAAGGTATGCTATAAATAGGTTACAAAATTCCATTAGCTGTTCAGAGTTAAGTAACCAAGATCACATTATGAACTACAACAATTTTTATGAAAGATGATATATACAACTGTCTTAAAACAGATGGATGGGGATCTTCTCTTGTGTTTGAACAAGTTTATTTTTTATCAATGTGACACAAAGAATATTAAGAATTATAATGTGGGATTCTGAAATCAAATAATTTAACCGTTTAAATAATTTAAACATTTGAATTATGAACTATGGTTTGACATCAAGTTTACTGACTATATTGATACCAAAGTTAATTAAATGTTGAATGTAACACTGTAAAAGAATACAATTTATCCACATGTACAGTACTGACTTGATAAACCTCAAATTAAAAAAATAAAAGAGAAATCATAAGAGCAATATTGTGATTACTTAGATAGTTGGTGCAATCAAATTTAATAACAGAAGACACAAAGTTATTTTCATGATATCAATCTATTTAGCAGTAGATTTGTTATTTACAATGATATGATTGGTAATTCCCAGTACACATAAAGTTATATAATCACACCATTAACTTGTATGTTTCAGCTAACAAATCTTATTCTGAAGGAGCTTGTTGCAAGTGACTCACTAAATAAATACAACACAAGTTATTACTTAATATGTTTAAGTTTCTGTTCAGTTCTGACTGTATGAGTTGCTACTAACATGGCAATACCTACTACAAAACAAAAGTGAAAATCATCAAGAAACATACATTCCTCTATCATATTTTTTAAACTATTTTGTTTCATTCTGCTGTAAAAGTATTTGACTGGCATGAATGTCTTGTTGTCTATAATCTACCATAAAATTTCAGCTAGTCTTATGGGTTCTAGTATTAAGCAAAATGTATTGTTGGCAATGGATATAACAGATACAACATGTTTGACAAATTATTAAATATTTTTCTTTGGTTCCACTGACAGGTTCTCTAATATAAATTTCTCCTGTTGATAATGTGGTTGCTTGACTCACTATGGAAATAAGATTAACTTGCTAATTCACCAACTCTTCTGAATGATAGCAGTTATTTCAAAGAATAACAACAATAAACAGTTGGTGTTAGAAATAAATAATATTGTGCTGTCAATCCTTAATGTTAGTAATTTAAATTTTTATTATATAAAATTAATTACATCTACACTTCATTTTATTAATCAAGTTTAAACAATCACAGTTGTTGTTCCTCCAAATGAAAGCACAAATTTGGCCGAGGCCAGTGACGGCAAACCTGTTTACGTGAAAAAAATTTGCTGACATACAGCATACAGTGTTACCTGTTGATTTTTTAAACCCTAACCCATAATAAATAAATAAATATGTTATGCCAAAGTCATCATTGAAGGATTTTTTCCAACCTAGGAACAATGTGAAATATTCACAAGAGATGCCTTACGCTCTCTTGATGCCAAGCTTTGCAATTATCGAAATGTGACATCAGATGACACGTTTTGAATTCTTCGAAGACCCAGTGTACTCATCAGTATGTTGCTCCATTGCAACATAATACATAAGCTAATTGTAAACTTTTTAACTGTATACTTCACCTTATGAATGAAATCGTTTACACGTGCACACTGACCTTCGCAAAATCCAGATTAAACAATTAAATTCTACTCTGATTTTTATTTGCACAGTATTACAACAAATGGTGATATCAGTATGAGGGAAATTAAAAAATGGCGGAAGATGAGGGAAACACACAACAATAAATAAAGTAAAGCAAACTAACTAAATAAAAAATATATCTAAAATAGCAGTAAAGTGTCAATTATTAGTATTATCATATAAATTGAAATAGGCCAATCCCGCTATATCAGTATATATAGCAAGGTTTATCAGGCTGGCTGAAATACAATTTCAATGGCATATTTTAGAAGTAGAGCGCGTATGTTTTTGTTTAATTTTTATCATTATAGCAAAGCCACATCGGGCTATCTGTTGAGCCCACCAAGGGGAATCGAACCCTTGATTTTAGCGTTGTAAATCCATAGACTTATCGTTGTACTGGCGAGGGGCAGAGTAGAGTGCCATATATTAAAACCAGACTTTAATAATAATACTTTAAGCAAAAATTTGGGAGTAACACCTTGGTTGTTCGGAAATTAGACAATCTGTATTCCTGCCTCACATATAACATTAAATTGCAACAAGAAGTGAAAAAAGAATATAAAAGAATTAAGTAAAGCTTGAAGCAAAGTAAAATAAATCCGAAAAATAAAATAAAATATCGCATACGAATACATACATACATCTGCGCACTATTTGGTCAGTGCTACGCACAAAGCTACTAAATGTGTTGTGTGTGCTCTCCTTATTACAGTACCGAAAACTGATTTTTGGCGTCGTAAACCTGGAGACTTATTTCTGGTTACTGGTTGTAGGGGTATGTTTATCTATACATGTTTCAGGTGTCACGCAAATGAGATAACGAGCTAAAACATAAATGAATAGTAAAAGAATCGAGTACATTATGATTTAACAGAGAACGAGGTGAGCAGGGCAGTCTAGATGCTGGAGAATGGTCAGACCCAAAGGAGGGTGGCACAGCACGTCAGTGTCTCACCAAGTGTCATCAATCGACTTTGGCGACGCTACCAAGAGATAAACTCAAGGCCGTCATCGCTGTACAACAGCCAGAGAGGACCAATACATTGTGACTACCGCTCTGCGGGATAGGTTAGCTACGGCTCGGTCCTTGTGAAATAATTTTCAGCATTCCACTGGAACCCGTGTATAGACTCAAACAGTTCGCAATCGTCTGCACAAAGGACGCCTTAGGGCCAGACGGCCTGCAAGAGTCGTTATTGTGACAGCGCAACACCGTGCAGCAAGGTTGGAGTTTGCTCTTCAGCACCTGGACTGGGAACTTTGTCAATGGACTATCGTGCTGTGGACAGAGGAGAGCAGGTTCACTGTGTCTCGTGATGGTGGTCGTGCAAGAATGTGGAGACGCCAAAGACAGCGAATTTCCGTCTGTAACATTGTGCAAAGCAACGTTTATGAAGGAGGTTCTGTAATGGTCTGGGCAGAAATGTACTTGGGTGGCCGCACGGACCTACTCATACTCGACAGCGGTGCTCTGAACGCACGACATATAGAGACGAAATTCTGGAACCCATTGTGACGCCTTTTGCCGGTGCTGTCGGCGATGAGTTCATTCTCATGCAAGTTAACGCGCGAGCCCACGTCGCCAGACTGTGTATGGAGTTCCTTGACGAGAAAGGAATAGAAACTTCTGGGTGGCCCACCAGATCTCTACATTTAAATCCGATTGAGCATTGTTGGGATTTGTTGTCAAGGCGTGTTAGTGAACTCTAGCACCCTCCTCAGAATGTACAGGAACTCCAACAAGCCCTGGTAGACGAGTGGGCTGCTATACTCCAAGAGACGGCCCGGCATAGCAAAGCGTGTTAAAGTGGGCGACTCGTAATCTGAGGGTCGCGGGTTTGCATCCCCTTCGCGCCAAACATGCTCTCCCATTCACCAGTGGGGGTGTTATAATGTGACGGTCAGTTCCACTATTCATTGGTAAAAGAGTAGCCCAAGAGTTTGCGGTGGGTGGTGATGACTAGCTGCCTTCCCTCTAGTCTTACACTGCTAAATTAGGGACGGCTAGCACAGATAGCCCTCGAGTAGCTTTGTGCGAAATTCAAAAAACAAACAAACAAACAAATACCCCAAGATAACACGGATAGACAGATTCGAAGTGTGCCAAATTGGTATCAGGAGTGTATCAGTGGTGTCGCAAAGGGAGGGCGGGAGGGGCGGTCCGCCTCGGGCGGCACGTGCCAGGGTACGGCATTTTGAGGGGTAAAAATAGAAAAAAATAAAATAATAAAAAGCGGTGGGGCAAATCTTACGACCGCCCCGGGCGGCAAAAATAGTTGCTACGCCACTGGAGTGTATCATAGCCAGTAGAGGTCACACTAGACATTGAATGTTTCATACATTTCTTGAATAAATGCACGTAAACTGTTTAAAGTATTGTTTCGTGTGGGATATCAGTTTTGGTGATATTGTTCATTTAAAATAAATAAAATATTTATTTCTACACTGTTTATTACACATTAAAAATGGATACAAATGGAAATGAAACGAAGCAACTTAACTAAAAATATAAAATAAATTATCACATTTGAAACACTGAGATAAATTATGTACGAAAACGTACTCGTTCCTTTAATTTCTTTAAGACTGATTTTATGTGCCTTTTCTTACGTTGAAGTATACTAGAGAATGCACTTATTTTGCATGAAGAGGGTATAGGTTGGAAAATGAAACGCTCTACATAGTGCGTGGTTTTATATTATTTACAGTTTATGGAATTTGTTATCTGATACATTGCATGTTATTGTAGATTCGTATTTATTTGTTTCGGCGAACATTGTGTCCTATCGCATATTTTGGTCAATATGTCACTGAAATGAGATTTATAAGTTAGCTCGATGCCGAGAAACTTCATAATGTTGATTGGCACGTGTGTGTAATCTGACTTCTTTTAGTCTCGAGAATTTCTAATTTAAACCTCTGTGGCATGTAGTTACTTACATTTTCAATAGACGAAGAACAATCCGCTACTTATTACATCATATCATAGTGTGAATAAAGGAACTATGAATGTTATCAACATATTGTAATGTATGAGTTAACAGTTGGAGATAACAAGAATTGCCATGAATCATATGATAAGCCAAACAGTTTGCGCCCTGGCCGTGAAAGTGGGACTTGCTCAATGCTCTCTCGTTCCCTGCACAATAAAATTCATTTTTATTTTCAGATCATTTGTTCTTCTTTCTCTTTTCTTTGAGGTTAAGCGCCGAGCTACACAGTGAGATGTCCTACTCTGGCCACCCCACGTATTTAAACTCGAATTTCAGCCTTAGAAGTCTGCAGATAAAATGCTGTGTCGCTAGGGGGCATGGATCCTTTGTTCAGAGCTCTGAAAAAGTACAGTTCCCGAGTTAATATTAATGCCATGCCAGTTTCATCATATTTTATTAGTATTTATTTTAATTTTTGTTACTATTTTGTAATTAAACCTTAATTTATTCGTTTTTTATACTTAATCTTAATGGTTACTTTAAACCAGTAGCTTTGTTAATTATCAGCTAGGAACTAACTATTTTTGTCATAGCCTTGGTCAGCCAAGTCGGCCTTCTTTCATCAAGCTGTCACACCTCCCTTCGCGCTCTTCTTTTATATTTCTTTTTATGTCAAGGTAGGGATTTAATGTTAAAGGAGAGTAGAACTTTCCTCAACAGGTGGGAGTTCAGGGATCTTGGTATCCTTCTTATTCCTGCTCTCGAGTGACTATAATAACATTGTCATGGAGATCTAAGTTTTGCATGAAGTTGCTTACTTTGGTAAAGCAAGTTAGTTTTAGAGTTTTGTATATGGTGTAAGAGAAGTGGTCAGCACAGACGAGGCAAACGGTTTGGTTTAGAATTTCGCGCAAAACTACATGAGGACTATGTGCGCTATCCGTCCCTAATTTAGCGGCGTAAGACTAGAGGGAAGGCAGTCTAGTCAACACCACTCACCGCCAGCTCTTGGGCTACTCTTTTTCCAACGAATAGTGGTATTAACCATAACATTATAATGAATCCACAGCTGAAAGGGCTAGCATGTTTGGTGCGACGGGGATTCGAACCCGCGACCCTCATATTATATTAGTCGAGTGCCATAACCATCTGGTCATGCCGGGCCGAAAACTGGAGTTACTCTAGTCCTTGTAAATATTTAACTACCCATACATACTGACACGTAAGATAAAAAAATGTTTCTAAGAACGATTACATTTTCAGTGACACAATAATGGTACATATTAACATTCTTTTACATCACAAAATTACTTTTTACACATACATATAAAAATATACGTATATATCGAGAGTTCAGTATGCTATTTTAATACAATATGGGAGCCTCTTCATGTTGCCCACACTGGCTCAACAATATGTCCACAGACTTATTACGGTTTATACACATATGGCAGCACAGTACAGATATCCTTTTGTGAAGTTTTGTAATTAACTATAGAAATAAAAAACAAAAAAAACATCTAGTAAAAGTTTCCATGACTTTACAATTGCTGTATACGACGAATGTGGAGCTTCACAATATGCTGCAGAATCATTTCCAGTGAAATAAGCTTTGATGTAAGGTTGTCATTCCCAAGACACCCTGATCTACCATTTATCAACTTTTTTTAATTCATTTCTTCTGCATCAGCTGATCAAAGCATTAAATCAGCATCAAAAGTCCTGGATATTGGGGCACAGATATCTAAGTCTCCTGGGTCACAGAAAGGAAAGTTCTCGTGAGAATTTTCTCCCACGATAGCTAGTTACCTGAATAACAAGGAGGGTGAAAGTAGAAGCATAACTGGTTATTTGAGTGGACATAATAGTCAGAAAAGTTGCGAAATTGATTATATGTAAAAAAGCGCCATTGGAATGTATTAATACATTTAAATTGTAATAAATGAATTCCTTGAATATGTAAAACATCTAGCTCACCAGGCTTTGTGGGGTTACACATTTGACTAATATAAAACACTGTTATTATTTCCCTAACAACAACTAATGTACATAGTTGATTGTAACATATCCATATTCATTCTACCAGTATTTAGTTTTTATGCAAACAGGTGAGAGAAAAGGGTAAAAGTAAAAGAGTTTGTTGCTATATGAGTTACCAAAACGGACTAGCCACTTTCCAAGTGTGAACTTTCAGCTACGGGCCATGAGAAGTTATTATCATATATAAGTATAGGCTAAAGGTACTCCAGAGCAATGATGCCTAAATATTACTTTCTGCCTCTGTCTGTTATTATCACGTGTTTTAATTGTACTTTACAATCAAACAAATTTTAAGAAACATTCTATGAAACTGAATACTTATTAATTATCTTAATTTGCACAAAGAGGGATTTCATGTATGATGGGTTGCTCTTTTAATGGACAAATTTTGGACAGTGGTAAGTCAATGAATTTACGATGTTAAAATCTGGGATTGAATTATTTGCGATTTGCGCTGCAGATGTAGCTTTGCTCTAAAGGAACGAAGCATGTGTTGTTCAACATCTTTTTATCACATTTCGTTGAATTTTGTTTGTCTCTACTTTCCTCCTATATGACTTATTTATGTGCACTACTAAGTTATGTCCAATCTTCCTTTTCAATTCAGTCAAATAAGAAATTTAGTTTTAACTTTGAATAAACGTTTTAGATAAAAAAACAAGTATTGCTCACAAGGTGTGACAACTCAGATCTTTATCTCAAGAGCAGCATACAAAAGAAAATTGACACTGTGATGTATATTCATAGCAGGTTTTAGTGATATTTGAATTCAATTGCCAGGAAAATATATAATAAACTGCTTAAGAAATTTCTTTACATGTATTTCACTTTAAAAAAAAATCAATAAGTTTTACATCGTAAGCTCCTACTAAAATTATTTTAGTTCCCCGTTAGGATAGGGATAATAAATTGCTAAAGTATAGTTCTGAACATTTATGGTTCGCAGCCGATCGCTGCAAAAACCGTGATGTGCACGTTGGGGCCATGAATGCGTTAAAAGAGTAGAGGCCAAATAGAGCTATTCATTCATACAAGAGTTTGCTTCTATCGGCTAACTGCATTATCTGTAGTCTATCAATGTGAAAATATGTATTGTTTGTTTGTTTTTGAATTTCACTCAAAGCTACACGAGAGCTATAAGCACAAGCCGTCCCTAATTTTGCAGTGTAAGACAAGAGGGAAGGCAACTAGTCATCACTACCCACCGCCAACTCTTGGGCTACTCTTTTACCAACGAATAGTGGAATTGACCATCACATTATAACGCTTCCACGGGTGAAAGGGCGAGCATGTTGGATGTGACGGGGATTTTCGAACCCGCGACCCTCAGATGACGAGTCGAGTGCATTTACTACTTGGCCATGCCTGGCCTGAAATGGACTGCTATGCGCAGATAGTCCTATGTATGGTTTTGTGCAAAAATTTTAAACAAACGGCCATATTGCTGATACAATTTTTAAAATGAAGAGAAAGTTAAGTAAAAAATATAATATGTAGGAGCATAAATAAAAAACGTGCTTTAGAACATATTTTTGTCTATTCTCAGCATAATTGTTATTTTAAATTGCGACATTGACGTATGTTGATTGCATGAGAAATCGCGTTTCTTTTGGTAATATGTTGTACAACAGTATTATTGAAACTATTATGTTTTCAAGCCAGATATAAGTTTGTTTTCTAAATAAAAAACGTCCGTTTGAACATAAGTTTTTTTTTAATTTCGCACAAAGCTACTTGAGGGCTATCTGTGCTAGCCGTCCGTAATTTAGTAGTGGAAGACTAGAGGGAAGGTAAAGGGTCATCACCACTCACCGCCAACTCTTGGACTACTCTTTCACTAACGAATAGTGGGATTGACCGTCACATTATAACGCCTCCACGGCTGAAAGGACGAGCATGTTTGGCGCGAAGGGGATGTGTTGAATTTAAGAAATGTCTCTACTAAATATTCAGTGTTTAGTAATATTTTAATTACACGAGTGTTGTAAATTCTCATGGAGTTTTTCCACCTCATTGTAGAATAATGCAAACTACATTATTTGTATTGAATATTTCAAGAAAAAGAATAGTCACACATTTTAAATATTGTGTAAAAATAATTAATTTATATTTTCTATTTTAATACTTCGTAATGTGATAACAACTGTTTTCTAGTATTGTCAGTTTTTTGCTCGCCCTCCCAGCCGTGGGGGTGTATAATGTGACGGTCAATCCCACTATTCGTTGGTAAAAGAGTAGCCCAAGAGTTGGCGGTGGGTGGTGATGACTAGCTGCCTTCCTTCTAGTCTTACACTGCTAAATTAGGGACGGCTAGCGCAGATAGCCCTCGAGTAGCTTTGTGCGAAATTCAAAAACAAACAAACAAAAACAAAACAGTTTTTTTCTGTGTGTTTTTATAGCAAAGCCACATTAGACAATTTTCTGATCCAACCGAGGGGGATCGAGCCCCTGATTTTAGGCGTTATAAATCCGTAGACTTACCGCTGTACTAGCGTGGGGGTAGCAGTGTTAGCCTTGTGTTAAATGATCAATTTAAAAATATACTTTAAATGATAATATATGTGTGTTAATTTAAATAAGACAAATAATTTAATTTAAGACAAAGTTTCTTACTTTTTAAATAATACTTCTATACGGCTGATGTGTTTAACTTTTGTATAAAGCTTTTGAACAATTCTATCTTTATTTTGTAAGTTTAATATTATATACGAATAAAAAAAGAAGAATTTTGAATATATATAAAACGTTGCTGGTTGTCTTGTGCTTGACTGGATTTACTTTCAGAGCAATAATACTCACTTTTTCTGTTTTGGATTTCACGTTATAAAGTCCGGTGTAAGGATTTGAGCTGAGATAAGAAAGCGACTGGTTTTCAGTCATTCTCCATGTGATTAGGGAATTGCAACACTCTAAATCCTTACAGAATTATTGGAGCAATTACGATCCTATGTACAAAAAACAGCTAATGAAGGTAAAATAAATGGGAATAATGACTGGCGTGTGTCTGAGAAAAGAATATAAAAGATAGAAGTTCAATGAAAAGAAAAGTAAGAGAACGGTATATGTGAGAGAAAACGAATTAACCAAAATAAGAGGAGAAAGAAAATAATATACTTCTAGTAAGGAACAAAATCTAATCTCTTAGAGACTAATTAACAGTCTTTTTCACCTCTCTCAACTCCAACGAATTGTTGGCTCGGCATGGCCATTCAACTCGTAATCTAAGGGTCGCGGGTTTGAATCCCCGTCGCACCAAACACGCTCGCCCTTTCAGTCGTGGGAGCGTTATAATATGACTGTCAATCTCACTATTCGTTGGTAAAAGAGTAGCCCAAGAGTTGGCAGTGGACGATGATGACTAGCTGCCTTCCCTCTGCTGTACTGCTGAATTAGAGACGGCTAGCGCTGTTAGCCCTCGTGTAGCTTTGCGCAAAATTCAAAACAAACAAATAATCCAACGACTTGTCTTTACACCTAACTTCATAACAGTATAGAGTGATGTCAGTTTCGTGTGAGTTAAACGAAATTATAAGTGAAAAATTATTGTAATTTCATTTTGATTTTTCGATCTTCTAGTGTAGAGGTCGTTCAGGGCCTGAGCTTGCAGAAGGAAATAGCATATATTCTAACAAAGTTACATAAGGCTATTTTGAGCTTTCTCTACTTTTGAGCTGATAACCTAAGAAGGAAAGCGGCAGCTAGTCAACAACTACCATCGCCAACTCTCGGGCTATTCTAATCTAAGAGTGGGTTTTGCCATTCGCTCTTATTACTCATACCCACAATTTGCGGAGCGCCATTTTACGGGAACGGGATGGAACCTCAGAGGTCATAGTTCAAAACGATGATCACTTGATTTCGCGCGGCCTTGCAAGTATTCAAATATTTAAATGGATTTCATTAAACCTATCTAGGTAAAAATTAATCTCCTCAGATTAGTCTGTTTTCTGTGCGTTATGTATGTCGTTTTAACATTTTACCAAGTTATACACTGATATCCTTAACCAATCTAAATGTTCTAATGAATAAAAGTGCAATTATTTTTTGTTTAATATCGTGTATGCTTCTGTGTTTATATATATATATATATAAATTATTGTATGTTTTAGATCAATTATTTGTGTTTTAGTGTCCAAAATCTAGTAAATCATTGTTGCTTTCATCTGAACATAAACTGTTAGGAACTCAAAAAGTAAACACAATTATTACAGAACACATACTTGTGGGTATAGTTTAGTGTTACTTCTTTCCTTAATCTGCTGTTGTTATTTTATAGTGCAACGCTACACATTGGACGACCTTCACTCTGCCCACCACGTGAAATCGAATCCCGGAATTTATAACTCTAACTAACGATAGTATAATTACACACATTATTTCTGTATTGACAACTTAATTATTGCTCCCCTCTGTATAACTTAGAATTTATACTTTCAGTTCATTCTGCCTCCCCATATACCTAAGGGGTCAATGGTAAATTTACAAACTTACAACAATAAACTGAAGCTCAATTCTCTGAAGGAAGATAACGTGCATATATCCCACTGTATAACTTTACGATAAACATCAACAAAACAATCACATTTTCTTCTCAAATGGCTCAACACTAAATCTGAGAGATTATAACGCTAAAAATTTGGTTTTGGTTCCGATGGTGGGCACAACAAAGATAGTGTTGCTATGAGCTTGACAACAAACAGACAAACATTCTGCTTTTTTCTTCCTTTGTTTTATCTTTATCAATATACAAACTTACAAACTAAGTTTTAGTATATGGAAACAAAGTTTTGATCCAAAAGCTATAATTTAGCCATTATGGGTTAACTGCTATAGGACCACCAAATACCACTCTCCAAAAATTAGTTCAGCCAACCTTATAAAATTAGTTTCATATTAATAAAATGTAAACTCTGAAAGTTTATTCCTTTTTTTCCCTTAGAAATATACCTTACTTGTTACATTCTTTGCATTTCTTGACTTAAAATGTTATTTAATTCTAAATAATTAGTGATACATATATATATATGTATACACACACACATAAACATGACATATATCTATATAAAGTGATATATTTATGGCTTTAGGTTATTTATTTTAAAGGTATTAAATGTTGCGTTGAAATTAGATTTGGCATTTTACCTCGCTCACATTATATTTGCTATTGTATATTAATATTAATGTTTTGTAATAAACCAACTATATGTTTTAGAAAGTTCATTTTAAAACCATGGTAAGTGTTCCATGTATAGATATGATGTAATTTAAAATATCGTTTAAAGATGAAATTACGTCACACGGTAACCCTGTAATATTTTTTCATGGGAAGATTAAATTTGCAACTATGTGTGTTTTCTTATAGCAAAGCCACATTGGGATATCTACTGAGCCTAGCGAGAGGAACTGAACAGTTGATGTTACCGTTGTAAATTCAAAAACTTACCGCTGTAACAGCTGGAGACCTTTGCAAACTATGTGCTACTTATCAGTTTATTGTTTTCGTAGAGTATTTTAGTGTGATATACCGTTTTAATTTCTTTATAAAATCATTAATTTTAAATTCGTTTCATTTCTTAAAACTGTATAAAAATAGTGAGCAGGAAAAACAGTTACTGCACTTGTAAGAATATCGATAGATTGAGCCAAGTTGTAATTGCTTTTCGATACACATAGAATATTTGAGAAAGTTATAATAAAAATATATAATGAATATTCGTAAGTATAGTCTTGAAATAAAATACGGCATACTTAAACCATAAAGCCAGTGATTTTACTAAGTTATTCTTCTGTTTACAAGTGGTATTGGCTATTCCAGTTGATCTTCAGTTGCTGGTAATTATAGGAAAATGGTAAACTTGTTATTTAATATATTAGTCGTTCGGAATGTGTAGCGTAGATTACTATTTGGGTTTAAGTTTAACGTTTTTTGTAATGAAAATAATAAATCAAAATTAATTGAACAAATTTTAAAACTATGTCGATAATTTTTATTCTTTAAATTGTTTTTTTCTTAGTCTGTGACGTGAGCTTAAAAATGAAATATTAGCATATTCATTTTTTTATTCTTCTGTTTTTGCGCACTACTCAGTTTGTTCATTCGTTTGTTTTGAAATTCGCAATTGGCACTCTTTAAATATCATTCAATGAGGAGTAACCATGAATGTTTTCGGGAGACGTCTCTAATCTATTGCACCATAAGAAATACAGCAAAACGAAATTCAGTTTAATGAGCACTGAAATCTTAAAAAGTAGTAAAAAATAATCTAATGAAAGAATAGCTCCATCGTCTGTCGTAATCTTCAAAAGCTATAAAAATCGTTTTGTTAATCGATAACTTATACATCTGAAAAAAAAACAAAAATTTATGATTTTTTTCAATTTCTCATAAGCATAACTGTCATAATGATTTCAAACATAAAATATTGCTTTAATTACTTATATGGTTCATTAAGTAAACTCTGCATAAAAGAAATAATTAATTAGAAATTATTAATTAGCTTAAATTATTCATTGGAACT
Organism: Carcinoscorpius rotundicauda; assembly: GCA_011833715.1. Taxonomy (NCBI): domain Eukaryota; kingdom Metazoa; phylum Arthropoda; class Merostomata; order Xiphosura; family Limulidae; genus Carcinoscorpius; species Carcinoscorpius rotundicauda. The sequence continues at coordinate 163,592,676 of CM022391.1, read as the reverse complement.
ACTGGTTTCCAACACTTTCAGAAAATAAGTGCCACTTATCAGTGCAATTTATTGTTTTGACGTGTTTTTGAAAACTATTTAATTTTAACTTGCAAATTAAATGACGCATTCTTTTGTAGGGATAATAATGGTAAGTACCTGTGATTTAGTAATGCTTATATTTAAGCGGGCCCTACTTTCCAGAACCACCTAAGATGTCCCTTTGTGAATAGGCATACAGAGTTGACAAGGAAGGGGTTCCGGGAGAATTACGGATTCGAACACAGAGGACAGCACTCATCAAACAAGAACTCAACAAAACTATGAGTATGACCACCAATGCCGTGATAAAACTTGGTGTTGACATGCAAACATTTTCTCTAGATTCGGTTACTTTCCCAGCAGTTAGGGTTAAGGTGCCATTGCTTGTTTCCGAGAAAGTAATGTCTTCTGGTGCTACAACTCGGATACTGCGTTGCAGTTTCACCGGTTCTAGACGTTCTGGTAAAGTCACTATGCCGTCTTTGCCTCTATAGATATCTTGTATACCTTCACGAGCTTCTCTCTTCTTTCTTCCTGTTAGTAGCTGTGAGTATTCTGGACAGAAATCTGAGCACTGGAACTTGCAGAGTTCAATATCACATTCCATAAATAGTTCCATGGTGTCTGGAAATTTGAAAGCTTGGAAGAAAGCATAGGCTATAATACTAGCTCCAGAATTACCAGTTGATCGTGTTTTCTGCCAAGGTCCCATTAACTTCTTTTTAATGATACACCCTCGAGAATCTGTCAGTTGGATGGCCTTAGTAATATCACCGGCATGAGCTATACAATTCTTTACATGGATGTCAAAGTCGTTCGTGCCCTGTACATAGATTACAGCAGTTAAAGTATCACCTATTTTCACTAGTCCTGTGACTGGGGCAGCAAATGGTCCACGTCCAAGTTGGATGTCCATGTAGGTATCAACAGAATCGCCGCTGTAGGTGACAGAAACGATGTCTAACATATCTACATTGATATTGGAGGTTACAGTCTTTTCAAATTGCCCCGTCCATAGACATCGGATGTTGCGTGCCGTATCCCATATTTCCTGGAAACCAGGTTCATTCTGAATTACAATGGTGTTTTCTAAATATGCCTGACCTCCTTGCCTGAACTGATCTACAAACTGAGTACCACAGCGGTCCAGGAAAACCGTAAACTCATACGCAGTCTTACCGCCGTTCAGTGGTATATACTGGCAGGTGCTGTCACTAAAGTGAATAAAAAAATAAAATTTGTTATAAGATAAGGTTACATATCAAACTATTTATAATCCTAATGTAAATAACTATTACATAGCAAACACATTGAAAATAATTATTCACGACCAATGGTAACAATTTACGCATCCAATTATCTTGTCCTCAGTTCCCATTTGTGTAGAGAGCATTTCATTTTCTGGAAGAATTGTATTTCAGAATATTATAAAAAAAATCAAATTATCCTATTAAAATTTTTTTAGAAAAACGTGAGAGGCACAGAATTGTATCGCTTCGACAATAGCAGTGTAGAAATATTACACAAAAGGAAGGAAAGGCGTGGTTAAAACTTGTAAAAAAGTTATTTCCAATAAAGTATGAAGCTAAGGCAATTTGAATAGATAATAAAGAAAACGTTATTATATGATTAACATAACAAAAAGTGTGTAGCGTTTCGACAAGATTTTGTCATAATCATCAATGTTGCACATTTGTTACTATGCCAAGCTTATAATAAAGTCATTATTATTGAAGTCGTCTTTAGACTTTATTGTCACAAACAAGCTAATACCCAGTCAGGTGCAACACGCAGACGTTAAACTGAAGCGGAATGGTCTGTAAAGGAGCTTCTCCTCTAAAGGTTTCAAGCTATTAGCGTTCCGGATCTACTGAGTAAAATGTCAAAGTAGACCACAAAAAACGTTCTACCTCTTTCAAAATATGAATTTAGTCACTGCTAAGAACCACCCCAAAATATTTATACGAATAATTATTGGATACTTATAAAGTATGACTCCATCAAGATAAACCAGGTAAACATGGCGATTCTTTCACAAAATACAAAAGGGGAATTGATGCTGTATTATTATTACGCAATTCCCATATATTCATGTACATTTGTTCAATAAGGTAATAGATGTTGTCGTACGTACACAGTTCATGGAGTTTGAAAAATATATAAAAAAGAAATTCACCATACTGACCTCGGTGCATTGTGCCAAAGCACCCTTCAGTGGAAATTACTTTGTTAAATAATTACCAATGAATAAAAACATCGTATAAAACACTATTGGTGGTGAAGGAAGAGTGTTTATGTGTGTGTTTAGTTACAGTAAAGTCATATTAGGCTATCTGTTATGTACACGTAAGAGAATTGAATGTTTGCTGTTAGCGAGATAAACTAGAAGGCTGACCGCTGTCCCACCGGTAGATCTGTGAAAGGAGCTACAAAGAGTAGGTGCCCTTCCTTGTATTGCAACCATACACTGTGACAAAATCCTTGTATCGTACCATAGATTGTGATAAACCGTGTACAGTTGTTATTTGTTTGTTTGTTTTGAATTTCGCGCAAAGCTACACGAGAGCTATCTGCGCTAGCCGTCCTTAATTTAGCAGTATAAGATTAAAGAGAAGGCAGCTAGTCATCACCACTCACCGCCAACTCTTGAGCTACTCTTTTACCGATGAATAGTGGAATTGACCTTGACATTATACCGCCCCTACGGCTGAAAGGGCAAGCATGTTTGGTGCGACGGGGATTCGAATCTGCAACCCTCAGATTACGAGTCGAACGTCTTAACCCACCTGGCCATGCCGGGCCAAAGAAAAAAGAAGTAGTCTTACGTTAAAATTATGCAAATATCTTCTTTAAAGCTACTCTTGACATAAAATAAAATAAATTTTTGATCAGAACGATCTCTTTCAACAAAAGAAGTTTTACTAGAGACGCTTTGCTCGAGCTTATCGAAACTTACATTTTAATATTTAAGTCATTACGTTACTTATAAAGCTTGTATTTTTAACTATAGGTTATTTAAATATCATAAAATAATTACTGTCATAGTAATTTTTGTAATTTTTTAAATAATTTTTACTGTTTTATTTTTATAACTTACATACATGTTCATAAATTGTTCAGCCCCTGTTTAGTCTTCGAAACGAATATTCTTCCTTCTTTATACTTTTGAAAACTAATTTAATTAGTCCTCATTTTCAAACTTCCATTTCCACTGCGCTTAAGTTAAAGAGTATTTCCGAGTAACTTCTATACCAATACGATTTTGTTCAACAACAACATTTAAAAACGATATATGTTCTGAAGTATAAAAATAATGAAAAAAGTTCGAAGCGAATGTCTTGATGTTGTTTTCTATCAAAGTGGCTTAAAACTAACCTGTTTCACACAGAAAGTTTTTGAGCTTGGAAACTCACCTATAATATCCCTTGGAATAAATAATACCATTGAAAGGAAGGCTAAATTCTATCCTCACGCTCATAGACTCTTTCTGACATTTTACTTCTATGTTGACGATCTGTGCCATCCTACCGGTAGGTGCCTGAGGGAGAAGCTGGGTATCGCCAATTGGAGTCTGAGCTGCTGTAGCCGGTTCTTGTTGGTTCACATTTAGCTTTATCTTTCTGTATCTGCTGGATTGTTGTGCCCAAGTCAGCTGAAATATGTATATATGTAATCATGATCGACATATGTATAAACATATAACAGCCCTGACGAAGCTGCAATAGAGAAATGTTGGCTAAACTGTAAGGCTTGTTATTATTATCTGGGAACTTAGGAACGTGTGTTCTAGCTTTAATGTCGAAACTGGATTAAACATACATATATATGCACACATAGTATGTGGCCGTTATCATCCATCCAAATCACGATAAGTATTTGTTTCAATGTATTCTAAGGACGACTGGTATGGGTATTAAAATTTTAATTAAAATAGAGTACAGAACAACGTTTCGACATTCTGATGTCATCTTTAGGTTAACAATGAGTTTGTTTGTTTTGGAATTTCGCACAAAGCTACTCGAGGGCTATCTGTGCTAGCCGTCCCTAATTTAGCAGTGTAAGACTAGAGGAAAGGCAGCTAGTCATTACCACCCACCGCCAACTCTTGGGCTACTCTTTTACCAACGAATAATGGGATTGACCGTCACATTATACACCCCCACGGCTGGGAGGGCGAGCATGTTTAGCGCGACGCGGGTGCGAACCCGCGACCCTCGGATTACGAGTGCACGCCTTAACGCGCTCGGCCATGCCAGGCCGGGTTAACAATGAAAGAGTTTGTAACTGACCGTTACTGGACATATGTTTTAGGGACGAGAGTGCTGTTTTAATTGGATAGTTGGTCATATTCTCATTAAATGATGCCAGTAAGATGTGATAATTGAAAGGAAATATTAACGAACATTTGAGGTAGAGAATATATTATTAACCTTTTATTTACTCAAAATTCTTAAAGCTAAACAACTAAAATTTTTCGGTTTAAAATTTAAATGGATGAGAGGAACGTAACTACAAATATTAAATTTTCCAGTAGTTTCCAAACTAATACGACATTCTGAAACATTGAAAGGAAAAAAAATGTAAATATTAAATCTATTGTATTTATTTTTTAATGTTTCAGATACGTAAAATAAAATCTAAGGAAAATAATTAAACTCATGTCTACATTTCAAATATTTATAATATAGAAAGTTAGGCGTACACAAGGCAAATTGGTTATTTCTTTCTTTCAGTGAAAATACAGCAGGGTTTGTCGACATGAACGTTCTGCTTTAAATTACGATTCTGTTGATAACCCGAGGCAAAAAATGATGTGAACTTAGATTACAAGATCTCATCTTTGTTATGTGTAATTACATAAGAAATGTTTTGATACAGTGAACAGCGATAAATAGGCATTTACTGTGATGAATAATAAAAAACCGTCAACATACCGTGATAAATAAAACTAGCATCAACAAAGAACGCATCTTTGATTGATTATTCCTGTGACGAATGTAGCCAACAACACGGTATTCTTCTTCACCTCCAACTGATTTCTAAAAATATATATACAAAATATAGAATGACTTATATTTACAAACAAATTTTTTTCTTTTTTTTAATTTCGCGCAAAGATATACAAGGGCCATCTGCTCTAGCCGTCCTTAATTTTCTAGTGTAATACTGGAGGGAAGATAGCTAGTTATCACCACCTCCCGCCAACTCTTGGGCTACTATTTTACCAACGAACAGTGGGATTGACCGTCGCATTACAATTTGTTTGTGTTAGAGTAAAGCCACATTGAGTATCCTCTGTGTCTATCGCGCGAAATCGAGTTCCTGATTTGAGCTTTGTAACTCCTATAGACTTATAGTTGTCCTATCGGTCGACATTAATGAAAATTCTGAGTTCAAAGTTTCAACAGTCAAGTTTTCATGAAGGGATGTTAAAAAGTGCTATTGTTTGAGTGTTATATTCAGAGTTACAACGTTAAGACATGATACAGTCAGTTTAATACAGAATAGATTCAATAGTTAATGTCTAGTAGATCCTTATCAAGTCTTGATTACATGTAGATCAGATAGTGGACTCTATAGAAATTTTAATTCTTCTCACTTTCGTTGTACGCCCATTTAAAGTTTCCATATATTAGGTGGATTCTCTTTTACAACATCATTGTCAACTACTACCTGACATTTTTAATGGGATTAACACAAGAATTTTCAGCTGTCCACTTCATGACTTTGATGTCACCATCTTTTTCATCCTTTTCGAAATCTCTCCCATTCAACAACACAGTATCTGTCGGAACATTATGATGGTGAAGTTCAAGGTTAAGGCTGTCATCCACCAGTTACTAACCAAAGTACCAATGGCTTTCACTTCTGTAGCAAGAGGACATCATAATATCGATATAGTACCAACACCGTGTTTTACTGTTTTTATTACATACTCTCTCTCCATTAACACTTTCTCTGCCCAACATATTTCAAAGAGTGTAGAAATAAACACACACAGAAAAACAACCCAGTCTTTATTTCGTTAGTCTACAGTATATTGTCTAGTTCCGTATTCTTCTAATATCTGTGATATATTGCATAGGCTAAACGTTTCACCATAAACATTCGTCAAAAATTAGGCTTTTAAACTGCATCTATAAATATAGACCGCATTCTTGCAAATCGCTTTCCTACAGCTCGGTTATTGGTTCATGCGTGTCTTGTTTTCTTTTCTATAGATACTTTACAACGACTTGCATGTTGTTTTTTCTCTCCAGTCTTGGTGGTATTTGTGTACATTTATGTATATTTTCTTTTTTCTTACCTAATTTTAAACTTCCAGTTGTAATAAAACGCTCTAATGCTCTTTGAACTTCATTTTTAAAACAAGAGCAGAAACCTATTGAATTTTCTTATCATTATGTAAAATAATAACTTGTCTTCGCTCTCAACAGTATCATTCACTTTTTTAAAACTGTTCACAGTTTTAGTTATATCTAAAGTTGCAAAATATTAAAGTTTCTAAAAGGTTATCCTTCAAAGAGAAATGAAACATTCACAGAATTATTTGTTGTTATTGTTGTTTTATTTTGTGCAAAGCTATGAAAGGGATATCTGCGCTAACAGTCCCAAATTTAGCAGTGTAAGGCTAAAGGAAAGCCAGCTAATCATCACCACCCACCTCTAACACTTGGGCTAATCTTTTACCAACGAAAAGTAAGATTAATGGTCACATTATAACGCTCCCACGGCTAAAAAGGTGAATGTGTTTCGGAGGGACGAAGATTCCAACGCGCGAACCCCAGATTGCGAATCAAGCATCCGAACTACTTGGCCATGCCGAAACTCTTAATTTGAAAGTGATAGACTAGAGAGAAGGCAGCTAGTGAACGCCCCCTTCTGCGCCAGCTCTCGAGTTACTCTAATCAGTGAGTGGAGCTGGTCATATGTTATAATGATCCCACGGTCGAGTATGTTCGGTAATTGGATTCAAATTCGCGATCCAGAGATTACTAGTTGAGCGGCCTTAGGCAGCAGATCACGGCAGGCTTATGTAAGATGTAATAGCTTTAAACTGCAAAAATATATTCGAATAGTTGTTAATTATTACAAATACTGTACCAATTAAGTGTAACACATAACTCTTAGATGTACTATGTTGCATAACCTTTAAACATTTGACCTAAGAATAAAAATGGTTACAATATTCTCATAGACCTCTCAGAGAGTTGGTGTTCAATATTATCTTCCATTTCACTTTGGTTTTATTATTAGAAATAGAAGCAAAAATGTATATTGTCTAAGTTTATAGCCTTACTAAATGGTGGCTTTAAAGTAACCTGTATGTACGAATATATATGTTTATGTAAGTATTAACACAATAAACCTTCTTACTTGAAATTCGACGTTGTGTGGATACTATTCAAATGATAGGGACGCTCTCCTTTGGCAGCACTGATTAAATGATTAAAGTTTGTTATTATCCGAGACTTCTACATGAGCGAGGATTAATTATTGATGTAGTCTGTTCTCAGAAGATAATCTCGTTTGTTGCGATTAGCGAGATACGCCGGTAGAGAAAGCACAATCACCACCGCGTGAATTAAGGTGCTTTATATCGGACCTAGGAGCTGACCTACATCTCCATGAATGTGTATGCGTGTGTAGGAAGAGGGGGGGTCCTTCGTGACTTTACCAGTTTCTTCCTTTGAATTATGTTGATACAGAGAAAAAATCTTAGGTTTACTAAGCAGACTAACCCACTTTCACACAATTGGTTGTTTGAGATTTTGTTTACCTCGTGCAAAGCTTAGTGTCCTTATATTAAGATGAATTAAAAAACAATTTTGATGAAATTCTGTATCTAAAATACTGTGAAATAAAGAGTACATCAAACAGTGGTGTAAATACATTGATTTGTGTAGACTAACTAGGCTGAGCATTTCATTCTTATAACGCACCTAATGTCGTTAAAATCGTATTACTGTATTAGAAAAGTTGGCGGTAGGTATAATTAACCAACTGCCTTTCCTTTACTTTATTAGTTCAACATTTGGAAAAAGGATGGCTAGCGCAGATAACATACACATCATTTTCTTGTGATATTGTAAACAAACTGAAGTAACTGTAACCATCTAAAATCTTACTTATTTAATTACTTCAATGTTGTCAAATAAAATCGTAATACTAAGTATCAGTAAACAAAACATGATCATCTTGTTTCAAAGTTTAACTATAAAGCCTGTTACACTAAAAATATGATAGGATGGGTATTGCAGGTGGCAGGTTTTCATCACAGATTATTGTGAGTCGGACAATCTAATTGCGTGTATGGTCCTGACTCCGCCTATGCGCATGCGCATTTGAACATTTGATTAGCAACAATATATATATATATATTTCATAATTACCCCTAACTGTCTTGTAATGAAAAAAAATGGAGCCCGGCTGGAAATATTCATCCAATATAATACATCAAGTGAGAGCAAATAGGAACCCAACATAAAGAGTGTGCTCGGTCAGCTTCAGCCGACTGTTAAACATGTCCCTGGTAAAAATATGGTTAAGGATTGAAGCTGTAATAATCACCAGTTAACGCTGGTTTTATTTTTAATTAATCAGAAATTATTTCTGAAGATAAGAACGAATTTAATGTATTTAATTGCATGTATCATTTAAAGACGAAATAAATACATTTAAGTGTATCAATGTGTATTAGAACTGAAATTAGTTATATCACATTTTATAGAGATTTATACAATATTAATTTACAATCTAAGACTGAAACTCCCGTGTCTTTATATTAACACCTTTTAGAAGTAAATATTTAATAGTTTATACCTACGCATTTTGTGGAATATTCAAACAACAACAGAAAAAAAACAAACAGGCTAATGGCTGTAAATAATCATTTTTCGTGAAATAAAACAAACAAACTACTGGATGCTACTCAACAAAAGAATGAGTTAAATGAAAAAACAACAAAAGTTTGAATTTAATAAGGAATAATTTTGGCAGAAGATAAACTTCGGTTAACATGAACAACTTACAACCTCAGCCCCATGTCTGTGGACATATACTACTAGGAATCAGGTTTAGATACTCGTGGTGGGCAGAGCACAGATAGCTCTTTGTGTAACTTTGTGCTTAATAACAAACAAACAGAACTCACAAGGAAGAGCATTCTTTCGCATACTTGTTACTTATATATGTGTGTGACTGAATAAGCAAACAAAAGTTTGATAAACAGTGTATTATTAAATAGTGTTAAGTTTCATTCTAAGAAGTGATAACTCGGGGAAGAAAATAGGCTTTATTACAGCCTCACTTCTCGGTGTTGTATTATTTAAACTCAGACATGCTGAAGCAAAAGATGTAAACAGAGTGGTATAAATTATGTAGTAATCTAGGCCTTTTTGTTTCTACAAGAAATTTCTAGATGAAAAGCTTATCATTTTTATTTTATTTTCACAAGAAAAAAATGTTAAGTTAAAAACTCATCATTTTTATTTTGTTTTTATAAGAACTTTTAGTAAAAAATATCATTTTTGTATTTGCAAGAAACTTCTAGGTAAAAAACACTCACTATTTTTATATTGGTTTTACAAGAAAGTTGTGAGTAAAACACTCATTATTTTTGCTTTGTGTTTGCAAAAGAAAATAAATAAGCAACAATTTCTGAACAAAAAATAATCACTTTTTTATTTGTTTTTAGTAGACATTTCTGGACTGACATGGCCAGGTCGGTTAAGGCGTTCGACTGGTAATTTGATGGTCGTGGGTTCGAATACCGTCAAAACAAACATTCTCACCCTTTCAGCAGTGGAAGCGCTATAATGTGATGGTCAATCCTACTATTCGTTGGTAAAAGAGTAGCCCAAGAGTTGGCGGTGGATGGTGATGACTAGCTGCCTTACCTCTAGTCTTACACTGTAAAATTAGTGACGGCTAGCACATATAGCCCTCGTGTAGCTTTGTGCGAAATTCAAAAAACAAACAAACAAACATCCTTCCCTCTAGTCTTACACTGCTAAATTAGGGACATCTGGTGCAGTTAGCCTCGTGCAGTTCTGCGCAGAATTCCAAAACAAACAAACAAACAAGACATTTATCAGGTAAAAATATCAGTTATTTTGAAACTGTGCGAGTTCTGATATTAATAAATCTAACAATTTCCTTCAGGGTTTTAAAAATTAAAATGTTTCTTGAGTTACTTTCTTTAGTAGCTTTATCTATCAACTGAAAACAAAATCATACATGAAATGAACCAAAGATTATCTCAAATGGTACACGTTGCAATTGCTTAAAACTCTAATTCGGTATAACTTTAAGAATTTGTTTGTTCTTGAACAATATGTGGCATTTCCATACAAAATCTCATTTTATTTAACCGCACAGAATACTTTGTAGAAGATTTTGACACCAATCAGACAGTGATGTGTTTTTTCTTGTGACATATAACGCTGTATATATCTATATACTTCATAATTCTCTCTGTGAAAAGTAAAAATACGCACTAAATATTCCATTATTGAAATCTGAGACATTTTTGTCTGATAAACATAAGATTGCTCCACTGTTCCTCTAACTTAAGAATTGTGTGGCTACTTGCCATTGTCCTTAATTATTAACTACTGACCAGAGGGAAGGCCTGTGGTCAGCAACACCATACCGCCTACTATTCACCTGAAGAGATTGCCTACCATTCGCATAACCCACCTACAGCTTAAAGTGTGGGGAACAGTTTCAAGTATTGCACAAATCTCAAACCAAATAGCCAGCTCCGAAATTCGCACCTCTATATGTGCATCAAGCTGTTTGAATATTGCTGATGTATAAATATCACTCCATATTTAATTATTAACTGAAATTCACATATCAGGTTAACTGTTATATAAATCAGGACAAAAAAAGACCAAAAAAACAAAAGTTGATATACATATATTTATAGTTTGCTTTTTTTTCAATTGAGTAGCTGAACTTCTTTGTTCAGATCTTTTAGAATTGTTCTGTTTAACTCCAACTGATAAAGATGCAGTGTACCTCATAAAGATGAGAATTTAGCAGTAGTCTGCTAAACAGTACCTGGTGTTAAATACATGATTGTGAAGATGAGAAAAGACTTCTAAAAGTTGATATGGGACATTTCGTGGGAGAATGATATAACCTTTTTTTGACAACGCCTTTCTTTTCTCTATACGACATCTTATTTGCTTAAACCCAATTTTCTCATGATAAAGGTCATTGTTCCATGAATGTTCCAATGCAAATTTATTCAGTAGAAAACAACTCATTTCTCAAATAAGGAACAAGTACAAAAGTCAACAACAACTTGTTTATAGGTTTAACCAATGTAGGTTACAAAAAATGATGACAAAGAAAGAAAAAAGGATAAAGCATTTTACCAAGGTTCCATTCAATATGAGAGAATAATGTAGAACTTACTAATCTAAATAGCTCCAATAAATTTAAATTCGGAAAACAAATTCGTTCATAGCAATAATAATTTTGAAGATCGTGGGTTCGAACTCCAGTCACAGCAAACATGCTTGCACTTTGCGCCGTGGGAGCGTTATAATTTTACGGTGAATTCCACCATTTGTTGGTAAAAGAGAAGCCCAAGAGTTGACGGTGAGTGGTGATGACTAGTTGCTTTCCTTCTAGTCTTACGCTGGTAAATTATGTCACGGCTAGCGCAGATAGCCCTCGCATATCTTAGCGCAAAAATAAAAACCAAACCAAATCCAAGACAGGTCAGCTTATTACTAAGCTTGATCTCAGCTTATCCGCAGAAGGGGGAAATTAAACTACAGAAGTTTTATCAATCAAAGTTAACTACGGAAATTTTTTCACCAAAACTTACCTCATAGATGAAGCTAAATGTTTTACAGTATTTTATTACCATTTGTCCTCCTTTTTTGTTGTTTTCAGGTCAATTGAAATGTCAAACGGGTAGAGTTAAAGAACTTTTTTTGTGTAGCAACAGAAGATGCTTTCATCTGGTAATCCTTCCTTGCTTTAGAACGAGGTCAAGTTTTAGAATTTTACAGCAAAGTATGTCTTTTGACGTTCAAGAATGATTACGAAAAAACAACGTAAGGTGTGAATTTGTAACTATTTCCACAATTTATCGACATATTTCAGTTTGTTTGGGGAATGCTTAAAAATAAAATTTTGAATGCTAACTACATTTAGAATATCGAGAGGAACAAAGAAACTGCATTTGCATTAAAAATAGTTTTAAAAACTTTTAATTAGTCGTTCTGAGTGCTGGTTTGGTGTATGCTTTAAGCAAAGCTTTAAAACATCCTTCGTTACCTAGGAGATGCTACAACATTTTTCGTTTGTTTACCAGCTTGACGCGAGAGGTTATATGTTTTGCTCGCTCAGTTCGTTTGGCACGTAATCGAAACATTCATTTACTTTCCATGTTTAAAATCCACGTACGGAAACATATTTACCTCCATTACAATAGATGTTTGTTAAATAACTCATTATGTTTTTTATTATATGTATTCTTATGTTGGTGCCCAAGGTTATTACTTATGTACTTTGTTAATATAAGTTATTCTTTCTTTATTTGCATTGTCTTTTTATTTTTGTCGCCAATGGAAGATCCATTGGTTTCTTGTTTTGTGAGTGTAAGTTGTATTTTTTTGGAAGATTACCTGATGTTCATAATTACCTCTTTTAATTTTTTACCGAATTTTATTAACTTTGTGGTAATTTTCAGCATGGTAATCTGTCTAATTTTTATTCCATGCTAATACCTTAGCTTGTGTTTTATTTGTTGTATTTTTGTGCATACCCCCTCATTGAGGAGGGATAAATAAAGAGAAAAAAAAAGCTATAAAACTGGTTACCTACGCTCTGTCTACCGCAGGGGGTCAAAGCCCGACTTTCACGTTTTATTATTTTTTTATTATTTGCACTTAAGCACAAAGTTACATAATAGACTATCTGCTTTGTGCTCACCGCAGGTATTTAAAGCCTATGTTTCGAGCTATAAATCTTCAAATTTACTACTGGGCCGCTAGGTTGGGGAGAGGAAGCTAGCACTATAATCTTTCACTGTATTACAAAGTAAATGTACTGCACATAACAACAATTTTTTAAATTATTTTTAAATTACGTAACGGTAATTCGAGAAGTTTGGGACAAGATTTAATAAAAACACCAAGTTTATATTAAGAAGGTAATTTTTTCTATGCGTACATAAGAAATAGAAGTATGATCAGTCTGTCTCATGCGTCTACACATTTTGGCCGATCTAAGCAAAACTTGTCATTCACCTTTATAGCTGTACCCTGCTAGAACAGCGGTAAGTCTACGGATTTACAACGCTAAAATCAGGGGATCAATTTCCTTCGTTGGACGCAGAAGATAGCCCAATGTGGCTTTGCTATAAGAAAACACACACACCCTTAGGGCCCTCTGAGAGTGTTATAGAGAATTACCATTCGGATCTAACCTTTCCTGTCATATTCTGTAAGGTTGTTGTATATTTGCCCTTTATGCTTTGTTTTTGACAAATCCCAACCAAATTTTATATGGCCACCTGAGGCCATCCAGGGTGAAATAGAAGAACCGCTATACTACCCCTTCACTCCCAACATGGGAAGCAATATGCTTTCTCCATATTATTCTTAATTTTGATTTAGGTAACTGGAAAGTTTCCTACTATGTACATGAAATATTTTATTTTAGTATTTTATCCCAAGAAAATTTCATAAAATACTGAAATAGGACACATTTTCACCTTTTTATATACCTTGGGTTGAATTTAAAGACACGAGTACTTAATTAGTTAAGTGAGTTAATTATTGTCTTCCACATAAAAGAACATGCAAGTAGCATCTAGTAAGGCCATTAGGATTTTAAAATTTTGCTTTGGTTTATTTGGAATTTCTCACAAAGCTACACAAGAGCTGTCTTTGCTAGCCGTCCCTAATTTAGCTGCGTAAGACTAAAGGGAAGGCAGCTAGTCATCACCACCCACCGCCAACTCTTTGGCTACTCTTTTACCAACAAATAGTGGGATTGACCTATAAATTATAACACCCTTACGGCTGAAAGGGGGAACATGTTTGGTGTGACGGGAATTTGAACCCGCGACTCTCGAATTACTTGTCGAGTTACCTGACATTATCCTTCACACAATTTTTGCTTTTATTAACTCGTGTTATTTATCCATAATTTCTCTGTTTTGCTTACATTTCTGTAATTTAGATAAACTTATACGACTAAAAAGATGAAGATGCTATAACGCTCAATTATTGGTTTTTTATAAAAAATTGTAAAGCATTTGGAAAATGTTGTCTTAAAAGTTTTCTTTAATTATAAACGTCAGTCCCTAAAGGTGTTTTTTTTAGCGTTATGTTTATTTGTCGAATTTCGCTCAAAGCTATACGAGGGTTATCTGCGCTAACCGTTCTTTATTTAGCAGTGTAAGACTAGAGGAAAGACAGCTAGTCATAACCAACTCTACCGCCAACTCTTGGACAACACTTTTACCCTAACGATTGTCAGGGTGGAACTGACTCTGACATAAAACGCTCTCACGGCTGAAAGGGCAAGAATATTTTGTGTGATGGAGATTCTAACCCGCGACCCTCAAATTACGAGTCGAGCACCCTCACCATCTGGCTATGACAGGCGTTTACAAAAACTACAGTTGGTATCTTGTTTTGTGATCCAAGTCTACACTAAATGTTTAAACTTACACGCATATCGTAAATTCGCAATCATTGTACGATAATTTTGAGAGTTTTCATTTCTCAAAAGTTGAATTAAGCATCACATGAATCTATTTTGTATGAGTAATAATCTGCTCCGTCCAAGGTTTCTCGGCCCGGCATGGCCAGGTGGTTAAGGCGCTCGACTCGTAATCTGAGGGTCGCGGGTTTGAATCCCCGTCACACCAAACATCCCTGCCATTTCAGCCGTGGGGGTGTTATAATGTTACATTCAATTCCACTACTCGTTGATAAAAGAGTAGTCCAAGAGTTGACTTTGGGTGGTGATGACTAGCTGCCTTCCCTTTTGTCTTTAAAATGTTTTTCTTTGCAGTCAAATATATTTATTCTATTACATTAGCTATGGTTTCTAGTTGTTTGAAGTTAACCACAAAGCTACACGATGGACTATCTGTGCTCTGATCACCATAGGTATTGAAACTCAATTTCTTGAGTTGTTTGTTCACAGAATACCGTTTTGCCACTGTTGGGGTCTGGTTTCTAGTCTTTATAAATGTACGACTTCTATAAATACGAATGCTGTATTATAATTTTTTTTCTTGGAGCTTAGAATACTCTCAGAAACGACCTGTAACTGAAATCGAATTTCAACTGAAAGTCTTTAACAAATTGACCTTATAATTGTTTATTTTACTTTAATGTAAAATGAATGCCAGTCTTTTATATTTTTAATTTATTCATATAACATTTATACCAATCTTTAACTAATGTTGTAACTTTAAGTTTTGTACTCTGTTAATACTGTAAGCTGAAATCTCTTTTTACCATAAAAGTAAATCTTTTGTGACAGTAGAAATTATTTAAAAGCCATAATATGAAACTACCTGTATTAATTAACCTTGCTTTTGTAACCAAAACCAGAATACTTATTAAACCAAAGTCGCTGGTTTACTGTGTCGTAGACAGAAAGAGCGACTTCAACTGTATTTTCATCCAATTTCCCAATTCTTGGGATTTATAGCTTCAGAAACATATCCACATACATAAAATAGAGATTTGTTTGTAACTAATTAATTTCAGTTCCTATAGGTAATGAATGCACAAGTTTGATTTCGTTTCTCGTGTCGTTATCAGTTTTTACATGCATGTTTATGTGTTAGTTTTGCAGCATAAAACAATTCAAATTTAATAGTTTAACTGACCTAATTATGAAAACTATTTATCGCTAAAATAAACATAAGCGTAAACGCGGAAAAAAACTTGACCTGGAATTCCGTACAGATCATTCCCATTTCAACGCCAGTTCCTTAGAGGTTACTGCCCCATCCTTAAAGAACAGACGAAAGAAGAGACATGAACTAACCGAAAAAGCCAGGGAAAAGATTTACTTACACACCTTTAAACTGAACACTAGCGGGCAAGTGTAATGACACCATTTACGAGCTTGGTTTTTACTGTGCTGTATGGTAATATTTTTTTTCCTTTTTGTGTGACCTGTTTATTGAAGATAAACACACAGATGGGAAAGGGTTTGATCTTCTTATTTATCAAAGACAGTAAACTACACTCGTTAAAGATGAAATTTTGTTATGAAACTCTGATAAGACATTTACAGTAAATAACAAATAATTTGCGAAATAGCGTTCATTAAACAGTAAATAAGAATTAATGTTTTTCAAAAATTTGATAAAAGTCCTTTTTTTTTCGGTATAGAACGGAACAGTTGCTGTTCAACTTGTTTTTGGAATTTCGCACAAAGCTACTCGAGGGCTATCTGTGCTAGCCGTCCCTAATTTTGCAGTGTAAGACTAGAGGGAAGGCAGCTAGTTATCACCACCCACCGCCAACTCTTGGGCTACTCTTTTACAAACGAATAGTGGGATTGACCGTCACATTATACACCCTCACGGCTGGGAGGGCGAGCATGTTTAGCGCGACGCGGGCGCGAACCCGCGACCCTCGGATTACGAGTGCACGCCTTAACGCGCTCGGCCATGCCAGGCCTGCTGTTCAACTAAAAGGTGATATATATAGCATTTTGTTCATATTCCAGCCACCTTGTGACCCCTAATATTAGAAGAAAGGTTTCGTTTGAATTTCGCGCAAAGCTACATGACCAGAGAGAAGGTAGGTAGCTAGTCATCATCATAACCCGCCAACTCTTGGTCCACTCTTTTATCAACAAATAGCGGGATTGATCGTCACATTTATAACGCCTCCACGGCTAAAACGGAAAGCATGTTTGATAAGACGAGAATTTGAACTCGCTACCCTCAGATTATGAGTCGAGTGTTTTTCCACTTCGCCATGATGGGCCTAGTTGAAAGGCCTCGTTGACACTGGATATAGCAGATATAGTGCGGTTGCTATATTTTTACAGTCTCCTTTCCTTCCACTCATAATTTTTTATAATTATTACTGTAATATTCTCCTCTTGACGTTGTGTCACTGGACCCTCACAAGTACCTCAGTTCTTCTGAAAGACACGTCATGTTAATTGAAGTAAATTAACTAAATATTATATGGTCCGGCATGGCCAAGCGCGTTAAGGGGTGCGACTCGTAATCCAAAGGTCGCGGGTTCGTGCCCGCGTCGCGCCAAACATACTCGCTCCCCCAGCCGTGGGGGCATTAAAATGCACGGTCAATCCCACTATTCGTTGGTAAAAGAGTAACCCAAGAGTTGGCGGTGGGTGGTGATGACTAGCTGCCTTCCATCTTTCTTACACTACTAAATTAGGGACGGCTCGGTGCAGTGGGCTAACAACCTACTCACTTAAAAAGGCCCCCCAGTGGCTCAGCGGTATGTCTGCGGATTTACACGCTAAAATCCGGGTTTCGATACCCGTGGTGGGCAGAGCACAGATAGCCCATTGTGTAGCTTTGTTCTTAATTAAAAACAACAACAACAACAACAACAACACTTAAAAAGTCTGTTGAAAAATCCGCAAGTGATTGCGGCCTTATGTTCCTTGATGAAATCGAGTGGTGAATGATGATGAATGATGAACTAAATAATATAAATAACAAATAGTTTGGTGCTACAATGAATATATAATAAGATATTAGTAAAAATCATAAACCTGAAACACTACGCTATGCCCACTTACTATAATTCACACCGAAACGATTATTGTTTAAGTAGTTAATAAACAGCATCTCGACCATTATATTTAGTGTATCTACTGTATCCCAGCGGCGTGATGAGCTCTGATATTGGGCAAAAAGCCTCGTTGTCACAAAATATAGCGAGTCTCACGTTTTACTGCGTTCTTCTTTTCTCTTTCACATTAGTTTTTAAAAATTGCTATTGCAGTGGTAAAGGTTTGCAAAAGTTAGTTATTGTACAGCTTAAGAACATATTTTTTGTGTAGTGATTACCTCTCCACCTCCTACATTTTATGTTTGAGAAAACGGAAATACCAATAGGGAGAAACTTCTAAACATTTGTAAAGGGGCAAGGATATTCTCTTATTCCCCCAAAAATGATGATAGATAGAAAATGTAAAAAAAAAAGAAGATATATCAAACTTGGTAAAAGAAAGACTTTTTTCGTCTTAATTCTTCATACTATTCCGACTTTCGGTGCATTTTCATAAAAGTGGAGTTATAGAATATACAAACCATGGATTTGATGATACATACAGATCACTTCATATTAACAGATAACAAGAGTAAAATCTGCTACATTTCATAGGATAAATTATAAAGCACACTCCTTTAACAAATATCATTTCACGTATTATGAGATGTTTTTTTTTTATCCATGTTAAACCTTAGAATGCTTTATTACGAAAAGTTTCGCTTTCTTTGGGTCTCCGTGAAGAGTGGTGACCCTTAAGGCCCTAAAATCCTTATGACTATCTTATTTCTATCTCCCGTGAAAATCAATAGAATAAAAATTCGATTGTGAATGATACATTTTTGTTATTATTTTCTTCGTCTTTTTATGCATGTTGTGATATGGTTGTTTAGCAGTTTTTCCAGTAACAACGCCATTGTTTTACTAGGAAAACTCATAAGATCAAATTAAATACATCAGAAATAAAAATTCCGATAATACCAGTGTTTTAGGAATTAAAATTTCGAACCTAAAGAAAGAAGGTCTTCATTCCGACAACAACGAATTGTTGTAATTTATATTTTCTCTTTATTATGTGCTTCATCTGCATTTATTTCTTGAGTGTTTACTCGTGCGGAGAATTTAATTATAGCATGAATCTGATGCTTAACTATTGAGTCACGTGATAATTCACTATCTTTGAAATGTCATAAAACTATAACAATCTGCCATTTTGTGCAACAATAAACCTTATACAATTAAGTATCTTCAAGACAACGTAGGCTAAACCCTCCTTAAGAGTTAGAATGCTCCGAAAAATGTTTACTTATGATCTTGAATGTTTACCAAAGTTGAAATCACAATACCTGAGCCATTTCAAACACCTCTCTTGCGATTAAATGCACAAGATAATGAAAATAACTACGTAAATGATTAACCTATTTTGTTGCCATTATCCTGAGTTAGAGAATGATATTTATGTTTCACCCTTTATTAGGTTTGTTTCAAAACAATAAACGCCTGCTATAGATATTCTGTTTATACACTTAGGGTGTTTATTTTCTTAATACTGTCGAAGAAAACTAGGCAGTAGAAGGTTCAGAATTTCTATTTTTACAGCGTGAAATTTTTGCTTTTAACTGATTCCTGAAGGTCTCTGTGTAAAGTTCAGTGTAGTACCTGCCCTCTGCCGATTAAATTTGGTAGTTACGTTGGGCGTTTCTTCCTTAGAATGAGAAGATTCAAACTATGCAGCAGAATAGAACATATTTGTCCATTTCGGTAAACAGAAGTTTTATCACATTTCCATCACTTTATCTATCGTATCTAGTTTTATGCTGGAAATTAACTCAAGACAATATTTTACAGTACTTTTTTTCTTGTATTTGGCTTTCAAATTTTGAGTCAGTCCGTGAATTTAGCATTTTTGCTGTTTTCTATTCTTTGCTTTATCGCTAAATATTGTCATATTCTTTCTTTTCTACCTGTTGTTGTTTTGAATTAAGCACAAAGCTGCACAATGGGCTATCTGTGCTCTGCCCACCACGGGTATCGAAACCCGGATTTTGGCGTGTAAGTCCGCAGACATACCGCTGAGCCACTGGGGGGCATCTTTTCTACCTGGTGAAGATAATGGTTGATATTGTATGAGTTTCAATATACTTAAAAAAAGAAATAAATAAGAGAATCGTTATCACTAAATCGTAATTTTTATGTTATTTTACGTCACATTAATTAAATTTGTAACTATAATACTGAATATTTTTGGTAAAAATTCAACCTTTTTCCCATTGTATGATTGTCGGGGTATAACTTGCTAAATTGGAATGCCAAACTTGCCATTGATTTTTGAATAAAGCTGCCCCAAAAATAGTTCGTGCGATGGATAACAACGGTTGTTATACTTTATGTACCATTTTCATTCATAAAAAGTGAATCATATCAATATTTTAGTTGACCATGTAAGTTAATGTAGTAGTACAGTGTGTCCTTTTGCCAATAATTATAATATAGAGATTATAAATCGAAAGTGTTATTTAACTAAGTGACTCCAAACCATTGCAAAAAACGCTAACAATTTATATATTACCCATTCCTAGCTCGGGCAGTAATCATTAATGGTATTTTTTAAACAACATAATTGGAAATCCTATCTCTGTAGTTAATAACATGCAACAAGCATTTGAACCGCTTATTTCATGTATTTGAATATAAACTCAAGTTGCATCAAGAATTAGAAAGTGATTAAGATGAACCAGAATTGTTCTAACAAACCGTGACTACATTAGTATTCCATAGTTTTGTGGTAAATAATAAAAATATTACATTATTCCAGGATTTGGTTAAGTGTGCTTGACGTAATATTTGTGCCTTATAAATAGGACACCAGCACTAATTGATGGCTTGTTTCATTATTGGTATTTTTAATTACATAATCTTTTTTTGTGCGACTTGTATGTTGCTGTTGCTCCTACAATAAAGTTATGGGCCCACAAAATATTCGTTCATAAATAGCTTAGGAAAGTGTTTTTAGAAACATATATAGGCACACTTGTTTACACCGGAAGTGTTAAGGTTAAAAGTTCGAATAAAATAAATTTAAAATTAAAGCAAGGAAAAATATATATGGTTTTCAAACACTTCCTCAAACTTTCTGGTTTACGCAACACTGTTTTCAAAAATAGATGACACACATCGTAAAAAAAATCCGCCAAACGTTTACACTGCCGATGGCTGTTATATCAACAGGAACGATTAAACCAACTGTACTCGTTTTCGACGTATGTCAGAGGTCGGTCTTACCAGAACAAGTTTTCAGGTTAGGCTACGCATGCGAGAGAATCAAAATTTTCTGACCACTTCCGAAATAAAAGTACCGTTACTCTGTTCCTCTTTATATACGTTATGTTGTATTTCATGATTAAGGTGAATAATTTCCTTAAACTCTTTGTTAACCTGAAAATGACCTAGGAAAGTCGAAACGTTGTTTTCTGCTTTAATAATAAGTATTAATACCCATTCCAGCTGTTCACAGATATAATCTCCTTAAAATGTTTCACATTCGTTCAACTGTCAACGAATTTAAACCAAATGTCACGTTCAGGGTAAAGAGGATTTTATTTCAAAAGCATTAATAGTAATTCCAACATTACGTGAAAAGGAAAATATCAGTATTATTTTATATCGGAAATGAGTTTTATTATTCCCTGGTCAGCGTCTTTAGAATTTTATTGTGTTTGTGTTTACTTTGTATTACTGCTACTTTGAATTTTAATAAAACATTTCGTGTTTTATGAATATGGGAGTAAATCCAATTCGTGTAACGTGATAATTAATAACTATTACCATGGTTAATTATAAATTAATGGTTATTCAAAATTACATATTTTACGTTTTAAACTGATTTCTAATATTCATGTCTCATCGGGCAAGTGGATATCTTGAAGAAACTTTTGGCTTCAGTTGAAATGTGGTTTCTAAAGTATGCATTAGATGTTGCTTTTCCCAGGGCCCGGCATGGCCAAGCGCGTAAGGCGCGCGACTCGTAACTCGAGGGTTCGCGCTAAACATGCTCGCCCTCCCAGCCGTGGGGGTGTATAATGTGACGGTCAATCCCACTATTCGTTGGTAAAAGAGTAGCCCAAGAGTTGGCGGTGATAACTAGCTGCTTTCCCTCTAGTCTTACACTGCTAAATTAGGGACGGCTAGCACAGATAGCCCTCGAGTAGCTTTGTGTGCGAAATTCCAAAACAAACAAACAAGCTAATAATGGAAACTTGATGCCTAATAACAGGGTAAAAGTACAAGAAAGTAAGTTTAGAAAGCATTGCTCTACAAATTACGTCACGTGTCTTGTCAACGCAGGTATATATACATATTTTTAAATGGAAGGACAGAAGTTTGTTACTTGTAAATAAGTATTTTGATGTAATCATAAATAAACTGTTAGGTGCAAAAACGCGATTTCTTTTCAATTTTCTGAAAAAAATTAACCTTACGATGACGTGCAATCAAGACACATAGGTGCAAGACAAAATCTTCCTTAACTGAGAAATTTAAATTTTGTTTATAATACCAGTAACATTTCGTTTATACAATGGAAGGTAAGTTTATTGTTAATTTTTAACAACACCTCAATGTAGAATGCAAACATGCAAACCTATGTACTCAGGCTCCATAAAAAATACCGCTAATCGTGAGTAAACAAGTTTGAATATTAGTGTTTGGAAATACGTAGAGATATGCATGGTTATATATTACACTGAAAACCTGATTTTTCTATTAAATAAAAATTCAGTCTTGACGTGCAATATATGCAATTGTTCACTGTGTGTATCTGGTGTGCTAGAAGTCAGCAATCATTAATTTCAAATCACATGTAGATTAATACATTTTCAGACTAAAATAATTTGCAAAACAAAGAATGATTTGGACAAATTATTCGAATGAAAAAATAAATCTGAGACTCAAAAACAAAAAAATGCTTCTTAAATGACTTAATTATTATGGCAAATGGGCTTTATTATTAAAAAGATCTGACCCAAAAGAAATTAAATTGATGAAAAAGATCAAAATCTTGCATTAACAAATGTGATAGTTTTAGATCGGTGTATTGTTTTCAGTGTACTTTGTAGTTGCATACAACCAGCTTAGATTTAATTGAGTAAATATTATACAGTTCAAAAATACCATGAGGTAGACATAAACCACCACATACATATCTTTAGTGGTTAACGTAATTAGCAAACACATTCTTTTAGCATTTTTCCTCTTCAAATTCAATTCTTTCACGACCAAAATTTTGCAAATATCCACCATACTAAAATTCATTAGGGGCAGCCAATGTTCCAAATAGCTTTTCATAAAGTTGAACTGCAATATGCAGAAGACACTTTGATGATGATTCTTAGGTCTATGAATTATTAATATCACTGAATCTACACACAATTAGTTTACTTGAAAACGTTTTTGATCCATGAATTTTGTAAAATAAAAACTTTCTATAGCAACTCGCACTTTCATTTCAAAATTATTTTATATGAGTAGAATGTCTTAAAAGTTATAAAAACAAGAACTGCCACTTAAACTTGCACTTAAGACAAAGGTGACACACGATTGCAAAACCAAAGTTTTCTAAAATTAAGTAAAAGGTCCTACTGCCACATGAAGATGTTACAGAATTGAATAATTTAGTTTTGAATTAATGGAAAGTTAAACACACAAACTAAAAATACGCAACAAATTAGAAGTTTTTATTGAACCATGTACAATTCTGCAAAAACAGCTAGTCCAGCTTAATCCTCCTTAGCTGCATCTTTCTTTGTACCACGGATACGACCAGTACGCCTGGCAGCAATCAAACCAACCTGTTGAAAAATATTTAAAATTACACTCTGAAAGAATCAAGCAAAATTTTATAACTATTTACAATAAACAGCTCAGAAACAGCCTCTTAACAGTTCAACACAATTTTCTGTTGTATGAAATCATCAAAGCAGCAATTATTAGAACTCACAACGTTGAATTCCATAAATGTTGTAGTACAATGTGTGTAATAGAAGTAATATTAAGACTACTCACTTTACGACCAGCTGAAGTGTCTCTCCTGACTGTTGATGCTTTTCCAATATGTTGATGGTTACCACCACCATGAGGATGCTCAACAGGCTGTGGGGAAGAAAGGAAATATTCCAGATGCAAAATAGTTGGTACAAAAACACCCTTCAGATATTACAAAATCACAAATTTTAAGACTTAAGTGGAAAATATGTTGTGTGTGTATATGTGTTTTCCTATAGCAAAGCCATATTGGGCTACCTGCCAAGTCCATCTCAGCATTTTAAATCTGTAAACTTACTACTATACCAGAAGTGGACAAAATATGTTGTACTTTACACTTTGGTAGTGTGTGTTAAGCTTGTAACTCCGCAGGACCATTTTTGAATCTATACGAGTAAAGACTGCAAAATCCTTCTTACTTTTAGATTTATAAATTTTCTTGTCAGCAAAATAAAACTTATAAACTGCTTCCACAAATATAAAGGTTTATAATTTTTATCAGAAGTGCTAATATTTTACACTTTCAGAGAATGTCAATATTATTCAAAACTCCATACACAACCTGGTAATGCACACAATCTTGTTTTACATGCTTTAAACATAACTTTCTTATAAATGATGAAATTGAATTAAGTTGTAAGTATTTTTCTTTTAGAATTGGAATTCTCTTCTTTTCATTCAATAATTTGTATAAACTGATCAGTAGGATTACAGTACACAGCTGTGTCTTTAAATAGCATAACATATACAGTAATAATCGCTTACATTCATAGCAACACCACGGACTTTAGGCCAAGAGTTTCTTTTGGCTTTATACTTGTGATAGGCTCGACCTGCCTTCAAAATGGGTTTGTCAATTCGTCCACCTCCAGAGATAATACCTAAAATATGTTCAGGAAAACGTTAAATTACATATTCCTAAAAAACACTATTTGGGAAGATAGAATGATCAGTATTTCTGTATGATCTGTTTCTCTAATGTAGAAACATAAAGCTACTCAATGTTACATAGTTAAATAAAACTATTGTTAAAATAAATAGAAAATTTTAAAACCGCAGAAATATTAACAGAATTAATATTATATTTTTGCCATGTTAAATTTTAACCCCATGCAACTATTACCATGTGAAAGTTTGTCTCCATTCAATAATTGCAGCATTGATAGTTCTGTTTTGTACACAAACAATTTAACAGCAAAAAGGACACAATACTCATGATTCTGTACTGAATATCTTTTGTAAATTACATTAATTTTAAGATCACCACATCATACACACATACTTTAAAACCATTAATTTTTTTTTTGAAATTACAATCCTTCTATGCCACATGCGGTGAAGAGATTATATTTGTAAATATCCATGTACATAGTAACCCTATCACACCAGATCCTGGGTCAAAGACCATACCATCACATTTCTTGACTCATATTTAAACTTTATTGTACTACTACTAAACTAATTTATGTCAAGTAGTTTTTTTAGTACTGTATATTAGTTAATTTCTTAGTATAACAGAAAATATTGAAACACCTAAATAGCAATTTTTAGAGTCACATGGTATGTTGAATATAGCATTAGATCAAATTAGATGTTTGTGATGTCAAGATACAAAATCAATAGTTTTATAGGAATTAGGAACTCAAAACTAGAATATAAAATAAAAACCTCATACCTTTTCTACATGCTGAGATGGGCTTATGTACCGAGTCAAACAGTGACCCCACTCATCTCTTTCTGTTCTTGGAAATGGTACCTAATATAAACTTACTTCACCACATGACACTGAATAACCAGTCAACAGTTTAGAAGATACCCTTAGTGGTTTTCCAAGCAATTTTAATCTCTTAAAAAACTATCCCATTCTTTTGAACCAAAATTTCAAGGTTGTGTATATACATTCACATATATATATAACCTAAACAAATATTTCATTTCATATCCTCCAGGTGCAAAATTTTAAAAAGCTTAGCAGCCTTCGTTCAGTAGCAACCAAATTCAGAGATCGTAGCTAGAAGCGATAATTGTCGGCTTTATTTATTGTTCTGTATTTCAAGAAAAATAGGTTTAATAACTTATTTCTAGATAGTAATAATTATACACATAATGTATAATAATTGAAATGTGACTGTATGTTACAAAATACTACACTTACATAGTGGATGGAAAGATGCAAGATAAGCTTAGTTTGGTTTAGTGCAAAAAGTTAGCAAATGCAAAATATTCTGATGACTGAAATCCTTTTCATTTTATGTTTGAGTGTTCCAAAAATAATTAACTGGCTAGAAACTTTATTTCTAACAGAACTCACCGTATACCTAAATTTAGAATATTGTTACTATTCCTAATGATGTTTTCATTATCTAATTAAGTCTTTCGTTGCAGACTCAGTATAATATACTGAAGTTCATCCATACATCTGCACACATTAAGTATTTTCACTACAACTTTTGATACAGCTTGTGCATCTTCACAATTGGTAGACTTTTAGTAAAGATTACAAGTATTTTGTATACAAATAGATTTTTTAATAAAATATTTTAAATAAAGATTCGTTTGTGAAAATATTTTTTGTTACTTATAAGTGCAAAGTGCTTTCATGCTACGATTGAAAAACTATTCTGCCCCAAAATTCTCATTATTTGCATAGTCTTTAAAATCTTAAATATATTTCAAACATTTTTAAGACTATTTTGATATTTTCTAAATCTGTGGGATTTTTCACTTGACCAACCTCAAACATCATAAAAAATGTAATAAACATAAATTATGGTTTTGTTTCATGCTAGAATGACATTATAACATGAAAATACAAACAATGCAATATATTTACATATACGTTTATTTTTTACTATATTGATCTTCCAGTCAAGCCAAGCTAACATTGTTACTTGCAATGACAAAGCCCATATGCACTCATTACACATCGTAAAATAAAACAAACCTTTAGTTTTCCGTGTTTTAATGGAATACTATTTTGTAATATATAGTAACATTTATAGTCATATATATATGATTACTATTCAGAATTTATGAACCTTATATTTTTTAAAATACAGAATAAATCAAAAAGTAAAGCAAACAATTCTTTTTTCACTATGCATTTAGTTGCTAAGTCTTTTGAAATTTTGCACATGCAAAATATCAAACAAATTATTTTAGGTTTTATTTATATATAGTTGAATAATCAAAAAGTTGTAAGTACCTACACTGATACCACAGAATTCCACTATACCTTATTAAGCTTACTAACTAAGATATACTTAGATTTAAAAAAATATGAAACATTAAGCAGAGTAAAGACATTCTATCTCATTTAAATTTTTGATCAAAAGAATGTGGAAATGTTTTCAAAGATTAAAACGACCAAGACAACAGCTTGGGGAGCATTCTAAGCTGTTGGCTGGTTATTTATGTTATATATTGAAGTATATGTTAAAGAGGAACCATTTTCAAAAATGGAAAGAGGTAAATAGGACCCACTAAGTTTACATAAACCAGATTTCAGCAAAATAAAAAGGCAGGAGTTCTTATTTTATATTCTAGCTTGATAATACCAGTAACTTTAGTCTCTAATTTGTTTGAAATTATAAAAACTTAGTATTTTGACATCACAAACATCTAATTTTAAACAGAGCTACATTCAACATATCACATGACATACTAAAATCCACATCTTCATTTGATATTTACTTTTAAATTAGGAAATTAACACACATATTAATGTTTGAAAATATAATTAATCTACAAAGAAGTTCAATAAAATTTTGAATGCAAGTCAATAAACATGATGACATGGCCTTTGACCTGTGGAGAAAGGGTTAAAGCTTATTTTAAAAAAAACTGACAGGAAGATCACTTCTACATGAGGGATTAAATAAATAGTCTTAGATTATCTTTAAGAGGAATTTGTTTAAACTTTTTTTGCACATTCTAGAATTTGTGTTTGCTAATAGAAAGTTTGAAGATGCCAATCACATTAAATAATCAATTGGTAACTATAACTGAATAATGAATCCAATGATGAATTCCACTAATCATGTGGCCCTGTAAAATATAAAAACTACCAGAATAAAGAAATCACTTACCAACCATAGCCCTGTTTGCTGATGGTAGCACTTTTTTAGAACCAGAAGGAAGTTTCACTCGAGTTTTCTTGGTTTCAGGATTGTGAGAGATAACAGTGGCATAGTTGCCAGAACAACGTGCAAGTCGGCCCCGATCTCCAGTCTTCTCTTCCAAGTTACAAACAATTGTGCCTTCAGGCATAGTACCTACTGGCAGAACATTCCCAACTTGAAGAGTTGCTGAAAACAAAAACAATGACATAGTTTAAGAAAAATTCTTACACCTAAATGCTTTTGTACAGTTTTGTGTAAACCTACTACTTCTACATGTCCTTTCATATACACAGAAAAAACTAGACAATCCAAATCATGTAATGCCAAATTTCCTTTAATCGAAATATAAATCTCCAAGCTTTAACATTTCACATGCATCAACAGGCTATTACTTAGAAATGTAAAACTAATGAAAAATTAACCATGTAAAAGGATTTACAGAGACAGACAAGTTAGAGGGATGTTAAAAATTCAGCTACACTGAATAGATACCTTTTATTTCTAAAATTATAATTAATTAGAACATCTGTAATAAACTAAAGATCATTATACAATAAATGTCCAACAACAATCTGCTATACCCAGTCTTAATGAGGCCTTTTTCACAACACCAGGGTACTTAGACAAGCTGGAAAACAACACAATAACGGTTGAGATATTTATATTCAATGATCTGTATGACAACTTACACTGTAAAAACTGTAATTTACACCCCAATCCACTGCTGAGATTATTAATTGGATTGTGCATGCCAATACTGCTGCTGCCACAACCACCTATGCCAGTGTTAAAATTATGATTGTACAAGATGTTACTTAAAGTACATCATAACAATCTATATTACAACCACCATGGCTCTGTTTCTTAATACCAGGGAAATGCTACTGTTCAGAAGCTAGTCTAAAGTTGGTGATCTGGATTTGCACTTCTCAGCTTCTGGCCCATCAAGGCCACTTTACCAGTCCATGAAATTCCACAAAAACAACAAAGTGCTACAATAATCATATGTAAATTAGAAAGTTTTCTTGTTATATTTGCATTTCAGAGATCCATTATAATTCAGAGAGGCAGTGAGCCAGTTCCTGAAATTAAAAATACTTAGCTAAATGATACAATAACACTATGAGTGAGGGTTGCTATCTGATTATATGAATCAATGAAAAAATTAACATCTTATTCAACACTTTGGGATATTTTTTACATCCCTGCCGACCTTCATACAAATGGGCTTACAATTAACGAAATTCAAGATTTACATTAAAACAGGGCCTACACAAGAAAATGAATGTTTATTTCCCAAGTAAAATAAAAGTAACAACATTTATTTAGCAAATAAATTATTACAGAATTCTGAATAATCATGCATATGTGATTACTTGTTTGCAGGTGCTTTTATATCCTCTATGATACTTATTCAGCATCATACAAATTTGACTAACAAAGCAGGAAATCTTTCTTATACTTTTGGATATTAAGAACCCTATTTTCACTAAGCTTTAGATACATAGTGTCTCAAAGTGAGTAATTTTTTTTTCACATTGGATATTATCAGAAGAAATAGAGAATACAAAATAAAATACTATCGTTATAACTACAACAGTTTTGTAAGCAGTTTCAATTATCACTTCTTATGCTTCTAAATGCTCCAGTACACAGTATTAGATGTTCATACACCAGAAAAGCCCATCATGTGAAGTGAGACAAAGAAACAATACTGGGAACCTGAATGTTATCACAAAGAACAAATGTTTATTATGTAAAGTATTTCTAGTGTAATAATAATAATATCAAATCACCATATGCTTATGAATAGCAATAAATGGATTACGAAACTTGAAATAGCTGTTCTGGCTTAGTTGTGCTAAAACTTAAGGATCATACATACATAGTAGAGTGTATCAAGTAAATAACAAATCTGAATGTTCTGATTCCAAATATAGGGGTGTCTGATGTCATAAGCATGAATAAAGAAAAATAATAATAGGAACTAAAACTGTCAGTGTAAATTAGAACTGACAAGAACAGATCAAAGACCCAGTTTTTATAGAAAAAAGTTGTATAAAGGGGAAAGTATTTACAAATAAGCAAATTCTGAAGAAAGATTGGAAAATTATTAACATTACACAGAAGAATCAATTTCAAGTATTATCAAACTGTTACCTTTTTTCCCACAGTACACAAACTGTCCTGTATACATTCCTTCAGCTGCAAGAAACAACTCTTTTCTCAGCTTATAGCGGTAAGGATCACGAAAGATAACTCTGGCAAGAGGAGCCCCACGTCCTGGGTCATGAAGGATTTCCTACAGAATAAAAATGGAAAATGAAACTTCCATGGTGTAGATTTATCATGTAATGCATTGCTTAACATGTAATACTGCAACTTGTTAAATATGAAAATTAATAACTGGGAAATTTAAAAAAAATTAAATGGTCATATTTTTACTATCAATAAAACTTGTTATACTCTGCAAATCACATGTTGTTAGAACTATACAAGAATTAGAAATATAACTTGAATCTATGGCAAGTCAGTTGTTGATACAATGCAAATATTACAAACAAAATTTATCTTTTAACCTTTTTGCAATCAATTAACATGAGAATTCACACAGAGGCTTAGTACACAAGTAAAAACACTGCATGAAAAATACCAATCTTAAGAGTTTTTGCTTTCTATTTATTCTCTTGCTCTAATGATTGTAAATATTTGGAGTAAGATACTAGAATCAAAATAAATTACAGAATTATCAATTTTAAACAAAAATATGAAAGTTGTGTTTTAGTTTCTTTATAACTAAGCCAATTATAATACAGAAAAACAGTATAAAATTAAAATGGAATATTTTGTAAAATATTTTTTTTCCTGAATGCACAATAAAAAGCTTCATTGTGTGCTATGTCAGAGCAAAAACTCCATTCCATCCCGTACAGTTCAACATTTTGTCATGACCTGCAGTGATATTCTGACAAATATTTTTCAATGGTGCTTCTGCTTAGCAAACAGTTGGGTTACAGTTTCTTGCACAAAACTGATGGAAAGCATACTTATGTGGGATCCTATCCTAACTGTTCAAGTACTTGCTCAGCTGAAAAAACCTGTGGGACTTTACACACCATTAAAAAAAAAACAATTTTGATTTCTTCTCAGTGAGAACCAACATTTTCCACACTATGTTTTGGAACCTCAGCCACCAAGTACATATTTGTCTGTATTTGACATACAGATTATGCTACTCAGAAGTTTCTCCACCTGATATGACACAGAGGGAGCAGGTTGCATGTCTTATGCTGTTGTTTTGAATTAAGCACAAAGCTACACAATGGGCTATCTGTGCTATGCTCACCACGGGTATCAAAACCCGGATTTTAGCGTGCAAGTCCGCAGACATACCGCTGAGCCACTGGGGGGCACATGTCTTATGCATTGAGGACTTTGGGGTTTTTTCATGCTGCTTGTATCATGAGAGGTGGTTTTCCATTGTTTTTTTTTTTGTTAACTATCTTTATTATCTATTTCCTGCCAACATTTGAGTTATTTTTAGAAGGTTAATTTTAGCAGTAGTATTTAAAGTGAAATAAAATGACAGACTGCAGGTGACCAATCTTTTTTGTCAAGAGATCTATGATACAACCATAAATAAATACTTTTTTTTTATATATGTAAATACATGAATTAGATAAAATTAAAAAATTACATTTTGTAATTGTCAGGCTTTAACATTGATCAGATATTCTGTCAACAGCAACCACACTTTAACCCTTCCATTATAGGTTGGGTGGAATCCATCTAGTTTCTAACCACAAAAGTATCTTTGAAAGTAATTGTACCAACATTTTTGGTAATGTATACACATATTTACAAAATTGTGTAGATTACTGATAAACATTACACAATTTTCACAGACAAAATATTAGGTTTTTAAATTAAGTATTTAGATTTTTTAATTAAAGATATTCTTGGAAAATGTTTTGGATAATTTTAAACTATTGAAACATCAGTTAGATAGCCAGGTAAATTATATACATTTTATATTCATAAATATTTCACATACTAAGGTGTATAATGGAATTTCAAAATAATTCAGAGACCACATCTTTACACATAATTAGAATTCCAAAAATGTAGAGGTAGGCAGGACAACCGTGTTTGATTCATTAAATACAGGAGATACAAACTATTTCAAATGACCAAGTGTAATGATTGTAGACAGAACCCTTTATCATTTGCAGCTACTAGGCATGACCAATGTCTCTTAGCTGTTTCTTATTACATTATAAATAACTTACTTATTACTACCATGGATTGCTCATTTATGACTGTTTTGTGTATTTAATAAATAAATTTAAAAAAATTCTTTTGAAATTATGTTTTATTTAAATTCAGAGTAACAAACATACTGGTAAAGCAACATTGAACAGTAAGCAGAAAAAGCCTGTTTAAGGCCTAGTTTATATCATGTTTATGACACTTATTGTAATAGTTTTGCAGCTGTTGCAGCCTTTGCTTTCATGAGAACTTGTTGAGAGTTATAACAACATTGTCCATTTGACTGCATATGCATCTTGTGTGTTATAATACTGCTCAAAACTGAGGTGCTCAAGTTTGGTCTGAACTTGCTTTTGTTTTTAGTCACTAAACTAAATATCCTTTCACTGTCAGCATTAGAATGGAAGACTGTAAGAATTCCAAGCATAACCCTACACAGAATGTTATACTTCTGGTTGCCATTTCCATCCTTAACTGTAGACAGCTGAACCCAAAACTTGTCAACATTCAACTGAAGGTTAGTTTCTGAGAAAGTATCAATATAATAGTTGAAATATTGCCCTTCCAACTTGTCAACAGTGTCGTACACTAGTGTATTGACAAGAACAGGACATCTGTCTGTGAAGAAGCACAGAAGAGAAATCTTCGGTGACTTTCAGTTTGGGATCAGCAACCTCTGCATGAATCAGAAGTTTACCATTTAGAAGAAAATGTTTCATCATGTACTTTGACACTGGTGTAGAAGCTGATCAGGTCCAGGTCCTTTTCATATTTAACAATATATTCCTTGGCAGCATTTCCAATAGAAACTGCCCAATCAGATTTGGGTAAGGATTCATTGTTGTGGTCAAGTTCAGTAATATTGCCTAAAAGATATTCTGGCTTGATGTATTTGACAAGAATATTTTTAACTTGTGTAATTAGAATTATATGCATAATGTGTATGCAAGATTCTTATCTTTGCAATATCAAATTGTCTTGCTCAAATAAGGGAATTGCAGACTGAAGAAAGACAGAACAAGTTCATTTTGTTGTCCAAAAAAATTGTTAACTTATCTAACTTGCTCTGCACATAACCTTTCTTGGCTACTTTCTTGCTAGATTTCGTTGTTTTTTTTTGTCTCTTCTTTAGTTCAAGGTCAGACTGCCTAAACATATATTGAGTTACATCAAATGGTTTTTTGTCTGCCTTTGCCTTTGGAGACTTGTCTTGTGTCCCTGGTGTGACTGAGAGGATATCCTGACTGTTAAAGTCTTGCTGCCTGGGTGAGCTGCACGTTTAGATCCTTTTGAATCTAGTTTTCCTTTTCACAGTAAAAATACTTCTTCAATGGCTTCCACATGTTCAATATTCTGTTGAGCCACATCCCAAATGATAGTCATCTTGTGTTAACAAGTTTTAAAATTTGTTTCTTTGTCATACAATCCTTGAAACTTTTTCAGATGTTTTCTGCTAGCACTTTTGTCCAGAAAATAGTAGATATCTATCAATATATCAGAAACTGGGCAAGGCAGTTCTCTGAAAACTTTCTGGGCAGCAATATTCATGACATGATAGACACAGCCCATGAAGTAAATGGTAGGCTGTTATCTTAAGATGTGTCCCATCACACCTTTACCACATGAAAGACATTGTCTGAAGAAAAACTAAGACAGTTTTTCTACGGAATTTTCCTCTTTGTCAGTTCATAGTCCATAAGCTTGAAAATATTCTCTCCCGTTGAAGCTCCTTTCCATTCCACCATTGTCAAAAGAGAACAAACAATTATTCCAAGAAAAGGGTCAAGACATCATACAACCACTGGACACAGTTTTAAGTCATTCATGTCTGTGGATCCATCTGTGACTAAACTGTAAAAACTGTTAGTAAGTATACTTGAAATCATTTTGTCACCTTCACAACTCAACATTTGTACAATAGCTGTAGTTCTGGTTCTAGCACAGCCATATTTTTTTGCTATATCAGAGTTTGGGAAAAATTTTCTGAATAGATGTCCTGCATGATTGGCTACATCACCTCTACATTTATTGTTTCATATTCTGAATTCTTACTCATAAATGTTGTTATCAGCATCATTTTTGTTTTCACCTCAGCCTTTTGTTGATGAGATGCCAATTTTGTATATCTGGAATCATTGTTTATCTCACCATGCACCACAGAAAAATCAATGTGACAAACTTTACAAAATAACCTTACAAAATATTAGACTGTCACTGACTTGATGCAATGACCGGATATTTTGCACTTTATTCTGTCATATATTTTTGATTCACAGTTTTAGTC
The DNA here is from genome assembly GCA_011833715.1 of Carcinoscorpius rotundicauda. NCBI lineage: Eukaryota > Metazoa > Arthropoda > Merostomata > Xiphosura > Limulidae > Carcinoscorpius > Carcinoscorpius rotundicauda. The sequence continues at coordinate 163,558,183 of CM022391.1, read as the reverse complement.
CTTTTAGATTTGCCAGAAAAAAGACAATGTGGTAAACAAGGCCTATTTTTCCATTTGTGAACGATCGCATTGGTGTTTCTATGCCACTTATAAAATGAGAAATACACATCTTCATGAGCACTGATTGGCTGACAAGCACCAATGACGTAACTATGGATTCTGCCATGTACTCAGTATGGAGAAGCACTGCACTCAAACTATTGGTAGACATTGGAGATTAAAAATATTTGTATTATTTCAAGCACAAACATGATTATTACAAGTAGCCATTTGGGCTATGTCTTTTTATTTTTTTATCAAAATTTATTTGTAACTCACTAGAAATTTTCTTTTCACCCCTTTTAAGCGCTAGGGAAACAATTTATCAGTTTATTATATTGGCCTATATAATCTATAATAATTTGGAAGTTCAAACAAATTGTAATATTTGTCTGTTGTAATGTATACACCAAAACTGTAATAATTATGCTCAAATTGTAATAGTTGGCATCTCTGTAAATACAGTAATAGCTCAGCAAACAGAAAAATGTTTTTATTTTATATTCTATTTTGTCAATATTAGTAATTTTAATTTTTAATTTGTACAAAACTACAAAAAGTACTTTAAATTACAAATATCTAATCTGAACAAATGCTGAATTCAACATACACAGCGACACAGAAAATCAATGTTTATGTATGTTTTTCAATATTTACTGTTAATATAAATAATGTATTATATAAAAATGTGATTTATAATCTACCATTTGATACCAAACATGATGATAAATTCATAAAACAAAAGTTCAGTAAATTCTGAATGTGACTCCACAAAGATGGCCTTTCACTATTGATCAGAATGGAAAGGGTTAACTCACTGACACAATCAAGAGCTAACACATTTCATACTCAAAAATAAACAAGTGCCCTATTCATGAGATGTTAAATATTAAACCATAAGCTTATATTATTGTTTAAGTCATTGATACCAGTATAACATATTGATCAAAGTGCAGATGGCTTTAGACTTTTACTGAATTGAAAACTTGAAAATTAAACAATTTTCAGATTAGTTTCAAAACTATTACCATGTTGCCATACAATGCGAAGAATTGAACAGTGGCCAGACTTTTACTTCATCTGTCCTATGTTTAAGTTTTTCTCACAGTGAATGTTCAAACCAACAGTATACCAAGTTCTCAGCATGATCTGAATATATATCAGTAAGCTAAATTTTTAAAAACATATTCCCAGTATTCTCCTGCCATTATGCAACACATTTAACTAAGCTATACTGCATATTTAATAATGAAATTTCAAGATCTTTCTTGAATGGAAATATACATTAAGACAGCTTCCAAATTGTACTTTATTAAAATTAAAAGCTGTGCAATGATTAAAAGAAATTGTTTCCGATTTAACATTTAACAAATAAAAATATCACCACTGTAATTTTTAATTATTTTCAATTCATTTAAGGTTGATAACCTTATTAAATTTGTTTCATAACTAATTAAAGTTAGTTTCTGATTACTGTTTATTCCAACTATCACAATTCACATGAGGATAATCAATTTCTTGATGTAAATGAATAATGATCCTGATGAGCAATTAGCAAATTCCATAAACTGCCCAACTAACAGAACAAAATGTTACTTCTAAAAATTATTCTGTTTAAAATATCACCATTTTACTATCTTAAATTCCATACCTTCACAATTCCTTTTATGTAACCATGTCTCTCTGCAAAATCTACAGCACGTAGTTTGGGGGCTCCTTTCCGATGCTTATTGTGACTGCGAAACACACTACCAGCACCTTTCCTCTGACTTCTAATTACACGTCCCATTGTTCAAACTATTCAAGACAATTTGAAAATGGTAATTACTTTCTGCAAAGTCAAGCACGAATTAAAATGTTATATTTCCACACTTCCATGGAAGTTAACTGTGAACATTTTAGACAAATTTAAGAAAAATGAATTCATGAGAAAATGCAACTTCACACAAGGGAATATAATCTTCCCAACAGTCTTCCCTTGGGCAAATGTAATTTTATTTCATTATTTTTATCAAATCATAGTGTGACACAGTTTGCTGCAGCATGAGCAATTTGAGCACAAAATTCTTTTCTCAACAAATTTGGCTTATCTGAACTTGATTTTTTTTGATCAAAGTAAAAATCCAAATATTTGAGCAGTTATTTTATAGCAGTAAAAATTTACTGCAAAAGAAACAGAAGGAAAACAATCTTTCCTGCTCAAGAAAAAAACTCACAGGTAGACATGAGATTTGTGGGCTATATTTCAAACATATACAAACCTTCAACCAAATCCATTAAGACAATTTCTAAAAATCTTGCCAACAGATACGAGGTGTAAAAACAACTTCCACCCACCTTTGGTGGTGGAATTGAAAATAAATACTTATTTAATAGGCAGAGTACAATAATATTTATCATATTTGGTATAAGTCAATACAAATTCCACAATCCTTACTTTTACCAATGAAACATCCAACTTCTTCAAAGACTACAAGCTTTGCTTATTTGGATTCTTCCAATGCTGATTACAGTTTGGCAAATCCTCAAGAAGTAATTCAACATACAACGGTTGTGATACAACTTCATAACATTACATGATGATCCATGATCATGTCTGTTAGTTTTTCACACCAAAGCAAATACTCAGTGTACACAGATTCATCAGATGAGGATAAGTTTATGGATAAAGAGTAGCACAATCATAACAATTTGTAAAATGGCAACAGATCTTTACTACTTAAATGCTTTGGAATATACACATTTTTACCAAGCTATACTACATACAGAAAAAGAAAATACAAACCAACAAAATAAAATTCAAAAATTTAAATGATAGGTATATTACAGCTTTCGTGGAGTGATGCAAGTTACCTGGGACACTATCAGTAAAAGTTTTCAACAAATGGGAGATCATGTAGTAGAACTATCTTTAAATATGAATTATTTGATGATCTAAAATATTTTAAGTGTTCAACAGTTATTGCTGTTATCACGGTGCTTTTGCTTGTCTATTAATATTATAGAATTTTTAGCACAAGTTTTCTACTCACATTGTGAAGAAATGAATTTATAATTTGATACTGTTAACAATACACTTGTCATTCCAACAGCAACATAACACTGAGAAAGCAAGGCAGATACTGAAAAGTGTTAAGAATACAACTAAGAAAACCACAATGTAAGTAAATATGAAAATGACAAACATCAGCAACAGTAATTGTCAAACTATATTAACTTTATTTCTTGCATGAACAACAAGGTTAGTTTAAAAATTAAAATGACCATATTCTATAAAATAAATTTACCAAATTTGTAATATGTGAGAATTATGAATACCTCTACACTTGTACAGTACTACTACTAACAATTACCTTTATTACCAGTGATAAAAATTTAGCTAGGTCTTTTAATTCTACTAAAACATTTATCTTGTTCTATAAATATTTAAAATTACATTATGAATTTAATTTATGAGCAATCCAATAGTCAGAAGTAATACTGTGTATAAAACAAAGGAATAAAATATCAAAAGTACTAAATAGTGACAGCAGCAGTAGTACTAACTCTTGAAATATATTACTCTAAACCCTTAAAATGTTATCAAAACAGGATATTCATGTTACATACTCGCCTGTAATATCTGAACTCCTGAAACTACAAAACATTTTATGCTTAAAGGTTGCGTTTACCTTTCTTCAAATTTATTGGTCATCCAATAAGTATCAATCAGTATGCAACATTTCGCCAGATAATTTTGAAGAAAAATAATAACATATCTTAGTTATTTTGCATACAAACTAATTAAAACTAATAAATTTTCTATAAAACAAACATATCATAAATAAAAATTACCAAACAGCGAAGATTAAAGAAGATTAACCTTAACAAAAAATATTTACCAATCTCACCTAAAATCCACGATTGTACAGAAGAACGTTCACCCCCGCCCTCTAGGAGCACAACACATTAATTAAATCTTAATATTTATTTAAATATATATTCATTTATTTATTCTGATATAAAAAACATCATAATATTTTTTCTTGTGTGTGTAAATATGAGATAATTTCAATATTAGATTACGACTGTGTTAATATACAACCACGATAAAATTCAGTTTATAAATAGGTTATTTATCAGGCTATACAAAATAGCATTGTATATTACGTAAACATCAAATAAAGAATAGTTTCCCGATAAGATGTACTATTTTTTCTCACATAAGTAGCTATTCTTGTTCAGCGCTGTCCTCTAAGTACAAACTTTTTTTGCGCGTGTCAAAAGTCTTGAACTTTCATTCCTCGGGAACTGATTCATTCTAATGCATCTTGTAAGTAAACCATCATCCGAGGTCCTTTCACCGATAAAAGTGTGATATAAACTTTTGACGCACGTGACTTTTTCTATTAAATTCTGTCAAATTATCTATTATCGTTTGGTAGCATTCATGTGGTAATGTTTAGTTCGGGGCTCATTCCATACATTCAGCATCAAATGGAGTCTCTGTTTTGCTATTTTTTTTATTTTTATTAGTTGCTCTTTTGTTTCATTTTTGTACATTTTTATTCTTTTACAATCCGACAATTTTCCGTCTTATACCTGTTCTGCCTGTGGTTTTTCTCCTTTTGACATGTATGCTTTTTGCTGATGGGCATTCTGGATTGATTGGTCCCATCTCAATCACTTATTGGGTCTTTCCATTTTCAAATTTAGACTTTGATCGCATTTAGGTGGGTTATTTTCTGCAGGTCTGGGAATACTCACAGTACACGTTATCATCTTCTTCTTTTTGAGATGCTCTCTCAAGCTTCTTCACCACCTGATTCGGTTCCAGTTTGCCCTTTGAACTTATTTTAGTTTAATGTTTTTTTATGTGGTAGTCTGCATTTTATCTTATTTTACATTTTGGAGGATTTTACTTACACCATTCATTGGATGCCTAGCTTCAATTAGCTTATTCCAAATGGGGGTAATCTTAATATATTCATAAACTCCTCTCACAGTTAACTTGGGTAGTTGGATTTTCCAGTTGGATATCTTTTATTTTTTGTCATGTACTTAACATTCTACTCTATTTTGGGTGGGTATTTTTTAAACATCTTTCTGTCAAACTCTTCACTCTTCTGAAAATGCATTCGATAGAGTTTTTGTTACCATTTTGTTAAACATTCATCTGATATTCCTTTTAATTTTCATCGTCATCACTTTGAACACAGAAGATGATGGAAAATCATGTTGTCTATAACGCCGGGTTTACCGCTTTCTCCCCATTTTCTGGATTATTTCTCGTTTACAGAGGTTGGATATATGGTTTAATTTAAAAGAGGCTTCAGAATAATGGTCTACAAGCGAAATTCTTATCTTTACATTTTGATACTTGAGCTTTTGTTCACTCTCTTCTTTTTGTTTGTATTTTAATACTCACAGTTCGTTTTGACCATTAAGGGATGAAGTTTTTATCCCTCATTAAAGAGACACTTATTCTTGTTCATTTTATGATAGACTGTAGATCTCCCTTTTTAGACCAACGCTCCTTACATATATCTCCTGAAGAGTTCTGTTCCAGAGGCTTTTGTCCTTGTTGCTAATTAAGTTTCTCGTCTCAAAGAGTGACTTCTCGATCTTCCAAAGATTTTATGGCTCTGCCTTCTGCAAAGCTCTCCTTAACGTGAAGGTTTTGAATATTTTTATCAATTCTCAGGTAATTATCTCTTATGTTTTTGGACTTACGTTCTTCACCTTCTTGCTTTGGATGTTGATACGTTCAGACAGGATTAAATCTAGTTTATAACGTTATCCATCTGTGTCTTTCCCCAAAATGTGTGTTCGTCCATGTCACACTGGTCCAATTTTTGTGATTGATCTTTTCTGGCATGTAAAGATTTGAGTTCCTTGGCTGGATTTGTTTCTTTTATTCTGGGTCATTTTTATTTACATACATTTTCATGAGTAATGTGATATTTCCCTTTCAAATTTTTCTTTTCTTAACATTTTCTACATTTTTGTTTCGGTCGGGTACAGATGATCTTAAGTATCTAGTACATGATGAGTGTTGTTTTATTGTTTTCAAAGTTTTTTCACTGAAACTATTTTTCATGATATTATTCTCCTACTTTATTACTTTCTGTGATTGTTTTCTCTTACTCTCTGACCCATTGGGTTTAGATTGTGTTTCGATTGGCCTGTTATTCCTTTCTCTATCTTCTTGTTATCAATTCCTGATATCATTACCCCAATTATGAACCTTTTCTTTCCCTGCATATCAACTCTATAGACCATTGGAGTAATTTCGTCTGTCGAGCACTGGAACTATACTTCAAACGTTTATTAATTAATTTCTGCTTTGGGTTTTTTTTGTAGGGGTACCATCATCCATATGTTGCCACCCTTCACTCTTTTGTAAGACTGTGACTAGGTAAGTTGCCTTTTAGTATCTATACTTCTTATTTTTCAGGGACGCGTCTAGGTAGGTATTCGTAAACAAGTCAAAGCCACATGTAAGGCCAGGACCACTTAATAATTATAATTCCGTGGCTTCTAAACACACTGTTGATATGGGGTGTTCAAGAAGATAGCTTGGAGGCTTACTTTCGTAAGATATTTACTTCATTAGTTTGCTCATTCCAGACTCTATTCACTGATAGACTATATGAATAAAATAAAAGGGACAGTTGCCCATACCTAGTATTGAATAGATTGGTATGATCTGCTTTAAAAATATGATTATATGTTCATCCTTTGCATTGTCTTAGGTGTTATTACTTCAGATTCTCCATCAAGTTTTCTCCCCCTTTTCTATTGATGAAGTATAGGAATCTTTACTACTTTCTAGTTCAAAGTTACTGAGGTGATGGACCATGGAGTCATCCTTCTGAATGAGATACTGAGAAACAATATATAAACTTGGCCATCAAGTTGAGAGTAGGGTGGTTGTATTCTGCTGGTGTAGATGATGAGTTGTTGATTTCCAGTGGCTAGGGTTTGAATATGGAGCTGGAATAATCAACACAAGTTCTAAGACATGTACTACATGTGTCCATATTCCCTCACTTAGTTATATTCTTGTTAAAATATATACTGTGGATCATAGTGGAGGTACTTGCACATTACTATGGTTCTTCCCCTTCCATTATCTTTCGATATTCTTATTATTCTGAAGATGTTAATGTATTTGGAATGGTTTACCATTTTTTTGAGTGAGAATGTTTACATCACACAAACATTTCTTTGGATATTGGGTTTCTGAAAAAATCAATCAAATTCTCATATTGTTATCATGTGTCCCATTTATAGGTCGGGGTACGAGAGTCCGTGTGGTCTCATTAACTTCATTAATTAATCCTCTGTCCTATCTCCCATCAGATCACTTGGTTTTGGATTGTAGCTGACTTACTGCTGGTATTATTTTCTTCCCTACTCCTATATGGGTGTGTTATGTAAATGTCGTGTTGTGTTTAAATTTTCATTTCTATTATTTATATTTATATTATTGTTTCAAGGTTTAAAGTAATAAAATATGTTGTTATTCATTTAAAATAACATTTAGAATTTTCTAGAATTAGGTAGACCAATCATATGTATTTAAATGAAATGCTGGCGGCCTAGTGTCTAAATGAGAAGTCTCGTGCAAGAGCGGACATGCGCGGAGTTCTCTGGAATGTTGGGAAATTACGCGATGATTGGAGAAAAGTGGCCTACAAATATATAAACAGACGAAGATGCGAGAAAGAAAGAGAGAGTCATTGGTTTTTATTCGAAGAAAAGAAGAAAAGTCAGTCATTCGTTTGAGGAGGTTTAAGTGTTTGCTGTGATTTCTATTCAACTTGGATTTGTGACCGGAGCTGGATCTGCGGAGGCTGTGATTTTGTCTCGTTAATCTTTGCGATTCATTCGAATTAGTGGTTATACTGAAAGTCAACACGTGTGGAACTATTTACGGGAGATCGGAAAAATCGAAGGCGACAATTTTGTGACGTTCATCGGAGGCATCGTGAAAAGAACTTCGTCGAATTTATTGAACTGTAAATTGTTTTTGAACTTCTTCATTTAAACTTCGGAATCTCTTCGTGGGACCAAATTCACTCCCTAGGCTGGAATTTGAGACTCATTTTAGATCATTATATTAGATACAGGCCAGTACCATTTTGTATTGTGATTAATTTTGAAGGTTGAAACTAGTACCATTTTGTATTATGATTAATTTTGAAGGTTGAAACTTAATATTTGTCATTGTTATTATATAATTTATGTTATATCTGTTAATAGTTTAGTGTAATAAATTATACAAGCTGTTATTTGTGTTTTTCTGTTGCGTTTAATCTACGAAAAACATAAAACATAAAAAAAAACGTAAAAGGGTATCACTTCCCAGTGATTTGAGTTTTGATCGTAGTTGACTTGTCAGCAATACGATCCTGTTTAATACCTCCACATGAATGTAACTTTTGGTGGTTGTGTTTTGGAATGTAGCTGATTTAACGAGGGCATGATCTGAATCCTCTCCATGCCTGGATGTAATTTCTAGTGTTCTGGATTTTGGATGTAGTCGACTTGCTATATATGGTCCATCGAAAGAAAAAGTTGAAGGGACGTAACAAGAATTATTTGTTGAGAATTGTGCAACTAGTTTATTCTTTAGTTTTTTAATAAATGAAGATTTAAGTGATATTTCTCATCTGGATCAGTTGATAGATTAAACAATGTAGTTTTGTTAATCCTGAGTATGTTAAGAACAACTGAAAAGTTTAAATTATGAGACTTCTGGGCCAAATAAAATTTCTCCAACGATTCTGAAGGAAGTTAATAATTAGACACGTGAGCCACTTGCTAATATTTTTATATGTCCTTGAACACTTGGCAAGTTTAAAGCATAGAAAATAACTAGAAAAATCATTTTCTGCTCATATCGTATTTTATTGAGCTATAATGTCCTCATGTATACGTAAAACAAATCGGTAGATTTTTGTTATATGATAATTCACAATGTTTGTGATGGTACGATTGTGATAAACTGATCAGCAAATTAATATTGAATTAACTGAATCGTTATTATATAACATATATTATGCAATATCATTATACTTAATCTATAACACCGTTTTATAAGATCTAGCATACTTTTGTTTATGACATATTTCATACATTCCACGATTCAAAGTTGTGGTAATTTGCAGGATATAATAATATTGACAGTTCTATGTCATAACTGGTTATTATTTTTATACATCTGAATGTTTTAATGCCTCGTTTTTTAATCATATTTTTATTCATCATCATCTTCATTTGGTGACTCATGAAGCATGGTAAGATATGTGAACATATCAATATCACAGTTGCATACATCCATGTAAAGCAACTCTTCATGATGACACTTGCGTCTTTCGACTGCAGAGTTGGATTTACATTTAAATTTATATAAGGTCAGGAACATGCCGGAACATTCTTCATATATTCTGAGATTAAATCCCTATTCTCTACCTACTATTCTTTACGTAACATCTTGTTTAAAGAATTGCAGTAACTGCTCGGCTTAAGGTATGCAAATATGAAATTAGTAGTTAACTCATTTTAAGTAGTTAACTTTTCAAACATAAAATAGGTCAGTTTTGTACAGGTACAGTATCTATCGTTTTATCTGAAACTCAAATATGATGAGTGCACAGAAGCATGATTCAAGGTAGAAAATCAGGGTTAAATTACATCATTTTAGCCCATAAATTGCTCTAATGAAGGCACAACTACTAAGAAGGTGTAGGGTTGGAAGAATCTTAGATATTTTATTACTCAAGCCAACAGCAATTTGATGCATTGGAAAGTATCGCCTTTTTATTTTATTCATATTTTGAAGCACATCTCATCAATCACTAGGATTATGAAATATCTTTATCAATGCTCAAAATTGCTGATCTATTTGGATGAAGATATTCTATTGCATATGATACATGAAAGAACATTACAGAATATACTTCTTTTTGATCAAACTCCAACTCAGTCACATTTCTTATAAATATTTTCAACAAAAGTTTCTTCTTTTACTGAGCCTTGAATTCTTCAGAATGTTATATTTATTGATCATCTTTGAGATTTTTCAAAACATTGTATTATCTAGTCCTTCCTGGAAAAAGTTGCAATGTTAGACTTTGTTTGATATTGATGAACATCATCTCTGTTTAGACACTGGAGTAAATTGCATTGAATTTATTGTTTCCTGTACTTGGGTATTTTCCTTCATTAACATTTCTTCAGTTTTAATGATTTACCCAGTGTGATAATCGTCATCTATTATCGTTATGCATATGGCAGTTTTGAACTGGTGCCAACTCAACTAAAGTAAGATTTCCATGTCCACTTCCTGTGAATGACAAGTAAAAACCAATCTACTGCAGAACCTTCAACTGATGTTGGGTAAGATAATAGTCTATTTCTCTTTAGATGCCAATGGTTTGTTTAAACTGTTGAATGTTAAGATTTTTGGTTTTTGAGGAGGATCAAAGACATTATTATACTGAGACAACAGTCTTGCAATGACAAAAGTATTTAATTCTTTATGTCATTTCTCTCTAACATGACAAATGCTGTTTGTGACTTCAATAGGTGCAACAATAGACGTAGATAGGTTTTTGTTTTCTACAGATGTTCCTGGTTCATTTTAAAATGAATTGAATCATTCTCTTCGTGATTATCTTTTCCATGTCTCTAACAACTTTGTTAGATGCTTCATTCCTTGATGTTGCAGCTTCTTTGTATTGTGTTACATGATCACCTGGGCCTTACGTTCCGCATATGACCTTCACAAAATTTATGACAAATACTTTGTAATGTGCAGTGAGATAATGCTTGTTCAAAGCATTCTCATTTGTACATACCTGTTTGGGCTTGCCGCAGTCTGTATTGATGGATTGTTCAAAGACTACGCTACACTAAGTATCTTTTATGTTTAGTGAACTGAACCATATCCGTTACTCATGGTTTCATAAATGTTTAGATGATCTTCCTTTAACATTTGGCCTTCTAATACCACAACGTCTTCTCATTGTGCACAGTTTTAAAGGGGAATAATTTCTGTAAACATATCTAGCTCCGTGTCTCCATTATCAATTCTCTTTGCAGTGATGTAGTCAAAAAGCAGTTATGCCCAGTCATTGAGGTAGTTGTCTTGAAATACAAATGTTTAAAAAATTTGCCCTATCATTATATTCAACTTATTCTATGAGAGATAGTAATGGCTGACAGTTTCAGTAAACTTTCCAATTACCTGTTGTGGATCACCAACATGAACATGTTCATTCAAAATTTCATATAACTGTAGGCTTTTGCTTTGGCAACAATTGCTCAATAATTATCTTCATTAAGCTTAAGGAGCTACCACACAAATCTCAAATAAATGTCTCAAGCAGCCCATTTTAATCTCTGCAAAACTTCAAACACTAATTCATGCTTCTGTACTCCTTGTTCGTATGCCTATCTATGCATGATGTTTTGTGTGATTGATGGATTGTACACATTAAGCTCTATCACAACATCTTCAAGAAAACCCTTATGCATAATGCGAAAAAAAATCTTTATGAAATTCAATATATAGTACATGTCACTCATCTCCAGTGATCATTTTCAAGTTCAGCTAGGTTGATTCAATTGATCATTCTACTAGCAAAAGCGTCCTTAAAGTTTTTATAATGGTATAGATGGTATTCATTTTTAACTTGCGATGACTTGCTGTGAAATACTGTTCAGCCAGGTACATTTGGGGTACCATATGTGTCCATATCATCATTAAACTTCTTTAGTGGCTTCATTTTCAAACGATATAAAGCTCTGTTAAGGCATTTCGTGTCTTATGATAGTGAAAACATTTCTTATACCAATACAAACTTATTCTATCTTATAAATTTCTTCGTCCTAACTTTTTCCAGCGAGATTTGAGCATTCTAAGGTCTTTTCAATTGCACTATTTGAATCAGTTGTTCTTAAATAAGGCTGTTTTCCTTTCTTAAACGTTTGGACAAAATTCAATGCTAAATGCTTCTATTCATGCTCCTGGTAAATCTTAATATTATAACCATGTCATGGTTTGTTCTATACACACTTTCTGTTGTATGTTGAGAATTACCACTTGCATATCTGGATATTCTGTCAGGAACCATATTAACATAAACAGAAACAACATTTTTATTCATCTGTCATTCAACCCATGATGCGCAAATCTTCAAAACGTTGCCATAGCTGATGCAGTAACCATATCTATTTTATATTTACACTAGTTCCTTTGGCTGTGTAATTTGATGTAGACCAAACCTCACATGACTGGGAGTTTTGCATTTTATTTTACTTGCTTGGTGAGCCAAATATTAGTCTACTTTGATTAATAGTCTGAACAAGACTCCATTGCCATACTTAACAGTATTTTTGTTAACGTCTTCTAGAGAGTCTGACTTTTTCAGAAATAACCCAGTTTAAAAAAGTATAAAGATCGTTAGCCACCCTGTCAGTGCTCTTGGGCTGAGATAAATATTTGATGAATCTAAATGAAAAGCTTCTATTCCAGATAGTGTAGCTATTGATGCACTCATAGCCAAGGCTGTATGGTATAAAATAACCTTTCTAAAAGATTCTTAATCTTTATGTCCAAGAAAATGTCTTATTTCACTTTAATTTTTCCCATTGCTTTTTCAGTTTTAATAAAGTGTTTATGAAATCTTGAAGTTTTATCCGTTTACTTACAACAGCATCTGCAATGTTTTTGTTAAACATGGAAAATGTAAATTGGGTCAGATAGTGAATTTCACGTTTGAGCTTCTTCTTCTGTTTGGTACACGTGTAGACATCTCCATTTGAAGTTTATTTGGATCAGTGAGCCTGGTAATTGGAAAGGAGTGTTGTTGTATCTATAGATTGTGCCATTTGTAGGTCTAGTTAAACATTACCCATCGTGCCATTTAATCTGTGTCACTGAAGGATTGTGTTGAAGCTTTAAGCGAGTCTTTCAGACACATGTATGCGTGACAACTTTTGTGGTAATGCCATCATTATGTTGAAATCACTATCTCTGCAGGCAATTTCTTCAATGCTCTTTTTCTTACACATTTTTCAAATATATGACATTATTGAAATGTTGATATATTGATCAGCTTTCTTGAACAAGACATGCACAAGGATTTCCAATCAAATGGTTCTCTTACTTGTGCTTGGTTAACATTCTATGGCGATGGAATCTTCTGTTATCCTTTGAAGACGTTCTAGACTAGTATGGCAAATAATAATTTTATTGCCACATCAGATGTACTATTGTTGGTTTCAGTAACTGTTTGTGTTCATCAATAAATGGCTTGATATTACCACGAAGCTCAAAATCACCAGAATCTTTGAATTTCAACACTTTCAGAAAAGTCTTAATGTATTTTTTTGGCAAAAATTCTTTGTTTTTTGCAGAATCTTTTTCTTTCGATAGATTTTCCATCATAATAACTTAATTTCGAAAAAAGAAAGACCCATTTCTATAACTTTTGTTTGTTTGTTTCTAAGAACAAAGCAACACGATAGGTTATTGAAGCTCTTCCCACCAAGGGTATTGGAACCGGGTTTTGTTGTAAGTTTACAAACATATCGCTGTGCCGCTGGAGAGCATTTCTATAACTAATAAATGTGACTTGATCTGGCATTACATCACAAATGCTTTGTCTTTACACAATCATACATCATTTTTGAAGGCATGTTAAAGCTTCTATTTTTTTTCATCAAGCACACAAGAAATAATATTAATCATATATATATCTCACGTCAATAAAGGAAACACATATAAAATATTTATATCTACCTTGTTTGTACACCCATCATAAATATAACTATCATCAAATCTGTCAGGTCAACACTCTAATTACAGCATTCGTTGTTCGTGCACGAAACACTCAGAAAGACAACATTTTCTTCTACCAGCACGGCTGCATAATGGTGTATTGGAGTAGTGCATAGTTGGTTGCAGAGTGGTGTATTCATGTGTAAATACTGCATCAGCAGTTTGTTAAGCATCATGCACATGCTCTGATATTAATGGGAGTGAATGCAACTTTTTCAAAGCAGCAACATAATATAAAATATTAACATTGAGTATATAATTGGAGAAAATAAGATGAAAATATGACAGAGCACTTGATACATACAAAAACGTAACATAATACATGGGATTAATCGCCACATTATATCACCTCCACTCCTGAAAGGTTGGGTTTGTTTTTAATTTTGCGCAAAGCTACTCCAGAGCTATCTACGCTAGCCGTCACTAATTTAGCAGTGTAAGACTAGAAGGAAGACAACTAGCCAGCACCATCTACTGCCAACTCTTAGGCTACTCTTTTACCAACGAACAGTGAAATTGACCGTCACGTTATAACTCCCCCACGGCTGAAAGGGCGAGCATTTTTGGTGCGACGGGGATTCAAACCCGTGACCCACAGATTACCAATTGAACGCCTCAACCACCTGGCTATGCCGGGCCAGATTTTCAGGAAGAACAATACATAACAATTTATTTCAATCTTTTCAGCATGACAAGAGAAAAAATGAAATACATAAACATTTTTTTGTTGTCGTATCTTTTAGTCAGTTGTTATAGAGTTTTGTTATAAAGTTATTAAAAAGTAACAAACCATTCAGTTTGTAAAGTTCCCGAAGTTGATAAATGTGTGTTCTATTCTGGTAATGATTTCATGCTTACTAACTTGCTGCTCGGCATGGTAAGATGGGGTTAAGGGGTTCTGTCTCGTAATCTGAGGGTCGCGGTTTCAAATCCTCAAATTAACAAGTATTAATTAAAGTGCGATGAATTAAAAAAATACCAAAATTATAAAAAAAATACCATTAATCATAAATTAAATATTTGGCTACTTCTTGCTCCTAATAAGCAGTAACTTAGATTGCTATTTGATAAACTTGCAGTATATTCTTAGTTAAAAATAATTACCTTCATGATGCACCATCAAAATCAGGGGTTCGATTCTCCTCGGTAAATTCAGCAGATAGCCCGATTTGGCTTTGCTGTAAGGAAACAGACACATATGTATTAATTCTTTTATAACCTTAATTCTAATTAGTCTAGGGTCAGTCACCACTTTCATAAGCTAAAATTTCTTTACACCCGGATTGTTTGCCCGGTCGGCAACCATACAAGACCAACATGTTTGTTGATGAAGACTCCAACTCGAGGCTCTTAGGTTGTGAGTTGAACGCTCTAATCACCAAGACAACCTTATATTTAATTAATGTTTATAAATAATATCACAAATGGTACAGTGCACAATATTTATTATTACATCATTTTCATAACATGTTCCATTTTATACTAATTTTGACACTCTCTTAAGTTCTTATCCTTATTAGTTAATCAGTACAAATGAAAAGGTATCCTTTATTTTACTACAGGACTACAACAAATGCATGTTGTATAGGCCTATTTTTGCGTACCGTAATAAAAAGGTATTTTAATGAGCTGGCATGTGGTAGAACTACCTGTTTAGTGTCAAGATTAACTTAATTAGTGCCTCATGACAGATCTTTGGATCACCTGTGGAGAATTGGCATTTTGGCAGGGTGCCAAAACAAAAAGAAAACTAAGGTTGTTGGATTTTGATATAGCAGTTTCGTTATTTCTACTGAGAACCTTTGTTTATTTTGTGACTTGAATTATAAATTAATTATCTAATTATGAGATAATTAGTGACAATATATTATAATCTCTCTAAATGATTTAGTTTATAAACTGAACCTATATTTCGAAAATAGGCTCTAAAAGTTGGAAGAGATTTGAATATCGGTTGTTGAAAGATGTTGTTGTTTTCTCAACCTGTCTAATGTCTATGTATGCTTGTCTACTAAAACACAAGCTAAGTTTAATATAACAATATTATTCACAGCATAATGGTATAAACAAAAAGTAAGAAATGAGTAAGCTGAAGGTTATTTTACTGACATGATGTTTACACATGCTAATAAAATATATAACTACACATTATTGTTATTGATAACTAGTTAGAAAGTCGGGCAAACTGATACATATTAAAAATCATTTCATCTATAAGCCGAGTACTAGCACGTTTTTTGTTTAAACACTGAAGGAGTAAATTCTTGAATAATTACAGCAAACAAAGATAGATAAAAAACTGAGAAGATGGACAGTAACTCAAATATATATAATGAACAGAACGGTGACGAATTTACTTGTAGCCAGAGTTTATGTAATGAAGTTCCACATCTTAGAATCATATTTATGCTGGTGAATAATGAAAAAGTTGTTGCGTAATTGGAATTAATTCAGTGTTATTAAACTAATTTAATTCTGCAAGTCAAACATTAGCATCGCCATCAACAAAAGTTAAAATTAACGAGCATGTCTTCTTGGATAGTTTTTTTTTTTTTAATTTTGCGTAAAGCTACACGAGGGGTATCTACGCTAGCCGTCCATAATTTAGTGGTACACGACTAGAGGAAAAACAGCTACTAATCACCACCCACCTCCAACTTTTAGGTTACTTTTTTACCAACGAATAGTGGGATTAACCGTCACATTGAAACACCCCACGGCTTAAAGGGCGAGCATTTTTGGTGCGACGGGGATTCGAACCCGTGACCCACAGATTACGAGTCAAATGCCTTAATGGTCATGGTCATTTTGGGCCTTTTTAATAGAATATTCAGGCAGAGTATTCGTGATATCAATTTAGTTTCAACTAACGTGAATTTGTCTGCAAAGAAATTGAAATTGTCACACATAATCTAAATCAGCAGTTTACTTTTCGTGAAAAAAAAATACCATTCTTGATCAAAAAGTACCAAAAACTTTAACGGCGCCACTTTACCAAAATGATCAAATACTCTCCAAACATGTTGACGAAGGTTAGGTCTAACTTGTATTTTGATGCGCTGTTCTAAAAAAAATCCTACATATAGACTTTTTTGTAATGTATTACTTCTCTTTAGACAGAGTCTACTTTTACTACCATGTTCCAGTTATTTACGTCACTATTTATACATAGATTTTAGGCTATAAAATTTGTTCATTCCCCCTCCCCTTCATCTAACTCTTACTGACATTAGTTCGTTTGTATAATAATACATTCATTTCATTTGAGTACCAAATCATCATTTTTTTTACAGAACTTTCAATTGCAGCTTTTCATATGAAAGTGATTAAAGAATAACAGCAAGAAAAACTAAATATATAACACTCCAGTTAGGGTTTGGTAAGCTCCTTCGACCTTTAACTTTGCGGTCTTCAAGAAAACAAGAAATATTTGTATAATAAATTCTAAATATATCTCATTCCAATTCAGTTTTTGCCTATTGAGCGCCCTTAAAAGCTTAATATCCAAAGTGCTTCTGTTATAAATATAAAGAGGAAAATATATGAACCAAGTTTGTTTTTGTTATCAACAGTATTTAGTTTTGCTCCATTCTGTCAACGACAATAGAAACTACGTATTCGAAACTGGGTATATGATATGCAGTAAGAGCAAATATGATTCACATTGCAGCCAGTCCAAGCTGGACGCTAAAGAGAATAAATGAAGATGTCTTTGATTTCTTGTTGGTTTTTGAGCATAACTGTTGTACAAAAATAAATGCTATTTTACAAACAGCTGTTTCTTAGTATTATATTATTCGTAAGTTAAGTGGGTGTTTCTTATAAAGCAAATATTGTATTAAAGTATGATTACATGCCATAAGAAATGTGCTGGATGGTAATATTGAAAAACTGGAATTTTGTTACAGTTTTTTTTAGGGTAAAGCCACATTGGGTTGACTACTATCGCCACCACAGGAATCTAACCCTAAAATTTAACGTTGTAAGTCTGTAAACTTAGTGTTTTTCCACCTGGAGGACGAAAATTTGAAAAATAAAAGTGACGATTCGAAAATATTGTATATTTTTCTTTTCATGAGAATTAATTGTTGGTACATGTAAAAATGACAATTTATTTAGTTATTTTCAATTATATATTTGTATCGAAAACTTTTTAACTATAATCAAAAGAAATATAAAAGTGATGGAGGTATGGGTGAATATTTTTCTTTAATAGCAAATAAAAATATCTTCTTGGAAAGTAAATGCAACTATTTTAATTATAATAACTAGGTTATTATATATTGAATTTCTGAATTTGAGAAAAGTTTGCACTAAACTGGGGGTTTATGAAAACTGTTTGCTGAATATATTAACAGGTGATTTGGTAAAACGATAATTTCAAGACAATCCATTTATGTAATGTTCATGATTTTAATACCTTCCTGATGATGAGAAACCCACTTGAAGTAAAAAATGTATCTCAAGACAGTAGATAGGAGCATTAAAACTTTCACTAAAATAAAGTAGAGAACAGCGTTTCAACCTTCTTAGATCATATTCAGGTTAACCTAAAAATGATCTAAGAAGGTCGAAACGTTGTGCCGTAATTCATTTTAATTAAAGTTTTAGATTCTATTGACAAAATCTATGGAATTTTTGAGAGAATGTGGACTGATTTCAAGTAAGTGGTTTAATCTCGTGGTGAAGTATTTAGCAGTGTTTCATAGCGTTTTCTACTTATTTTAATAAAAGTTTTAACACTCAATCCATCTATCTTGATATTCGAATACTTGTAATTCTGGATTAAAACACATTTCTTAAATTTCGAAGAAAAAATCTGATAAAATAATTTAATAATATTGCCATGAATGATAATTATGGATTCAACATGACAAATGTATATATTTTTAAATTTTATATAAATCAGATTTTATAAAAAATCTCTTTTAATGCTGAAAATTATAAAAATGTATTTAGATGTATGTTAGTTCTGTTTTATCTGAGAAAGATCTCATAGTGTCAGAATTACTAAAAAGTAACAAATTAAAAACACAGTAAATTACTTTGATAAAACACATTATTTAAATTTGCTTATCAAGCCAGCAAACAAGTGTTCATGCGACATCTATGAAACAGAAACAATTAAAAATTTGTGTATTATTAAAAACTGTACCATAATTTACACAGCTAAGGAACAATTATCTGTAAACATTTGTATAATATAGTAATGCATAATAATTTTAAGAAAAATAAAGAAACATTTTCATCAAAATGTATGTATTATAGAACAGAATAATCATCTTGAAGCAATTTTTTTATTTATAGATTAAGTAATGTAATTTTTTATCACACTGATAAACTTTCCCCTGTGATAGCTACACATGTGTAAGATAATTTATATTTTTTGGAGGGAATTTAGAATTGTGTACAATTCAAACAGAAGATAGAAAATCAAATCACTGCCTCAAAACGTTCGAGAAAAGAATTCGAATATAACAACAAAAGAGAACGAAAGAGATCAGTGCAAGCTAATCTAGAAACTCTTGAAAAGCTAGCAATAGGCTCATGTGACAGTTAGATATAAAATATAGTAATATAGATAATAAGAGGAATTATCTTGTTCAATTTTGTAGAAACTAAAAATTACATTTAGAAAGTTCTACTTAATATATCTACAGGAAAATATCTGTTTAAACGTATACAGGTATAGAATAACTTGAGGTATGATTCTTCGTATAACGTATTGCCTTCAGATTATTTGAATGATTCATTAAGTGAAAATAAAATGTTGGTATTATGTAATATAGAGAAAAACTTTCTTAAAACTATTAACATGAAACCGTTATCAGTTGTCAATAGGATACGATAAACAAAAAAAATGTTACAATTTGTATAAATTTCTGTAAGCAGTGAAAATTGATGACTAAAGCTTCAAAATCAATAAAAAACTTTTTCAGTCTACATCTGTCTAAATTGTAAAAAGGTAATAAAACATTGTATATACGAAATATAATCGATAAATGAACACAGTTTTAATAGTTTGGAGGGCAAAAGGTAAAGCTTCAAAGGCAAGGTTAACATAAAGATCTATACAATAGCGGGTTCGCGCCCGCGTCGCGCTAAACATGCTCGCCCTCCCAGCCGTGGGGGTGTATAATGTGACGGTCAATCCCACTATTCGTTGGTAAAAGAGTAGCCCAAGAGTTGGCGGTGGGTGGTGATGACTAGCTGCCTTCCCTCTAGTCTTACACTGCTAAATTAGGGACGGCTAGCACAGATAGCCCTCGAGTAGCTTTGTGCGAAATTCCAAAAACAACAACAATCTATAAAATAATACTTCTCATGAATAATGTTTCTCATTGCAAATTTTCTAACATGTAATTTCTAGCGTGACAACTTATGATATGTTATATACATAATCTTCACTAATAGAATATAAAAAAGTATATTTTTTGGGATCGTCTAGAAAATTGATAACTTGCACTGATATAAAATATACAATTATATCTAAGTTATTGAGTTGGTTATAGCTGTCATACTTGCTAGAGTTTTTATAAATTCATTTGTAAATTATTTAAAATATCTGCATTAAATATTCTAGGTTTTAATTGATTCTAACAGTTCAGTTTTAATACCAGTAAGCATATATTCTCACATAGAAACATTTTTTTTTCAAAAACCTCTAACTTTGGTTATATCAGAGTTCTTATAATATTCTATCAGAGCTGACCAGTGAAACCAAAGAATAAGATGCTATACTGTATCAATTTCAAACATATTTTTGTCCATAAATTTCTTCTTCCTCGTACTGCAACACTTAACCGGAGGTTCACATACTTCTTTTTAAACTTTTTCTTAATTTATCCATTGTAACTTGAAATAAGAGGTGTATGAAGAAATACATGCAGTTAATTTTTGTTAAAACAACTTTTAGATTTATCGATTTTCTAAAATCTCGCCAGTTTTCAACATTAAACTGTTGATTTTTTTCACATTTTGAATTTTACCTATAATACTGGTCAACACCCAACATAAACTCTTAACTTCTAGTTATTGTAGTTTTACCTTATTTGAATGTAACTATTTATCTAGGAATGACATACTTGTAGCAAGACTAATAAGAGAAAACCTATTTGTGTAGAAACCATCTTAGCTATTTAGTAAAGCGAATGTGGCTAGGTTTACCAATTTAAATGTACAGAGACAGGCCGCGTGTTGATCTTGAGAAAGAGATGTAGATGACAAACCGCCTTCGAATCCTTATTATACCACAAACATTTTTCACATTTTATGTTATGGCATTGTTATTTGAACGAGAGCAAACTTATTAATGTAGATTGTGGATGGTAAGGTACTACTTGTTAGCTGTCTTCCCTCAGATTTAAAGCTCAGCAATAGGAACGCAGCAGATAATCTAAGTATCTTTACCATGAAAGAAAAATGTAAAGTTTTTAAGAAAAATAAATTTACCACTTTTATTAAAACAGGTGGTAATAATGAATCTGTTATTTTAATACATTTAAGAAAATAGATGTGAGAATGGCTTAGTGAGATCTTATGTAAATGTAAGAATATTGATTCTATTGAGTTTGTTTGTTTTGTTTTGAATTTCGCGCAAAGCTACTCGAGAACTATCTGCGCTAACCGTCCATAATTTAGCAGTGTAAGACTAGAGGAAAGACAGCTCGTCATCACCATCCATTGCCAACTCTTGGGCTACTCTTTTACCAACGAAGAGTGGGATTGACCGTTACATTATAACGTTCTCATGGCTAAAGGGCGAACATGTTTGGTGCAAACGGGATTCGAACCCGCGACCCTTGGATTACGAGTCGAATGCCTTAACACGCTTGGTCATGCTGGGCCGCGATTCTATTGAGATTATGATACGATGAATAAAATATTTCATACTTCATTTCAGTTAATAGGTTTGTGATAGCCCCCCCCCAGTGGCTCAGCGGTACGTCTGCGGACTTAAACGCTAAAATCCGGGTTTCGATACTCGTGGTGGGCAGAGCACAGATAGCTCATTGTGTAGCTTTGTGCTTAATTTAAAACAACAACAACAACAAAAAGGTGTGTTATACATCAAAGAGCGTAATTACTTATTTGTTTTAATTAATTAACAGCTTGCTTTAATCAAGTAATGTAATCTATCTTGCTAATGAAGATTTCCTATATAATATTAGTGTTTCAGGAAGATTGTTTCTCGAATGGATCAATAAAAAATATCACAAGTGTCTAGGGCTTTTGAGAGTAGCTACTAAAAATCTAAAACAACCACTAAGATGCATGCCTCCTTGAACAGTGAATAATTGCATTGGGATCAAAGAAACTGTATGTTGGATGATTTCGGTTATGAAAAAAACGTTATCAGTATATTGAACGCCATACAAATTTCCCTTAATTCAAGTGAACTTCAACGAATTATATTATTTAATAAGTTGCATTAAAACCTTGTGAACATAAAAAGTTCTAGGCTAAGAGATTAATATTTGAATTATTATATACTAAATTAATCCTCAATTGAAAAGGAACTTAACAGGCAAAGTTCTAAACTATAAATATCTTGAGATAAAAAAAATCACAAAGCAAGACAAAAAACAAACAAAAATACGACAAACAATTAGATACTTTCTAGAGAAGCATTTTTATCAAAACCAACTCTTTTACGACCAAAAGGCGGTTTTTCTTAGATATTTCATCACTAGAAACTTTGAATGTTCGTAATTAAAATTAAGTAAAATAATAAATGGGATCATGAAGATTTAAACGAATGAAGAAAAGAATGTTTTTGGTCATTTAAATGTATATTTGATCTAATAGCATATATGTTGAATTGCCAGACTGAGTTTATTCACCATGATAACTATTATAGTTTAAAACAGGCGCACTTTCAGGAATGACTCTGTGTTTTGCTTTGCGTGCTGATGTTATGCAGACTTTTCACTCTATCCATAAATAAACACGACTTTAACGCTGCTGCAAACCAAACAAACACCTATACTGTAGAAACAAAACTAAGAGGTTCATAATATACTTCATCTCTAAAGTTGTAAACCTTGCTGCAACCAAACGGACTCGTAAAACAAAGTATCATTGTTTTTCTACCAACAAATTTGGCTTCACTGCGTTTATGAAACTTTATAAATTTAATACATGCCTCGAAAATCGCTTAACAAATCACTTTTTTATATTGTTGTAACGAAAGCTATTTTAACGTTGTAGAAAAACCATTTTCCAAGTAATTTGTAAATGATATGAACATTTTGAATTGATTATTGCAGAAGGATAAAAGCGATTCGGGTTTTATTGTCTCAATTTGAATTAAACGTATTTTAATTGTCTATCTCAAGTAGCATATTGACAGATTTTTATATATCTTCAATTTTATTTGGTAATAAATTAATTCTTAAGTGAGTTAATTTTATTACTCAGAGAATAGTTACAAATTACTCGGCCTGTAATCGATACTGCAACGGGTCGGTCAGTTGAATGTAATAAACCGCAACATCTCCGACCATGTTAAACCATCGGTAGTTGAGCAGTAGATTTGCAGGCTTACAATGCTAAAATTCTGTTTTCGATTTTCTTCCAGAGGACAAAGCACAAGTAGCGCAATGAGTGACTTTGCGCCAAAACAAATCAGCCAATCAGATTATGTTAGGTGAGCACATTTTCTTGATTTATTAGATGTAAGGAAGCGAAATTGCAAACGTATGATTTAAGAATTAAATCAAAGGGTTTTTATAATCTTACCTACTAACATTTTGCGATGATACCCTGTATATGTGTAAAATAAATATAGAGGGGCCATACAGGTGAATTCTTTTGAGGGGGAGCATAGTGAGAAAAAAAACTACTTTTAATATAAATGGAGTTTATTAAATGCCCTTAACTACATCTGTAGGCTACTGTACATAAACTTACTTTAAATGTACGTGTGGTTTGATTGTTTGATTTATTGTTCCAGGTACGTATTTAGTTATATTTCTCCTTAACTTCTGATGCTTTTGGTCTTCCATTGGAAAAGCGGTATGTCTGTAAGCTTATACTGCTAGAAACCTGGTTTCGATATCGTGGTAGTCAGAGTACAGATAACATTTTGTGGAGCTTTGTACTTAATAACAAAGAACAATCTTGCGTCTTTCAGTTAAGGATTGGCCACGGAATGGGAGTCTTAAACAGGTAAAGGAATCTGCAATGACATCTAGTCTCAGCAATGAATTGTTTCTGTTCTTCCTTTCTTTTGTTCTCAATTGTAAATACTGACTTTGTTGCTGACAGCTGTTGATATAGAGGCATCGCTGATGAACATTGTCTGCACGCTACTGACTTACACTGTCGTTTTCTGGTCTTCTTCCGGTCTCAAGTGCAGAGTTCCAGCTCCTACATCTATCTGTAACAAAAGTGTTGTCATACTAAACCACATATTTTACATGTAAAGCAAAAAGCTGTATCTGGAATTTTTTTGTAATCTTACTACTGGTATTTCTGATAACAGTTACTGTTCATACAAACAAACAGTCTATGAAAAACAAAGTATTACTTAACAAATTTTGTTAACTGAGATCAAGTTTGTGTGTTTCTCATAACAAACCCACAACAGGCTATTTGCTGTGTCAACCAAGGGGAATTGAACCTCTGATTTTAGCGTTGTAAATCCGAAGACATTGTTGTTCTAGTGGGAAATAAGTTTGTGTGAAAAAGAAACCGAAACAACAACATGAAGGCAAAGAACTTGAAATGCAAATATATGCATGGTGTGATAAAAGGCAGGTATTACTCAATAACTAAACTTTGGTATATTAAAATCTAAGCAAATATGGAGGTGGTGTAACTAAGTGGTTAGTGTGTGCAGCTAATGCCTAAAGTGTTCAGAGTTCAAGATTTGACACCGTGGAAAACACTTTGCACTTTAAGCTGTTAGCGTGTTATAAAAGTGGCAATTCAACCTCTTATTTTTATGTTCAAAACCTTTGCAACGCCAAATAATTTTGGCTAGCTGCCATTCCTCTAGTCAGTAACTCAAAAGTAGGAACAGTTTATCTGAACCCCTAAGGGTTGCTGACCTGTTGTTTAACCCATATGCATATTAGGTGATTTGTTTGTGTGCTTTCGAATTTCGTGTAAAGCTACACGAGGACTC
Organism: Carcinoscorpius rotundicauda; assembly: GCA_011833715.1. Classification (NCBI taxonomy): domain Eukaryota; kingdom Metazoa; phylum Arthropoda; class Merostomata; order Xiphosura; family Limulidae; genus Carcinoscorpius; species Carcinoscorpius rotundicauda. The sequence continues at coordinate 163,533,179 of CM022391.1, read as the reverse complement.
TCTGCATTTGAAATTGGCCTTCCTTAATTTAGCAACATAAAGCAGATAGTCATCATTAACCACTACCAAGTCTTGGGTTACTCTTTTATCGCCCCCCAGTGGCTCAGCGGTATGTCTGCGGACTTACACGCTAAAATCCGGGTTTCGATACCCGTGGTGGGCAGAGCACAGATAGCCCATTGTGTAGCTTTGTGCTTAATTCAAAACAACAACAACAACAACAACAACTACTCTTTTATCAAAAAATTTTGAAATTGACGTCATTTTATAACGTTACCAAGTTTTAAAATTGCGAGCATGTTTGATGTGGCGTGGATTCGAACATAAGGCCCTCAGGTTGCGAGTCGAATGCCTTAACTACCTGACCATGAAGGGTTTCGCATCAGGGGACATTCAGTTTGAAAATTATGCAATTTCAGTTCAGTTTAAAACAAATATCACAAACACTAAGTTAATGAAATGTATTTGGATAATGTTATTGAGTTATTAATAAAACCTGTTGTCCTATTTCAGCACAACAACATTAACTGTTTGTTGTTAAGCCTTTAAAGAAATAAGATAAAATCATATATAAAAAGATACAAATGATAGGTTTTGACAAATTGGTTTAATAAATTAATATGCCAAACGACTATTAATGTTAATTAATTTATTTCTCGTACTACCAGAAGTAGATATCTTGACGGCTAGTTATAATACATAGAAAAAACGATTTCCTTTGTAACGGCCTCTGACCTAACTAGACTGGGGTCGGCCAGTAGTTTTTGGGATCCAAAGTTCTTTTATATCCGGGTGACTGGTCCAAGAGACAATCATATAAGACAACAATATTGACTTGATTTGTATTTGCGAGTTTTTTTCTTTATTTATATACAAACTAATATGACAATAATATAAATAGTGGATAATAAATCTAGCTTTTAAGTTAAAATATTTTATAATTTATCATTTGAGCTATTATGTTGCATTAAAAATAAGCATTTTAAACAAAACTCATTATTTCAAAGGTCTTACAAATATCTGTTTAATCGATATGCCAGAGAAAACTGCTATGCGTTTAGGCTATTGGTTCAAAATTAGATGTGGTTAGCGCAGTTAGTTATTGTGTAGCTTCACACGAATATCAACAACAAAACGAACGAACAAGTCGGACACCTACATTTGTGTGGGATGCAGGTAAAAGTTTTACAGAAGAGAAAACTGTTGTTCATACACCATTACCTTTTACTGCTACTTAAATTCTCCAAGGAAGAGTGTGTTGGAGCTTAGTACACTTTGTATTTTCAATAGCAGTGTCATGTGCCTACGCAGCATGTTTCATAACAACTGAAATATATATACCTACTATTTTTACTTAGAGAATAACAGTGACGTTGGTAACGCATTTCCTCTGTGAGAGATCACACGAACTTGTGTTTCGTATACAGTTGTTATATTTTCTTGATGTCATTCACGATTCTCTTGTATTTTTGCTAGACTTACTTTTCACACTTAGAGATTTTTTTATTTAGAAAATGGCACTGCCAATTATTATTAACACTTGTATGTTTTGGTTGTCTTTTTAAAGACCCGATTTGCAGTTTATTTTAGATTGTGTTTGATCGTTTTCTTCAACTCAGTCAGTGTCAGATAATCATCACTTTGTACTACGTTTGTTGATTTTCTTCTGTTAATCGTAGTTACTGTTTTTACTTATAAAATAAATACATCAATGCACCTGAAAATATCACAAAGTAACTCAGTAAGGTTCCATTTCATTACCATGACCACTGAGTTTGTTTTACAGAGATTTCTGTTTTCCTTGGAATATTGCAATTTTCTCCATTTTTCATAACTTTAGTTCAAAACTTTGCACAGTAAGAAAATTTACCTTAAATTTATGGACGTAGGAACAAAAAAAAAGTTCATCGTTGAGATTAGAATGTGGATCGAGAGAACAGTATTATACAAGAAGTTCTCTTCTAGATAAAGAGCTTTCTCCAAGGCTGCAAAGACCTGGTTCTACAATTTTGACACAACCAGAGACTAGCAAAGGGTACCAAAATATTTAAACCTCCAGCACTGCTGTACAGGATTTACTCCTGAGGCTAGAACTCAATGTAGAGAACTTACGGACAAATGATGGACGATCAGTTTACCAACTCACAGATAAATGTGGCGCGTCTCTGATAAAGTAACCATAATGCAAGCTTTTCTGGAATACTAGAAATTCACACAGAACTGATAAACAGTGGGAGTTAACCGACATGACTATAAAGCCCTCAGAAATTGCTTAATCCTTTTTGGTGGTACATGTATGAAAGAAGGACGATACTCCTAAGTTCTGTGTTGTTTTGAAGAGTAAGCACAATAACCAGTATTGATGGCATACTATTCACATAGGTCCAGGATGGTCAGGTGATAAGAGCATTTGAGTCGTAATCCGAGGTTTGCAGGTTCGAATTCCCGTTACACCACACATAATCATCCTTTTAATCATGGAGGCATTATAACACGACCGTGAATCCCGTTATTCGTTGTTAAAAGAGTAGCTCAAGAGTTGGCGGTGAGTGGTGATGATTAGCTGCCTTTTATTTGGTCTTACACTGCTGAATTAGAGACGGCTATCGCAGATAACCCTCATGTAGCTTTGCGCAAAATTCAAAACAAACAACCAAACTACTTAGTTAACGGGCAAATGAAAAGATGAATTGAAGTCATAATGTAGGAGGGACACCTCCCTATAAAGACTACATCAGTCAGAGACTTGACTAGGCCTATTATAAAATAAAAGATGTGTGTGTGTGTTTTTCGTATAGCAAAGCCACAAAGGGCTATCTTCTCAGCCCATCGAGGGAAATCGAACCCCTAATTTTAACGTTGTAAATCCGGAGACATACCGCTGTACTAGCGATGGGGGGGGGCAAAATAAAAGATAAAAATTTTCCTAGGTTTTGTATTGAACTGCTAGTGATTCATGACCGTACACCATTATTTGTCATCTATAAATGTGTTTTAGGTGGACTGAAGAATTTAATCTAAGTATTTAATTTATTAAAATAAATACTTAGATGGAGTTCTGATGTTATCATAGCTAAGGTTAGATTGAAAGTAAAGCTTCAGAAGAAAGTTTTTGGTTTTATACTGCAGGAAAACTTTAGGTGTGGTTGGTCTACTCTCAGGGACTGAATGAGGTAATTATTACCTGTTAGTTATTATTAATTACTTCGTTACGATTTGTCGATGAATCATCACATTCCTTTGCTCATGTATTAGCTTAATAATAGATATTTACGTGAAGAAAACCTGAAGAAATTCACATCTATTAAGGAGCTAAGTACGCCTGCCAGTTATTTTCTGAAATGTTTGTAATGATTTGGGTGTGATGATGGTATGCAACTTATTGTATTATTAGAAGTTGGATAATTTAACAGAACTGGTAATACAAACTATCTGGGACAGACTTATACTTACACACAATCAACTGTGACAAGCTAACATTATGGCAGAAAACAAGTTATGGTAAAAAATATGAACAAACAGAAATTCGCTTAGTGCGGTATTGATATACACCAGTTTTGGTTAAATAGGTCCTTATTTTATTATTTAACAACTCTGTTTGTCAAATAACAAAGTCCGAGTGCATTATAGTAAAAATATTATGGAGTCCGCCCATTTGGTAGGTTCCATATCATCATGTTCATTCTTGCCATATCTGTCTAATGGCCATGCATATTCACAATAGCTCAACAATATGTACTATCAGTTATAATAGGCTACATCCTGTAATTATTGTTTCTGTTTTATATAATCAGTAAAGTGTATAAAATGCTAGTTTACTAATATTCATTTCAATTTGGTCCTCCGCCAGTACAGCGGTATATATCCGGATTTCCAACGTTAAAATCAGGGTTTCAATTCCTCTCGGTAGGCTCAGCAGATAGCCCGATGGGCCAAACATGGCCAAGTGTGTTAAGGGTTCGTGGGTTTGAATACCGGTCGCATCAAATATGCTCGCCCTTTCAGCCGCTGGGGTGTTATTATGTAACGGTCAACACAAGTTTACCACTATTCGTTGGTAAAAGAGTAGCCCAAGAGTTGGCGGTGGGTGATGATGACTAGCTGCCTTCCTTCTGGTCTTACATTGCTAAAATAGGGACGGCTAGCGCAGATAGCTCTCGAGTGGCTTTGTGCAAAATTCCAAAAACAAACAAACAAAACAATTATTTCAATTTTTGTTTGATTTCACAGAAATGCATATTACTCACTGCATCTGATGACTTGATCAGTGTATGTTAATATGAAATAGCGTGAATACTTACTTCACTCCCAGTTGTGTCACTTTTTATTGGTAAAGATCCCTTGTTGAGTATGTTACATTTTATTTTCTAGAATAAGTAGATGGATTTTGCCACTAGAATTTTTGTTCGTGGATTCTCGTAATAAATGGCTGTGGTAGAAATAATTCAGTCTCTCTTTCCAGATGATCCATATTATTTTATTTTTCAAAGCTATTGAGCAAACAGAATATATATGCCTTATAAATTTTAAAACCAAAATATTATCGCGTTTTTATGATCTATGAGTATTTATATATATATATATAGTAAGAAAAGTCTGGTACATATTCTTCTTGTAAGTGTTCGTATATTGGTGGTATTACATTACCTGTCCAACACTATATGCCAAAGCATAATTCTGATACATACATTATCCCCAAACAATAGCTTTTATTATCACGTGACTTGTTTATTTTAATATTTAAAATCAGTTTTAATATAATATGTTAGACTCTTCATATAAGCTTCAGTAGTTGTGTAGGTTATATTACTGTATTGTATATCTTGCCAAGCTGAAGTCGTATGTTTCTGATGAATCTCTCATTTTATTAGCCAAACAGGATTCAGAGGTTGATAATGTTGAGACAGGAGATATTAAGACTGCTTTTTTGTATTATATTTGTGCAGTTGTCAAGAATAAGATGCTGGAATTATTTATGTGTCTGCTCATGATGAATAGAATTAGACAATACCAGTGGAGGAGCCATGTGACAGCTATGACAGTATATCGAAATGTCAGTGTCAACCCTGTGACCAATAACTGTTTGAGGACCAGTTAAAACATAAGTTGATTATAAATCCTTACTTTTTACACTCTTAAATAGAGTTTTATCGAAAAGGTGCCTGTACGATTATGAAGCTGCCTGATTATTATACATTTAGAACAGTTGGTTTTAATAGATGAAATGCCTCAGATATCAATTCCTTCTATGCCTGTCAACAAATGCTGGAGATTTAAAACATTTTTAAGGTGAAAGGGTATTTTAACCCTTGATTCTCAAGCTATTTAATGATTTCTGGTGGTAAAATGCGTGTGCTCGACATTTGTTGTAATTACTCACACTACTTTATTTTAAAATGCTTGGGAATTTTTGCAGAAATCCACTGGGTGTATAACTGAGAAAGCTGATGCTATTAAATACAAATAATGCTTAAAACATTTAAATTTAGCAAAAATAAAAATGATCATAATGGTTTCTAATACATTGGTTTTTTTTGTTTAGGAACTTTGCACAAAGCTACTCGAGGGCTATCTGTGCTAGCCGTCCCTAATTTAGTAGTGTAAGACTAAAGGGAACGCAGCTAGTCATCACCACCCACCGCAAACTCTTGGGCTCCTGTTTTACTAACGAATAGTGGGATTGACCGTCACATTATAGTGCCCCCATGGCTGGTAGGGCGAGCATGTTTGGCGGGACGCGGGCGCGAACCCGCGACCCTCGGATTACGAGTCTAAGTACTGTGGTGGAATTTTACGTTTAATATCTCTCGGGTAATCTTGCAAGAACTTCATGGATTATATGAGTGTATGTAAGTGCATAATTTAATTAGGCTTTACACATGAGCTTCTCGGACCTGCATTTGTTAGAAGAGTTGTGTACTTATTCGCTGCATAACATGAATTATGCTGTAAAAACTGTAAATATTAAAACTTTAACATGTGAAATAAAGCTGTAATTATTAACCTGTGAAGTATTATAAGAAAGTATAGAGCAAATTATACCACCATTAGTGTTCATTACAAAAATTTGTTTCGCCTGTTGTGTTTTTTTTTCTGTGTTTACGTTTTTGTGATGCCAACTCTAATGCATGTGTTAAGTGACAGTTCAGTTTCACGATAGCTTGGATATTAACGTTTGTGGCTGTCTAGAACTTTAAATGTTTTTACTGTTAAATATTGTTTTTTGGTTGTTATAACTTGGGGCCTGGCATGGCCTAGCGCATTAAGGCGTGCGCTTCGTAATCTGAAGGTAGGGGTTCGCGCCCGAGTCGCGCCAAACATGCTTGCCCTTTCAGCCGTGGGGGCGTTATAATGTAACGGTCAATCCCACTATTCGTTGGTACAAGATCAGTTCAAGAGTTGGCGGTGGATGGTGATGACTAGCTGCCTTCCCCCTGTTCTTACACTACTAAATTAGGGAAAGGCTAGCACAGATAGCCCTCGAGTAGCTTTGTGCGAAATTAAACAAAACAAACAAACAAAACTTGTTCCAATTTGAGTATGTTCTGATGTATGTCGAAGAACCTTTTTTTTACAGAAGTTTAATATAGCTGGAGTTTGCCTGTAATTACTTATTTTGTGACGCTAAGAGAGAAAATCGAATTTATTGGGTCGCAGATGGCACTATGGTATTGAAAGCAGCAATTAGATTTGCCATAGTTACTGGAAACAAGTCCTTCGGCAGTCTGTTAATTATATTATAAATATGTATAAAATAAATTGGTGTTATATATGTGCATGTAACACGAAAAGGATATGTATATGACAGCATAGAGGTGTGTTGAAGAAAATGTATTCGAACATTACATAAAGTCATCCATCAGTCTTGTATCATAGGAGTAAATCAATTGCAGAGAATATTAAACTGTTAAGTTGTTGTTGTCTTGAATTAATCACAAAGCTACACAATGGGCTATCTGTGCTCTGCCGACCACAGGTATCGAAACCCGTATTTTAGCGTTGTTAGTTCTCAAACATACCGCTGAGCTACTGAAGGGCAAATGAACAAATGAATAAAAATATTGGATTTGGTCTAAATGTTAAAATGTGTATATATAAGGTGAAACAGTGATTATTAAGCTTGTAAAATATTATGAAAACTTATGATGGATCTGATATTCTTATTAATGTTTGTGAAACACATTCAATTTCAGCTGTGTAATATTTGACAGTTGGTGGATATTGCATTTCAAAAATAAAAGTAGCCATTAGCTTGTACTGTATCTGAAGTAAAACATGTTTCTTTCTGATGTTTTCGGAAATGGTAATTAGTGGTTTTCTTTTACTTGATGAAATAAAAATCAACAAATGAAATTATCTGTAGAAAATGAAGTCCACGGGCAAAACTTATGTGTTGTAACAAAACAAAACTTTGTGCCTAATGTTCCATTATTGTTGTTTTTATTAAACAATGCAGATTAAAATGTTTCATAACGCATAAATACTAAATATTTTCATGTCACCTGTTTTGATACAAGTTGCAATTTGCAAACAAACACAAGTATAAGAAATAAAAATAATACCAGTATGGCTTGCATTGATGTCACTTTAAGCTGCACTATACTTCTATTTGAGTGAATTCTTCTGTCACGAAAATATTTACGCTAATGAATTTCCATGGTCAAAAGCTATTTGTTATTTTCTTCTTTTTCATTAATTTGTGTAGAAACCAATGGTTGCAGTTTTAACCCTTTTTTTGGACTTAAGCTAATGTTGCTAATTTCGTACATAAATGGTGGTAAAAGTTTTGAAAATCTGATAAAATATATTTTGTAAAGTCATTCAACAAAGTTTTTTTTGTTTGTTGTTGGTTAGTCATATGTTTTCCCTGGGGGAGAAATTTGCCTTGATAATATCATGAATTATTTGAAATGTTATTGATTATGTAGAGGACAATACAGATATGTCTTTTGTAAACATGAATTATCAAAAAGCACTTGACAAGATGGCATGTAAAAGACTTTTTAAAAATTATCTTTCTTAGTGCGGTTGGTAGGTTTGCTCATTCAATGGAAATTTGGCTAGCTTGTGGATGGAAGAAATCATAGGGTCGTTATTACAAATATAATTCAGTCATACGTGGGATTCTTCATGGTTCAGTGTTGAAACAGTGTTCAGTGTTAATGTCAGTGACGTAGTTGAAGGAGGGGTCAATATATTATTTACATTTACTGATGATATTGAGGTTTTTCGTGCTGCTGACCATAAGGAGAGCACTGCTATTTAAAAAAAAAAGGATTTGTATTATCTGTTAATTTGGGCAGATATATTGAAGCTGATTTTTAATTATAATAAATGTGGAATATTATAATTTAAACTGTAAGTGTAAATTCGACTATGATAATTTTAACAGTGGTATGAAAAGGATCTTGGTGTTTTAGGTGATTAGTCTCTTAAACTATCCAATAAAATTATAAAAAATAGATACATATGATCATTTCTGACACATATATATGAAATGTCGAGAAACTAGCATGACAATGATTCAAAATGACGGATAATCAAACTAGCCTTCAAGTAATATATTTAATTAATTATTTTAGCTATTAATTTGTATTAAAATGAAATACTTCATTTTAACAACTGACAAAAATATAATTTATTCATATACCTTATAACTTATTTAGACAACAGTTCTCCGTCAAAGCAGCTCAATAATTGACGGTGGGTGATATTAATTATTTTCCCTTTAGTATAATGGTTTAAAAGTGTAGGTAGCCAGTATAAATAACCCTTGTGTAGCTTTGCACAAATATTGGAAGCAAACAAACAAATTACATCTATATATGTTTTGATTTGCATACAGGTTTAACAGTAGAAAAACTGGTTACGGGATATGGGAAAGTTTCTAGCCTCTGGTCATTTATTATTATAGGTAACTTATCTTTGATGCTATTTAAATTCTACCCACAGGAAAGTTGTAAGGCTGAAAATTTTAGTAAACTATGTAATTTCTCTGGTGTCATTTACTGTGTAGCATGTTTAGTGACACCTGGGGAAAGTGTCTTCCCTGTTTTACTTATGGAATGACCAATGACCAAGGTACTCTTGCAGAAGTGTCAGTGTTGTTTTTTATATAGTCATTACACTTTAGAAATTCCTTTAGATATTTCTACCTCTTGTATTTTTGATACTGTGCCTTCTCCACGAATAGAATAATTTTGTCACTTGTCTTTTCACACCAATTTATTTTATTTACGTTATTTTATGATGATTATTTTACACTGATTTATAGTTTATTTGGTATTTTTTCTCAGCTCAGCAAGAGAAAGAAATTGAGTTTATCTTTGTGATACATTTCCTGACAATCCTTTCGTTACATTTGGTTATTTCTTACTTGAAAGGTGAATCAAGGCACATGAGAATATCACAAAACTACAAATATACTTTAAACAAGCGTTTTTATTATTAGTAAGAATTGACAATAAATTATATTTGAATACACCTGCAAGAATATACACAATTACTGTTGAAGAAAAACATTAAATCATAAAGCCAAATCTGTCCTCTGTATATTCGCAGCAAAATATTGATAGAATATTATGTAGATATAAATATACCAGAACAGAAAAAAATCATTAACTTCTACTTTGATAGGGTTCACATTTCTACACTTTACACATAGATAGCTATTAAAATATATCTTGAAGCACAAAAGGTCATTTACTCGATTCATCTTACAAATTTTGAAACATTCGTCACTGTAAAAAAGTATTTAAGGAAATATAATATGCGTAAAAGTCACCGTTATATCATTGGCCGTGACAGAATATACCAGTTTTATAAAAAAGTTTATGATTTTTGTTAAAAATAAGTGTATAGTTTAAACAGAAATAAATGTTATAGATGGATGACAATTTTGAAAGCTTTGGCACATAGTGTGACGAAATATAAATTATCTGCAGAGTATAGAGCTGTTTATCTCCTATTCTAGCAAACTAAAGTATTTCATTGGTAATTATTTTCACCTCGATAATTTGTGTCACGTTAAAAGGTTAGGCCGAGTAATGCTTTGGCACTCCTCAATGTAATACATTAATCACGCCGAGAATAAACCAAATACCATTATTTATTTATATTTATAATTTATTAAGACAAATAATACAAAATTTTATAACTTTAGACAACACGTTAAAGCATCAATAAACTTATGATAATAATATGTTAATTTTAGCAATTAGCCGTTTTTCGCTAATGGTAGGAATAAAAAACTGTTATGTCAGCATAGTAGCATTTTGACACTAGTGTAGAAATGATAGGTTTTTATTTCCGTTGTTATCAAGGTGATTATTTAATATACAAATGAAAAATCAACTGACAGAATAATACACATTCTCTCTTTGTTATATCTAAAGTAAACAATCTATCTTAATATACGCACCCAAGATTAAATATCCAAAAATGCACAAACATATATATTAATGGTAAGTTCATTTATAAAATAAAACTTCTGGATCTGGCATTTTAAGTAGAAAACAAAGGGAAAATGCATTTTACTTGCTTTCATTTTCGAACCAATTGATGCAACTATCAAGTTAACTGCAGTGTATTGCAGATATTGTTACTTCTCTGAAAATAATGTTTCTTGAAATTTTATTTAACTCGAAAGATGTAATCGATGCAAATGAGATACTTGAGAGCTCTCTTTATAAGTTGTGCTAATAATATAATTGCAACTTTATACGAAAAAAAACTTTAATACTATAATAAATACTAATAAATGTAACTAAATGTTTGAAAGATTGTTTCCATCTTTGAACTCCGTGTAAAATTCGAGTATAACATGAATGCTTTCAAATCACTATCATGCAAAAATAAATTTTAACATCTTTACTGTGGTTGAAAATGTATTTTGCTCATTTTAATGACCATGAAGTATAAATTATACAAAAAACATTAATGATATAACTAAAAATTTCATATTATTGAAACCCACTTTTAATTAATATTTAAAGTTCAGTTTATTGTTATTTATAACAAAAATTAATAACTAGTAACAAAAATATGGGCAAAGTATACGTGAACTCGTATCTTGGTATTGTATGTCCTCATTCTCTTTTTTAGGTAAATTAAGAACCCATTGAGTTGTTAAAATGTATACGAATAGACATTATTTGCTGTAAGTAAGTTTTGCATGTCTCGATAGGACTATCATTTTTCCATTTGATTCAAATCAATTATATTATATTCGATTATTCGTTCTATGGTTTGTTTAAGTGCTTAAATTATTCTCAATAATATTTAACTTCTATGATTTTAGGTGTATTTAATATTTTCTGGCATTTGTCGAAATAGTTTTTACTTAAAAATTATTATCAAGCCAAACTACTTTTAAAGTTTCCTCCTTAATAATGCAGGAAATATCTTATTATTATGAGTTTATAAAGAAAGTATGAAATGTAAAAATACAAAATTAAAAGATATCTATGAAATATCTTATTGGCTTCAGATCAAAATAAATCGTGAAATCTTGTCATGGTTATTGTGTTTACTTTATATTGTCAGGACAACGTCTGTTCATTGTGTTATGGGAGACAAATGTTATCGTTTTAGTTATAGCACAACACAGGGGGCAAAAAAAGCTTGACTTTATAACGGTTAAATTTGCTTTTATAAGTTACATTTTAAGAACTAACACTTGTTATTCTTCAATTGCTAAAATCTACAATACACTTCACGCAACAGGATGGACTTTATCTCACAATGTCCACAACGCATCACGATCACAACTTTTAGTTAAGCATACTTTTCACACAACTGCATGTAACACGTTTTAAGTTATAACTCTGTTCATGCAACAACAGGACAAAACTAAAATATGAACACTAATTTGAATCTTATCCAAACACAACATCAAAGTGCGATTACCTTTTACTCTACTAAGATCGTTAAACCTAAAGCTCCTTTTCAGATTTTTAGAACAATCTACTCTAAATCAAATGCTTAATCTTAGAAGGTTAATCCTCACTTAACAGATACTAAAACTGTAGTTTAAGACGGACGTCAGGAGATCCAGTATCCTAGAAGTACAAACATCAGAGCACAGGAAATACTGCTGATGATCACGTGAAGAATTCTTACTCTATTCGTATCCTTAAATCGAGTCAGTAGAGCTTCCTGTTAAAAAAAACCAACAAAAAACCAGTAATTTTTTTAAATACATTATAATTTGCAATATACGTGAGTTTATGGGCAACATAGAAACAGTCTTGCAAATTCAGAAAATTCTTTTTACTTTAAACCTTGTGCTTTTATTTTTTAACTGTAATAAATTCACATGCATTCACCGGCATGGTCAAGTGTGTTAAGGCGCTCGACTTGTAATCCGAGGGTCGCGGGTTCGAATGCCAGTCGCACCAAACATGCTCGCCCTTTCAGCTGTGGGGGCGTTATAATGTTACAGTCAATCCCACTATTCTTTGGTAAAAGTGTAGCCCAAGAGTTGGCAGTGGGTAGTGATGACTAGCTGCTTTCCCGGGCCCAGCATGGCCAAGCGTGTTAAGGCGTCAAGTGTAGTGCATCTGGATATCAATACAAAGTAATTTGCGCCTCGTAAACCGTCGATAAAGTATTCATTTTCAGACCGGATACAGAACTTAATATCGTTTGTAAGTTTGTAAAACTTTTGTATATAAATTATCATCTGTAATAACCGTTACTATAAATTGTATCATTACGTGTATATTAAAACATGTTTGTGTTAAGATAGAAAATTCTGTGTATCAATCTTATTGACAAATATTACAAATTTGGTACGTATTGAGATTCAAGTAACTTCTAAATTCAAATCACAGTTTCTATTTGTTATTTGAAATCGTAATAAATAACGTACGTATGAGCCCCCCAGTGGCTCAGCGGTATGTCTGCGGACTTGCACGCTAAAATCCGGGTTTCGATACCCGTGGTGGGCAGAGCACAGATAGCCCATTGTGTAGCTTTGTGCTTAATTCAAAACAAACAAACCTACGTATGATAATATATCCGAGACTTATTACGGATTAGTTATAATACTTAACATATTATATTTAACATGTTCATATATGAAATACATATGCATATTCTGCTCACGTTTCGGATAATTAATAACATAATAGCGTGAGAATTACAAATAATTACGAAATTCAGAACGTGAAATATAACAATTTATGATTCGCTTCTCACAGGTTTGTGTTATTTCTCTAACAGTTTTTCTTTACTTTTCTGAAGCCATAACAAGGTAAATATTGACTAAAGCTGACACAAACTTCACTTTGAAACAGTTGTGTAAAAACTGAAATATTGGAGCATTTTGGAACATATATCTATATAGTTTAACATTCTCTTATCATCAAGTTTTATAAAAATTTTCAAAAGCCAAAATTCTAGAAACTATTGTTAGTAGCTTAAATAAAAACAAGACGTAACAGCAAATCTTTTGTTGTACTGCATGCATACATAAAGCCTTCTTTGGTTTATGTTTTTTTATCTATACTCTTTTAACCGGTGAACTGGGAAGCTCACAGTTATTTCCGGACTTAAGCTTTCGGGTAGTCGGTTATAAACAAACTTTATCTATGGTAACAGTAGAGGAATTGTTTTATGAGCTGGCGAATAACCCCATTGTACCGTGTAAAGCTACCTACCTACTACTCTGTTAAATAAATTAACTATGTAAACAAGCACACCGTGAAATAAAATGCGAAAGTAACATTCTTGGAAGAGTACATTACGTTTCCTAGTTGGATGTAATTAGAAAAAAAACTTCAATAGGACACTCTTAAAGTGAATGTGAAAGAAAATTAACTACTTTATGTTTATTGTAGGCCCAATTATATAGTAATTAATGTTTGAGCCATAGTGTTTAAATATTTTTATCCACTCCCTGGATTCATACAGACAGGATAATGATAGACTCACGAGCGAGACGAACCAACAACTTGAAGACGCACGTCAGCGAGCCTGTTTAACGTTGTTCAATGGTTAGAATGTTAACGTAAATAATTAATTTTATTCCAACAACGAATTGCTTCTCTGACGGTAGTGACAAACTTTATTACAATAATATATACAGAAATAAACATTTCCTGGAAGACCGGATGACCTTCATGATGTCACTAAACTCTCTCTCTGTATATTACTCGTTAGACTACACCACAATTCCTGGTTTGCTCCTGAAGAAGAAAGGTTCACCTTTCGAAAGGTCACGGGTTATAAGGTTTCTACTTCATTACTATAAATAGTTCCTTAACCTATGTGTTTTTCTAACATATTTTTGTAGGATTTTTTTTTACCTGGGGCAATCGAAGTTCAGAGCAGTTTGGACGATGAATTTTGTACAAAATCTAAGGCTAGTCTTACAGTTCCTCGTATACAGAAGTGATAAACACGTAAACCTATTCGTTAGCGTTTGTTCCTATAGTTTACAAACAATGCCTTATTATTAGATAATGTCAAAGCAATAGAACAGTCCACTGGTGATTTTAACAACATTTCTGTTTTTCTTCCTATCGCAACATAGCTCTGCTCCAAACATAGGCCCCCCAGTGGCTCAGCGGTATGTCTGCGGACTTACACGCTAAAATCCGGGTTTCGATACCCGTGGTGGGCAGAGCACAGATAGCCCATTGTGTAGCTTTGTGCTTAATTCAAAACAACAACAACAACAACATCCAAACATAGTGGCTCAGTGAAAAGTTTTATGGCTAAAACCGTTGAAATTCGGGGTACGATTATCAGTACTCTATGATACAGTTGTGCGTTTAAAAAAATCAAGCATTTCAACAAATTAATATACATAAGAACTTATCGAAATGTACTAATAGTGTCTTGTTAACTTCCAATACATTGCTGTTTTCTTATGCAATTTAACAAAGTTGTTTGTTCTATCCACGCTGATATTTTATCAATATGTTTTTAAGTACCATTTTCTCGGCTACTATTACCACGAAAAAATAATAAAAATAACGTATGAACGTAATATGCGTCCCTCGAAATTCGTGCTTAATATACGATGCTTTCTTAATACCAATGACATAATACATGCTTTTAACACTAATTAATGACAGAAAACATTTTAAATTACCACGTAAAATAATATACATTTAAATCCTTAGTGATGGTCCAGCAGTTTTAAATTAGCTAGTTTTTCTCCATTAGACACTTTCAAAGTTACATGAGGAAATGCAGAAGCTAGAAAACTGTTGTATTCCATTTTTTCATGGCCTGGCATGATCAGGTGGAATTTTCCAACAAGTCAGTTCATTAAATTTCCGCCTTCCTAGAGTTGCCCCTGGTCAATTTTAAGTGCTATCATTGTGAAGTGGAAACGTCTAGGAGTTACAACAGCTCAGCCACGAAGCGGTAGGCCACACAAGCTTACAGAGATGGATCGCCAAGTGCTAAAGCGCGTAGCACGTAAAAATCGTCTGTTCACAGTTGAAACACTCAATACCAAGTTCCAAACTGCCTCTGTAAGCAACTTCAGCACAAGAACTGTTCATTGGATGCTTTATAAAATGGGTTTCCTTGGATGAGCAGCTACACAGAAGCCTAAGATCACCATGTGCAATGCCAAACATTGGTTGCAGTGGTGTAAAGTACACAACATTTGTACTTTATTTGTACATTTAATCAGTAAATAACTTCTGCACTATAGTATTTAAAGAAGTCACAATTGGTAAGAAGTAACGTAATAAATAGTTTATTCACATTTTCTATAAATTTTGTAAAGTTAAAATCTTTCTTTATTACCATTAAAACCCTCTAATATATACAAATACACCCATATATACATATCTTATACGACTAGTTTTAATGTACAAATGAGTGGTAGTTTTCAGGGTAATAAAATTTTTACGATATAAAATTTTATATAGGGTTTGTGAGTACCCTCAGAAAAGCAGTACGTTATTGGAATAAAGGTATTACATACGTTAACACTCTAACCTAGTGGTTCCCAAACTGCGGGTAATGGAGCGGTGACAGAAAAAAAAAGTTAAAATTCTGAAAATCAAGAAAACTTTGAGATAGCTGGTATTAGGATTAATGTTAACTTAGTCTTAGTTTGTAAAGTTGTAAATTAAACCTATTTTAAGTATGTAATAAAGTTAAACCAAATAACAATAAACATCAAAAACTAATATACAGTAGTAGAAAAGAAAAAAATATGTATCTAAATGTGTGGTAACCTAAAAGTATTTTGACAAGTATGCTTCAGAACACAAGTCACTCAGTAACCTTGATGACTCATCGACGTGTCCAGTACGCGTCACTCACTGCCTGAGGTTGCCTCTATTTCACACTGTCAGTTTCTATGTGAGCATCAACCGAGGTAGACAAAACCTGGTATGTATGTGTACTGCCCTACGCAGTATAGTTAGTATTTACCTAGTATTACATCATTCCTATGCTGAATAAGCTCTTTTAATGCTATCTAAAATGCCATGAAAAAATAAATAATAAGTTCACATTGTTCACAGTTTTTAATGCAGTTTTTCTTTTTCTTTTTCTGCAGATTAAACAATAAAATGTCTAAAAAGCGCACTTACTCTGACGCCTTTCTTCGCTATGGCTTTGTGAATTTACCTTCTGGTGGAGAGGATCGGCCACAATTTGTAGTATGTCACAAAGTGTTGACAAATGAAAGCCTCAAGCCATCAAAACTCTCAGCTCACTTCCAAAAGTGCCATCCAAATCTTCAAAATGAGGATCAGGCTTATTTTCAGCGCCGGGCTGTAGCACTGACGAATATCCAGTTCGGCTCATCTGGAATTCAAGCCCAAAAGCTTCAAGCTGCGGTCGAAGCATCTTACTTTGTTGCATATAAAGTTGCCCAACAACAAAAATGCCACACCATTGCAGAGAATCTGATTATGCCTTGTGCATACGAGATGGTAAGCAAGGTATGTGGGGAGGATCAAGCGAAGAAGCAGAGTGTCATATCTCTATCAAACAACACAATCCGCCGACGAGTCGATGACATGGCATCAGATGTTCTGTCCCAAGTTACAACAGAGATCAAGGAAAGCTCATATAGCAAATTCTCCTTGCAATTTGATGAATCGTGTGATGTAGCCAGTTGTGCTGTTCTCCTTGGGTTCGTTTGTTATGTCCACCAGAACATAAATCAAAGAAGAGTTCCGATTATGCAAAGATCTGCTGACAACCACGAAGGGAGAAGATATCTTTAATATCATCAACAGTTTCTTTACAACGAATGGATTGGATTAGAACAGCGTTCAACAGGTAGGGAGAGATGTTTATATAAAGTCTAGATTAGTATAAATACAATGAATTACATGGCATATAGTCATATAGTTTTATTTATTGTACAAGTAGCTGTAGTGTAGCTAATATTTTATACATAATTTACAAAAAGGTATCGTGCCTGTCGTACTGAAATACTAAAGTATCAAAATAAATTAAATAAAATAAAAACCATATAATTATAACGCAAAAGATAAGTAAGAATGACTAACTGACCCAATCTATAATAGTTTTTCTTTTTTAATCTAGGTCTCCGTCGATGATGGGTCGTAATCGTGGATTACGGGGCCTCATACAAGCTGTAAATCCAGAAATTTCTGTAGATCATTGCATCATTCATCGGTACTCTCTTGGATAAAAAAGCCTGCCTGGTAATCTGAAATTAGTGTTTGAAGATGTAATGAAAATCGTCAATTTCATCAAGTCCAGGGATGTGAATTCGCGCATATTCAGGGAGCTGTGCAAGGAAATGGGAAAGCAGTATCAAGTTCTGCTTTATCACACCAATGTTCGCTGGTTGTCACGAGGCAAGGTTGTACGTCAAGTCATTGAGCTCCGAACGGCTCTTCAATATTTCTGAAACAAGAAGAATCTCCTTTTGCTACCAAGTTTACTGATAAGGAGTGGCTTGCTCAACTTTGTCACTTGGCTGACATATTTGCGGAGCTGAAAAGTGATAATCTGCAACTCCAGGGCCAAAAAACGACTGTCATTGATGCCCATCACACTGTGACTGCAGTTTTCCCAAAAACTGAGACTCTGGATTCGACGCTTAGAGAAAGGAGTGATCGCTCAGTTTCCCACCCTAGACCAGTTTGTTGAGGAGAATAGTTATGATACTGGATCACTTTTACAGATCATCAACAAAGAGATGAGCGACCATTTGAAGGGGCTTGAAACAAGCATGCAGCACTACTTTCCAGAGAGTGATTTAAAAACAGCCAGTCTTCAGTGGATCATTCATCCCTTTTCTGTACCTGATGAGGCCATTCATGATGATGATTTCCCTGCAAAGGAGGAGTGGATCATAATGCGAGCAAATGAAGCCTTGAAAGTCAAATTCCAAAACCAAAATGCAGATTCCTTTTGGATTTCACAACTAGCTGACTCGCCAACTCTGTCCAAGAGAGCCTTGAAGTTGTTGGTATCATTCTCAACAACGTATCTGTGCAAGAAGGGGTTCTCAACCGTGCTGGGGATGAAAACAAAAATGAGGACTCGCTTGAATGTTGCAAACGATGTCAGGCTGGTACTTTCAACCACAAAGCCAAGAAATCCTCATCTAGCTTCAAGTATGCAACTCCATCCATCTCACTGATGTTCTTGACATCTTTGGCAATATTCATTAGAAATGCACAATGATCAAATACAATAATTAAAATTGTAATTCAGTGTAAATAAATTATATAAATAAATTGTAAATAAATAAAGTGTGATAAATAAAGTGCAATATATCTCTAGTTTAATTTAGCCATATATATCCGTGTTGAAAACATTTTGTGAAAGGGGTAACATGCTTAATATGGCATGTTAAATTGGGTAACAAGCTGAAAAAGTTTGGGAACCACTGCTCTAACCGTTGAACAACGTAAAACAGGCTCGCCTACGTGCATCTTCAAGTTGTTGGTTCTTCTCGCTTGAGAGTCTGTTGTTTCCGCTGATATCACTTTGCCTTCTGTGATAGTCCTAAAGCTACAGTTTTACCGAAAATATCAAAATATACTTTTTGTATTCTTTTCAGAAAGTAAATTTTAGCTGAAACAGAAGGAGAATGTTGTTTTGAATTAAGCACAAAGCTACACAATGGGCTATCTGTGCTCTGCCCACCACGGGTATCGAAAGCCGGATTTTAGCGTGTAAGTCCGCAGACATACCGTTGAGCCACTGGGGGGCAACAGAAGGAGGAACAGAAAGATAATTAAAACAATTTTTAGGTTATTGTCATTAAAAATGTTAATCGTTGTATTAGTTCCTTTTTGAAAGAACAACATAATATTATTTATCTTAATTTCTTTCAATTAATACCAACAAAAACACAAAACTTGACTCAGTTGTAAATGTTCTCTGTTTGTTGCCAAGTGCAACTTTGTGGACCTTTCATCTCTGTTATCCAGAAAAATTATAACAGGCTTAAGATATTATCTTATTATAAATAAAATCAATTATATAGTACTTCACCAAATTCTAAATTGTATTCACACCAGAACATTGGTTGTTATAACAAATGATTAATATATTCATTATTAAGGCTTCTATTGAGGCCTGGCATGGCCGAGTGCGTGAGGCATGCGATTCATAATCCGAGGGTGGCGGGTACGCGTTGCACTAAACATCCTCGCCCTCCCAGCCGTAGAGGCGTTATAATGTTACCTTTAATCCCACTATTCGTTGGTATAATAGTAGCCCAAGATTTGGCGGTGGGTACTGATGACTGACTGCCTTCTTTCTAGTCTTATACTGCTAAATTAGGGACGGCTAGCATAGATTGCTCTCACGAAGCTTTGTGCGAAATTCCAAAATAACAAACAAACACATGAAATGTGTACGACAATCAGTAACAAAGGTAGACTATTTATTAAACGAAGTTAATTTTTCATATACAATATTTATGAATCGAAATCATGATTTTTGAATTCACATATCTAGGAGGTGATTTTATAAAAAAATAAGAAAATTTTAATATCCATGTACAATTAATAAATCCACAAGTACACTTCTCAGTTTAAAAGTAGCAATGACATTAATAACCTCGGTATGCATTACACAAATTTTACATACAATCGAAATCCAATTTGAAAGAATTTAATTTGCAAAGTCACATTTAGTACCCATAATACCCTGCAATCAGGAAACCAGGGTGAAGACACTGAAAAGATAAGCAGCGACGTCTATATATAAGAGGAAATGTACATGTAACTAAAAAGGATGTTGAACGAAAATTAAGTTTGTGACTAAATGGATTCTATTGGAATTAATATAATGTTTGTTCTGTCCAGCAAAATTATATATACATGTATGACCCCAAAATTGATAAATTGCATTTGATTCACAAACACTCAAATGATATATATATCAAGGATCTTATATGAAGCAGTGTACCGTTGAGAAAACGATAAGATAAAAATTGCGCCACATATTTTCTATAATAAACTTTATCACCCTTCCCCACAAAATATTAACACGCACCTGATAATAATCTGTTTACTGTTACTGAAATCATGTTTTTAACATTCTTCTTCTTTGAATCAGATATATTTTTTTATTGATTTGTACATTAAACGAAAATTCGATAAAGTTTTTTGCTAGCCACAAAACTACATAATGGGTTGGCTATCTGTGCTCTTCTCAAAGCGGGTATTGAAGCCTGATATTTAGTGTTATGAACCTCCAATATTACTGCTGAGCCATCTAGTGCCGACTTAGTAATAAATATATGTGTAATGTTATAGAGAAAATTAAATGTTCATTCTGCTCAAGATAATATTCATACCCTGCCCCAAACAAAACAACAAGAACAGGCTCAAAGCTTGGCGTTCAGCCATCCATCTTGTATTTTTGAGCATAAACAAAATAATAATCAAAATACCTGAATCCATTTGTCAAATGCACTCGTTAGTTAAATAGTTTTCATTGGAAAAATTAAAGAAATTCGGTCGATAACAAATAAGAAACGTTGAATCAATAATTATCTAGGTACTCCACTTCACCTGTTAAGCAATGGTTCTGCCCTAAACAGTTAGCTTTGTGTTCCTGAGTCCTCCTACATAATATTTGTATTGATTTTTTCGTTGCTTCTGTTGTTCCTAATGGTAACAAGTTATATGTCATTCTTACGACATTTCTCACCATACGCAACAAGTCAGAATGGTTCTATAGTGAATACATCTGTACTCAGTTTTTTGTTAGAATCGCCTTAAGCTGCTTTTCTTCCAGTCAATATTTAACATTGTGTTTTCACTCTGTTCTAAAATGTTTCTTTGAAATATTTTCTTAAGTTTTTGTCTTCGAACAACCACCTCCTTCCCCAGTGACACTGTTGTATGTCAACGGACATACAACACGAGAAACTAGGTCTTGATACCCCTTATGGGCAGAGCGCAGATAGCCCTTTATGCCTACTATAAATAAAGAAATCGAATTAATTTCTAATGTTGTTCTTTTTTTCCGAAAAACTGTTTATTATCTTTATTTTTCGAGTCAAAGTCAAACCTTATTCTTTTTTGAACTGGCTTTCTCTGAATAGCTAATGAAATTTTCGTCTTTTAAATTTTATTTGACATTTTTATTATAATAACTTTTAAATTCACTTGATTCTGTTTTAACATTATCAAACTTAGAATAATTATTTAATAGTGTTATTTGTGTTACTCGATGCCAGTTTTCCTTAAACCCTCTTAAACGTTGTTCTTTATTTAAGTTCTGCGATTTATAACTAATCGTGATAGTAGTTTATAATAGGGATCGCAGGATATTGCACAAAACCTTAAATTTATAAAATGTTCAGGCAAAAGCATCTTTAACAGCATAGATTCAGTTCGAACAACACTTTAAAATCTTTACTATTGACTTCTGAGGCTTCACGCATGCAAACACTCTCAAAAAAGCACACATGTTAGGCTTACAAGAAAAATAAAATCCCTTCAAAACGACCAGTTTGTAATTCTTTTTATTTTTATTATTCTCTCTATTTTATTATTTCATCCATACATTTGAGAGAATACTAAATAAAATACTACGAAAGTCATGGGAATATTAAAAATTCTATTGGTTTCTTCTATATTTTACATAGGCTAAAAAAACATCATAATCCTGGGGTAAACGAGGCTATCATTGCCAATTAGCTTTCTTATAATCATCTGATGTTCCTTTAAAAAGGTTAGTACAAAGCGAAACAGGAATTATCAGCAGTAATAGATGAACGCTAATTGATTATAACAAAGATACTCAATGCTTTATGTACTGTACAATCGATGTCTTTCGGGAGCCAATCCCTATGCTATGTATGAAGTGACGGAATGAACAAAACTTCAAGAGACAAAATATTAAAGTTTATTACACACATTCATGAAATAATTATCTTAAAATACATGAAGGTTTATTTGAAGCGATGTTTTAGATTCATATGTTTATTTCAAAAGGCTATTTCTCTACTGATAAAATTTTATACGCTTTTAATGGAAGTTTTAATCTTAACATAAGCGTATACTTGTCCATTGTTACGCATCATACAGAGAAAATTTAGTTACACAAAAACTATAAACGCTCATTATATTTTCAAACAAATCTCCAGCCGCAGCTTATCATTTTACATCTCGAAATAATGCGATGAAATAATAAACAGCCACAGTAAAGCATCACGAACAAACAGTGATGTCGAGAAACCCACTTGTTGAGAATTTTATATGCAAAAACGGCTCGTTTGGGTTGAGAAAATATTTTAAATAGAAGAGCGAACAACGTTTCGGCCTTCTTCAGTCATCGTCAGGTTCACTGAAAGATGGAGACACTATAGATATTACTTATTCCGGCTACAAACCTTCGTTTTGGTTCCATGCTATTACTTAAAAATACATTTGGTGCAGTTAGAGTAGGAACCTGTAGTTTGGGTATTATTTGTTTGTTTTTGAACTCCGCGCAAAGTTACACGAGGGCTATCTGCGCTAGCCGTCCCTAATTTAACAGTGTAAGAGGGAAGACAGCTACTCATCACCACCCACCGCTCACTCTTGGATTATTCTTTTACCAACGAATAGTGGGATTGACCGTCACATAATAACGCCATCACGGCTGAAAAGGTGAGCATGTTTGGTGAGGTCGGGATTCGAACCCGCAACCCTCGGATTATGAATCGAACGCTTTAACTCATCTGGCCATGCTAGGTTTTGCAGTTTGAGTAAATAACCTCTATAGTATTTCAGTTCTTGTTAGTTTACTTTTTTAGCGATTTCTTTTTTGCAGGTTTTAAAACTTCTAATCTTTTATTGATTTTAAAGTTTTAGCTCAGGTTTAAAAGAGGTCTCCGTAAAACAACGTACAGGTATTTCGTATATACATATGTATATGTACTGTAATTGAAGACTGAAAATATTTTTCTTGGAATCAATTCACATTGTTACTATTATTATATTGGAATTCCAATGATGACCGTTAGAAGCTGAATATTAAGTAATTTATCATTGGTTGGTTGGTTGGTTTAATTTAACGTTTGCCGTTTACAAGGTGTCTTAATTGTCTGCTGTTTCAACTCCTAAGGCAGTGTGGACAAAACGGACTTTCGTCTGATTTTCCTCTTCGACTTCAAACCTGGAAGAAAAATTACCAAATCTACACGGAACATCAACCAGACATTCGGCCATGGATTTGTTACTGAACGTATAGTTTAGCATTGGTTCCAAATATTTCGACATGGAGATCAAAGTCTTGAATACAACGAACGTCGTGGAAGGAAACCATCCTCAGATGAAAACATATTAAGGGACACAGTTGAGACTTACCTTCCCACAACTGTGTGTGAGCTTGCAGAAGAATTAGGCACAAAGATGTCAAGCATTGCCAACCACTTAAGTGCGATTGAAAATGCAAGAGGTTGGATAAATGGGTTCCGCATGAGGTGACTGAAGGTCAACAAAATTGATGTTATGACACTCCAAAAATTGGATCAATTGGAAATAGAAATTCTTATCCACTTTATTCCTCAGCACTTTGACAACTTTTTGTGCAATAAATGCTGTCAAAAACAGGCAGCTACAATAGAAGCTTTCAAGGAGTTCATTGATCATGAAAACTCTGATTTTTACAGCAGGGGCATAAACAGTATCGTCGTTACACGTTTGCACAAGTGTGTTGAACCAAATGGTGCTTACTTTGATTAATATCATGTTTTATAACACTGGTTTATACTTTTCCAAACTTCGCTATTCAAAAACGACAATCATTTCTGGATAACTTAATATCTTTTTGAAACTACATGCGATGCTCCTTTTGAAGCCAGTTTAAGACATAATTTTAGTTGACGTTTCTACATTCATATTTTTGAAAATAGTTCCTATTTGGTCTTGTTTCTATAATCTAGTGTCAAGAAAACGTCTAGAAGTTATTATTATTGAAATGAGTTTTCGAAGTCACAATGTTAGCACAAATACGTACTATCCTCCACGAGGGCTGTACTTAAAAAACACACACCATTTCTGATATCTTAGGACTAAAACAGAAAATGCTAACAACATATTTTCCTCCAAGCCGGGTTTCTTTTCATTTCAAAAATGGAAAACATTATTCATATGCACGGTCTTCTGAAACATATACTCTTAGAATAAATTACTTATAGCATTGGCATGGCATGGCCAAGCGTGTTAAGGCGTGCGACTCGTAATCTGAGGGTCACGGGTTCGCATCCCCGTCGCGACAAACATTCTCGCCCTTTCAGCCGTGGGGGTGTCATAATGTGACGGTCAATCCTACTGTTCGTTGGTAAAAGAGTAGCCCAAGAGTTGGCGGTGGGTGGTGATGATTAGCTGCCTTCCCTCTAGTCTTACACTGCTAAATTAGGGACGACTAGCACAGATTGTCCTCGAGTAGCTTTGTGCGAAATTCAAAAACAAACAAACAAACTTATGGTATTGATTTTTATGTAAAAGGACACATGATACTTATTAGTCAAATTACAGCTGCTGTGACTAGCATCAATAAACAAAACTTTGTCTGGAGTTATGGAAAATTTTGATTGAAATTTTTAAGTGGTTTTCAGCGTTGATAGTTCATATTGTGTAAATACGCTCAATGTGATTTAAATTTCTATCCTCGTACGTTCTTTGTTACTACAATCGATGCTTTAAAGCAGGATTAGCAGATAAATAATGTTATTGAAACTGGAGCATCTTTTTCTAAAGACCCTTTATTATATCTTATTCATACGGCCGGCCAGGCATGGCCAAGCGCGTAAGGCGTGCGACTCGTAATCCGAGGATTGCGAGTTCGCGCCCGCGTCGCGCCAAACATGCTCGCTCTCCCACCCGTGGGGGCGTTATAATGTGACGGTCAATCCCACTTTTCGTTGGTAAAAGAGTAGCCCAAGAGTTGGCGGTGGGTGGTGATGATTAGCTGCCTTCCCTTTAGCCTTACACTGCTAAATTAGGGACGGCTAGCACAGATAGCCCTCGAGTAGCTTTGTGCAAAATTCGAAAACAAACAAATTCATACGACCTGTAGAAGAAGTAGCAAGTCGTCGTGTGGGAAATAGTTATAGAGGTTAGAGAGTATGTACAAGACGCTCTTGAAAGATACGCTTTATAAAGTCTTGACTCCAGGTGTTAAAGACACTTTGGTAACAACATTTTCAGTGGAATGGTTAGGATACTTTAGAACCTTATCAACGTTCTGATTCTAAGCAGGCAAAATCGATGTCAAAATACCCTTGCGGTTTGTCATGTATTCTATTCTGAAGTGAAATCTCGTGAGCTGTAAAGATGCAAAGCCATTTATAATAAACGTTTATTTACGAGCGTGGGCTAGAGAGTCAGTTTCTCACAGCTCATATCACATGATAAATTATCAAATGTCACATGTAAATAGAAATAAACTGAAGATGGAATTGATCGTATATCATTTCTATGAACATAGGTATATTGTTACTTCTAACAATTGTTTAATTATTTTATATAGTATGTTTAAAACCATGCAATGGAGCAAAACAAAACGTTTAAGCAAGGGAGAGAATAAAATTTGGAAAATTCCAGTCAGTTAACGTTTTCTCTGTTCTGTATGCTTATGTATATTCCTTTTTCCGTTATTGTATACTCCATAAACACGTGCGCTCCCTGTTCTGCTTTCTTTGAGCGTATTTGATCGGGTTCAAATAAGCCTTCCAGACTTTTGTATGTCTCTGCTTTTAGTCGCCTAGCAACAAGAGAATCACACATTTCTACGGGTAAAATCTAAACACAAACTTGTATTCCAACTGCCTCCTGGGAAAGAGGTCTCTACATTGTTTAACAGCGTCGGATTGTTTGTGATTAAATCGGATTGAAGAGTGAAAAGACTCGAAGAAATAACAAACACCGAAAGTTTTCTTCGTGTTTCTTTATACAATATTTACAAGGTGTTAACGTATCTAATGTTCTCTTGCTTGCCTCACTCTGGAAGCTGTGGCAGTAATAAGCATGAAAACAGCTAACAATCAGGCAACTGAGACAATACAGTTCACGAAATATATCGCCACCATGACTCTAACGAGAAGAATAAGCTGACACTAAATGACAAAAAGTTATACAAACATTTTTTGTTTGATAAAGAACTTACGTGCATCGCAAAAAAACACGTTGTTTTTACTCTATTATGTACATTTACCAGTTGATAAATGAGAGACGCAAGCTATTAAAATTTTAGAAATACAGTATAATGAATAAGGATTAAAAATATTCAGTTTGCTCCTTTCAAACCAACCTCATATACACTTGTAGAACTATGCTCATATATGGAAAAAATATATTTATCATTTAATGTACTTCGCCTCTTTGTAGCTTTTGATATACAACGTAAAGTTTGTTTGTTTGTTTTTTGATTTTCGCAAAAAGCTACTCGAGGGTTATCTGTGCTAGCCGTCCCTAATTTAGCAGTGTAAGACTAGAGGGAAGGCAGCTAGTCATCACCACCCACCGCCAACTCTTGGGCTACTCTTATACCAACTAATAGTGGGATTGATCGTCACATATTAATGCTCCCACGCCTGAAAGGGCGAGCATGTTTGGCGCGACGGGGATGCGAACTCGCGACCCTCAGATTACAAGTCGCACGCCTTAACACGCTTGGCCATGCCGGTCCACAACGTACAAACCAAACGAGTTATCTTTCAAAATCTGAGAATGTTTGATATTTGTTAGATGGAGCTCTCTTCTCACTATACTCCTATCCAAATATTAAATACTTAAGAACTCTAGAAATATCAAGTTTTAAAAACAACGCTATCTTTGGAAAACAGTAGGAGTAAACTTGAGTTTTGTTCTATGCTGTTGAAAGCTTTGGTAGTATTTCATTATTAGTGTATACATACATACATACATATTTATATATATAAAGGTCACCGGATTTTACATAAACTCTTAACTAACAGCTTAGTGTATGAAAAAGTAAAGTCTAGTGTCGCAGAAATGCTCTCTGCACTTTAGAGTCATGGATGCGCTATAACAATGATTGCCAAATTCCAGTATTCAATCACAAAATAATAGCCCAAGATTTTGTGACAGGAGCTGTTGATTAGTTGCCTTCCGTTTTGTGTATGAGTTCCAAGTTACGGGAAGCTATGAGCTCTTGTAGCTTTGCGCAACAATTCTGAAACAAACTAATTAAAAACCACAGTTTAATTTTGACATTTGAAAATCTATTAGGGATTATGGAATTACCTTAATTACATTAATCACGGTTGAAGTAAACCTGCTCTTTCTTAAACAATTCTGTACATGTGCTTTACAAAAACAAGTATTTTGTTATTTGCATTAACCCATTAATTACAAATATTCAGAGATCTCATCATGAAACGTTATCAAAATAATGAGTAAGTGGTCAGTAAGAAAGTGGTCAGTTTCTTACTGACCATTCTAACTTATGCCTTCTGATCAGAGGGAGGAAAACCACGTATCAGCACCAGTTATATACACTACTACCCTTAACAAAATTTTAGAATGATCGTTACGTAATCGGAAGTGCAGAAAGTGTAAAACAGCGTATCATAGCTCGAATTTTGAACTTAACGATTTACAGCCTGTCACGCTGACCGCTAGTTCACACCCGGCCTGCTAATGAAAGGAACTGAGACTGTACTTATTTTCAGACGAAAGTACAGTACAGAAAAACGAAGACCAAGTAACGTGTAAAACTTTGGATTGATGTAGAGATTAAACCTCGTTCTTTTTTCTTTTTTGTAGTCTTAAAAATCATGTAAATAACAAATATATTATCGTCATAAAAGGAACGCATTTTTTATCACAAGTTAACACCAAATATATTTCTGAGTTATGAAACTAATTTAAAATATTATTAAATATATTATCGTCATAAAAGGAACACATTTTTTATCACAAGTTAACACCAAATATATTTCTGAGTTATGAAACTATTTTAAAGTATTATTAAAATAGATTTCTTCTTAAAATTATTTCCCCCAAAACAAATAAACAAAAATTATGTTTTGTGTCCGACAACAGTTAAAAACAAACAAACACAAATTGTATATTTTACTAGATACCATTTAATGTTTGAAGAGCTTTTAAACTCCTGAAGGTTTTTTTTTTAATTCATGTTGTTGTTGTTTTGAATTAAGCACAAAGCTACACAATGGGCTATCTGGGCTCTGCCCAACACGGGTATCGAAACCCGGATTTTAGCCTGTAAGTCCGCAGACATATTTAATTCATGAAAATCAAACTTTTATTCTCAAACTCGTTGTTGCATTTAGCTTTTAGAGCTTTATATTTCAGGTACTTAATAAAATCATTTTTTGTGCATTAATACTTATTTAAGCCTGTCCTTCAGAGCTTATAAAACTGTTAAGGACTGCGCTAGAACAAAAGATTCACACTCAGAGAAAATTAACATCGAAGAAGAATTAATGATTTAAGCTGAAAATCAAAAAAATGATTTTACTCAATCATGTACAAAAATTGTAAGACAACTAAAATCGACTTAGAAGTGTAGACTATTTCATAGAAACGTGAAAAACACAAAAGTAACGAAATGATACAGTAAAAAGATGATAAAGATATTTAAATGCTTTTGTTATACTTCCTGTGGTTGACATGTACATTATTACTCACCCAGCCACCTTGCTGAACAATCCAGGCTGCTACGTCTCCTTTTATCACAGAACCCATTCCTTGGACCAGATTCAACACATATTCAGGATGACCAAGACGGACACAGTCAAAGGCTAGTCCACCGGCCACGCAATACAAAGCTATGATTCGGCCCCAAGAAATGTCTTGTCGCAAGACTTCGTCAGCTATAGTCCGAAACAGGTTCAACATTGCTGCTTCAGAGGTTAGCGACTGAATTCCAACACCGTCTACAACACTATGAAATAGACGAGGATTTTGTCTCTCTAAGAGGCCTGCCATGTGGCGAAGGTGTTCTCCCACCTCTGTCAGGACAGGGTCGTTGGAAATGTTACTGAGGCTTCTCAGGCGTTGTAGTCCGAGTTTCTTGTGCACTGGCCCACATGAGCGTAGTTTTGAACGAAGATAGCGACTACAGAGACTCTGGGCTTGACTAACAACTTCTTCCTGCGAGACTGCTGCTCGCCAGCCGATGGTTGGAAACAGTTTGTAAGTCACACGGCTGAACCTGCGGCGTCGCAATCCTGCCAGTTGAGTTTCACGTGCATTTGCTATTGCAGCCGCATAACCAGAGAGCGAAGGCCGAGGAAATACTGCTTGTAAACTTAATTTTCTTAGTCGATTGTTGTGGTCATTACGCCCTGGCAACCCATTAGTTGTCACAGTAGTTACTGCCATCTCTGCGTCGTGTTATATCGAGAAATAATGTTATTGGTTCATGAATCTCAAGCGTTATCTTCCGCTCGTACAGGAGAGCATGGGTGAGCTCGTGATACGATGTATCATAGCTCTTTGTAAATGCAAACACCCGGCAGGGATCGTTGTTGGAATTCAGCTGAACGTGAAGCGATTGTGAACGATTTGCTTAACAATAGTTTTATGGATTACCGACAGATGGCAGGCTGTGTGGTTGTTTCAAAAATGGAAACCACCAATCAGTTTCGAATTTAGTTTTTGAACCAACCCAACTTTGTTTCTTAAAGGTCAAAGATTTCCTGCAATACTGAGTAACGAACACTAGATACCACAGAATATTTTACATAATAGATCTAAGGAATTACAATAAAGTAAACTAAACTCTGAAAACGGGGATGCCAGTAAGTGCTATTATCTAATAACAATGACAACAAACCAAGTAGAAATGTTCTTTACAAGTACACAGTTAATTCTAATTCTATAAAACTATTTTTCTTCTGGGTGAAATAAAATATTACGTTATGTTACATGGACAAATAAGCTATTTGTCAAATAACACTTTAAAAAAGAACAAAATAACTTTTATAGGTTTTGTTGGGCGTAAATTGCGTTCGCTTAGTTTCTACGTCTTCGTCAAAAAAAGAACGATGCATTTACATTCTATACGCTTTGCTTTTGTTTTTATAGTTTTATGGAAAAATGGTTTGTTTAAGTATTTTTCAAATAAATAAGATCAGAACCATTTAAAAATTAGTTTTATATGTTAGTGACAAAGCATTACGTGCTATAATCTTAACTGACTTTATGAACATTATGATAGCGTATTATCAGAGAAATGCTCAGAGCGTGAAAAGATTTGACTTTTATTTAAAAAGATAAACCCATGTTCTTGGTCCACAATTAATACCAACATTATGATATTAATTATAATATGATGAACACAAAATACACCGAATTAAAGCTACATAAGATCACCAAATAAAACAAGGCCTGGCATGGCCAAGTAGTTAAGACACTCGACTCATAATCTAAGTGTTTCAGGTTCGAATCCCCGTCACACCAAACATGCTCGTCCTTTAGCCGCGGGGGCGTTATAACGTGACGGTTAATCCCCCTATGCGTTGGTAAAAGAGCAACCCAAGAGTTGGAGGTGGCTAGTGATGAATAGCTGTCTTCTCTCTAGTCTTGCACTTCTAAATTAAGGACAGCTATCACAATTGTAGATAACATTAATAATGACAAAGTTAAGCAGCAGTGTTATTTTTTTAGTTCTTAAAATTCAACCTATTATTACTAGAAACGTTAGCGTTGTGTTACGTTTTTTTATGTTTTATGTTTTTCGTAGACTAAACGCAACAGAAAGACACAAATAACAGCTTGTATAATTTATTACATTAAACTATTAACAGATATAACATAAATTATATAATAACAATGACAGATATTAAAGTTTAAACCTTTAAAATTAATTACAAAACAAAATGGTACTAGTTTCAACCTTCAAAATTAATCACAATACAAAATGGTACTGGCCTGTATCTAATATAATGATCTAAAATGAAAGTCTCAAATTCCAGTCTAGGGTGTGAATTTGGTCCCACGAAGAAATTCCGAAGTTTAAATGAAGAAGTTCAGAAACAATTCACAGTTCAATAAATTCGACGAAGTTCTTTTCACGATGCCTCCGATGAACGTCACAAAATTATCGCCTTCAATTTTTCCGATCTCCCGTAAATAGTTCCACACGTGTCGACTTTCAGTATAACCACTAATTCGAAAGAATCGTAGAGATTGACGAAATAAAATCACAGCTTATGTAGATCTAACTTCAGTCACAAATCACAGCAAACACTTAAACCTTCTCAAACGAATGACTGACTCTCTTCTCTTTTTTCCTTTCTTTTCGCGTCACCGTCTTTTATACCAGTAGGCCTACTACTCGAATAATCGCGAAACTTCCAAAGAACTCCAGAGCAATCCATGCATGTCCGTTCTTGCACGAGACTCAACGTGGCCGCCAACATTTCATTTACATACATATGATTGGTCTACTTAATTCTAGAAAATTCTAAATGTTACCCTAAATGAATAACAACATATTTTATTAGTTCAAATTTCGAAACAATATTATAAATATGGAAATATAAATAATAGAAATGAAAATTTAAACACAACACGACATGTTGTCGCTTACAAAACATTTACACGAAATTTACATAACAGTTGTTAGAAAAAAAAATTAAGGATTTTGAAGAGTGAGGCACGTAGATATATATGTAAACGTTCTGATACAAACACTTACTGATAAATTAGGGCAAATAGTCCTTAAGTAGCTTGGTGCGAAATTCGAAGTAAAACAAACAACCACTTAGACGTCTAATACCAAACTGTTGTTGAAATAAATCCCAGTCAGTTTGTCGCACTGGTTCCAATGAACAGAGTAAGATTGTCACACTGGTTCCAATAAACAAAGTAAGATTTTCGAAAAACTTTTCTTTTATAAAATGAGTTCACCAAAAAAGTTAATAAAGAATATTGATATGAAAATGTTACTTAACGACAGCACATGAAGTGGCCAATGATTTTGTTTTCATTTGTAAAAAAACAAAATAAATAACTTTATGTTATTACCCTTCATTAAGAACCCGGTTACAATCTTTAAGTAATTAAATCTATTTTTATTTATGTTAACACCACAGCTAATGGCATTTGTAAACAACCAAATAAAACAGTAATATAATTCCCAAGTTATTATCGATTCCTAAGTTCATAAGTCACACTATAAACAAAGTATTCACTAACAGATGGAGCCAAAAGAAACCGAAAGAAAAAAACACTTTAATAAGTAAAAGACTTTAGTATGTTTGAAGAAATATTGAAACACTGTAAAATGAAGAATAGACACCAATTAATCCGTAGATGGAGATCGCAAATTTCATGAAATGCAGACAAACGCTACAATCTTTGAAAGCTAAATATATCAAAACTTTTGATTTCAGCAACTTTCATCCTACCAACAAAAATGTCTTCCGTTGGTACAGCGGTAAGTCTCCGGATTTACAACGCTAAAATCAAGGGTTCGATTCTCCTCGGTGGACTCAGTAGATATATCCATGTAGCCTTGTAATAAGAAAACACACAACACACGTACTTTGCAAATTTAATCTTCCCATAAAAAAATGGCTACAGGGTTACCGTATGACTTGTTTCCATCTTTAAACGATATTCATTTCTTTTAACCCTTCAGGAACAGTATGGCCAGGTGGTTAAGGCACTCGACTCGTAATCCAAGGGTTCAACTGGACTCGTAATCCACGGGTTCAAACATGCTCGCCCTTTTAGTCGCGGGGACGTCGTAATATGATGCTCAGAAACAGATTTTAGTTCATGGGTCAAATCAATTTCATCGGATGTAATAAATTGCTGCAACAAGTGAAACAGTCTTTTTCACCATATTTATTCATTTTCTTTCCATAGTGTTAGTTTTTTCTTAATGCTGAAGCCTTCTCTGCGAGTTTCAAAATGTGCTTGTTGTTTTCCTGCAGAAAGAGATTTAACGCATTCAGTTTTTTGAAGGGATCACTCAGCTATGTTAATTTTAACAAACAAAATTCAGTATCCAAGAAGTTTTTAGCCATTTCATGTTGTTCTTTTTCGAGATAAGAGTACGGTTTATGTCGTAATTCTAACACATGGAGCAGTACATTTTCACAAGAGAGCTATCGCGAGCTACAGTAGTCCAACAGAAATGTATGCTCTCATTCCATTTCCCCACACAGTTGTTTTCTATAAATTCACCAATTTCAGCACTCTTTCCAAAACTAGGTTCCATGGAGAACTCAGGTGCTTTGATGTAAGGGCCTCCCTATAGATTATGCAGTGGGTCCAAAGTGCACAAAGAGCTTTGCTTTGTATGAGTGTCTACAATCCTCCATAATAGCCATACATAGAGCAACCACTATCGGTACAAACACCAATGCACTTAGTCTAGTCTAAGTTGTTTTCACATATAATAGTATCAAGGATTTCAAACAAGTCCTGAGCCTTTGTACCCGCAGTGATACTTTTACAAACGAGAAGGTCTTCCACAGTTTTGTTACTATCCATGAACCGTGAGCATTCTTGTTACTGTCCTTCTCCTCATCTAGCTTTAACCCAAATTTCATCCATTTCATTTTTCAATTAGCTGATCGTTGAAATCTTCGGCTAGGTGTTGGATTCTATGAGTAATAGCGTTATTTGATAAAGGCACCTTTGAAAGTAGTCTTCCCGCAGATTCACCAACTATAATGTTCACCACATCCACTGCAGCCGGTCAAATCAGTTCTTCTGCGTTGGTGTGAGGCTTTTTTTAAATTTCGCGACTTTATATGACACCTTGTAAGATGCTAGCAAAGCATTACTTGGCATTGATGCTTGTTTCAAAAATGTACCATTTTATTCTTTCACTTCTTCTAGCTTTCTGGTAGAATACTCAAGGGATTTACTAGCCATGCTAGGACGATTGGTTGCTAAGTGAAATTTTAGTTTACTTGGAAGCATGCACTCTGGAGCCAAAACATTAAAACATAATATATACTGTGGACACTCTTCATGATTGACATTTACCGAAGTAAAATCAAAATCTAGATAACTATCGTCATATTTCCGTTTCGTCAAATCTTTGCCACTGGTCTATGGTTCACCATCCTATTCTTCACTCCCACACTTCTTCTTAATGTTCAAAACTCTTTTCATTTTTATGCATAAGGACTGAAAATCAACAAAATAATTTACTGAACTTCTCTAGATTTTGCAGACACTTGACCACAACATCCTTCAGTTATTTCACTTACTGACGGACCCGGAGAGTTGACAGGTATTTATATACAAAATCTAAGAAACGAGAAACCTCGAGTAGTTACTGGCGTAGCCGAAAATACAAGTAAACAAAAGCATCTCAAACATTCGAGAACGTTCTCGAAAGGAATATAACGCGATCTAATGTTAAGACTGTGAACAACCTCGAGCTAGTAGTTCGAAAGATTTCCGACAGATGTCGCGTTTTCCTCGAAATTTTGAAATATTCCGCGGAGCCCCTGTTAGCTCGCCGCGGCGCACAGTTTGAAATCTACTGTTCTTAAATCAGTGGTTTACCACATTAATAAGAATTGGATGAAAAACAAATTACTGTGCGAACTAGACCGGTACCTCATACATGCTGAAGATAGTCCTCTCCCCAGTTAATTTATATTTCAAATATAAAAATAAATAATAATAAAAAATATAAAACTTTAAATAATAATAAAAAACAATATATATAAAAATTTTAAACGATAATTAAAAATATATATATAATTTTTTTTAGTTTATTTATTTATCTAATAAAAAAATGTTATCTCGACTTTTTCTCAAAGTAACATTTCCGAAGATGTCTTTTTACATCTAATAACTGGTCCATTTTATTTTTTTCTTTTCATGAACTTTATTTAAAGACTGACACTTCAACAAGGTCACCTTAAGTACTCTAGTGAAATAAAACAAGTAAAAGTTACCCAGTAGCATAGTAGCCTAAGATATCACATATAAACGAGTTATGCCAGCACTTTTAGGGAACTTGTCACAATATGAGAGTCGCGAGCTGAAATCCCTGTCACACCAAATACGCTCGCCCTTTTAGCCGTGGGAGTGTTATAAAGTGAGGTTAATCCAATTATTCGTTGGTAAAAGCGTAGCCCAAGCTTTTGCTGTGGGTGTTGATGACTAACTTTCTCTGTTAAATTAGGGACGGCTGGGGCAGCTAGCTCTTGTGTAGCTTTGCGCAAAATTCAAATACAAAATTCTTTACTATATTAAATTTATTACTATTAATTTTAATTTCTTTAGTTTCACTGTTACTACTATTATGTACATTACCTTTTCCTTACTTATAATGTTCTTTTATACTTACTGTAAATGTATTTTCTTGTGACTTCCAAAAGGTTTGGCGTGGCCAAGCGCGTAAGGCGTGCGACTCCTTATTCCGAGGATCGCGGTTTCGCGCCTGCGTCGCGCTAAACATGCTCACCCTCCCAGCCGTGGGGGCGTATAATTCGACGGTCAATCCCACTATTCATTGGTAAAAGAGTAGCCCAAGAGTTGGCGGTGGGTGGTGATGACTAGCTGCCTTCCTTCTAGTCTTACACTGCTAAATTAGGGACGGCAAGCACAGATAGCCCTCGAGTAGCTTTGTGCGAAATTCCAAAACAAAACAGACTTCCAATTATTTCTATTTGATTAAGTTTTTTATCATTTATCTTGGTCAAGCAACATTGCTTTTATAATTTATTTTGTTCTATTTATCTGATTTTGGGAACAGATGTTACAAAAAAAACATTTAAATGATCTTTCTGTGTAACCTGATGTTAGCTATGAAATAACTTGTCCAACATTAATATAGAAAACAACAACTTAAGAACTCCCTTATGAGTAATAATGGGCCCGGCATGGCCAAGCGTGTTAAGGCGTTCGACTCGTAATATGAAGGTTGCGGGTATGAATCCCGGTCGCACCAAACATGCTCGCCCTTTCAGCCGTAAGGGGGTTATAATGTGACGATCAATCCCAGTATTCGTTGGTAAAATAGTAGCCTAAGAGTTGGCGGTATGTGGTGATGACTAGCTGCCTTCCCTCTAGTCTTACACTGCTAAATTAGGGACGGCTAGCACAGATACCCTTGAGTAGCTTTGCGCGAAATTAAAAAAAAACAATAAAAGTAAATAATAAGTATTTTCTTAGCCTAAGTTCAAAATATTAAAGCTAAAAATATAACAACAAATCGGTTCAAATTTACATAATATTTGTCAGATATAATTTACTAAGAATATTTTAAATAACAGAAATGCTGGGGTAACATTTCCAAAGCTTATTAAAATGCATTGTGAAAACATATCCGTTCATATTAAGAATCAAAGCCCAAACATGTCAAAGTGAATAAACTCAAATTCAAAACGTTCAAAGTATCATAAAGTCAGTTTTGGTGAAACGACATACTTCAAAGTCTTGGAACTATCGTGAAGGGCCCGGCATGGCCAGGTGGGTTAAGACACTCGACACCTACTCTGAGGGTCGCGGGTTAGAATCCCCTCATACCAAACAATCTCGAATTTTCAGCTGTAAAGGTGTTAAAATGTGCGGTCAATCCCAATATTCGTTGGTAAAAGAGTAGCCCATGAGTTGACTGTGGGTGGTGATGATTAACTGCCTTCCCTCTCGTCTTGCACTAATAAATTAAGGACGGGTAACGCAGATAACCCTTGTGTAGCTTTGCGCGAAATTCAAAACAAATAAACAAACTATTGTGAATTTGTCGATAGAATTCTATAAATAAGTAAAGATGTACAAAACAACAACCTCTTTCATTGTAGATGTAGTTTGAAGTTAAAATATTTTATTAACACTAATTATAAGTGATTATTTAATGATATTAACAGCTCAGTTGTCATAAAGTCATTATGATGTTTGTATGTTCTTAGTTTACTGAGCTTGAATCAAACTGTAAAAGATTAGTACATCCCGTTGTAAATATTTTATAGTTTAGATGCATTTTGCAATTCGCAGTGTCCTCTAGTGGCACAGTGATATTTCTGCGGACTTAAAACGCTAGGATCCGAGTATTTATATTCGTGGTTGGGCAGAGCATAGATAGCCCACTGTGTAGGTTTGTGGTTTATTACAAACAAATAAAACAATCCGTAGTAGAGCTTCGTATCCTTTAAGGTGTGTAAGTTTATTCGGTATTTTTATTTCACCCTTACAAACATTTATTTCTGTAAAGTTAGATAACTTTCAAGGTACACGTTTTACTCAGGTTTTACCATTTTCCTGTGTAGTGAGCTGTGTAGTGAGTACATTCAGGAAACAAACCCGTACAATGTCTAAGAATTACAGTTTCGATTGAAAGTTCCGTACTTGCTGACTGAAACGCTTCCTGGGTAGAGAGATTTCAAAATAGAAGATAGTGAGAGCTTCCTATAGTACATCTATCTATTTTTGCTGAAAAGTTTCGGTTTATTAGCAAACCTATAAAGTTCTTTGTTGATAAAATAAGTTTCTGTTGTTGCTGTTTGAAATATCTAAAACATATATGTGAACTGTTGCTTTTGTAGAGGAGATCTAAATATATAGCAGTATAGGGAAAAATCTCTTTATATCGAATATCTGAAAGTTTCATTATGTGAAATAAGTTGGTCTTGGTATACCATTAGGAAGCTATTGTGGGTCGTTAATTGGAGCAACGTTTTTCATTTAACCAATTCTATCGGTTTTGAGATATTATATGTGTATGGCATTATCTTCATTTAGAAAAGGAGCTTTGTTGTAGGTGTAGATACATTAAATCAGAATTACTTGTTTCTGTTTCTCGTGTTTTGAATTTCACGCAAAGCTACACGAAGGCTATCAGAGCAAGCCGTCCCAAATTTAGCAGTGTAAGGATGACTATTGTGACAATATTAGTAAAAGAGCCTATGCTGAAACTTACGTCAAAAGAAGAACTACTTTCTTTAAAAAGAGAAGAAAGCACGACATTGCTTTTTAAATTGTATAATGTTCTGATATTTTGAATAATATTTCATATATTTTTTGTACCTTTTTCATCAGCTAGCTTCAAGTAAGCTGATAAGTCATAAATATCAGTTTAAACTGTATCCAAGTGATCACTCAGTTGGATTTCTTGCCTTTGACTGAATTACTTATGTATATATACAGTACACACAGACACATTAGTATGGAATTCAAATTTAAATAGTGTTAATTGTAAAACATAAGTAATGAAACTGTACTTCACTAGCAAAGCCTTAAAGTTTGGACTGTTATAATACTATTCAAAATGAATTGGTTATTAGAAAATTGCAATTGAATAACTTTGTGTTGTCTGAACATCTGCATTTAACAGGTTCCTCACGGACCAATGAGGAGCGTATTCGTTGACAAAACAAAGAGGCTACTCAGTCCGAATCTCCCTTAGAATAACTGAATTATTTTGGATATTTTTATCAGTTTAGAAGAAAGTATTTCCTTCTCTCAGTTGTATATTTATTCAAAACCAATATATAAAACATCAACGTAACTCAAACATAATTCCGACAGTGATTTTCCAAATAATATCTTTACCGCTTTAATTTTTGTCATTCATATTTCGAGTATTATTTAACTTCTGTATTATATTGTATTTACACATGTTATATACATATTCTTTTCACAGGATGTGTACTAAAAATGGACTTCCGTCCACATTATTCAGTTGAATATATGGCTAGCACTAAAAGATCTTTATATTCTTGTTTTATGATGTTCTTTATACGTTAGAACCACACCCAAGGCTTTTGTTCTCTAAATTTAAACTCCACGTACCAGTGAAAGTAAACTTTCTACAACGTCACCGTCAGGTAACCAACATAGAATTCTTGTTGAATATCATCATAGTTACCAGACTAACAGCACTGCAAACTTCTCGATAAAGAATATTAATTTATGACCAAATCCATGCATCAAATATTGGTGAATAGTTAGTTTTATTGAATTTCACACAAAGCTACACCATGTCTATTTGCGCTAGCTGTCCCTAACTTACTAGTGTAAAATTAGAGAAAAGGCCAGTCATTCATCACCACTTATCGTCAACTCTTGAGCTAAACTTTTACCAACGAATAGTGGGATTGACCGATTACATTATAACGCTCCCACAACTGAAATAGCAAGCATGTTTAGTGTGATAGAAATTCGAATCAGCGACCCACAACTTGGGAGTTAACAACCTTAACCACCTGCCCATGCCCGGTACAAGATTTGTCAAGTTCCTTTTTTATTTTTTTTTCACTTTTTTGTACATTATTATAAGTTTAAATAACTCATTAAATAAGAAAGAAAAAGACAAATCGACAAAGATTTTGGTAAATGGTCGGAAGAACGAAAGTCGATAAACAGATAACTTTTCTAACATTTTGTTTCTTTGAAAGTATTATTTATTTACGCAATTTGGCTTAGTCGAAATTAAATATGAGTAGCTAACATGACATCACTTTTTATTTCAAAAACAAAATATAAATCAATCAAGTACATTAAACTTATAGATAACAAAACTTTATCACTCATGGTAAAAATATGTAGATGTATTACTATTTAAAACATGTATTTTATTACTACTCTAGCAGTCTCTGTTTTTTATTTTTTGTTAATTGGAAAGATACGCGATCGCCTATCTATTCTCCGCCTTCTGAAAATATAAAACCTCAACTTACGGGGAAGTCACGTGCGGTACCTTTGTCGTCATTCTACGTTTAAACATTTTCAATAAAATATTAAATATTTCGTTAATTTTGGAGGAAGTATATGTCACATCTTTAAAGTACAGCATCAACTAGACAGTTTATTGTAAGGAAGAAACGCATCATAAAGTATCCTTCTTTGAACGTCAACTTCATGGTTATCATCTGACGATGTACACAATATAAAGCTGATAATAGTTTGTTTTCTAGTAGGAAGAATATAATAGAATTTCGCCCGCATAATGGCTTGAAAAGGAAAATCTGTAAACATATCTCATCATTCTTCCAAAAAGGCCGGTATGGGCAAGTGGGTTAAGGAGTTCGACTCGTAATTTGAGCGTCAAGGGTTTGAATCACCGTCGCACCAAACATGCTTGTCCTTTCAATCGTGAGGGTATTATAATGTGACGGTCAGTCCCATTATTTGTTGGTAAAAGAGTAGCCCAAGAGTTGGCTGTGAGTGGTGATGACTGGCTGCATTCCCTCTACCCTTACACTGCAAAATTAGGGACGGCTAGCGAAGAAAGACCTCGAGTTGTTTTGCGCGAAATTAAAAAACAAAACAAAAACAATCTTCCAAAAAATAACCATTATTTGGAAAACAAACTTACAACAAAACATAATACACTTGTAAACACCAAATGTATTTTTAAAACCAGGTGAAAAAATAAAGTTCGCACTACGCATAAACTGCACTGAGAAACTTAATGCCGACATTATTTATAAAATACATGTACAATGTAACAACTGCTATGGCGCCTGTATTGGAGAAACAAGGAGAAAATTGGAAACTAGATTCAAAAACATCAACAGCAAAAAACACTTTCACATGTTTCTGAACACTGCAAATCAAATAAGCACAGAAAATACCTAAATAATAAGTAAGGAAACAAATATAAACAAACACAAAAACGTCCGACTTATACAAAACTAAAACCAAAACTAAACCAATATAAACGAACACATTTATATCTATATTAATTAATAACCTAATATCTTACTGTAATGACCCATACAATCTCGTACCCGTTGACACTTTCTTCCCTAAGACATGTGACCGGCACCTGTCAGTTATATGCTCTCTTTGTTAACCTGAAGGTGACCTAAGAAGGTCGAAACATTGTTCTGTACTTTAATTTTTCATTGAATTTTTAATACCTATACCAGGAGGTTAGGGCATTCGACTCGCAATTTGACACTCGCGGGTTCGAAACCCCGACAATCCCAACATGCTCGCTCTTCCAACCGGGAGGTTTTATAATGTGACGGTCAATTTCAATATTTTTTTGGTAAAAGAGTAGTTCAAGAGTTGGCAATGGGTGGCGATGACTAGCTGTCTTTCCTCTAGTCTTACACCACTAAATTAAGAACGGCTTGAACAAATAGTCTGCGTGTAGTTTTGCGCGAAATTAAAAACAAACAAACAAAAGTTATGTGACACGGACTATTGATCTGTAAACCACACTTCAGCAGAACAAGTTGTTGTACATTCTAAGACATATGTGTGTATATATTACTTTCAGGTTGACAGAGTTTCATTTTTCTGGATAGACAAGTTTACAAAGCATCAGTTAAGATGCCAAACAACGACTTTACATGTGAAAAGGAGACTTTCAAGGATCGATCGGTTTCACTTAAACAGAAGGCATTGTGAACAGGTCAACTGTTTAATGACACCTCATGTACATTCTTTATATTTAAACAATATTGAAATGCAAAGTAGTTATTCCTTGCTGTCTTTTGTCATGCATTGTGTATACTCAAAGGTTTTCTATCCCGGGATGATAAATAGCTGACTTCTTACTTTATACATATGTATAGCAGTTTACTAACGAAGGCGCGCGTGTTTCATTCCATGGGTTTAAATGTAAAGTTAAAACTCATTTTCGTGAGATAGTTGGGTGAACTGGCAGTGGAGGAACATTACTGTTAATCTTCATATTTATTTGAAACTAAAGTCTTGTGCGTGAAAAAAAATTAAAAAAACTTTGCAATTTATTTATTTCTGCTGCAGAACGTTAATAGATACACAAAAATCTGTGCCAGATACACTCAAAACGATTTAACATTCTTGTTTCTGTTAGCCAAAGATTTGAAACTAGAATAAGTTGCACTGTCGCTGTTATCTACCTCTGAATTATAGTGTTAAGTTTTGAAGGAAGCTGTATTTATCATCTGTCACATTAAAGTAGTTGTAAAACTATTCAAACTAAATTCATGCACTAAAGAGCCATGTCGGTGTATAGTTTTTTCTTTTGATTATGGACTAGATGGTCACAGTTAAGTAAAAATTTTATAAAATCCTCTTAATGCAACACATTAAGTAAGAATTGTTAAGTTGGCAGTATTGGTTTAATATTAGTTAGGTTAAAACTGAAAATATATTTTTTATTCTGTACAGTAGATTAAGAAGTTACATCTAAATCCATGTTAAAAAACGAGTAATTCTGAATTATAGTTTTTTATTAATAAAAGCTAACAGAATAATATTCATAAGAAGATTTATTTATTAATTTATTAATAATATTTGTAACAAGATAAAATTAAAAGCGCGCTCAAAATGAGTATTTCTGACCATAAGTTCAATTTCTGCCAGAAAAATATTTTTTATTCTTTGCTTATTTCTTTCATCTGGTAAGAACTCCATTTTTTCTAAAATTTGCTATTTGTACAAAAGAATTTTCCATAGTCGTTCGTGTAAATTAGTTAGCTTTACTCGATTTAAACTGTCTTTATTTTACAAAAATATTGTAAATATTTATATTTTCAGTCATATTGTATCGGAAATAAAATACTTTACAAAATAACATGGAAAAATGTACTAAACATATCTTAGGAAACAAAACGACTTTTATAAAGTCATAAATTCCCTTTATACATCAATCATTCGATTTCACCACTATTTCTAGTTTTTCTCTAAAGTAGAAAGGTTATACTTCGGGTTGCGGGTTCAAATCTCCGTCACAGCAAACATGCTTGCCCTTTCAGCCGTGGGGGTGTTATAACACGCGGTTAATTGCACTATTCGTTGATTAAATAGTAGCCTAAGAGTTGGTGGTATGTGGTGATGACTAGCTGCCTTCCCTCTAGTCTCACACTGCTAAACTAGATCGCCATCTATTCCGAGAAATATTTGTAAAAATTTCAGTACTTAACATTATTAATTATATTTTTTCTCTCTTCAATTATATATTTTCAAATTAAATTACTAACAACGTAAGCGCTATATAGGTTGAAAGAAAAATTCTGAAAAGCTTAATTTAGGATATTTTGAAGTCATGGCTTTGCTATAAACACTGATAAACTGGTTTGTGACATATCAGAGTGCCGTTGAAGATTACTTTCATGGTGTGATATTATATTGTCATAAACTCTAAAAAAAATACAAGAAACCCTAATCACGTTTAACGGATCCCTAATACATTCTATTTAAAATTAGCTGTAACCTTAAAAGTCGGAAAAATTTTGTAATTTCACGCAAAGCTGCACGAGGGCTATCTGCACCAAAAGTCCGTAATTTAGCACTAGACCAGAGGGAAGGCAGCTAGTTATCACTACCTACTGTTAACTCTTGAGTTACTATTTTAATAACGAGTAGTGGGATTTCCCGTCAAATTATAACGCTCCCATAGCTGAAAGGACGAGCATGCTTGATGTGATGGGGAATCGAACCCACGACTTTCAGATTACGGGTCGAGAACCCTAACCACCTGTCTATGCCAGGCCTGTTGCACAGTGAAATTACCTCAATTGTATTTGTCTATTGTATGCAAAATTAGAAAGTTAAAGTTGAAACACGCTCTTTAGAATTTTTTGGATAATGTTAACAAATTACCTTCCGTCCAATTCATTGCTTTAATGACTGCATTTGATCTGAAGTTTTAAATTTAATGAATCCATGATTTTAGCTTTAGTTTTCATTTTTTACCTTACGTAAAATAACTTTAAGTCGAAAAACGATATTCGTATACATTATAAAAAAGGTCGCCGAACTCCATAGCATAGCAATAACTCATTTGCGTGAGACTAGTTTTCATTATTAAAAAATTGTCGTTAAAAATTATTTTCTTTCAGACGTTAGTTTGTTTCTGATACCAGAGATAAGGTTTTAGTATTTTTACTTTTACGAGATTTTTAGTATCAGATAGCTGAGTGAATAATGAATGACTAATAGAAGAAGTTTCTGACACAACTTGTTACCTCGTGATGTTTGATTACACGTGTTAATAATACATAATTCTGTTTAAAGTGACAAAAATGTAACTGTGGGATGTGTCGCCCACTCCAGGCATGTTATTAATATAAATTTATGGAACGAATAAGTAATTTTTATACGTAAGGCGTGTGTGTGTGTGTGTTTATGTATTTTTTCTCAGAGCAAAACCACATTGACTGTCTACTAAGTCCACCGAGGAGAACGAGCTAGTGATTTTAGCATTGTAAATCAGTAGACTTACTGCTGTACCAGTGAGAGACCCTAAGATGTTAAAGAGTTTAAAACACATAAGAAGACAGAAAGTACAAAATTTAGTTATAAGACGTGTTATTACTTAAAATTGAAAAATAATTTTAAATTATATTTATTGTTATACAATGAGTTAG
The DNA here is from genome assembly GCA_011833715.1 of Carcinoscorpius rotundicauda. Lineage (NCBI taxonomy): Eukaryota > Metazoa > Arthropoda > Merostomata > Xiphosura > Limulidae > Carcinoscorpius > Carcinoscorpius rotundicauda. The sequence goes on along the minus strand of CM022391.1, from coordinate 163,488,487 downwards.
CTGTGGTCTGTTCACCGAGAGTATCGAAATTAAGTTTTTAGCGCTACAAGCCTCTCGGTTAAGATCAAATAATAATTGTCTTATTACAATACCTTCTCTTTTTAGATAAGACAAAATATCTAATTGAAACACAAATAACTAAATAGATATGAAAACATCATACCATTTTCACTTATACAGTTATTATTTCTGTTTCTTTATTAACAACAATAATTTATGATGAATGTTTCTTAAATTAAAATAGGAATAAAATTTTGTCGTTCATGAAAGAATTGTAATAGCAAAGAAATAGATATAAAAACCTAAAACTAGTAGAATTACATTTCAAAATAATATTATGTATACACACACATATAAATATGATAAAAACAATTAATTTTATAAATTTAAAAGTTTCTTAAAAGTTCAAATTTATCCTCACTTTGGCAAATCACTGCAATTATGTTTGTATAAACCAGATTTCAATACATGTGGTGGGCAGAGCACAAATAGTTTATTATACATATTTGTTCTAAAGTACAAACAAACATTATTGAATGAAGAAAATCAGTGTTCTTCACCTCATATTCTCCATTCAAGTAGTTTTGGTGATTCAGTGAATATTCGTCATATAAATAAAATGTTCCTTCACAACCCGCCCTGAAAGTGTCAGTTTCGTAATAAAAAGTAATGAAAAGAAATGTGTATAGCAAGTATGAGGAACCTGACGAATTGGTCGAAAATCCAAATGCCTCAAAACTGACAGCTCAGAAATACGTAAATGTTAAGTTTGTTTGTTTTTTTATTTTCGCACAAGCTACTCGAGGGCTATCAGCGCTAGCCGTACGTAATTTAGCAGTGTAAGACTAGAGAGAAGGCAGCTAGTCATCACCACCCACCCTTAACTCTTGGGATATTCTTTTACCAAGAAATAGAGAGATTGACCGTCACATTATAACACCCCACGGCTGAAAGGGCGAGCATGTTTGGCGCGAACGGGATGCGAACCCGTGACCCTCAGATTACGAGTCGCACGCCTTAACACGCTTGGCCATGCCGTGCCAAATGTTAAGTACTTAAGCGCAAAAGTATTCTTAAGAAAAGACAGGAAAAAAAATGTTCTACACCTCTGAACATTTCTACTCATACAAACTAAAATCCCGCATCTTTAAAGTTCAAAATAACAATTTTTCATGTCATAATTTTTTAAACTTAGAATTAGCTTTTCATATTTATCCATAATATTTCAACATTCGAATCATAATGTAAATATAAATTTCTCCTTGACATGGGAGCTATATTTTTATTTTATTAGAACTTCATCATAATACGGGATATTGTGGAAGTTTTTGCAAAAGTGATGTTTATTTTTTCTAGGTAAATGAAAATAATATACCGTCGTAAACACTGAGATTAAATTATTCGTAGAAAATATGAATATTTTATTTACTCAGACCTTTCAGTGAATAAATACTCTCCAAAGGCACAACGGTATATCTGATAATTTACAATGCTAGGAACCGCTTTTCGATACCCGTGGCGGACACAGCAAATCGCCTAGTGTGGCTTTGCTATAAGAAAACACAGAAATAAATAAAACCAGTGTTCTTCACATGAAATTCTCAACCAAGAAGTTTTTAAAATCAATGAATATTCTTCATTTGAGGTTAAATCTAACTGTTCTTCATAACTTCAATCCTAACATGTAACATTTACATATTCATCAAGAAATTTCACTGTTCATTGGTATGTATATGTTTCGTCGGGTAGAGAACACGTCTTAAGACTGTGAAACCAGCTCATATTCATATGTCAGCACAATGTTTCACATTTTCGCTGAACAATAGAGAATTCTTATACACATGAGAAACGTCATGCCAATCAGGAAGCAATATGAAATGACACCCTCCCCTAATGACTACACTTATATTTTCCAATCACGCGAAAAACTTCACGTCTATTTTATTTTCTGTCACTTCCTGTATAAACTGCTGTATTTATTGTAATATTTGTAATGTAAGTATTAACATTTCTTAATATTTCTAGCTTCAGTACTGTTTAACAGTTTTATATCATTTGCACTTAAATTAAAAGCTTCCAGTGTGTCAGCGTTAAGTTTACGGATTTGTAGCGATAATATCAATGGTTTGATTCACCGTTAAGGAGAGAGCAGATAATTTATTATGTTGCTTTGCGTTAAAATGAATTTAAAAAAAAATCGATATAAACAATATTATTGAAAAAGAAAGACTGCTTTATGCATAACTATTTGTTGTTTTGTGATTTACTTATTTATTAATCTACTGTAGTTTCCTAGGATCATGGTTATAAACATTAGTAGCTAAAAGACTCTACTTGTTACTGTCAATAAAATTAGTTAATTCAAAGTATTTCAAAAATTAATGTGTTAGTTAAAATAACAAAATAACTTACAGTTTTAAGTAGAAATTGATTACTAATGCTTAATCTCTAGCAGTGTTTTTGAAAAATATAACTCGAATAGTAACGTTGTGCTCAGAACCCTAAATCTTTGTTTTTGAACAATAATAATATATCAAATGCAAAATGATCGGCGTTTATTTTCACGTACATAAGAAAAATAATAAAATAATGAAAAATTACATTTAGTGTCATCTAGAAATTGCAGTTTGATTGATTTACTAAAACATTTAAATTATATGAAAGTTATGTTTATTTATTTTGTTAAAATTAATTCAGTTGTATCTATGATTTAGTATAAGAATCTAAATTAAACACTCCAAATTCTTAATAAACGAGAGTTGTACAAACAATAATATGATGCTATTTTCCATCGTATTATTGTTCAATAGTAAGTTATTAATTTCACTATGTAGATGCCAATTAAAATAAATTGTTTGTTTGAGAACATAGACAACAATCCAATTTCGTCATTTCAAGTATTAACATTTTTTATGATTAATTAACAGTGTTACTTTAAAACATATTACTGTATTTAAATTTACTTTCAAAATTCATACAACTAAAGGGTTACGTTTAGAGAATTGTTTTCAATAAATGTCTGGAATATAACCAACATTTCACTGTATGTATACACACACACACACACACATATATATATATATATACATCACGTTTTGATACTTTCGTGTTCGGCTAAGCGTGTTTAGGCGTGCGACTCGTAATCTGAGGGTTGGTGATTCGCATCCCCTTCGCGCCAACGATGTTCGCCCTTTCAGCTATGGGCAAAATTAAGAAACACCAAACCACCTCCTTATACATTGCTTTTCACAAATACGAGTTTTTCAAAATAACACACCAAGTCCAAAAGACATATGTATAATATACTATAATGGAGCTCTTGCACATATGATACTGTAAAAACCTTTTTAATTCACGATGAGCAACCCTCAACTTTGTGAAATTTTTGTCCTTTGTGCATGTAAACTTGCAATAGGGGTCACGATTTTCCAGTTCGCTTCCATTTTCCGTTGCAAATAACTTTATTTTTCGCATTCTCAAGGTACAGATATAATACCATGAAGACGTCACACGCAGATTTAATGCATTGTCTCCACAAGTAATTAAAAATAATCTTTATACTTACAAAATAGTAGAACTGATTTTCAAAAAAAAACTTATAGACTAAATAAGTAAATCTATGAACATTATCACGCTAACGTGACGGTCAATCACACTATTCGTTGGTAAAAGAGTAGCCCAAGAGTTGGCGGTGGGTGGTGATGACTAGCTGCCTTCCCTCTAGTCTTACATTGCTAAATTAGGGACGGCTAGCACAGATAGCCCTCGAGTGGCTTTGTGCGAAATTTCAAACAAACAAACAAAACAATTTTCTTTGTTCACTCAAAATTATTATAATATACAAAAAACAACACAATTTATAATAACGGTTATTACAAATAATGATTTATATACAATAGTTTTACCAACTTATAAAAACTTTTTATCCGGTCTGGAACTAAATATTTTTTCGACGTTTCATTGAGAGAAAATTCATTCAGGTACAATTCGCTTGACGGTGAAGTAAACTAGATGCTTTACTGAACATGCATAAGTTTTTTACCAATTTAAATGACAAATTTACTGGAAGAAATATTGATGATCAGAGTTAATTCTCTAAAGTTAAACAGTTTGTAATCTTCAAAATTTATAAACGTTTCAAGTATAATTCCTCTAAATTTCTGATTAACAAGCTTTTATCTCAATTATATGTAATAACTGGTTTAGCGTCTACATAGATGTGAAACTTTTGAGAAACTTTCCTCGCGCCTGTAACTCGATGTGTACAGAAACAGTATACACATATGTATATTGGTTTACTACAAGCTTCGAATTCTACATCTATGACTGTTATAACTCTTCTAAATCATGTACTTTAGATATTCCACCAGAAACAGTTAAAGATTTCAAACTTCACAAATTATTTAACCTCAGCAGATTCACATAAATTTTCAGTATTTTTACGAAAACTTATATAAATTCAGCGATGAATATTTTGGTATGTGTTTGGCAAAGAATGAAGAACACAGAGCTAGCTAGTTAGTAAATTGTATTTACGACAACTCAAAATTAATTTGCTCATCGTTAACTTTCATAAGATATCAAGGAAGTTTTAGACGAGATGGAAAACTTAAAATTGTTTATAAGTTTGTATATAGATCGTTAGTTGTAATAACCATTATTGTTTGTATATTAAAATATATTTGTATAAAAATGATAATTTAAGTTATCATATAACTCGATTTCAGAGTATTTTAAGTTATACGATACGTAATAAACTGAAATAAGTTGTAATACATAACATTATCAACTTAACAGAACACTGAACCAAACACCTTTGGAATAGAAAAATGATGACTGTTTGACATTATTTTTCTAATTAAACACTGCTTTAATGATGAAATTCAGTTTAAAGTTATGGGTTTATTCTCTATAAAAACGTTGTGTTAATACCAACGTTTGGATGAATAAATGTATTAAATTTTTAATTAGCTTTATTTACAGAAACCACCTTATCCATTACTCTAATACTGTTGTTTATATTCATGATACTAAAAAGTCACAAGAGAACAAAAAATACATAAATTATAAAACAAAACCATTAGAAAGTAATTTCTTGCGGAAATTTATGCCTGGAGTGACCTTATAATTATTCCTTGAATAATACTAATCTTCTGTGACATCTTCTGGCCACTAACATTTTCGTCGTGCAACGCAATAATCTAAGGACTAAACAGGAACACTGAGGAAACTTTTGTTATCAATAGCGATATTGTGAAATAAAAAAATCCCTTTCAAAAGTAGTAACATTGATAAATTAAAACCGAAAATACCCTTTTTACCACTAACCATAATCACAAATTCAAATTAAAAAATGCATTTATTTTCTCGTAGGTGTATGCTTGTTTTTTAGAATTGTTTAAAGTTTTATTATGTGAAATAAGTTGTGTTTTATATACCATTAGAAAGCTATTGTGGGTAGTTTGTTGGTGCAACGTTCTTCATTTATTTCCATTGGGTTTTGAAACATTGTATGTGTATGACGTTACCTTCATTTAGAAATAAAACTTTGCTGTAGGTGTGGATACATCATAGCAGATTTAATTGTTTCTGTTTGTTTGCTTGTTTTTTGAATTTCACGTAAAGCTGCACGAGGACTAGCACTAGCCGTACCTATTTTCAAAGGGTAAGACTAGAGGAAAGGCTACTGGTCATTACCTCCCATCCCTAGCTTTGGGTTTACTATTTTAACAACAAAAAGAGGGATTGACCATAATTTTATAATGATTCTATGACTGGAAGGACGAACATGTTTAGTGTGATGGGGATACAAGTCCGCGATCCTCAGGATGGGAGTCGAGTGCTCTAACCACCAGATTATGCCATTTGATACTCACTGAAATAAGTTAGTGCTGTATATTACATATTCAAACCAGAAGGACTGTTCATTTACTCAAGAAGTGAGAGGATGGATTATGCTCAAATTAAATGAAAGTAACAGAGCATTTTTATATGTAGCTCTTCGTTACTAAGTACAAAAATACTCAATGACTAGCAGGTTTGGTTTGGTTTGAATTTCGCGCAAAACTACACTAGGGTTATTTGTGTTAGCCGTCCCTAATTTAGCCGTGTAAGACTATAGGGAAGGCAGCTAGTCGTCACCCCCCACTGCCAAATCTTGGGCTACTCTTTTATCAACGAACAGTGGGATTGACCGTCACGTTATAATACTCCCACAGCTGAAAGTACTAACACGTTTGGCGTGATGGAGATTCGAACCAGCGACCCTCGAATTCTGAGTCGAGTGCGTTAACCACGTGGTCTTGCCGGGCCTATATTGAATGGATGAAGTTGGTTAAAAAAAAACAAATATTAAAATATGTGAATGCAAATAGTGTTTGAGGCACATCTTTAACAAATTGGCCATACCGGGCGACAATGGCTAACGAAAAGCCTTTTTGGTTTTCTGTCTCACACAAAGAAAATATGCTGGGTCATCAACTCCCTTTGTCAGAAGTTGGTAATGATTACAAAAATACCTTTTGCTGCATTATAAAACCCTAAAAAGCTGACTTAAACGTATATTTATATCTCAAAATCAATAAAAGCTGATTCAAAGCTGTAACTTCAAGACTTTCATTTTGAATTGAGCCTTGATAGCATAATATACAGTAAAACTTGTCTCAGGCTGAATCGCACGGGACCGAGTAAAATTTCCAACTTAAGCTGGTTTTCTGGCCTAGACAAAGTGAACATGCATTTCTATAATTATATAAAGTGTTTGAGTGGCGCGATATGATTGCTTGACTCAAGGGACGTAAGACGTTTGTGAAGAAAGTTATTATACTGTTTATGTTATATTTATCAGAATAAGAACGAAAACAGATGTTTAAAGTAAACAGAAATATAAAATCTTAACCGAACTTATTTTGAAAAAAGTGTCCAATTTCAACTGTTTCGTTTTATAATGGGCTTCCTCATGCGGTTAAAGGAAAGAGAAGGCCAATTCTTCAGATATTTCCAGTTTTACAGTTTTGCGTCCTGGGCATTTTCCGGCTCACACAGGTTTTACTGTAATTTGTTTACCAAAATAAAAATGGATAATACGCAAGTAATATATTGTAAACATAACTATTTTTTACTAACACTATTCTATAGGGCTTTCATTACACGTCTTTTTTTTAAAGCAGATAATTCAATACGCCTGCGTGTGTTTTCTTATAGAAAAGCCACATTGGGCTACTACTGTGTCCATTGTGGGTAATCGAACCACTGATTCGAGCATTCTAAATACGAATACTCCCTTCTGTCCCACCAGGGGATAAAAGGACAAGCACGTTTTGTGGAATAGGAAGTGATATATAAACATTTCAAAGCTTTAAATATCTTGTTCTGATGAACAGCATTTATCTGTTAATAATGGTATTACATTACTTTAATAATTTAATAATTATTAGGTATTTGTAGCAGAAGTAAGTTATTAAACACTAAATAATAAAGTATAAAGTTGGCATTATGTAATACAGATTTTGTAGATTATTATATCTTAACTATAATACAACTAATCGAGAAAAACGGTGGATTTGTTAATGTGTTCTTTTCGGACAAACCAAGAAATACTTCCTTTCTGTTGTATTTATACATAAGTATTTTTTCGTATATCTCTTTAGCCCTACTAAACATTAAATATCTGGTTAGTTGAGGGCTATGCACCCCTTACGTTTATACCAAAATTAAGTTACTTGATTACAGAATTGAGTAAAAAAAAAGACATTGTTCATTTTCCAAATGCCACATCGGTATGTCTGTCTGGTTACACTACTAAAAACCAAGTTTCGATACCTCTAACGCTCAGAATAAAAATAGCTCTGTGTAGCTTTGGGCTCAACTATAAATATGCAAGTATAACATTTATCGACGACAATAGTTTCTCCAGTGAAGGCATCATAAGGTGGATACTGAAATCAACCAATTTTTTTGGAAGATATGATTTTAAACAAAACAGTTAAGTTCTCTTAGAACTATAGTTTCTCTTAACTCCACTCGTGTTGAATTATTATGCAGCACTTGTGTTTAGAGGACAAGAGCCAAAAGTAATTACGTTTTGGCTAATATAATAACATGATTTAGTTTTTAAATTTTAAGGTTTAACATTGGCTTGCATTGGTATTATTAGCGTCATCTTCACGCGATCGTGAAGATCATGAATACTGGAAATTAAGTAGGCGAAGAGATGAGAAGGAGGAAATTAGGTAATGATGACATTGAAGAAAATGTCAAAGATTCCTTGAAAGGAAACCAAAGAAAACTGATACATTATTGGCGTTTGTTTAGTTTCTTGAAAGAAGGTACATGTACATTTAAAGTAATTCACGTTAACTTTATGTAACTTATGGATAAAAGAGAAAAATGAGAGTTCTCGGACAAATTAAAATGCTGTGTACCAAGGTTTATGTATATATGTTTAAACAAAGAACCGAAAATTACTTTGACATTAATCTAGAGACAAGTTTGGTGGAACTTAAGATAGTTTCGTCATTCAAAACTTTTATGAGTTTATTTTTAGGCATCTATTATTTCTAAAATTTCCATACTACCTATTGTTCACCTTTTTTATAGATATATAAGATTAACAGTTTCAAATTTGTGTTTAGTTCCAATAAAAAATGAAAAAGATTAAATTCATTTATCTTAAATTTTACCATTTAGAATTTTTTTAATTCTTGTTGACACGTTGACTGGTAAACACCAGAGCTGCTGTACTTTTAGATTCTGTCTTTGTTGTTGCACATTTTATCCCAGGTTTTGGTGTTTACAGTAGAAGGCCAGTCTATAAGTTTCTTTATTTTTCAAGGGTTTTCCAGTGTAACTTACCTTAAACCTTAACGTTGTTGTTTTTATCGTTTAGTACAGTATATGGAAAAATCGATTTCATGGCTTCAATTTCTCTTAATTTGTTATGTAAATTAGTTACAGGTAAAACCTCTGTTATTATAGATACATTATATGTAGCACCAGCTTTATGTATTTTGAATCAGTTTCTCAGATAAGATAAAATAATTTCAATAATAAAACTTTGGTTTTACAGCAGTTATTGTTATGAATGAAAGGTGAATAGTAATAGGCATGTTTTACGTACGAGTACAACCATCTTGATGAACTGCCAATTTTGACCTTTTTTTTTCGTTTTTATTATTTTGAGGAGGAGCGAATGAGAAGGTTGGTAAGAGATTAAGTCAACCCTAACTAGTATAATCACGTGACTTATTGATTCATATATTCATGTTTATACCTTAGAAGCCAGACAGAACAGGTTTGAGAACATCGTAACATCATTTGTTATACAGGGAAATTTTCTGTGAGTATTTCATGAATGTTCAAATAACTAAAACGTAAAATGTTCTAGATTAATGTTAAATACTTCAATATGCTTTAGAAAACTTTACTGTTGAGTTTTTGTAAATTAATTTAGACTATATAACTGGTAAGCATTAAACATTTTGCTAACATGGAACAAAAACGAGAATCTAAAGATGGAAGCACTGTAACCTTATAACCTGGGTGCTCATTTTAGTATTTTCTAAGTCAGTGTGTGAAATAAGTGAATCAATGCTTTTATTGCAATAAACTCATTCGTTTTTAACTAATTTTATTTAAACGTCTTCAAAACCGTCTACTTGTGTGCATGTTCCCAAAAGGTTTTACTGGGTAACATGGCTGTGTTTTAAATTAATAATTATATTAGTATTTTCCTAATATAATAGAGTATCCTTTGTTCTAATGAGGGTGTATTTGTTGCGTAAGGTATAAGATATAAGTTTGCAAGTGATAAAATGTATGTCCAAAAGCTACGCATACATTTGTAAACTGGGTATTGTTTGTTTTTAACATCAAACTACACAGTCAGCTACATTACCACTGACCGATTGCTAATTGGACCGATATGTGTGATCACATGTGTCACGTTTGTGTGGTGTAGTTCAAAACATTTTTTTCAAATATTTTATGAAAACGTTGAGACTCTGATTAGGCATAAGTGGGCCAACATGACCAGGTTGGTTAAGCCGTTCAACTCGTAATCTAAGGGATGTGGGTTCGTATTCCCGTAGCACCAAATATGCTCACCCTTTTAGCCATGGAAGCGTTATAATGTGACGGTCAATCCAACGGTCAATCGTTGGTAAAAGAGTAGTCCAAGAGCTGGTGGTGGGTGGTAATGATTAGCTGCCGTCCCTCTTATCTTACACTGCTAAATTAGGGAAGGCTAGCGCAGATAACCCTCGTGTAGTTTTGTGCGAAATTCAAAAACAAACACATTAGGCATAAGTAAATGTAATGATATATATTTACGTGAAGACTCATCTCACTGGGAAACGGTTTTGGGATCTTACAACTGTGACATGGAGTTGTAACTAAAGAAGAAGAGATTCCTGGCTAAACCACAACAAAAAACAACAATCGAAACATTATGAAAATTTAAATTTCATATCTCATATTGACCGAAGGCATTTTCCAAACGAACTGGAACTCGCTGTAATACATAAGCATACATGCTTCATAGGTGAAGCACAGTGCTGGAACCAGTATAACAAGGTTCTATTTGTTTGTGAATAGGCATAAAATTACACAAAGTGATACTTGACCTTTGCTCATCTAGGGTACCAAAACCGGTTTCTTGTGTTGTAAGCCAGCATATATGCTTCTTTACCACTTGAGGGCTATAACAAGGTAAACGGTAAACATCCACATCATATAAATTAATTACAAACTTTGAAAAGAGCTGAAATTTAGATTTTAAAATAAATTCTATGTAAATATAAGTTTAATGAATGACTTAACTCAGTTAATTTTTCATATGTAAATCTAAGCTACTTTACATTCTAAATAATTTCTTAATTGTATTTTTCTTCCACAACAGATTATGGGTTGCCTAAGAACCCATAGAATTTCTCTCTTGATCATCACTATGACAATTTTAGGATTTTGCACAGGACTTTCATTACGAGAGATGAATTTAGATAAAGAAACGATAAAGTTGATTGGTTATCCTGGTCAGCTGGTATTTCGAGCTATCATCTTATTAGTTGTTCCGTTGATGTGTTCCAGCGTTATTCTAGGTATGTTGCTACACATTTGTAAGAAACGTGAACAGATTTCTGTGGTTTTTGTCTAGCTTTCAAGTGAAACTTTAATATTCTTTTTTTTCTGTTACGTTATACTGCATGAAATCTGAAATTATGTAATTGTAGTTTAAAGAATATCAGTTTAAACATGTTTCTTGTAATTAAGTACAACTTGTACTACAGTTCGATCGTTTAGTTCATATAGAATACATATATTATAATATTTTTTTAAATGTAGGTACCCATACATTATTGGCAATCTTAAACTAACATCACAATGGGTCTACTTGATAATGTAATCCGAGTAAAAGCGACAGTTAATGTATATATAGTTTTAACTTGGTTCTAAAACAAAAGGTTTTCTACTTGTAATTTTGTTAAGGATTAGCACTAAACATAAGCCAAATGAATAACAATTCTGAAAACCGATATTTCACTAAAAATACAAATTGTGATGATATAATAAAAATAGATGACAGAACCTCAAACACTAAAGTTGAGGTTTTCATTTTAGGTTATAAAACGTTTAGTATTTTCGCCGTACGTCCAAACCGAGCACCCTGGTTTTCTTATTGCAATTATTATTTGCTCATCTTGATCCTTTTCAAAATATGATGGTCTGAGTTTCAGGTGTTACGTCATTGAAGAAAGGTGACAACGTCCGTTTGGCGGGATTGACACTGGGTTTTTTTGTAGGACTGCAAATATTCTGCACAGCTGTTGGAATGATTGTCGCTCAAATTGTAAATCCCGATAGTTCCTTTGGCAACAGTGATGGCATAGATATTTCAAGATCTAAAGAACAAGTGGAAAAAGGTCAAATTATTGATATAATTCTAGATTTATTCAGGTATGTTTATGGGGAAATATCCAAATATTGTAATTGGATTAAACATTAATCACTAATGATTATAAAAAGAAAACAAAATTAACCTATTTATTTAGTCTACGATTCAGTTATTCAACAATGTTTTATTTTTTCTGTCCTTTACAACATACTGCTTGCATCTATTTAAGAATTTTACGTCTGAAGGAAAAATTATTGGGCATTTCAGTTGTCCTAATTATATAAAAATGGCTTGTTCGTTGAAATAGTATTTTAACTATCATCTAAATGGGTTATCAAAACAATACATTACTATACAGTATTCCTTTTTATAATAATATCTTTAAAATGACATTATTTTGGAAATGTTTGCAAAATAGCATAGGAAAAAGTTAGAATTATATCTTATTATTTCTTCTGTAGAGGCCAATTATGGCCAAATGGTTAAGGTGTTCGACTCGTAATCCGAGGGTCGCGGGTTCGAATCCCAATCGGACCAAATATGCTCGCCCTTTCAGTCGTGGGGGCATTATAATGTTACAGTCAATTCAACTATATGTTGGTAAAAGAGTAGTCCAATAGTTGGCGGTGAGTGGTTATGATTAGCTGCCTTTCCTCTGGTATTACACTGCTAAATTAGGGAGGGCTAGCTCAGATAGCCCTCGTGCATATTTGCTAATAATTATATTAGCATTTTCCTAATATGGTAGAGTATCCTTTGTTCTAATGTGGGTGTATTTGTTGCGTGAGGTATAAGATGTAATTTTGTAAGTGATAAAATGTAAGTCCAAATGCTAAACATATATTACTTAAACTAGGTATTGTTTGTTTTTAACATGAAATTACACAGTAAGCTACATGCACATAGTCTACAACAGGGAATCGAATCCGAAATTTTATTCTCATACATCAATAAACTTACCACTGACCAATTGGAAAAATATGATGTGCTAATTGGACCGATATGTGTAATCACATATGAAACGTTTGTAAGGTGTACTTCAGAACATTTTGTTCAAAAATTTTATGAATATGTTGAGACTCTGATTAGGCATAACTGGGCCAGCATGGCCAGGTTGGTTAAGGCGTTGGACGAGTAATCTGAGGGTTGCGGGTTCGTATCTCCGTCGCACCAAATATGCTCGTCCTTTTAGCCATGGCGGCAATATAATGTGATGTTTACTCCCACTATTCGTAGATAAAAAGAGTAGCCGAAGAGATTACGGTGGGTGATGATGACTAGTCTTACACTGCTGAATTAGAAACGGCTAGTGCAGATAACCGTCGACTAGCTTTGCACTAAACTGAAAAAAACAATCGAACATGTATATAAAAAAGACACTATGTCACTCCTTCGTTTATAAAGAGACTGTGTCATGTATCATTTGGTTGTTTAATAGTATTGTTTGCCAGAGCACTTACTTATTGTTAAAACACAAACAGAAGCTACTCCAGCAAGGTCACACTTAATGTTTAGTGACTTAGGCAGTAAGGATAACGTGTGGGCTCGGAACATTAAATGGGTGACACAGTACTAACTTAACCTTAATGGTCCTATATTTATGTAATCGTATTTATTATTGTAATGGTAATAATGTGGTGGACACCCTGACAAAATATTATATTGAGTTTTACCCGTTACTAATACATCTAAATAATTTTCATATTTTTATTTACCATATATGAAGGGGGAATTACTTTAAAATTACATGTTAGTTTGCAAAGTATTTGTTTGTTTTTGAATTTTGTGCAAAGTTGCACGCGAGATATCTGCGCTTGCCATTCATAATTTAACCATGTAAAACTATGGAGAAGGACATTACCATCCACCGCCAACTTTTGAGTTTCTCTTTTATCAACGAATAATGAGATTGAGTGCCACATTATAACGTCCCCACAAATGAAAATGCGAGCCCCTTTGGTGTGACGGGGATTTGAATCCGCGATCCTCAGATGGCGAGTCGATCGTCTTTATCCACATGACCATACCGGACCCATTCGCCAATTAATAAAATGTACTATTGTTAAGAACGTGAAAAACAAACAATAAATAAACAAAATAAAATAAAATAATGAAACAACTATGGACGAACCGCTATATGATAGCTTAAAATACTAATGAGTAGTTTTCCAGAGGTAAGATTCATACAGTCCATGAAAAAAAAGTCGAAGTTCAAAGTACTATTGATATTATTTTAATTTTTTCTAGTTTTAGCTTGTGTAGCAACAACATCGTTTATCAGGAGAAAGTGTTCGAAATTTTTGGTAACTTGTCTCTCAGTTAAGGGTATTACCAAAACTGATAGTCTTTTCTCTTTGAGTCAACTTTGAGTGTACATATGTCACCATCGATTTCAATCACGAAATGTTTCACTGACCAAAAGCTCGTTGTGCGTTAATAGTTAGAGGTCTGTATAATGTTGTGAAGGTTTAGTGGAAATTGTCGGCTATTCTGTTTTTATGCATATACTGCAGCGTTTTCATGGGTTTTTATGTGATGATGTGTGGCGGAATAGCTATCTATAGAATACCTACTTCATCCGCTAACACCAACTCATCAATATATTAGTCACGTGATTTCCTGAATCACTTTCAAGGTTTCTCCAGCTGTCTCTTCAGTCTTATTCAAGTTTAATAGAAATTCAAATCACATATGACGTTTCTTCAGTTGATGAAACTGTTTTGTTAGTTTTATTATTGTAGCGTCAATTATATTAAACTATTCATTGAATAGAGTATCACTTCCCAGTCGATCAGATACTTTTTAATATCTTCCACAACATTAACAAATTCAAATATTCTGAAAACCTTCAGACATGTCAGTATACGCTTCAACAACTTATTTCATCGTAATTGTAGCCTCACTGAGTCTTTATACTTTCATTGGTCATTGGTCATTGCTCTAAGTTTTCGGTCACTTGTGAAGAGTTTTCATCCCGAAACAAATCCTTAGTTTGAGGTAAATATTACATTAAAGTTTCGTATTTTCACTGAACATTCGTTTCTTGTTTACATTTTGTTTTCCTTTTACAGTGCTGAAATTTTACTCCCAAAATTCAACATGATATTGTGTGTAAAGGCGAGCCTTATCTAGCAGTCATCCTAAAAGCCGCAAATTTTTTTTTGTGTCTGATATCACATGTACATATCTTCTGGTGAAATCCGCGAGAAAAGAAAAGAAAAACACAATAGATTCGTCCAAATGCAAGCTTCGGATCAAACTGTTCCTGTCACTTTTGTTTTTCAAAAACATTGTTCTTCACAACGTCACATTCGAAACTTTGGTTTGTAATTTCACAACAGTCTAGAGTGGGGCCTCCTGAATGGTACTTGCAGCCAGAGTTAGCTTTACAGCAAGACGACATTTCTGCTATTCTATTCCTTTAGGAAAATTTCTCAAGTAAAGAAAGCATAAGTTGCACTATAACGTTAGTATTCATACAGTATTGCATAAAACTGTTTATGAAAAGGATAAAACAACAACAACTTATCTTGATCTTCAGCCTCATAGAATAGTTTGAAATGTCTTTACTGTAATTCATCTGGATCATTCACTGTTATCTGAACTTCTCACTCACAAATTTTTAAATAAGCCTGATACAAATGGTTGAATGAAGGTTTTTCATATCGATACGTATATTTGAATTCGCAGAAAGTACTATATGCACACAAGAAAAATGCAGATTATTTGGTAATGCTGTCTATAAAAGTCCATAAAGAATTAAACAATTGTTTAAGTTTACTCTGAAGAAACGTGAAAATAACATAAGTCAATGATAGCATTTCTTGTTTAAAAACTTCGAAATTTTATTTTAATAAAAAAACATTTTTTTTAGTCACAGGAATTGTTTTTTGTTTTGAATTTCGGGTAAAACTACTCGAGGGCTATCTTTGCTAGCCGTACCTAATTTAGCAATATAAGGCAAAGGGAATGACTTTTAGTCACACCCACCTTTAACTTTTGGGCTGCTTTTTTACCAACAAATAGTGGGATTGATCGTCACATATAACGCCCCCAGGGCTTAAAGGGAAAACATCTTTACTGTGACGGAAATTCGACCCCGTGACCCGCAGATTACGAGTCGAGTGCCTAAACAACCTGGCCATGCTGGACCTCGTCACAAGAAACAAAATAAGATAGGAAGCAAATGAAGTTAAATATTTACTTTAAGTAATATGGAATGTAATGTTTGTTATGTCTATTTTGTCACGTTTCAGAAACGCTATACCAAAGAATATTTTTCGAGCAACTTTCATGCAGGTAAGATCGTTGTTATAAGTTCTGCATGCTCAACACCTAGTAACTGACGTTTACATAGGCGTTGCCAGTTTTAACTAAACTACATCCTTTTAAGGTGATATATATCACCTTATAATATGATATATTATCATAATTTATAAGCACACACTCGGAGTGGATGACACACTTCAAGCTTTATAGGTTAAAAAAGACTTGTTACCAGGTAACCGTCAACAGGTGAGTGTCATGTATAGGAAAGTAGTACGGGTTCACTACAAGAATGTGAAAATCTACGAAATGAAGACAAAGCAAATAAGATAACGGGTTTAAAGTTACGAAATGCAATAAAACTTTTGAAAGAAAAACTCCCTAAGCAAAAGTCAATTAGAAATATCTTAGTGAGATTCAAAATAATTCAGAATTTACTGTAAAACTTAACTCATGTAGCTGGAAAAAAAATTCTTTGTTATTAAGCACACACTGGGCTATCTGGGCTAACCCAGATTTTAGCACTATAAGCCTCCAGATTTAAAAGCTAAGCTAGAGAAGGGCTATTAATAGTCGAATATCGCTGATGACACACTCATGGTGAACGTCGAGTGATTTTTTTTCTGTTGTCTCTAAACATTACAATAACTTTATGTTCAGAAAAAACATAGTGAAACGTATAGAAGAATGGAACATCAAAAGTTCTTTATTGACTTTAATATAAGATATTTTTTACAATTCCAACTGACTTCTTTTGGTTGTGTTGATTTGTTGAACGTGCTGTGTATAATTTAAACTATGAAAGAAATGGATGAAACTTTCTGTTATGTAGATGATAAGATGGATGATAGCATATTGTCTTTCATCATGTTTATTTGAAAAACTATCGGCAACTTTTATAAGTATTACTTTGAAGAAATACGAAGATAAAGAAATGCTTATCCATGAAAAAGCCATGTTATATTTTTTGTGAAGCAAATAAAAAGATACTCAAAAACTTTCCAAAATGCTACTGAGTTGAATCAGTTCCATTTTTTAACAGTTTATTAAAATCTTTTGTATTTTCTGAAAGTAATATCAAGAGTGAATTCGAAATTTTAACGTTAAAACCACTTAATGCTCACGTGGGCTAAATAGTCAAATCAGAGTATAGTATGGTCTAGATATAGATATATAGAACAATAATTTTGAACTACTGTCTAGAGGAGAAAAAAAACAAGAAGTTTTCTCTTACTCTTTGAACGAAATAATATAATAAATCTTTATGATGTTGAAACAGCCGAAATTAAGAAGCATTTTTAATGGCATCTAGATCTGAGTTCCGACCCCTCAGATCCACAGAATAACATATTAATCATTAGCTCTGCGCTGATAACGTTAAGAGGAATATCACTGCTTTAGAAACTGTTGAAACACGTGAGGTGGACTTTGTGTTTCTAACTTAAGTAGACAATATGTCAACCTCCAGAAAGTAGTGCTTAATTAATTCAGTGAAGAACTGAAGTCAGAATATCAAACACAATTATAAAATCAAATTATAAGAAAAAATAACAGATTTCCAATGTGTTGATTTGATTTGTTAAAACAATATGTTTAATGTGGCTAGTTTTCATTTGTATCTCAATATTCTTGGAGACGTGATGTGAATGAAAGTTTCACAATGAAAAGTAAACCATAAAACTGTATACCAGCTAGAAGTGAACATTATTTATTCTTATTTAGCTGGTCAAAAATTTGGTATAGAAATCAGCTTAAGCAGAAGTTTTTGTTGCATCATTTTTAACAGTGAAATGTTGTTTAACCAAAAATATTCGGGATAAAAGATTCCGAATATTATGTTAAATGAAACAAAAGCAGTCACAAGTTAACATAAAACTAATTTTCATTTTCGTAACTTGTTGTAAATAAAACGAAATAAAATTGCGTTTCAGCCTTTTAAATCATAATTAATTCTTAAGGCAAAAAGTAAGATAATTTTTACCAATGTTTTTTTGCTTTTCCTAGGAAGTAACGGTACTCGGGAAATCCAAGAAACACTTCAACGTGAGCAACATAGTTTTAACCAATCTAACCACTGAGGATCTAATAAATGACACTTATACTAAGAAGGTTATTTACGTCCATGGAGCTAATTTTATAGGCAAGTTTTTCGTTTATTTGTTTGTTTTTAATTTTGCCCAAAGCTGGTGATCTGAGCTATCCGACCCTAATTTTGCTGTGTAAGACTACCGGGAAAACAGCGATTCATCTCCACCCGCCACCAATTCTTGAGCTACTCTTTTGCCAACGAATAGCGAATTGACCATTACATTATAGCGCACCCACAGCTGAAAGGGCGAGCATGTTTGTTGTGAGGAGAATTTAAACTCGCGACCCTCAGATTTCGAGTCGAGTGTCTTAACCACCTGGCCATGTCAGGCCAAGTGTTTAGTTACCTGAGAATAAAAAAACGTTGTTCTTACTTACACATCTTGGATAAACTATTTACTTTTTTCGAGGAAAATAACGATGATCTCTTGAAAATATGTAACAATATAAAGATTATTCTTTATTTAAGAAAAATACATATAGATAGAAAGTCAGATAAGTAGATAGATAATATCTTAAGGTAAAACTTTCCTCTTCTGACATACATAAAAGTACAAGTTTAAAATATGTATTCATTCGTAGAGAGTATACTTCCGGATACAAATGTATGCTCACTAAGCGTCTTAGGTGACTGTACAGTAAATATAAGGATTTATTATAGCTTGAAGTGGGAAGGTTTTAATACCTTAGGAGGATAGAGCATAGGTAACCTGTTATGAAATTTTAGACTTAACAATGAGACAAACAAGTAAACAATGCTCATAATACATTAGTACAAAAGCCAAGCCTTAATATTTACACACAAATCTATTCGTAGAATCCAGGGAAAGAAGCACGTCTTGAGAAGATATGCACACAATTTATTGAAGAAAATACCTAAGGATAAATAATGAAACATTGAAAGTTATAATGACATCATTTCAGGCCTCGGAATTACTTCCTTTCGTTTGTTCTGTCTAACACAATAGACTTGATGACGTGCTGTAATTCTACACCATAGACTCTAGTGCATAACAACCAATGCTTGGGACAGAAAGGTATATCTTTGAACAACATATTTTTAAAAAAATATAAAATAATACATTTTTACTTCATATTGGTAAAGAGATAAAAAAAATATCCTGGATCTTTACAGTAATTATTCAATTTTTTTTACGTAAAAATAGTCATTGATTCACACAAAGATTTTTTGAGAACATGGAATTTTAAAAACGTTTTCTCGTTTAAGTGTACAACGTACACTCAGGAAGGAGGTCATAGAACAGGGGTAGTGATTATTTACTTATACAGGTTTCTCAGAAAGTGGCCAGAGTCCTCAATAGTTTATGTGTACCTATTCAACCTCCACATAAGTGAAAAATAAATGAATGTGTTTTTGTAACTTGTTATTGAACGAAGGAAATGCATACAACAATAAAAAAACCTTTAATTAGAGAAAAAGCAAAAAGCCGATTTGTTAATTCAGTAAAATAGTCACTTATAAAATAGCTCTTCGTCATAAAATGATTTGAAATAAATGATACTTAAAAATATATTTTTTTGTACTTTGTTTCTTACACGATATTTTTTCTCCTCTCATGAGTATAAAAGCCAATGTGGCTTTTCTTATTGAAACGTCTTTCTGGTATTGACATGCTACTTTTTAAAGAAAGTTGCCATAGTCATGCATTACATATACATCCTAAAATTACACGTTCAGTCTGTCTTAAACCAATTTCTGAAATAATAAATGTAATTTTATGAATGCAATTTCTCATAATAAAGAGTAATTTTTTGTTCGTTATTTCTTTGCTCCCCGAAAACATTTAGGTTGCACCCAAGTAAATATACAATAATATAATAGAAAGGATTTCAATAAACCTTAAGTGAAAGTTAGGGTTTATGAATATGTACTAACTGACTGTGATGTTACTATTGGAGTAGAAAATTACAGTTTTGATGATAGAGTTGTTAAGAAGTTTCACGAACATCGTCGTGCTGCAACACAAATGTTAAAAGACTTCAATTTTTTCGCACGCCATCAAATTGTAAACTTTACCAAGTTTTTCTTTGTTTCTTTTGCATGTCAGTATTTTTAGCTTAATGTTAATATGATTTAACATGAGATGATTAAATATTTGTGACCTTCACTGTGCAACACGAAAATTGTTTTTTTATTGTGACTTGAGTGATGTAACATGCAAAGCTTTTATGTGTTGTAAGAACATTAAATACTTATATATACTTTCTTTATTATGATCTGTGTTATGCAACATAAAGTTTATAAGCAGTTTTTTATTGTGCAATGTATTGTGCTATTTGCAAAAATTATTTGTTTTGCTTTTGTCATTTATTGTAATTTGTGATGTGTAACATCAATAACTCGTAACTGCTCATTGAGAAAATAATCTTTCTTTAATTAGGTTTGATGATATTTTCATGTATCTTTGGCTGTGCAATGATAGTTTTGGATGACAAGGCTGCCGTTTTGAAGGACCTGATCAAACAAATCAATGAGGTTATTATGAAGATATTCCAATACATGTTATGGTAGGTTGTTGGATACAAAGAATTTTAAAAGAATGGCCTTTGTACTGCTGTTTCAATATTATTGAATTAACAGTGTAATGAAGGCAATGTTGTAACAAAATATATATACGTTTTAGTACTTTATAATCATGATACCAACACGGAAGTGTTTCTTTTAGATAGCTGTTGTTTAAATTATAGTCAGATACCATAGCATCATTTCATAAATATTTGCCTATTTTGCCTAAATCATACGATTAACGTAACCGTGAAGGCTGATATTGTAGAAATGGACAACCTCTGAATACTGGAAATTCAATAATTAGGGGTAACCAATACAGTGGAAAATTTTAGAGTTAAAATAACAGTGAAGTTGTGTATAATTTTCAGACAAGAACATTTGGATTTGGAGTGGTTCTGAAGATTAATGAAACCTCAGACAAAGTTGTAGTTGTGATTCTTCTCACTATAAGTAGTTTAGCCCCTGGTGTTGTTTAGTATATTGGAGCTGAAGTTCGCCATTAAATCTGTTTCATTAAGACGTAGGTGAGTTAAAAGAGTGATAATCATTCCTACTTGTCGTTCAAAAAACGGGCTTGAGTTGCCGAATAATTAACGTCTATCCCATAGTTCAAAACTAGGGAAAGCTGCGTGTTACTCAATTCAACTAATATTTCAAACATAATCAATTTACGTGAATATTGTTTTTTGAAAATTGTATTCGATTAAAATTTCGACGTATCGTAAATTTACTAATAATAGTGTGTTTATTTGTAGTAAAGCCATCTTGGGTTATCTGATGTGTCTGACACAGAAAATAAAAACCCGGATATTAACAATGCCAGTCCGGAAACTTACCGCTGTCCTACGTAAACACATAATACGGTTAATTACATTTTGGGCCCTAATCTGAGATGGTTATCTTTAAGAAAACCGAGCGTTAAGGTGATCTAACATGAGGTGTTGCTATGGCTTTTCAGACGGGAAAATTCTAAATACGTGATTAAATGTTTATAAAATTTAATAGAGACCGAATGAAAAATTAATATTTATTCATTCAAGATAAAGAAATCTTTGTAATGGATGAAAGAACATCGTAAGTGTTTTTGTAACGTTTTGTATAAGATGTATGGGTATATACACATTCGATAACAATGTCCTCATTTCTTGGAAATTTGTAACTGTCTGTATGTAATATTACTTAAGATCTTACATAAGAAAAGCTCCGAAAGAGAGAATAAAAAAGTCATTTGTTTCCTTTTCCTGAACAAATATAACCTTGACGTTGAACGTATAATTCCTTCAAAATCAAGGTTTACTGAATGATGTAATCGATATGTTTATGTTATACCACTGTTAGTTTTTGAATATCACGCTATGCAACATGTGAACAAAAAGGCTAGATCAAAGTCCCTTAATTTTCAAACATAGTTATTAATTTAGATATGTTGGTTATAGAGAGGAAAACCAGTCAATAGTTTCATTCGTCACCCTTTCGAGACGGGTCACGGGTCAAAGGTTATATCATCACCTTTGTTCACTTGTATTCAAAATTTTATTGAACTACTATTTTCTTAATTTACGTCAATAAGTGTGGAATAAAATTGTAGTTTATAATTCAAACTTTATTATTACATAGGAATCAATTTCGTTATTTAAAAGTAAATATAAAAAACACATCTAAATACAGATTTTATTGTGTCACGTAGTACTTAAATGTATGAAGCTACAGTATATGAGAACCTTATATCTTTATATTTTGCTGAAATATTGTTTATGTACTGAATCGAACACGGTGACTCTCTCACCTCTTTCCATTTCTGGAAATAGTTCCTTTTATTCACTTACTTCAATATACGACATATGAAAAACGAATTAACAGCTTAGAATGTACCCTTAGTGGTTTTCCCAGCCATTTTAATATCTTAGAACACTACTTCATTCTTTTGAACCAAAATTTCAAAAAAGTAGGTTGTGTCTTTAGTCTGTTCGAAGTTTCATATTTTTTTTAAAATAAAAGTACATCTTAGTTACTGAGCATTATTATAGTGAAATTTTATGATATTAGTGAAGGTATTTATAATTTTTGGTTATTCAACTTTATATTTGAACAATTTTATTCATCTTTTACAACCGGCACGTGAAAAATTTTAAAAGGCTGAGCAACCTATGCTCAGGAGGAACAATTTAATATGTAAACTAAAGGTCAGTTTTATATTCCTGGATGCGTATCATGAGTGCAGATGCTCCGCATTATTCCAAGTTATGTGATGCTTGCTCGGCGTGACTGGAAAGTAATTAAAATAAAAAAATAGTAGTGAAAATATATAGCATTATGATACTTAAACTACTTAGACTATATAAACATATGTATTCTGATGTTATAATATGCAATGAATCTTGCACAAAAAAGCATAATTTATGTTTATTTTCTAATTTTCTACAAGGTATGTTTGTTTGTTTTAATTTTCGCATAAAGCGACACGACGGTTATTTGCGCTAGCCGTCCCAAATTTAGCAGTATAAGGAAAGAGGAAAGGCAGCTAGTCATCACCACCCACCGCCAACTCTTGGGCTAATCTTTTACCAACGAGTAGTGGGTTTGACCTTCACATTATAACGCTCCCAAGACTGAAAGAGCAAGCGTGTTAATGTAACGGTGATTCAAATCTGTGACCCTCACATTATGAGTCGAGTGCCCTCGCCATCTGGCCAAAACGGGCATACAAGATTGAAATGACAGACCCCACATAGAATATAGAATATATAATAAAATATAATATTTACTCAAAACAAACGTTTGAAATGTATTTACGAGGATTTAGAGATTACGCAAGTAATACTTGAGATTTTTTGGAGCGAAAAATAGTTTTCTTAATAAAAACATGAAATCGATTTACACACAGACTAGCAACAAAACAAATGCAAATCGGTGGCTCAATGGTATGTTCCGATGTGTCGGTATTTGAGTATTGTTGTTAAATACCCAGGAGGGTCAGGAACATTTGACCTCTTCCTCCTTCCCGAACATTCATAGCATCAAAACAAAAATTTTTTTGATTTTTTCTTCTTCTTCTTATTTATTTATTTATTCTTCTTCTCATTATTATTACTATTATTATTACTATTATTATTATTATTTTATAGCTTTGGGCCAGAGTAAAAGTATAACTTGATGCTCAGGCCCATTTCAGGCTCAGACCATGCATGGACGAACAAGAATTTTTTTTTAATTCTCTCTTGTGTTTTTTTTTCTTTATATGTATTTTTTAAAAGAAAGAATGCTACTACTACTACGTGTAGTAGCACGCACACACACACAAATAAAAGTAAGTGTATTAATAATTATTATTCAATAATTGTATGATAAATAGTAAACAAGGACTAAGAGTCTAGTGCATAGTGGCCAGCTTGAGTTACATTACTTAAATATAAGTTAAAAGAGGAGAGGTATTTAGGACTATATTTATTATGTACGTGATATCTGTCGAGATCACACATTAATTCATTTTTATGCCAATTCTTATTGAAGTATTTTAGAGTGTTATGCAGGAGTCTTTCAGATATTGTGTCTATGTTTGCATACTTGTGCATGAATGTGGTTGAGGGGCTACGTGGTACTTTATAAGCTGAAGTTAGTACTGAATTTTGTATACGTTGAAGTTTCTGTATATGTGTAGGTGCTATGTTAATCCATGCAGGTGATGCATATTCTATTGTTGGTCTAATGTACGTTTTGTAGATTTTAAGTATGTTTGCTGGTGATGTTCCTTGGTTTTTACCTGAAAGACTTCTTACATAATTTGCTCTTTTCCAGATTCGTGTCAGTACATTTTTTATGTGTGGTTTCCACGTTAATTTTGAGTCATAGGTTAGAAATTGAGCAGAAGTAGCAGTCAGTAAAAGTGATCCATTCATATATAGTTTTGGTGGATCATTTTTTAGCTTGTTCCGTCTGCTGAGTAATATAACTTGGGTTTTTGGGATATTGATTTTGATTCGGTATTTCTGGCAGTATTCTTCAATGCTGTTTAGGACTGACTGCAGGTTCGTTGCTGCTATCGATAGAGTGGGGGCACTTTTCCAGACTGCTACAACGTCAGCGAACTGTGATGCATAACCTAAATTTAGGTCCGACAGAGGCATATTGCTCATGTACATGATAAATAGTATAGGGCTAACAACCCCTCCCTGCGGAACTCCTGCTACGGGTGAAAAGGGCCCTGAGTGGGCCCCATTTACATTAACTTTATACATTCTGTTATCCAGGAAGTTGGAGAGCCAGCGAATAGTTTAGTGGTATGTCTGCGGACTTACAACGTCTGTTAAAAAAATACGCGAACTGTATGAGTTGAGCGGTTCCAATTGGTTCCAGAGGAATCCGCTTGGTGTCGCTAGGTTTGCACAAATCAGCTGATTACGACGCCATTTCTCGATTGGAGATATCTTTATTTGTATATTAGCTATGCGGTTTTATGTGAAATGCGAGTTTTTCGTTTGGCGGATTCCGGAATGATTGACCTGAAGAAGCAACGACTTGCTGTGAAATTTTGTGTTAAACTTGGAAAATCTGCGACTGAAACTTTTGCTATGCTTAACACGGCTTACTGTGATGTTGCTATGAAGCGTACGGCATGTTTCAAGTGGCATAAACGTTTTAAGGATGGTCGACAGTCCATTGAAGATGATGAGCGTCCTGAAGTCCTTCCACGTCAACTGACGACCCACACGTCGACAAAATCAACACCCTGGTGCGGGCAAATCGACGTCTGACTGTCAGGAAGCTTGCTGAAGAGTGTGGGATATCAGTTGGATCTTGATACGAAATTTTGACCGAAAAATTGAAGATGCACCGCGTTTCTGCGAAATTTGTGAGTTTTTGGCCAAACACTCGATTACTGTTCTTCCCCACCCCCTACTCACCTGACCTTGCTCCTTGCGATTTTTTATTGTTCCCCAAACTCAAAAGACCCTTGAAAGGAAGAATATTTGAGACGATTCCCTAGATTAAGGCAAATGCGACGAAGGAGCTGGAGGACATTACAAACGAAGCGTACCAGGACTTTCAACAAGGGGAAACACCCGTTGGGATAAGTGTGTGCGTTGGGGAGGAAAGTACTTTGAAGGGGTCATGGACATGTAACTTCTAAATAAAGTTCATTTTGTTTTATGACGTCAGTCCGCGTATTTTTTAACAGCCCTCGTACAACGCTACAAACGACGTTTCAATACCAGTGGTAAGTAGAGCACAGAAAGCGCCGTGTGCAGTTTTGTTCTTAATTTAAAATAAAAAGTCAAATTATTTTCACGAACAAATCTTCAGTGTTAAAATATTTTATTAGAAAAATTTAATTTTTTATATACAAAAAAATTTATTAATTACTAAAATTGTAAACTTTTTTATGAAGATACACATTCTCTGTCAAAAGTTATAGTGGTGATACTTAACGTGTGCAAATGTGTAGACAAACTCGCGTGGGAATTATACCGAGCTCGTAGTCAATTTCAAAGCATAGTTATCATTAATTTAGATATATCGATTTCAGGGAAGAAAACCACAGTTACATTTCTTTATTGAGAAACACTTAATCGAATAGAGGGATTGGTTTGTGTTGAATTTCGCGCAAAGCTATATGCGCTAGCCGTCCCTAATTTAGCAGTGTAAGAGTAGAAGGAAGGCAGCTAGTCATCACCACCTACCGCTAACTCTTGGGCTACTCTTTTACCAACGAATAGTGGGATTGACCGTCACATTATAACGCCCCCACGGTTGAAAGGGCGAGCATGTTTGGCTCGACGAGCAGTGTAACACTAGAGAGAAGGCAGCTAATCTTTACCACTTACCGCCAATTCTTGGGCTACTGTTTTACGAGCGAATAGTGTGAGTGACGGTCATATTATAACATTCACAGGGATGAAAAGGCGAATATATACGTTTGGTGTGACGTGCATTTGAACCTGCGATCCTCAGATTACGAGTCGAGTGTCTTAACCGCCTGGCCATGCCGGGCCATAGTAAGAATGCCTCAGCTATAAATTCTTTACCCGAGAAAATGCGGATCGCGTTAAACGGCACATTGTGCCTCAATTCTTGGATCTTCAGCCATACAAAGTAACGATCACGTTACGCGTCATTTAAATATATTTTTTAATCAGCAATTTTTGTTTAAAAATTTAACATTTACACTTTTTTATTTCCACATTGAGGGTTTTGAAGTTTACCTGTTGCATCATAAATATAAAATCTAGCATTGCAGTCGGTAATCATATTTCTCGTTGAAGGTTTCTCTTGATGGGGATGTTTTTCTGGATGTGTGAAGAAGGCCTTAATACGCAGTCTATACTCAGTGTCTTACAACGCTTGATGTGGTACGTTCTAATTGTCCTCGGTCTCTTCGTGGGTTATCAGCTTGTTCTAATGCCTCTTCTTTATTTTATGATTGTCAGAAAAAACCCATTTCGTTTTTACTTCAATCTTTTACCGGTTGTTTTGACTGCTTTCGGAACAGCGTCGAGGTGAGTTTTTGTTCGTTGCAACTAAATTCCTTTTTCTTTACGACGTTACCTTAAAACTGAGAAGAAATATTAAAAAATTTAGGTGTGCAAAGAAGGTTATTATTCACCTTTGTAGTTTCTTTGATAAATCATTATTCTAACATTATTTCACCTATGGTTTGCTGTTTCCTTAATTTGCATTGAAATTAATAAAAGTTTTCTAACATTTGTAACACCAGAGACAATACAATAAAATGTAGCAAGATATTTACATAGTTAAACTTCAATGAATATAATTTGAATGTACATAAGTTTAAAAATAAAAAGCCTAGTTGTACTGAACTAACGTTATTTTCCAGTGCTGCAACTCTTCCCATTACGATGCGTTACATGGAAGAAGGTAATAAAATACACAGCTACGTAACACGCTTTGTACTTCCTCTTGGAATGACAGTTCATATGGATGGCGGATGTTTGAATTTTCCAATAGAAACAATTTTTGTTGCTCGTTGGAATGGTGTTACCGTTGACATTCCTACTTCCATTGTTGTTTGGTAGGTATTTTATATTTATATGTTTATTCATTTAAATAATCGGTGATACGTTTACGTTTGAATACGTATACAAATTTCGTTTATATATGTGTATAAACATAAAGTGTAAAAGTAAAGGTATCTTTTAATTTCTCTTTAATATATCAGAACAGTGTGCACACAAGTTACACTGACGTAAAGCTAATATTTTATTGGATTTTAAATATCTAAGTGTAAATAATATTTCCACTCTCATATTTGTGTTAAAATAGATAATTACAAAACTATACATTTAACTTCACCTGTTGACAGATGTGCTTTAAAAACAGTGGCGGCGCTACATGAAAGCAAGATATTTGCCCACCCAATTTTTTCGTTGGCCAAATGTATTCTGAAGGAGTTAAAGGGCAATAGACTGTTATCACATACCTGGTTGTTCAAGAATCCAGTGCTTGGGGGTTCAACAACAATAAAATAGACCGCACATAAAGCAATTTGCTCATCATCTTAATTTGATCATTGTAGAAAGTGTGAAATTTGCTCCCCCTTGTGGCTTGCTTTCTCTCAATTCTTCAGACTTGCTGCAATATTTTAAGTGTATAAAATGCTAGTGCATGGAGGATTGTCTTTGAAAGAAGAAAAAGCATGCACCTTAATGGAAATTCTGTAAAATTTAAAACAATGTTGGAAATGCGGTGGGTTTACCAAGTGCGTGCTTTAAATGAAGTTGAAACAAAGTTAGACTGCTTTGTTTACTATATTCAGCACGTTGAAACGAGTGACAGCAATCAAGACCATACATTAAGTGTATAATCCATTTTGGAGTAGCTTGTCCTGACATTCTCATACTGTATGCTGTTTTTAATGACATCACGCCTGAAGGAAAAGAAGCGTCACATATGTAGCTATGTTCCAAGTTAAATTACTTGATAGTTTATATCTCATTTAGTCTAATGATAGAATTGCAAACTTTCGGGATGACGGGAAAACTGCAACGTTCCTGTGACATCAGTACTAGAAGTCACTTACAATGCTGCCATCGACGTCTGTTACACAGCTGTACACCCTCAAATGGGAAAGATGTTTTAGTTCTAGCCATACTTTGGAAAATTGACGTCATACATAATTTATTTGATATGAAACGAGTCATCTTATTTCCAAGCATTGTTAGCTTTCTTGGAGAACTATCAGGTTGTCCAACAAGAAATGCCGTTTATAATACTAACATTTAAAGAGAGAAAAATGAACTCAAATAACAATTTTATTCAATTATTAGGTTGAGGAATAATTCGTGAGCGTTTTAAAATAATTTCATTCAAGCATTACATGCAAGACTGTACAATACTTCAATGCATAAACACATTACACCCAAAACATTGTACATGAATACAATATAAAAGAATAGTGCACAATTTATTATCATACTTTATTTCATGTTATACCTAGGTATATAGTATGCATTGTTTTAAACGAAATTGCAAGAAATTATTCAACAATAAAATATCCTCCCATCGTTCAATAAGTTTCTCAATGCCTCGGCGACAAAAGTGTTTCGGTCCAACCAAGCGCTCAGTTCCAAGCGCAGAGTTTCTGAGCCTTGCCCATTGAATGAAGGTGGTTCACTACAGTTTTTTTTATCACAGTCCATCTGCTCCGCTAATTCTCTATTCGTTTGACGTGGATTTTCTTGAAAAAGCTGGTTCAATCGCTCTTCATCAAACACAGTTGGTCGACCAGTGTGTGACCCGTCCTTCAGATCAAAATTCACATTTTTAAAGCGCGAAAACCAACGGCGGGCGGTACTTTCAGGCATTGCTCCTTTTCCATACACAGAACAGATCTCACGAGCAGCTTCGGAGGCGTTAACACCTCGATTAAATGCGAAAAGCAGATGGTGTCGAAAATGCTCGATATTGTTCACTTGACATTCCATTTAATGAGCTGAAAATGAATGCAAAAATTAAAGAAATATGAAAATCAAACTCAACATCTATTAGAGCAAAAAATCATCTACCAAATGACATGAAATATTTTGCGAAAGCGTTTCATTTATGAACATATTTTTAACTTGAAAAAACACTCACGAATTATTCCTCAACCCAATATTTTAATAGAGTACTCACTTTTTATTTCCAGTCATTAGGCGGTTCAAAAACGAATCTTAAAGTTAACGAGAGTAAAGAGAAGTGCAGATATCTGTCTTCTCGTTCATTCATATTATCACATGACAATTAATGTTGTACCACTTTATCTAACTTTGAAACTCTACCAGTTTGTTGCGAATTTCATGGACAGTGGAAGGAGATTAATTGTGTTATTGGGCTAATTCTTCAACAGCTACAGCACAATCGTCCTCAAGCGTTGCTAGAAGCAGGTCATCATTAAACTCAACAGTTTACCCGGAGCGAGCTGCATCTGTCAAACAGCATCCACCATTTTGACAATTCCTCAAATTAAAAATGTCATTGTCGTACACCTCTTGAATGCTTACGTAGCTTTGATAAGAGTTTTCCTTTTTCTGAACTCGTAAAACATTATGTGCCTTATGTGTTCCTCTAACACATCTATGATAACTGCGGTTTTCAAAATAGATAAAACAAAAACTAGTAAACAAACGATCTGGCTTTCACTTGATGCTATCAAGTCATCACGTATAGCTTATAAAACTTTAAGAATACCTTCATTTTGCCAAGAAATATGCAGTTAAACTCGTCTTATTAATAAAAAACGACATTACTTATGGTGTGACTTAATAAATAAGCTGTTCAGTGTGAAACAATCTACCCTCCCTGATGCCAAATGGCTCCAAATATTAAAGTAAATGCTGTATTTTAAAATTATTACTCCTCTAGAACCAACAATGAGCTCAATCTTAAACACATACTCCTGAAAATGATGCAAGCTAAGAGAATGAATTAGCGCTTAGATGAGTTATTTGGAGCAATCGAGGAGTTTGAAGAGCACCGCAATCTCTTCTATATGGTTTTCACTGACCTATAAAAAAATTATAAGGATAGCACATACGGCTGAGAAAGGAGCTTAAGCAAGCTAAAACTGATAAAAATCCTCTTGCAACCAATATAGCAAATCAGAGACTAAGAGGTCCAACAATATCTAGTACGCACGGAAACCCAGGTCTTTCCATTGGGGATGTTGTTAATAGGTTTATTAATAGGTATCTGAATACAAGACTAGGTTTAAGGTTAACGTTGGTTTAAAGTAGAAGAGGAGAGTCGTTCCAGTTGGTGTCTTGGTAAGTTCATACTTTTTACCATTATTCTTCAATCCACTTTTAAAGGGAGAAATGTTTGATCCTCCTTCTTCCGAAAAAAATGTGAAAAATGCAAGAATGGTAAAAATCTTCTCATCCTTTCCAATTAAATCTTTTAAACTGGACTATTTTTAGTTGCTTTGCGAATAAGAGATAATTATAAACACATGATCTTATATCTGACTGATGAACATTATGTGTTTATGAGGAGTTTACAGGTCCAAACAATTTGCACTTACAGTGGCAAATATTTAGAAAGTGCAATTCTAAGTTTAAATTATAATACGTGTGTTTGTTGATTTTTTTTCATACTAACTTTCTCTTTGAATTACGGAGATGATTTCATTATGAAGAAGGGGAATTTAAGATGATGTGTTAAAAATCAGTTGATTTCTAACATATTAAGATGTTTTATGATTTTTAAAACTATTATTTTTATTACAAAACTTCTCTTCCTATTTTTGAGAAAAAAGTATTTATGTTTAACTTAAAGGTCTCCGGATTTATAACGCTAAAATCAGGGGTTCGATTTCCCTTGGCGGGCTAAGCAGGTAGCCCTTTGTGGCTTTGCTATACGAAACACACACACACGCGTTTAACTTAAAGTGGCTACTTAAACAAATTAGGAATGCCTAAACTTCCAAAGTAATTTTCCAAGTTTTAAATGTAAAGAGTGCAATTTATATTTAAATGTAATCTTTTTTTATTCTTTTGCGCAATCATGATCTTTTCACCATGATTGTAATTTTATAAGTTCATGAACTTACAACGATCTGCAGGGTTCTGATGTAAACTCTAATAATAAAAAGTAATTATGTGTGTGTTTGTTTTCTTACAGTAAGAATATATATCTGCTACATTCACAGGAGGGAATCGAACACCTGATTTTAGTGTTTAAATCCATAGACTTACCGCTGTACCAACGGGGAACGATAATTAATGATATAATTAATTGTTTTTATATAAGAAAGTGTCAGAGCAGGTCAATTTTCTTTAATTAAAAATTTTGTTTTCACTTTGCCATTAATTATTAATGCTTTTGGCATTCCATTTTACATTTTTACTTCTATCATCTTATTAATTTCATACGCTTCGACAAATGTCAGTTTTTAAACACTTCTTCATACGTTTCAGCCTGTTTATGGTACTGGACGTCATTGCAGCCCCAGGCATACCGGCCACTCCTACACCCGTTGGCCTTCTTATTGCCCTGAAGATTTGTGGTGTTTCATCACCAGCCTACATACCATTGATTATCAGTGTGGAATGGTTACTGTGAGTAGACAAAAATAATTTGTAATATATTTTCATGGGAACGTGAAGTTCAAACTTGCATGTAAACTTGATGTTCAGTTATTCAGTCTTTTAATGTTTTTGATATCTTTTGCACCTGCATCTGATCTCCAGTGATGAGGCCTTCGGAGATATTTACTGATTACTAAGCCTATATTCTTGCTGGTAATTTGTTTACAGTTGATATATAATTTTTTTAGTTAATTTGTGTTGTATATTGCTAAATTCCTTTAACAAGCATTCAGAGAAAAACTGTCAGAGTTCGTACATGTCACGCCAATCTCGACGTATTTTGATAAATTTCGCGTGATGACTGCAGTCAAACAGCAATAGCAAAATGCTATGTAAATACACAGAGCGTGCGCTTTCAGTTGCTCAGTGGCAAATCTCCAAACTAAGAACAATAAAAATTACCTTTCAAATCCCATAGAACACGAAGCATTGAGCATTATTACAAAACAGTCGAATCTACGTGGCACCAAACATGCTTGCCTTTTCAGCCATAGGGGCGTATTATGTGACGGTCAATTCCATTATTCGTTGGTAAAAGAGTGACCCAAGAGTTGGCGGTTGGTGGTGATGACCAGCTGCCTTCCCTTTAGTTTTACATTGCTAAATTAGGTACGGCTAGCGCAGAAATTCTCCTGTAGCGTAGCGTTAACTTCAAAAACAAACAGACAAAGTATAAAACAGTGTACGGCAGTTATAGAGAGCAAGTCATACGAGAACCACAGTCAATATAAAGCCACAGTTCAACAAAACGTGCAGAACTACGTTCTTACCTCGTTGGGAGTTCAGAGGCTATGTGATATGAAAAGTATATTAATTTTGAAAAAAGTATGTGACAGACTTTTTCGATGTAAAATATTTGTATACTCAGATCATACAAATATATGAATATCAGCGGTTTGGAATTTCGAAAAAGACAAAAATAATTTGCATATTTAATGAAAACAAAAGGATATGAATTAACTTTAGGCAACAGATCAATCTAGAAATCGCTACGGTATGCGAAGTGTAGCGTATTGTAACAGGTGCTACAACAATACTTCCATTTATTTGTCTTATAAACTCAAGCAGTTGAAGGCTGAAATCAATATTGATATTATTCCATATGTATGCCTACCAATCTAGTCACCGACAAATCTTTGTGCGATCTGATTGTTAAAAGGATTGGGAAGAAAACAAAGTTTGTATTCAGTAGATGGATTGTAGAAAGTCTGTAATGGTGTGCTCTTTACACCAGACTTAAGACGATTTGTTTGTATGTAGTTAAGCAGAAACTAGAGAATGGGCTATTCTGCTCACCACGGGTATCCAAACCTTTTTTCTGCTGTTGTAAGTCCACAGACACTCCATGTCACTGGGAGGCCCTTACGACGGAACTTTTTGTGTGGAAACTATGCTGTAGGAGTGCTGCCATGATCCACAGTCGTTACGCAGTGGGTAAATGACTGTAGTTACATGAACTGTAAGACCGTTTGAGTGTGACGTATTCCATTCGAAGACCAAGCAAACAAATAAAATTCTCCATAATCTCGATACATGTGTCCCTACGTGGAACAGTGTTAAGTACCTTGACTTGCAATGATAAAATCTACAGTTCGATTCCACATAATGAATACAGAATATCGCTTAATTTGGTTTGATAAAAAACAAACAAACCTATTCTACTTTATGAAATATTTCAAACTCATATCTCTTATTTCAAAACATTTTAGACATAAATTTATAAGAGTTCAAACGTAAGACAGTTTGCACAAAACTGTATTAAAAAAAATACTTAAGCATGGTTTGGTTTGCTTTTGAATTTCGCGCAAAGCTTCACGAGAGCTATCTGCTCTACCCGTCCCCAATGTAGTAGTGTTAAACTAGAGGCAAAGCAGCTAGTGAACACCACCCATCGCCAACTCTTGGGCTACTCTTTTACCAACGAATAGTGGAATTGACCGTACATTATAACATAACTACGGCCGAAAAGGCGAGCATGTTTAGTGTGACTGGGATTCGAATTTAATATTTCCTTCTCAACGAATAGAAAAGGTTATTGTAATCAACATACTATTTATAATATTTTAACAATTCCATACATTTTGGATACATAGAAGTTTATAACACACATGGAAATATATAAATATGTCATTCCCTTTGAATTCTTACTGTGTTATTCGGTTTCCTGAAGCGATCGGTTTCGTACAACTTGTAACGTCATTGGAGATTGCTACGTTGCTGCTTTTGTACAGAAACTTTGTAAAATCCATCAGGATGAAGAGTCGTCAGCCTGCTTCCCGAACAATTGTCTCGAAGTTGTTGAAGAAAAAAATGTTACTAAGCTGTAAGAAATTGATGAAATGATGAAATTATTAAAGTCAAAATATTGTGAAGAGTGGTGCTTTATTAGAAGGTTATATTGTGTAATTTTGAAACTTCGACCTTTAAACATTTCCCTTTATGGAGAGTATTTAATCTAGTTATTTTAATGTGTATATATATATATATACTCACATGGAACACACATATATACAAAGATACAAGTAAAAATCAGATAATCAACTATATTGATCTTTTCTATAATAAATCAGCTCATCTGTTTTTTTTTCCTCACATGGTATTTGGCTCAGAGAAATTATCCTTGTATGCGATGAAACATACCTTCCATGCCCTGTTAGTTAAATTGTTGAAACAGTCTGTGTTATATCGACATTCACCTTATTTCATTAGCTTGATTATTTACCACTCTTGTCGTTAAATAATTCTAGCTTTCCCAGATACTTTGATGTTTGTTATAAATTAGTTGAAATCTTATTAGACTTGATGTTTAACAAGAATTTCTTAGTAATGATATTTATAGTTAAGGAGAGTAAAGGGCTGTGCCACACAAATATTTTCAGTTGAAAATAATTTTTAAGAAAGCGTTTTTTTGAGTGATGAAGATCTTGAAACACAGCTTATCTTCTGTGTGATATACCACGTGATGCAGTTTCTCCTGGATATCATTGTGGATTAACAGCTAATTTAAACGTCCCGCTCTAAGATGAGAAATATACTTATTATAAGTGTTCTTCTTAACTCCAAATAGTCTCTTGTAATTCATTATTCCGTCTGTATATTCACACAAAAGTTATGAAACGTAATGCCAAATTATTTAGATTTTCTTTTTTGTAGGATTTTCATGCATATTTATTATCTGAGAAAATTCGTTAAATGTTCAGGTACATAGAATACCACCCCAGATAAAGCAAAGTATTTGTTTTGTTTTGAATTTCGCGGAGCTACACAGGGCTATCTGCGCCAGTTGTCCCAAATTTAGTACTGCAAAACTACTTGAAAGGCAGCTAGTTATAACCACCCATCGCCAACTCTTGAGATGCTCTTTTACCAACAAATAGTGAGATTCACCGTCACATTATAACGGCGAGCATATTGAACTCATGAGGAAGGAGTGCGTTAAAAACATTATATCTAAACCTTTGACTAGTTTATTAATTTCTTAAAGCTAAAGAAAAACCAGCAGAAACAAAAATGAATTAAACAAAAAACTGCACTAAGTGAAAATATCCCAGGGTACAAGCTGTAATGTACAAACTTATATTTTGGAGATTACTTTTTATTACTTATACAAATTAAATCATCTACATATCTATAAGTTAAGGCAAAAATATCTGAAACTGTGTCGTTTTCCATAAATATACTCTCATGATAGTGAAGATATAAATTTTCTATATAGGTAGAGTAATCAGCTTTGACTGGAACTTCTATTATTTGTTTAGAATCCTGTTTATTGAAAAAAATGTATGATTATTGTAAATAGAGAAACTTAACATATTTTTTTCTTTCAATTTTATTGAAGGGTAACAGAACTCTTCTATTGATAAATTTAAAATGAAGATTAATTATTTTAAAGTGATTGTGGGATACAATAAAGTAAAAACAAATGTTTAAAAATTGTCTATTTGTTCACAATTTTTTAGATATTTTAAAATTGGTTGATTGTTTTTAATTGTTGAAAAAATATGTTACTTATCATTAACACTTACACTTTTAATTTTATCAAGTAATATACTTATAAATTTATTGAAAAACACAGCCTATTGTTTGATAGTTGCCCTTATTGAACTAAAAATACAGAATATTTGTGTAGTTTGAGAACAGAACAAAGAAACAACAAATCTACATGAGAATTTTGTTTGGAATAAAGATTATTATATGTTTTATTGATATTATTAATTACTGTATCTTTAGAATGGTTAAGAAGTTAAATTTTGTTGTGCTATTGATTTCTTTTATCACAATTAAAGCATAAAACGTTTTACAAATGATACCATTGCTACGGTTAGCGTTATCAAAAGGAATTATAACATGTTTTTCTTATAGTTCTTGAATTTTATTTTTTAACTGATGAAACAATAAATCTGCGTGGATGTATTTAATTTTAAATGGGATAATTTAATTTTTTGTTTCTTTGAGTACATACAACTCTCATTCCAAAAACCATTAAGGTGGAGTGGGTGTGTGTGTGTTTTCTTATTGCAAACCACATTGTGCTCTTTGCTGAGTCCAAGATGTATGGGATGTAATACAGTAAAGTTTTAAAATATATTATTTATCTTTCATAATTTTCAAGTTACCAGTAACAATGTGTTTATGAAAAGAATCGATAAATGAGCTATTTTCACACTTGCAAGGTAAGTTATTAACTTCATCTACATTTAGGTTAGTTAAAAAAACTTTATAGTAATGGACCAAATGGAACTTTTAGAAAAAAATAGAGATCGTCGTTTATTCATACACTAGTTTTTTATGCACTTTTATTTTAGCATTTTTTTTGTTTTGGATACTTATTGTAGCAATGTTACAAATTACCAGCATTCCTGCCTTCTGTTAACCGTTTAATTTTTTACCATTTATTATTGTCAAACACTCTATTAGATTGACTAAAATTTTGTAATTTTTTAACCTTACTCTTTCCATCAAAATTAGGCCTCCTTCATACATAAAATATAAATTATACTTTCTTGATGCTTTAGTAGAAAGTGGAATATTGAATGATCCAAAAGATTTACAAGGACAGGAATGTTACAGTACACGAATCATAACAAGTTATGCTGAAGTATGTAGATGCAATTATTATAGTATATGGAGAGAAATATTTAGCTCTACGCACTGTCACTGAAAGGGATAGAAAAACAGTTTTTATTAAGAAAGATAAAGTCTTGCTGGCACTATTAATAATCAGTTTCAAGTAAAAACTGATTATGTTGTTATGAACATTTACGATGTGAAATACGTTTAAAATATCAGTACATGTGCGTTACAAGCAGAACTTAACAGTGCATTATTGAAGACCTAGTGATATGAAAGGTTACGTACATGTCACAAAAATAGCACTTGTTGAGGGCAATTTGTGATTATTTTTATAGTTTAACAAAATGGAACAAATTCTTTGAGGATGTTTCAATGTAAAAAATATATCAAAATGCATATCGAGATTTTTATGCAGTTTCTCTGACTGTTACGTACTGGGTAAAGCAAAATCTACAAAGCCGCTGGTACTATAACGTTTGTACAATTAGTGTTCTACGGTTAACATTAAAGTAAACATTAAGAAGGTAACTAAACCCATTTTACTTGCTATTTTTTCAGAATGACAGATAAAAAATAAACTTTAAATTAATCAACTGTATAGATAGTTTTGCTCCACCCTTTATTTTCTCTCACATGATTGAAAAGAAGGAAAACATTATAACGACATTTCTCCTTCAGGTTACATTTACAGCAGCCACTTTGACACATTATGTACAGCAGACGAAATACTCTGCTTCATTCAATATAAAGAAATATGTTTCTCTTAAAATATTATAAAATACATGAATTGAAAAAAAATGTTTTTGCTGAATAGCCTTAAGATCTAATGAAAACACTTGCACGTCATGTTCTGACAGTCACTACAGAACAGTAGAATCTGAAATGAGATAACAAAATTGTAAAAATAAAACATATAAAGTAATACAGCTGTCTAAGAACCGGAATAGGCTATAAAATATATGAGATGAACAAGATAGGAACAAGAACAAAGGGTGGGGGGAGTTAAATAGGTTGAACATGTTGTGTGACAGTAAGGATGGGGGAACAAACCTGTGACACAGGTAAAATATGTTTTCAAAACTATAAGTCTCAGAAGCTGTAATTATGATAAACGCTTTTAAATTGGAAAACTACAGATATTTCATCAGGATAATTTAAAGATCTCGAACATTACGTTTACTTGTAATTCATTAACTTCAAAGGTTAGTATTTTTACGAAGAAATTAAATGTAGTCGTCGATAAAAAGTCAGCATCTAAGCAATGTGAGACCAGCTGAAAATAGGTAGGTAGTTAGTTTAAGCGAAGTGTAACAATATCAACTCAGAATTAATTCACTTGTCGTGAACCTGGACCGTCTATAATATATTCATTCCCAGACTAGATAAAAGAATGAGTATATATAAACCATTATTTTTAGTAACTATTTGTAAGAATCACTATTATAAATTCTATTGCTCTTTGTATATTAAAAGATATTTGCGTTAAATAAGAGAAAAGTGTGTATCAAATTTGTTATCAAATATCACAAATTTGATACATATTAATATTCAGTTAACCTTATCCACATGGGTATTTGTTACTGCGTGTGAAACAAAGTTTTAGTGTATTAAATTCAAAATTTTATTAAACTAATTTTTGTTTATGCTATTCTAATTAGAATAGTCAATAATTCATATTTTAATAATATAGAGGTTTTAAATTCTAAATTCTACAAGGCACTAGTTTAAAAATTTTCGAATTTTTCCAAGTGTCACATTTCCTCTTACCACTTTATCATCTTTGCTTTATCACTACCCCTCAAAAAGTACTAAATTAAATGTAAGTTACTCTCTATATAATCGCCGTTGCTCAGATAGATCACATTTCGAATAATCTGTTTGGCTACAAAGCTATCAAATAGAAAATCAGAGCTTTGTGACACGCTCACCTGTCACATCCTGTCTTTCATAATTCATTACCAGTTCACTCTTATATTTAATTATATATTACCTATTACTGATAAAAATGAAGGTATTGATCTATCAAATGACGTATTGTATAACTTTCTGAACGGCTAAATGTCAGTTTCACTTGGAGTACGAACAGTTTTACTGTAATAAGTTAACGGCTGTTTCGATGGGCTTATAACAACTATTGTCGTAGAGTTAGGAAGCCAGATAATTTTTAAGAAGTAAGGGAAAATGTATAACTTTTACACGTTATTAGTTTATATTGTTTAGAACAGTAGTTGATTAAATAAAAATAAACTGTGTCCAAGGAATCACTCAGATGCTTTCTTGCCTTTTACAAGATCACTTATATATGTATGCCTGCAATGCAAACACACACACATACACACTTATATGGAATTCAAAATATAAATATTTTTAATCGTAAAACATCGTAAAGTTATGAAACCGTACTTTACTGACAAATTATTCAAAATGAAATGTTTATTAGAAAATTGCAATTAAATAACATTGTGTTGTCTGATCACCTGCATTTAACAGGTTCCTCACGGACCAATGAGAAGCGTATTCGTTGACAAAACAAAGAGGCTACTCAGTCCGAATCTCCTTTAGAGTAACTGAATTATTTTGGATATTTTTGTCAGTTTAGAAGAAGGTATTTCCTTCTCTCAGTTGTGTATTTATTCAAAACCAATATATGAAACATCAAAATAAACTGAAACATAATTCCGAAAGTGATTTTCTAAATAATATCTTTACCGCCTTAATCATTTTTCTTAATATATTTAATTTTTGTCATTCATATTTTCGAGTATTATTTGATTTTATCTGTATTGTATTGTATTTACACGTAATATAATCGTGTGGTATATAGGTATTTTTATTACAGGATGCGTACTAAAAATGGACTTCCGTCCGCATTATTCAGTTGAACTCATGGCTAACACTAAAAAGATCTTTATATTCTTGTTTTATGATGTTCTTTATACGTCAGAACCACACCCAAGGCTTTTGTTCTCTAAAATTAACATCCACGTACCAGTGAAGGTAAACTTTCTACAACTTCACCGTGAGGTAACCAACAAAGAACTCTTGTTGACTATCACTATAGTTACTTGAATAACAGCACTACAATCTTCTCGAAAAAGAATTTTAATTTATAACAAATGCATGCACAAAATATTGGTGAATAGATAGTTTTTCAATTTCACACAAAGCTACACAAAGGCTATTTTCGCTAACCGTTCATAACTTAGCAGTATAAACTAGAGGAAAGGCAACTAATTCATCACAACTTATCGCCAACACTTGGGCTAAACTTTTACCAACGAATGCTGGGATTGACCGTCACATTATAACGCTCCAACAGCTAAGATGGCAAGCATGTTTTGTGTGACAGAGATTCGAACTCACAACCGACATATTGGGAGTAGAGAGCCTTATCCACCTGCCCATGCCCGAGAGGAGATTTGTCAAGCTCCTTCTTTATATGTTTTATCACATTTTGTACATTATTCTGAGTTTAAGTAAATCATAAAATAAGAAACAAAAATAGAAATAGACAAAGATTTTGGTAAATGGACGGAAGAACGAAAATCGATAAACAGACAACTTTTATAACATTTTGTTTCTTTGAAGGATTATTCATTTAAGCAATTTGACTTAATCGAAATTAAATACGAGTAGCCAACATAACATCACTTTTTACTTCAAAAATATAAATCAATCAAGTACATTAGTCTTATTGGTAACAAAACTTTGTCACTCATGGTAAAAAAACAACAACATGTAGATGTATTACTATTTAAATCATGTATTTTATCACCACCATCACAAACCATACTTTTTAATTTTTTTGTTAATTGCAAAGATACGCGATCGGCATTCTATTATCCACCTTCTGTGGATATTGAACCTCAAATTACGGGTAAGTCACCTACGGTACCTCAGACGTCATTCTACGTTGAAACATTTTCAATAACATATTAAATATTTTGTTAATTTTGAAGAAAGTATGCGTCACATCTTTAACGTACAGTATCAACTTGACCAGTTTATTGTAAGGAAGAGAAGCACCATAAAGTATCCTTCTTTGAACGTCAACTTCATGGTTATTATATAAGGATGTACACAATATAAAGCTGATAATAATTTACCAGACTCATTCTGTTTTCCAGCAGGAAAATTATAATAGAATTTCGCCCACATAATGGCGTGAAAGGAAGATCTGTAAAGATATCTCATCAGTCTTCCAAAAGGCCGGTATGGGCAGGTGGGTTAAGGCGTTTGACTCGTAATTTGAGCGTCAAGGGTTCGAATCACCGTCGCACCAAACATGCTCGTCATTTCAGCCTTGGAGACGTTATAATGTGACGGCCAATACCACTATTCGTTGATAAAAGAGTAGCCCAAAAGTTGTTGGTGCGTTATGAAGACTAGCTGCATTGCCTCTACTCTTACACTGCTAAATTGGAGACTGCTAACGGAGATAAACCTCGAGTAGGTTTGCGCAAAATAAAAAAAACCGAACAAAAACAATCTTCCAAAAAAATAACCATTATTTGGAAAACAAACTTACAAAAAACAATACATTCTTGTAAACACTAAATGTATTTTTAAAACCAGGTGCAAAAATAAAGTTCGCTTTACATATAAACTTCACTGAGAAACTTAACACCGACATTATTTATAAAATACATCATACAATGTAACAACTGCTATGGTGTCTGTATTGGAGAAACAAGAAGAAAATTTGAAACCAGATTCAAAGAACAACAGCAAAAACACTTTCATACGTTTTTGAACACTGCAAATCAAATAAGCACGACATAACCATAAAAAATATCTAAATAATAAGTAGGAAAACAAATATAAACAAACACAATATCAAAAAAGTCCTACTTATCCAAAACTTAAACCGAAACTAAACCAATATAAACGGACACATTTATATCTATATTAATTAATAACCTAATATCTAACTGTAATGACCCATACACTCTCTTCATTGAGACATGTTACCAGCATCTGTCAGTTATCTGCTCTCTTTGTTAACCTGAAGGTGACCTAAGAAGATCGAAACATTGTTCTGTACTTTAGTTTTTAATTGAAGTTTTAATACCTACATCAGCCGTCTTATTTTGATGTGCCTTGCATGGCCTAGAGGTTAGGGCGTTCGACTCGCAATTTGACACTCGCGGGTTCGAAACCCCCACAGTCCAAACATGCTCTCTCTTTCAACCGGGAGGCTTTATAATGTGACTGTCAATCTCATTATTTTTTGGGTAAAAGAGTAGTTCAAGAGTTGGCAATGGGTGGTGATGACTCGCTGTCTT
Organism: Carcinoscorpius rotundicauda; assembly: GCA_011833715.1. Classification (NCBI taxonomy): domain Eukaryota; kingdom Metazoa; phylum Arthropoda; class Merostomata; order Xiphosura; family Limulidae; genus Carcinoscorpius; species Carcinoscorpius rotundicauda. The sequence continues at coordinate 163,445,773 of CM022391.1, read as the reverse complement.
TTCTCTAGTCTTACACCACTAAATTAAGAACGGCTTGAACAAATAGTTTGCGTGTAGTTTTGCGCGAAATTAAAAGGAAACAAACAAAAGTTATGTTACACGGACTATTGATCTGTAAACCACACTTCAGCAGAACAAGTTGTTGTACATTCTAAGACATATGTGTGCATATATTACTTTCAGGTTGACAGAGTTTCATTATTCCGGATAGACAAGTTTATTAAGCATCAGTTAAGATGCCAAACAACGACTTCACATGTGAAAAGGAGACTTTCAAGGATCGATCGGTTTCACTTAAACAGAAGGCATTGTAAACAGGTCAACTGCTTAATGACACCTCATGTACATCCTTTATATTTAAACAACATTGAAATGTAAAGTAGTTATTCCTTGCTGTCTTTTGTCATGCATTGTGTATACTCAAAGGTTTTGCATCTCGGGATGATAAATAGCTGACTTGTTACTTTATACATATGCATAGCAGTTTACTAACGAAGACGCGAGTGTTTCATCCCATGGGTTTAAATGTAGAGTTGAAGCTCATTTTCGTGAAATTATTAGGTGAACTGTCAGCGGAGGAACATTACTGTCAATCTTCATATTTAGTTGAAACTAAAGTCTTGTGTGTCAAGAAAAATTAAAAAAACTTTGCAATTTATTTATTTCTGCTGCAGAACGTTAACAGATAAACAAAAATCTGTGCCAGATACACTCAAAACGATTTAACATTCCTGTTTTTGTTAGCAAAAGATTTGAAACTAGAATAAGTTGCACTGTCGCTGTTATCTGTCTCTGAATTATGTCGTTAAGTTTTGAAGGAAGCTGTATTTATTCTCTGTCACATTAAAGTAGCTTATAAAATCCTCTTAATGCAACACATTAAGTAAGAATTGTTAAATTGGCAGTATTGGTTTTCACATTAGTTTGGTTAGATCTAAAAATATCTTTTTTATTCTATAGATCAAGAAGTTGCATCTAAATCCATGTTAAAAAACGAGTAATTCTGAATTATAGTTTTTTATTTATAAAAGCTAACAGAATAATATTTCTAACAAGATTTATTTATTATTTTATTAATAATATTTGTAACAAGATAAAATTAAAAGCGCGCTCAAAATGAGTATTTCTGATCATAAGTTCCATTTCTGCCAGAAAAATATTTTTTATTCTTTGCTTATTTCTTTCATCTGTTAAGAACTCCATTTTTTCTAAAATTTGCTATTTGTGCAAAAGAATTTTCCATAGCCATTCGTGTAATCTAATTAGCTTTATCTCGATTTAAACTGTCTTCAGATATCGTCTTTAATTTACATAAATATTGTAAATATTTATATTTACAGCCATATTGTACCGGAAATAAAATACATTTACAATATAATATGGAAAAATGTGCTAAACATATCTTAGGAAACAAAACGACCTTTATAAAGTCATCAACTCCCTTTATACATCAATCATTCGATTTCACCACTATTTCTAGTTTTTCCCTAAAGTAGAAAGTTTATACTTCGGGTTGCGGGTTCGAATCTCCGTCACAGCAAACATGCTCGCACTTTCAGCCGTGGGGGCGTTATAACGTTCGATTAATTGCACTATTCGTTGGTTAAATAGTAGCCTAAGAGTTGGCGGTTTGTGATGATGACTAGCTGCCTTCCCTCTAGTCTTACACTGCTAAACTAGAGCGCCATCTATTCCGAGAAATATTTGTAAAAATTTCAGTACTTAACATTATTAATTATATTTTTTCTCTCTTCAATTATATATTTTCAAATTAAATTACTAACAACGTAAGCGCTATATAGGTTGAAAGAAAAATGCTAAAAAGCTTAATTTAGGATATTTTGAAGTCATGGTTTTGCTATAAACACTGATAAACTGGTTTGTGACATATCAGAGTGCCATTGAAGATTACTTTCATGGTGTGATATTATATTGTCATAAACTCTAAAAAAAATACAAGAAACCCTAATCACGTTTAACGGATCCCTAATACATTCTATTTAAAATTAGCTGTAACCTTAAAAGTCGGAAAAATTTTGTAATTTCACGCAAAGCTGCACGAGGGCTATCTGCACCAGAAGTCCGTAATTAAGCACTAGACCAGAGGAAAGGCAGCTAGTTATCACTACCTACTGTTAACTCTTGAGTTACTATTTTAATAACGAGTAGTGGGATTGCCCGTCAAATTATAACATTCCCACAGGTGAAAGGACGAGCATGCTTGATGCGACGGGGAATCGAACCCACGGCTTTCAGATAACGGGTCGAGAACCCTAACCACCTGTCTATGCCAGGCCTGTTGCACAGTGAAATTACCTCAATTGTATTTTTCTATTGTATGCAAAATCAGAAAGTTAAAGTTGAAACACGCTCTTTAGAATTTTTTTGGATAATGTTAACAAATTACCTTCCGTCCAATTCATTGCTTTAATGACTGCATTTGATCTGAAGTTTTAAATTTAATGAATCCATGATTTTAGCTTTAGTTTTCATTTTTTACCTTACGTAAAATAACTTTAAGTCGAAAAACGATATTCGTATACATTATAAAAAGGTCGCCGAACTCCATAGCATAGCAATAACTTATTTGCGCGAGACTAGTTTTCATTATTAAAAAAATGTCGTATCTTTCAGACGTTAGTTTGTTTCTGATACTAGAGATAAGGTTTTAGTATTTATACTTTTACGAGACTTTTAGTATTAGGTAGCTAAGTGAATAATGAAGGACTAAGAAGTTTCTGACACAACTTGTAACCTCGTGATTTTGACGACACGTGTTAATAATATATAATTCTGTTTATAGTGACAAAAATGTAACAGTGGGATGCGTCTCCCTCTCCAGGAATGTTATTAATATAAATTTATGGAACGAATAAGTAATTTTTATACGTAAGGCGTGTGAGTGTGTGTTTGTGTATTTTTTCTCATAGCAAAACCACATTGGCTGTCTACTGAGTCCACCGAGGAGAATGAGCTCCTGATTTTAGCATTGTAAATCAGTAGACTTACTGCTGTACCAGCGAGAGACCCTAAGATGTTAAAGAGTTTAAAACACTTGAGAAGACACAAAGTACAAAATTTAGTTATAAGACGTGTTATTACTTAAAAGTGAAAAATAATTTTAAATTACATTTATTGTTATACAGAGAGTCCAGGTTTTACTGCAATACCTTCTCATTAAAAAAAAAATTAAAATGGAAATAAAATCACTTTGTCGCCCATGAAAGAATTGTAATAGCAAAGGAATAGATATTAAAACATAAAACTAGTAGAATTAAATTTGAAAATAATATTATGTATATACATATATTTATATACACACATATAAATATGATAAAAACAATTAATTTTATAAAGACAGGACAGGATCAATGTATACTTAATCTAGCCAGCTAAAGTGATATATAAAGCTTTCTAGCTTCAAAAAGTATTGAATTAAGAAAATCAAAATTACACATCTGAGTTTCTTAAAAGCTCAAATTTATCCCCACTTTGGCAAATCACTGCAATTATGCTTCCAGAAAACGGATTTCGATATCTGTGGTGGGCAGAGCACAGATAGTTCACAAACATTAATGAATAAAGAAAATCAATGTTCTTCACCTCATATTCTCCATTCAAGTAGTTTTGGAGATTTAGTGATTATTCGTCATATAAATAAAATGTTCCTTCACAACCCGCCCTAAAAGTGTCAGTTTCGTAATAAAAATTAATGAAAAAAATGTGTATAACAAGTGTGAGGAACCTGACGAATTGGTCGAAAATCCAAATGCCTCAAAACTGACAGCTCAGAAATACGTAAATGTTAAGTTTGTTTTTTAATTTCGCACAAAGCTACTCGAGGGCTATCAGCGCTAGCCGTACCTAATTTAGCAGCGTAAGACTAGAGGGAAGGCAGCTAGTCATCACCACCCATCGTTAACTCTTGGGCTATTCTTTTACCAAAGAAGAGAGGGATTGACCGTCACATTATAACGCCCCCACGGCTGGGAGGGCGAGCATGTTTGGCGCGAAAGGGATGCGAACCCGCCACCCTCAGATTACGAGTCGTACGCCTTAACACGCTTGGCCATGCCTTGCCAAATGTTAAGTACTTAAGCGCAAAAGTATTGTGAAGAAGAGACAGGAAAAAAACGTTTTACACTTCTGAACATTTCTACTCATACAAACTAAAACCCTGCATCTTTAAAGTTCAAAATAATTTTTTATGTCAAAATTTTTTAAACTTAGAATTAGCTTTTCATATTTATCCATAATATTTCATCACTTTAATCATAATGTAAACTATGGAAACATGGAAACTATATTTTTATTTCATTATAACTTCATCGTAATACGGGATATTGTGCAAGTTTTTTGCAAAAGTGATGTTTATTTTTTCTTGGTAAATAAAAATAATATACCGTCGTAAACACTGAGATTAAATTATTCGTAGAAAATATGAATGTTTTATTCACTTTCAGTGAATAAATACTCTCCAAAGGCACAGTAGTATATCTGATGATTTACAATGCTTGGAACCGCTTTTCGATACCCGTGACGGACACACCAGATCGCCTAGTGTGGCTTTGCTATAAGAAAACACAGAAATAAATAAAACCAGTGTTCTTCACATGACATTCTCAACCAAGAAGTTTTTAAAATCAATGAATATTCTTCAGTTGAGGTTAAATCTTATGATTCTTCATAACTTCAATCCTAACATGTAACATTTACATATTCATCAAGAAATTTCACTGTTCATTGGTATGTATATGTTTCGTCGGGTAGAGAACACGTCTTAAGACTGTGAAACCAGCTCATATTCATATGTCAGCACAATGTTTCACATTTTCGCTGAACAATAGAGAATACTTATACACATGAGAAACGTCATGCCAATCAGGAAGCAATATGAAATGACACCCTCCCCTAATTCCTAAACTTATATTTCCAATCACGCGAAAAACTTCACGTCTATTTTATTTTCTGTCACTTCCTGTATAAATTACTGTATTTATTATAATATTTGTTGTGTAAGTATTAACATTTCTTAATATTTCTAGCTTCAGTACTGTTTAACAGTTTTATATCATTTGCACTTAAATTAAAGCTTCCAGTGTGTCAGCGTTAAGTTTACGGATTTGGAACGATAAAATCAATGGTTTGAATCATCGTCATGGATAGAGAGCAGATAATTTATTGTGTTGCTTTGCGCTAAAATGAATTTTTAAAAAAATCGATATAAACAATATTATTGAAAAAGAAAGTCTTCTTCGTGCATAACAATTTGTTGTTTTGTGATTTACTTATTTATTAATCTACTGTAATTTCCTTGGATCATGGTTATAAACAACAGTAGTTAAAAGACTCTCCTTGTTATTGTCAATAAAATTAGTTAATTGAAAGTATTTCAAAAATTAATGTGTTAGTTATAATAACAAAATAACTAACAGTTTTATGTAGAAATTGATTACTAATGCTTAATCTCTTGCACTGTTTTTGAAAAATATAACTTCGAATAGTAACGTTGTGCTCAGAACCCTAAATCTTTGTTTTTGAACGATAATAGTATATCATATGCAGAATGATTGGCATTTATTTTCATGTACATAAGAAGAATAAGAAAATTATGAAAAATTACATTTAGTAACATCTAGAGATTGAAGTTTGATTGATTTACTAAAACATTTAAATTATATGAAAGTTACGTTTATTTATTTTGTTAAAATTAATTCAGTTGTATCTATGATTTAGTATAAGAATATTAAACAATCCAAATTCTTAATAAACGAGAGTTGTACAAACAATAATATGATGCAAGTTTCCATCGTATTATTATTTAATAATAAGTTATTAATTTCACTATGTAGATGCAAATTAAAATAAATGGTTTGTTTGAGAAAATAGGCAACAATCCAATTTAATGTTGTCATTTTTGTGCAAGTATAAACATTTTGTGATTACTTAACTGTATTACTTTAAAACATATTACTGTATTTAAATTTACTTTCAAAATTCATACAACTAAAGGGTTACGTTTAGAGAATTGTTTTCGATAAATGTCTGGAGTGTAACCAACATTTCACTGTATGTATATATATATATTTATATATACATTACGTTTTGATAGTTTCGTGTTCGGCTAATCATGGCCAAGCATGTTAAGGCGTGCGATTCGTAATCTGAGGGTTGGTGATTCGCATCCCCTTCGCGTCAATCATGCTCGCCCTTTCAGCTATGCGCGAAATTAAGAAAAACCAAACCACCTCCTTATACATTGCTTTTCAGGCCAAGTAGATAAAGCTAATTTAAAGTTGAAGTCTCTAATGTTTATAGCCGAGCAAGAATTAAAAGCAAAGTTAACGCCTATAAAAGAAAACTCTATACGGACTAGGAAAAAGAGAAAGTTGGTAAAGGAGGCACCTCCGATACCTGAAGTTAATGTAGATAATATCACGGAAATAAGTAATAATATGCCATCAACTAGCAGTACAAGTATTCAAACCCCCACCCTGGATATTGCACAAAAACCAATCACAGATAAAGTGGAAGATCTTTCTGACGACGACGGCTTCACGCTTGTGCAGACCCGTAGTCAGAAAAACAAACCAAACAAAATACAATCACCTCAGATACAAACACACATACACAACGAGTCACAAAAGTACCTAAATTCGGTATTATAATACAAGGAGTTCCTGGTAGTTTCAATCAACCTCAATTGGCCAAAGAGGTCTACAGGTGTAAACCCAATACGAGAATCACTAACATGAAGCGTCTGCCCAGAGGCGGTGTTCAAGTTCAGGGTCAGGAACCCGCTGACCTTAACAGCCTATTGAAAGCTTGGCCTGCGGACGCTTTTAAACCCGGAAATATTTCAATACATCTTCCAGGAACTAAACCGACACTGAAATCTTTTGTGATGCGAGGTGTTCACTATACAATAGATATAGAGGACATCAAGGAAGAGTTAAGTAGACAGAACATAACACATATTTCAGTTGAACGAATAATATCAAATATCACAAAAAAACCCACAAACCTAATTAAAGTGGTCACAGATAACAGCCAAGACATCACACAATACATAAACAATGGTATCACTATGTGGTATCAAAAGTACACAGTCGAACCAACAAAAACACCGGCAGTGGTCGTCACACAGTGCTACCGATGCCAAAGGTTTGGTCATGTAGCAGCAGCATGCCAAGCAAATGCACGTTGTGTGGGCTGTGGAGAGAACCACCACATTACACAATGTACAAAACAGAACCCCAAGCCCAAATTCTGCAATTGCGGGGAAGAACACACGGCAAACTACAAAGGATGCCAGAAATATAAAACAATTAAAACACACTTGTACGAAATTAAAAATCCTAACACGAACAAGCCGCCACCACCACGAATAATTAAGGAACCAACACCCATCACTCCAGCACCACAAAGCACAACTACACAAATAAACACTTATGCTGCAGTGGTTAAAAACTCTTCATCCGGAATAGAAAAACTTTTACCACGTGAAGAGGTACAACCCACACCACCTCAAAACACACAACCAACAACACCAACAACAATAGAAACCACACTGGCATCTGCCATAACTTCCACTCTCTCGGAAGTAATGACAGAATATACAAACCCCACTAACACAGACAGTCTTACAGACATAATAGTCAAAATTATTTTGAAAAACATACAGAAATTCTTGCCGCAAATTTTAACCTCACTTATAAACACTACTAAACATGGCTAACTTTACAGTCCTACATATCAATATCCAGGGTGCTCTTGCTTCCAAGAAACATGAGATTGAAGAAACCACAAACTCCATAAAACCTGATGTAATTTTAAATAGTGAAATCCTCCTCTATAACTACCATAGATTTAAGTTAAGTGGCTACTCCATTATTAGGCATGACAGGAAGGATAATAGAGATCCAAACAGAGGGATATTATTAATGTATAAGACTGAACTTATAGTTCAATAACTTAGTATCGCATCCAGTAATGAATCAGTTATTATTAAGATAAAAACGCAAAATCATACAGATGTTACAGTGGCGGGAATCTATTGCTCACCTAGTACAGTGCTAGATGTAAATCTACTGAATATATTATATAATAGCAATAGCAATCTTATTATTATTGGCGACCTAAACAGTAAACATATAGCATTCAACTGTCGCAGTACAAACGCAAATGGCAACCTACTTTATCAATTTTTGGATTATACAAACATGACGTTATTAAACGATGCAACCCCGACACATATATCGTACGCACACGGCACCAGTGAAATACTGGATCTATGCCTGTGTTTGTCAAATTTGTAAATTTTCATATTGGTCACGATTTAGATAGTGACCACCTCCCAGTCTGGTGTATCTTCAATCTCACCCCCCACTTAAACAAAATCATAGCTAAAAACCAACTGAACTACAAAAAGGCTAATTGGCCAGTTTTTAAATCTATTTTAAATGAAACCTTACCTACAGAGGTACTGCATATAGCCGCGGACGCATCAGATATAGATGCATACTGTCATATCATCTCTGAGTGTCTAAAAAATGCAGCAAACAGTTCGATACCGAAACAAAAACACTTCACAACATCTCATTCTTGGCAACCGCATAAAGACATAATACACTTAATTAAAAACAGACGTATACTCCGCAGACATTACATTCAAAATCCCAACCCCACACTCAAAACTCAGATAAACACAATAAGGAATAAGATACGAAACTTGATCAGGCAACAAAAACAAGAAAACTGGGATAACTTCTGTTCCGAACTAAACCACAAATCTGATCCTAAACAATTCTGGACACACCTGAAAAGATTTACAAATACAGAAACAACAAACACAGTTTATCCACCACTGGAACTGAATGGAGAAACAGCATATACTAACACAGAAAAAGCCGAGTTATTTAAAAAACACCTGGTAAACACGTTCAAAACTCATCATGAGCCACACATGAACAGGTATTTTTATAATACACTTACAAACTTTATTGATCAAAACAGAAGCATTTTTACACCTGTATTTCCAGTCAACACAATTACACACCAAGAAAAAGCAAAAGACTGGAGCACTCAACAATTGATAAATCATATCACTGTAACAGAAGTCGTAACAGCTATTAAGAACACAAAAAACAAAGCCCCTGGAGAAGATGGTATTCAAGCTATCCTCCTAAAACAAGGCACTCAGAGATTATATGAACACCTAACAGCATTATTTAATCTCTCACTATCAGCTGGATATATCCCCGTTTCTTGGAAGGAAGCAACAATATTAATGTTCCAGAAATAAGGAAAGCCAGCGAATAAACCAAACAACTACCGCCCAATTAGCTTAACCAGTTGTATTGGCAAAGTATTAGAGAGGATAATTAGTAATCGTCTGTCAGTTTACTTAGAAGAAAATTAAAAATTACCAGAAATACAAAACGGATTTCGAAAATTCCGTCAAACGACAGACCACCTAATTCGACTAACAGAATCAATTAACGACAGCTTCAATAAAAATGAATGCATTGTAGCTTGCTTTCTCGACATTGAGAAAGCATTTGACACAGTGTGGCATAACGGTCTACGACATAGACTACTGGAAATGAAATTATCCCAGGAAACTATTCGCTGGCTCTCCAACTTCCTGGATAACAGAATGTGTAAAGTGAATGTAAATGGGGCCCACTCTGGGCCCTTTTCACCCGAAGCAGGAGTTCCACAGGGAGGGGTGGTTAGCCCTATACTATTTATCATGTACGTGAGCAATATGCCTCTGTCGGACCTAAATTTAGGTTCTGCATCACAGTTCGCTGACGATGTAGCAGTCTGGAAAAGTGCCCTCACTCCATCAATAGCAGCAACGAACCTGCAGCCAGTCCTAAACAGCATTGAAGAATACTGCCAGAAATACCGAATCAAAATCAATATCCCAAAAACCCAAGTTATATTATTCAGCAGACGGAACAAGCAAAAAAAAGATCCACCAAAACTATATATGAATGGATCACTTTTACTGACTGCTACTTCTGCTAAATTTCTAGGTCTAACCTATGACTCAAAATTAACGCGGATACCACAAATAAAAAATGTACTGACACGAATCTGGAAAAGAGCAAATTATGTAAGAAGTCTTTCAGGTAAAAACCAAGGAACATCACCAGCAAACATACTTAAAATCTACAAAACGTACATTAGACCAACAATAGAATATGCATCACCTGCATGGATTAACATAGCACCTACACATATACAGAAACTTCAACGTATACAAAATTCAGTACTAACTTCAGCTTATAAAGTACCACGTAGCACCTCAACCACATTCTTGCACAAGTATGCAAACATAGACACAATATCTGAAAGACTCCTGCATAATTCTCTAAAATATTTCAATAAGAATTGGCATAAAAATGACTTAATGTGTGATCTCGACAGATACCACGTACATGATGTAAATAGTCCTAAATACCTCTCCCCTTTTAACTTATATTTAAGAAATGTAACACAAGCTAACGACTATGCACTATACACTTAGTCCTTGTTCCTTGTTTATTGTTATAATTATTTATTTATATATTTTTAATTATTATTACTTTCTTTGTGTGTGTGTGTGTGTTAGTACAAGTAGTAGCAGCTTTCTCTCTATAAAGAAAAAGGAGAAAAATACAAAAAAATATACATATGAAAATACAAAAAATAAAAAGAATAAAAAATGAAGAAAAAACACAAGAGAAATAATAAAAGGAAAAAGGGAAAAAAACAAAAAACTTCTTGTTAGTCCATGCACTGACTGAGCCCTGAAATGGGCCTGAGTATGATGTAATATTTTTACTCTGGCCAAAGCTATAAAAAAACAAAAAAAAACCTCAAGACAGACGCTATAATCGTTCGGGAGGGAGGAAGAGGTCAAATGTACCTAACCCTCCTGGGTATTTAACATCAATACCCAAAAACCGACACAGTGAAACTTTCACAAATATAAGTTTTTCAAAATAACACACCAAGTCCAAAAGACATATGTATATTATACTATAATGGAGCTCTTGCTCATATGATACTGTAAAAACCTTTTGAATTGACGATGAGCAACCCCCAATTTTGGGAAATTTTTGTCCTTTGTGCATGTAAACTTGCAATAGGGGTCACGATTTTCCAGTTCGCTTCCGTTTTCCGTTGCAAATAACTTTATTTTTCGCATTCTCAAGGTACAGATATAATACCATGAACACGTCACACGCAGATTTAATGCATTGTCTCCACAAGTAATTAAAAATAATCTTTATACTTACAAAATAGTAGAACTGATTTTCAAAAAAACTTTTAGACCAAATAAGTAAATCAATGAACATTATCACGATTATTTGAAACTCGTCGTGACAAAGAATGTGAAGGTTTTGAACCCAAAACAAACGTTATTTACTTTTATTACGTAAGTAGAAACACGTAAATCTTTGTGCTATTGAAAGATGAGGAGTTTAAACTACCGAAGCACTTTAGATATTTTTCGAAAATATTTTGTTCATTAGGACAATCAGTTCAAGATATTATGGTCGTGGAATTGAAACTTGTCACTGAACATGTTCGCCCTCTCATTGTTATAAAGTCCTAATTAGTTTTAGTATTACTAGTGTGATGTATTATGATTTATCACGAACGAATTTCCGATTTATTATGTTATGACATTACGTATTATGATTTCAAACGGCTGGAAATTGGAATTTGAACTTACCAGTTCATTTAATGTCAATAAATATTAATTTATGATATTTGTCAACAAGATTGCTACATAATACAATTTTTTTGGGCCTGGTATGGCCTAGCGCGTTAAGGCGTGCGCTTCGTAATCTAAGGGTCGAGGGTTCGCGCCCGAGTCACGCCAAACATACTCGCCCTCCCAGCCGTGGGGATGTATAATGTGACGGTCAATCCCACTATTCGTTGATAAAAGAGTAGCCAAAGAGTTGGCGGTGGGTGGTGATGACTAGCTGCCTTCTCTCTAGTCTTTCACTACTAAATTAGGGACGGCTAGCACAGATAGCCCTCGAGTAGCTTTGTGGAAACTTAAAAACAAACAAACAAAACAATTTTCCTTATTTACTCAAAATTATTATAATATACAAAAAACAACACAATTTATAATAACGGTTATTACAAAAAATGATTTATATACAAGAGTTTTACCAACTTATAAAAACTTTTTATCTGGTCTGGAACTAAATATTTTTGCGACGTTTCATTGAGAGAGAATTGATTCAGGTACAATTCGCTTGACGGTGAAGTAAACTAGATGCTTTATTGAACTCGTGTGAGTTTTTTACCGACTAAAATGACAAATTTACTGGAAGAAATATTGATGATCAAAGTTAATTCTCTAAAGTTAAACGGTTTGTAATCTTTAAAATCTATAAACGTTTCAAGTAAAATTTCTCTAAATTTCTGATTAACAAGCTTTTATCTCAATTATATGTAATAACTGGTTTAGCGTCTATATAGTTGTGAAACTTTTAATAAACTTTCCTCGCGCCTATAAATATATCCAACTCGATGTGTACAGAAACAGTATACACAAATGTATATTGGTTTACTTTTAACTTTGTAAGCTACACCTATGACTGTTATAACTCTTCTAAATCATGTACTTTAGATATTCCACCAGAAACAGTTAAAGATTTCGAACTTTACAAATTATTTAACTTCAGCAGATTCATATAAAATTTCAGTATTTTTACGAAAAGTTATACAAATTCAGCGATGAATATTTTGGTATGTATTTGGCAAAGAATGAAGAACACAGAGCTAGATAGTTAGTAAATTGTATTTACGACAACTCAAAATTAATTTGCTCATCGTCAACTTTCGATAAGATATCAAGGAAGTTTTAAACGAGATGGAAGACTTAAAATTGTTTATAAGTTTGTATATAGATCGTTAGTTGTAATAACCATTATTTTTTGTATATTAAAATATATTTGTATGAAAAAATGAATGTATGAATTTTGTTGGCAATTATCGTAAACTTGATACACATTGATATTTATTTAACTTCTAAATTTAAATTATCATATAACTAGATTTCAGAGTATTCGAAGTTATACGTTACGTAATAAACTGAAATAAGTTGTAATACATAACATTATCAACTTAACAGAACACTGAACCAAACACCTTTGGAAAAGAACAATGATAACTGTTTGACATTATTTTTCTAATTAAACACTGCTTTAATGATTAAATTCAGTCTAAAGTTATGGGTTTATTCTCTATAAAAACGTTGTGTTAATACCAACGTTTGGATGAATAAATGTATTTAACTTTTAATTAGCTTTATTTACAGAAACTACCTTATCCATTACTCTAATACTGTTGTTTATATTCATGATACTAAAAAGTCACAATGGAACAAAAAATACATAAATTATAAAACAAAACCATTAGAAAAGAAATTTCTTGCGGAAATTTTTGCCTGGAGTAAACTTATAATTATTCCTTGAATAATACTAATCTTCTGTGACATCTTCTGGCCACTAACATTTTCGTCGTGCAACGCAATAATCTAAGGACTAAACAGGAACACTGAAGAAACTTTTGTTATCAATAGCGATATTGTGAAATAAAAAAATCCCTTTCAAAAGTAGTAACATTGATAAATTAAAACCGAAAATACCCTTTTTACCACTAACCATAATGACAACTACAAATTAAAAAATGCATTTATTTTCTCGTAGGTGTATGTTTGTTTTTAAGAATTGTTTAAAGTTTTATTATGTAAAATAAGTTGGGTTTGATATTCCATTAGAAAGCTATTGTGGGTAGTTTGTTGGTGCAACGTTTTTCATTTATTTCCATTGGGTTTTGGAACATTGTATGTGTACGACGTTACCTTCATTTAGAAATAAAACTTTGCTGTAGGTGTGGATACATCATAGCAGATTTACTTGTTTCTTTTTATTTGTTTTTTGAATTTCATGCAAAGCTACACGAGGACTATCTGCACTAGCCGTACCTAATTTGGCAGTATAAGACTAGATGAGAGGCTACTGGTCATTATTTCCCATCGCTAGCTTTTGGTTTACTCTTTTAACAACGAAGAGAGGGATTGACCATTATTTTATAACGATCCTATGACTGGAAGGACGAACATGTTTAGTGTGATGGAAATTCGAGTCCGCGATCCTCAGGATGGGAGTCGAGCGCTCTAACCACCAGATTATGCCATTTGATACTCACTGAAACAAGTTAGTGCTGTATATTACATATTCAAACCAGAAGAACTGTTCATTTACTCAAAAAGTGAGAGGAGTGGATTATGCTCAAATTAAATAAAAAGTAACAAAGTATTTTGATATGTAGCTCTTCGTCACTGAGTACAAATATACTCAATGACTAGCAGGTTTGGTTTGGTTTGAATTTCACGCAAAACTACCCTAGCGCTATTTGTGTTAGCCGTGTAAGACTATAGGGAAGGCAGCTAGTCATCACCCCCACTGCCAACTCTTGGGCTACTCTTCTATCAACGAACAGTGGGATTGACCGTCACGTTATAATATACCCCCACGGCTGAAAGTACTAACACGTTTGGCGTGATGGAGATTCGAACCAGCCACCCTCGAATTCTGAGTCGAGTGCGTTAACCACGTGGTCTTGCCGGGCCCAGAATTAATGGATGAAGTTGGTTAAAAAAACAATAAATTTTAAAATATATGAATGCAAATAGTGTTTGAGGCACATCCTTAATAAATTGGCCATACCGGGCGACAATGGCTAACGAAAAGCCTTATTGGTTTTCTGTCTCACACAAAAAAAATATGCTGGCTCATCAACTCCCTTTGTCAGAAGTTGGTAATGATTACAAAAATACCTTTTGCTGCATTATAAAACTCTAAAAGGCTGACTTAAACGTATATTTATATCTCAAAATCAATAAAAGCTGATTCAAAGCTGTACCTTCAAGACTTTCATTTTGAATTGAGCCTGGATAGCATAATATACAGTAAAACTTGTCTCAGGCTGAATCGCACGGGACCGAGTAAAATTTCCAACTTAAGCTGGTTTTCTGGCTTAGACATAGTGAACATGCATTTCTATAATTACATAAAGTGTTTGAGTGGCGCGATATGATTGCTTGACTCAAGGGACGTAAGACGTTTGTGAAGAAAGTTATTATACTGTTTATGTTATATTTATCAGAATAAGAACGAAAACAGATGTTTAGGGTAAACAGAAATATAAAATCTTAACCGTACATATTTTGAAAAAAGTGTCCAATTTCAACTGTTTCGGTTTATAATGGGCTTCCTCATGCGGTTAAAGGTAAGAGAAGGCCAATTCTTCAGATATTTCCAGTTTTACATGTTTTGCGTCCTGGGCATTTTCCGGCTAACACAGGTTTTACTGTAATTTGTTTACCAAAATAAAAATGGATAATACGCGAGTAATATATTGTAAACATAACTATTTTTTACTAACACTATTCTATGGGGCTTTCATTACACGTCTTTTTTTTTTAAAGCAGATAATTGAATACGCCTGCGTGTGTTTTCTTATAGAAAAGCCACATTGGGCTACTACTGTGCCCATTGTGGGTAATCGAACCACTGATTCGAGCATTCTAAATACGAATACTCCCTTCTGTCCCACCACGGGATAAAAGGACAAGCACGTTTTGGGGAATAGGAAGTGATATGTAAACATTTCAAAGCTTTAAATATCTTGTTCTGATGAACAGCATTTATCTGTTAATAATGGTATTACATTACTTTAATAATTTAATAATTATTAGGTATTTGTAGCAAAAGTAAGTTATTAAACACTAAATAATAAAGTATAAAGTTGGCATTATGTAATACAGATTTTGTAGATTATTATATCTTAACTATAATACAACTAATCGAGAATAACGGTGGATTTGTTAATGTGTTCTTTTCGGACAAACCAAGAAATAATTCCTTTCTGTTGTATTTATACATAAGTATTTTTTCGTATGTCTCTTTAGCCCTACTAAACATTAAATATCTGGTTAGTTGAGGGCTATGCACCCCTTACGTTGATACCAAAATTAAGTTACTTGATTACAGAATTGAGTAAAAAAAAGACATTGTTCATTTTCCAAATGCCACATCGGTATGTCTGTCTGGTTACACTACTAAAGATCAAGTTTCGATACCTCTAACGCTCAGAATAAAAATAGCTCTGTGTAGCTTTGGGCTCAACTATAAATATGCAAGTATAACATTTATCGACGACAATAGTTTCTCCAGTAAAGGCATCATAAGGTGGATATTGAAATCAACCAATTCTCTTGGAAGATATGATTTTAAACAAAACAGTTAAGTTCTCTTAGAATTATAGTTTCTCTTAACTCCACTCGTGTTGAATTATTATGCAGAACTTGTGTTTAGAGGACAAGGGCCAAAAGTAATTACATTTTGGCTAATATAATAACATGATTTAGTTTTTAAATTTTAAGGTTTAACATTGGCTTGCATTGGTATTATTAGCGTCATCTTCACGATCGCGTGAAGATCATGAATACTGGAAATTAAGTAGGCGAAGAGATGAGAAGGAGGAAATTAGGTAATGATGACATTGAAGAAGATGTCAAAGATTCCTTGAAAGGAAACCAAAGAAAACTGATACATTATTGGCGTTTGTTTAGTTTCTTGAAAGAAGGTACATGTACATTTAAAGTAATTCACATTAACTTTATGTAACTTATAGATGAAAGAGAAAAATGAGAGTTCTCGGACAAACTAAAATGCTGTGTATCAAGGTTTATGTATATATGTTTAAACAAAGAACCGAAAATTACTGTGATATTAATCTAGAGACAAGTTTGGTGGAACTTAAGATAGTTTCGTCATTCAAAACTTTTATGAGTTTATTTTTAGACATCTATTATTTCTAAAATTTCCATACTACCTATTGTTCACCTTTTTTATAGATATATAAGATTAACAGTTTCAAATTTGTGTTTAGTTCCAATAAAAAATGCAAAGATTAAATCCATTTATCTTAAATTTTACCATTTAGAATTTTTTTAATTCTTGTTTTACCTGAAGGTACATTAATGCAGCCTTGACACGTTGACTGGTAAACACCAGAGCTGCTGTACTTTAAGATTCTGTCTTTGTTGTTGCACATTTTATCCCAGGTTTTGGTGTTTACAGTAGAAGTCCAGTCTATAAGTTTCTTTATTTTTCAAGGGTTTTCCAGTGTAACTTACCTTAAACCTTAACGTTGTTGTTTTTATCGTTTAGTACAGTATATGGAAAAATCGATTTCATGGCTTCAATTTCTCTTAATTTGTTATGTAAATTAGTTACAGGTAAAACCTCTGTTATTATAGATACATTATACGTAGCACCAGCTTTATGTATTTTGAATCAGTTTCTCAGATAAGATAAGATAATTTCAATAATAAAACTTTGGTTTTACAGCAGTTATTGTTATGAATGAAAGGTGAATAGTAATAGGCATGTTTTACGTACGAGTACAACCATCTTGATAAACTGCCAATTTTGACCTTTTTTTTTCGTTTTTATTATTTTGAGGAGGAGCGAATGAGAAGGTTGGTAAGAGATGAAGTCAACCTTAACTAGTATAATCACGTGACTTATTGATTTATATATTCATGTTTATACCTTAGAAGCCAGACAGAACAGGTTTGAGAACATCGCAACATCATTTGTTATACAGGGCAATTTTCTGTGAGTATTTCATGAATGTTCAAATAACTAAAACGTGAAATGTTCTAGATTAAATTTAAATACCTCAATATGCTTTAGAAAACTTTACTGTTGAGTTTTTGGAAATTAATTTAGACTATATAACTGGTAAGCATTAAACATTTTGCTAACATGGAACAAAAACGAGAATCTAAAGATGGAAGCACTGTAACCTTATAACCTGGGTGCTCATTTTAGTATTTTCTAAGTCAGTGTGTGAAATAAGTGAATCAATGCTTTTATTGCAATAAACTCATTCGTTTTTAACTAATTTTATTTAAACGTCTTCAAAACCGTCTATTTGTGTGCATGTTTCGAAAAGATTTTACTGGGTAACATGGCTGTGTTTTAAATTAATAATTATATTAGTATTTTCCTAATATAATAGAGTATCCTTTGTTCTAATGAGGGTGTATTTGTTGCGTAAGGTGTAAGATATAAGTTTGCAGTGATAAAATGTATGTCCAAAAGCTACGCATATATTTTTAAACTGGGTATTGTTTGTTTTTAACATCAAACTACACAGTCAGCTACATTACCACTGACCAATTGTAAACATATGATATGCTAATTGGACCGATATGTGTGATCACATGTGTCACGTTTGTATGGTGTAGTTCAGAACATTTTTTCAAATATTTTATGAAAATGTTGAGACTCTGATTAGGCATAAGTGGGCCAACATGGCCAGGTTGGTTAAGCCGTTCAACTCGTAATCTAAGGGTTGTGGGTTCGTATTCCCGTAGCACCAAATATGCTCACCCTTTTAGCCATGGAAGCGTTATAATGTGACGGTCAATCCAACGGTCAATCGTTGGTAAAAGAGTAGTCCAAGAGTTGGTGGTGGGCGGTAATGATTAGCTGGCGTCCCTCTTATCTTACACTGCTAAATTAGGGAAGGCTAACGCAGATAACCCTCGTGTAATTTTGTGCGAAATTCAAAAACAAACACATTAGGCATAAGTAAATGTAATGATATATATTTACGTGAAGACTCATCTCACTGGGAAACGGTTTGAGATCTTACAACTGTGACATGGAGTTGAAACTAAAGAAGAAGAGATTCCTGGCTAAATCACAACAAAAATCAACAATCGAAACAATATGAAAATTTCATATCTCATATTGACCGAAGGCATTTTCCAAACGAACTGGAACTCGCTGTAATACATAAGCATACATGCTTCATAGATGAAGCACAGTGCTGGAACCAGTATAACAAGGTTCTATTTGTTTGTGAATAGGCATAAAATTACACAAAGTGATACTTGACCTTTGCTCATCTAGGGTACCAAAACCGGTTTCTTGTGTTGTAAGCCAGCATGTATACTTCTTTACCACTTGGGAGCTATAACAAGGTAAACGGTAAACATCCAGATCATATAAATTAATTACAAACTTTGAAAAGTGCTGAAATTTAGATTTTAAAATAAATTCTATGTAAATATAAGTTTAATGAATGACTTAACTCAGTTAATTTTTCATATGTAAATCTAAGCTACTTTACATCTAAATAATTTCTTAATTGTATTTTTCTTCCACAACAGATTATGGGTTGCCTAAGAACCCATAGAATTTCTCTCTTGATCATCACTATGACAATTTTAGGATTTTGCACAGGACTTTCATTACGAGAGATGAATTTAGATAAAGAAACGATAAAGTTGATTGGTTATCCTGGTCAGCTGGTATTTCGAGCTATCATCTTATTAGTTGTTCCGTTGATGTGTACCAGCGTTATTCTAGGTATGTTGCTACACATTTGTAAGAAACGTGAACAGATTTCTGTGGTTTTTGTTTAGCTTTCAAATGAAACTTTAATATTCTTTTTTTTCTGTTACGTTATACTGCATGAAATCTGAAATTATGTAATTGTAGTTTAAAGAACATCAGTTTAAACATGTTTCTTGTAATTAAGTACAACTTGTACTGCAGTTCAATCGTTTAGTTCATAGAGAATACATATATTATAATATTTTTCTAAATGTAGGTACCCATACATTATTGGCAATCTTAAATTAACATCACAATGGGTCTACTTGATAATGTAATCCGAGTAAAAGCGACAGTTAATGTATATATAGTTTTAACTTGGTTCTAAAACAAAAGGTTTTCTACTTGTAATTTAAAGATTAGCACTAAACATAAGCCAAATGAATAACAATTCTGAAAACCGATATTTCACTAAAAATACAAATTGTGATGATATAATAAAAATAGATGACAGAACCTCAAACACTAAAGTTGAGGTTTTCATTTTAGGTTATAAAACGTTTAGTATTTTCGCCGTACGTCCAAACCGAGCACCCTGGTTTTCTTATTGCAATTATTATTTGCTCATCTTGATCCTTTTCAAAATATGATGGTCTGAGTTTCAGGTGTTACGTCATTGAAGAAAGGTGACAACGTCCGTTTGGCGGGATTGACACTGGGTTTTTTTGTAGGACTGCAAATATTCTGCACAGCTGTTGGAATGATTGTCGCTCAAATTGTAAATCCCGATAGTTCCTTTGGCAACAGTGATGGCATAGATATTTCAAGATCTAAAGAACAAGTGGAAAAAGGTCAAATTATTGATATAATTCTAGATTTATTCAGGTATGATTATGGGGAAATATTCAAATATTGTAATTGGATTAAATATTAATCACTAATGATTATAAAAAGAAAACAAAATTAACCTATTTATTTAGTCTACGATTCAGTTATTCAACAATGTTTTATTTTTTCTGTCTTTTACAACAGACTGCTTGCATCTATTTAAGAATTTTACATCTGAAGGAAAAATTATTGGGCATTTCAGTTGTCCTGATTATATAAAAATGGCTTGTTCGTTGAACTAGTATTTTAACTATCATCTAAATGGGTTATCAAAATAATATATTACTATACAGTGTTCCTTTTTATAATAATATCTTTAAAATGAGATTATTTTGGAAATGTCTGCAAAATAGCATAGGAAAAGTAAGAATTATATCTTTTTATTTCTTCTGTGGAGGCCAATTAAGGCCAAATGGTTAAGGTGTTCGACTCGAAATCCGAGGGTCACGGGTTCGAATCCCAATCGGACCAAATATGCTCGCCCTTTCAGTCGTGGGGGCATTATAATGTTACAGTCAATCCAACTATATATTGGTGAAAGAATAGTCCAATAGTTGGCGGTGAGTGGTTATGATTAGGTTCCTTTCCTCTGGTATTACACTGCTAAATTAGAGAGGGCTAGCTCAGATAGCTCTCGTGCATATTTGCTAATAATTATATTAGCATTTTCCTAATATGGTAGAGTATCCTTTGTTCTAATGTGGGTGTATTTGTTGCGTGAGGTATAAGATTTAATTTTGTAAGTGATAAAATGTAAGTCCAAATGCTAAACATATATTACTTAAACTAGGTACTGTTTGTTTTTAACATGAAATTACACAGTAAGCTACATGCACTTAGTCTACAACAGGGAATCGAATCCGAAATTTTATTGTCATACATTAATAAACTTACCACTGACAAATTGGAAAAATATGATAGGGTAATAGGACCGATATGAGTAATCACATGTGTCACGTTTGTAAGGTGTAATTCAGAACATTTTGTTCAAAACTTTTATGAATATGTTGAGACTCTGATTAGGCATAAGTGGGCCAGCATGGTCAAGTTGGTTAAGGCGTTCGATGAGTAATCTTAGGGTTGCGGGTTCGTATCTCGGTCGCCATGGCGGCAATATAATGTGATGTTTAATCCCACTATTCGTTGATAAAAAGAGTAGCCGAAGAGATTACGGTTTGTGATGATGACTAGTCTTACACTGCTAAATTTGAAACGGCTAGTACAGATAACCGTCGAGTAGCTTTGCACTAAACTGAAAAAAACAATCGAACACGTATATAAAAAAGACACTATGTCATATATCATTTGGTTGTTTAATAGTATTGTTTGCCAGAGCACTTACTTATTGTTAAAACACAAACAGAAGCTACTCCAGCAAGGTCACACTTAATGTTTAGTGACTTAGGCAGTAAGGATAACGTGTGGGCTCGGAACATTAAATGGGTGACACAGTACTAACTTCATCTTAATGGTCCTATATTTATGTAATCGTATTTATTATTATAATGGTAATAATGTGGTGGACACCCTGACAAAATATTACATTGAGTTTTACCTGTTACTAATACATCTAAATATTTTAAATTTTCATATTTTTAATTACCATATATGAAGGGGGAATTACTTTAAAATTACATGTCAGTTTGCAAAGTATTTGTTTGTTTTTGAATTTCGCGCAAAGTTGCACGCGAGATATATGCGCTTACCATTCATAATTCAACCATGTAAAACTATGGAGAAGGTCATTACCATCCACCGCCAACTTTTGAGTTTCTCTTTTACCAACAAATAATGAGATTGACCGTCACATTATTACGTCCCCACAAATGAAAATGCGAGCCCGTTTGGTGTGACGGAAATTTAAACTCGCGACCCTCAGATTTCGAGTCGAGTGTCTTAACCACCTTAAACCAATTGTTTAAGTTTACTATGAAGAAACGTCGAAATAACATAAGTCAATGATAGCATTTCTTGTTTAAAAACTTGGAAATTTTATTTAATAAAAAACATTTTTTTTAGTCACAGTAATTGTTTTTTGTTTTGAATTTCGGGTAAAACTACTCGAGGGCTATCTTTGCTAGCCGTACCTAATTTAGCAATATAAGGCAAAGGGAATGACTTATAGTCACACCCACCTTTAACTCTTGGGCTGCTTTTTTACCAACAAATAGTGGGATTGATCGTCACATATAACGCCCCCAGGGATTAAAGGGAAAGCATGTTTACTGTGACGGGAATTCGAGCCCGTGACCCGCAGATTACGAGTCGAGTGCCTAAACAACCTGGCCATGCTGGACCTCGTCACAAGAAACAAAATAAGATAGGAAGCAAATGAAGTTAAATATTTACTTTAAGTAATATGGAATGTAATGTTTGTTATGTCTATTTTGTCACGTTTCAGAAACGCTATACCAAAGAATATTTTTCGAGCAACTTTCATGCAGGTAAGATCGTTGTTATAAGTTCTGAATGCTCAACACTTAGTTACTGACATTTACAGAGGCGTTGCCAGTTTTAACAAAACTACATCCTTTTAAGGTGATATATGTCACCTTATAATACGATATATTATCATAATTTATAAGCACACACTCGGAGCGGATGACACACTTCAAGCTTTATAGGTTAAAAAAGACTTGTTACCAGGTAACCGTCAACAGGTGAGTGTCACGTAGAGGAAAGTAGTTCGAGTTCACCACAAGAATGTGAAAATCTACGAAATGAAGACAAAGCAAATAAGATAACGGGTTTAAAGTGACGAAATGCAATAAAACTTTTGAAAGAAAAACTCCCTAAGCAAAAGTCAATTAGAAATATCTGAGTGAGATTCAAAATAATTCAGAATTTACTGTAAAACTTAACTCATGTAGCTGGAAAAAAATTCTTTGTTATTAAGCACACACTGGGCTATCTGGGCTAACCTAGATTTTAGCATTATAAGCCTCCAGATTTAAAAACTAAGCTAGACAAGGGCTATTAATAGTCGAAGATCGGTGATGACACACTCATGGTGAACGTCGAGTGATTTTTTTCTGTTGTCTCTAAACATTACAATAACTTTATGTTCAGAAAAAACATATTAAAACGTATAGATAAATGGAACATCATTAGTTCTTTATTGACTTTAATATAAGATATTTTTTACAATTCCAACTGACTTCTTTTGGTTGTGTTGATTTGTTGAACGTGCTGTGTATAATTTAGACTGTCAAAGAAATGGATGAAACTTTCTGTTATGTAGATGATAAGATGGATGATAGCATATTGTCTTTCATCATGTTTATATGAAAAACAATCAGCAACTTTTATAAGTTTTACTTTGAAGAAATACGAAGATAAAGATATGCTTATCCATGAAAAAGCCATGTTATATTTTTTGTGAAGCAAATAAAAAGATACTCAAAAACTTTTCAAAATGCTACTGAGTTGAATCAGTTCCATTTTTTAACAGTTTATTAAAATCTTTTGTATTTTCTTAAAGTAATATCAAGAGTGAATTCGAAATTTTAACCGTTAAAACCACTTAATGCTCACGTGGGCTAAATAGTCAAATCAGAGTATAGTATGGTCTAGATATAGATATATAAAACAATAATTTTGAACTACTGTCTAGAGGAGAAAAAAAACAAGAAGTTTTCTCTTACTCTTTGAACGAAATAATATAATAAATCTTTATGATGTTGAAACAGCCGAAATTAAGAAGCATTTTTAATGGCATCTAACTCTGAGTTCCGACCCCTCAGATCCACAGAATAACATATTAATCATTAGCTCTGCGCTGATAAGGTTAAGAAGAATATCACTGCTTTAGAAACTGTTGAAACACGTGAGGAGGACTTTGTGTTTCTAACTTAAGTAGACAATATGTAAACCTCCAGAAAGTAGTGCTTAATTAATTCAGTGAAGAACTGATGTCAGAATTTCAAACACAATTATAAAATCAAATTATAAGAAAAAATAACAGATTTCCAATGTGTTGATTTGATTTGTTAAAACAATCTGTTTAATGTGGCTAGTTTTCATTTGTATCTCAATATTCTTGGAGACGTGATGTGAATGAAAGTTTAACAATGAAAAGTAAACCATAAAACTGTATACCAGCTAGAAGTGAACATTATTTATTCTTATTTAGCTGGTCAAAAATTTGGTATACAAATCAGCTTAAGCAGAAGTTTTTGTTGCATCATTTTTAACAGTGATATGTTGTTTAACCAAATATATTCGGAATACAAGATTCCGAATATTATGTTAAATGAAACAAAAGTAGTCACAAATTAACATAAAACTAATTTTCATTTTCGTAACTTGCTGTAAACAATACGAAATAAAATTGCGTTTCAGCCTTTTAAATCTTAATTAATTCTTAAGGCAAAAAGTAAAATAATTTTTACCAATGTCTTTTGCTTTTCCTAGGAAGTAACGGTACTCGGGAAATCCAAGAAACACTTCAACGTGAGCAACATAGTTTTAGCCAATCTAACCACTGAGGATCTAATAAATGACACTTATACTAAGGAGGTTATTTACGTCCATGGAGCTAATTTTATAGGCAAGTTTTTCGTTTATTTGTTTGTTTTTAATTTTGCTCAAAGCTGGTGATCTGAGCTATCCGACCCTAATTTTGCTGTGTAAGACTACCGGGAAAACAGCGAGTCATCTCCACCCGCCACCAATTCTTGAGCTACTCTTTTGCCAACGAATAGCGAATTGACCATTACATTATAGCGCACCCACAGCTGAAAGGGCGAGCATGTTTGTTGTGAGGAGAATTTAAACTCGCGACCCTCAGATTTCGAGTCGAGTGTCTTAACCACCTGGCCATGTCAGGCCAAGTCTTTAGTTACCTGAGAATAAAAAAACGTTATTCTTACTTACACATCTTGGATAAACTATTTACTTTTTTCGAGGAAAATAACGATGATCTCTTGAAAATATGTAACAATATAAAGATTATTCTTTATTTAAGAAAAATACATATAGATAGAAAGTCACATAAGTAGATAGATAATATCTTAAGGTAAAACTTTCCTCTTCTGACATACATAAAAGTACAAGTTTAAAATATGTATTCATTCGTAGAGAGTATACTTCCGGATACAAATGTATGCTCACTAAGCGTCTTAGGTGACTGTACAGTAAATATAAGGATTTATTATAGCTTGAAGTTGGAAGGTTTTAATACCTTAGGAGGATAGAGCATAGGTAACCTGTTATGAAACTTTAGACTTAACAATGAGACAAACAAGTAAACAATGCTTATAACACATTAGTACAAAAGCCAAGCCTTAATATTTACTCACAAATCTATTCGTAGAATCCAGGCAAAGAAGCACGTCTTGGGAAGATATGCACACAATTTATTGAAGAAAATACCTAAGGATAAATAATGAAACATTGAAAGTTATAATGACATCATTTCAGGCCTCGGAATTATTTCCTTTCGTTTGTTCTGTCTAACACAATAGACTTGATGACGTGCTGTAATTCTACACCATAGACTCTAGTGCATAACAACCAATGCTTGGGACAGAAAGGTATATCTTTGAACAACATATTTTAAAAAAAATATAAAATAATACATTTTTACTTCATATTGGTAAAGAGATAAAAAAAATATCCTGGATCTTTACAGTAATTATTCAATTTTTTTTACGTAAAAATAGTCATTGATTCACACAAAGATTTTTTGAGAACATGGAATTTTAAAAACGTTTTCTCGTTTAAGTGTACAGCGTACACTCAGGAAGGAGGTCATAGAACAGGGGTAGTGATTATTTACTTATACAGGTTTCTCAGAAAGTGGCCAGAGTCCTCAATAGTTTATGTGTACCTATTCAACCTCCACATAAGTGAAAAATAAATGAATGTGTTTTTGTAACTTGTTATTGAACGAAGGAAATGCATACAACAATAAAAAAACCTTTAATTAGAGAAAAAGCAAAAAGCCGATTTGTTAATTCAGTAAAATAGTCACTTATAAAATAGCTCTTCGTCATAAAATGATTTGAAATAAATGATACTTAAAAATATATTTTTTTGTACTTTGTTTCTTACACGATATTTTTTCTCCTCTCATGAGTATAAAAGCCAATGTGGCTTTTCTTATTGAAACGTCTTTCTGGTATTGACATGCTACTTTTTAAAGAAAGTTGCCATAGTCATGCATTACATATACATCCTTTGCTCCCCGAAAACATTTAGGTTGCACCCAAGTAGTTATACAATAATATAATAGAAAGCATTTCAATAAACCTTGAGTGAAAGTTAGGGTTTATGAATATGTACTAACTGACTGTGATGTTACTATTGGAGTAGAAAGTTACAGTTTTGATGATAGAGTTGTTAAGAAGTTTCATGAGCATCGTCGTGCTGCAACACAAATGTTAAAAGACTTCAATTTTTTCGCACGCCATCAAATTGTAAACCTTACCAAGTTTTTCTTTATTTCTTTTGCATGTCATTATTTTTAGCTTAATGTTAATTTGATTTAACATGAGATGATTAAATATTTGTGACCTTCACTGTGCAACACAAAAATTGTTTTTTTATTGTGACTTGAGTGATGTAACATGCAAAGCTTTTATGTGTTGAAGAACATTAAATACTTATATATACTTTCTTTATTATGATCTGTGTTATGCAACATAAAGTTTATAAGCAGTTTTTTATTGTGCAATGTATTGTGCTATTTGCAAAAATTATTTGTTTTGCTTTTGTCATTTATTGTAATTTGTGATGTGTAACATCAATAACTCGTAACTGCTCATTGAGAAAATAATCTTTCTTTAATTAGGTTTGATGATATTTTCATGTATCTTTGGCTGTGCAATGATAGTTTTGGATGACAAAGCTGCCGTTTTGAAGGACCTGATCAAACAAATCAATGAGGTTATTATGAAGATATTCCAATACATGTTATGGTAGGTTGTTGGATACAAAGAATTTTAAAAGAATGGCCTTTGTATTGCTGTTTCAATATTATTGAATTAACAGTGTAATAATTTAATTTATAGTCAGATACCATAGCATCATTTCATAAATATTTGCCTATTTTGCCTAAATCATACGATTAACGTAACCGTGAAGGCTGATATTGTAGAAATGGACAACCTCTGAATACTGGAAATTCAATAATTGGGGTAACCAATACAGTGGAAAATTTTAGAGTTAAAATAACAGTGAAGTTGTGTATAATTTTCAGACAAGAACATTTGGATTTGGAGTGGTTCTGAAGATTAATGAAACCTCAGACAAAGTTGTAGTTGTGATTCTTCTCACTATAAGTAGTTTAGCCCCTGGTGTTGTTTAGTATATTGGAGCTGAAGTTCGCCATTAAATCTGTTTCATTAAGACGTAGGTGAGTTAAAAGAGTGATAATCATTCCTACTTGTCGTTCAAAAAACGGGCTTGAGTTGCCGAATAATTAACGTCTATCCCATAGTTCAAAACTAGGGAAAGCTGCGTGTTACTCAATTCAACTAATATTTCAAACATAATCAATTTACGTGAATATTGTTTTTTGAAAATTGTATACGATTAAAATTTCGACGTATCGTAAATTTACTAATAATAGTGTGTTTATTTGTAGTAAAGCCATCTTGGGTTATCTGATGTGTCTGACACAGAAAATAAAAACCCGGATATGAACAATGCCAGTCCGGAAACTTAACGCTGTGATTCATAAACACATAATACGGTTAATTACATTTTGGGCCCTAATCTGAGATGGTTATCTTTAAGAAAACCGAGCGTTAAGGTAATCTAACATGAGGTGTTGCTATGGCTTTTCAGACGGGAAAATTCTAAATACGTGATTAAATGTTTATAAAATTTAATAGAGACCGAATGAAAAATTAATATTTATTCATTCAAGATAAAGAAATCTTTGTAATGGATGAAAGAACATCGTAAGTGTTTTTGTAACGTTTTGTATAAGATGTATGGGTATATACACATTCGATAACAATGTCCTCATTTCATGCAATTTGTAACTGTCTGTATGTAATATTACTTAAGATCTTACATAAGAAAAGCTCCGAAAGAGAGAATAAAAAAGTCATTTGTTTCCTTTTCCTAAACAAATATAA
The DNA here is from genome assembly GCA_011833715.1 of Carcinoscorpius rotundicauda. Taxonomy (NCBI): domain Eukaryota; kingdom Metazoa; phylum Arthropoda; class Merostomata; order Xiphosura; family Limulidae; genus Carcinoscorpius; species Carcinoscorpius rotundicauda. The sequence goes on along the minus strand of CM022391.1, from coordinate 163,417,359 downwards.
CGTTGACGATGAACGTATAATTCCTTCAAAATCAAGGTTTACTGAATGATGTAATCGATATGTTTATGTTATACCACTGTTAGTTTTTGAATAACACGCTATGCAACAAGTGAACAAAAAGGCTAGATCAAAGTCCCTTAATTTTCAAACATATTTACTAATTTAGATATGTTAGTTATAGAGAGGAAAACCAGTCAATAGTTTCATTCGTCTATTCAAAACCCCTTTTGAGACCGTCACGGGTCAAAGGCTATATCATCACCTTTGTTCACTTGTATTCAAAATTTTATTGAACTACTATTTTCTTATTTACGTCAATAAGTGTGGAATAAAATTGTAGTTTATAATTCAAACTTTATTATTACATAGGAATTAATTTCTTTATTTAAAAGTAAATATAAAAAACACATCTAAATACAGATTTTATTGTGTCACGTGGTACTTAAATGTATGAAGCTACAATATACAATGAGAACCTTATATCTTTATATTTTGCTGAAATATTGTTTAGGTACTAAATCGAACACGGTGACTCTGCTCCCTCTTCCCATATTTGGAAATAGTTCCTTTTATTCACTTACTTCAATATTCGACATATGAAAAACAAACTAACAGCTTAGAATGTACCTTTAGTGTTTTTCCCAGCCATTTTAATATCTTAGAACACTACTTCATTCTTTTGAACCAAAATTTCAAAAAAGTAGGTTGTGTCTTTAGTCTGTTCGAAGTTTCATATTTTTTTAAAATCAAAGTACATCTTAGTTACTGAGCATAATTATAATGAAATTCTATGGTATTAGTGAAGGTATTTATAATTTTTGGTTATTAAACTTTATATTTGAACAATTTTATTCATCTTTTATAACCGGCACGTGCAAAATTTTAAAAGGCTGAGCAACCTATGTTCAGGAGGAACAATTTAATATGTAAACTAAAGGTCAGTTTTATATTCCTGGATGCGTATCATGAGTGCAGATGCTCCGCATTATTCCAAGTTATGTGATGCTTGCTCGGCGTGACTGGAAAGTTAATAAAATAAAAAAATAATAGTGAAAATATATAGCATTATGATACTTAAAGTACTAAGACCATATAAACATATGTATTCTGATGTTATAATATGCAATGAATCTTGCACAAAAAAGCATAATTTATGTTTATTTTCTAATTTTCTACAAGGTATGTTTGTTTGTTTTAACTTTCGCATAAAGCGACACGACGGATACCTGCGCTAGCCGTCCCAAATTTAGCAGTATAAGACAAGAGGAAAGGCAGCTAGTCATCACCACCCACCGCCAACTCTTGGGCTAATCTTTTACCAACGAGTAGTGGGTTTGACCTTCACATTATAACGCTCCCAAGACTGAAAGAGCAAGCGTGTTAATGTAACGGTGATTCAAATCTGTGACCCTCACATTATGAGTCGAGTGCCCTCGCCATCTGGCCAAAACGGGCATACAAGATTAAAATGACAGACCCCACATAGAATATAGAAAATATAATAAAATATACTATTTACTCAAAACAAACGTTTGAAATGTATTTACGAGGATTTAGAGATTACGCAAGTAATATTTGAGATTTTTTGGAGCGAAAAATAGTTTTCTTAATAAAAACATGAAATCGATTTACACACAGACTAGCAACAAAACAAATGCAAATCGGTGGCTTAGTGGTATGTTCCGATGTGTCGGTATTTGAGTATTGTTGTTAAATACCCAGGAGGGTCAGGTACATTTGACCTCTTCCTCCTTCCCGAACATTCATAGCATCAAAAATATTTTTTTTTATTTTTTTTATTCTTCTTCTTGTTATTATTATTATTATTTTTATAGCTTTGGGCCAGAGTAAAAGTATAACTTGATGCTCAGGCCCATTTCAGGGCTCAGACCATGCATGGACGAACAAGAAATTTTTTTTTAATCCTCTCTTGTGTTTTTTTTTCTTTATATGTATTTTTTTAAAGAAAGAATGCTACTACTTACTACGTGTAGTAGCACGCACGCACACACAAATAAAAGTAAGTGTATTAATAATTATTATTCAATAATTGTATGATAAATAGTAATCAAGGACTAAGAGTCTAGTGCATAGTGGCCAGCTTGAGTTACATGACTTAAATATAAGTTAAAAAGGGGAGAGGTATTTAGGACTATTTACATCATGTACGTGATATCCTGTCGAGATCACACATTAATTCATTTTTATGCCAATTCTTATTGAAGTATTTTAGAGTATTATGCAGGAGTCTTTCAGATATTGTGTCTGTGTTTGCATACTTGTGCATGAATGTGGTTGAGGTGCTACGTGGTACTTTATAAGCTGAAGTTAGTACTGAATTTTGTATACGTTGAAGTTTCTGTATATGTGTAGGTGCTATGTTTTTGATGTGTGGTATCCACGTGAATTTTGAGTCATAGGTTAGACCTAGAAATTTAGCAGAAGTAGCAGTCAGTAAAAGTGATCCATTCATATATAGTTTTGGTGGATCTTTTTTTAGCTTATTCCGTCTGCTGGCATGGCCGAGCGCGTTAAGGCGTGCACTTGTAATCCGAGGGTCGCGGGTTCGCGCCCGCGTCGCGCTAAACATGCTCGCCCTCCCAGCCGTGGGGGAGTATAATGTGACGGTCAATCCCACTATTCGTTGGTAAAAGAGTAGCCCAAGAGTTGGCGGTGGGTGGTGATGACTAGCTGCCTTCCCTCTAGTCTTACACTGCAAATTTAGGGACGGCTAGCACAGATAGCCCTCGAGTAGCTTTGTGCGAATTTCCAAAACAAACAAACAAACCGTCTGCTGAGTAATATAACTTGGGTTTTTGGGATATTGGTTTTGATTCGGTATTTCTGGCAGTATTCTTCAATGCTGTTTAGGACTGGCTGCAGGTTCGTTGCTACTATCGATGGAGTGGGGGCACTTTTCCAGACTGCTACATCGTCAGCGAACTGTGATGCAGAACCTAAATTTAGGTCCGACAAAGGCATATTGCTCACGTACATGAAAAATAGTATAGGGCTAACAACCCCTCCATGCGGAACTCTTGCTACGGGTGAAAAGGGCCCTGAGTGGGCCCCATTTACATTAACTTTACACATTCTGTTATCGATGAAGTTGGAGAGCCAGCGAATAGTTTAGTGGTATGTCTGCTGACTTACGACGTCTGTTAAAAAATACGCGAACTGTATGAGTTGCGCGGTTCAAATTGGTTCCAGAGGAATCCGCTAGGTGTCGCTAGGTTGCACAAATCAGCTGATTACGACGCCATTTCTCGATTGGAGATATCTTTATTTGTATATTAGCTATGCGGTTTTATGTGAAGTGCGATTTTTTCGTTTGGCGGATTCCGGAATGATTCACCTGAAGAAGCAACGACTTGCTGTGAAATTTTGTGTTAAACTTGGAAAATCTGCGACTGAAACGTTTGTTATGCTTAACACGGCTTACGGTGATGTTGCAATGAAGCGTACGGCATGTTTAAAGTGGCATGAACGTTTTAAGGATGGTCGACAGACAATTGAAGAAGATGAGCGTCCTGAAGTCCTTCCACGTCAACTGACGACCCACACGTCGACAAAATCAACACCTTGGTGCGGGCAAATCGACGTCTGACTGTCAGGAAGCTTGCTGAAGAGTGTGGGATATCAGTTGGATCCTGTTACGTGATTTTGACCGAAAAATTGAAGATGCACCGCGTTTCTGCGAAATTTTTGAGTTTTTGGCCAAACACTCGATTACTGTTCTTCCCCACCCCCTACTCACCTGACCTTGCTCCTTGCGATTTTATCTTGTTCCCCAAACTCAAAAGACCCTTGAAAGGAAGAATATTTGAGACGATTCCCTAGATTAAGGCAAATGCGACGAAGGAGCTGGAGGACATTACAAAAGCAGCGTACCAGGACTTTCAACAAGTGGAAACACCCGTTGGGATAAGTGTGTGCGTTGGGGAGGAAAGTACTTTGAAGGGGTCATGGACATGTAACTTCTAAATAAAGTTCATTTTGTTTTATGACGTCAGTCCGCGTATTTTTTAACAGCCCTCGTACAACGCTACAAACGGCGTTTCAATACCAGTGGTAAGTAGAGCACAGATAGCGCCGTGTGCAGTTTTGTTCTTAATTTAAAATAAAAAGACAAATTATTTTCACGAACAAATCTTCAGTGTTAAAATATTTTATTAGAAAAATTTGATTTTTTATATACAAAAAAATTTATTAATTACTAAAATTGTAAACATTTTTATGAAGATACACATTCTCTGTCAAACGTTATAGTGGTGATACTTAACGTGTGCAAATGTGTAGACAAACTCGCGTGGGAATTATACCGAGCTCGTAGTCAATTTCAAAGCATAGTTATCATTAATTTAGATATATCGATTTCAGGGAAGAAAACCACAGTTACATTTCTTTATTGAGAAACACTTAATCGAATAGAGGGATTGGTTTGTGTTGAATTTCGCGCAAAGCTATATGCGCTAGCCGTCCCTAATTTAGCAGTGTAAGAGTAGAAGGAAGGCAGCTAGTCATCACCACCTACCGCTAACTCTTGGGCTACTCTTTTACCAACGAATAGTGGGATTGACCGTCACATTATAACGCCCCCACGGTTGAAAGGGCGAGCATGTTTGGCGCGACGAGCAGTGTAAGACTAGAGAGAAGGCAGCTAATCTTTACCACTTACCGCCAATTCTTGGGCTACTGTTTTACGAGCGAATAGTGTGATTGACGGTCACATTATAACATTCACAGGGATGAAAAGGCGAATATATACGTTTGGTGTGACGTGCATTTGAACATGCGATCCTCAGATTACGAGTCGAGTGTCTTAACCGCCTGGCCATGCCGGGCCATAGTAAGAATGCCTCAGCTATAAATTCTTTACACAAGAAAATGCGGATCGCGTTAAACGGCACATTGTGCCTCAATTCTTGGATCTTCAGCCATACAAAGTAAGGATCACGTTACGCGTCATTTAAATATCATTTTTAATCAGCAATTTTTGTTTAAAAATTTAACATTTACACTTTTTTATTTCACATTGAGGGTTTTGAAGTTTACCTGTTGCATCACAAATATAAAATCTAACATTGCAGTCGGTAATCATATTTCTCGTTGAAGGTTTCTCTTGATGGGGATGTTTTTCTGGATGTGTGAAGAAGGCCTTAATACGCAGTCTATACTCAGTGTCTTACAACGCTTGATGTGGTACGTTCTAATTGTCCTCGGTCTCTTCGTGGGTTATCAGCTTGTTCTAATGCCTCTTCTTTATTTTATGATTGTCAGAAAAAACCCATTTCGTTTTTACTTCAATCTTTTACCGGTTGTTTTGACTGCTTTTGGAACAGCGTCGAGGTGAGTTTTTGTTCGTTGCAACTAAATTCCTTTTTCTTTCCGACGTTACCTTAAAACTGAGAAGAACTATTAAAAAATTTAGGTGTGCAAAGAAGGTTATTATTCACCTTTGTAGTTTCTTTGATCAATCATTATTCTTACATTATTTCACCTATGGTTTGCTGTTTCCTTAATTTGCATTGAAATTAATAAAAGTTTTCTAAATTTGTAACACCAGAGACAATACAATAAAATGTAGCAAGATATTTATATAGTTAAACTTCAATGAATATAATTTGAATGTACATAAGTTTAAAAATAAAAATCCTAGTTGTACTGAACTAACGTTATTTTCCAGTGCTGCAACTCTTCCCATTACGATGCGTTACATGGAAGAAGGTAATAAAATACACAGCTACGTAACACGCTTTGTACTTCCTCTTGGAATGACAGTTCATATGGATGGCGGATGTTTGAATTTTCCAATAAAAACAATTTTTGTTGCTCGTTGGAATGGTGTTACCGTTGACATTCCTACTTCCATTGTTGTTAGGTAGGTATTTATTATTTATATGTTTATTCATTTAAATAATCGGTGATACGTTTACGTTTGAATACACATACAAATTTCGTTTATATATGTGTATAAACATAATGTGTAAAAGTAAAGGTATCTTTTAATTTCTCTTTAATATATCAGAACAGTGTTCACCCAAGTTACACTGACGTGAAGCTAACGTTTTTATTTGATTTTAAATCTCTAAGTGTAAATTATATTTCCACTCTCATATTTGTATTAAAATAGATGTTTACAAAACTATACATTTAACTTCACCTGTTGACAGATGTACTTTAAAAACAATGGCGGCGCTACATGATGGCAAGATATTTAAACACCCAATTTTTTCGTGGGCCAAATGTATTCTGAAGGAGTTAAAGGGCAATAGACTAATATCACATACCTGGTTGTTCAAGAATCCAGTGCTTTGGGTTTCAACAACAATAAAATAGACCGCACATCAAGCAATTTGCTCATCATCTTAATTTGATCATTGTAGAAAATGTGAAATTTGCTACCCCTTGTGGCTTGCTTCCTCTCAATTCTTCAGACTTGCTGCAATATTTTAAGTGTATATAATGCTAGTGCATGGAGGATTGTCTTTCAAAGAAGAAAAAGCATGCACCTTAATGGAAATTCTGTAAAATTTAAAACAATGTTGGAAATGCGGTGGCTTTACCAAGTGCGTGCTTTAAATGAAGTTGAAACAAAGTTAGACTGCTTTGTTTACTATATTCAGCACCTTGATACGAGTGACAGCAATCGAGACCATACATTAAGTGTAGAATCCATTTTGGAGTAACTTGTCCTGACATTCTCATACTGTATGCTGTTTTTAATGACATCACGCCTGAAGGAAAAGAAGCGTCACATATGCAGCTATGTTCCAAGTTAAATTACTTGATAGTTTATATCTCATTTAGTCTAATGATAGAATTGCAAACTTTCGGGATGACGGGAAAACTGCAACGTTCCTGTGACATCAGTACTAGAAGTCACTTACAATGCTGCCATCGACGTCTGTTACACAGCTGTACACCCTCAAATGGGAAAGATGTTTTAGTTTTAGCCATACCTTGGAAAATTGACGTCATACATAATTTATTTGATATGAAACGAGTCATCTTATTTCCAAGCATTGTTAGCTTTCTTGGAGAAGTATCAGGTTGTCCAACAAGAAATGCCGTTTATAAAACTAACATTTAAAGAGAGAAAAATGAGCTCAAATAACAATTTTATTCAATTATTAGGTTAAGGAATAATTCGTGAGAGTTTTAAAATAATTTTATTCAAGCATTACATGCAAGACTGTACAATACTTCAATGCATAAACACATTACACCCAAAACATTGTACATGAATATAATATAAAAGAATAGTGCACAATTTATTATCATACTTTATTTCATGTTATACCTAGGTATATAGTATGCATTGTTTTAAACGAAATTGCAAGAAATTATTCAACAATAAAATATCCTCCCATCGTTCAATAAGTTTCTCAATGCCTCGGCTTCAAAAGTGTTTCGGTCCAACCAAGAATTCGTCCAACCAAGCACTCAGTTCCAAGCGCAGAGTTTCTGAGCCTTGCCCATTGAATGAAGGTGGTTCACTACAGTTTTTTTTATCACAATCCATCTGCTCCGCTAATTCTCTATTCGTTTGACGTGGATTTTCTTGAAAAAGCTGGTTCAATCGCTCTTCATCAAACATAGCTGGTCGACCAGTGTGTGACCCGTCCATCAGATCAAAATTCACATTTTTAAAGCGCGAAAACCAACGGCGGGAGGTACTTTCAGGCATTGCTCCTTTGCCATACACAGAACAGATTTCACGAGCAGCTTCGGCGGCGTTAACACCTCGATTAAATGCGAAAAGCAGATGTTGTCGAAAATGCTCGATTTTGTTCACTTGACATTCCATTTAATGAGCTGAAAATGAATGCAAAAATTAAAGAAATATGAAAATCAAACACACCATCTATTAGAGCAAAAAATTATCTACCAAATGACATCAAATATTTTGCGAAAGCGTTTCATTTATGAACATATTTTTTAACTTGAAAAAACGCTCACGAATTATTCCTCAACCCAATATTTTAATAGAGTACTCACTTTTTATTTCCAGTCATTAGGCGGTTCAAAAACGAATCTTAAAGTTAACGAGAGTGAAGAGAAGTGCAGATATCTGTCTTCTCGTTCATTCAGATTATCAGCTGACAATTAATGTGGTACCACTTTATCTAACTTTGAAACTCTACCAGTTTGTTGCGAATTTCATGGACAGTGGAAGGAGATTAATTGTGTTATTGGGCTAATTCTTCAACAGCTACAGCACAATCGTTCTCAAGCGTTGCTAGAAGCAGGTCATTATTAAACTCAACAGTTTACCCGGAGCAAGCTGCATCTGTCAAACAGCATCCACCATTTTGACAATTCTTCAAATTAAAAATGTCATTGTCGTACACCTCTTGAATGCTTACGTAGCTTTTGTAAGAGTTTTCCTTTTTCTGACCTCGTAAAACATTATGTGCCTTATGTGTTCCTCTAACACATCTATGATAACTGCGGTTTTCAAAATAGATAAAACAAAAACTAGTAAACAAACGATCTGGCTTTCACTTAATGCTATCAAGTCATCACGTATAGCTTATAAGACTTTAAGAATACCTTCATTTTGCCAAGAAATATGCAGTTAAACTCGTCTTATTAATAAAAAACGACATTACTTATGGTGTGACTTAACAAATAAGCTGTTCAGTGTGAAACAATCTACCCTCCCTGATGCCAAATGGCTCCAAATATTAAAGTAAATGCTGTATTTTAAAACTATTACTCCTCTAGAACCAACAATGAGCTGAATCTTAAACACATACTCCTGAAAATGATGCAAGCTAAGAGAATGAATTAGCGCTTAGATGAGTTATTTGGAGCAATCGAGGAGTTTGAAGAACACCGCAATCTCTTCTATATGGTTTTCACTGACCGATAAAAAAATTATAAGGATAGCACATACGGCTGAGAAAGGAGCTTAAGCAAGCTAAAACTGATAAAAATCCTCTTGCAACCAATATAGCAAATCAGAGACTAAGAGGTCCAACAATATCTAGTACGCACGGAAACCCAGGTCTTTCCATTGGGGATGTTGTTAATAGGTTTATTGATAGGTATCTGAATACAAGACTAGGTTTAAGGTTAACGTTGGTTTAAAGTAGAAGAGGAAAGTCGTTCCAGTTGGTGTCTTGGTAAGTTCATACTTTTGACCATTATTCTACAATCCACTTTTAAAGGGAGAAATGTTTGATCCTCCTTTATCCGAAAAAAATGTGAAAAATGCAAGAATGGTAAAAATCTTCTCATCCTTTCCAATTAAATCTTTTAAACTGGACTATTTTCAGTTGCTTTGCGAATAAGAGATAATTATTAACACATGATCTTATTTCTGACTGATGAACATTATGTGTTTATGAGGAGTTTACAGGTCCAAAAAATTTGCACTTACAGTGGCAAATATTTAGAAAGTGCAATTCTAAGTTTAAATTATAATACGTGTGTTTTTTGATTTTTTTTTCATACTAACTTTCTCTTTGAATTACGGAGATGATTTCATTATGAAGAAGGGGAATTTAAGATGATGTGTTAAAAATCAGTTGATTTCTAACATATTAAGATGTTTTATGATTTTTAAAACTATTATTTTTATTACAAAACTTCTCTTCCTATTTTTGAGAAAAAAGTATTTATGTTTAACTTAAAGGTCTCCGGATTTATAACGCTAGAATCAGGTGCTCGATTCCCCTTGGTGGGCTAAGCAGGTAGCCCTTTGTGGCTTTGCTATACGAAACACACACACACGCGTTTAACTTAAAGTGGCTACTTAAACAAATTAGAAATGCCTAAACTTCCAAAGTAATTTTCCAAGTTTTAAATATAAAGAGTACAATTTATTTTTAAATGTAATCTTTTTTTATTCTTTTGCGCAATCGTGATCTTTTCACCATGATTGTAATTTTATAAGTTCATGAACTTACAAGGATCTGCATGGTTCTGATGTAAACTTTAATAATAATTGATTATGCGTGTGTGTTTGTTTTCTTACAGTAAGAATATATATCTGCTAAGTTCACAGGAGGGAATCGAACACCTGATTTTAGTGTTTAAATCCATAGACTTACCGCTGTACCAACGGGGAACAATAATAAATGATATAATTAATTGTTTTTACATAAGAAAGTGTCAGAGCAGGTCAATTTTCTTCAATTAAAAATTTTGTTTTCACTTTGCCATTAATTATTAATGCTTTTGGCATTCCATTTTACATTTTTACTTCTATCATCTTATTAATTTCATACGCTTCGACAAATGTCAGTTTTTAAACACTTCTTCATACGTTTCAGCCTGTTTATGGTACTGGACGTCATTGCAGCCCCAGGCATACCGGCCACTCCTGCACCCGTTGGCCTTCTTATTGCCCTGAAGATTTGTGGTGTTTCATCACCAGCCTACATACCATTGATTATCAGTGTGGAATGGTTACTGTGAGTAGACAAAAATAATTTGTAATCTATTTTCATGGGAACGTGAAGTTCAAACTTGCATGTAAACTTGATGTTCAGTTATTCAGTCTTTTAACGTTTTTGATATCTTTTGCACCTGCATCTGATCTCCAGTGATGAGGCCTTCAAAGTTATTTACTGATTACTAAGCCTATATTCTTGCTGGTAATTTGTTTACAGTTGATATATAATTTTTTTAGTTAATTTGTGTTGTATATTGCCAAATTCCTTTAACAAGCATTCAGAGAAAAACTGTCAGAGTTCGTACATGTCACGCCAATCTCGACGTATTTTGATAAATTTCGCGTGATGACTGCAGTCAAACAGCAATAGCAAAATGCTATGTAAATGCACAGAGCGTGCGCTTTCAGTTGCTCAGTGGCAAATCTCCAAACTAAGAACAATAAAAATTACCTTTCAAATCCCATAGTACACGAAGCATTGAGCATTATTACGAAACAGTTGAATCTACGTGGCACCAAACATGCTTGCCTTTTCAGCCATAGGGGCGTATTATGTGACGGTCAATCCCATTATTCGTTGGTAAAAGAGTGACCCAAGAGATGGCGGTTGGTGGTGATGACCAGCTGCCTTCCCTTTAGTTTTACATTGCTAAATTAGGTACGGCTAGCGCAGAAATTCTCCTGTAGCGTAGCGTTAACTTCAAAAACAAACAGACAAAGTATAAAACAGTGTACGGCAGTTATAGAGAGCAAGTCATACGAGAACCACAGTCAATATAAAGCCGCAGTTGAACAAAACGTGCAGAACTACGTTCTTACCTCGTTGGGAGTTCAGAGGCTACGTGATACGAAAAGTATATTAATTTTGAAAAAAGTATGTGACAGACTTTTTCGATGTAAAATATTTGTATACTCAGATCATACAAATATATGAATATCAGCGGTTTGGAATTTCGAAAAAGACAAAAATAATTTGCATATTTAATGAAAACAAAAGGATGTGAATTAACTTTAGGCAACAGATCAATCTAGCAATCGCTACGGTATGCGAAGTGTAGCGTATTGTAACAGGTGCTACAACAATACTTCCATTTATTTGTCTTATAAACTCAAGCAGTTGAAGGCTGAAATCAATATTGATATTATTCCATATGTATGCCTACCAATCAAGTCACCGACAAATCTGTGTGCGATCTGATTGTTAAAAGGATTGGGAAGAAAACAAAGTTTGTATTCAGTAGATGGATTGTAGAAAGTCTGTAATGGTGTGCTCTGTACACCAGACTTAAGACGATTTGTTTCTATGTAGTTAAGCAGAAACTAGAGAATGGGCTATTCTGCTCACCACGGGTATCCAAACCTTGTTTCTGCTGTTGTAAGTCCACAGACACTCCATGTCACTGGGAGGCCCTTACGACGGAACTTTTTGTGTGGAAACTATGCTGTAGAAGTGCTGCCATGATCCACAGTCGTTACGCAGTGGGTAAATGACTGTAGTTACATGAATTGTAACACCGTTTGAGTGTGACGTATTCCATTCGAAGACCAAGCAAACAAATAAAATTCTCCATAATCTCGATACATGTGTCCCTACGTGGAACAGTATTAAGTACCTTGACTTGCAATGATAAAATCTACAGTTCGATTCCACATAATGAATACAGAATATCGCTCAATTTGATTTTGTTAAAAAACAAACAAACCTATTCTACTTTATGAAATATTTGAAACTCATATCTCTTATTTCAAAACATTTCAGACATAAATTTATAACAGTTCAAACGTAAGACAGTTTGCACAAAACTGTATTAAAAAAAATTCTTAAGCATGGTTTGTTTTGCTTTTGAATTTCGCGTAAAGCTTCACGAGAGCTATCTGCTCTACCCGTCCCCAATGTAGTAGTGTTAAACTAGAGGCAAAGCAGCTAGTGAACACCACCCATCGCCAACTCTTGGGCTACTCTTTTACCAACGAATAGTAGAATTGACCGTACATTATAACATAACTACGGCCGAAAAGGCGAGCATGTTTAGTGTGACTGGGATTCGAATTTAATATTTCCTTCTCAACGAATAGAAAAGGTTATTGTAATCAACATACTATTTATAATATTTTAACAATTCCATACATTTTGGATACATAGAAGTTTATAACACACATGGAAATATATAAATATGTCATTCCCTTTGAATTCTTTCTGTGTTATTCGGTTTCCTGAAGCGATCGGTTCCGTACAACTTGTAACGTCATTGGAGATTGCTACGTTGCTGCTTTTGTACAGAAACTTTGTAAAATCCATCAGGATGAAGAGTCGTCAGCCTGCTTCCCGAACAATTGTCTCGAAGTTGTTGAAGAGAAAAATGTTACTAAGCTGTAAGAAGATGATGAAATTATTAAAGTCGAAATATTGTGAAGAGTGGTGCTTTATTAGAAGGTTATATTGTAAAGTGTAATTTTGAAACTTCGATCTTTAAACATTTCCCTTTATGGAGAGTATTTAACCTAGTTATTTTAATGTGTTTGTATATATATATATATACTCACATGGAACACACATATATACAAAGATACAAGTAAAAATCAGATAATCAACTATATTGATCTTTTCTATAATAAATCAACTCATCTGTTTTTTTTTCCTCACATGGTATTTGGCTTAGAGAAATTATTCTTTTATGCGATGAAACATACCTTCCACACCCTGTTAGTTAAATTGTTGAAACAGTCTGTGTTATATCGACATTCACCTTATTTTATTAGCTTGATTATTTACCACTCTTGTCGTTAAATAATTCTAGCTTTCCCAGATACTTTGATGTTTGTTATAAATTTGTTGAAATCTTATTAGACTTGATGTTTAACAAGAATTTCTTAGTAATGATATTTATAGTTAAGGAGAGTAAAGGGCTGTGCCACACAAATATGTTCAGTTGAAAATAATTTTTAAGAAAGCGTGTTTTTGAGTGATGAAGATCTTGAAACGCAGCTTATCTTCTGTGTGATGTACCACGTGATGCAGTTTCTCCTGGATATCATTGTGGATTAACAGCTAATTTAAACGTCCCGCTCTAAGATGAGAAATATACTTATTATAAGTGTTCTTCTTAATTCAAAATAGTCTCTTGTAATTCATTATTCTGTCTGTATATTCACACAGAAGTTATGAAACTTAATGCCAAATTATTTAGATTTTCTTTTTTGTAGGGTTTTTATACATATTTATTATCTGAGAAAATTCGTTAAATATTCAGGTACATAGAATAACACCCCAGATAAAGCTAAGTAAACAAACTCACAAAGTTTGGTTTGTTTTGAATTTCGCGGAGCTACACAGGGCTATCTGCGTTAGTCGTCCCAAATTTAGTACTGTAAAACTACTTGAAAGGCAGCTAGTTATAACCACCCATCGCCAACTCTTCAGATGCTCTTTTACCAACAAATAGTGAGATTCACCGTCACATTATAACGGCGAGCATATTGAACTCATGAGGAAGGAGTGCGTTAAAAACATTATATCTAAACCTTTGACTAGTTTTATTAATTTGTTAAAGCTAAAGAAAAACCAGCAGAAACAAAAATGAATTAAACAAAAAACTGCACTAAGTGAAAATATTCCAGGGTACAAGCTGTAATGTACAAACTTATATTTTGGAGATTACTTGTTATTACTTATAGAAATTAAATCATCTACATATCTATAAGTTAAAGCAAAAATATCTGAAACTGTGTCGTTTTCCATAAATGTACTCTCATGATAGTGAAGATATAAATTTTCTATGTAAGTAGAGTAGTCAGCTTTGACTGGAACTTCTAATATTTGTTTAAAATCCTGTTTATTGAAAAAAATGTATGATTATTGTAAATAAAGAAACTTAACATATTTTTACGTTTTCGGAACTAAATTTCCTTTCTTTCAATTTTATTGAACGATAACAGAACTCTTCTATTGATAAATTTAAAATGAAGATTAATTATTTTAAAGTGATTGTGGTATACAATGTAGTAAAAACAAATGTTTGAAAATTGTCTATTTGTTCACAATTTTTTAGATATTTTAAAATTGGTTGATTGTTTTTAATTGTTGAAAAAAATATGTTACTTGTTATTAACACTTACACTTTTAATTTTAACAAGTAATATACTTATAAATTTTCTGAAAAATAGAGCCGGTTGTTTGATAATTGCCTTTATTGAACTAGAAATACAGAATATTTATGTAGTTTGAGAACAAAACAAAGAAACAACAAATCTACACGAGAATTTTGTTTGGAATAAAGATTATTATATGTTTTATTGATATTATTAATTACTGTATCTTTACATTTGTTAACAAGTTACATTTTGTTGTGCTATTGATTTCTTTTATCACAATTAACGCATAAAACGTTTTACAAATGATACCATTGCTATGGTCAGCCTTATCAAAAGGAATTATAACATGTTTTTCTTATAGTTCTTGAATTTAATTTTTTAACTGATGAAACAATAAATCTGTGTGGATTTATTTAATTTTAAGTGGGATAATTTAATTTTATGTTTCTTTGAGTACATACAACTCTCATTCCAAAAACCATTAAGGTAGAGTGGGTGTGTGTGTGTTTTCTTATTGCAAACCACATTGTGCTCTCTGATAAGTCCAAGATGTATGGGATGTAATACAGTAAATTTTAAAATATATTATTTATCTTTCATAAATTTTAAGTTACCAGTAACAATGTGTTTATGAAAAGAATCGATAAATGAGCTATTTTCACACTTGCAAGGTAAGTTATTAACTTCATCTACATTTAGGTTAGTTAAAAAAAACTTTTATAGTAATGGGCCAAATGGAACATCGTATTTATAACTGACAATTAACTTTAAGTTTTTAAAAGAAAAAAATATTTTTATTGATTGATGAAAATTTAAGAAATCTGCAAATCATCGAATATTTGATGTCTAAAATTTAATACCAACTATGAAGGTTTGAATGGTGGTTTCTCTTTTTAAAACATGATAAATAACTGATTTTTAATTGGTATCTTATATTATCAACAAGTAAGAATTTTGCATGATCATTTCAAAAATGAAAAATGTTTTATTACATCAGTAACTGCTCTTATTTTGGGAAAATTAAGCAGATAAATATTTCTAACAATAGTTTACGTATCCTAATTCCAGTATAAAAATTAAAGTTTTAATTATTACTTAAATAACTTCAAAAGTCTGAAAAATCAATCCATTTCAATTTATTTCCCTAACGACTGGTTTTCCTATTTTCATGAAAAGTTATCTATAAAGAAAATACAGTAATCGTGACTCAAATTCACAGAAGTAGAAATATCAGAATGTTAGTTTAATCAGTAAGGCTAAGATGTTTTTAGTTTCAAGATATTGAAGTTTCTTTGACTGTTACGTACTGGGTAAAGCAAAAGCTACAAAGCCGCTGGTACTATAACGTTTGTACAATTAGTGTTCTACGGTTAACATTAAAGTAAACATTAAGAAGGTAACTGACAGATAAAAATTAAACTTTAAATTAATCAACTGTAAAGATAGTTTTGCTCCACCCTTTATTATCTCTCACATTATTGAAAAGAAGGAAAACATTATAACGACATTTCTCCTTCAGGTTACATTTACAGCAGCCACTTTGGCACATTATGTACAGCAGACGAAATACTCTGCTTCATTCAATATAAAGAAATATGTTTCTCTTAAAATATTATAAAATACATGATTTGAAAAAAAATGTTTTTGCTGAATAGCCTTAAGATCTAATGAAAACACTTGCACGTCATGTTCTGAGAGTGTCTACAGACCAATATAATCTGAAATGAGATAACAAAATTGTAAAAATAAAACATATAAAGTAATACAGCTGTCTAAAAAACGTAGTAGGTTACACAATTTGTGAGATGAATGAGATAGACACAAGAAGAAAGGGTGGGGGGAGTTAAATAGGCTGAACATGTTGTGTGACAGTAAGGATGGGGGAACAAACCTGTGACTCAGGTAAAATATGTTTTCAAAACTATAAGTCTCAGAAGCTGTAATTATGATAAACGCTTTTAAATTGGAAAACTACAGATATTTCATCAGGATAATTTAAAGATCTCGAACATTACGTTTACTTGTAATTCATTAACTTCAAAGGTTAGTATTTTTACGAAGAAATTAAATGTAGTCGTTGATAAAAAGTCAGCATCTAAGCAATGTGAGACCAGCTAAGAATAGGTAGCTAGTTAGTTTAAGCGAAGTGTAACAATATCAACTCAGAATTAATTCACTTGTCGTGAACCTGGACCGTCTATAATATATTCATACCCAGACTAGATAAAAGAATGAGTATATATAAAACATTATTTTTAGTAACTATTTGTAAGAATCACTATTATAAATTCTATTGCTCTTTGTATATTAAAAGATATTTGCGTTAAATAAGTGAAAAGTGTGTATCAAATTTGTTATCAAATATCAAAATTTGATACATATTAATATTCAATTAACCTTATCCACATGGGTATTTGTTACTGCGTGTGAAACAAAGTTTTAGTGTATTAAATTCAAAATTTTATTAAACTAATTTTTGTTTATGCTATTCTAATTAGAATAGTCAATAATTCATATTTTAATAATATAGAGGTTTTAAATTCTAAATTCTACAAGGCACTAGTTTAAAAATTTTCGAATTTTTCGAAGTGTCACATTTCCTCTTACCACTTTATCATCTTTACTTTATCACTACCCCTCAAAAAGTACTAAATTAAATGTAAGTTACTCTCTGTATAATCGCCATTGCTCAGATAGATCACATTTCGAATAATCTGTTTGGTTGCAAAGCTATCAAATAGAAAATCAGAGCTTTCTGCCACGCTCACCTGTCACATCCTGTCTTTCATAATTCATTAGCAGTTCACTCTTACATTTAATTATATATTACCTATTACTGATAAAAATGAAGGTATTGATCTATCAAATGACGTATTGTATAACATTCTGAACGGCTAAATGTCAGTTTCACTTGGAGTACGAACAGTTTTACTGTAATAAGTTAACGGCTGTTTCGATGGGCTTATAACAACTATTGTCGTAGAGTTAGGAAGCCAGAGAATTTTTAAGAAGTAAGGAAAAATGTATAACTTTTACACGTTATTAGTTTATATTGTTTAGAACAGTAGTTGATTAAATAAAAATAAACTGTGTCCAAGAAATCACTCAGATGCTTTCTTGCCTTTTACAGGATCACTTATATATATATGCCTGCAATGCAAACACACACACATACACACTTGTATGGAATTCAAAATATAAATATTTTTAATCGTAAAACATCGTAAAGTTATGAAACTGTACTTTACTGACAAATTATTCAAAATGAAATGTTTATTAGAAAATTGCAATTAAATAACATTGTGTTGTCTGAACACCAGCATTCAACACGTTTCTCACGAACTAATGGGGAGCGTATTCGTTGACAAAACAAACTGGCTACCCAGTCCGGATTTTCTTTATATTAACTGATTTTTTTTGGAAGATTTTATCAGCTAAAACGAAAGCATTTCCTTCACTCAGTTATGTATTTTTTTCAAAACCAACATATGAAAAATCAAATTAACTCAAACATAATTCCGAAAGTGATTTTCTAAATAATATCTTTACCGCCTTAATAATTTTTCTTAATATATTTAATTTTTTTCATTCATATTTTCGAGTATTATTTGATTTTATCTGTATTGTATTGTATTTACACGTAATATACGCGTGGTATATAGGTATTTTTATTACAGGATGCGTACTAAAAATGGACTTCCGTCCGCATTATTCAGTTGAACTCATGGCTAACACCAAAAAGATCTTTACATTCTTGTTTTATGATGTTCTTTATACGTCAGAACCACACCCAAGGCTATTGTTCTCTAAATTTAACATCCACGTACCAGTGAAGGTAAACTTTCTACAACTTCACCGTGAGGTAACCAACAAAAAACTCTTGTTGAATATCACTATAGTTACTTGACTAAGAGCACTACAATCTTCTCGAAAAAGAATTTTAATTTATAACAAATTCATGCACAAAATATTGGTGAATAGATAGTTTTTCAATTTCACACAAAGCTACACAAGGGCTATTTTCGCTAGCTGTTCATAACTTAGCAGTATAAACTAGAGGAAAGGCAACTAATCCATCACAACTTATCGCCAACACTTGGGCTAAACTTTTACCAACGAATACTGGGATTGACCGTCTCATTATAACGCTCCAACAGCTAAGATGGCAAGCATGTTTTGTGTGACAGAGATTCGAACTCACAACCGACATATTGGGAGTAGAGAGCCTTATCCACCTGCCCATGCCCGAGACGAGATTTGTCAAGTTCCTTCTTTACATGTTTTATCACATTTTGTACATTATTCTGAGTTTAAGTAACTCAGAAAATAAGAAACAAAAATACAAATAGACAAAGATTTTGGTAAATGGACGGAAGAACGAAAATCGATAAACAGACAACTTTTCTAACATTTTGTTTCTTTGAAGGATTATTCATTTAAGCAATTTGACTTAATCGAAATTAAATACGAGTAGCCAACATAACATCACTTTTTACTCCAAAAATATAAATCAATCAAGTACATTAGTCTTATTGGTAACAAAACTTTGTCACTCATGGTAAAAAAAAACATGTAGATGTATTACTATTTAAATCATGTATTTTATCACCACCATCACAAACCATACTTTTTAATTTTTTGTTAATTGCAAAGATACGCGATCGGCATTCTATTCTCCACCTTCTGTGGATATTGAACCTCAAATTACGGGTAAGTCATTTACGGTATCTCAGACGTCATTCTACGTTGAAATATTTTCAATAACATATTAAATATTTTGTTAATTTTGAAGAAAGTATGTGTCACATCTTTAACGTGCAGTATCAACTTGACCAGTTTATTGTAAGGAAGAGAAGCACCATAAAGTATCCTTCTTTGAACGTCAACTTCATGATTATTATATAAGGATGTACACAATATAAGGCTGATAATAATTTACCAGACTCATTCTGTTTTCCAGCAGGAAAATTATAATAGAATTTCGCCCACATAATGGCTTGAAAAGGAAGATCTGTAAAGATATCTCATCAGTCTTCCAAAAGGCCGGTATGGGCAGGTGGGTTAAGGCGTTTGACTCGTAATTTGAGGGTCAAGGGTTTGAATCACCGTCGCACCAAACATGCTCATCATTTCAGCCTTGGAGACGTTACAATGTGACGGCCAATACCACTATTCGTTGATAAAAGAGTAGCCCAAAAGTTGGTGGTGCGTTATGAAGACTAGCTGCATTCCCTCTTCTTTTACACTGCTAAATTGGAGACTGCTAACGGAGATAAACCTCGAGTAGGTTTGCGCAAAATAAAAAAAACCGAACAAAAACAATCTTCCAAAAAAATAACCATTATTTGGAAAACAAACTTACAAAAAACAATACATCCTTGTAAACTCTAAATGTATTTTTAAAACCAGGTGCAAAAATAAAGTTCGCTTTACGTATAAACTTCACTGAGAAACTTAACACCGACATTATTTATAAAATACATCATACAATGTAACAGCTGCTATGGTGTCTGTATTGGAAAAACAAGGAGAAAATTTGAAACCAGATTCAAAGAACAACAGCAAAAAACACTTTCATACGTTTTTGAACACTGCAAATCAAATAAGCACGACATAACCATAAAAATATCTAAAAAATAAGTAGGAAAACAAATACAAACAAACACAATATCAAAAAAGTCCTACTTATCCAAAACTTAAACCGAAACTAAACCAATATAAACGAACACATTTATACCTATATTAATTAATAACCTAATATCTAACTGTAATGACCCATACAATCTCGTACCCGTTGACACTCTTCCTTAAGACATGTTACCGGCATCTGTCAGTTATATGCTCTCTTTGTTAACCTGAAGGTGATCTAAGAAGATCGAAACATTGTTCTGTACTTTAGTTTTTAATTGAAGTTTTAATACCTACATCAGCCGTCTTATTTTGATGTGCCTTGCATGACCTAGAGGTTAGGGCGTTCGACTCGCAATTTAACACTCGCGGGTTCGAAACCCCCACAGTCCAAACATGCTCCCTCTTTCAACCGGGAGGCTTTATAATGTGACTGTCAATCTCATTATTTTTTTGGTAAAAGATTAGTTCAAGAGTTGGCAATGGGTGGTGATGACTAGCTCTCTTTCCTCTAGTCTTACACCACTAAATTAAGAACGGCTTGAACAAATAGTCTGCGTGGAGTTTTGCGCGAAATTAAAAACAAACAAATAAAAGTTATGTTACACGGACTATTGATCTGTAAACCACACTTTAGCAGAACAAGTTGTTGTACATTCTAAGACATATGTATGTATATATTACTTTCAGGTTGACAGAGTTTCATTATTCTGGATAGACAAGTTTATTAAGCATCAGTTAAGATGCCAAACAACGACTTTACATGTGAAAAGGAGACTTTTAAGGATCGATCGGTTTCACTTGAACAGAAGGCATTGTGAACAGGTCAACTGCTTAATGACACCTCATGTACATTCTTTATATTT
The DNA here is from genome assembly GCA_011833715.1 of Carcinoscorpius rotundicauda. Taxonomy (NCBI): domain Eukaryota; kingdom Metazoa; phylum Arthropoda; class Merostomata; order Xiphosura; family Limulidae; genus Carcinoscorpius; species Carcinoscorpius rotundicauda. Next base: position 163,396,368 of record CM022391.1, on the reverse strand, counting down.
AAACAATATTGAAATGCAAAGTAGTTATTCCTTGCTGTCTTTTGTCATGCATTGTGTATACTCATAGGTTTTGCATCTCGGGGATGATAAATAGCTGACTTCTTACTTTATACATATGCATAGCAGTTTACTAACGAAGACGCGAGTGTTTCATCCCATGGGTTTAAATGTAGAGTTGAAGCTCATTTTCGTGAAATTATTAAGTGAACTGGCAGCGGAGGAACATTACTGTTAATCTTCATATTTAGTTGAAACCAAAGTCTTGTGTGTCAAGAAAAATTAAAAAAACTTTGCAATTTATTTATTTCTGCTGCTGAACGTTAACAGATAAACAAAAATCTGTGCCAGATACACTCAAAACGATTTAACATTCCTGTTTTTGTTAGCAAAAGATTTAAAACTAGAATAAGTTGCTCTGGCGCTGTTATCTGTCTCTGAATTATGTCGTTAAGTTTTGAAGGAAGCTGTATTTATTCTCTGTCACATTAAAGTAGTTTATAAAATCATCTTAATGCAACACATTAAGTAAGAATTGATAAATTGGCAGTATTGGTTTAATATTAGTTTGGTTAAATCTAAAAATATCTTTTTTATTCTATAGATCAAGAAGTTGCATCTAAATCCATGTTAAAAAACGAGTAATTCTGAATTATAGCTTTTTATTTATAAAAGCTAAGAGAATAATATTTCTAACAAGATTTATTTATTAATTTATTAATATTATTTGTAACAAGATTAAATTAAAAGCGCGCTCAAAATGAGTATTTCTGATCATAAGTTCCATTTCTGCCAGAAAAATATTTTTTATTCTTTGCTTATTTCTTTCATCTGTTAAGAATTCCATTTTTTTCTAAAATTTGCTATTTGTGCAAAAGAATTTTCAATAGCCATTCGTGTAATCTAATTAGCTTTATCTCGATTTAAACTGTCTTTAGATGTCGTCTTTATTTTACATAAATATTGTAAATATTTATATTTACAGCCATATTGTACCGGAAATAAAATACATTTACAAAATAACATGGAAAAATGTGCTAAACATATCTTAGGAAACAAAACGACCTTTATAAAGTCATCAACTCCCTTTATACATCAACCATTCGATTACACCACTATTTCTAGGTTTTCCCTAAAGTAGAAAGTTTATACTTCGGGTTGCGGGTTCGAATCTCCGTCACAGGAAACATGCTCGCCCTTTCAGCCGTGGGGGTGTTATAACGTTCGGTTAATTGCACTATTCGTTGGTAAAATAGAAGCCTAAGAGTTGGCGGTATATGGTGATGACTAGCTGCCTTCCCTCTAGTCTTACACTGCTAAACTAGAGCGCCATCTATTCCGAGAAATATTTGTAAAAATTTCAGTACTTAACATTATTAATTATATTTTTTCTCTCTTCAGTTATGGGCCTGGCATGGCCGAGCGCGTTAAGGCGTGCGCTCGTAATCCGAGGGTCGCGGTTTCGCGCCCGAGTCGCGCTAAACATGCTCGCCCTCCCAGCCGTGGGGGCGTATAATGTGACGGTCAATCCCCCAACTATTCGTTGGTAAAAGAGTAGCCCAAATGTTGGCGGTGGGTGGTGATGACTAGCTGCCTTTTCTCTAGTCTTACACTGCTAAATTAGGGACGGCTAGCACAGATAGCCCTCGAGTAGCTTTGTGCGAAATTCCAAAACAAACAAACAAACACTCTTCAATTATATATTTTCAAATTAAATTACTAACAACGTAAGCGCTGTATAGGTTGAAAGAAAAATTCTGAAAAGCTTAATTTAAGATATTTTGAAGTCATAGTTTTGCTATAAACACTGATAAACTGGTTTGTGACATATCAGAGTGCCGTTGAAGATTACTTTCATGGTGTGATATTATATTGTCATAAACTCTAAAAAAATACAAGAAACCCTAATCACGTTTAACGGATCCCTAATACATTCTATTTAAAATTAACTGTAACCATAAAAGTCGGAAAAATTTTGTAATTTCACGCAAAGCTGCACGAGGGCTATCTGCACCATAAGTTCGTAATTTAGCACTAGACCAGAAGAAAGGCAGCTAGTTATCACTACCTACTGTTAACTCTTGAGTTACTATTTTAATAACGAGTAGTGGGATTGCCCGTAAAATTATAACGTTCCCACAGGTGAAAGGACGAGCATGCTTGATGCGACGGGGAATCGAACCCACTGCTTTCAGATTACGGGTCGAGAACCCTAACCACCTGTCTATGCCAGCCCTGTTGCACAGTGAAATTACCTCAATTGTATGAGTCTATTGTATGCAAAATTAGAAAGTTAAAGTTGAAACACGCTCTTTAGAATTTTTTTGGATAATGTTAACAAATTACCTTCCGTCCAATTCATTGCTTTAATGACTGCATTTGATCTGAAGTTTTAAATTTAATGAATCCATGATTTTAGCTTTAGTTTTCATTTTTTACCTTACGTAAAATAACTTTAAGTCGAAAAACGATATTCGTATACATTATAAAAAGGTCGGAGAACTCCATAGCATAGCAAAAACTTATTTGCGCGAGACTAGTTTTCATTATTAAAAAATTGTCGTTAAAAATGTCGTTTCTTTCAGACGTTAGTTTGTTTCTGATACTAGAGATAAGGTTTTAGTATTTATACTTTTACGAGACTTTTAGTATTAGGTAGCTAAGTGAATAATGAACGACTAAGAAGTTTCTGACACAACTTGTAACCTCGTGATTTTGACGACACGTGTTAATAATACATAATTCTGTTTAAAGTGACAAAAATGTAACTGTGGGATGTGTCGCCCACTCCGGGCATGTTATTAATATAAATTTATGGAACGAATAAGTAATTTTTATACGTAAGGCGTGTGTGTTTGTGTATTTTTTCTTATAGCAAAACCACATTGGCCGTCTACTAAGTCCACCGAGGAGAACGAGCTAGTGATTTTAGCATTGTAAACCCGTAGACTTACTGCTGTACCAGCGAGAGACCCTAAGATGTTAAAGAGTTTAAAACACTTGAGAAGACAGTAAGTACAAAATATAGTTATAAGACGTGTTATTACTTAAAAGTGAAAAATAATTTTAAATTACATTTATTTTTATACAGAGAGTCCAGGTTTTACTGCAATACCTTCTCATTTTAGACAAGAAAAAACGTCTAGTTAAAACCCAAATAACTAAATAGATATGAAAACATCATACCATTTTCACTTATACAGTTATTATTTCTGTTTCTTTATTAACAACAATAATTTATGATGAATGTTTCTTAAATTAAAATGGAAATAAAATCACTTTGTCGCCCATGAAAGAATTGTAATAGCAAAGGAATAGATATTAAAACATAAAACTAGTAGAATTACATTTGAAAATAATATTATGTATATACATATATTTATATACACACATATAAATATGATAAAAACAATTAATTTTATAAAGACAGGACAGGATCAATGTATACTTAATCTAGCCAGCTAAAGTGATATATAAAGCTTTCTAGCTTCAAAAAGTATTGTATTAAGAAAATCAAAATTACATATCTGAGTTTCTTAAAAGCTCAAATTTATCCTCACTTTGGCAAATCACGGCAATTATGCTTCTAGAAAACGGATTTCGATATCTGTGGTGGGCAGAGCACAGATAGTTCACTATACATATTTGTGCTTAAGTACAAACAAACATTAATGAATAAAGAAAATCAGTGTTCTTCACCTCATATTCTCCATTCAAGTAGTTTTGGAGATTTAGTGATTATTCGTCATATAAATAAAATGTTCCTTCACAACCCGCCCTAAAAGTGTCAGTTTCGTAATAAAAAGTAATGAAAAAAATGTGTATAGCAAGTATGAGGAACCTGACAAATTGGTCGAAAATCCAAATGCCTCAAAACTGACAGCTCAGAAATACGTAAATGTTAAGTTTGTTTTTTAATTTCGCACAAAGCTACTCGAGGGCTATCAGCGCTAGCCGTACCTAATTTAGCAGCGTAAGACTACAGGGAAGGCAGCTAGTCATCACCACCCATCGTTAACTCTTGGGCTATTCTTTTACCAAAGAATAGAGGGATTGACCGTCACATTATAACGCCCCCACGGCTGGGAGGGCGAGCATGTTTGGCGCGAACGGGATGCGAACCCGCCACCCTCAGATTACGAGTCGTACTTCTTAACACGCTTGGCCATGCCTTGCCAAATGTTAAGTACTTAAGCGCAAAAGTATTGTGAAGAAGAGACAGGAAAAAAACGTTTTACACTTCTGAACATTTCTACTCATACAAACTAAAACCCTGCATCTTTAAAGTTCAAAATAATTTTTTATGTCAAAATTTTTTAAACTTAGAATTAGCTTTTAATATTTATCCATAATATTTCATCACTATAATCATAATGTAAACTATGGAAATATGGAAACTATATTTTTATCTCATTATAACTTCATCATAATACGGGATATTGTGCAAGTTTTTGCAAAAGTGATGTTTATTTTGTCTTGGTAAATAAAAATAATATACCGTCGTAAACACTGAGATTAAATTATTCGTAGAAAATATGAATATTTTATTTACTCAGACCTTTCAGTGAATAAATACTTTCCAAAAGCACAGCGGTATATCTGATAATTTACAATGCTAGGAACCGCTTTTCGATACCCGTGGCGGACACAGCAAATCGCCTAGTGTGGCTTTGCTATAAGAAAACACAGAAATAAATAAAACCAGTGTTCTTCACATGACATTCTCAACCAAGAAGATTTTGAAATCAATGAATATTCTTCAGTTGAAGTTAAATTTAATTGTTCTTCATAACTTCAATCCTAACATGTAACATTTACATATTCATCAAGAAATTTCACTGTTCATTGGTATGTATATGTTTCGTCGGGTAGAGAACACGTTTTAAGACTGTGAAACCAGCTCATATTCATATGTCAGCACAATGTTTCACATTTTCGCTGAACACTAGAGAATTCTTATACACATGAGAAACGTCATGCCAATCAGGAAGCAATATGAAATGACACCCTCCCCTAATGCCTACACTTATATTTTCCAATCACGCGAAAAACTTCACGTCTATTTTATTTTCTGTCACTTCCTGTATAAATTACTGTATTTATTATAATATTTGTAATGTAAGTATTAACATTTCTTAATATTTCTAGCTTTAGTACTGTTTAACAGTTTTATATCATTTGCACTTAAATTAAAGCTTCCAGTGTGTCAGCGTTAAGTTTACGGATTTGGAACGATAAAATCAATGGTTTGAATCATCGTCATGGATAGAGAGCAGATAATTTATTGTGTTGCTTTGCGCTAAAATGAATTTTTAAAAAAATCGATATAAACAATATTATTGAAAAAGAAAGTCTTCTTCGTGCATAACTATTTGTTGTTTTGTGATTTACTTATTTATTAATGTACTGTAATTTCCTTGGATCATGGTTATAAACAACAGTAGTTAAAAGACTCTCCTTGGTATTGTCAATAAAATTAGTTAATTGAAAGTATTTCAAAAATTAATGTGTTTGTTATAATAACAAAATAACTAACAGTTTTAAGTAGAAATTGATTACTAATGCTTAATCTCTTGCACTGTTTTTAAAAAATTTAGCTTCGAATAGTAACGTTTTGCTCAGAACCCTAAATCTTTGTTTTTGAACAATAATAATATATCATATGCCGAATGATTGGCATTTATTTTCATGTACAAAAGAAGAATAAGAAAATTATAAAAAATTACATTTAGTGTCATCTAGAGATTGCAGTTTGATTGATTTACTAAAACATTTAAATTATATGAAAGTTACGTTTATTTATTTTGTTAAAATTAATTCAGTTGTATCTATGATTTAGTATAAGAATATTAAACACTCCAAATTCTTAATAAACGAGAGTTGTACAAACAATAATATGATGCAAGTTTCCATCGTATTATTATTTAATAATAAGTTATTAATTTCACTATGTAGATGCAAATTAAAATAAATGGTTTGTTTGAAAAAATAGGCAACAATCCAATTTAATGTTGTCATTTTTGTGCAAGTATTAACATTTTGTGATTACTTAACGGTATTATTTTAAAACATATTACTGTATTTAAATTTACTTTCAAAATTCATACAACTAAAGGGTTACGTTTAGAGAATTGTTTTCGATAAATGTCTGGAATGTAACCAACATTTCACTGTATGTATATATATATATTTATATATACATTACGTTTTGATAGTTTCGTGTTCGGCTAATCATGGCCAAGCATGTTAAGGCGTGCGATTCGTAATCTGAGGGTTGGTGATTCGCATCCCCTTCGCGCCAATCATGTTCGCCCTTTCAGCTGTGCGCGAAATTAAGAAAAACCAAACCACCTCCTTATACATTGCTTTTCAGGACAAGTAGATAAAGCTAATTTAAAGTTGAAGTCTCTAATGTTTATAGCCGAGCAAGAATTAAAAGCAAAGTTAACGCCTATAAAAGAAAACTCTATACGTACTAGGAAAAAGAGAAAGTTGGTAAAGGAGGAACCTCCGATACCTGAAGTTAATGTAGATAATATCACGGAAATAAGTAATAATATGCCATCAACTAGCAGTACAAGTATTCAAACCCCCACCCTGGATATTGCACAAAAAACAATCACAGATAAAGTGGAAGATCTTTCTGACGACGACGGCTTCACACTTGTGCAGACCCGTAGTTAGAATAAAACAAACCAAACAAAATACAATCACCTCAGATACAAACACACATACACGAGTCACAAAAGTACCTAAATTCGGTATTATAATACAAGGAGTTCCTGGTAGTTTCAATCAACCTCAATTGGCCAAAGAGGTCTACAGGTGTAAACCCAATACGAGAATCACTAACATGAAGCGTCTGCCCAGAGGCGGTGTTCAAGTTCAGGGTCAGGAACCCGCTGACCTTAACAGCCTATTGAAAGCTTGGCCTGCGGACGCTTTTAAACCCGGAAATATTTCAATACATCTTCCAGGAACTAAACCGACACTGAAATCTTTTGTGATGCGAGGTGTTCACTATACAATAGATATAGAGGACATCAAGGAAGAGTTAAGTAGACAGAACATAACACATATTTCAGTTGAACGAATAATATCAAATATCACAAAAAAACCCACAAACCTAATTAAAGTGGTCACAGATAACAGCCAAGACATCACACAATACACAAACAATGGTATCACTATGTGGTATCAAAAGTACACAGTCGAACCAACAAAAACACCGGCAGTGGTTGTCACACAGTGCTACCGATACCAAAGGTTTGGTCATATAGCAGCAGCATGCCAAGCAAATGCACGTTGTGTGGGCTTTGGAGAGAATCACCACATTACACAATGTACAAAACAGAATCCCAAACCCAAATGCTGCAATTGCGGGGAAGAACACACGGCAAACTACAAAGGATGCCAGAAATATAAAACAATTAAAACACACTTGTACGAAATTAAAAATCCTAACACAAACAAGCCGCCACCACCACGAATAATTAAGGAACCAACACCCATTACTCCAGCACCACAAAGCACAACTACACAAATAAACACTTATGCTGCAGTGGTTAAAAACTCTTCATCCGGAATAGAAAAACCTTTACCACGTGAAGAGGTACAACCCACACCACCTCAAAACACACAACCAACAACAATAGAAACCATACTGGCATCTGCCACAACTTCCACTCTCTCGGAAGTAATGACAGAATATACAAACCCCACTAACACAGACAGTCTTACAGACATAATAGTCAAAATTATTTTGAAAAACATACAGAAATTCTTGCCGCAAATTTTAACCTCACTTATAAACACTACTAAACATGGCTAACTTTACAGTCCTACATATCAATATCCAGGGTGCTCTTGCTTCCAACAAACATGAGATTGAAGAAACAACAAACTCCATAAAACCTGATGTAATTTTAATTAGTGAAATCCTCCTCTATAACAACCATAGATTTAAGTTAAGTGGCTACTCCATTATTAGACATGACAGGAAGGATAATAGAGATCCAAACAGAGGGATATTGTTAATGTATAAGACTGAACTTATAGTTCAATAACTTAGTATCGCATCCAGTAATGAATCAGTTATTATTAAGATAAAAACGCAAAATCATACAGATGTTACAGTGGCGGGAATCTATTGCTCACCTAGTACAGTGCTAGATGTAAATCTACTGAATATATTATATAATAGCAATAGCAATCTTATTATTATTGGCGACCTAAACAGTAAACATATAGCATTCAACTGTCGCAGTACAAACGCAAATGGCAACCTACTTTATCAATTTTTGGATGATACAAACATGACGTTATTAAACGATGCAACCCCGACACATATATCGTACGCACACGGCACCAGTGAAATATTGGATCTATGCCTGTGTTCGTGAAATATGAGTCACAAATTTGTAAATTTTCATATTGGTCACGATTTAGATAGTGACCACCTCCCAGTCTGGTGTATCTTCAATCTCACCCTCCACTTAAACAAAATCATAGCTAAAAACCAACTGAACTACAAAAAGGCTAATTGGACAGTTTTTAAATCTATTTTAAATGAAACCTTACCTCCCGAGGTACTGCACATAGCCGCGGACGCATCAGATATAGATGCATACTGTCATATCATCTCTGAGTGTCTAAAAAATGCAGCAAACAGTTCGATACCGAAACAAAAACACTTCACAACATCTCATTCTTGGCAACCGCATAAAGACATAATACACTTAATTAAAAACAGACGTATACTCCGCAGACAGTACATTCAAAATCGCAACCCCACACTCAAAACTCAGATAAACACAATAAGGAATAAGATACGAAACTTGATCAGGCAACAAAAACAAGAAAACTGGGATAACTTCTGTTCCGAACTAAACCACAAATCTGATCCTAAACAATTCTGGACACACTTGAAAAGATTTACAAATATAGGAACAACAAACACAGTTTATCCACCACTGGAACTGGATGGAGAAACAGCATATACTAACACAGAAAAAGCCGAGTTATTTAAAAAACACCTGGTCAACACGTTCAAGACACATCATGAACCACACATGAACAGGTATTTTTATAATACACTTACAAACTTTATTGATCAAAACAGAAGCATTTTTACACCTGTATTTCCAGTCAACACAATTACACACCAAGAAAAAGCAAAAGACTGGAGCACTCAACAATTGATAAATCATATCACTGTAACAGAAGTCGTAACAGCTTTTAAGAACACAAAAAACAAAGCCCCTGGAGAAGATGGTATTCAAGCTGTTCTCCTAAAACAAGGCACTCAGAGATTATATGAACACCTAACAGCATTATTTAATCTGTCACTATCAGCTGGATATATCCCCGTTTCTTGGAAGGAAGCAACAAAATTAATGTTCCAGAAAGAAGGAAAGCCAGCGAATAAACCAAACAATTACCGCCCAATTAGTTTAACCAGTTGCATTGGCAAAGTATTAGAGAGGATAATTAGTAATCGTCTGTCAGTTTACTTAGAAGAAAATTCAAAATTACCAGAAATACAAAACGGATTTCGAAAATTCCGTCAAACGACAGACCACCTGATTCGACAAACAGAATCAATTAACGACAGCTTCAATAAAAATGAATGCATTGTAGCTTGCTTTCTCGACATTGAGAAAGCATTTGACACAGTGTGGCATAACGGTCTACGACATAGATTACTGGATATGAAATTACCCCAGGAAACTATTCGCTGGCTTTCCAACTTCCTTGATAACAGAATTTGTAAAGAGAATGTAAATGGGGCCCACTCAGGGTCCTTTTCACCCGAAGCAGGACTCCCGCAGGGAGGGGTGGTTAGCCCTATACTATTTATCATGTACGTGAGCAATATGCCTCTGTCGGACCTAAATTTAGGTTCTGCATCACAGTTCGCTGACGATGTAGCAGTCTGGAAAAGTGCCCTCACTCCATCAATAGCAGCAACGAACCTGCAGCCAGTCCTAAACAGCATTGAAGAATACTGCCAGAAATACCGAATCAAAATCAATATCCCAAAAACCCAAGTTATATTATTCAGCAGACGGAACAAGCAAAAAAAAGATCCACCAAAACTATATATGAATGGATCACTTTTACTGACTGCTACTTCTGCTAAATTCCTAGGTCTAACCTATGACTCAAAATTAACGTGGATACCACACATAAAAAATGTACTGACACGAATTTGGAAAAGAGCAAGCTATGAAAGAAGTCTTTCAGGTAAAAACCAAGTAGCATCACCAGCAAACATACTTAAAATCTACAAAACGTACATTAGACCAACAATAGAATATGCATCACCTGCATGGATTAACATAGCACCTACACATATACAGAAACTTCAACGTATACAAAATTCAGTACTAACTTCAGCTTATAAAGTACCACGTAGCACCTCAATAACATTCTTGCACAAGTATGCAAACATAGACACAATATCTGAAAGACTCCTGCATAATACTCTAAAATACTTCAATAAGAATTAATGTGTGATCTCGACAGATATCACGTACATGATGAAAATAGTCCTAAATACCTCTCCTCTTTTAACTTATATTTAAGTAATGTAACTCAAGCTGGCCACTATGCACTAGACTCTTAGTCCTTGATTACTATTTATCATGTAATTATTATTATTAATATATTAATATACTTACTCTTATTTGTGTGGGTGTGCGTACTACTACACGTACTAGTAGTAGCATTCTTTTTTTTTTTAATCTTGTTTTGTCTATGCATGGTCTGAGCCCTGAAATGGGCCTGAGCATCAAGTTATACTTTTACTCTGGCCCAAAGCTATAAATAATAATAATAATAAAAATAATAATAACAAAAATTGTAAATTGTTTTGATGCTATGAATGTTCGGGAAGGAGGAATAGGTCAAATGTACCTGACCCTCCTGGGTATTTAACAACAATACTCAAATACCGACACATCGGAACGAGCGAACATTGCTTTTCACAAATATTAGTACGAAACAGCATACACTAACACAGAGAAAGCCGAGATATTTAAAAAACACCTAGAAAACACGTTTAAGACACGTCATGAACCAGACATGAGCAGATACTTTTATAATACAGTCACAAACTTTATTGATCAAAACAGAAGCATTTTTACACTTAAATTTCCAGTCAACACTACTACACACCAAGAAAAAACAAAAGACTGAAGCACTCATCAACTGATAAATCATATCACTGTAACAGAAATCGTAACTGCTATTAACAACACAAAAAACAAAGCCCCTGGAAAAGATGGTATTCAAGCTGTCCTCCTAAAACAAGGCACTCAGAGATTATATGAACACCTAACAGCATTATTTAATCTCTTACTATCAGCTGGATATATCCCCGTTTCTTGGAAGGAAGCAATAATATTAAAGTTCCAGAAAGAAGGAAAGCCAGCGAATAAACCAAACAACTACCGCCCAATTTGTTTAACCAGTTGTAGAGAGGATAATTAGTAATCGTCTGTCAGTTTACTTAGAAGAAAATTCAAAATTACCAGAAATTTAAAACGGATTTCGAAAAAAACTGCCAAACTACAGACCACCTGATTCGACTTACAGAATCAATTACCGGCAGCTTTAACAAAAACGAATGCACTGTAGCTTGCTTTCTCGACATTGAGAAAGCATTTGACACAGTGTGGCATAATGGCTTACGTCATAGATTACTTGAAATGGCAATACCCAAGGAAACTATTCGCTGGCTGTCCAACTTCCTGGATAACAGAATTTGTAAAGAGAATGTAAATGGGGCCCACTCAGGGTCCTTTTCACCCGAAGCAGGACTCCCGCAGGGAGGGGTGGTTAGCCCTATACTATTTATCATGTACATGAGCAATATGCCTCTGTCGGACCTAAATTTAGGTTATGCATCACAGTTCGCTGACGATGTAGCAGTCTGGAAAAGTGCCCCCACTCCGTTGATAGCAGCAACGAACCTGCAGCCAGTCCTAAATAACATCAAAGAATACTGCCAGAAATACCGAATCAAAATCAATATTCCAAAAACCCAAGTTATATTATTCAGCAGACGGAATAAGCTGAAAAAAAATCCACCAAAACTCTATATGAATGGATCACTTTTACTAACTGCTACTTCTGCTCAATTTCTAGGTCTAACCTATGATTCAAAATTAACGTGGTTACCACATATTAAAAATGTACTGATACGAATCTGGAAAAGAGCAAACTATGAAAGAAGTCTTTCAGGTAAAATCCAAGGAACATCACCAGACAACATACTTAAAATCTACAAAAAGTACATTAGACCAACAATAGAATATGCATCACCTGCATGGATTAACATAGCACCTACACATATACAGAAACTTCAACGTATACAAAATTCAGTACTAACTTCAGCTTATAAAGTACCACGTAGCACTTCAATCACATTCATGCACAAGTATGCAAACATAGACACAATATCTGAAAGACTGTTGCATAATTTTTTTTAAATATTTCAATAAGAATTGGCATAAAAATGACTTAATGTGTGATCTCGACAGATATCACGTACATGATGTAAATAGTCCTAAATACCTCTTCCCTTTTAACATATATTTAAGAAATGTAACACAAGCTAACCACTATGCACTATACACTTAGTCCTTGTTCCTTGTTTATTATTATAATTATTTATTTATATATTTTTTAATTATTATTACTTTCTTTGTTTGTGTGTGTGTGTGTGTGTTACTACAAGTAGTACTAGCATTCTCTCTATAAAGAAAAAGGAGAAAAATACAAATAAATATATGTATGAAAATACAAAAAATAAAAAGAATAAAAAATGAAGAAAAAACACAAGAGAAATAATAAAAGGAAAAAGGAAAAAAAAACACAAAAACTTCTTGTTAGTCCATGCATGGACTGAGCCCTGAAATGGGCCTGAGTATGATGTAATATTTTTACTCTGGTCAAAGCTATAAAAAAAAACAAAAAAAAACCCTCAAGACAGACGCTATAATCGTTCGGGAGGGAGAAAGAGGTCAAATGTACCTGACCCTCCTGGGTATTTAACATCAATACCCAAAAACCGACACAGTGAAACTTTCACAAATATAAGTTTTTCAAAATAACACACCAAGTCCAAAAGACATATGTATATTATACTATAATGGAGCTCTTGCTCATATGATACTGTAAAAACCTTTTTAATTAACGATGAGCAACCCCCAATTTTGCGAAATTTTTGTCCTTTGTGCATGTAAACTTGCAATAGGGGTCACGATTTTCCAGTTCGCTTCCGTTTTCCGTTGCAAATAACTTTATTTTTCGCATTCTCAAGGTACAGATATAATACCATGAACACGTCACAGGCAGATTTAATGCATTGTCTCCACAAGTAATTAAAAATAATCTTTATACTTACAAAATAGTAGAACTGATTTTCGAAAAACTTTTAGACCAAATAAGTAAATCAATGAACATTATCACGATTATTTGAAACTCGTCGTGACAAAGAATGTGAAGGTTTTCAACCCAAAACAAACGTTATTTACTTTTATTACGTAAGTAGAAACACGTAAATCTTTGTGCTATTGAAAGATGAGGAGTTTAAACTACCGAAGCACTTTAGATATTTTTCGAAAATATTTTGTGGCATTTTTATATTATTTACCATCTTTTTTTCACAGGAATTAAATATGATTGATAATAAAGCATCACCAAAACGTCATGTTTCATCCACAAAGATATATCTGTGTTTCCATAAAAACAACGAATCATACAGATCTCTCATTGTTCAATTTTAAAATGTTAATTTATTATCGAATTTTTTTCCCTCTATGAGTAATGATAAATATTAATATGTTTATATCCTCCTTCGAAACTATATTTCGAAACACTTAAAATACAGAAACTAGACAATTTTAGAAAAATTGTTAAAACAAAATATTCTCAATTAAATTTACATCCTAACATTAACACTCGTTTTATTTTGTAATAAATATTTATTAATAGTTGAAATTTAGATTAGTTTCTATACTAAAATTAAAGTTACTAGAGACAAAAGATAAACTAAACAACTGATCTTATTTATGACTTTTCTGATACTTATCCAAGAATTAATTTAATCTTTGGGCCTGTTTATTAGGACAATCAGTTCAAGATATTATGGTCGTGAAATTGAAACTTGTCACTGAACATGTTCGCCCTCTCATTGTTATAAAGTTCTAATTAGTTTTAGTATTACTAGTGTGATGTATTATGATTTATCACGAACGAATTTCCGATTTATTATGTTATGACATTACGTATTATGATTTCAAACGGCTTGAAATTGGAATTTGAACTTACCAGTTCATTTAATGTCAATAAATATTAATTTATGATATTTGTCAACAAGATTGCTACATAATACAATTTTTTTGGGCCTGGTATGGCCTAGCGCGTTAAGGCGTGCGCTTCGTAATCTACGGGTCGAGGGTTCGCGCCCGAGTCACGCCAAACATACTCGCCCTCCCAGCTGTGGGGATGTATAATGTGACGGTCAATCCCACTATTCGTTGATAAAAGAGTAGCCCAAGAGTTGGCGGTGGGTGGTGATGACTAGCTGCCTTCTCTCTAGTCTTTCACTACTAAATTAGGGACGGCTAGCACAGATAGCCCTCGAGTAGCTTTGTGGAAACTTAAAAACAAACAAACAAAACAATTTTCCTTATTTACTCAAAATTATTATAATATACAAAAAACAACACAATTTATAATAACGGTTATTACAAAAAATGATTTATATACAAGAGTTTTACCAACTTATAAAAACTTTTTATCTGGTCTGGAACTAAATATTTTTGCGACGTTTCATTGAGAGAGAATTGATTCAGGTACAATTCGCTTGACGGTGAAGTAAACTAGAAGCTTTATTGAACACGCGTAAGTTTTTTACCGACTAAAATGACAAATTTACTGGAAGAAATATTGATGATCAAAGTTAATTCTCTAAAGTTAAACGGTTTGTAATCTTTAAAATCTATAAACGTTTCAAGTAAAATTTCTCTAAATTTCTGATTAACAAGCTTTTATCTCAATTATATGTAATAACTGGTTTAGCGTCTATATAGTTGTGAAACTTTTAATAAACTTTCCTCGCGCCTATAAATATATCCAACTCGATGTGTACAGAAAGAGTATACACATATGTATATTGGTTTACTTTTAACTTTGTAAGCTACACCTATGACTGTTATAACTCTTCTAAATCATGTACTTTAGATATTCCACCAGAAACAGTTAAAGATTTCGAACTTTACAAATTATTTAACTTCAGCAGATTCATATAAAATTTCAGTATTTTTACGAAAAGTTATACAAATTCAGCGATGAATATTTTGGTATGTATTTGGCAAAGAATGAAGAACACAGAGCTAGATAGTTAGTAAATTGTATTTACGACAACTCAAAATTAATTTGCTCATCGTCAACTTTCGATAAGATATCAAGGAAGTTTTAGACGAGGTGGAAGACTTAAAATTGTTTATAAGTTTGTATATAAATCGTTAGTTGTAATAACCATTATTGTTTGTATATTAAAATATATTTGTATGAAAAAATGAATGTATGAATCTTGTTGGCAATTATCTTAAACTTGATACACATTAATATTTATTTAACTTCTAAATTTAAATTATCATATAACTAGATTTCAGAGTATTCGAAGTTATACGTTACGTAATAAACTGAAATAAGTTGTAATACATAACATTATCAACTTAACAGAACACTGAACCAAACACCTTTGGAAAAGAAAAATGATTACTGTTTGACATTATTTTTCTAATTACACACTGCTTTAATGATTAAATTCAGTTTAAAGTTATGGGTTTATTCTCTATAAAAACGTTGTGTTAATACCAACGTTTGGATGAATAAATCTATTAAACTTTTAATTAGCTTTATTTGCAGAAACTACCTTATCCATTACTCTAATACTGCTGTTTATATTCATGATACTAAAAAGTCACAATGGAACAAAAAATACATAAATTATAAAACAAAACCATTAGAAAAGTAATTTCTTGCGGAAATTCATGCCTGGAGTGACCTTATAATTATTCCTTGTATAATACTAATCTTCTGTGACATCTTCTGGCCACTAACATTTTCGTCGTGCAACGCAATAATCTAAGGACTAAACAGGAACATTGAGAAAACTTTTGTTATCAATAGCGATATTGTGAAATAAAAAAATCCCTTTCAAAAGTAGTAACATTGATAAATTAAAACCGAAAATACCCTTTTTACCACTAACCATAATCACAAATTCAAATTAAAAAATGCATTTATTTTCTCGTAGGTGTATGCTTGTTTTTTAGAATTGTTTAAAGTTTTATTATGTAACATAAGTTGGGTTTGATATACCATTAGAAAGCTATTGTGGGTAGTTTGTTGGTGCAACGTTTTTCATTTATTTCCATTGGGTTTTGGAACATTGTATGTGTGTGACGTTACTTTCATTTAGAAACAAAACTTTGCTGTAGGTGTGGACACATCATAGCAGATTTACTTGTTTCTGTAGTGCAGTGGACTATCTGCACTAGCCGTACCTGAATGAGAGGCTACTTTTGGTTTACCCTTTTAACAACAAGAGAGGGTTTGTTTGTTTGTTTTGGAATTTCGCACAAAGCTACTCGAGGGCTATCTGTGCTAGCCGTCCCTAATTTAGCAGTGTAAGACTAGAGGGAAGGCAGCTAGTCATCACCACCCACCGCCAACTCTTGGGCTACTCTTTTACCAACGAAAAGTGGGATTGACTGTCACATTATACACCCCCACGGCTGGGAGGGCGAGCATGTTTAGCGCGACGTGGGCGCGAACCCGCGACCTTCGGATTACGAGCGCACGCCTTAACGCGCTCGGCCATGCCAGGCCTACGAAGAGAGGAATTGACTATTATTTTATAATGATCTTATGACTGGAAGGTCGAACATGTTTAGTGTGATGGGGATTCGAGTCCGCGATCCTCAGGTTGGGAGTCGAGCGCTCTAACCACGAGATTATACCATTTGATACTCACTTAAACAAGTTAGTGCTGTATATTACATATTCAAACCAGAAGGACTGTTCATTTACTCAAAAAGTGAGAGAGTGGATTATGCTCAAATTAAATAAAAAGTAACAAAGTATTTTGATATGTAGCTCTTCGTTACTAAGTACAAAAATACTCAATGACCAGCAGGTTTGGTTCGGTTTGAATTTCACGCAAAACTACACTAGGGCTATTTGTGTTAGCCGTGTAAGACTATAGGGAAGGCAACTAGTCATCACCCCCCACTGCCAACTCTTGGGCTACTCTTCTGTCAACGAACAGTGGGATTGACCGTCACGTTATAATACCCCCACGGCTGAAAGTACTAACACGTTTGGCGTGATGGAGATTCGAACCAGCCACCCTCGAATTCTGAGTCGAGTGCGTTAACCACGTGTTCTTGCCGGGCCCAGAATTAATGGAAGAAGTTTGTTAAAAAAACCCAATAAATTTTAAAATATGTGAATGCAAATAGTGTTTGAGGCACATCCTTAACAAATTAGCCATACCGGGCGACAATGGCTAACGAAAAGCCTTATTGGTTTTCTGTCTCACACAAAGAAAATATGCTGGCTCATCAACTCCCTTTGTCAGAAGTTGGTAATGATTACAAAAATACCTTTTGCTGCATTATAAAACTCTAAAAAGCTGACTTAAACGTATATGTATATCTCAAAATCAATAAAAGCTGATTCAAAGCTGTACCTCCAAGACTTTCGTTTTGAATTGAGCCTGGATAGCATAATATACAGTAAAACTTGTCTCAGGCTGAATCGCACGGGACCGAGTAAAATTTCCAACTTAAGCTGGTTTTCTGGCTTAGACATAGTGAACATGCATTTCTATAATTATATAAAGTGTTTGAGTGGCGCGATATGATTGCTTGACTCAAGGGACGTAAGATGTTTGTGAAGAAAGTTATTATACTGTTTATGTTATATTTATCAGAATAAGAACGAAAACAGACGTTTAAAGTAAACAGAAATATAAAATCTTAACCGAACTTATTTTGAAAAAAGTGTCCAATTTCAACTGTTTCGTTTTATAATGGGCTTCCTCATGCGGTTAAAGGAAAGAGAAGGCCAATTCTTCACATATTTCCAGTTTTACAGTTTTGCGTCCTGGGCATTTTCCGGCTAACACAGGTTTTACTGTAATTTGTTTACCAAACTAAAAATGGATAATACGCAAGTAATATATTGTAAAAATAACTATTTATAAATATTTTTTACTAACACTATTTTATGGGGCTTTCATTACACGTCTTTTTTTTTTAAAGCAGATAATTCAATACGCCTGCGTGTGTTTTCTTATAGAAAAGCCACATTAGGCTACTACTGTGTCCTTTGTGGGTAATCGAACCACTGATTCGAGCATTCTAAATACGAATACTCCCTTCTGTCTCACCAGGGGATAAAAGGACAAGCACATTTTGTGGAATACTAAGTGATATGTTCTAGATTAAATTTAAATACTTCAATATGCTTTAGAAAACTTTACTGTTGAGTTTTTGGAAATTAATTTAGACTTTATAACTGGTAAGCATTAAACATTTTGCTAACATGGAACAAAAACGAGAATCTAAAGATGGAAGCACTGTAGCCTTATAACCTGGGTGCTCATTTTAGTATTTTCTAAGTCAGTGCGTGAAATAAGTGAATCAATGTTTTTATTGCAATAAACTCATTCGTTTTTAAATAATTTTATTTAAACGTCTTCAAAACCGTCTATTTGTGTGCATGTTTCGAAAAGGTTTTACTGGGTAACATGGCTGTGTTTTAAATTAATAATTATATTAGTATTTTCCTAATATAATAGCCAGAAAGGCTTAGACATAGTGAACATGCATTTCTATAATTATATAAAGTGTTTGAGTGGCGCGATATGATTGCTTGACTCGAGGGACGTAAGACGTTTGTGAAGAAAGTTATTATACTGTTTATGTTATATTTATCAGTATAAGAACGAAAACAGACGTTTAAAGTAAACAGAAATATAAAATCATAACCAAACTTATTTTGAAAAAAGTGTCCAATTTCAACTGCTTCGTTTTATAATGGGCTTCCTCATGCGGTTAAAGGAAAGAGAAGGCCAATTCTTCAGTCATTTCTTGTATTCATTTTTGAAACTAGGAATTTCTATTTCGTCATTATCTTTTCCATTTTGTTCATCTTCTGAATTTCTTACACTATTACCATTTTGCGATTCTATTATCGATTTTAAATTAATTTCATCAGTTTCTGTTAAATCATTCTTGTCAACGTCATCATCAAAGAGAATTGTCTGCATCAATCTTCTCAATCAAAGTTTGGATTTCACAAGAATCGTCATAACAAATAACTTCTCCACAATCTCTGTCATTATCAGGAATAAATCCACAGTTTCGAGAGCACTTTATTACACATTCATCTTTTACTCATTTGATTGAATGACTTTAAAATGCAATTGTATTTAAGATGTCAACTTTCATGGTCTTTTCAGACGCTTTCTTACGGTTATCCCTGTTTGCAATAATATGCTGTAGCATAAATTTTCTGTATTTCAATTTTCTACATTTTATAATTCCATTACCTAGTCGCTGTAGAACTGATGTTGTAAATAAAGGTAG
Organism: Carcinoscorpius rotundicauda; assembly: GCA_011833715.1. Lineage (NCBI taxonomy): Eukaryota > Metazoa > Arthropoda > Merostomata > Xiphosura > Limulidae > Carcinoscorpius > Carcinoscorpius rotundicauda. The sequence goes on along the minus strand of CM022391.1, from coordinate 163,376,698 downwards.
AAAGATTAAACGAACATTTGAAAGCTGAAGTTTTGCGTGACAAATTGCATTGTCTTGGAAAAGTAGTATATGTCTATTTTCTTGTTCCATTCTCTTGTTTATTTTGTTCAAAAATTTCTCAAATATAGCACTTGTCATCCTCACTTTATTATTCACTTTCTATTCCACAGAAAGTTGATTTTTCATTAAAGTTATGAAACAGCTCGGATTTTTACTTTTACCATAGTAAATTTTCCCTAAATTTTAAAATTAGGGAAGATAGGAATTTATTTTTTTCGTAGGAGTTAATTAAAGAGTAAAATTTTGCAATTAAAAGACAAATATATTTCTATAAATCAGGAATCCAATTTAACTGCAAAAAAAAATCACGCCAAAAAAAACAGAATATTTTTAAGCAATACTTCTTGTAACAAAATGTCCGAGAATTTATTAATAGTTAAATAAATTATTAATTAAAAAAGAAACTAATATTTAATCAAAAACATTTTTTATACCTCACTCAGATTCTAATCCTACTTGTTGATAGATGAGGAAGGTAAAGTTTTCCGTCTACTTTACGCAGGTTCTGCTATATAGAGGTCTGTTATGAGAGCGAAATCATAAGATAACCCTGCAAGTTTAGATATTTCCAGCTTGTTCAGTTTTCCGCCATGGGCATTTTCCAGCTCAGACAGGTTTTACTGTAATTTGTTTTCCAAAATAAAAATGGATAATACGCAAGTAATATATTGTAAACATAACTATTTATAAATATTTTTTACTAACACCATTCTATGGGACTTTTATTACACGTCTTTTTTTTAAGCAGATAATTCAATACGCCTATGTGTGTTTTATTATAGAAAAGCCACATTGGGCTGCTACTGTGTCCACTGAGGGTAATCGAGCATTCTAAATACGAATACCTCCTTCTGTCCCACCAGGGGATGAAAGGACAAGCACGTTTTGTGGAATAGGAAGTTATATATAAACATTTCAAAGCTTTAAATATCTTGTTCTGATGAACAGCATTTATCTGTTAATAATGGTATTACATTACTTTAATAATTTAATAATTATTAGGTATTTGTAGCAGAAGTAAGTTATTAAACACTAAATAATAAAGTATAAAGTTAGCATTATGTAATGCAGATTTTGTAGATTATGTCTCAACTATAATACAACTAATCGAGAAAAACGGTGGATTTGTTAATGTGTTCTTTTCGGACAAACCAAGAAATAATTCCTTTCTGTTGTATTTATACATAAGTATTTTTTCGTATATCTCTTTAGCCCTACTAAACATTAAATATCTGGTAAGTTGAGGGCTATGCACCCCTTACGTTGATACCAAAATTAAGTTACTTGATTACAGAATTGAGTAAAAAAAAGACATTGTTTATTTTCCAAATGCCACATCGGTATGTCTGTCTGGTTACACTACTAAAAATCAAGTTTCGATACCTCTAACGCTCAGAATAAAAATAGCTCTGTGTAGCTTTGGGCTCAACTATAAATATGCAAGTATAACATTTATTGACGACAATAGTTTCTCCAGTAAAGGCATCATAAGGTGGATACTGAAATCAACCAATTCTCCTGGAAGATATGATTTTAAACAAAACAGTTAAGTTCTCTCAGAAACTATAGTTACTCTTAACTCCATTCGTGTTGGATTATTATGCAGCACTTGTGTTTAGAGGACAAGGGCCAAAAGTAATTACGTTTTGGCTAATATAATAACATGATTTAGTTTTTAAATTTTAAGGTTTAACATTGGCTTGCATTGGTAATACTAGCGTCATCTTCACGCGATCGTGAAGATCATGAACACTGGAAATTAAGTAGGCGAAGAGATGAGAAGGAGGAAGTTAGGTGATGATGACATTGATGAAGATGTCAAAGATTCCTAGAAAGGAAACCAAAGAAAACTGATACATTATTGGCGTTTGTTTAGTTTCTTGAAAGAAGGTACATGTACATTTAAAGTAATTCACATTAACTTTATGTAACTTATAGATGAAAGAGAAAAATGAGAGTTCTCGGACAAACTAAAATGCTGTGTACCAAGGTTTATGTATATATGTTTAAACAAAGAACCGAAAATTACTGTGACATTAATCTAGATACAAGTTTTGTGGAACTTAAGATAGTTTCGTCATTCAAAATTTTATGAGTTTATTTTTAGACATCTATTATTTCTAAAATTTCCATACTACCTATTGTTCACCTTTTTTATAGATATATAAGATTAACAGTTTCAAATTTGTGTTTAGTTTCAATAAGAAATGCAAAGATCAAATCCATTTATCTTAATTTTTACCTTTTAGAATTTTTTTAATTCTTGTTTTACCTGAAGGTACATTAATGCAGTCTTGACACGTTGACTGGTAAACACTAGAGCTGCTGTACTTTTAGATTCTGTCTTTGTTGTTGCACATTTTATCCCAGGTTGGTTTTTAAGTAGGACAGTCTATAAGTTTCTTTATTTTTCAAGGGTTTTCCAGTGTAACTTACCTTAAACCTTTTCGTTGTTGTTTTTTTTCGTTTGGTACAGTATATGGATATATCGATTTCATGGCTTCAATTTCTCTTAATTTGTTATGTAAATTAGCTACAGGTGAAACCTCTGTTATTATAGATACATCATACGTAGTACCAGCTTTGTGTACTTTGAATCAGTTTCTCAGATAAGATAATTTCAAGAATAAAACTTTAGTTCCACAGCAGTTATTGGTATGAATGAAAGGTGAATAGTAATAGGCATGTTTTACGTACGAGTACAACCATCTTGATAAAGTGCAAATTTTGAACTTTTTTTTCGTTTTTATTATTTTGAGGAGGAGCGAATGAGAAGGTTGGTAAGAGATTAAGTCAACCCTAACTAGTATAATCACGTGACTTATTGATTCATATATTCATGTTTATACCTTAGAAGCCAGACAGAACATGTTTGAGAACATCGCAACATCATTCGTTATACAGGGCAATTTTCTGTGAGTATTTCACGAATGTTCAAATAACTAAAACGTAAAATATTCTAGATTAATGTTAAATACTTCAATATGCTTTAGAAAACTTTACTGTTAAGTTTTTGGAAATTAATTTGGACTATAAAACTGGTAAGCATTAAACATTTTGCTGACATGGAACAAAAACGAGAATCTAAAGATGGAAGCAGTGTAACCTTATAACCTGGGTACTCATTTTAGTATTTTCTAAGTCAGTGTGTGAAATAAGTGAATCAATGTTTTTATTGCAATAAACTTATTCGTTTTTAAATAATTTTATTTGAACGTCTTCAAAACCGTCTATTTGTGTGCATGTTCCCAAAAGATTTTACTGGGTAACATGACTGTGTTTTAAATTAATAACTATATTAGTATTTTACTAATATAATAGAGTATCCTTTGTTCTAATGAGGGTGTATTTGTTGCGTAAGGTATAAGATATAAGTTTGCAAGTGATAAAATGTATGTCCAAAACCTACGCATATATTTTTAAACTGGGTATTGTTTGTTTTTAACATCAAACTACACAGTCAGCTACATTACCACTGACCAATTGTAAACATATGATATGCTAATTGGACCGATATGTGTGATCACATGTGTCACGTTTGTATGGTGTAGTTCAGAACATTTTTTCAAATATTTTATGAAAATGTTGAGACTCTGATTAGGCATAAGTGGGCCAACATGACCAGGTTGGTTAAGCCGTTCAACTCGTAATCTAAGGGTTGTGGGTTCAAATCCTCGTAGCACCAAATATGCTCGCCTTTTTAGACATGGGAGTGTTATAATGTGACAGTCAATCCAAGTATTCGTTGGTAAAAGAGTAGTCCAAGAGCTGGTGGTGGGTAGTAATGATTAGCTGGCGTCCCTCTTATCTTATACTTCTAAATTAGAGAAGGCTAGCGCAGATAACCCTCGTGTAGTTTCGTGCGAAATTAAAAAACAAACACATTAGGCATAAGTAAATGTAATGATATATATTTACGTAAAGACTCATCTCACTGGGAAACGGTTTTGAGATCTTACAACTGTGACATGGAGTTGTAACTAAAGAAGAAGAGATTCCTGGCTAAACCACAACAAAAATCAACAACCGAAACATTATGAAAATTTAAATTTCATATTTCATATTGACCGAAGGCATTTTCCAAACGAACTGGAACTCGCTGTAATACATAAGCATACATGCTTCATAGATGAAGCACAGTGCTGGAACCAGTATAACAAGGTTCTATTTGTTTGTGAATAGGCATAAAATTACACAAAGTGCTACTTGACCTTGGCTCATCTGGGGTACCAAAACCGGTTTCTTGTTTTGTAAGCCAGCATATATACTTTACCACTTGGGGCCTATAACAAGGTAAACGGTAAACATCCAAATCGTATAAATTAATAACAAACTTTGAAAGTACTGAAATTTAGATTTAAATTTAAATGTAAATATAAGTTTAATGAATGACTTAACTCAGTTAATTTTTCATATGTAAATCTAAACTACTTTACATCTAAATAATTTCTTAATTGTATTTTTCTTCCACAACAGATTATGGGTTGCCTGAGAACCCATAGAATTTCTCTCTTGATCATCACTATGACAATTTTAGGATTTTGCACAGGACTTTCATTACGAGAGATGAATTTAGATAAAGAAACGATAAAGTTGATTGGTTATCCTGGTCAGCTGGTATTCCGAGCTATCATCTTATTGGTTGCTCCGTTGATGTGTACAAGCGTTATTCTAGGTATGTTGCTACATATTTGTAAGAAACGTGAACAGATTTCTGTGGTTTTTGTCTAGCTTTCAAGTGAAACTTTAAGATTCTTTTTTTTCTGTTACGTTATACTGCATGAAATCTGAAATTATGTAATTGTACTTTAAAGAATATCAGTTTAAACATGTTTCTTGTAATTAAGTACAACTTGTACTACAGTTCTATCGTTTAGTTCATATAGAATACATATATTATAATATTTTTCTAAATGTAGGTAGCCATACATTATTGGCAATCTTAGACTAACATCACAATGGGTCTACTTGATAGTGTTATCCTGAGTAAAAGCGAAAGTTAATGTATATATAGTTTTAACAAAAGGTTTTCTACTTATAATTTTGTTAAAGATTAGCACTAAACATAAACCAAATGAATAACAATTTTGAAAACCGACATTTCACTAAAAAACACAAATTGTGATGATGTAATAAAAATAGATGACAGAACCTCAAACAGTAAAGTTGAGGTTTTCATTTTAGGTTATAAAACGTTTAGTATTTTCGCCGTACGTCCAAACCGAGCACCGTTGTTTTCTTATTGCAATTATTATTTGCTTATCTTGATCCTTTTCAAAATATGATGGTCTGAGTTTCAGGTGTTACGTCATTGAAGAAAGGTGACAACGTCCGTTTGGCGGGATTGACACTGGGTTTTTTTGTAGGACTGCAAATATTCTGCACAGCTGTTGGAATGATTGTCGCTCAAATTGTAAATCCCGATAGTTCCTTTGGCAACAGTGATGGCATAGATATTTCAAGAACTAAAGAACAGGTGGAAAAAAGTCAAATTATTGATATAATTCTAGATTTATTCAGGTATGTTTATGGGGAAATATCCAAATATTGTAATTGGATTAAACATTAATCACTAATGATTATAAAAAGAAAACAAAATTAACCTATTTATTTTGTCTACGATTCGGTGATTCAGCAATGTTTTATTTTTTCTGTCCTTTACAACAGACTGCTTACATCTGTTTAACAATTTTACGTCTGAAGGAAAAATTATTAGGCATTTCAGTTGTCCTGATTATATAAAAATGGCTTGTTCTTTGTTCGTTGAAATGGTATTTTAACTATCTTCTAAATGGGTCATCAAAACATTACATTAATATACAGTGTTCCTTTTTATAATAATATCTTTAAAATGACATTATTTTGGAAATGTCTGCAAATATCATAGGAAAAAGTTAAAATTATCTTTTATTATTTCTTCTGTAAAGGCCCATTATGGTGAAATGGTTGAGGCGATTGGGAACCTGCGGGTCGCGGGTTCAAATCACCATTTGACCAAATATGCTCGCCCTTTCAGCCGTGGGGGCGTTATAATGTTACAGTCAATCCAACTATACGTTGGTAAAAGTGTGGTCCAATAGTTGGCGATGAGTGGTTATGATTAGCTGCCTTTCATCTGGTCTTACATTGCTAAATTATGGAGGGCTAGCTCAGATAACCCTCGTATGTATTTGCTAATAATTATATCAGCATTTTCCTAATATGGTAGAGTATCCTTTGTTGTAATGTGGGCGTATTTGTTGCCTGAGGTATAAGATGTAATTTTGTAAGTGATAAAATGTAAGTCCAAATGCTAAACATGTATTACTTAAAAAAAGTATTCTTTGTTTTTAACATGAAACTACACAGTAAGCTACATGCGCTTAGTCTACAACAGGGGATCGAATCCGAAATTTTATTGTCATACATCAATAAACTTACCACTGACCAATTGGAAAAATATGATGTGGTAATTGGACCGATATGTGTAATCACATGTGTCACGTTTGTAATGTGTAGTTCAGAACATTTTGTCCAAAAATTTTATGAAAATGTTGAGACTCTGATTAGGCATAACTGGGCCAGCATGGCCAGGTTGGTTAAGGCGTTGGACGAGTAATCTGAGGGTTGCGGGTTCGTATCTCGGTCGCACCAAATATGCTCGTTCTTTTAGCCATGGCGGCGATATAATGTGATGTTTAATCCCACTATTCGTTGATGAAAAGAGTAGCCGAAGAGATTACGGTGGGTGATGATGACTAGTCTTACACTGTTGAATTAGAAACGGCTAGTGCAGATAGCCGTCGACTAGCTTTACACTAAACTAAAAGCAAACACAAAAAAAACAAACCCACTTTCTTCTGCTTCTTTCTTATTAAATGATAACTAAAAACTAAAAGAATGGTTTGAACCAATTTTACTTACGTGACATAGTTTCAAACGGAATATCCACTTTTATAAGTATTTATTAATTAATGGCAATTAAGAAAAAACAACAATCATAATTCTAGTGTAAATGATTTATCATTATATCTTGAAATTAGTTTTCTGATTGGAATTTGGTATTCTTTTACAAAGTTTAAATACATGGCGAAACAGGAATTACTAGCCAATATCAGATAAACAATAAATATTACAACTGGAACCTTACTGTATTTATAGCTTGTTTATAAATACAACTTTTTTATGCCAATTGAAACACGGCATTAAAGAAAATAGGAAGCAAACTAGTATTGAAATGTTTTTAAAAACTGTTTTAAATATAGGGATGGTTATAGGTATTTGTACTATCCTTATATAATAGCACAGAATATCTGTTTTTGTCTGTTAACATTCTACTACACTAAGTGTCTGAACTGTCATACAGTAATCATGTAAATGCCATCTCTACTATTTTGTTTGCTTTATTATTGAAGGACTGATGTTAGCCATCCTTATACTTACTTCCTTTTGTGGAAAAGTTTTTCCTTTCGTGTAAGCATTGAAAATAGTGAATTTTAACTGTAACGTTTTATGATTATAATTTTACGAAAATAATAAAACTATCTGTGATGCAACAATCGAGAACAATCGAACATGTATATAAAAAAAGACACTATGTCACTCCTTCGTTTATAAAGAGACTGTGTCATGTATCATTTGGTTGTTTAATAGTATTGTTTGCCAGAGCACTTACTTATTGTTAAAACACAAACAGAAGCTACTCCAGCAAGGTCACACTTAATGTTTAGTGACTTAGACAGTGAGGATAACGTGTGGGCTCGGAACATTAAATGGGTGACACAGTACTAACTTCACCTTAATGGTCGTATATTTATGTAATCGTATTTATTATTACAATGGTAATAATGTGGTGGACACCCTGACAAAATATTATATGGAGTTTTATCTGTTGCTAATGCATCTAAATATATTAAATTTTCATATTTTTATTTACCATATATGAAAGGGGAATTACTTTAAAATTACATGTCAGTTTGTAAAGTATTTGTTTGTTTTTGAATTTCGTCAAAGCTGCACGCGAGATATCTGCGCTTGCCATTCATAATTCAACCATGTAAAACTATGGAGAAGGACATTACCATCCACCGCCAACTTTTGAGTTTCTCTTTTATCAACGAATAATGAGATTGATTGCCACATTATAACGTCCCCACAAATGAAAATGCGAGCCCCTTTGGTGTGATGGGGATTTAAATCCGCGATCCTCAGATGGCGAGTCGATCGCTTTTATCCAAATGACCATACCGGACCCATTCGCCAAATAATAAAATATACTATTGAAAAGAACGTGAAAAACAACAATAAATAAACAAAATAAAATAAAATAATGAAATAACTATGGACGAACCGCTAAATGATAGCTTAAAATACTAATGAGTAGTTTTCCAGAGGTAAGATTCATACAGTCCATGAAAAAAAGTCAGAGTTCAAAGTACTATTGATATTATTTTAATTTTTTTTCTATTTTTAGCTTGTGTAGCAACAACATCGTTTATCAAGATAAAGTGTTCGAAATTTTTGGTAACTTGTCTCTCAGTTAAGGGTATTACCAAAACTGATAGTCTTTTCTGTTTGAGTCAACTTTGAGTGTACATATGTCACCATCGATTTCAATCACGAAATGTTTCACTGACCAAAAGCTCGTTGTGCGTTAATAGTTAGAGGTCTTTATAATGTTGTGAAGGTTTAGTGGAAATTGTCAGCTATTCTGTTTTTATGTATATACTGCAGTGTTTTCATGGGTTTTTATGTGATAATGTGTGGCGGAATAGCTATCTATAGAATACCTACTTCAGCGTCACTGAGTTTCTGTACTTTCATTGCTTATTGGTCATTGCTCTAAGTCTTCGGTCGCTTGTGAAGAGTTTTCATCCCGAAACAAATGCTTAGTTTGAGATAAATATTACATTAAAGTTTCGTGTTTTCACTGAACATTCGTTTCTTGTTTATATTTTGTTTTCCTTTTACAGTGCTGAAATTTTACTCCCAAAATTCAACATGATATTGTGTGTAAAGGCGAGCCTTATCTAGCAGTCATCCTGAAAGCCGCGAATTTTTTTTTGTGTCTGATATCACATGTACATATCTTCTGGTGAAATCCGCGAGAAAAGAAAAGAAAAACAAAATAAATTCGTCCAAATGCAAGCTTCGGATCAGACTGTTTCTGTCACTTTTGTTTTTCAAAAACATTGTTCTTCACAGCGTCACATTCGAAACGTTGGTTTGTAATTTCACAACAATCTAGAGTGGGACATTTCTACTATTCTATTCCTTTAGGAAAATTTCTCAAGTAAAGAAAGCATTAGTTGCACTATAACGTTAGTATTCGTACAGTATTGCATAAAACTGTTTATGAAAAGGATAAAACAACAACAACTTATCTTGATCTTCACCCTCATAGAATAGTTTGCAATGTCTTTACTGAAATTCATCCGGATCATTCACTCTTATCTGAACTTCTCACTCACAGATTTTTAAATAAGCCTGATACAAATGGTTGAATGAAGGTTTTTCATATCGATACGTATATTTGAATTCGAAAAAGGTACTATATACACACAGGAAAAATGCAGATTATTTGGTAACGTTGTGTATAAAAGTCCATAAATAATTAAACAATTGTTTAAGTTTACTATGAAGAAACGTTGAAATAACATAAGTCAATGATAGCATTTCTTGTTTAAAAACTTCGAAATTTTATTTTAATGAAAAAGCATGTTTTTTAGTCACAGGAATTGTTTTTTGTTTTGAATTTCGGGTAAAACTACTCGAGGGCTATCTTTGCTAGCCGTAATTAATTTAGCAATATAAGGCAAAGGGAATGCCTTATATTCATCACCACCCAGCGTTAACTCTTGGGCTGCTTTTTTACCAACAAATAGTGGGATTGATTGTCATGTTATACTGCCCCCAGAGCTTAAAGGGAAAGCATGTTTAGTGTGACGGGAATTACGAGTCGAATGCCTAAACAACCTGGCCATGCTGGACCTAGTGACAAGAAACAAAATAAGATAGGAAGCAAATGAAGTTAAATATTTACTTTAAGTAATATGGAATGTAACTTTGTTATGTCTATTTTGTCACGTTTCAGAAACGCTGTACCAAAGAATATTTTTCGAGCAACTTTGATGCAGGTAAGATCATTGTTATACGTTCTACATGCTCAGAACTTAGTTACTGACGTTTACATAGGCGTTGACAGTTTTAACGAATAATAAGGCCTTCTACATCCTTTTAGGGTACTATAACATAATCATATTTTCTGAAAACAGACTCGGATCAAATGACACACTTTTCAACAAGGCTGAAATAAGACTTTTTACTAGGTAACTGTCAACAGGTGATTGTCATGTTGTGGAAAGTAGTTCGGGTTTACTACAAGAATGTGAAAATCATACAAAATGAAGACAAAGCAAATAAGATAACGGGTTTAAAGTGACGAAATGCAATAAAACTTTTGAAAGAAAAGCTCCCTAAGCAAGAGTCAATTACAAATATGTAAGTGAGATTAAACATAATTCAGAATTTAGAGTAAAACTTAACTCATGTAGCTGGAAAAAAATTCTTTGTTATTAAGCACACACTGGGCTATCTGGGCTAACCCAGATTTTAGCATTATAAGCCTCCAGATTTAAAAACTAAGCGAGAGAAGGGCTATTAATAGTCGAAGATCGGTGATGACACACTGATGGTGAACGTCGAGTGATTTTTTCTGTTATCTGTAAACATTGCAGTAACTTGATATTCAGAAAGGACATAGTAAAACGTATAGATAAATGGAACATCAATAAGTCTTTATTGACTTTAATATAAGATATTTTTTACAATTCCAACTGACTTCTTTTGGTTGTATTGATTTAATGAACGTGTTTTGTACATTTGAACTGTGCAAGAAATTGATGAAACTTTCTGTTATGTAGATGATAAGATGGATGATAGCATATTGTCTTTCATCATGTTTATATGCGAAAGTATCAGCAACTTTTATAAGTATTACTTTGAAGAAATGCGAAGATAAAAATATGCTTATCCATGAAAAAGCCATGTTATATTTTTTGTGAAGGAAATAAAAAGATACTCAAAAACTTTTCAAAATGCTACTGAGTTGAATCAGTTCCATTTTTTAACAATTTATAAAAATCTTTTGTAATTTGTTAAAGTTATGTCAAGAGTGAATTCGAATTTTTAACCTTAAAACCACCTAATGCTCACGTGGTCAAAACAGTCAAATTAGAATATAGTATGGTCTAGATATATACATATAAAACCATAATTTTGAATTACTGTCAAGAGGAGAAAAAAACAAGAAGTTTTTTCTTACTCTTCCAACAAAATAACATAATACATCTTAATGATGCTGAAACAGCCAAAACTGAGGAGTATTTTTATGGCATCTAACTCTGAGTTCCGACCCCTCAGAATCACAAAATAACATATTAATCATTAGCCCTGCGCTGATAACGTTAAGAGGAATATCACTACTTTAGAAACTGTCGAAACACGTGAGGTGGACTTTGTGTTTCTGACTTTAGCAGACAATATGTCAACCTCCAGAAAGTAGTGCTTAATTAATTCAGTGAACAACTGAAGTCAGAATTTCAAACACAATTATAAAATCTAATTATAAAAAAAAATTAACAGATTTTCAATGTGTTGACTTGATTTGTTAAGACAATCTGTTTAATGTGGCTAGTTTTTGTTTGCATCTAAATATTCTTGGAGACATGATGTGAATGAAAGTTTCATAATGAAATGTGAACCATAAAACTGTATACCAGCTAGAAGTGAACATTATTTATTCTTATATAGCTGGTCAAAAATTTGGTATAAAAATCAACTTAAGCAGAAGTTTTTGTTGCATCATTTTTAACAGTGAAATGTTGTTTAACCAAAAATATTCGGAATACAAGATTCCGAATATTATGTTAAATGAAACAAAAGCAGTCACAAGTTAACATAAAACTAATTTTCATTTTCGTAACTTGTAAACAAAACGAAATAAAATTGCGTTTCAGCCTTTTAAAAAGTAAAATAATTTTTACCAATGTCTTTTGCTTTTCCTAGGAAGTAACGGTACTCGGGAAATCCAATAAAAACTTCAACGTGAGCAACAGAGTTTCAACTAATTTAACCAATGAGGATCTAATAAATGACACTTATACTAAGGAGGTTATTTACGTCCATGGGGCTAATTTCATAGGCAAGTTTTTAGTTTATTTGTTTGTTTGTTTTTTGCTCAAAGCTACACGAGGGCTATCTAAGCTATCCAACCCTAATTTTGCTATGTAAGACTACCGGGAAGGCAGCGAATCATCACCACCCGCCACCAACTCTTGAGCTACTCTTTCCCAAAGAATAGCGGATTGACTATCACTTTATGGCGCATCCATAGCTGAAAGGGCGAGCATGTTTGGTGTGAGGGGAATTTCAACCCGCGACCCTCAGATTTCGAGTCGAGTATCTTAACCACCTAGCCATGTCAGGCCAAGCCTTTAGTTACACGAGAAAAAACCCCGTTATTCTTACTTATACATCTTCGGTAAACTATTTACTTTTTTCGAGGAAATTAACGATGACCTTTTGAAAATATGTAACAATATAAATATTTTTCTTTATTTAAGAGGGCCTGGCATGGTCAAGCGCGTAAGGCGTGTGACTTGTAATCCGAGGGTCGGGGGTTCGAGCCCGCGTCACGCTAAACACGCTCGCCCTCGCAGCCGTGGGGGCGTATAATATGACGGTCAATCCCACTATTCGTTGATAAAAGAGTAGCCCAAAAGTTGGCTGTGGGTGGTGATGACGAGCTACCTTCCTCTAGTCTTACACTGCTAAATTAAGGACGGCTAACACAGATAGCCCTCGAGTAGCTTTGTACGAAATTGCAAAAAAAAAACTTTATATAAGAAAAATAATAGAAAGTCAGATAAGTGGATAGATAATATCTTAAGGTGAAACTAACCTCTTCTGACATACATGAAAGTACAAGGTTAAAATATGTATTCATTCGTAGAGAGTATATTTCCGGATACAGATTATTTGTTTATAAATGTAAATGTATGCTCAATAAGCGTCTTAGGTGACTGAACAGTAAATATAAGAACTTATTACAGCTAATAGTGGGAAGGTTTCAATAGATAGAGCATAGGTAACCTGCTATGACGCTTTAGGCTTAACAATAAGGCAAACAAATAAACAATGCTCATAATACATTAATACAAAACCCCAGCCCTAATATTTACACACAAATCTATTCGTATAATCTAGGCAAAGAAGCACGTCTTGGGAAAATACGCACACAATTTATCGTAGAAAATACTTAAGAATAAATTATGAAATATTGAAAGTTATAATGACATCATTTCAGGCCTCGGAATTATTTCCTTTCGTTTGTTCTAACACAATAGACTTGATGAAGTGCTGTAATTCTACACCATAGACTCTAGTGCATAACAACCAATGCTTGGGACAGAAAGGTATATCTTTGAACAACATATTTTTTAAAAAATATAAAATAATACATTTTTACTTCATATTGGTAAAGAGATAAAAAAATATCCTGGATCTTCACAGTAATGTTGTAGAATGGAAAAGATGTTTCTATATTTTTTGTGAACATGGAATTTTAAAAAAAGTTTTCTCGTTTAAGTGTACAGCGTACACTCAGGAAGGAGGTTATAGAACAGGGGTAGTGATTATTTACTTATACAGGTTTCTCAGAAAGTGGCCAGAGTCCTCAATAGTTTATGTGTACCTATTCAACCTCCACATAAGTGAAAAATAAATGAATGTGTTTTTGTAACTTGTTATTGAACGAAGGAAATGCATGCAACAATAAAAAACCTTTAATTGGAGAAAAAGCAAAAAGCCGATTTGTTAATTCAGTAAAAAGGTCACTTATAAAATAGCTCTTCGTCATAAAATGATTTGAAATAAATGATACTTAAAAATATATTTGTTTGTACTTTGTTTCGGACACGATATTTTTTCTTCTCTCATGAGTATAAAAGCCAATGTGGCTTTTCTTATTGAAACGTCTTTCCGATATTGACATACTACTTTCTTACAAAAGTTTTTGCCATAGTCATGCATTACATATACATCCTAAAATTACACGTCCAGTCTGTCTTAAACCACTTTCTGAAATAAATGTAATTTTATGGATGCAATTTATCATGATAAAGAGTAATTTTTTGTTCGTTATTTCTTTGCTCCCCGAAAACATTTAGGTTCCACCCAAGTAAATATACAATAATATAATAGAAAGCATTTTAATAAATCTTGAGTGAAATTTAGGGTTTATGAATATGTACTAACTGACTGTGATGTTACTATTGTAGTTGAAAGTTACAGTTTTGATGATAGAGTTGTTAAGAAGTGTCACGAACATCGTCGTGCTGCAACACAAATGTTAAAAGACTTCATTTTTTCTCACGTCATCAAATTGTGAAATTTACCAAGTTTTTGTTTGTTTGTTTTACAAGTCAGTATTTTTAGCTTAATGTTAATATGATTTAACATGAAAGGATTAAATATTTCTGACCTTCACTGTGCAACACGAAAATAATTTTTTTATTGTGACTTGGTGTGATGTAACATGCAAAACTTATGTGTTATGGAACATTAAATGCTTATATACATTTTCTTTTTTATGGTCTGTGTTATGCAACATATAAAATTTATAAGCAATTTTTCATTGTGCAATGTATTGTGCTATTTGCAAAGCTTATTTGTTTTGCTTTTGTCATTTATTGTAATTGTGATGTGTAACATCAATAGCTCGTAACTGCTCATTGAGAAGATAATTTTTCTTTAATTAGGTTTGATGATATTTTCATGTATCTTTGGCTGTGCAATGATAGTTTTGGATGACAAGGCTGCCGTTTTGAAGGAACTGATCAAACAAGTCAATGAGGTTATTATGAAGATATTCCAATACATGTTATGGTAGGTTGTTGGATACAAAGTATTTTAAAAGAATGGCCTTTGTATTGCTGTTTCTTTATTATTGAATTAACGGTGTAATAAAGGCAATGTTGTAACAAAATATACATGTATTTTAGTACTTTAAAATCATGATACCAATTTTTGTTGAACTGTTAATGAAAAGCAACAAACGGAAGCCAAGAGTCGCATGAGTAAAGTTGTTATTCTTCTCAGTTAACAAATAACTTTTAACAACCTTCTATTTCTACATCACGGAAGTGTTTCTTTTAGATAGCTGTTGTTTAATTTATAGTCAGATACCATTGGAAAATTTCATAAATATTTGCCTATTTTGCCTAAATCATACGATTAAAGTAACCGTGAAGGCTGATATTGTAGAAATGGACAACCTCTGAATACTGGAAATTCCATTATTGGGGTAACTAATAGAGTTGAAAATTTTAGAGTTAAAATAACACTGAAATTGTGGGTAATTTTCAGACAAGAACCTTTGGATCTGGAGTGGTTCTGAAGATTAATGAAACCTCAGACAAAGTTGTAGTTGTGATTCTTCTCACTATAAGTAGTTTAGCCCCTGGTGTTGTTTAGTATATTGAAGTGGGAGTTTGCCATTAAATTTGTTTCATTGAGACGTAGGTGAGTTAAAAGAGTGATAATCATTCCTACTTGTCGTTCAAAAAACGGCCTTGAGCTGCCGAATAGTTAACGTTTATCCCACAGTTCAAAGCTGCGTGTTACTCAGTTCAACTGATATTTCAAACATGATCAAGTTGGGTGAATACTGTTTTTTGAAAATTGTATACGATTAAAATTTCGACGTATCGTAAATTTACTAATAATAGTGTGTTTATTTGTGGTAAAGCCACCTTGGGTAATCTGATGTGTCTGACACAGAAAATAGAACCCCGGATAATAACAATGCCAGTCTGGAAACTTACCGCTGTCCTACGTAAACACATAATACAGTTAATGACATTTTGGGCCCTAATCTGAGATGGTTATCTTTAAGAAAACCGAGCGTTTAGGTAATTTAACATGAGATGTTGCTATGGCCTTTCAGACTGGAAAATTCTAAATACCTCATTAAAGGTTTATAAAATTGAATAGAGACCGAATGAAAAATTAATATTTATTTATTCAAACCAAAGAAATCTTTGTAATGGATTAAAGAATATCGTAAGTGTTTTTGGAACGTTTTGTATTAGATGTATGGGTATATACACATTCGATAACAATGTCCTCATTTCATGAAATTTGTAACTGTCTGTGTGTAATATTACTTAAGGTCTTACATAAGAAAAGCTCCGAAAGAGAGAATAAAAAAGTCATTTGTTTCCTTTTCTTAAACAAATATAACCTTGACGTTGAACGTATACCACTGTTAGTTTTTGAATAACACGCTATGCAACATGTGAACAAAAAGGCTAGATCAAAGACCCTTAATTTTCAAACATAGTTATTAATTTAGATATGTTGGTTATAGAGAGGAAAACCAGTCAATAGTTTCATTCGTCACCCTTTCGAGACGGGTCACGGGTCAAAGGTTATATCATCACCTTTGTTCACTTGTATTCAAAATTTTATTGAACTACTATTTTCTTAATTTACGTCAGTAAGTGTGGAATAAAATTGTAGTTTATAATTCAAACTTTATTATTACATATGAATTAATTTCGTTATTTAAAAGTAAATATAAATAACACATCTAAATACAGATTTTATTGTGTCACGTGGTACTTAAATGTATGAAGCTACAATATACAATAAGAACCTTATATCTTTATATTTTGCTGAAATATTGTTTAGGTACTAAATCGAACACGGTGATTCTGCTCACCTCTTTCCATTTCTGAAAATAGTTCCTTTTATTCACTTACTTCAATATACGACATATGGAAAACGAATTAACAGCTTATAATGTACCCTTAGTGGTTTTACCAGCCATTTTAATCTCTTTTAATCTCTCATTCTTTTGAACCAAAATTTCAAAAAAGTAGGTTGTGTCTTTAGTCTGTTCGAAGTTTCATATTTTTTTAAAATCAAAGTACATCTTAGTTACTGAGCATAATTATAGTGAAATTCTATGATATTAGTGAAGGTATTTATAATTTTTGGTTATTCAACTTTATATTTGTTTAATTTTATTTATCTTTTATAACCGGCACGTGCAAAATTTTAAAAGGCTGAGCAACCTATGTTCAGGAAGAACAATTTAATATGTACTGTACTTTGTACTGAAAATTGTTTGTTTGTTTGTTTTGGAATTTCGCACAAAGCTACTCGTGGGCTATCTGTATTAGCCATCCCTAATTTAGCAGTTTAAGACTAGAGGAAAAGCAGCTAGTCATCACCACCCACCGCCAACTCTTGGGCTACTTTTTTACCAACGAATAGTGGGTTTGACCTTCACATTATAACGCTCCCACGGCTGAAAGAGCAAGTGTGTTAGTGTAACGGTGATTCGAATCCGCGACCCTCACATTATGAGTCGAGTGCCCCAGCCATCTGGCCAAAACGGGCATACAAGATTGAAGTGATAGACCCCACATAAAATGTGGAAAATATAATGAAATATAATATTTACTCAAAACAAACTTTTGAAATGTATTTACGAGGTTTTATAGATTACGCAAGTAATACTTGGGATTTTTTGGAGCGAAGAATAATTTTCTTAATAATAACATGAAATCATTTTACACACAGACTAGTAACAAAACAAATGCAAACCGGTGGCTTAGCGGTATGTCTGCGGACTTACGACGTCTGTTGCTTGGTCAATGATATCTGGGTATTTTGCCCTGGAGGGTCAGGTTCACTTTGACCTCTTCCTCCTTCCTGAATTTATTTTCCCTAACTGTTTGTATGTTAGGTCCTTTTTCAGGGCAATGTCCATTTATAGTCTATTATTCACAGTAGGTCAAGCTAGCTGGTGGCAATTTATTTATTTTATCTTATTATTATTTTAAAATACATAAATATGTAAACTATAAATATAATATTTAAAATTTATATACATACATATTTTACTTTAATTTATTTTTCTTTATGTTTAAAATACATGTTAATTGGGGAGAGGTATTTAGGATTTTCTTCATCATGTATGAGGTACCTATCTAGTTCGCATAATAAATCATTTTTCATCCAATTTTTGTTAAAATATCTAATTGTAATATTTAGGAGTCTATCTGATATGGTTGGTATGTTCGAGTAATTGTGAATGAATTTAGATGATGTTGATCTTGGGACTCTGTATGCTGTTGTGAGAAGTGTGTTTTGTATTGTTTGTAATTTAGTTTTGATTGTTTTATTACTTACAGTTACCCATGCTGGAGCTGCATAGTCTATTACTGGTCTAATATATGTTTTGTATATTTTCAAAATGTTATCTGTAGATGCTCCACTGTGTTTACCAGTTAGACTCCTAACATAGTTGGTTCTTCGCCAAATTTTATTTTTAATTTCGTTGACATGATTGATCCAAGTTAATTTTGAATCATAAGTCAGACCTAAAAATTTTGCTGATTGGGCAATCTGGAGTAGAGTGCCATTCATATATATTTCTAGCTGTTGTTTTCTGTGTTTTGTCGATTTCGTAAAGAGTACGAGCTGAGTTTTTGCTGTGTTTATTTTAATTCTATATTTTTCACAGTATTCACTAATTCTATTTAATTGTGGTTTTATGTTTGTAGCTGCTATCGTGGGTGTTGCAGCACTTTTCCAGATTGCCACATCATCTGCGAATTGTTATGAGAATCCATGATTTGGATCCTTCAATGGCATATTGTTTACATACATGATGAAGAGTATAGGGCTAACCACCCCTCCCTGTGGGACACCAGCTAATGGAGTAAAGTATTCGGAAAAAGTTCCTTCTACGTTTACTCTACATTTTCTGTTTTCCAGAAAGTTAGATAACCAGCGAATAATTCCTCGCAGTAGTTTCATTTCATTCATTCGGAACCTTAGGCCATCGTGCCAAACGGTGTCGAATGCTTTCTCGATATCGAGGAAGCAAGCGACTGTACATTCTTTTTTGTTGAAACTATCTATTATGGTTTCGGTTAATCTTATTAAATGGTCTGTCGTTTGTCTAAATTTTCTGAATCCATTCTGTTCTTCTGGTAATTTTGATGTTATCTCCAAGAATGTGGAGAGTCTATTACTTATTATTCTTTCGAGAATTTTGCCAACACAGCTGGTCAGGCTGATTGGTCGGTAACTATTTGGTTTATTCGCTGGTTTTCCTTCCTTATGGAACATTAATATATTTGCTAGCTTCCAAGAAACTGGGATATATCCTGAGGATAGCGATAAGTTAAATAGTGAATTTAGGTGGTCAACCAATTTCGGAGTGCCCTTTTTTATGATAATAGCTTGTATTTCATCTTCTCCTGGCGCTTTGTTTTTGGTGTTTTTTATTGCTTGTAGTATTTCATGTAGGGATATTTCCTTTGTTAGTAATGTGCTTTCATAATCAGTATTAGAACTTGTATTTGTATCAGTTATGTTTACTGGAAATATTGGTTCATATTGATGTTTATTGTTTGCTATGTGATTAGTGACTTTATTGTAGAAGTTTGTATTCATATCTGGATCTGTGTGAGTTTTAAATGTATTTTGGAGTTGATCCTTGAAATCTTCGGCTATTTCTTTATTTGTGTGTGCAATGGTGTTATTATGTTCAAGTGGAGGATATTTCTTTGTGTTTGTGTTCTTATTTGTGAATCTTTCAAGATGTGACCAGAATTTTTTCGGGTCAGTTATGTCGTTTAGTTTATTACAGTAATTGTCCCATTTATTTTGTTTTTGTTGTTTTATTTGAGTTCTGATGTGATTTCTAATGTTGTTTATTTGTGTTTTAGTTTCTCTGTTTCTTGTAATCATGTACTGTCTTCTCAGTTGTCTGCGCTTTTTATTAGGTTGATTATTTCTGTGGTGGGTTTCCATGTGTTGATTGTTGTTTTATGGTGTTGTTTTGGTATTGTTAACTTGGCTGCTTTCTGAAGGCAATCCGTGATTGTTTGACAATAGTTGTCCATTTCGACATGCGTTTTAACTTCTTTAATAGTTTTATTAGGTAACAGATTATCTGAAACTTGTTTATAGCATTGCCAATTTGCTTTACTGTAATTAAATTTTTCTTTCATATATGTTATATTTTTATAGGGGTGAGATCGAAGACGCAAAAAATTGGGAAATGATCACTATCTACATCTTTTCCCACTTGAAATTTTACTAATTTCTGGCTTAAATTATATGTACACATACACAGATCTAGTATGTCACTAGAGTTAGTGGAATAGGATGTATGTGTTGGGGTGGTATCATTCAATAAAGCTATGTTATTATCATCAATAAATTGTATTAATTTTCTACCATTTGAATTAGAACTTCGGCATCCAAAGGAAACATTTTTACTGTTTAAGTCTCCCATGACTATGGTGTTTTGATTGTGGGAAAAGATGTTATTAAGTAAAGTTGTATCTAATTGTTTATTGGGTGAGCAGTAAATTCCTGCTACGGTTATTTTAGTTTTATTCGATTGGAGGATATCTACAGTAACATGTTCATTGCTACTGTTTAATTCGATTTCTTCTACAGATAAGTCTACTTTATGGAGCAGCATAATGCCTCTGTTTTCATCATTTTTATTTTTTCTGTCTTTTCTAATAGTTGAGTAATATGGTATTTTAAATCTATTATTATTATATGTTAGAGTTTCACTTATTATTATAATCTGGGGGTTTAATTCTTCTATTAGATCTTCGATCTCATGTTTCTTGGAAGCTATTGCACCTTGGATGTTGATATACACTACTGTGAACATTGTGCTGTGAGCATGTAACCTGTTAGTGTAGTTATAATGTAGGGTATATGAGGTGTGACGTGTTTTATGGTAATAGTGATCAGTAGTTCTAGAAAGTTAGTTGTCTGGTTTGGTTTAGTATATTCTGTTATAAAATCAGTTATTACATTTTTGAAAACTGTTGAAAACAGGCTTGTTTTGTCTGTTGTGTTAATATTCGTTTCTTATATGGTGATGTTGTTTTCTTTTGGTTTTTGTGTTAATGTGTTCTTGTTCTGTGTACTAGTCTTCTGTACTTGTTGTTTATGTGGTTCTTTTCCTTTTAACATTTCTGCATACGTGGTTTTTGTTGTTTTATTGAGTTCTGTTGATGTGCTTGTTTCAGGTAAACTGCTTGTTTTTGGCTGATTTTGTTCTGTTGGTGTGTCTGTTTTAGGTAAACTGTTTGTTTTAGGTTGATTTTGTTCTGTTGGTGTTCTGATCTGATAAATACGTTGCTTTATTTGTTTATATTTTTCGCAGCCTTTGTAATTTGCTGTGTGGGTTTGACCACAGTTACAACATTTAGGCGTTTCTTTTTCTTTTTTACATTGGTTGATATGGTGTTCCCCGCCACATCCGCAGCACCTCGGTGATGCTAAGCAGGCTGCTGAAACATGTCCATATCTTTGGCAGTTGTAACACTGTGTTACAACAATTTCCGGAGTTTTCAATTGCTCAACTTGGTATTTTTGATACCAGAGCAATATTCCATTGTTTATTAAATGTTGAATGTTGTAGCTGTCATCGATGTCTATTCTAATGAGGTTTGTAGGTGTTTGTGTTTTTTTAGAAATAATTCTTTCTATCTTAGTGTGTGGTATGTTTTGTTCGTCAAGTGCCTGTTTAACTAGGTCCAGGTCAATCGTCTGATGAACCCCTCTAACAACTATTGCTTTTGGTTGCGGCTTACTTCCCGGAAGGTGGATTTTAATATTTCCAGGTTTAAAGGCATCTGTTGGCCATTCTTTAAGTATTCGGTTAAGATCGACTACATATTGCCCTTGCACAAGTACTCCGCCTCTTGGCAAACGCTTAATGTTAACTATGTTAACATTTGGTTTGCATCTCTTTACTTCTGTGGCAATCAGGGGTTGGTTATATTGACCTGGAATGCCTTCTATTATAACTGCTTATTGTAGTGGTCTTGTTTTTCCCCTGTATTGTTGTTGGTTGTTAGTTTTTTTTTAATATTTCTTTTTGATATGACAGTGATAAAGTTTTGGTCTTCCAATTCTTGATCACTGTCATTTTTTTCTTCATTATTATGTTTAGGTATATCAACATCCTTGGTGTTGCTGTTTTTTACCGTTACATTATCGGGACTTAACCCTACTTTAATTGCAGGGGTAGCTACCTCTACCTCAGTATTAGTAGCCATCACTGCTTCTTCTTCACATTCGGAGTTTTCCGAGGAATTAATTTCTTTAATTAACTTACGCTTAACTTTACTTTTTTTTTAATGACATTTTTTGTTTTTTTAACGGTACTTAATTCCCTTTTTGCCAAAATACTGGGGAATTATTAATATTGTTGCCACCAGTTTCGATTGACTTACCTGCATTAGCCTTTTGTTCAGCCGTAACGGCTTTTCCCGCCATTTCTTTTGTCGGTCTTATTGGACCCGTAGTTGTTATCTTTGCGGTTTCCCGCTCTTCTGTCGCCGATTTCAGCAGTCCTCTGTGAGTTCTTTAAGTTATGTGCTGTCCTGATAAGATATAAATTAAATTTAAGTGCCTCTTCTTATATTTTCAATTCAAATTCTTTTAAGCCGAAATCGTTTTGAACAAGAGCCAGACAAAGAACGTCCGATTTGTCTCGAGCCTTAACAAACAATCCACGACGTCTATTAAAAAAAATACGCGAACTGTTTGAGTTGCGCGGCTCCAGTTGGTTCCAGGGGAATCCGCTTGGTGTCGCTAGGTTTGCACAAATCAGCTGATTACGACGCCATTTCACGATTGCAGATATCTTCATTTGTGTATTAGCTAGGCGGTTTTAAGTGAAGTGCGATTATTTCGTTTGGCGGATTTTAGAATGAAGGAGCAACGACTTGCTGTGAAATACTGTGTTAAACAAGAAAAATCTGCGATTGAAACTTTTGCTATGCTTAACACGGCTTACGGTGATGTTGCTATGAAGTGTACGGCATGTTTTAAGTGGCATAAGCGTTTTAAGGATGGTCGACAGTTCATTGAAGATGATGAGCGTCTTGGACGTCCTTCCACGTCAACTGACGACCCACACGTCGACAATATCAACACCCTGGTGCGGGCAAATCGACGTCTGACTGTCAGGAAACTTGCTGAAAAGTGTGGGATATCAGTTGGATCTTGATACGAGATTTTGCCCGAAAAATTGAAGATGCACCGCGTTTCTGCGAAATTTGTGAGATTTTGGCCAAACACTCGATCACTGTTCTTCTCCACCCCCCTACTCACCTGACCTTGCTCCTTACGATTTTTTCTTGTTTCCAAGCTCAAAAGACACTTGAAAGGAAGAATATTTGAGACGATTTCGAAGATTAAGGCAAATGCGACGAAGGAGCTGGAGGACATTAGAAAAAAAGAGTACCAGGACTTTCAACAAGAGGAAACACCCGTTGGGATAAGTTTGTGCATTGAGGAGAAGAGTACTTTAAAGGGGTCCCAGACCTGTAACTTCTAAATAAAGTACATTTTGTTTTAGGACGTCAGTCCGCGTATTTTTTTAACAGACCTTGTACAACGCTACAAACGGCGTTTCGATACCAGTGGTAAGTGGAGCACAGATAGCGCCGTGTGCAGTTTTGTGCTTGATTTAAAATAAAAAGACGAATTATTTTCGCGAACAAATCTTCAGTGTAAAAATATTTTAATAGAAAAATCTAATTTTTTATATACAAAAAAAATTTATTAATTTCTAAAAGTTATAGTGGTGATACTTAACGTGTGAAAATGTGTAGACAAACTCGTGTGGGAATTATACCGAGCTCGTAGCTAATTTCAAAGCATAGTTATCATTAATTTATATATATCGAATACAGGGAAGAAAACCACAGTTACATTCCCCTATTGAGAAACACTTAATCGAATAGAGGGATTGGTTTGTGTTGAATTTCGCGCAAAGCTATATTCGCCAGCCGTCCCTAATTTAGCAGTGTAAGACTAGAGGGAAGGTAGTTAGTCATCACCACCCACTAGCAACTCTTGGGCTACTCTTTTACCAACGACTAGTGGGATTGACCGTCACATTATAACGCCCCCACGGTTGAAAGGGCGAGCATGTTTGGCGCGACGAGCAGTGTAGGACTAGAGAGAAGGCAGCTAATCTTTACCACTTACCGCCAATTTTTTGGCTTCTGTTTTACGAACGAATAGTGTGATTGACGGCACATTATAACATTCCCAGGACTGAAAAGGCGAATATATACATTTCGTGTACGTACATTTGGACCCGTGATCCTCAGATTACGAGTCGAGTGTCTTAACCGCCTGGCCATGCCGGGCCATAGTAAGAATGCCTCAGCTATAAATTCTTTACCCGAGAAAATGCGGATCGCGTTAAACGGCACATTGTGCCTCAATTCTTGGATTTTAAGTCCTACAAAGTAACGATCACGTTACGCGTCATCTAAATATCATTTTCAATCGCATTTTTTGTTTCAAAAATTTAACATTTTTATTTCCACATTGAGGGTTTTTAAGTTTACCTGTTGCATCATAAATATAAAATCTAACATTGCAGTCGGTAATCATATTTCTCGTTGAAGGTTTCTCTTGATGGGGATGTTTTTCTGGATGTGTGAAGAAGGCCTTAATACGCAGTCTATACTCAGTGTCTTACAACGCTTGATGTGGTACGTTCTAATTGTCCTCGGTCTCTTCGTGGGTTATCAGCTTGTTCTAATGCCTCTTCTTTATTTTATAATTATCAGAAAAACCCATTTCGTTCTTACTTCAATCTTTTACCGGTTGTTTTGACTGCTTTCGGAACATCGTCGAGGTGAGTTTTTGTTCGTTGCAACTAAATTCCTTTTTCTTTACGACGTTACCTTAAAACTGAGAAGAAATATTAAAAAATTTAGGTGTGCAAAGAAGGTTATTATTCGCCTTTGTAGTTTATTTGATCAATCATTATTCTAACATTATTTCACCTATGGTTTGCTGTTTCCTTAATTTGCATTGAAATTAATAAAAGTTTTCTAACATTTGTAACGCCAGAGACAATACAATAAAATGTAGCAAGATATTTATATAGTTAAACTTCAATGTATATAATTTGAATGAAATAAGTTTAAAAATAAAAAGCTAGTTGTACTGAACTAACGTTATTTTCCAGTGCTGCAACTCTTCCCATTACGATGCGTTACATGGAAGAAGGTAATAAAATACACAGCTACGTAACACGCTTTGTACTTCCTCTTGGAATGACAGTTCATATGGATGGCGGATGTTTGAATTATCCAATAACAACAATTTTTGTTGCTCGTTGGAATGGTGTTACCGTTGACATTCCTACTTCCATTGTTGTCAGGTAGGTGTTTTATATTTGTATGTGCTTATTCATTTAAATGGTCAAAGATACATTTACGTTCAAATACACATACAAATTACATTTATGTGTGTATAAACTAGAAGTGTAAAAGTAAAGGTATTCTTTAATTTCTCTTTATTATTCGGTACAAGGCCAAAATCTTAAGGCTAATGAACATAAAAAAATAAACATTTTGCGTTATCAAACATAACCACTTATTTGAGTTGAGCTTCAAAAGATAAAAATAAGAAAAGGAAAACTAAAAATAAAAACATTTTTTAGCATTTTATAGGGAAAATGGAACACTATTAATTTAGCCTGAATTTTTTCATCAGAGAACAAAACCTTTGTCCACCTTTTTACATCCTATGTTTGGTGCTTCTCAGCTACGTTTAAACAAGCTGTTTCGTAGTGTGGAAGGGGGCGTGGCCTTTAAAAACGTTTATGGTTTTTAAAACTTTTCTCTCGTAGATGTAGTCTTATTGTTTTTTAACTTTATTCTTCATCCGTAAGAGCCTTAATCTGGTTCGACGATCGACTGGTGTCTTCCCGGACAACTCGTTGAATCCTCCTGCGACATTTTCTTGGGCTCACCACTTCAAATTCTCGTTCCATATCCCTCAGGGTCTTTTAAGAAATTTGCAATATCAGTTTTACTTTGCCAAATCTCACCAGCGATGGCACGTTGAGAGATTCCTTGCTTTTGTAGCTTGATAAATCTGCCACGTTCAAACTGTCGAATTTTTAGCTTTTGCAATGTTTTTACCCAATGTAACACAGAAGATGTCAGTGGGAGATGATGACAACGCTAATCCTTGAAGACAAATGACTAAATTTCGTTACGTGTTTCCCGATTAACGCTTTGTTTCAATAACAAAAAAATATTTGACCAGCTAGTGTTTAGGATAATTTCATAGTGTTCACATTTTCCCTATAAATACTAAAAACGTTTTTCATTTTTATTTTTCGTTTTTTATTTTAATCTTTAGAACCTATACTCAAATAAGTGGTTGAGCATAACAAAGCAAAATGCATATTTTTTCTTCATGTTCATTGGCCTTAAGATTTTGGCCAGCATTGCATCTCAACACAGAACAGTATACACCCAAGTTACATTGACGTGAGACTAATGTTTTTATTTGATTTTAAATCTATAAGTATAAATTGTATTTTCACTTTCGTATTTAAATTAAAATAGACGATTTAAAAACTATACATTTAACCTCATCTGTTGACAGATGTGCTTCAAAAACAGTGGCGGCGCTGCATGATGGCGAGATATTTGCCCACCAATTTTTTTTCGTTTGCCAAATATATTCTGAAGGAGTTAAATGGCAATAGACTGATATCACATACCTGACTGGCCAAGTATTCATCAGTGAAAAGTGCTTGGGAGATCAACAACAATGAGACAGACTGTAAATCAAGCTATTGCATTAATTAGTTTGCTCATCATCTGAAATTGATCATCGACGAAAATGTGACATTTGTTACCCCTTGTTGCTTACTTTCTTTCAGTACTTCGGACCTGCTACAATATTTTAAGTGGTTATAGTGCATGGTGGATTGCCTTTCAAAGAAGAAAAGGCATGCACCTTAATGGAAATCCTGTAGAATTTAAAACAATGTTGGAAACACGGTGGCCTTACTAACTGCTTGCTTTAAGTGAAGTTGAAGCAACGTTTGACTGCTTTATTAACTATATACAGCACGTTTATACGAGTGACAGCAATCGAGACCGCACGTTAAGTATATAATCCATTTTGGAACAACTTGACCTGATAGTCATATTCTGTATGCTGTTTATTAATGACAATAAAAGAATTGTCAGATCTGCTGCAATGTTCCAAGTTAAATTACTTGATTATGTCACATCTCATTTAGTCTAATGACAAACCTGGGGGTGACGGAAAAACTGCATATTATAACTGCATTTTAACGTTCTTGTGACATTACCACTAGACGTTACTTAAAATGTTGTCATGGACGTTTGTTATAGCGCTCTACACCTTCAAATAGTAGTGCTAGCCATACTTTGGAAAAGTGACACCATAGAAAATTCATCTGATTAAAACGAGTATTCTTATTTGCAAGCATTGTTAGTTTTATTGGATAAATCTCAGGTTATCCAATAAGTAATGTCGTTTATAACACTAATATTTAAAAAGAGAAAAATGAACTCAAATAACAACTTCAATCAGTTATGTATTTCCCATCACTTTGAACAGCAGCATGCCAACATCTAATAAGATTTTCAATACCACGCTAATAAAATCAAGTGGTTTTGAGACAGAAAGGTACAAAGGCTATTTTTAATTCATCTCTAGAAGTTTTTGTTTGTTTGTTTGGAATTTCGCACATAGCTACTCGAGGGCTATCTGTGCTAGCCGTCCTTAATTTAGCAGTGTAAGAGTAGAGAGAAGGCAGCTAGTCATCACCACCCACCGCCAATTAATGGGTTACTATTATACCAACGAATAGTGGGATTGACCGACAGTTATAACGCCCCCACGGCTGGGAGAGCGAGCATGTTTGGCGTGACCCGGGCGCGCCGGCTCCTATAGAAGTAAAATGTTTTATATTCAGATGATGTGTCAAGCTTCTTAAAAGATGGTAATCTGAAGGAGTAAGACCAGGAGAATAAGGAGGAAGGGAGAGTTTTTCTCAGCCAAACTCGTCACTTTCTCTGAATGTGATCCTAATGGTGTGAGAACGTTGATTGTTATGGTGGAAAAAATCTTATTTACAATTCACCAGATTAGACCAGGTCTCTTTTTTTAAGTGCAGTGTTGATTCTATCCAGTTGATGACAGTATTTCTCACCAATGATTGTCTGGTTTTGATTGTAATAACTCAAACTGAGTTACACTACCTTTATCCCAACAAACACTAAGCAAAACCGTCCTAGAATGCAAATTCGATGTTGGCTGTGGTGTAGCTGGCTCTACTGTAATAACGCATCATAGATAGCGCTTAACATTTTGATAGAGTACCCATTTTTAATCATCAGTCACTAAGCGGTTGAAAAGCGAAGCTTATAGTTCACGAGAGTAAAAAGAAGTCTTTTATCAAATGTCTTGCCGAACCAAAAGTGTGGTCCGCAGTTTAGGGGATTTGATTGAGTGAACTTTGTGCAACGGAATAAATCCTGAAAATTATGTTGTTTGTTAATTAATTTCCTATAGGCATTTCATCTTTACTTCTAACCGTCTTACTAATTTCATACGTTTAGACAAATGTTTTAAACTTATCTTATCATTAGAACAGGTGTCAGTTTTCTAAACATTTTTGTATACGTTACAGCCTATTTATGGTACTGGACACCATTGCAGCCCCAGGCACACCGGCCACTCCTGCACCCGTTAGCCTTCTTATTGCCCTGAAGATTTGTGGTGTTTTATCACCAGCCTACATACCATTGATTCTCAGTGTGGAATGGTTAATGTGAGTAGACAAAAATAATTAGTAAACTTCTTCAATTGGAACGTGAAGTTCAAACTTGTATGTACACTTCATGTTTAGTCATTCAGTCTTTTAATATTCTTGATACCTCTTGCATCTGCAGTAATACAGTCTTCAGAGATCTTTATCACATTACTAAGACTATATATTTTTATATTTAGTTTACTTGTAATATACCTTTAGAGTTAATTTGTTTTTATACAGATAAATTCTTCAACAAACATACAGATTAAGACTGTTAGAGTTCGTACATGTTACGCTAATTTTAACATATTTTGATGTGTATCGCGCGATGAGTGTTGTCAAACAGCAATAGAAAAATGACTACATCAGTGCACTGAGCGTGCACTCTCAGTAGCTCAGTGGTAAACCTCCGAAATTAGAACACAAAAAATTGCTTTTCAAATCACATAGTACAAGTAGCATTGAGCGTTGCTACTGAACAGTGTACGGTGATTATAGTGTACAAGTCATTGGAAAACCCAGTCGTATTAAGTGACGTTCTTGAGTCTCATAAACTCAAGTCTTTGGAAGACGAAATCAGTATTCATGTTATTCCATATGAATGCCTACCAATCAAGTTACCTATGAATTTCTGTGCGATCTGACTGTCAAAACGATTGCTAGGAAAACAATATTTCTATACTGTAGATGGATTATGGAAAGTCTGTAATTCTGTACTTTGGTCACTACAGACTTAAGACGATTTGTTTTTATGTTGTTAAGCAGAAACTAGAGAATGAGCTCTCTGTGTTCTGCTCATCACGGGTATCCAAATCTAGTTTCTATTATTGTAAGTCCACAGACATACTGCCATGTCAATGGGAGGCACTTACTACGGATCCTTTTGCAATGGAAACTATGCTGTAGAAGTGCTGCCCTGATGCACAGCCCTGTAAATTAGTGTAGTTATATGAACTGTAATACCGTTTGAATGTGACGTATTCCACATCTGTTATCGTGAATTTGATAAAAAGGCCAAGTAAAACAAATAAAATCCTCCATAATCTTAAAAGGTGTGTCCTTTTATGAGACAGCGTTGGGTATCTTGACATACAATGATAAACTCTACATTTCGATACCACATAATGGATAAATAATAACGCTTAATGTGGTTTGATCTAAAACAAACAAACCTATACTATTTTATGAATTATTTTAAACTCATGTATGTTATTTGGAAACATTTTAGACATTAAAGAAACATTTTAGCATGGTTTGGTTTGTTTTTGAATTTCGCGCAAAGCTACACGAGGACTATCTGCTCTACCTGTCTCTAATTAAAGAGTGTAAGACTAGAGGGAAGGCAGTCAGTCATCACCACCTACCGCCAACTCCTGGGTTACTCTTTTACTAACGGATAACGGGATTGATCGTCACTTATAAAGCTGAAAGGCTAAAAGGGTTAGTATGTTTGGTGTGACGGGAAATCAAACCCGCGACCCTCAGATTACAAGTCGAATGTTTTAACCCACTTGGCCATGCTGGGCACTTTTAACGTGGACGTAGTTGATTTGAAATTGTAAAAGTAAGCCTAATTACCATAAGATTACAATATAGGTTGACATTATGGAGTTTTACGTGCACTATTTTATTGTGTTTAATATTTCTTTCTCTGCGCACAGTCCGGCATGTCCAAGTGTGTTAAGGCGTGCGACTCCTTATCTGAGGATAGCGGTTTTCATCCCCGTCGCGCCAAATAGGCTAGCCCTTTCAGTCATGGGGACGTTATAATGTCACGATCAATCCCATTATTCGTTGGTAAAAGAGTAGTCCAAGATTTGACGGTTGGTGGTGATGACTAGCTGCCGTCCCTCTAGTCTTACACTACAAAATTAGGGACCGCTAGCACAGATAGCCCTCGAATAGCTTTGTGCGAAATTCCAAAACAAACAAACAAACAAAGAATTCTTACTGTTTTATTCGGTTTCCTAAAGCGATCGGTTCCGTACAACTTGTAACGTCATTGGAGATTGCTACGTTGCTGCTTTTGTACAGAAACTTTGTAAAATCCATCAGGATGAAGAGTCGTCAGCCTGCTTCCCGAACAATTGTCTCGAAGTTGTTGAAGAAAAAAATGTTACTAGGCTGTAAGAAGATGATGAAATTATTAAAGTCGAAATATTTTGAAGAGTGGTGCTTTGTTAGAAGGTTATATTGTAAAGTGTAATTTTGAAACTTCGACCTTTAAACAATTCCCTTTAAGGAGAGTGTTTAATCTAGTTATTTAATTCTGCGATATGTCCTTACATGGTACACACACATATATATACAAAGGTACAGTAAAAACAGGTAAAGACTGTATTGATCTTTTTCATGATAAATACCTCACTTTTTTTTTTCTTCAGATGCAATTGAACTTACAGGAATTATCCCTGTATGTGGTGAACCTTATACCTTCCACTCCCTGTTAGTTAAATTATTGAAACAGTCTGTGTTATATCCACATTCAGCTTGTTTTATAAACTTAATTTTTACCAATCTTGTCGTTAAATAATTCTAGCTTTTCCAGATACTTTGATGCTTGCTATGAATAACTTGAAATCTTATTATACACACAGCTTGAAATACAGCTTATTTTCTGAGTGATATACCACTTGATGCAGTATCTCCTGGATATCATTGCGGAATAAAAGCTAATTTTAACGCTCCACTTGAAGATAATAAATCTACTTATTATAAGTGTTCCTCTAAATTCGAAAGAGTCTCTCTTACAGTTGGTATTAAGTTTTTCAAATTTCATTACTCTGTCTGTATATTCACACAGAAGTTATGACTTAATGCTACATAATTCAGATTTTCGTTTTAGTAGAGCTTTTCTTGTATATTGTTATCTGAAAAAATTAATTAAATGCCCAGATGCATAGAATACCACCTTAGGTAAAGCTAAGTGAACAAACTCGCAAGGTTTGGTTGTTTTGACTTTCGCGCAAAGCTTCTCGATGACTATTTGCGCAAGACAACCTTAATTTAGTACTGTAAGACTAGAGGGAAGGCAGCTAGTCATCACTACCCACCGCCAACTCTTGAGCTGCTCTTTTCCCAACGAATAGTGAGAATGGCCGTGACATTATAACTCACAAGGAAGAAATGTGTTAAAAACAGCATGTCTAAACCTCTGACCAGTTATATTTATTTGTCATAACTAAAAGAAACAAGCAGAAACGAAAATGAATTAAACAGTGGAGATTGTTTTTTATATTACTTATACTAATTAAATTATTAACATATCTGTAACTTAAGGTAAAAATATCTGGAACTGTGTCGTTTTCCATAAATGTACTCTCATGATAGTGAAGATACAAATTTTCTTCATACGTAGAGTAGTCAGCTTTCATTTAAAGTACTTTTTGTTTAGAAACCTGGTTATTGAAAAAAAAATGTATGATTATTGTAAATATAGAAACTTAGTATAACAAGTACCTTTTTGGACTAAGTTTTCTCTTTTTCAGTTTCAAGAAAAGGTAACAGAACTGTTCTATTAATGAATTTAAAATGGAGAATAAATTTTAAAGGAATTGTTGTATACAATGTAGTAAAATCAAATATTTGAAAATTGTCAATTTGTTCATAATTTTTTAGATATTTTAAAATTGGTTCATTGTTTTTAATTGTTGAAAAAGTCTGTTATTTATTATTAACACTTACACTTTTAATTTTATCAATTAAAATACCAATAAATTTATTGAAAAATACAGCCGGTTGTTTGATAATTGCCCTTATTGAACTAGAAATAAAGGATATTTTTGTAGTTTGAGAACAGAACAAAGAAACAACAAATCTACATAAGAATTTTGTTTGGAATAAAGATTATTATAAGTTTTAATGATATTATTAATAACTTTATCTTTAGAATGGTTAACAAGTTTAAGGTTTTAAGTACTATTGATTTCTTTTATGACAAATAATGCATAAAAGGTGTTATAAATGATACCAATGCTACAGTAAGCCTTATCAATAGGAACCATAAAATGTTTTTCTTGTAGTTCTTGAATCTAATTTTAACTAGTTAAACGGTCTGGCATGGCCGAACGCGTAAGGCGTGCGACTCGTAATCCGAGGGTCGCGGGTTTGCGCCCGCGTCGCGCTAAACATGCTCGCCGTGGGGGCGTTATAATGTGACGGTCAATCCCACTATTCGTTAGTAAAAGAGTAGTCCAATAGTTGGCAGTGGGTGGTGATGACTAACTGCCTTCCCTCTAGTCTTACACTACTAAATTAGGGACGGCTAACACAGATAGCCCTCGAGTAGCTTTGTGCGAAATTCCAAAAAACAAACAAAAGAACTAGTTAAACAATAAATATGTATCCTATTTCTTTAGTTTTATATCGGATAATTTAATTTTTATTTCTTTAAGTACATACAACTCTCATTCCAGAATCCATTTAGGTGGATAGGGTGCGTGTATGATTTCTTATAGCAAAATCACTTTGGGCTATCTGTTCGCTATGCTTAATTATGCTTTCAGAATACGTCACGAGTTAAAGTTATTAGTCTTAACTTCATAAACATTGAACAATGTCATGGAAAAGTGCAATATAGTCAGCGACAAATGACATACATTAAATATGTTCCAGTGAACATTAATACATTTTGATAAAGAGAATTAAATAAATTCAGAGGGTTTTACACTTCATCTTTTATTTATTTAACTTTTACGCTGGTTATATTCGGTTTTTTACTGTGTGATTTTAGTGATGTTTGTTTGTCAAAAGCTTTTAGGTGTTGTGTCCATTGCATGGAGATATAAAACCTGAAGAAGTAAATAGAAAAATAAAATAAAATTTTAACGGAAAGTGGAAATCGTCATTTATTCAAAGACTAGTTTTGTGCATTTTTGTTGCAGTATTTATTTTACTTTGGATACTTCTTGTAGCAATGTTACGAATAACCAACATCCATACCTTCCGTTAAACATTCATTTTTTTTCCAATTTATTATTATTAACTGTATTAGACTGACTGAAACTTTTTAATTTTTTTACCTTATTCTTTCCATCAAAATAAGGCCTCCTTCATACATAAAAAATAAATTATACTTTCTTGATGCTTTATTAGAAAGTGAACAATTGAATGATCCTAAGGATTTACAAGAACAGAAAAGAACAGTATACAAATCATAACATGTTATGCTGAAGTATGTAGATACAATAATTATAGTATATGGAGAGAAATATTTAGCTCTACGCACTGTCACTGAAAGGGATAAAAAAACAGTTGTTTCTTTAATTAATAACAAACTGAAGAGTCAATTCGAGAAGATTCATAAGAACGTGATTTTATCATCAAATAGTGTCGTGGTTGTATAAATTTAGAATATACCTGGTTCACTTCTAGCATACAAGAAAACAAAGCAGTTCCGAAAAAGGTTCTGGTTTCTTATTATTGACATTACCTTTGTTCTTCGTGTGTTTAATTAAATTGGAGGAGAAGAAACTTTTGGAGTTTCATAGCCTCCTCCACCCCGCAGCACTGTTTCTAAAACTAAATTAACAAGGCTGTAAAAGAAGTAAGGTAATGCAGAAAGTTGTGCCATTAAGGAAGTTTGCTGATCTGTAGAGTGACTAAATTATTTTTTTAAAAAAATCGGAAACGCAGTCAGAAAGCTAACTCCCAGTTATGTTTAGATTAAAGAAATGTAAAATACGTGAGATAATAGAACTCTGATTCAGAAAAACGAAGACACAACAAACTATGATAACTTAAATAGAATTATAGAATTATAATAGAGTTACAATTAAGCTCCAAACCACGATGTAAAATGACTGTTTGAAGAACACACGTGTTGGAAAGTGAAATAACATTACAGACCAGTAGAACCTGAAATGAGATAACAAAACTGTAAAAAGAAAACATATAGAGTAATAGACCTGTGTGAGAACCGGAATAGGCTACACAATCTGTGAGATGAACAAGATAGACACAAGAAGAAAGGGTGAGGGGAGTTAAATAGGCTGAACATGCTGTGTGACAGTTAAGAAAGGGCAACAAACCTGTGACTCAGGTAAAATATGTTTTCAAAACTACAAGTATCAGAAGTTGTAATAATGATAAACGCTTATTAATTGGAAAACTACGAATATTCGATCAGGAACATTTATAGATCTCGAACATTACAGTCTGTTTAACTTCAATGCATTAACTTCGGATATTAATATTTTTACGAAGACTAAATATATTCGTCGATAAAAAGTCAGTATCTAAGCGATGTGAAACCAGCTAAGAATAGATAGCTAGTTAAATTAAGCGAAGTGAAACAATATCAACTCAGAATTAATCAACTCTTCGTGCACCTGGACCGTCGATAAGATATTCATTCAGAGACTGAGTATATATAAACCATTATTTGTGGTAACTATTTGTAAGAATCGCTGTTATAAATTGTACCGCTCTTTGTATATTAAAATATATTTGCGTTAAAAAAGAGAAATACGTGTATCAAATTTGTTATCATATATCATAAATCTGATACATATTGATATTTAATTAACCATATCCACATGGGTATTTGTTACTGCGTGTGACACAAAGGTTTAATGTCTTAAATTCAAAACTTTATTTATCTAATTCTAACTAGAATAGCATAAAATATTAGTTAATAATTCATATTTTAATAGTATAGGGGTTTTAGGTTCTTAATTCTACAAGGCATTACTTTAAAAAAATTCGAGTTTTCCCTAGTGTAACACACATGAGACATTTCATCTTACTATTTCATCATCTTTACTTTATCACCACCCCTTAAAAAGTACGAAATTAAATGTAAGTTACTCTCTATATAATCGCCGTTGCCAAGATAGATCACATTTCGAATAATCTTCAACTCTATTTGGCTACAAAGCTATCAAATAGGAAATGAGAGCTATCTGCTACGCTCACCTGTCACATCCTCTCTTTCATAATTCATTAGCAGCTCACTCTTATATTTAATTATATATTACCTACTACTGATAAAAATAAAGGTATTCATCTATCAAATGGCGTATTGTATAATGTTCTGAACCGTTATATGTCAGTTTCACTCGGAGTACGAACAGTTTTCCTGTCATAAGTCAAAGGCTGTTTCGATGGGCTTGTAACAACTATTGCCGTAGAGTTAGGAAGCCAGAGAATTTTTAAGAAGTAAGGGAAAATGTCTAACTTTTACACTTTATTAGTTTATATTGTTTAGAACATTAGTTGATTAAATAAAAATAAACTGTGTCCAAGAAATCACTCAGATGCTTTCTTGCCTTTGACAGGATTACTTATATATATTTGCCTACAATACACACACACACATACACACTTATATGGAATTCAAAATTTAAATATATTTCATTGTAACACATAAGTAATGAAACTGTACTTCACTGGCAAAGATGTAAAGTTTAAAGTGTTATAATATTATTCAAAATGGATGGTTATTAGAAAATTGCAATTAAATAGCTTTGTGTTGTCTGAACACCTGCATTTAACAGGTTCATAACGGACCAATAGGGAGCGTATTCGTTGACAAAACAAACTGGCTATCCATTCCTGATTTTCTTAATATTGACTGAATTTTATTGGATATTTCTATTAGCTAAAAAGAAGGCATTTCCTTCACTCAGTTACGCATGTATTATTTTTAAAACCAACATATGAAACATCGAATTAACTCCGATAAAATTCCGACAGTGATTTTCCAAATAATATCTTTACCGCTTTAATTTTTATCCTAATGTATTTAATTTTTGTGATTCATATTTTCGAGTATTATTTGACTTTCTCTGTATTGTATTGTATTTATACATATAGTATTATAATGTGGTATATACATATTTTTTCACAGGATGTGTACGGAAAATGGACTTCTGACAACATTAATCAGTTGAACACGTGGCTAACACTAAAAGATCTTTATATTCTTGTCTTATGATGCTCTTTTTACCCTAGAATCACACCCAAAACCTTTGTTTTCTGAATTTAATCTCCTCGTACCAGTGAAGATAAACTTTCTACAATTTCACCGTCAGGTAACTAACATAAAACTCCAGTTGAATATCACCATAGTTACTGGACTAACAGCACTGCAAACTTATCGAAAAAGAATATTAATTTTTAACAAATCCATGCATAAAATATTGGTGAATAGTCAGTTTTTTAAATTTCACGAAAACCTACACAAGGGCTTTTTGCGCCAGCCGTTTCTAACTCAAAAGTGTGAGATTAGAGGAAAGGCAACTAATTCATCACCGCTTACCGCCAAATCTTGGGCTACTCTTTTACCAATGAATACTGGGATTGATCGTCACAATGTAACACTCCAACAGCTAAAATCGCAAGCATGTTTAGTATGATAGAGATTCGAAACCATGAACCACATATTAGAAGTTGAGAGTCTTATCAACCTGCCCGTGCCCGGCACGAGATTTGTCAAGTTCATTCTTTATATGTTTTATCACTTTTTGTACATTATTCTAAGTTTAAATAACTCATAAAAGAAGAAACAAAAAGACAAAGATTTTGGTAAATGGACGGAAGAACGAAAGTCGATAAACAGATAACTTTTCTAACATTTCGTTTATTTGAAAGCGTAATTTATTTACGCAGTTTGACTTCGTCGAAATTAAATACAAGTAGCCAACATAATATCGCTTTTACTCCAAAAATTAATATAAATCAATCAAGTACATTAGGCTTATAAGTAATGTAATTTTGTTATTCATGGTAATAAAAACTATTGAGATGTATTACTATGTAAAACATGTATTTTATCACTATCCTGACAATCCCTGTTTTGTTTTTAATTTTTTGTTAATTGCAAAGACACACGATCGGCTATCTATTCTTCATTTTCTGGGGATATCAAACCTCAACTTACGAGTAAATCACCTGCGGTACCTTGGACGTCATTCTACCGTTTAAACATTTGCAATGAAATATTAAATATACCGTTCATTTTGAAGGAAGTATGTGTTACATCCTTCACGTACAGCTTCAACTAGCCCAGTTTATTGTAAGGAAGAAAAGCACCATAAAGTATCCTTCTTTGAACGTCAACTTCATGGTTATCATCTGATGATGTTCAGAATATAAGGCTGATAATAGTCTACTACACCCATTCTGTTTTCTAGTAGGAAGAATATAATAGAATTTCGCCCGCATAATGGCTTGAAAAGGAAAATCTGTAAACATATCTCATCAGTCTTCCAAAAAGGCCGGTATGGGCAAGTGGGTTAAGGCGTTCGACTCGTAATTTGAGGGTCGAGGGTTCGAATCACCGTCGCACCATATATGCTCGTCATTTCAGCCGTGGGGGTATTATAATGTTACGATCAATCCCAAAATTTGTTGGTAAAAGAGTAGCCCAAGAGTTGGCTGCGAGTGGTGATGACTAGCTGCATTTCCTCTGCCCTTACACTCCAAAATTAGGGACGGCTAGCGGAGAAAGACCTCGAGTTGTTTTGCGCGAAATTAAAAAACAAAACAAAAACAATCTTCCAAAAAATAACCATTATTTGGAAAACAAACTTACAAAAAACATAACATTTCAGTGAACACTAAATGTATTTTTAAATCCAGGTGCAAAAATAAAGTTCTCTTTACGTATAAACTACACTGAGAAACATAATACCGACATTATTTATAAAATACATGTACAATGTAACAACTGCTATGGTGTCTGTATTGGAGAAACAAGGAGAAAATTGTAAAGTAACAATTTTATAAAATTTTCTTTATGCAACAGATTAAGTAAAAATTGTTATGTTGGCAGTATTGGTTTAATATTAATTTAGTTAAATCTGATTTTTTTTATTTTACAGATTAAGATGTTACGGCTAAAACCATGTTGGAAAAAGAGCAAATCTGAATTACTGTTTTTATGAATAAAACCTAATACAATAATATTTGTAACAAGTGGGTAAAACTAAAAGCGCGCTTAAAAGGAATATTTCTGGTCATTACTGTCATGTCTGCCAGAACAGTATTTTATATTCTTTGTTTATTTCTTTCATCTCGTATGAAATCTGTTTTTTTCTAAAATTTACT
Source organism: Carcinoscorpius rotundicauda (assembly GCA_011833715.1). Classification (NCBI taxonomy): domain Eukaryota; kingdom Metazoa; phylum Arthropoda; class Merostomata; order Xiphosura; family Limulidae; genus Carcinoscorpius; species Carcinoscorpius rotundicauda. Next base: position 163,337,877 of record CM022391.1, on the reverse strand, counting down.
ATTTGTGCAAAACAATTTTCCATACCTGTTCGTGTAAATTAATTAGTTTTATCTCGATTTAAACAGTCTCCAGAGGTCGTCTTTATTTTACATGAACACTCATGTATAGATTTCTTTCTGCTTTACAACCGTTTCTAAAGCAAAATATCTCTAACACCTTTTCACATGACGTTCTGGCCGCCAGCCATATTGTACTGGAAATAGAATACATTTACAAAATAACATGGAAAAATATACTAAACATTTCCTGTGAAATCAGTTGACCTTTTGACGTCACTCAACTTCCTTTATACATCACTCATTGGATAAATCCACCATTTTGAGTTTTCCCCCAAAGAAGAAAGGTTACCCTTCTGTTTGTGGGTTTGAATCTCTGTCACACCAGACATGCTTATAACGGTTAATTCCACTCTTCGTTGGTAAAAGAGTAGCCCAAGAGTTGGCGGTGTGTGATGATGACTAGCTGCCTTCCCTCTAGTCTTATACTGCAAAACTTGAACGTCGCCATCCACTGCGAGAAATATTTGAGAAATTTTCAATAATTAACATTATGAATTATATTTTTGCTTTTTTTAATTAAATTTCTTCAAATTAAATTACTGTCAACGTAAGTGCTATATAGGTTGAAAGAAACATTCTGAAAAGCTTAATTTAGGATATTTTGGACTCGTGGCTTTGCTATAAATACTGATAAACTGGTTTGTGAGTTTGTGACACATCAGAGTGTCATTGAAGATTACTTTCATGGTGTGACATCATACTGCTTTAAAATCTAATAAAACAAACAAAAAACTTAATCTCGTTTGCTAGATCACTAATACATTCTATTTAATACTTAGCCGTAACCTTAAAAGTCGGAAATTTTTGTAATTTCACGTAAAGCTACATGAAAGTTATCTGCACCAGATGTCCCTAATTTAGCATTGTAAAGAAGAGAAAAGATAGTTATTACTACCTACTACCAACTCTTGGGTTACTCTTTTATTAACATTAACGAATAGTGGGATTGGCCGTGCGTTATAACGTCTCAATGGCTGAAAAGACGAGCATATTTGGTGCGACTGGGAATCGAACCCACGACCCTATGATTACAAATCGAAAACTCTAACCACCTGGCCATGCCTGGCGTGTTGCACAGTGAAATTACCTCAATTATGTTTGTCTATTGTATGCAAAATCAGTGAGTTTAAGCTAGAAGTTGCTCTTTAAAATTTTTTCAGTAATGTTGACAAATTATCTTCCGTCCAATTTATCGCTTTAATGACTGCATTTGATCTGAAATTTTAAATTTAATGAATCCATGATTTTAGCTTTCGTTTTCATTTTTTACCTTACGTAAAATAACTTTAAGTCGAAAACTATATGTATATACTTTACAAAAAAGGTCGCCGAACCTAATAGCATAACAATAACTCATTTGCGCAAGACTAGTCCTCACTATCAAAAAATTCTGTCGTTAAAAAACATTAGGTTCTTTCAGACCTTAGTTTATTTTTTTATATCAGAGATAAGGTTTAGTAATTTTACTTTTACTAGACTTTTAGTCTTAGGTAGTTAAGTGGATAATGACTAAATAGTAGTTGTTCCTGACACAACCTGTTACCTCGTGATGGTTGACTGCCCGTGGAAATGATATATAATTCTGTATATTGTGACAAAATGTGACTTTGGGATTTGTGCCCTCTCGAGGTATTTTAATAAGATAAATTTATGTTACGAATGAGTATTTTTTATACGTAAGGCGTGTGTGTGTGTGTGTTTGTGTATTTTTTCTCATAGCAAAACCACATTGGCCGTCTACTGAGTCCACCGAGAAGAATGAGCCTCTGACTTTAGCATTGTAAATCCGTAGACTTCCTGCTGTACCAGCGAAAGTTCCTGAGGCGTTTAAGAGTTTAAAACCTTTAAGAAGACAGTAAGTATAAAATTTAGTTATTAGACGTGTCATTACATAAAGTAGAAAAATAATTTTAAATTACATTTATTGTTATACAATGGATTAATTGTGGTCTGTTCACCGAGAGTATCGAAATTAAGTTTTTAGCGCTAATAGCCTCTCGGTTAATATCAAATAATAATTGTCTCATGACAATACCTTCTCTTTTTAGACAAGAAAAAATATCTAATTGAAACACAAATACCTAAATAGATATTAAAATATCAAAACAATTTCACTTATACAGTTATTATTTTTTGTCTCTTTATTAACTAGAACAACTTATGATGAATATTCTTTTAATTAAAATAGAAATAAAATTACTTTACCGTTCATGAGGGAATTTTAATAGCAAAGGAATAGACATTGTAACTAAAACTAGTAGAATTACATTTCAAAATAATATTATATATACATATATACATAGAAATATGATAAAAACAATTAATTTTATAAAGACAGGAAGGGATCAATACATACTTTACCTAGCCAGCTATAGTTATATAGAAATCTTTCTTGCCACAAAAAGTATTGAAACTAGAAAGTCAAAAATATAAAAAACTCAGTTTCTTAAAACTTGAATTTTATCCTTACTTTGGCAAATCACTGCAATAATGTTTGTAAAAACCAAATTTCGATACCTGTGGTGGGCAGAGCACAGATAATTCATTATACATATTTGTGCTTATGTATAAACAAACATTAATAAATAAAGAAAACTTTTGGAGATTCAATGATTATTCGTCAAATAAATATTATGTTTCTTCACAACCTGCCCGTAAATGTCAGTTTCGTAAGAAAAAGTAATGAAAAAAATGTGTATAACAAGTATGAGAAACCTGACGAATTGGTCGAAAGTTCAAATGCCTCAAAACTGACAGCTCAGAAATACGTAAATGTTAGGTACTTAAGCGCGAAAGTATTTTTAAAGAGAGACAGGAAAAAAAAATGTTCTAGACCTCTGAACATTTCTACTTATACAAACTAAAACCTAGCATCTTCAAAGCTCAAAATAACAATTTTTAATGTTATAATTTTTTAAACTTAAAATTAGCTTTTCATATTTATCTCTAACATTTCAATATTAGAAACATCATGTAAATATTAGTCTCTCTTTGACATGGGAACTATATATTTTTTTACTATTACTTCATCATAATACGGGATATTGTGGAAGTTTTTGTAAAGTTTTCTATGAACTTTTTTCTAAAATTACATTTACAGAAGATCTTGAAAAGTCTTTTCTTCAGTTTTAATTGTTTAGTTATATTCCTATAATCTCTCAATACTGTTGAAATTGAGATTAAATATCTATATATCCAAAAACGTTAGACAAATGCACAGGCTTTCATAGGGTGAATTAACTTTTTCACATGACTGTATATGTTTCGTCATGTTGAGAACACGTTTTAGGACTGTGAAACCTGCTCAAATTCATATGTTAGCACAATACTTTACATTTTCACTGAACAATAAAGAATACTTATTCACATGAGAAGCGTGATACTTATCAGAAAGCAATATGAAATGACACTCTCCCCTAATGTCTACACCGATATCTTTCAATCAAGAGTAAAACTTTATCACTTTTTTTCCATCACTTCCTAAACAAATTACTGTGTCTGTTATGATACTTGTGGTGTAAGTATTAACATTTCTTGATATTTCTAGCTTCAGTACTATTTAACAGTTTTATATCATTTGCACTTAAATTAAAAGCTTCCAGTTTGTTTATGGATTTGTAACGATAAAATCAACGGTTTGAATCATCGTCATGGATAGAGAGCAGATAACTTATTGTGTTGCTTTGCGCTAAAAAGAATTTCAAAAATCGATATAAACCATATTATTGAAAAAGAAAGACTGCTTTCTGCATAAATATTTGTTGTTTCGTGATTTACTTATTTATTTATCTACTGTAATTTTCGAGGATCATGGTTATAAACAACAGTAGTTAAAAGACTCGCCTTGTTACTTTCAATAAAAATTAGTTAATTGAAAGTATTTCAAAATTAATGTGTTAGTTACAATAACAAAAATATCTAACAGTTTAAATAAAAATTGATTACTAATGTTTAATTTCTAGAACTGTTTGTGAGAAGTATAAACACGACTTCGAATAGTTACGTTGAACTGAGAACCCTAAATCTTTGTTTTTGAACGATAATAATATATTAAATGCAGAATGATTGGCGTTTATTTTCATGTACATAAGAAAAATAATAATTATAAAAATAGTAAAATAATCAAAATTACTCTTAGTGTCATCTAAAGATTGGAGTTTGATTGATAATTTTAATTCAGTTGTATCTATGATCTAGTATGAGAATATTAAACACTCCAAATACTCAATACACTACACTTGTATAAACAGTAACATGATGCAATTTTCCATTTTATTATTATTTAATAATAACTTATTAATTTCACCAGGTGGATGCAAATTAAAATAAATTGTTTGTTTGAGAAAGTAGACAACAATCCAATTTCGTCACTTTTGTTCAAGTATTAACATTTATGATTAATTAACTGTATTACTTTAAGACATATTACTGTATTTAAATTTACTTTCAAAATTCATGACTAAAGAGTTATTCAGTTTATAAATTATCTGTGATGTTCATAATGATATTAAATTGAATAAAAATTACACTGCTCCCAGATAGAGATTAAGAATTTTGTTTTCCACACTGTTATGTATGTGTGTAAATATTTTGTAAACGACAACATGTCGTATTGTGTTTGAATTTTCATTTGTATTATTCATTTTTTTTCCATATTGATATTATTGTTTCGAAGTTTAAACTAAAATATGTTATTTATTTAGGGTAACGTTTTAGAACTTTCTCGAATTAAGTAGACCAATCACATGTTTGTAAATGAGTGCTGGTGACTTCCTGTCTAGAAGTGTAGTCTCGTGCAAGAACGGATATGCGTGGATAGCTCTGGAGTTGTATGGAAATTGCGAGATTGTTCGAGAAATAGGCCTATCGGTATAAAAAAGACAGTGACGTGAGAGTCATCAGTTTTATTCAAAGAAGATAGATTCAGCCATTAGTTTTGTTCGAAGAATAAGAGTGAGATTCAGGCATCAGTTTTAGTTATTTGAGAAAGATTAAGTGTTTGCTGTGAATATTCAACTTGGATTCGTGATTGAAGTTAGATCTCCGGAAGTTGTGATTTTATTTCGTCAGTCTCTACGATACATCTGAATTACTGCTTGAGCTGAGAGACGGCGATTTCATTGAACTGTGAACTGTTTCGGAATCTCTTCGTGGGACCAAATTCACACCCTAGACTGGAATTTGAGACTGTAATTTTAGATCATTACATTAGATGCAGGCCAGTACCGTTTTGTGTTGTGATTTATTTTGAAGTTTGAAACTAATATTATTTTATTTTGTAATTAATTTCGAATGTTGTAACTTAATATCTGTCACTGTTATCATATAATTTATGTTATATCTGTTATATTTGTTAGTAGTTTAGTGTAATAAATTATACAAGCTGTTATCTGTGTTTTTCTGTTGCGTTTAATCTACGAAGAACTTATAACATCTAAAAAATACGTAACACACACATTTACCACGAGCAATTATTTGATTATCTTAGAATAAATGTTTTCATTAATACTTTACAGAAAAATCTCAAATCAAAACACTAGAAGAGAGAGTACAATTTGGTATAAATGGAAGACTGAATAGTTAGAAATTACCATAATTTTTATAATATTAAATCTAAATTGCGAAATTTCAGCCTGTATAAATAAAATTGTAAAATAATTTCGAGTGTAAGAATCAGCAATATATGTGTGCACGTAATCACCGGTGTAGCGTCTATATAGTTGTGAACGCTGAAATATCGAGAAACTCTCTCACGCCTATAAATATATCCAACTCAATGTGTCAAGAAACAGTATACACATGTGTTTATTGGTTTACTTTTAACTTCGGAAACTACACCTATGACTGTTATAACGCTTTTGAATCATGTACTTTAGATATATGACCTGAAAGATTTCGATCCTTCCAAATTATTTAACTTCAGCAGATTTACATCAAACTTCAGTATTTATTACGAAAAAACGAAGAATACAGATCATGTCTCTTATTTGAAAACATTTTAGAAATAAATTTATAACAGTTCAAACAAAAGATAGTTTGCACAAAAATACATAAATCACAAAACAAAACTATTAAAAAAGTAATTTTTAATTTAAAAGAAATTCAGGCCTGGAGTAACCTTCAATATAAAATTATATTATATTCTTTATATAATACTGATCTTCTGTGACTTTTCCTGGCCACTAACCCTTTCTTTGTTCAACGCAATAATCTTAGGACTAAACAGTAACATTCAAGAAACTTTTGTTACCTATAGCCATCTTGTGATATCAAAATTCCCTTTCAAAAGTAGCAATACTAAGAAATTAAAACCAAAAATACCCTTTTCATCAGTAACCATAATGACAAATTTAAATTAAAAAAATGCATTTATTTTCTTGCAGCTGAATGCTGGTTTTTTTAATTTCTTAGAGATTTATCATGTAACATAGGTTGTGTTTGATATACCATTAGAAAGCTATTGTGAGTAGTTTGTTGGTGCAACGTTTTTCATTTACTTCCATTGGGTTTTGAAACATTGTATGTGTATGACGTTACCTTCATTAAGAAATAAAACTTTGCTGTAGGTGTGGATACATCATAGCAGATTTACTTGTTTCTGTTTGTTTTTTGAATTTCATGCAAAGCTACACGAGGACTATCTGCACTAGCCGTACCTAATTTGGCAGTGTAAGACTAGATGAGAGGCTACTGGTCATTATTTCCCATCGCCAGCTTTTGGTTTACTCTTTTAACAACGAAGAAAGGAATTGACCATAATTTTATAATGATCCTATGACTGGAAAGACGAACATGTTTAGTGTGATGGGGATTCGAGTCCGCGATCCTCAGGTTGGGAGTCGAGCGCTCTAACCATCAGATTATGCCATTTGATACTCACTGAAACAAGTTAGTGCTGTATATTACATATTCAAACCAGAAGAACTGTTCATTTACTCAAGAAGTGAGAGGATGGATTATGCTCAAATTAAATGAAAAGTAACAGAGCATTTTTATATGTAGCTCTTCGTTACTAAGTACAAAAATACTCAATGACCAGCAGGTTTGATTTAGTTTGAATTTCACGCAAAACTACAATAGGGCTATTTGTGTTAGCCGTGTAAGACTATAGGGAAGGCAGCTAGTCATCACCCCCACTGCCAACTCTTGGGCTACTCTTCTATCAACGAACAGTGGGATTGACCGTCAAGTTATAATACCCCCACGGCTGAAAGTACTAACACGTTTGGCGTGATGGAGATTCGAACCAGCCACCCTCGAATTCTGAGTCGAGTGCGTTAACCACGTGGTCTTGCCGGGCCCAGAATTAATGGATGAAGTTGGTTAAAAAAAACAATACATTTTAAAATATGTGAATGCAAATAGTGTTTGAGGCACATCCTTAACAAATTGGCCATACTGGACTACAATGGCTAACTAAAATCCTTGTTGGTTTTCTGTCTCACACAAAGAAAATGTACTGACTCATCAACTCGCTTTGTCAGAAGTTGGTAAAGATTGCAATAACACGTTTCACTATATTATAAAACCCAAAAAAGCTGACTTAAACATATATTTATCACCTTAAAATTAATAAAAGCTGATTCAAGGTTGTACCTTCAATTCTTTAATTTTGAAGTGAGCTTTGAAAGCAGAATATACAGTAAAACGTGTTTAACGCTGAATCGCACAGGACAGAGTAAACTTTCCTGCTTAGGCTGGATTCCTGGCTTGGACATACTGAACTTGCATTTCCTTATATTATATATTCTGTTTGAGCAAAACTTTACAACCACATGACTCAAGTGAAGTAATACGCTTGTGAATAAAATTATTATACTATTTATGCTAAATTTATTAGAATAAAAACAAAAACAGACATTGAAAATATACATAACTACACAAAATATTAATCACATTTATTTGAAGAAAGTGTTGTATTTCGACTGTTTCGTTTTTTAATGGGCTTTCTCGTGCGGTGAAAAGAGAACGCAAATTCTTCGACCTTTCCATGAAGTTCATTTCCCTCTTCATTTTTGCACACACTTCGACAGCGTTAATATAACTTAACACTTGTGATAAAGTAGGAATTTCTATTTATTCACTATCTTTTTCATTTTCTTGATCTTTTGAATATCTCACACTGTTACCATCTTGGGACTCTATTAAAGATTTTAAAACAGGTTTCCGCGTTTAGAGAATCAACTGCATCAATCTTCTCAAACAAAGTTTGGATTTTACTGGAATCATAACAAATAACTTCTTCAGAATCTCTGTCATTATCAAGAATAAATCCACAGTTTCGAAAATACTTTATTACGCATTCATCTTTACGCATTTGATTGAATGACTTTAAAATGCAATTGCATTGAACACGTCAAATTTCATGGTCATTTCAGATGCTTTCTAACAGTTATCCATGTTTGCAATAATATAGTGAAGCATCAGATTTCTGTATTTTAATTTTATACAATGTATAATTCCACCATCTAGTGGCTGTAGAACCGATGTTGCACATGGAGGTAGAAAGATTAAACGAATATTTCAAAGTTGAACTTCTGGATGACAAACTGCGTTATCTGGGAAAAGTAAAATATGTCTATTTTCATGCTCCATTCTTTTGTTTAATTTGTTTAAAAATTCCTCGAATATCGCATTTGTCATCTACCCTTTATTGTTCGCTTTCCATTCCACAGGAAGTTGATTCTTCTTTAAAGTTATGAAACAGAGCGAATTTTCACTTTCACCATACACTGTAGTTAAATTTTAAAATTAGGGAAGATAAGAATTTATTTTTTTCGCGAGAATTAATTGAAGAGTAAAATTTTGCACCTAAAAGACAAATATATTTCTACAAATCATTAATCCAATTTAACTGCAAAAATAATGACGGCAAAAAAAAACAATATATTTAAGCAATAGTTCCTGTAACTATAATTATTATCGTATTTTAATTTTATATTTGAAGGAATTATTAATTAAATAAGAAATTAATATTTAATCGAAAACATTTTTCCACCTTACTAAGGTTCTAATATTTTCTGTTGATCGATGAGGAAAGTCTTTGTTTTTGGAATTTCACACAAATCTAATCGACGGCTGTCTGTGCTTGCAACGGGTGATTCGGACCCGCGATCCTTAGATTACGAGTCGCACGTCTTAACACGCTTGGCCATGCGGGCCGAGGAAAGTGAAAGACAGTTTTTCTCATGTTCTGCTGCATAGAGTGCCTTTATGAAAGAAAACACAAGATAATCCTTCAAATTTTGATATTTCAAGCTTGTACAGGTTTCCGCCGTGGACATTATACGCAAGCCATATGTTGTAAACATAAATATTTATAAATATTTTCTGCTGACACCGTTCTATGGGGCTTTTATTACACGTCTTTTTTTTTTTAATTAGATAACTAAATATGCATACCTGTGTTTTCTTGCAGCAAAGCCTTATTGGGCTATCTACTGTGTCTACCGAGGGTAATTGAGCAACTGATTAGAGTGTTTCAGGTGAGGAAAGGACAAACACGTTTGGTAGAAGAGGGAGTTAGAAATTAATATTTGAAAATCTTAAACATCTTGTTCTGATGAAAATCAATTATCTATTAATAATAGTATTACATTACTTTAGTAATTTAAGGAGTACTAGGTATTTGTAGCAGAAATAAGTTATTAAATACTTGTTTGTTTGTTCTGAATTATGCACAAAGCTACACAATAGGCTCTCTGTGCTCTGCACACCACGGGTATCGAAACCCGATTTTTAGTGTGTAAGTCCGCAGACATACCACTGTGCCACTGGGGTGGCTATTAAATACTAAGAAAAAAGTATAAAGTTGGCATTATGTAATACAGATTTTGTAGATTATTATGTCTTAACTATAATATAACTGATCAAGAATAACGGTGGGTTTGTGAATGTGCTGTTTTTCTTACAAATCAAGTCATAATTCCTTTCAGTGATTCATTTAGACACAGGTATTTTTTTGCATATATCTTTATACCTACTTAACATTAAATCTCTGGTTAGTTGAGGGCTATGGAGAAACCTTTAGTGTGTCATTATGCACCCCTTACGCTGATACCAAAATTAAGTTATTTGATTACAGAATTGATTAAAAAAACAAAAAAGACATTGTTCATATCCCAAATGGCACATCGGTATGTCTGTCTGGTTACACTACTAAAAACCAAGTTTCGATACCTCTAACGCTCAGAATAAAGATAGCTCTTTGTGTAGCTTTGTGCTTAACTATAAGAATGCAAGTATAACATTTATTGATGACAATAGTTTCTTCAGTAAAGGCATCATAACGTGTATACTGAAATCTACCAATTTCCTTGGAAGATATGAATTTATAGAAAACAGTTAGGTGCTCTCAGAAACTATAGTTTCTTTTAGCCCCACTCACGTTGCATTATTATGCAGCACTTATGTTTAGAGGACAAGGGCCAAAAGTAATTACGTTTTGGCGAATATAATAATATGGTTTAGATTTTAAATTTTTAAGATTTAACATTGACTTGCATTGGTATTATTAGTGTCATCTTCAGGCGAATGTGAAGATCAAGAAAACTGGAAATTAAGTAGACGAAGAGATGAGAAGAAGGAAGTTAGGTGATGATGACATTAATGAAGGCGATAAAAATTCCTGGAAAGTAAACCATAGAAAACAGATACATTATTGGCGCTTATTTGGTTTTTTGACAAAAGTTACATGTACATTTAAAGTAATTGACATTAACTTTATGTAACTTTTAGATGAACGAGAAAATGAGAGTTCTTGAACAAAGTCAGATTTTGTGTATATAGATTTATGTATATATGTTTAAATAAATAATCGAAAATTACTGTGATATTAATCTATAGACAAGTTTGGTAGAACTTAAGATAGTTTCGTCATTCAAAACTTTTATGAGTTTATTTTTAGACATCTATTATTTCTAAAATTTCCATACTACCTATTGTTTACCTTTTTTATAGATATATAAGATTTACAGTTTCACATTTGTAAAATAATAATGAATGCAAAGATTAAATCCATTTTCCTTAAATTTTACCTTTTAGAATGTTTTTTTAATTCTTGTTTTACTTCAGGTGCATTAATGCAGCCTTGACACGTTGACTGGTAAACACTAGAGCTGCTGCACTTTTAGATTCTCTTGTTGCACATTTTACCGCAAGTTTGTTTTTACAGTAGAAGGAGAGTCTGTAAGTTTCTTTATTTTTCAAGGTTTTTTTCAAAGTAAATTACCTTAAACCTTTTCGTTGTTTTTTTTTTCGTTTGGTTCAGTGTTTGGGTGTCTCGATTTCATGGCTTTTTTTTCTTAATTTGTTATGTAAATTTGCTACAGGTAAAAACCTTAGTTTCTTCTATGGATTTCTGTTATTATATATAGATCGTACGTAACAACAGTTTTTTGTATTTTGAATCAGTTTCTCTAATAAGATAAAATAATTTCTACACTAAAATTTTGGCTATACAACATTTAGTGATATAAATGAAAGGTAAATAGTAATACGTATTTTTTTACATCTTGATAAATTGCCAATTTTGATTTTTTTATTATTATTTTGAGGAGGAGCGAAAGAGAAGGTTGGTAAAAGATAGAGTCAACCTTAACTAGCATAATCACGTGACGTATTGATTCATATATTCATGTTTATACCTGAGAAACCAGACAAGACAGGTTCGAGGACATCATAACATGACTTGTTATACAGGGCAATTTTCTGTGAGTATTTTATGAATGTTTAAATTAGTGAAACGTAAAATGTTTTAGGCTAGTGTTAAGTATTTCGATATGCTTTAAAATCTTTACTTCTGAGTTTTTGCAAATTAATTGGGCTATAAAACTGGTAACTATTAAACATTTTGATAACAGATATACTGTTTTACCATTTGGGAGTTATAACAAGATAAACAGTAAACATCCAGTTCATATAAATTAATAACAAACTTTGAAAAGTACTGTAATTTAAATTTTAAAATAAATTCTAAGTGAATATAAGTTTAATTAACGACATAACGTACTTAATTTTTCATATGTAAATCTAAGCTATTTTACGTTTTAAATAATTTTTTAATTGTATTTTTCTTCCACAACAGATTATGGGTTGCCTGAGAACCCATAGAATTTCACTCTTGATCATCACTATGACAATTTTAGGATTTTGCACAGGACTTTCATTACGAGAAATGAATTTAGATAAAGAAACGATAAAGTTGATTGGTTATCCTGGTCAGTTGGTATTTCGAGCTATCATCTTATTAGTTGTTCCGTTGATGTGTACCAGCGTTATTCTAGGTATGTTGCTACATATTTGTAAGAAACGTGAACAGATTTCTGTGGTTTTTCTTTAGCTTTCAAGTGAAACTTTAAGATTCTTTTTTTCTGTTACGTTATACTGCATGAAATCTGAAATTATGTAATTGTAGTTTAAAGAATATCAGTTTAAACATGTTTCTTGTAATTGAGTACAACTTGTACTTCAGTTCGATCGTCTAGCTCATACTGAATATGTATATTATTATATTTTTTTAAATGTAGGTGCCCATACATAATTGACAATCCAAGACTAACATCTTAATCGGTTTAATTGGTGATACGATCCTGAGTTAAATCAACAATTAATCTATATATAGTATTAATTTGGCTCTAAAGAAAAGGTTTTGTAATTAAAATTTTGTTAAGGATAAACATAAACATAAACACTAAACATAAGCTAAATAAATATCAATTCTGGAAAAACCTACTTTTCACTAAAAAACACAAATTGTGATGATACAATGAAAACAAATTACAGAATCTGAAACAGAAAAATTGAGGTTTTTCATTTTAGGTTATAAAACGTTTCTCATTTTCATCGTACGTCCAAACCTCGCACCCTTATTTTTTGATTGCAATTCGTATTTGCTCATCTTGATACTTTTCAAAATCTTTTGGTCTGAGTTTCAGGTGTTACGTCATTGAAGAAAGGTGACAACGTTCGTTTGGCTGGATTGACACTGGGATTTTTTGTAGGACTGCAAATATTCTGCACTGCTGTTGGAATGATTGTCGCTCAAATTGTAAATCCCGATAGTTCTTTTGGCAACAGTGATGGCGTGGGTATTTCAAGATCTAAAGAACAGGTGGAAAAAGGTCAAATTATTGATATAATTCTCGATTTATTCAGGTATGTTTATGGTGAAATATCCAAATATTGTAATTAGGTAAAAATTAATTAGTAATGTTTATACAAAGAAAAAATCAACCTTTTGATTAAGCCTACGATTCAGTTATTCAACAAAGCTTGATTTTTTCTGTCCTTTACAAAAGACCGCTTTGCATCTGTTTAACAATTTTAGGTCTGAAGGAAAAATAAGTAGACATCATTTATCACATTATTAGGCATTTCAGTTGTCCTGATTATATAAAAATCGTTAGTTCGTTGTTCGTTGAAATGCTATTTTAACTATCTTCTAAATGAGTCATCAAAACATTACTATACTATACAGTATTTCTTTTTATAATAATATCTTTAAAATGACATTATTTTGGAAATTTCTGCGAATATCATAGGAAAAAGTTAAAATTATCTTTTATTATTTCTTCTGTAAAGGCCCATTATGGTCAAATGGTTAAAGCGATTGGGAATCCGAGGGTCGCGGGTTCAAATCACCATTGGACCAAATATTCTCGCCCTTTCAGCCGTGGCGGCGTTATAATGTTTCAGTCAATCCAACTATACGTTGGTAAAAGAGTTGTCCAATAGTTCGCGATGAGTGGTTATGATTAGCTGCCTTCACTCTGGTTTTACACTGCTAAATTATGGAGGGCTAGCTCAGATATCCCTCGTGTATATTTGCTAATAATTATATTAGCATTTTCCTAATATGGAAGAGTATCCTTTGTTCTAATGTGGGTATATTTATTGCGTGAGGTATAAGATGTAATTTTGTAAGTGATAAAAAGTAAGTCCAAATGCTAAACATATATTACTTAAACTAGGTATTGTTTGTTTGTAACATGAAACTACACAGTAAGCTACATGCGCTTAGTCTACAACAGGGAATCGAATCCGAAATTTTATTGTCATACATCAATAAACTTACCACTGACCAATTGGAAAAATATGATGTGCTAATTGGACCGATATGAGTGATCACACGTGTCACGTTTGTAAGGTGTACTTCAGAACATTTTGTTCAAAAATTTTATGAATATGCTGAGACTATGATTAGGCATAAGTGGGCCAGCATGGCCAGGTTGGTTAAGGCGTTCGATGAGTATTCTGAGGGTTGCAGGTTCGTATCTCCGTCGCACCAAATATGCTCGTCCTTTTAGCCTTGGGGGCGGTATAATGTGATGTTTAATCCCACTATTCGTTGGTAAAAAGAGTAGCCGAAGAGATTACGGTAGGTGATGATGACTACTCTTAGACTGCTAAATTAGAAACGGCTAGTGCAGATAGCCGTCGACTAGCTTTACACTAAACTAAAAACAAACACAAAGAAAAACAAACACACTTTCTTCTGCTTCTTTCTTATTAAATGATAATTGAAAACTAAAAGAATGGTCTCAACCAATTTTACTTTTGTGACATAGTTTTAAACGGAATATCCGCTTTTATAAGTATTTATTAATTAATGGCAATTAAGAAAAAACAACAAACATAATTTTAGTGAAAATGATTTATCATTACATCTTGAAATTAGTTTTTTGATTGGAATTTGTTATTCTTTTACAAAGTTTAAATACATGGCGAAACAGGAATTACCAGCCGGTATCAGATAAACAATAAATATTATAACTGGAACCTTACTGTATTTATAACTTAATAACTGTATTTATAACACGGCATTAAAGAAAATAGGAAGCAAACAAGTAATGAAATGTTTTTAAAAAATGTTTTAAATATAGGGATGGTTATAGGTATTTGTACTATCCTTATATAACAGCACAGAATATCTGTTTTTGTCTGTTAACATTCTACTACACTATGTGTCTGAACTGTCATACAGTAATCATGTAAACGCCATCTCTACTATTTTGTTTGCTTTATTATTCAAGAACTGATGTTAGCCATCCTTATACTTACTTCCTTTTGTGGAAAAGTTTTTCCTTACGTGTAAACATTGAAAATAGTGAATTTTAACTATAACGTTTTATGATTATAATTTTACGAAAATAATAAAACTATCTGTGATGCAACAATCGAGAACAATCGAACATGTATATAAAAAAGACACTGTGTCACTCCTTCGTTTATAAAGAGACTGTGTCATGTATCATTTGGTTGTTTAATAGTATTGTTTGCCAGAGCACTTACTTATTGCTAAAACACAAACATAAGCTACTGCACCATTGCCACATTTAATCTGTTTAGTGACTCAGGCAGTGAGGATAACGTGTGGGCTCGGAACATTTAATCGGTGACACAGTGCTAACTTCACCTTAATGGTCCTATATTTATGTAATCGTATTTATTATTATAATGGTAATAATGTGGTGGACACCCTAACAAAATATTATATTGAGTTTTATCTGTTACTAATACATTTAAATATTTTAAATTTTCATATGTTTATTTTCCATATATGAAGGGGGAATTACTTTAAAATTACATGTCAGTTTGCAAAGTATTTGTTTGTTTTTGAATTTCGCGCAAAGCTGCACGCGAGATATATGCGCTTACCATTCATAATTCAACCATGTAAAACTATGGAGAAGGTCATTACCATCCACCGCCAACTTTTGAGCTTCTCTTTTACCAACAAATAATGAGATTGACCGTCACATTATTACGTCCCCACAAATGAAAAGGCGAGCCCGTTTGGTGTGACGGGCATTTGAATTCGCGATCCTCAGATGGCGAGTCGATCGCCTTTATCCATATGACCATACCGGACCATTCGCCAAATAATAAAATATTATTGAAAAGAACGTGAAAAACAAACAATAAATAAACAAAACAAAATAAAATAATGAAATAACTGTGGTCGAACCGCTAAATGATAGCTTAAAATACTAATGAGTAGTTTTCCAGAGGTAAGATTCATACAGTCCATGAAAAAAGTCAGTTTACAAAATACTATTGATATTATTTTAATTTTTTCTAGTTTTAGCTTATGTAACAACAACATAGTTTATCAAGAGAAAGTGTTCGAAATTTTTGGTAACTTGTCTTTCAGTTAAGGGTATTACCAAAACTGATAGTCTTTTCTCTTTGAGTCAATTTTGAGTGTACATATGTCACCATCGATTTCAATCACGAAATGTTTCACTGACCAAAAGCTCGTTGTGCGTTAATAGTTAGAGGTCTGTATAATGTTGTGAAGGTTTAGTGGAAATTGTCGGCTATTCTGTTTTCATGCATATACTGCAGCGTTTTCATGGGTTTTTATGTGATAATGTGTGGCGGAATAGCTATCTATAGAATACCTACTTCATCCGCTAACACCAACTCATCAATATATTAGTCACGTCATTTCTTGAATCACTTTCAAGGTTTCTCCAGCTGTCTCTTCAGTCTTATTCAAGTTTAATAGAAATTCAAATCACATATGACGTTTCTTCAGTTGATGAAACTGTTTTGTTAGTTTTATTATTGTAGCGTCAACTATATTAAACTATTCATTGAATAGAGTATCACTTCCCAGTCGATCAGATACTTTTTAATATCTTCCACAACATTAACAAATTCAAATATTCTGAAAACCTTCAGACATGTCAGTATACACTTAAACAACTTATTTCATCGTAATTGTAGCCTCACTGAGTCTTTATACTTTCATTGCTCATTGGTCATTGCTCTAAGTCTTCGGCCACTTGTGAAGAGTTTTCATCCCGAAACAAATGCTTAGTTTGAGGTAAATATAACATTAAAGTTTCGTATTTTCACTGAACATTCGTTTCTTGTTTATATTTTGTTTTCCTTTTACAGTGCTGAAATTTTACTCCCAAAAGTCAACATGATATTGTGTGTAAAGGCGAGCCTTATCCAGCAGTCATCCTAAAAGCCGCGAATTTTTGTGTGTGTCTGATATCACATGTACATATCTTCTGGTGAAATCCGCGAGAAAAGAAAAACACAATAGATTTGTCCAAATGCAAGCTTCGGATCAGACTGTTCCTGTCACTTTTGTTTTTTAAAAAACATTGTTCTTCACAGCGTCACATTCGAAACTTTGGTTTGTAATTTTACAACAGTCTAGAGTGGGGCCTCCTGAATGGTACTTGCAGCCAGAGTTAGCTTTACAGCAAGACGACATTTCTGCTATTCTATTCCTTCAGGAAAATTTCTCAAGTAAAGAAAGCATAAGTTGCACTATAACGTTAGTATTCGTACAGTATTGCATAAAACTGTTTATGAAAAGGATAAAACAACAACAACTTATCTTGATCTTCACCCTCATAGAATAGTTTGAAATGTCTTTACTGTAATTCATCGGATCATTCACTGTTATCTGAACTTTTCACTCACAGATTTTTAAATAAGCCTGATACAAATGGTTGAATGAAGGTTTTTCATATCGATACGTATATTTGAATTCGCAGAAGGTACTACAAACACATATGAAAAATGAAGATTATTTGGTAATGCTATGTGTAAAAGTTCATAAAGAATTAAACAATTGTTTAAGTTTACTATGAAGAAACGTCGAAATAACATAAGTCAATGATAGCATTTCTTGTTTAAAAACTTCGAAATTTTATTTTAATAAAAAACCTTTTTTTTAGTCACAGGTGTTGTTTTATTGTTTTGAATTTTGGGTAAAACTACTCGAGGGCTATCTTCGCTAGCCGTACTTAATTTAGCAATATAAGGCAAAGGGAATGCCTTATATTCATCACCACCCACCGTCAACTATTGGGCTGCTTTTTTAACAACGAATAGTGAGATTGATCGTCACATTATAACGCCCCCAGGTCTTAAAGGGAAAGCATGTTTAGTGTGACGGGAATTCGAGCGCGCGACCCTCAGATTACGAGTTGAGTGTCTAAACAACTTGGCCATGCTGGACGTTGTCACAAGAAACAATATAAGATAGGAAGCAAATGAAGTTAAATATTTACTTTAAGTAATATGGAATGTAACTTTGTTATGTCTATTTTGTCACGTTTCAGAAACGCTGTACCAAAGAATATTTTTCGAGCAACTTTCATGCAGGTAAGATCGTTGTTATAAGTTCTGCATGCTCAGCACCTAGTAACTGACGTTTACATAGGCGTTGCCAGTTTTAACAAAACTACATTTTTTTAAGGTGATATATATCACCTTATAATATGATATATTACCATAATTTATGAGCACACACTAGGATCGGATGACACACTTCAAGCTTTATGGGTTAAAAGCGTTTTGTTACCAGGTAACCGTCAACAGGTGAGTGTCATGTAGTGGAAAGTAGTTCGGGTTTACTACAAGAGTGTGAAAATGATACGAAATGAAGACAAACCAAATTAGATAACGGGTTTAAAGTGACGAAATTAAATAACACTTTTGTTAGAAAAACTCCTAAGCAAAGGTTAATCACAAATATCTAAGTGAGATTAAAAATAATTCAGAATTTACAGTAAAATTTAACTCATGTAGCTGGAAAAAAAAATTCTTTGTTATTAAACACACATTGGGCTATCTGGGCTAACCCAGATTTTAGCATTATAAGCCTCCAGATTTTAAGACTGAGCGAGAGAAAGGCTATTAATAGTCGAAGATCGGTGATGACACACTGATGGTGAACGTCGAGTGATTTTTTTCTGTTATCTCTAAACATTACAGTAAATTTATTTTCAGAAAAAACATATTAAAACGTATAGAAGAATGGAACATCAATAGTTCTTTATTGACTTTAATATAAGATATTTTTTACAATTCCAACTGACTTCTTTTGGTTGTGTTGATTTGTTGAACGTGCTGTGTATAATTTAAACTGTGAAAGAAATGGATGAAACTTTCTGTTATGTAGATGATAAGATGGATGATAGCATATTGTCTTTCATCATGTTTATTTTAAAAACTATCGGCAACTTTTATAAATATTACTTGGAAGAAGTGCGAAGATAAAGATATGCTTATCCATGGAGAAGCCATGTTATATTTTTTGTGAAGGAAACAAAAAATACTCAAAAACGTTCCAAAATGCTACTGAGTTGAGTCAATTCTATTTTTTAACAGTTTATAAAAATCTTTTGTATTTTGTTAAAGTAATATCAAGAGTGAATTCGAATTTTTAATCTTTAAATCACCTAATGCTCACGTGGTCTGAATAGTCAAATCAGAGTATAGTATGGTCTAGATATAGATATATAAAACAATAATTCAGTGAACAACTGAAGTCAGAATTTCAAACACAATTATAAAATCAAATTATAAGAAAAATTTAACAGATTTTCAAAGTGTTGACTTGATTAGTTAAAACAATATGTTTAATGTGGCTAGTTTTCATTTGTACCTCAATATTCTTGGAGACGTGATGTGAATGAAAGTTTCACAATGAAATGTAAACCATAAAACTGTATACCAGCTAGAAGTGAACATTATTTATTCTTATTTAGCTGGTCAAAAATTTGGTATAGAAATCAGCTTAAGCAGAAGTTTTTGTTGCATCATTTTTAACAGTGATATGTTGTTTAACCAAATATATTCGGAATACAAGATTCCGAATATTATGTTAAATGAAACAAAAGTAGTCACAAATTAACATAAAACTAATTTTCATTTTCGTAACTTGCTGTAAACAATACGAAATAAAATTGCGTTTCAGCCTTTTAAATCTTAATTAATTCTTAAGGCAAAAAGTAAAATAATTTTTACCAATGTTTTTTTGCTTTTCCTAGGAAGTAACGGTACTCGGGAAATCCAATAAAAATTTCAACGTGAGCAACACAGTTTTAACCAATCTAACCACTGAGGATCAAATAAATGACACTTATACTAAGGAGGTTATTTACGTCCATGGTGCTAATTTCATAGGCAAGTTTTTAGTTTGTCTGTTTGTTTTTAATTTTGCTCAAAGCTACACGAGGGTTCTCTAAGCTATCCGACCCTAGTTTTGCTGTGTAAGACTACCGGGAAGACAGCGAGTCATCTCCACCCGCCACCAACTCTTGAGCTACTCTTTTCCCAACGACTAACGAATTGATCATTACATTATAGCGCACCCACAGCTGAAAAGGCGAGCATGTTTGGTGTGAGGGGAATTTGAACCCGCGACCCTCCGATCTCGAGTCGAGTGTCATGAACACCTGGCCATGCCAGACCAAGCCTTTAGTTACATGAGAATAAAAAACGTTATTCTTACTTACACATCTTGGATAAACTATTTACTTTTTCGAGGAAAATAACGATGACCTTTTGAAAATATGTAACAATATAAAGATTATTCTCTATTTAAGAAAAATACATATAAATAGAAAGTCAGATAAGTTGATAGATAATATCTTAAGGTAAAACTAACCTCTTCTGACATACATAAAAGTACAAGTTTAAAATATGTATTCATTCGTAGAGAGTATACTTTCGGATACAGATTATTTGTTTATAAATATAAATGTATGCTCACTAAGCGTCTTAGGTGACTGTACAGTAAATATAAGGATTTATTATAGCTTGAAGTGGGAAGGTTTCAATACCTTAGGAGGATAGAGCATAGGTAACCTGTTATGAAGCTTTTGACTTAACATTAAGACAAACAAGTAAACAATGCTCATAATACATTAATACAAAACCCAAGCCTTAATATTTACACACAAATCTATTCGTCGAATCTAGGCAAAGAAGCACGTCTTGGGAAGATACGCACACAAATTATTGTAGAAAATACTTAAGAATAAATAATGAAATATTCAAAGTCATAATGACATTATTTCAGGCCTCGGAATTATTTCCTTTCATTTCTTCTGTCTAACCCAATAGACTTGATGACGTGCTGTAATTCTACACCATAGACTCTAGTGCATAACAACCAATGCTCGGGACAGGAAGGTATATCTTTGAACCACATATTTTTAAAAAATATAAAATAGTACATTTTTACTTCATATTGGTAAAGAGATAAAAAAACATCCTGGATCTTAACAGTAATGTAGTAGAATGGAAAAGATGTTACTATATTTTCTTCAGTTTTTTTTCACGTAAAAATAGTCATTGATTCACACAAAGATTTTTTGTGAACATGGAATTTTAAAAGTTTTCTCGTCTAAGTGTACAGCGTACACTCATGAAGGAGGTCATAGAACAGGGGTAGTGATTATTTACTTATACAAGTTTCTCAGAAAATGGCCAGAGTCCACAATAGTTTACATGTACCTATTCAACCTCCACATAAGTGAAAAATAAATGAATGTATTTTTGTAACTTGTTATTGAACGAAAGAAATGCATACAACAATAAAAAAACCTTTAATTGGAGAAAAAGCAAAAAGCCGATTTGTTAATTCAGTAAGATAGTCACTTATAAAATAGCTCTTCGTCATAAAATGATTTGAAATAAATGATACTTAAAAATATGTTTGTTTGTACTTTGTTTCGGACACGATATTTTTTCTCCTCTCATGAGTATAAAAGCCAATGTGGCTTTTGTAATTGAAACGTCTTTCTAGTATTGACATACTACTTTCTTACAAAAGTTTTTGCCATGGTCATGCATTACATATATATCCTAAAATTACACGTACAGTTTGTCTTAAACCACTTTCTAAATAATAATAAATGTAATTTAATGAATGCAATTTATCATGATAAAGAGTAATTTTTTGTTCGTTATTTCCTGCTCCCCGAAAACATTTAGGTTCCACCCAAGTAGTTATACAATAATATAATAGAAAGCACTTCAATAAATCTTAAGTGAAATTTAGGGTTTATGGAAATGTACTAACTGACTGTGATGTTACTATTGTAGTTGAATATTACAGTTTTGATGATAGAGTTGTTAAGAAGTTTCACGAACATCGTCGTGCTGCAACACAAATGTTAAAAGACTTCAATTTTTTCGTACGCCATCAAATTGTAAACCTTACCAAGTTTTTGTTTGTTTGTTTTACATGTCAGTATTTTTAGCTTAATGTTAATATGATTTAACATGAAAGGATTAAATATTTCTGACCTTCACTGTGCAACACGAAAATTGTTTTTTTATTGTGACTTGAGTGATGTAACATGCAAAGCTTATATGTGTTGTAGAACATTAAATGCTAATATACACTTTCTTTGTTATGATCTGTGTTATGCAACATATGAAGTTTATAAGCAGTTATTCATTGTGAAATGTATTGTGCAATTTTCAAAGCTTATTTGTTTTTGTTTTTGTCATTTATTGTAATTGTGATGTTTAAAATCATTAACTCGTAACTGCTCATTGAGAAGATAATCTTTCTTTAATTAGGTTTGATGATATTTTCATGTATCTTTGGCTGTGCAATGATAGTTTTGGATGACAAGGCTGCCGTTTTGAAGGAACTGATCAAACAAGTCAATGAGGTTATTATGAAGATATTCCAATACATGTTATGGTAGGTTGTTGGATAGAAAGAATTTTAAAAGAATGGCCTTTGTATTGCTGTTTCAATATTATTGAATTAACGGTGTAATAAAGGCAATGTTGTAACAAAATATACATGTATTTTAGTACTTTAACATCATGATACCAATTTTTGTTGAACTGTTAATGAAAAGCAACAAACGGAAGCCAAGAGTCGCATGAGTAAAGTTGTTATTCTTCTCAGTTAACAAATAACTTTTAACAACCTTCTGTTTCTACATCACGGAAGTGTTTCTTTTAGATAGCTGTTGTTTAATTTATAGTCAGATACCATATCATCATTTCATAAATAATTGCCGATTTGAAGGCTGATATTGTAGAAATGGACAACCTCTGAATACTGGAAATTCCATTATTGGGGTAACTAATAGAGTTGAAAATTTTAGAGTTAATAACACTGAAATTGTGGATAATTTTCAGACAAGAACATTTGGATTTGGAGTGGTTCTGAAGATTAATGAAACCTCAGACAAAGTTGTAGTTGTGATTTTTCTCACTATAAGTAGTTTAGCCCCTGGTGTTGTTTAGTATACTGAAGTTTGGATTTTGCCATTAAATTTGTTTCATTAAAACGTAGGTGAGTTAAAAGAGTGATAATCAATCCTACTTGTCGTTCAAAAAACGGCCTTGAGTTGCCGAATAGTTAACGTCTATCCCATAGCTCAAAATTAGGGAAAGCTGCGTGTTACTCAATTCAACTAATATTTCAAACATAATCAATTTACCTGAATATTGTTTTTTGAAAATTGCATACGATTAAAATTTCGACGTATCGTAAATTTACTAATAATAGTGTGTTTATTTGTGGTAAAGCCACCTTGGGTAATTTGATGTGTCTGACACAGAAAATAAAAACCCGGATAATAACAATGCCAGTCTGGAAACTTACCGCTGTCCTACGTAAACACATAATACGGTTAATTACATTTTGGGCCCTAATCTGAGATGGTTATCTTTAAGAAATCCAAGCGTTAAGATAATTTAACATGAGATGTTGCTATAGGCTTTCAGACTGGAAAATTCTAAATACGTGATTAAATGTTTATAAAATTTAATAGAGACCGAATGAAAAATTAATATTTGTTCATTCAAGCCAAAGAAATCTTTGTAACGGATGAAAGAATATCGTAAGTGTTTTTGGAACGTTTTGTATAAGATGTATGGGTATATACACATTCGATAACAATGTCCTCATTTCATGAAATTTGCAACTGTCTGTATGTAATATTACTTAAGGTCTTACGTAAGAAAAGCTCTGAGAGAGAGAATAAAAAAGTCATTTGTTTCCTTTTCTTAAACAAATATAACCTTGACGTTGAACGTATACCACTGTTAGTTTTTGAATAACACGCTATGCAACATGTGAACAAAAAGGCTAGATCAAAGACCCTTAATTTTCAAACATACTTATTAATTTAGATATGTTGGTTATAGAGAGGAAAACCAGTCAATAGTTTCATTCGTCACCCTTTCGAGACGGTCACGGGTCAAAGGTTATATCATCACCTTTGTTCACTTGTATTCAAAATTTTATTGAACTACTATTTTCTTAATTTACGTCAATAAGTGTGGAATAATATTGTAGTTTATAATTCAAACTTTATGATTACATATGAATTAATTTCGTCATTTAAAAGTAAATATAAATAACACATCTAAATGCAGATTTTATTGTGTCACGTGGTACTTAAATGTATGAAGCTACAATATACAATTAGAACTTTATATCTTTATATATTTTGCTGAAATATTGTTTATGTACTGAATCGAACACGGTGACTCTCCTCACCTCTTCCCATATTTGGAAATAGTTTCTTTTATTCACTTACTTCAATATACGACATATGAAAAACAAACTAACAGCTTAGAATGTACCCTTAGTGTTTTTCCCAGCCATTTTGATCTCTTAGAAGACCACCTCATTCATCTGAACCAAAATTTCAAAAAAGTAGGTTGTGTCTTTAGTCTGTTCGAAGTTTCATATTTTTTAAAGTCAAAGTACATCTTAGTCACTGAGCATAATTATAATTAAATTCTATGATATTAGTGAAGGTATTTATAATTTTTGGTAATTCAACTTTATCTTTGTATAATTTTATTTATCTTTTATAACCGGAACGTGCAAAATTTTAAAAGGCTGAGCAACCTGTGTTCAGCAGGAACAATTTAATATGTAAACTAAAGGTCAATTTTATATTCCTGGATGCGTATCATGAGTGCAGATGCTCCACATTATTCCAAGTTATGTGATGCTTCCTTGGCAAGTTAATAAAAAGTTAATAAAATAAAAAATAATAAACGTATGTGTAAATATGTAGCGTTATGAGACTTAAAGTACTAAGACCATATAAACATGTGTATTCTGGTGTTATAATATGTGACGAATCTTGCACAAAAAAGCATAATTTATGTTTATTTTCTAATCTTCTACAAGGAATGTTTGTTTGTTTTACCTTTCGAATAAAGCTACACGACGGTTATCTGCGCTAGCCGTCCCTAATTTAGCAGTATGAGACTAGAGGAAAGGCAGCTAGTCATCACCACTCACCGTCAACTCTTGGGCTACTCTTTTACCAACGAGTAGTGGGTTTGACCTTCACATTATAACACTCCCACGGCTGAAAGAGCAAGCAAGTTAGTGTAACGGTGATTCGAATTCGCGATCCTCACATTATGAGTCGGTGCCCTCGCCATCTCGTCAAAACGGGCATACAAGATTGAAGTGATAGACCCCACATAGAATATGGAAAATATAATGAAATATAATATTTACTCAAAACAAACGCTTGAAATGTATTTACGAGGTTTTATAGGTTACGCAAGTAATACTTGAGATTTTTTGGAGCGAAGAATAGTTTTCTTAATAATAACGTGAAATCGCTTTACACAGAGACTAGTAACAAAACAAATGTAAACCGGTGGCTTAGCGGTATGTCTGCGGACTTACGAAGTCTGTTCAAAAAAATACGCGAACTGTTTGAGTTGCGCGGCTCGGTTGGTTCCAGGGGAATTCGCTTGGAGTCGCTAACTTAGCACAAATCAGCTGATTACGATGCCTTTTCCCAATTGCAACTATTTTAATTTGTGTATTAGCTACGCGGTTTTAAGGGAAGTGCATTTTTTTCGTTTGGCGGATTTCAGAATGAATGACCTGAAGGAGCAACGACTTGCTGTGAAATTTTGTGTTAAACATGGAAAATCTGCGACTAAAACTTTTACTATGCTTAATACGGCTTACGGTGATGTTGCTATGAAGCGTACAGCATGTTTTAAGTGGCATGAACGTTTAAGGATGGTCGACAGTTTATTAAAGATGATGAGCGTCCTGGACGTCCTTCCACGTCAACTGACGACCCACACGTCGACAAAATCAACACCCTGGTGCGGGCAAATCGACGTCTGACTGTCAGGAAGCTTGCTGAAGAGTGTGGGATATCAGTTGGATCTTGTTACGAGATTTTGATCGAAAAATTGAAGATGCACCGCGTTTCTGCGAAATTTGTGAGTTTTTGGCCAAACACTCGATTACTGTTCTTCTCCACCCCCCTACTCACCTGACCTTGCTCCTTGCGATTTTTTCTTGTTCCCCAAACTCAAAAGACCCTTGAAAGGAAGAATATTTGAGACGATTCCCTAGATTAAGGCAAATGCGACGAAGGAGCTGGAGGACATTACAAACGAAGCATACCAGGACTTTCAACAAGGGGAAACACCAGATAAATGTGTGCGTTGGGGAGGAAAGTACTTTAAAGGGGTCCCGGACCTGTAACTTCTAAATAAAGTTCATTTTGTTTTATGACGTCAGTCCACGTATTTTTTTAACAGCTCTCGTACAACGCTACAAACGGCGTTTCGATACCAGTGGTAAGTAGAGTACAGATAGCGCCGTGTGCAGTTTTGTTCTTAATTTAAAATAACAAGACAAATTATTTTCACGAACAAATCTTCAGTGTAAAAATATTTTATTAGAAAAATCTAATTTTTTGAATACAAAAAAATTGTATTAAGTACTAAAATTGTAAACTTTTTTATGAAGATACACATTCTCTGTCAAAAGTTATAGTGGTGATACTTAACGTGTGCAAATGTGTAGACAAACTCGCGTGGGAATTATACCGAGCTCGTAGTTAATTTCAAAGCATAGTTATCATTAATTTAGATATACTGATTACAGGGAAGAAAACCACAGTTACATTTCTCTATTCAGAAACACCTAATCGAATAGAGGGATTGGTTTGTGTTCAATTTCGCGCTACCGGCCCAGACCAAAGAAAAGGCAGCTAGTCATCACCATCCACCGCCAACTCTTGAGCTACTCTTTTACCAACGACTAGTGGGATTGACCGTCACATTATAACGCCCCAATGGTTGAATGAGCAAGCATGTTTGGCGCGACGAGCAGTGTAGGACTAGAGAGAAGGCAGCTAATCTTTACCACTTACCGCCAATTCTTTGGCTTCTGTTTTACGAACGAATAGTGTGATTGACGGTCACCATATAACATTTCCAGGACTGAAAAGGCGAATATATACATTTCGTGTACGTACATTTGGACCCGCGATCCTCAGATTATGAGTTGAGTGTCTCAACCACCTGGCCATGCCGGGCCATAGTAAGAATGCCTCAGCTATAAATTCTTTACCCTAGAAAATGCGGATCGCGTTAAACGGCACATTGTGTCTCAATTCTTGGATTTTTAGTCCTTCAAAGTAACGATCACGTTACGCGCCATCTAAATATCATTTTTAATCAGCAATTTTTGTTTAAAAAAATTAACATTTTTATTTCCACATTGAGGGTTTTTAAGTTTACCTGTAGCATCATAAATATAAAATCTAACATTGCAGTCGGTAATCATATTTCTCGTTGAAGGTTTCTCTTGATGGGGATGTTTTTCTGGATGTGTGAAGAAGGCCTTAATACGCAGTCTATACTCAGTGTCTTACAACGCTTGATGTGGTACGTTCTAATTGTCCTCGGTCTCTTCGTGGGTTATCAGCTTGTTCTAATGCCTCTTCTTTATTTTATAATTATCAGAAAAAACCCATTTCGTTTTTACTTCAATCTTTTACCGGTTGTTTTGACTGCTTTCGGAACATCGTCGAGGTGAGTTTTTGTTCGTTGCAACTAAATTCCTTTTCCTTTACGACGTTACCTTAAAACTGAGAAGAACTATTAAAAAATTTAGGTGTGCAAAGAAGGTCATTATTCGCCTTTGTAGTTTCTTTGATCAATCATTATTCTTACATTATTTCACCTATGGTTTGCTGTTTCCTTAATTTGCATTGAAATTAATAAAAGTTTTCTAACATTTGTAACACCAGAGACAATACAATAAAATGTAGCAAAATATTTATCTAGTTAGACTTCAATGTATATAATTTGAATGTACATAAGTTTAAAAATAAGAAGCCTAGTTGTACTGAACTAACGTTATTTTCCAGTGCTGCAACTCTTCCCATTACGATGCGTTACATGGAAGAAGGTAATAAAATACACAGCTACGTAACACGCTTTGTACTTCCTCTTGGAATGACAGTTCATATGGATGGCGGGTGTTTGAATTATCCAATAAAAACAATTTTTGTTGCTCGTTGGAATGGTGTTACCGTTGACATTCCTACTTCCATTGTTGTTTGGTAGGTATTTTATATTTGTATGTTTATTCATTTAAATAGTTAGTGATATGTTTACGTTTAAATACACATACAAATTTCATTTATATATGTGTATAAACAGAAAGTGTAAAAGTAAAGGTATCTTTTAATTTCTCTGTAATATATCAGAACAGTGTGCACACAAGTTACACTGACGTAAAGCTAATATTTTTATTTGATTTTACATCTCTAAGTGTAAATTATATCTTTCCTCTCATATTTGTGTTAAAATAGATAATTATAAAACTACACATTTAACTTCACCGTTGACAGATGTGCTTCAAAAACAGTGGCGGCGCTACATGAAGGCAAGATATTTGCCCACCCAATTTTTTCGCTGGCCAAATGTATTGTGAAGGAGTTAAAGGGCAATAGACTGATATCACATACCTGATTGGTCAAGCGTGCAATGGCACCGCTTTCATCAGTGAAAAGAGCTTGGGAGTTTAACAACAATAAAATAGACCGCACATCAAGCAATTTGCTCATCATCTTAATTTGATCATTGTAGAAAATGTGAAATTTGCTACCCCTTGTGGCTTGCCTTCTCTCAATTTTTCAGACTTGCTGCAATATTTTAAGTATATATAATGCTAGTGCATGGTGGATTGTCTTTCAAAGAAGAAAAAGCATGCACCTTAATGGAAATTCTGTAAACTTTAAAACAATGTTGGAAATGCGGTGGCTTTACCAAGTGCGTGCTTTAAATGAAGTTGAAACAAAGTTAGACTGCTTTGTTTACTATATTCAGCACGTTGAAACGAGTGACAGCAATCGAGACCGTACATTAAGTGTAGAATCCATTTTGGAGTAACTTGTCCTGACATTCTCATACTGTATGCTGTTTATTAATGACATCACGCCTGAAGGAAAAGAAGCGTCACATATGTAGCTATGTTCCAAGTTAAATTACTTGATAGTTTATATCTCATTTAGTCTAATGATAGAATTGCAAACTTTCGGGATGACAGGAAAACTGCAACGTTCCTGTGACATCAGTACTAGAAGTCACTTACAATGCTGCCATCGACGTCTGTTACACAGCTGTACACCCTCAAGTGGGAAAGATGTTTTAGTTCTAGCCATACTTTGGAAAATTGACGTTATGCATAATTTATTTGATATGAAACGAGTCATCAATTATTAGGTTGAGGAATAATTCGTGAGCGTTTTAAAATAATTTCATTCAAGCATTACATGCAAGACTGTACAATACTTCAATGCATGAACACATTACACCCAAAACATTGTACATGAATACAATATAAAAGAATAGTGCACAATTTATCATCATACTTTATTTCATGTAATACCTAGGTATATAGTATGCATTGTTTTAAACGAAATTGAAAGAAATTAGTCAAGAATAAAATATTCGTTGTTGTTGATAACTTCCTCCCATCGTTCAATAAGTTTCTCAATGCCTCGGCGACAAAAGTGTTTCGGTCTTGACTCAAAGAATTCGTCCAACCAAGCGCTCAGTTCCAAGCGCAGAGTTTCTGAGCCTTGCCCATTGAATGAAGGTGGTTCACCACAGTTTTTTTTATCACAATCCATCTGCTCCGCTAATTCTCTATTCGTTTGACGTGGATTTTTTTGAAAAAGCTGGTTCAATCGCTTTTCATCAAACACAGTTGGTCGATCAGTGTGTGACCCGTCCTTCAGATCAAAATTCACATTTTTAAAGCGCGAAAACCAACGGCGGGCGGTACTTTCAGGCATTGCTCCTTTGCCATACACAGAACAGATCTCACGAGCAGCTTCGGCGGCGTTAACACCTCGATTAAATGCGAAAAGCAGATGGTGTCGAAAATGCTCAATTTTGTTCACTTGACATTCCATTTAATGAGCTGAAAATGAATGCAAAAATTAAAGAAATATGAAAATCAAACACACCATCTATTAGAGCAAAAAAGTATCTACCAAATGACATGAAATATTTTGCGGAAGCGTTTCATTTATGAACATATTTTTTTAACTTGAAAAAACGCTCACGAATTATTCCTCAACCCAATATTTTAATAGAGTACTCACTTTTTATTTCCAGTCATTAGGCGGTTCAAAAACGAATCTTAAAGTTAACGAGAGTGAAGAGAAGTGCAGATATCTGTCTTCTCGTTCATTCAGATTATCAGCTGACAATTAATGCGGTACCACTTTATCTAACTTTGAAACTCTACCAGTTTGTTGGGAATTTCATGGACAGTGGAAGGAGATTAATTGGGTTATTGGGCTAATTCTTCAACAGCTACAGCACAATCGTCCTCAAGCGTTGCTAGAAGCAGGTCATTATTAAACTGAACAGTTTACACGGAGCGAGCTGCATCTGTCAAACAGCATCCACCATTTTGACAATTCCTCAAATTAAAAATGTCATTGTCGTACACCTCTTGAATGCTTACGTAGCTTTGGTAAGAGTTTTCCTTTTTCTGAACTCGTAAAACATTATGTGCCTTATGTGTTCCTCTAACACCTCAATGATAACTGAGTTTCTTAAAATAGATAAAATAAAAACTAGTAAACAAACGATCTGGCTTTTACTTAATGCTATCAAGTCATCACGTATAACTTATAAGACTTTAAGAATATCTTCATTTTGCCAAGAAATATGCAGTTAAACTCGTCTTATTAATAAAAACCGACATTACTGATGGTGTGACTTAATAAATAAGCTTTTCAGTGTTAAACAATCTACCCTCCCTGATGCCAAATGGCTCCAAATATTAAAGTAAATGCTGTATTTTAAAACTATTACTCCTCTAGAACCAACAATGAGCTGAATCTTAATTTAAACACATACTCGTGAAAATGATGCAAGCTAAGAGAATGAATTAGCGCTTAGATGAGTTATTTGGAGCAATCGAGGAGTTTAAAGAACACCGCAATCTCCTCTATATGTTTTTTACTGACATATAAAAAAATATAAGGATAGCACATACGGCTGAGAAAGGAGTTTAAGCAAGCTAAAACTGATAAAAATCCTCTTGCAACCAATATAGCAAATCAGAGAGAGAGGTCCAACAATATTTAGTACGCACGGAAACCCAGGTCTTTCAATTGGTGAAGTTGTTAATAGGTTTATTAATAGGTATCTGAATACAAGACCAGGTTAAAGGTTAACGTTGGTTTAAAGTAGAATATTAGAGTCGTTCCAGTTGGTGTCTTGGTAAGTTCATACTTTTGACCGTTATTCTTCAATCCACTTTTAAAGGGAGAAATGTTTGATCCTCCAGCTTCCGAAAAAATGTCAAATATGCAAGAATGGTAAAAATCTTCTCATCTTTTCCAAAGTCTGTGAATACTTTGGATCTTCAAAACTCGTTACAGAATATCCTTCTAAACATTATGTTGGCTCATTATAACTTGACATATTTAACATTAAAGGAAGTGACGAGTATCTTTAAAAATAAACTTGAGCACAAGGTTACTTGTTTTGTTCCCAAATTGTTTCTTGGTACTCCAACCTGAAATATTTGGTCGTGACCTTGCTACTGCTCAAAATTAATAAATTTATCAATTAAATCTTTTAAACTGGACTATTTTCAGTTGCTTTGCGAATAAGAGATAATTATTAACACATGATCTGATTTCTGACTGATGAACATTATGTGTTTATGAGGAATTTACAGGTCAAAAAATATGCACTTACAATGGCGAATATTTAGTAAGTGCAATTCTAAGTTTAAATTATAATACGTGTGTTTGTTGATTTTTTTCACACTAACTTTCTCTTTGAATTACAGAGATGATTTCATTATGAAGAAGGAGAATTTAAGATGATGAGTTAAAAAATCAGTTGCTTTCTAACATATTAAGATGTTTAATTATTTTTAAAACTATTATTTTTATTACGAAACTTCTCTTCCTATTTCTCAAAAAAGTATTTATGTTTAACTTAAAGGTCTCCGGATTTATAACGCTAAAATCAGTGGTTCGATTCCCTTCGGTGGGCTTAGCAGATAGCCCTTTGTGGCTTTGCTATACGAAAAACACACACACGTTTAACTTTAAGTGACTACTTTAACAAATTAAGAATGCTTAAACTTCCAAAGTAATTTTCCAAGTTTTAAATGTAAAGAGTACAATTTATACGTTAAATGTAATCTTTTTTTATTCTTTTGCGCAAAGACTTTTGATGACCTTTCAACCATGATTTTAGTTTCATAAGTTCATGAATTTACAACGATCTGCAGGGTTCTGATGTAAACTTTAATAATAATTAATTATGTGTGTGTGTGTTTGTTTTCTTACAGCAAGAACATATATATGCTAAGTTCACAGAAGGGAATCGAACACCTGATTTTAGCGTTGTAAATCCATAGACCTACCACTGTACCAACGGGGAACAATAATTAATGATATAATTAATTGTTTTTATATAAGAAAGTGTCAGAGCAGGTCAATTTTCTTTAATTAAAAATTTTGTTTACACTTTGCCATTAATCATTAATGCTTTCGGCATTCCATTTTACATTTTTACTTCTGATCATCTTATTAATTTCATACGTTTCGACAAATGTCAGTTTTTTAATTACTTCTGCATACGTTTCAGCCTGTTTATGGTACTGGACGTCATTGCAGCCCCAGGCATACCGGCCACTCCAGCACCCGTTGGCCTTCTTATTGCCCTGAAGATTTGTGGTGTTTCATCACCAGCCTACATACCATTGATTATCAGTGTGGAATGGTTAATGTGAGTAGAATAACAATAATTTGTAATTGGGAACGTGAGTTCAAACTTGTATGTAAACTTGATGTTTAGTTATTCAGTCTTTTAACATTTTTGATATCTTTTGCATCTGCATCTGATTTCCAGTGATGAGGCCTTCGGAGATATTTACTGATTACTAAGCCTATATTCTTGCTGGTAATTTGTTTACAGTTGATATATATTTTTTTAGTTAATTTGTGTTGTATATTGCTAAATTCCTTTAACAAGCATTCAGAGAAAAACTGTTCGTACGTGTCACGCCAATCTCAACTTTATTTGATACATATCGCGTGATGACTGCAGTCAAACAGCAATAGCAAAATGCCATGTAAATGCACAGAGCGTGCGCTTTCAGTTGCTCAGTGGCAAATCTCCAAACTAAGAACAATAAAAATTACCTTTCAAATCCCATAGTACACACAGCATTGAGCATTACTACAAAACAGTCGAATCTACGTCGCACCAAACATGCTCGCCTTTTCAGGCGTAGGGGATAATTATGTGACAGTCAATCCCACTATTCGTTGGTAAAAGAGTGGCCCAAGAGTTCGCGGTTGGTGGTGATGACCAGCCGCATTCCCTTTAGCTTTACATTGCTAAATTCGTTACGGCCTGCGTAGATAATCTCCTGTAGCGTGGCGTTAACTTCAAAAACAAACAAAGCATAAAACAGTGTACGGCAGTAATAGAGTGCAAATCAAACGAGAACCACAGTCTATATAAAGTCACAGTGGAACAAAACGTGCAGAACTACGTTCTTACCTCGTTGGGAGTTCAGAGGGTATGTGATACGAAAAGTATATTAATTTTGAAAAAAGTATGTGACAGACTTTTTCGATGTAAAATATTTGTATACTCTGATCATACAAATATATGAATATCAGCGGTTGGGAATTTCGAAAAAGACAAAAATAATTTGCATATTTAATGAAAACAAAAGGATATGAATTAACTTTAGGCAACAGATCAATCTAGTAATCGCTACGGTATGCGAAGTGTAGCGTATTGTAACAGATGCTACAAAAATACTTCCATTTAATTGTCTTATAAACTCAAGCAGTTGGAGGATGAAATCGGTATTTATGTTAGACCATATCAATGCCTACCAATCAAGCAACCAATAGATTTCTGTGCGATCTGATTGCCATGATCCACAGTCGTTACGCAGTGTGTAAATGACTGTAGTTTCATGAACTGTAACACAGTTTGAGTGTGACGTATTCCATTCGAAGACCAAGCAAACAAATAAAATCCTCCATAATCTCGACACATGTGTCCCTACATGGGACAATGTTAAGTACCTTGACTTGCAATGATAAAATCTACAGTTCGATTCCACATAGTGAATACAGAATATTGCTTAATTTGGTTTTGATAAAAAACAAACAAACCTATTCTACTTTATGAAATATTTTAAACTCATATCTCTTATTTCAAAACATTTTAGACATAAATTTATAAGAGTTCAAACGTAAGACAGTTTGCACAAAACTGTATTAAAAAAAATACTTAAGCATGGTTTGGTTTGCTTTTGAATTTCGCGCAAAGCTTCACGAGAGCTATCTGCTCTACCCGTCCCCAATGTAGTAGTGTTAAACTAGAGGCAAAGCAGCTAGTGAACACCACCCACCGCCAACTCTTAAGCTAATCTTTTACCAACGAATAGTGGGATTGACCGTACTTTATAACATTACTACGGCTGAAAAGACGAGCATGTTTAGTGTGACTGGGATTCAAACTCGCGACCCTCAGATTATGAGTCGAAAGCATTAACCTACCTGGCCATTTTGGGCACTTTTAACATAGATGTAGTTTATTTATAATTGTAAAAACAAGACTAATTGCCAAAAGATTACAATAGAGGTTGACCAAATGAAGTTTAACATGTACAGTTTTAATGTGTATAGTATTTTCTCCTCTACGCATAGAAAAGGTTATTGTAATCAATTATACTATTTATAATATTTTAAAAATTCCTTACATTTTGGATACATAGAAATTTATAACATACATGGAAATATATAAATATGTCATTCCCTTTGAATTCTTACTGTGTTATTCGGTTTCTTGAAGCGATCGGTTCCGTACAACTTGTAACGTCATTGGAGATTGCTACGTTGCTGCTTTTGTACAGAAACTTTGTAAAATCCATCAGGAAGAAGAGTCGTCAGCCTGCTTCCTGAACAATTGTCTCGAAGTTGTTGAAGAGAAAAATGTTACTAAGCTGTGAGAAAATTATGAAATTCTTAAAGTCGAAATATTGTGAGGAGTGGTGCTTTGTTAGAAGGTTATATTGTAAAGTGTAATTTTGAAATTTGTAATTTCGACCTTTAAACATTTCTCTTTAGGAAGAGTATTTAATCTAGTTAATTTTAGTGTGTATACTTTTACTCACATGGTACACACATATATACAAAGATACAAGTAAAAATCAGATAATCAACTATATTGATCTTTTCTATAATAAATCAACTCATCTGTTTTTTTTTTCTCACATGGTATTTGGCTTAGAGAAATTATCCTTGTATGCGATGAAACATACCTTCCATGCCCTGTTAGTTAAATTGTTGAAACAGTCTGTGTTATATCGACATTCACCTTATTTTATTAACTTGATTATTTACCACTCTTGTCGTTAAATAATTCTAGCTTTTCCAGATACTTTGATGTTTGTTATAAATTAGTTGAAATCTTATTAGACTTGATGTTTAACAAGAATTTCTTAGTAATGATATTTATAGTTAAGGAGAGTAAAGGGCTGTGCCACAAAAATATTTTCAGTTGAAATTAATTTTTAAGAAAGCGTTTTTTTGAGTGATGAAGATCTTGAAACGCAGCTTATCTTCTGTGTGATGTACCACGTGATGCAGTTTCTCCTGGATATCATTGTGGATTAACAGCTAATTTAAACGTCCCGCTCTAAGATAATAAATCTATTTATTATAAGTGTTCTTCTTAACTCCAAATAGTCTCTTTTAATTCATTATTCTGTCTGTATATTCACACAGAAGTTATGAAACTTAATGCCAAATTATTTAAATTTTCGTTTTTGTAGAGTTTTCATGCATATTTATTATCTGAGAAAATTCGTTAAATGTTCAGGTACATAGAATAACACCCCAGATAAAGCTAAGTAAACAAATAACACCCCAGATAAAGCTAAGTAAACAAACTCACAAAGTTTGGTTTGTTTTGAATTTCGTGGAGCTACACAAGGGCTATCTGCGTTAGTCGTCCCAAATTTAGTACTGTAAAACTACTTGGAAGGCAGCTAGTTATAACCACCCACCGACAACTCTTCAGATGCTCTTTTACCAACGAATAGTGAGATTGACCGTCACATTATAACACGACTACTTCTGAAAGGGCGAGAACTTGAAACTCATAAGGAAGGAATGCGTTAAAAACATCATATCTAAACCTTTGACCAGTTATCTTAATTTGATATAACTAAAAAAAAGAAGCAGAAACAAAAAAATTAAACAAAAAACACTGCACTAAGTGAAAATATCCCAGGGTACAAGCTGTAATGTACAAACTTATATTTTGGAGGTTATTTTTTATTACTTATACAAATTAAATCATCTACATATCTATAAGTTAAGGCAAAAATATCTGAAACTGTGTCGTTTTCCATAAATGTACTCTCATGATAGTGAAGATATAAATTTTCTATATAAGTAGAGTAGTCAGCTTTGACTGGAACTTCTAATATTTGTTTAAAATCCTGTTTATTGAAAAAAATGTATGATTATTGTAAATAGAGAAACTTAACATATTTTTACGTTTTCGGAACTAAATTTTCTTTCTTTTAATTTTATTGAAGGGTAACAGAACTGTTCTATTAATAAATTTAAAACGAAGATTAAATATTTTAAAGGAATTGTGGTATACAATATAGTAAAAACAAATGTTTGAAAATTGTCGATTTATTCATAATTTTTTAGATATTTTAAAATTGGTTCATTGTTTTTAATTGTTGAAAAAAATGTTACTTATTATTAACACTTACACTTTTAATTTTATCAAGTAATACACTTATAAATTTATTGAAAAACACAGCCTATTGTTTGATAATTGCCCTTATTGAACTAGAAATACAGAATATTTATGTAGTTTGAGAACAGAACAAAGAAACAACAAATCTACATGAGAATTTTGTTTGGAATAAAGATTATTGTAAGTTTTAATGATATTATTAATTACTGTATCTTTACATTTGTTAACAAGTTACATTTTGTTGTGCTATTGATTTCTTTTATCTCAATTAACGCATAAAACGCTTTACAAATGATACCATTGCTACAGTAAGCCTTATCAACAGGAACTATAACATGTTTTTCTTATAGTTCTTGAATTTTATTTTTTAACTGATGAAACAATAAATCTGTGTGGATTTTTTTAATTTTAAATGGGATAATTTAATTTTTTGTTTCTTTGAGTACATACAACTCTCATTCCAAAAACCATTAAGGTGGATTGGGTGTGTGTGTGTTTTCTTGTTGCAAACCACATTGGGCTATCTGCTAAGTCCAAGATGTATGGGATGTAATACAGTAAAGTTTTAAAATATAATATTTATCGTTCATAATTTTCAAGTTACCAGTAAAAATGTGTTTATGAAAAGAATCGATAAATGAGCTATTTTCACACTTGCAAGGTAAGTTATTAACTTCATCTACATTTAGGTTAGTTAAAAAAACTTTTATAGTAATGGACCAAATGGAACTTCGTATTTATAACTGACAATTAGCTTTAAGTTTTTAAAAGAAAAAAATATTTTTATTGATTGATGAAAACTTGAGAAATCTGCAAATCATCGAATATTTGATGTCTAAAATTAAATACCAACTATGAAGGTTTGAATGGTGGTTTCTCTTTTAAAAACATGATAAATAATTGACTTTTAATTGGTATTTTATATTATCAACAAGTAAGTATTTTGCATGATCATTTCAAAAATGAAAAATGTTTTATTACATCAGTAACTGCTCTTATTTTGGGAAAATTAAGTGGATAAATATTTCTAACAATAGTTTACGTATACTAATTCCAGTATAAAAATTAAAGTTTTAATTATTACTTAAATAACTTCAAAAGTCTGAAAAATCAACCCATTTTAATTTATTTCCCTAACGACTGGTTTTCCTATTTTCATGAAAAGTTATCTCTAAAGAAAATACAGTAATCATGACTCAAATTCACAGAAGTAGAAATATCAGAATGTTAGTTTAATCAGTAAGGCTAAGATGTTTTTAGTTTCAAGATATTGAAGTTTCCTCATTAAAGTCTATTGGTGTGTTTAGTGATGATACAACAGATAGTCATGTTTTTAGGTGTTGTGTCCGTTCCATAGATACATAGAAATTGGAGAGTTAAATAGAAAAATAAAGTAAAATTTTAAAGAAAAATAGAGATCGTCGTTTATTCATACACTAGTTTTTTATGCATTTTTATTTTAGCATTTATTTTATTTTGGATACTTATTGTAGCAATGTTACAAATTACCAACATTCCTGCCTTCTGTTAAAGGTTTAATTTTTTACCATTTATTATTGTTAAAAACTCTATTACATTGTGTTATGTATATGTGTAAATATTTTGTAAACGACAACATGTCGTGTTGTGTTTGAATTTTCATTTGTATTATTCATTTTTCCATATTGGTATTATTGTTTCGAAGTTTAAACTAAAATATGTTATTTATTTAGGGTAACATTTTAGAACTTTCTCGAATTAAGTAGACCAATCACATGTTTGTAAATGAGTGCTGGTGACTTCCTGTCTAGACGTGTAGTCTCGTGCAAGAACGGATATGCGTGGATAGTTCTGGAGTTGTATGGAAATTGCAAGATTATTCGAGAAGTAGGCCTATCGGTATAAAAGACGGTGACGAGAGATAGATTCAGTCATCAGTCATCAGTTTTTATTCGAAAAAAGAAGATAGATTCAGCCATTAGTTTTATTCGAAGAATAAGAGTGAGATTCAGGCATCAGTTTTAGTTATTTGAGAAAGATTAAGTGTTTGCTGTGAATATTCAACTTGGATTTGTGATTGAAGTTAGATTGAAGTTAAACACTCTATTAGATTGACTAAAATTTTGTAATTTTTTTACCTTACTCTTTCCATCAAAATTAGAACTCCTTCATACATCAAATATAAATTATACTTTCTTGATGCTTTAGTAGAAAGTGGAATATTGAATGATCCAAAAGACTTACAAGGACAGGAAAGTTACAGTACACGAATCATAACAAGTTATGCTGAAGTATGTAGATGCAATTATTATAGTATATGGAGAGAAATATTTAGCTCTACGCACTGTCACTGAAAGGGATAAAACAACAGTTTTTATTAAGAAAGATAAAGTCTTGCTGGCACTAATAACAATCAGTTTCAAGGAAAAACTGATTATGTTGTTATGAACATTTACGATGTGAAATACGTTTAAAATATCAGTACATGTGCGTTAAAAGCAGAACTTAACAGTGCATTATTGAAGACCTAGTGATATGAAAAGTTACGTACATGTCACAAAAATAGCACTTGTTGAGGGCAATTTGTGATTATTTTTATAGTTTAACAACATGGAACAAATTCGTTGAGGATGTTTCTGTATAAAAAATTTCTCAAAATGCATATCGAAATTTTTATGCAGTTTCTCTGACTGTTACGTACTGGGTAAAGCAAAAGCTACAAATCCGCTGGTACTATAGCGTTTGTACAATTAGTGTTCTACGGTTAACTTTAAAGTAAACATTAAGAAGGTAACTGAACCCATTTTACTTGCTATTTTTTCAGAATGACAGATAAAAAATAAACTTTAAATTAATCAACTGTATAGATAGTTTTGCTCCACCCTTTATTATCTCTCACATTAATGAAAACAAGGAAAACATTATAACGACATTTCTCCTTCAGGTTACATTTACAGCAGCCACTTTGGCACATTATGTACAGCAGACGAAATACTCTGCTTCATTCAATATAAAGAAATATGTTTCTCTTAAAATATTATAAAACACATGAATTGAAAAAAAATGTTTTTGCTGAATAGCCTTAAGATCTAATGAAAACACTTGCACGTCATGTTCTGAGAGTGACTACAGAACAGTAGAATCTGAAATGAGATAACAAAATTGTAAAAATAAAACATATAAAGTAATACAGCTGTCTAAGAACCAGAATAGGCTATAAAATATATGAGATGAACAAGATAGGAACAAGAACAAAGGGTGGGGGGAGTTAAATAGGCTGAACATGTTGTGTGACAGTAAGGATGGGGGAACAAACCTGTGACTCAGGTAAAATATGTTTTCAAAACTATAAGTCTCAGAAGCTGTAATTATGATAAACGATTTTAAATTGGAAAACTACAGATATTTCATCAGCATAATTTAAAGATCTCGAACATTACGTTTACCTTTAATTCATTAACTTCGAAGGTTAGTATTTTTACGAAGAAATTAAATATATTCGTCGATAAAAAGTCAGCGATGTGAAACCAGCTAAGAATAGGTAGCTAGTTAGTTGCGAAGTGTAACAATATCAACTCAGAATTAATTCACTCGTCGTGAACATGGACCGTCTATAATGTATTCATTCCCAGACTAGATAAAAGAATGAGTTTTTATAAAACATTATTTTAGTAACTATTTGTAAGAATCACTATTATAAATTCTATTGCTCTTTGTTTATTAAAAGATATTTGCGTTAAATAAGAGAAAAGTTTGAATCAAATTTGTTATCAAATATCACAACTTTGATACATATTAATATTTAATTAACCTTATCCACATGTGTATTTGTTACTGCGTGTGAAACAAAGTTTTAGTGTGTTAAATTCAAAATTTTATTGAAGTAATTTTTGTTTATGCTATTCTAATTAGAATAGTCAATAATTCATATTTTAATAATATAGGGGTTTTAAATTCTAAATTCTACAAGGCACTAGTTTAAAAATTTTCGAATATTTCCCAATGTAACACACGTGACACATTTCCTCTTACCATTTCATCATCTTTACTTTATCACTATCCCTTAAAAAGTACTAAATTAAATGTAAGTTACTCTCTGTATAATCGCCGTTGCTCAGATAGATCACATTTCGAATAATCTGTTTGGTTACAAAGCTATCAAATAGAAAATCAGAGCTTCCTGCTACGCTCAGTAGTCATATCCTCTCTTTCATAATTCGTTAATAGTTCAATCTTACATTTAATTATATATTACCTATAACTGATAAAAATGAAGTATTCATCTATCAAGTGACGTATTGTATAACGTTATGTCCTGAACCGTTAAATGTCAGTTTCACTCGGAGTACGAACAGTTTTCCTGTAATAAGTTAACGGCTGTTTCGATGGGCTTGTAACAACTATTGTTGTAGAGTTAGGAAGCCAGAGAATTTTAAGAAGTAAGAAAAATGTCTAACTTTTACACTTTATTAATTAGTATTGTTTAGAACAGTAGTTGATTAAATAAAAATAAACTGTGTCCAAGAAAACACTCAGATGCTTTCTTGCCTTTGACAGGATTACTTATATATATATGCCTACAATACAAACACACACACATACACACTTATATGGAATTCAAAATACAAATATTTTTCATTGTAAAACATAAGTTGTGAAACTGTACTTTACTGACAAATTATTCAGAATGAAATGTTTATTAGAAAATTGCAATTAAATAACATTGTGTTGTCTGAACACCTGCATTTAACAGGTTCATAACGGACCAATGGGGAGCGTATTCGTTGACAAAACAAACTGGCTACCCAGTCCGGATTTTCTTTATATTAACTGATTTCTTTTGGAATTTTTATCAGCTAAAACGAAGGCATTTCCTTCACTCAGTTATGTATTTTTTGAAAACCAACATATGAAACATCAAATTAACTCAGACATAATT
This sequence comes from Carcinoscorpius rotundicauda, assembly GCA_011833715.1. NCBI lineage: Eukaryota > Metazoa > Arthropoda > Merostomata > Xiphosura > Limulidae > Carcinoscorpius > Carcinoscorpius rotundicauda. The sequence goes on along the minus strand of CM022391.1, from coordinate 163,296,029 downwards.
CCGACAGTGATTTTCCGAATAATATCTTTACCGCCTTAATCATTTTTCCAAATATATTTAATTTTTGTCATTCATATTTTCGAGTATTATTTGACTTTGTCTGTATTGAATTGTATTTACACGTCATATAATCGTGTGGTATTGTGGTATATAGGTATTTTTATTACAGGATGCGTACTAAAAATGGACTTCCGTCCGCATTATTCAGTTGAACTCATGGCTAACACTAAAAAGATCTTTATATTCTTGTTTTATGATGTTCTTTATACGTTAGAACCACACCTAAGGCTTTTGTTCTCTAAATTTAACATCCACGTATCAGTGAAGGTAAACTTTCTACAACTTCACCGTGAGGTAACCAACAAAGAGCTCTTGTTGAATATCACTATAGTTACTTGACTAACAGCACTACAAACTTCTCGAAAAAGAATTTTAATTTGTAACAAATTCATGCACAAAATATTAGTGAATAGATAATTTTTCAATTTCACACAAAGCTACACAAGGGCTATTTTCGCTAGCCGTTCATAACTTAGCAGTATAAACTAGAGGAAAAGTAATTAATTCATCACAACTTATCACCAATACTTGGGCTAAACTTTTACCATCGAATACTGGGACTGACCGTCACATTATAATGCTCCAACAGCTAAGATGGCAAGCATGTTTTGTGTGACAGAGATTCGAACTCACAACCGACATATTGGGAGTAGAGAGCCTTATCCACCTGCCCATGCCCGAGACGAGATTTGTCAAGCTCCTTCTTTATATGTTTTATCACATTTTGTACATTATTCTGAGTTTAAGGAACTCAGAAAATAAGAAACAAAAATACAAATAGACAAAGATTTTGGTAAATGGACGGAAGAACGAAAGTCGATAAACAGATAACTTTTCTAACATTTTGTTTCTTTGAAGGATTATTCATTTAAGCAATTTGACTTAATCGAAATTAAATACAAGTAGCCAACATAACATCACTTACTCCAGAAATATAAATCAGTCAAGTACATTAGGCTTATATGTAACAAAACTTTGTCACTCATGGTAAAAAAAACATGTAGATGTATTACTACTTAAATCATGTATTTTATCACCACCATCACAAACCCTATTTTTTAATTTTTTGTTAATTGCAAAGATACGCGATCGGCATTCTATTCTTCACCTTCTGTGGATATTGAACCTCAAATTACGGGTAAGTCACCTACGGTACCTCAGACGTCATTCTACGTTTAAACATTTTCAATAAAATATTAAATATTTTGTTAATTTTGGAAGAAGTATGTGTCACATCTTTAACGTACAGTATCAACTTGACCAGTTTATTGTAAGGAAGAGAAGCACCATAAAGTATCCTTCTTTGAACGTCAACTTCATGGTTATTATATAAGGATGTACACAATATAAAGCTGATAATAATTTACCAGACTCATTCTGTTTTCCAGCAGAGAAATTATAATAGAATTTCGCCCACATAATGGCTTGAAAGGGAAGTTCTGTAAAGATATCTCATCAGTCTTCCAAAAGGCCGGTATGGGCAGGTGGGTTAAGGCGTTTGACTCGTAATTTGAGCGTCAAGGGTTTGAATCACCGTCGCACCAAACATGCTCATCATTTCAGCCTTGGAGACGTTATAATGTTACGGCCAATACCACTATTCGTTGGTAAAAGAGTAGCCCAAAAGTTGTTGGTGGGTTATGAAGACTAGCTGCATTCCCTCTACTCTAACACTGCTAAATTGGAGACTGCTAACGGAGATAAATCTCGAATAGCTTTGCGCAAAATAAAAAAAAAACGAACAAAAACAATCTCCAAAAAAATAATCATTATTTGGAAAACAAACTTACAAAAAACTTACATTTAGTGTTTACATTCCAGTAAACACTAAATGTATTTTTAAAACCAGGTGCAAAAATAAAGTTTGCACTACGTATAAACTTCACTGAGAAACATAACTCCGACATTATTTATAAAATACATGTACAATGTAACAACTGCTATGGTGTCTGTATTGGAGAAACAAGGAGAAAATTTGAAACTAGATTCAAAGAATAACAGCAAAAAAAAACTTTCATACGTTTTTGAACACTGCAAATCAAATAAGCACGACATAACCATAAAAATATCTAAATAATAAGTTGGAAAACAAATACAAACAAACACAAAATCAAAAAACTAAAACCAAAACTAAACCAATATAAACGAACACATTTATACCTATATTAATATCTAACTGTAATGACCCATACAATCTCGTACCCGTTGACACTCTCTTCCTTAAGAAATGTTACCGGCATCTGTCAGTTATATGCTCTCTTTGTTAACCTGAAGGTGACCTAAGAAGATCGAAACATTATTCTGTACTTTAGTTTTTAATTGAAGTTTTAACACTTACATCAGCCGTCTTATTTTCATGTGCCTTGCATGGCCTGAAGGTTAGGGCGTTAGACTCGCAATTTGACACTCGCGGGTTCGAAACCCCCACAGTCCAAACATTCTCTCTCTTTCAACCGGGAGGCTTTATAATGTGACTGTTAATTTCATTATTTTTTTGGTAAAAGAGTAGCTCAAGAGTTGGCAATGGGTGGTGATGACTAGCTGTCTTTCCTTTAGTCTTACATTGCTAAATTATGAACGGCTTGAACAAATAGTCTGCGTATAGTTTTGCACGAAATTAAAAGGAAACAAACAAAAGTTATGTTACACGGACTATTTATCTGTAAGCCACACTTCAGCAGAACAAGTTGTTGTACATTCTAAGACATATGTATGTATATATTACTTTCAGGTTGACAGAGTTTCATTTTTCTGGATAGACAAGTTTACAAAGCATCAGTTAAGATGCCAAACAACGACTTTACATGTGAAAAGGAGACCTTCAAGGATCGATCGGTTTCACTTAAACAGAAGGCATTGTAAACAGGTCAACTGCTTAATGACACCTCATGTACTTTCTTTATATTTAAACAATATTGAAATTCAAAGTAGTTATTCCTTGCTGTCTTTTGTCATGCATTGTGTATACTCAAAGGTTTTCTATCCCGGGATGATAAATAGCTGACTTCTTACTTTATATATATGTATAGCAGTTTACTAACAAAGGCGCGCGTGTTTCATCCCATGGGTTTAAATGTAAAGTTCAAGCTCATTTTCGTGAAATTATTAGGTGAACTGGCAGCGGAGGAACATTTCTGTTAATCTTCATATTTAGTTGAAACTAAAGTCTTGTATGTCAAGAAAAATGAAAAAAAACTTGGCAATATTTTTTATTTCTGCTACAAAACGTTAATAGATACACAACAATATCTGGCAGATATACTCAAAATGATTTAACATTTCTGTTTATTTTGTCAGCAAAAGATCTGAAACTACAATAAGATGTACTATCGCTGTAATCTGCCTTTGAGTTATGGGGTAGGTTTTGAAAGAAGTTGTATTTATCCTCTGTCACATTAAAGTAGTTGTCAAACTGTTCAAAAAATTCACGCATTAAAGAGCCGTGTCGTTATATAGTTTTTTTTTCTTTTGATGATGAAGTAGATGGTCACAGTTAAGTAAAAATTTTATAAAATTCTCTTAATGCAGCAGATTAAAAATTGTTATGTTGGCAGTATTGTTTTGATATTAATTTGGTTAAATCTGAACATCTTTTGTTATTTTATAGATTAAGATATTACAACTAAATTCATGTTGGAAAATGGGTAATTCTAAATTATAGTTTTTATTAATAAAACCTAATGCATCAATATTCGTAACAAGTGAATAAAATGAAAAGCTCGCTCAAAATGAGTATTTCTGATCATTAGTTCCATTTCTGCCAGAAAAATACTTTTTAGTTTTTACTTATTTCTTTCATCCAGTATGTACTCCATTTTTTCTAAAATTTGCTATTTTCCACACCCGTTCGTGTAAATTAATTAGCTTTATTTAGATTTAAACAGTCTCCAGATGTCGTGTTTATTTTACATAAATACTCATTCAGAGTTTTCTCTTCATTTTTCAACCGTTTCTGAAGCAAAATATCTCTATCACTTTTTCACATAACGTTCTTGCCGCTAGCCATATTATACTTGAAATATAATACATTTTCAAAATAACATGGAAAAATATACAAAACATTTCCTGGGAAACAAAACGATCTTTATACATCACTCGTTCGATTACACCACCATTTCTAATTTCCCCCAAAAAGAAAAGATACGATTCGGGTCGCAGATTTGAATTTCTGTTACACCACACATGCTTGCCCTTTCAGCCGTGGGGACGTTATAATTTGACACTCAGTCCCAGTATTCATTGGTAAAAGATTCACCCTAATGTTGACGCTGGGTGGTGATGACTAGCTGCCCGCCCTCTAGTCTTACACTACTAAATTAGAGTCGGCTTGCGCAAATAGCCCTCGAGTAGCTTTGCGCAAAATTCAAAACAAAAGAAACCATATAACATAATTTAATTTGAAAGTACAATGAACGACGCCATCTATTGCAAGAAATATTTGAACTTTTTTCAACAATTAACATTATAAATTATATTTATTTCTTTTTACAATTATATGTCTTCAAATTAAATTCTCTCAACGTAAGCACTATATAAGCTGAAATAAACATTCTGAAAAGCTTAATTTAGGATATTTTGAAGCCATGGTTTTGCTATAAACACTAATAAACTGGTTTTTGACATATCAGAGTGCCATTGAAAATTGCTTTCATGGTTTGATATTACATGGTCTTAAAATGTAAAAAAAACAAAAAACCCTAATCTCGTTTAATAGATCAATAATACATTTTTGTTTTAATTTCAGCCCTAACCTTAAAAGCTGGAATTTTCTTTGTAATTTTACGCAAAGCTACGCGAGGGCTATCTGCACCAGCAGCCCCTTATTTAGCACTAGACTGGAGGGAAGGCAGCTATTTATCACTACCTACTGCCAACTCTTGGGTTACTCTTTTACTAACGACTAGTGGTATTGGCCGTACATTATAACACCCCCACGGCTGAAAGGACGAGAATGTTTGGTGTGACGGGGAATCGAACACACGACCCTCGGATTAAGGGTCGAGTACCTTAACCACCTAGCCAAGCTAGGCCTGTTGCACAGTAAAATTACCTAAATTATGTTTGTCAGTAGTAAGCAAAATCAGTGAGTTAATGTTGAAACACGTTCTTAAGAATTTTTTTCGACAATGTTAACTAATTACCTGCCGTCCAATTTATTGTTTTGAAATTAGGAACAGTTAGTTCTCTATTTCCTTTGTGCGCCTTTAGCCATCTATAACCTACAAAAAGCAAGCCAAATGTATAAAGAATAATTTGATAAATAAAGGGAAATAATAAATTTCTTTTTTACTACAAGTATGTGTTGTTTGTCTCTCACTTTCTTTTAGAAATGTAAATTAAACTGGAAAACTATTATTTAAACCAAACCCAAACAAATATATATATTTATGTGTATAAGTATCCATTCATAAGTAACAGTAAATAATAGTTATGACGAAAAAGTATTTTGCTTTTTGTTCTCTTTGCAGTAAAATAATATTTTAATGTCACACATGTCTTTAATGACTGCATTCGATATAAAATTTTAAATTTAATGAATCCATGATTTTAGCTTTAATTTTCATTTTTACCTTACGTAAAATAACTTAAAGTCGAAAAATTATACACATAAATATGTAGGAAAATGGTCGGGAAACTTCACAGCATTGCAATAAACTATTTGCGTAAGATTAGTCTTCTTTATCAAAAAATTGTGTCGTTAAAAAAATTAGTTTCTTTCAGACGTTAGTTTACTTCTGATAAGAGATAAGGTTTTAGTAGTTTTACTTTTACAAGACTTTTAATTTTAGGTAGTTTTGTGGATAATGACTAATAGTAGTAGTTTTTGACAAAAGCACCCCACCTAGTACAGCGGTATGTTTCCGGATTTACAACGCTAAAATCAGGGGTTCGATTCCTCTCGGTGGGCTGAGCAGATAGCCCTATATGGCTTTGCTATAAGAAAAAACACTAACTCGTTTGACGCAACCTGTTATCTCGTGATGGTTTGCAACACGTGGTAATAATGTATAATTCTGTATATAATGACAAAAATGTAACTGTGGGATGTGTTCTCCTCTCGAGGCATTTTATTAAGATAAATTTCGGGTACGAATGAGTAATTTTCAAACGTAAGGCGTTTGCATGTGTGTATTTGTTTTTATAGTCAGGCCACATTGGTCTATCTGCTAAGTCTACCGAGGAGAATCGAGCGTCTGATTTTAGCATTGTAAATCTGTAGACTTACTAATCAGTAATCTCGAGAAAACCCACTTGTAGAGAAAAATATGTGTGTAAAAATGTTCTCGTTTGGGTTGAGAAAATGTTTTACGTAGAGGAGCCCACAACGTTTCGACCTTCTTCGGTCGTTGTCAGGTTCACAAGGAAAGAAAGAGGTAACTGACCGGAAGCTGACCAATGTTTGAAAAAAGATTGTGTAACTGAGTGTCGGAATGTGGAGGGCGTTTTTAGATGTTTGAATATACAATTTTATATTATTTATTTATTATTATTATTAATTATATTGTTTTTAATATAAGTGTAAAGGTGTTTCTTTATATTGGTTTATTTTGGGCTTGAGTTGTTGTATAAGTAAGGCTTCTTTAGTTTTGCGTTTATGTTTCTTTCTTCATTTATTATTTGAGTGTATTTGGTTATGTTGTGTTTATTGGACTTGCAGTGTTCGAATACGTGTGAAGATGACTCTTTATCTTCTTTGAATCTGGATTTCATTTTTCTACTTGTTTCTCCAATATAGAAGTCATGACAGTTATAACATTGTATTTTATAAATAATATTTGTGTCGTGTTTGTCAGTATGGTTTTTACATAGTATATACCTCAATTTTGTGCCTGTATTTATTATAATATTTGCAGTGTAAGTATTAACATTTCTAGCTTCAGTACTGTTTAACAGTTTTGTATCATTTGCACTTAAATTATAAGCTTCCAGTGTGTCAGCGTTAAGTTTACGGATTTGTAACGATAAAATCAATGGTTTGAATCATCGTCATGGATATAGAGCAGATAATTTATTGTGTTGCTTTGCGCTAGAATGAATTTTAAAAATATTGTGATAAACAATATTATTGATAAAGAAAGACTGCTTTCTGCATAACTATTTGTTGTTTCGTGATTTACTTATTTATTTATCTACTGTAATTTCCGAGGATCATGGTTATATACAACAGTAACTAAAAGACTCGCCTTATTACTGTCAATAAAAATTAATTAATTGAAAGTATTTCAAAATTAATGTGTTAGCTACAATAACTAACAATTTTAAGTAGAAATAGATTTCAAATATTTAATCTCTATCACTGTTTGTGAAAAGTATAAATGCGACTTCGAATAGTAACGTTGTGCTCAGAACCCTAAATCTTTGTTTTTGAACGATAATAATATATCAAATGTAGAATGATTGGCGTTTATTTTCATGTACATAAGAAAATAATAATTACAAAGATAGTAAAATAATGAAAAAATTACTTTTAGTGTCATCTAGAGATTAGAATTTGATTGATTTACTAAAACATTTAAATTATATGAAGATTATGTTAATTTTAATTCAGTTGAACCTATGATATAGTATGAGAATGTGTGTTTGTTTTAGAAATTCGCACAAAGCTACTCGAGGGCTATCTGTGCTAGCCGTCCCTAATTTAGTAGTGTAAGACTAGAGAGATGGCAGCTAGTCATCACCAATTACTGCCAACTCATGGGCTACTCTTTACCAAAAAAAAGTGGGATTGACCGTCAAATTATAGCCCCTCCACGGCTGGGAGGGCGAGCATGTTTAGCGCTACTCGGATGCGAACCCGCGACCCTCATATTACGAGTCGCACTCCTTATCGCTCTTGGCCATGTTAAGCCAAGAGAATATTAAACACTCCAAATTCTCAATACACAGCTGTTGTATAAACAATAACATAATGCTATTTTCCATCTTATTATTATTTAGTAATAACTTATTAATTTCACTATGTGGATGCAAATTAAAATAAATTGTTTGTTTGAGCAAATAGATAACAGTCCAATTTCGTCACTTTTGTTCAAGTATTAACATTTATGATTAATTAACAGTATTACTTCACAACATATTACTGTATTTAAATTTACTTTCAAAATTCATATAACTAAAGGGTCACGCTTAGAGAATTGTTTTCGATAAATGTCTGGAATTTTAAATGCAAAAACGGCTCGTTTGGGTTGAGAAAATATTTCAAATAGAAGAGCGATTTTCTCAACCTAAACGAGCCCTTTTTGCACTTAAAATTCTCAACAAGTGGGTTTCTCGACATCACTGAATGTCTGGAATGTAACCAACTTTTCACTTTATGTATATATAGCCCTTTAAGTTTTAGTAAACAAAGTAACTTCAGTTTATAAACTCTGTAATATATATGTTCATAATAATATTAAATTGAATAAAAATTAAACACTGCTCCCAGATAGAGATTAAAAATTTTGTTTTCCACACATTTACCACAAGCAATTATTTGATTATATCAGAATAAATGTTCCCATGAATATTTTACAGAAAAATCTCAAATTAAAACACTAGAAGAGAGAGTACAATTTGGTATAAATGGAAAACTGATATATTTCGTTTCAGTACTTTGATATCGATGTTTGTTTAAGTTACGTTTATATTTAGATATTACCAATATATGTGTATATTGTATCGTCTATATAGTTGTGTACGCTGAAATTTCGAGAAACTTTGCTGACGCCTATAAATATATTCAACTCGATGTGTCAAGAAACAGTATATACATATACATATTGGTTTACTTTTAACTTCGAAAGCTACACCTATGACTGATATAACGCTGATCAATCATGTACTTTAGATGTTCCACCAGAAACAAGTAAAGATTTCGAACTTTCCAAATTATTTAACTTCAGCAGATTCACATTAAACTTCAGTATTTTTACGAAAAGTTATATAACTTAGGCGATAAATAACTTGGCATGTGGCCAGCTTGCTAGCCACAGCTAATTTTAAGTATTTCGATATGCTTTAAAAACTTTACTGTTGAGCTTTTAAAAATTAATTGGACCAAAAAACTGGTAATTATTAAACATTTAGATTACATGGAACAAAAACGGGAACCTAAAAATGGACACACTGTAACCTTATAATATGGTCAGTGTGTGAAATAAGTGAATCAATGTTTTTATTGCAATAAACTTATTTGTTTTTAAATAATTTTATTTAAACGTCTTCAAAACCATCTATTTGTTTGTATGTTTCCAACAGGTTTCACTGGGTAACATTGCTGTGCTTTAAATTAATAATTATATTAGCATTCTCCTAATATGATAGAGTATCTTTCGTTCTAACGTGGGTGTTTTTGTTGCGTGATGTATAAGATATAAGTTTTCAAGTTCAAATGCTACGCATATATTACTTGGTATATATATATATTGGGTATTGTTTGTTTGTCTTGAAAACCAAACTACACAGTAAGCTACATGTGTTCAGTCTATCAGAGTGAATCGGATACAAAATTTTATTGCCATACATTAATAAACTTACCACTGACCTATTGGAAAAATATGATATGCTAATTCAACCGATATGTGTTATCACAGGTGTCACGTTTGTAAGGTGTAGTTCCAAACATTTTTTCAAATATTGTATGAAAATGTTGAGACTCTGATTAGGCATGGGCCGTCATGGTCAGGTTGGTTAAAGCGCTCGATTCGTAATCCGAGGGTTGTGGGTTTGAATCCCCGTCACATCAAACATCCCTGCCCTTTCAGTTGTGGGGGCGTTATAATATGACGGTAAATCCAAATATTCGTTGGTAAAAGAGCAATACAAGAGTTGGCGGTGGGTGGTGATGATTAGCTGCCTTCACTCTTGTCTTACACTGTTAAATTAGGGATGGGTAGCGCGGATAACCCTCGTGTAGCAAAACAAGCAAAGAAACTAGACATAAGTAAATTTAGTAATATATATTTACGTAAAGACCGATCTTAGCAGAAAACATTTTAGAGAGCTTACAACTGTGACATGGAATTGTAACTAAAGAAGGAGAGATGCATGGCTAAATCATAACAGAAAACATCAACCTAACATAAGGATAATTTAAATTGACACCTATTTCATATTGACCGAAGGCATTTTCCAAACAAACTGGAACTCGCTGTGATACAGAAGCATACATGCTTCATAGATTAAGCACAGTGCTGGAACCAGTATAACAAGGGTCTGTTTGTTTGTAGTTGTGCATATAATTACACAAAATGCAACTTGTCCTTTGCTCATTAAGGGTCCAAAACCGGTTTTTTGTGTTGTAAGCCAGCATATATACTGTTTTACCAATTGGAAACAATAACAAGGTAAACGGGAAGCATTCAGGTTATATAAATTAATAACAAACTTTGAAAAGTACTGTAATTTAGATTTTAAAATAAATTCTATGTCTATATAAGTTTAATAAACGGCTTAACTCAGTTAATTTTTCATATGTAAATCCAAGCTATTTTACGTTTTAAATAATTTCTTAATTGTGTTTTTCTTTCATAATAGATTATGGGTTGCTTAAGAACCCAGAGAATTTCTCTCTTGATCATCACTATGACAATTTTAGGATTTTGCACAGGAGTTGGATGTCTTTCGGCATGATGGTCACCCTCTTTGCGTGAATAGCACACAGGTTAGTGTCTTCGAAGAGACCCACCAAGTACGCCTCACTGGCATCCTGAAGAGCCATGACAGCAGAGCTCTGGTATCTGGGTATTTTGCCCTGGAGGGACAGGTTCGACTTTCATTACGACAAATGAATTTAGATAAAGAAACGATAAAGTTGATTGGTTACCCTAGTCAGCTGGTTTTTCGAGCTATCATCTTATTGGTTGTTCCGTTGATGTGTACCAGCCTTATTCTAGGTATGTTACTCTTTATTTGTCATATTTGTAAGAAACGTGAATAGATTTCTGTGGTTGTTTTTTTAAATTTCAAAGGATATTTAGATATTGCTATATTCTATTACATTATACTGCAAATGCATAAATCGTCTGAAATTATGTAAATGTACCTTTAAAAATATCAGTTTCAAACGTGTTTCTTGTATTTAGCACAACTTGTATTACAGTTTAATCGTTTAGCTCATACTGAATATATATATATTATGATTTTTTTTAATGTAGGTGCCCATACATGATTGGCAATCCCAGACTAACATCTTAATCGGTGTAACTGGTAATACGATCCTGAGTTAAATCAATAGTTAATGTATACATGGTATTAATTTGGCTCTTACACAAAAGCTTTTGTAACTAAAATTTTGCTAAGGATTACCACTAAACATGAGCTAAATAAATATCAATTCTAAAGAGCCTACATTTCACAAAGCAACACAAATTGCGATGACATAATGAAAATAAATAATAGAATCTGAAACAGTAAAGTTGAGGTTTTTCATTTTAGATTATGAAACGTTTAGTATTTTCGCCGTACGTCCAAACCTCGCACCCTGGTTTTCTTATTGCAATTCTTATTTGCTAATCTCGATACTTTTCAAAATATGATGGTCTGAGTTTCAGGTGTTACCTCATTGAAGAAAGGTGACAACGTCCGTTTGGCTGGATTGACACTGATTTTTTTTGTAGGACTGCAAATATTCTGCACTGCTGTTGGAATGATTGTCGCTCAAATTGTAAATCCCGATAGTTCCTTAGGCAGCAGTGATGGCGTGGGTATTTCAAGATCTAAAGAGCAGGTGGAAAAAGTCAAATTATTGATATAATTCTAGATTTATTCAGGTATGTTATGGTGAAATATCCAAATATTGTAATTAGATAAAAATTAATCACTAATGTTTATAAAAAGAAAAAATCAACCTACTGATTTAGCCTTCGATTCAGCTATTCAGCAATGCTTGATTTTTTCTGTTCTTTACGAAATATTGTTCGTTGAAATGCAATCCATCTTTTATCTATATTTTAGCTATCTTCTAAAAAAAGTCAGCAAAAACTTACAGTGTTTCCAAAAATAAAAATATGTTCAAAATGACTGAAACACAATGCTTTATGAATGTTTGTAAATATCATATGAAAAAGTTATGATTCTTTGTTCTTCTTTCCTCTATAAAGGCTCGGCATGGCTAGGTGGTTAAAGCGTTTGACTCGTAATCTGTGGGTCGCGGGGTCGAATCCCAATTGCAGCACACATGCTCTCCCTTTAAGCCGTGGGGGCATTATAATGTGATGGTCAATCTCACTATTCTTTGGTAAAAATGTAGCCCAAACATTGGCGGTGGGTGGTGATGACTCTCTGCTATTTTCAAACCGCTAAATTACAGACGACTAGCATAGATAGCCATCGAGCATAAAAAAAATCAATTGTTCTCTGTAAAGTGATCCAGAAAATATTCGTTTTTAAAAAATACCGCTAAGCGTAATGAAATATTAGTTTTACATTCATAATGATTCGATATTATTGTAATTTGTTTTTCTCTTTAGCGCTTGTAGTAACATCGTTGTTTATCAAGATAAAGTATTCGAAATTTTGGTAATTTGTCTCTCAATTAAGGGTATTACCAAAACTGAAAGTCTTTTCTCTTTGAGTCAACTTTGAATGTAAATATGTCATCATCGATTCCAGTTACGATTGTTGTTGTTTTGAATTTAGCACAAAGCTACACAATGGGCTATCTGTGCTCTGCCCACCACGGGTATCGAAACCCGGATTTTAGCGTGTAAGTCCGCAGACATACCGCTAAGCCACTGGGGGGCTTACAGTTACGAAAAGTTACACTTACCAAAACCTTTTTTTGATGTTGTGAAGGTATAGTGGAAAAATTTCGGTTATTCTGTTTTTATGCATATATTGCAGCGTATTTATGGGGTTTTCATGTGATAATTTGTGGCGGAATAGGTATCTAAAGAATTCCTACTTCATCTGCTGACACCAAATCATCAATATCTTTGTCATGTGATTGTCTAAATCACTTTCATGTTTTTTCCGGTTATCTCTCCAGTCTTATTCAAGTTTAAAAGAAATTCAAATCACATATGACGTTTCTTCAATTGGTGAAACTGTTTTGGTAGTTTCATTATAATAGCTTCAACTATATTAAACTATTCTTTGAATAGAAAATCACTTCCTAGGCAATCAGATACTTTTTAATACCTTCCAGAACATTCACAAATTCAAATATTATGTAAGCCTTCAGACATGTCAGTATACGATTCAACAACCGATTTTCTCGTGATTGTAGCGTCGCCGAGTATCTATACTTCGTAACTATAACGGTCTCTTGTGAAGAGTTTTCATCCCGAAACAAATCTTTAGTTTGAGATAAATATTACAGTAGAGTATCGTGTTCCCATAAAACTTTGGTTTCTTGTTTATATTCTGTTTACCTTTTACAATGCTGAAATTTTACTTTAAAGAGATCTATATGATATTGTATGTGAAGCCTAATCTAGCAGTCACCCTAAAGCCGCGAATTGTTTTATCTGATATCAACATGCACATAAGATCTGGTGAAATCCGCGAGAAAACAAAACAAAACACAATAGCTGTGTCCAAATGCAAGCTTCTGATCAGACTATAGTTCCTGTCACTTTTCTACTATTCTATCCCTTTAGGAAAATTTCTCAAGTAAAGAAAGCATAAGTTGCACTATAACGTTAGTATTCGTACAGTATTGCATAAAACTGTTTGTGAAAAGGACAAAACAACAACTTATCTTGATCTTCACCCTCATAGAATAGTTTAAAATGTCTTTACTGTAATTCATCTGGATCATTCACTGTTATTTGAACTTCTTACTCACAAATTTTTAAATAAGCCTGCTACAAATGGATGAGTAAAGGTTTCTCATATTGATACGTATATTTGAATTCGCAAAAGATACTCCATACACATATGAAAAATCCAGATTATTCGGTAATGCTGTGTATAAAAGTCCATCAAGAATTAAACAATTGTTTAAGTTTACTCTGAAGAAACGTCCAAATAGCATTAGTCAATGATTGTATATAAATACAATTTATATTTTAAATAGTTTAAAAATTTTGTTTTAATAAAAAAAAATTTTAGTCATAGGAATTGTTTGTTTGTTTTGAATTTTGGGCAACGCTATTCGAGGGCTATCTTCGCTAGCCGTACATAATTTAGCAATATAAGACAAGAGGGAATGACTTATAGTCATCACCACCCACCGTCAACTCTTGGGCTTTTTTACCAACGAATAGTGGGATTGATCGTCACATTATAACTTTCCCACGATTGAAAGGGAAAGCATGTTTGATGTGACGTGAATTCAAGCCCGCAACCATCAGATTGCGATTTGAGTGCCTTAACCACTTGGCCACTCTGGACCTAGACACAAGAAACAAAATAAGATAGGAAGCAAATGAAGTTAAATATTTACTTTAAGTAATATGGAATGTAACTTTGTTATGGCTGTTTTGTCACGTTTCAGAAACACTGTACAAAGAAGATCTTTCAAGCTAACTTTGATGCAGGTAAGATAATTTTTATACGCTATACATGTTAAGTACTCAGTTACTGACATTTACATATGCTTTGACAGTTTTAACGAACAAGAAGGCTTTGTGCATCCTTTTACGGCCATATTACATCAGAATTTTTGAGAAATGACTCAGATCGGATGACACACTTTTCAACAAGGCTAAACTAGGACGTAAAAATAATTCATTCAAGCTTTATAGTTTAAAAGGGTTCTGTTACTAGGTTACCGTCAAAAGGTGAGTGATATGTAGTGGAAAGTAGTTCTAGTTTCCAACAAGAATGTGAAAATGATACGACATGAAGACAAAGCAAATAAAATAACGGGTTCACAGTGACGAAATGCAATAAAACTTTTGCACGAAAACCCGCTGAGCAAAAGTCAATTACAAACATCTAAGTGAGCTTACAAATAATTAAGAATTCACAGTAAAACTTAATTCATGTAGATGTAAAAAAATATTATTCGTTGTTAAACACAAAAGAACAGGACGGGCTATCTATCTTCAGAGGTATCGAAACCCAGATTTTAGCATTATAAGTCTTCAGATTTACATCTCAGCAAGAGGAGGGCTATTAATAGTTGAAGATTGGTGCTTTCACACTCATGGTGAAAGGTAACATTACAGTTACTTGATATTCAGGAATGACATATTAAAACGTATAGAAAGATAGAATATCAAGAATTCTTTAATGATTTTACTAAACGACATTTTAACATTTCCAACTGATTTTCTTTGGTTGTGTTGATTTTTTGAACGTGCTGTGTACATTTTAAACTGTGTAAGAAATAGATGAAACTTTCTGTTATGTCGATGAAAAGATGGATGATAGCATATTGTCTTTCATCATGCTTATTTGAGAAAGTATCGGAAACTTTTATAAATATTACTTTGAAGAAATGCAAAGATAAAGATATCCTTATTCATGAAAAATCCATATTATATTTTTTTGTGAAAGAAACAAAAAATACTCAAAAACGCTCCAAAATGCTACTGAGTTGAGTCAATTCTATTTTTTAACAGTTTATAAAAATCTTTTGAATTTTGTTAAAGTAATATCAAGAGTGAATTCAAATTTTTGACCTTAAAACCACTTAATGCTGAATAGTCAGATCAGAGTCTAGTGTGGTCTAGATATAGATATATAAAACCATAATTTTGAACTACTGTCTAGAGGAGAAAAAAAACAAGAAGTTTTTTCTCACTTTTAAATAAAATAACATAATATATCTTTAAGATGCTGAAACAGCCAAAATTGAGAAGTATTTTAATGGCATAAAACTTCGAGTTTCGAACCCTTGGATCCACAGAATGACATGCTAATCACCAACACTGCCCTGACCACGTATAGAGAAATATTACTGCTTTAGAAACTGTTAAAACACGTGAGGTGGACTTTGTGTTTCTCACTTAAGCAGACAATATGTCACCCTCCAGAAAGTAGTGCTTAATAAATTCAGTGAACAACTGAAGACAAAATTTCAAACACAATTATAAGAAACATTTGATAGATTTTCACCGTGTCGACTTTATTTGTCAAAACAATATGTTTAATGTAGCTAGTCAATATTCTTTCAGACGTGGATATATGAAACAAAGTTTCACATTCAAAAGGAAACCATGAAAGTGCATACCAGTTGGAAATGAACATTATTTATTCTTATTTAGCTGTTTAAAATTTTGGTATAGAAACCAGAATAAGTAGATGTTTTTGTTGCATCCTTTTTAACAGTGAAATGTTGTTTAACCAATGATATTTTTATGATTATTAGGTTTACACATTGCTTATTCGGGATACAAGATTCTGAATATTATATTATATGAACGAAAAGCAATCACAAGATAACGAAAAACTATTTTTTTATTTTCATATCTTGTTGTAAACAAAACGAAGTAAAATACCTTTTACCAATGTTTTTCGCTTTTCCTAGGAAGTAACAGAACTCGGGAAATCTAACCACTGAGAATCGAATGAATGAAGTGTACAGTAAAGAAGTTATTTACGTCCATGGGGCTAATTTTATAGGCAAGTATTGAGTTGTTGTTGTTTTTTTTATTGCACGCAAAGCTACACGAGGATTATCAGCGCTATCAGTCCTTAATTTTGCAGTGTAAGACAAGATGGAAGTCAGCTAGTCATCACTACCCACCCTCAACTCTTGAGCTACTCTTTTACCAACGAATAGTGGTATTGGCCGTCACATTATAACGTACTCACAGCTGAAATGGCGAGAATGTTTGGTGTGATGGAAATTGGAACACGCTATCTTCAGATTTCGAGTCGAGTGCCTTAATCACCTTTAGCGACATGATAGAATAAAAAAACATTATTGTTACTTACACATCTTGGAAAAACTATTTACTTATCTCGAGGATTATAATTTCTTTCTTAAATGAAGAAAGGTATAGCTTTTCTCTTCTTACATACATAAAAGTAGAAGGTTAAGGTGTGTATTCATTCGTAGAGAGTGTACTGGCCTGGCATGGCCGAGCGCGTTTAGGCGTGCACTCGTAATCCGAGGGTCGCGGGTTCGCGCCCGCGTCGCGCTAAACATGCTCGCCCTCCCAGCCGTGGGGGTGTATAATGTGACGGTCAATCCCACTATTCGTTGGTAAAAGAGTAGCCCAAGAGTTGGCGGTGGGTGGTGATGACTAGCTGCCTTCCCTCTAGTCTTACACTGCTAAATTAGGGACGGCTAGCACAGATAGCCCTCGAGTAGCTTTGTGCGAAATTCCAAAACAAAAAGAGAGTGTACTTCCGGATTCAAATTATTTGTTTATAAATATGATTTTGTGCTAACTACAAGTCTGAGGTGGCTGAACAATAAATCTAAGGTCTTATTAGAGCTGAATTTCGGAATATTTCTGAGGGGGATAGAGCATATGAAACTTGTTATAAAGCTTTATACTTAACAATAACACAAATGGTCATAGTATATTAACACAGAACCTAATAAAATAATTTATATTTACACACAAATCAATTTCCTAAATTCTAGGCAAAGAAGCACGTCTTGGGAAGATATACACTCAAATTATTGTAGAAAATACTTAAGAATAAATACTGAAACTTATAATGAAATCATTTCAGGCCTCGGAATTACTTCCTTTCGTTTATTCTGTCCAACCCAATAAACTTAAATTCGTGCATCTCTACATTATGGGTGGTGATGACTAGCTGCTTTCCCTCTCGTCTTACACTGCCAAATTAGGAATGGCTAGCACAGATAGCCCTCGAGTAGCTTTGTGCGAAATTCCAAAAACCAAACCCAACAGAAACATGTATAGTATAAAATATACACTAATTTTTAAAATTGAGAAATAACATTAAAAAAATACAAATATCGTGTAACTTGAAACACAAATCTTTCTTGGGAACAAGAAATTGTACAAACGTTTCTCGCCTGAGCCTTCAACGTTCAATCATGAAAAAGGTTACAGAGCAGAGGTAGCGATTTTTTACTTTAATAGGTTACTCAGTTAATGGCAAGAGTTTAAGATATTTTGTATGTGCCTATTCAACCTCTACATAAGTGAAAAATAAAGGAATGGTCTTTTGTAACTTGTTATTGAATGAAGTAAATGCATACAACAACAACAAAATTTTAATTGGAGAAAAAATCAAAAACCCAATTCATTAATTGTGTTAGATAGTCGCTCATAAAATAGCTCTTTGTCACTGAATGGTCTGAAATAAATGATACTTAAAAGTATATTTGTTACTACTTTGTTTCGGACTAGATATGTTTTTTTTCTTCTCATGAGTTAAAAAGCCACATTGGCTTTTGTAATCGAAACGTCCTTCTAGTGTTGACAAACTAATTTCTTAAGAAAGTTGTTGCAGGCATGCATTACATGCACGTTCTAAAAATACTCATCTAGTCTGTCGTAAACCAGTTTCTGAAATAATAAATATAATTTTATGGATGCAATTTCTCATAATAAAGGGTAGTTTTTTGTTCGCTATTTCCTGCTCCCTTGCTGCACCCAAAAACATTTAGGTTCCACCCAAGTAGTTATACAATCATATAATAGAAAGCACGTCAACAAATCTTGAATGTGATTTAGGGTTTATGGACATGTACCAACTGACTGTGATGTTACTATTGAAGTAGAAAATTACAGCATTACTGAAAATAACCATAACCATTAAGAAGACCCGAGAACATGGTAGTGCTTTCACAGAAATGTTAGAAAACTTCAGTTTTTTGCACTTGATCAATTGTAATTCTTTTCAAGTTTCATTCTACATGTTATTCGTTATATTTATGTTAATGTTAATATGATTTAAACTGAGAGGACTGTATATTTTTGACCTTCTCTTTGCAACACGAAAATAATTGTGACCTGAGTGATGTAACATGCAAAGCTTATATGTATTGTGGAACAATAAATGCTTATATACAGTTTCTTTATTCTGATCTGTGTTACACAACATAAAGTTTATAAGCAGTTTTTCATTGTAAAATGCACTGTGTTGTTTGCAAAGCTTATTTGTTCTTGCTTTTGTCATTTATTGTAATTGTGATGTGTAAAATCAATAACTCGTAACTGCTCATTGAGAAAATAATCTTTCTTAAATTAGGTTTGATGATATTTTCATGTATCTTTGGCTGTGCGATGATAGTCCTTGATGACAAGGCTATCATGACGGTATTCCAATACATGTTGAGGTAGGTTGTTGGATACAAAGAATTTTAAACGAATGGTTTTTGTGTTGTTATTTTTTTATTATTGACTTAATGGTGTAATAAAGACAATGTTTTAACAAAAGATGTATGTATCTTAGTACTTTAAAATCAGGATGCTAGTTTTAGTTGGACTGTTAATGGAAAAAACAAACGGGAAGCCAAGAGTCATGTGAGTAAAGTTGCTGTTCTTCCCAATTAACAAATTACTTTTAACAACCTCCTATTTCCACATCAAGGAAGCGTGTCTTCCAGATAGCTGTTGTTTTGTGTATAGTCAGATACCATAGCATCATTTTATAAATATTTGCCTATTTTGTCAAAATCATACGATCAAAGTAACTTTGGAGGCTGAAATTCTAAAAATGGAGAAGCTCTGCACACTGGAAATTCTACAATCTGGGTAACCAATAAAGGTGGAAATTTTAGAGTTAAGTTAACCCTATATTTGAGGTTACTCTACGTATTGACGTATTTCGACGTATCGTAAATTTATTAAGAATAGTGTGTTTGTGTGCATATTTATAGCAAAGTCACCGTGGGTTATCTGTTGTGTCCACCATGGAAAATAGAACCACAGATATTAACAACACAAGTCCGGACACTTACCTTTGACCTAACGATAAGCTTTTAAAACGAAAACACAAACTACGATTAATTACATTTTAGACCATAATCTGAGATGGTTATCTTCAAGAAAACAGAAAGTTAATGTAATTTAACATGAAATATTATTATGACCTTCCAGGCGAGAAAATACTGAATACCTGATTAATAGTTTATCAAGTCTAATAGAGACCAATTAAAAACTAAATAATTATTATTTCAAGTCAAACAAATCTTTGTGGTGGATGAAAAAACATCGTAAGTGTTTTTGTAACGTTTTGTATTAGTTGTATGTGTATATACACACTCAATGACAATGTCCTCATTTCATACAATTTGTAACTGTCTGTGTGTAATATTACTTCAGGTCTTACATGAGAAAAGCTCTGAGAGGAAAAAATTGTTTGATTCCTTTTCCTAAACAAATATAACCTTGACGTTAAACTTATAATTCCTTCAAAATCAAGGTTTACTGAATCATGTAATGCAGATATGTTTTTATTATACCTCTGTTCGTTTTCCAATATCACGCCATGCAACATGTGAACAAAAAGGCTGGTTCAAAGACCCTTAGTTTTCAAACATAGTTATTAATTTAGATATGTTAGTTATAGAGAGAAAAGCCAGTCAACTGTTTCATTCGTCTCTTCAAAACCCCTTTCGAGACGGGTCACGGGTCAAAGGCCATATCATCACCTTTGTTCACTTGTATTCAAAATTTTATTGAACTACTATTTTCTTAATTTATGTCAATAAGTGTGGAATAAAATTGTAGTTTATAATTCAAACTTTATTATTACATAGGAATTAATTTCTTCATTTAAAAGTAGATATAAAAAACATCTAAATACAGATTTTATTGTGTCACGTAGTACTTAAATGTATGAAGCTACAATATACAATGAGAACCTTGTATCTTTGTATTTTACTAAAATATTGTTTATGTACTGAATCGAACACGGTGACTCCGCTCATCTCTTTCCATTTCTGGAAATAGTTCTTTTTATTTACTTACTTCAATATACGACATATGAAAAACAAATTAACAGCTTAGAATGTTTTTCTCACCCATTTTAATCTCTTAGAAGACTACTTCATTTTTTTGAACCAAAATTTCAAAAAGTAGGTTCTGTCTTTAGTCTGTTTGAAGTTTCATATTTTTTTAAAATCAAAGTACATCTTAGTTACTGATCATTATTATAGTGAAATTCTATGACATCAGTGTACAGGAACAATCAAGTACAAAGTCGTAGCGAGAAAAGACAATTGTTTGCTTTATTTCTTGATTTATTATTCTACGTTAAACAAAAATAATTTATTTTTAAATAGTAATAATCTATATACATATATATATATAATGTTTTATAATTGAGATGTGACTGCATATAATAAAATAAGGTCCAGTCAAATACAGTAAAGACAGGGAAGACCAAAGGTCAGTTTTATATTTCTTGATACGTATTATGAGTGCACATGCTCCGCATTATTCCCAGTTATATAATACTTGCTTGTCATAACTGGAATGTCTGTTTGTTTGTTTGTTTTGAATTTCACTCAAACCTACTCGAGGGCTATCTGCTCTCGCCGTCCGTAATTTAGCAGTGTAAGACTAGAGAAAAGACAGCTAGTCATCACCACCCATCACCAACTCTTGGGCTACTCTTTTATCAACGAATAGCGGGATTGACGTTCACATTATAACATTCCCAAGGCTGAAAGGGCAAATATATACGTTTGGTGTGACGGGCATTTGAATCCGCTGTCCTCAGATTACGATTCGAGTGTCTTAACCACCTGGCCATGCCTGGCCATAGTAAGAATGTCTCAGCTATAAATTCTTTATCCTAGAAAATGCGGATCACGTTAAATGCACATTGTGTCTCAATTCTTGGATTTTCAGTCCTACAAAGTAACGATCACGTTACGCGCTATCTGAATATCATTTTTAATCGGCAATTTTTGTTTCAAAAATTTAGCATTTTTATTTCCACCTTGAGGGAAGTTTACCTATAGCATCATAAATATAAAATCTAACATTGCAGTCGGTAACCATATTTTTCGTTGAAGGTTTCTCTTGATGGGGATGTGTTCTGGATGTGTGAAGATCTTAATACCTAGTCTATACTCAGTGTCTTACAACGCTTGACGTGGTACGTTGCCTCCCAGTGGCTCAGCGGTATGTTAGCGGACTTGCACGCTAAAATCCGGGTTTCGATACCCGGGGTGGGCAGAGCACAGATAGCCCATTGTGTAGCTTTGTGCTTAATTCAAAACAAACAACAAACAGACGTGGTACGTTCTAATTGTCCTTTGTCTCACCGTGAGTTATCAACTTGTTCTAATGTCTTTTCTTTATTTTATGATTATCAGAAAATACCCATTTCGATTTTACTTCAATCATTTACGGGTTGTTGTGACTGCTTTCGGAACAGCGTCGAGGTGAGTTATTGTTCGTTGCAACTAACTTCCGTTTTCTTTACGACGTTACCTTAAAACTGAGATAAAATGTTAAAAAATTTAGGTGTTCCTGAATTTGCATTGAAATTAATAAAAATTTTGAGACAATTTGACAAAATGTAGCAAGATATTTACATAGTTAAACCTGAATTTACATAATTTATTTTCATAAAGTTTAAAAATAAAAAGCCTTGTTTTACTGAACTTCCCGTTACGATGCGTTACATGGAAGAAGATAATAACATACACAGCTACATAACCCGATTTGTACTTCCACTTGGAATGACAGTTCAAATGGATGGCGGGTGTTTGAGTTTTCCAATAAAAACAATTTTTGTTGCTCGTTGGAATGGTGTTACCGTTGACATTCCAAACTTCCATTGTTGTTAGGTAGGTATTTTATATTTATATGTGCTTATTCATTTAAATGGTCAAAGATACATTTACGTTCAAACACACATGCAAATTACATTTATGTGTTTATAAACGAGAAGTGTAAAAGTAAACATATCCTTTAATTTCTCTTTAAAATACAGTGCTGGCCAAAATCTTAAGGCCAATAAACATAAAGAAAAATATACATTTGTGTTATCAGACTCGATCACTTATTTGAATAGAGCATCAAAAGATAAAAAATAAAAAAAGGGAAAATAAAAAAACAAAAATTTTTAGCATTTAATAGGGAAAATGTGAACACTATTAATTCAGCCTGAATACTAACTGGTAAAAAGTTTAAGGCCATACTAAAAGTAAATCCTAAACAGGGTAGTAAATGCCCAACAAGAGATCTCAGTAGTGACTTGCACGACCCTCATTGCGAATAACTGCAAACATTCGCTTTGGCATTGTCGACATAAGGTTTGCAGAAGGCTGGCTGGAATATTTAGTGAGATGAAGTACATAAAACATTATGAAAATCTCTAATAAACAAATACACTTTTTTACATATTTTAATGAGATTACGAGTAGTAATTTGTAACCTCAGTAGTAAGTGTGTTTCAAACGTTACAAACCTGGTTTCAATACCCGTGACTACAAGACGTGTTAGTCAACAGTTCAACTCTTCGTTTAATGGCGAAATGAAAAGTAATCCGTCAGTTGGTTACGCTAGTACCGCCATCTCTTGGATGTCAAACGTAACGCCAATCACGTTTGATTTTGATTTGTTTGAAGGAAATTACAAAAGCTATCTATGCTCTGTCCGTTACGGTTATGTAAACCAGATTTATAGCGTTGAAATTTGGCAGCAAGGAGGTACTGGAAGATATGGACGGTATACATCCCCCTTCATTTTAGGTGGGAGGTATGGTGCATACAATCACCCCCCCCCTACAGTTTCGTCTGTTGAATTGTTATATTGCATCACAGGCCTACAAACTGTGTATTTGTTGTTATGTAAATGTCGTGTAAATGTTTTGTAAACGACAACATGTCGTGTTGTGTTTAAATTTTCATTTCTATTATTTATATTTCCATATTTATATTATTGTTTCAAAGTTTAAACAATAAAATACGTTGTTATTCATTTAAAATAACATTTAGAATTTTCTAGAATTAAATAGACCAATCATATGTATGTAAATGAAATGTTGGCGGCCTCGTGTCTAGACGTTGAGTCTCGTGCAAAAACGGACATGCGCGGATTGCTCTGGAGTTCTCTAGAAGTTTCGTGATGGTTCGAGAAGTCTAGGCCTACAATATATAAACAGACGAAGATGCGAGGAAGGGAGGAGGAAGGAGTCATTAGTTTTTATTCGAAAAAAAGAAGAGAGTCAATCATTCGTTTGAGAAAGTTCAAGTGTTTGCTGTGATTTGTGACTGAAGTTAGATCTACAGAAGCTGTGATTTTATTTCGTCAATCTCTACGATTCATTCGAATTACTGGTTGTGCTGAGAGTCGACACGTACGGGACTAGCCAAGGGAGATCGGAAAAATTGAGGGCGACAAGTTTATGACGTTCATCGGAGGCATCGTGAAAAGAGCTTCGTCGAATTTATTGAACTGTAAATTGTTTCTGAACTTCTTCATTTAAACTTCGGAATTTCTTCGTGGGACCAAATTCACATCCTAGACTGGAATTTGAAACTTTCATTTTAAATCATTATATTAGATACAGGCCAGTACCATTTTGTACTGTGATTAATTTTGAAGGTTGAAACTAGTACTATTTCGTTTTGTAATTAATTTTGAAGGTTTAAACTTAATATCTGTCTTTGTTATTATATAATTTATGTTATATCTGTTACATATATATATATTTAGTTTAGTGTAATAAATTATACAAACTGTTATCTGTGTTTTTCTGTTGCGTTTAGTCTACAAAAAACATAAAACATAAAAATACGTAACATTGTTCTTGTGATTCTCCTGTTCTTACCAATCGAATTACATAATTAGGCCTAGATGTAGACTTTCAGTAGCCGAAATGTACATCTTTAATATGGGCGTGCTTCTAAGCTTTTCGATCTCAGCGATAGTTCGTAAATATCATTCAGTAAGCCTGAGTATACATACAAGTATCGTGGCAACAAGATTACTCTGTGACTGCATGTTTACTGGAGTAAAGATTCTACACCAAACGCAAACTAATGTGGCAGGGGTTTAGTTTAGAGAGAGAGAGAAACATCAGAATTCTGTCTCCAACTGGGGTGTTCAGGAACGTTGTGGTTCCTCTTCGTCCCCTTTCATGAGTTATTATGATTTTTTAAAATTCTTTTTTGGGTGGAGGATGTCACTCTAAATATTATCTTGGATGGAGACAAAGGCAGCACCGGAAAGAATTGCCTAGGTCCCGTCCCAAAAGGAAGAAGTCAAGTAAATATGAACATGGATACAATTCAATTCAAACGACCCAATTCAGGGTTTGGCAATAAAGTTGCCTGGGCTGGGATCTACAAATTCAATGCCTAAGTATTTGCTGTGGGGGAAAACGGGAGTGCTCCGAGAAAACCCACTTCACAGGACAGGCGCCAAAAGTTTTGCCTGTCATGTGCCCGAAATATCCAGAGCTCTACTCTACCTTCCATTTAGCATGCATTCTTTTTTTCTCTCTTTATTTATTCCGTCTCAACGAAGGGGTATACACATTTGTGCTTAAGTATAAACAAACATTAATAAATAAAGAAAACCAGTGTTCTTCACCTAATATTCTCCATTCAAGTACTTTTGGAGATTCAATGATAAATATTATGTTTCTTCACAACCTGCCCCGTAAGTGTCAATTTCGTAAGAAAAAGTAATCAAAAAAATGTGTATAACAAGTATGAGGAACCTGACGAATTGGTCGAAAGTTCAAATGCCTCAAAACTGACAGTTCAGAAATACATAAATGTTGGGTACTTAAGCGCAAAAGTATTCTTGAGGAGAGACAGGAAAAAAAATGTTTTAGACCTCTGAATATCTCTACTCATACAAACTAAAACCCAACATCTTCAAAGCTCAAAATAACAATTTTTAATGTTATAATTTTTTAAACTTAAAATTAGCTTTTCATATTTATCTCTAACATTTCAATATTAGAATCATCATGTAAATATTAGTCTCTCTTTGACATGGGAACTATATATTTTTTTATTATTACTTCATCATAATACGGGATATTGTGGAAGTTTTCTATGAACTTTTTTCTAAAATTACATTTGCAGAAGATCTTGAAAAGTCTTTTCTTCAGTTTTAATTGTTTAATTATATTCCTATAATATCTAAATACTGTTGAAATTGAGATTAAATATCTATATATCCATAAACGTTACACAAATACACAGGCTTTCATAGGGTGTCCTAACTTTTTCACATGACTGTATATGTTTCGTCATGTTGAGAACACGTCTTAGGACTGTGAAACCTGCTCAAATTCATATGTTAGCACAATACTTTACATTTTCACTGAACAATAAAGAATACTTATTCACATGAGAAGCGTGATACTTATCAGAAAGCAATATGAAATGACACTCTCCCCTAATGTCTACACCGATATCTTTCAATCAAGAGTAAAACTTTATCACTTTTTTCCGTCACTCCCTGAACAAATTAATGTATCTGTTATGATACTCGTGGTGTAAGTATTAACATTTCTTGATATTTCTAGCTTCAGTACTATTTAACAGTTTTATATCATTTGCACTTAAATTAAAAGCTCCCAGTTTGTTTATGGATTTGTTATGTTACGTTTTTTATGTATGTCGACTGAACGCAACAGAAAGACACAGATAACAGCTTGTATAATTTATTACAATAAACTATTATATACGTAACAGATATAACATAAATTACATAACAACAATGACAGATATTCAGTTTAAACCTTCAAAATTAATTACAATACAAAATGGTACTGGCCTGTATCTAATAATATGATCTAGAATGAAAGTTCAAAAGTCCAGATTAGAAAACCAAAATTCCAGTCTAGGGTGTGAATTTGGTCCCACGAAGAAATTTCGAAGTTTGAATGGAGAATGACGAAGTTCTTTTTACGGTGTTTTCAATGAATGTTTCAACTTCTCATTTTCCGCTTCGATCTCCCCTAAACAGTCCTGTACGTGTTGATTTTCAGTATAACCAGTAATTCGAATGAATCGTAAAGATTGACGAAATAAAATCACAGCTTCTGTAGATCTAACTTCAGTCACAAATCCAAGTTGAATTAACATACAGCAAACGTTTAAACTTTCTCAAACGAAAAATAACATCTCTTGTTTTGAACAAAACTAATGTTTGACTCTCTTCTTTTCTTCGAATAAAAACTAATGACTCTTTTCATTTCTCGCGTCTCCGTCTGTTTATATATTAGTAGGCCCCCTCTCGAACAATCGCGTAACTTCTACAGAACTCCAGAGCAATCCGCGCATGTACGTTCTTGCACGAGACTCAACGTCTAGACACTAGGCCGCCATACATTTCCGTTTATAGTCATATATTTGATCTACCTAATTCTAGAAATTTCTAAATGTTATTTTAAACGAATAACAACATATTTTTTAATTGGTTTAAACTTTGAAACCATAATATAAATATGGAAATATAAATAATAGAAATGAAAATTTTAACACAACACGACATGTTGTCGTTTACAAAACATTTACATGACATTTACATAACAGTAACGATAAAATCAACGGTTTGAATCACCGTTATGGACAGAGAGCAGATAACTTATTGTGTTGCTTTGCGCTAAAATGAATTTGAAAAATCGATATAAACAATATTATTAAAAAAGAAAGACTGCTTTCTGCATAACTATTTGTTGTTTCGTGATTAACTAATTTATTAATCTACCGTAGTTTCCGAGGATCATGGTTATAAACAATAGTAGCTGAAAGACTCTCCTTGTTACTGTCATTAAAAATTAATTAACTGTAAGTATTTCACAATTTATTTTGAGTTATAATAAAAAAATAACTAACCCTTTTAAGTAGAAATTGATCACTAATGTTTAATCTCTAGAACTGTTTTGAGAAGTGTAAACACGACTTCGAATGGTAACGTTGTGCTTAGAACCCAAAATCTTTGTTTTTGAACAATAATAGTATATCAAATGCAGAATGATTGGCGTTTATTTTCATGTACATAAGAAAAATAATAATTATAAAAATAGTAAAATAATGAATATTGAAGTTTGATTGCTTTACTGAGACAAATTATGGATGCAAATTAAAATAAACTGTTTGTTTGAGAAAATAGATAACAGTCCAATTTCGTCACTTTTGTTCAAGTATTAACATTTATGATTAATTAACAGTAGTACTTTAAAACATATTACTGTATTTAAATTTACTTTCAAAATGACTAAAGGGTTATTCAGTTTATAAATTCTCTGTAATGTTCATAATGATATTAAATTGAATAAAAATTACACTGCTCTCAGATAGAGAATAAGAATTTTGTTTTTCACACATTTACCACAAGCAATTCTTTGATTATCTTAGAATAAATGTTTTCATTAATACTTTACAAAAAAATCTCAAATTAAAACACTAGAAGAGAGAGTACAATTTGGAATAAATAGAAGACTGTTATATTTCGTTTCAGTATTCTTTTTAATTTATGTTTCGACTTTTCTGAAACTGGTTTTACATATCTATTGTGATATCAAAGTTTGTTTAAGTTGCATTATAGTTTGAAATTACCAGAATTTTTATAATGTTAAATCTAAATTGCGAAATTTCCGCCTGTATAAATAAAATTGTAAAATAATTTCGAGAGTAAGAATCAGCAATATATGTGTGCACGTTATCACCGGTGTAGTGTCTCTATAGTTGTGTACGCTGAAATATTGAGAAATATATCCAATTCAATTTTTCAAGAAACAGTATACACATATTTATATTGGTTTACTTTTAATTTGGAAACTACACCTATGACTGTTATAACGCGTTTCAATCATGTACCTCAGATATATGACCTGAAAGATTTCGATCCTTCCAAGTTATTTAATTTTAGCAGATTCACATCAAACGTCAGTATTTATTACGAAAAAAACGAAGAATACAGATCATGTCTATTATTTGAAAACATTTTAGAAATAAATTTATAACAGTTCAAACGAAAGATAGTTTGCACAAATGTATTAAATAAACATTTTAACACGGTTTGGTTTGTTTTTAATTTTGCTCAAAGCTACACGAGAACAATTTGCTCTACCCGTCCCTAATTTAGCAGTGTAAGACTAGAGGGAAGGCAGCTAGTCATCACCACCCACCGCTAACTCCTGGGCTACTCTTTTACCAACGAATAGTGGGATTGATCGTCACTTATAAAGCCTCCACGACTGAAAGGGCAAGCATGTTTGGTGAGACGAGGATTCAAACCCGAGACACTAAGATTGCATCGATGGAATGCCTCAACCCACTTGGCAATGAGGGCCCTTTCAACATGGACATAATTGATTTATAATTGTAAAAATAAGCCAAATTACCCTAAGATTACAATAGAGGTTGACCTTATGGAGTTGTACGTGCGCAATTTTATTTCCTTCTTTGTGCATGGAGACGGTTATGTAATCAACTCTCCATTGTTTATATTTTAACAATCCCATGCATATATAGATATAAATAAATTCATAACATACATGAAAATATATAAATGATTCATTCGCTTTGAATTCTTACTGTTTTATTTAGTTGTGCGGGCGTTATAATGTTACGATCAATCTCATTCGTTGGTAAAAGTTGTTGAAGATAAAAATGTTACAAAGCTGTAAGAAGATGATAAAATTATTAAAGTCGAAATATTGTGAGGATTGGTGCTTTGTAAGAAGGTTATATTGTGAAGTGTAATTTTGAAACTTTGACCTTTAAACATTTCCCTTGATGGAGAGTATTTAATCTAGTTATTTTTAATGTGTATATATATATGTGTGTGTATTGATCTTTTCTATAATAAATCAACTCATCTTTTTTTTTCACATGTTATTTAGCTTGCAGGAATTATCCTTATATGCCAGTGGTTCCCAAACTGGGGATAAATTACCCCTGTGGGTAATTTAACAATTTATCGGGGTAATGGAGGGGTGACAGAAAAAAGTTAAAATTCTGAAAATCAAGAAAACATTGAGGTATCTGGTATTAGGATTAATGTTAACTTAGTATGTAAAGTTGTAAATTAAACCTATTTTAAGTATATAATATAGTTAAACTAAATAACAGTAAACATCAAAAACTAATATACAGTAGTAGAAAAGAAAAAATATGTATCTAGGTGTGTGGTAATCTAAAAGTATTTTAACAAGTATGCTTCAGAACACAAGTCACTCAGTAACCCTAATGACTCATTGACGTGTCCAGTACGCGTCACTCACTGCCTGAGGTTGCCTCCATTTCACACTGCCAATTTCTATGTGAGCATCAACCGAGGTAGACAAAACCTGGTATGTATGTGTACTGCCTTGTGCAGTATAGTTAGTATTTTCCTACTATTACATCATTCCTATGCTGAATAAGCTCTTTTAATGCTATCTAGAATGCCATGAAAAAATAAATAAGTTCAAATTGTTCACACTTTTTATGCAGATTTTCTTTCTTTTTCTGCAGATTAAACAATAAAATGTCTAAAAAGCGCACCTACTCTGACGCCTTTTTTTGCTATGGCTTTGTGAATTTACCTTCTGGTGGAGAGGATCGGCCACAATGTGTAGTATGTCACAAAGTGTTGAAAAATGAAAGCCTCAAGCCATCAAAACTCTCAGCTCACCTCCAGAAGTGCCATCCAAATCTTCAAAATGAGGATCAGGCTTATTTTCAGCGCCGGGCTGTAGCACTGAAAAATATCCGGTTTGGTTTATTTGGAATTCAAGCCCAAAAGCTTCAAGCTGCGGTCGAAGCATCTTACTTTGTTGCATATAAAGTTGCCGAACAACAAAAATGCCACACCATTGAAGACGATCTGATTATGCCTTGTGCATACGAGATGGTAAGCAAGGTATGTGGGGAGGATCAAGCGAAGAAGCAGAGTGTCATATCTTTATCAAACAACACAATCCGCCGACGAGTCGATGACATGGCATCAGATATTCTGTCCCAAGTTACAACAGAGATCAAGGAAAGCTCATACAGCAAATTCTTCTTGCAATTTGATGAATCGTGTGATGTAGCCAGTTGTGCTGTTCTTCTTGGGTTCGCTCGTTACGTCCACCAGGACAAGATCAAAGAAGAGTTCCTGTTATGTAAATGTGTAAATATTTTGTAAACGACAACATGTCGTGTTGTGTTTAAATTTTCATTTCTATTATCTATGTTTCCATATTTATATTATTGTTTCGAAGTTTAAACTAATATGTTGTTATTCATTCAGGGTAACATTTAGAATTCTCTTGAATTAAGTAGACCAATTATATGTTTGTAAATGAAGTGCTGGTGACTTCGTGTCTAGACTATTAGTCTCGTGCAAGAACGGACATGCGCGGATTGCTCTGGAGACCTGTAGAAAGTTCGCGGTTATTCGAGGAGTTTAGGCCTACAATATATAAACAGACGAAGATGCGAGAGACAAGAGAGAGATTCAGACATCAGTTATTATTCGAAGAAAAGAGGAGAGTCAGACATTAGTTTCATTTCAAAAGAAGAGAGTCAGTTATTTGAGAAAGATTAAGTGTTTGCTGTGATTATTCAACTTGGATTTGGGACTAAAGTTAGATCTACAGAAGCTGTGATTTTATTTCGTCAATCTCTACGATTCATCTGAATTACTGCTTGTGCTGAGAGTCGGCGAATTTATTGAACTGTGAACTGTTTCTGAACTTCTTCATTTAAGCTTCGAAATTTCTTCGTGGGACCAAATTCACACCCTAGACTGGAATTTGATACTTTCATTTTAGATCATTATATTAGATACAGGCCAGTACCGTTTTGTATTGTGATTAATTTTGAAGTTTGAAACTAGTATTATTTTGTTTTGTAATTAATTTCGAATGTTATAACTTAATATCTGTCACTGTTATTATATAATTTATGTTATATCTGTTATATTTGTTAATAGTTTAGTGTAATAAATTATACAAGCTGTTATCTGCGTTTTTCTGTTGCGTTTAGTCTACGAAGTACATAAAACTTAAAAAATACGTAACAGTTCCTATTATGCGAAGATCTGCTGACAACTACGAAGGGAGAAGATATCTTCAATATCATCAACAGTTTCTTTACCACGAATGGATTTGATTGGAACAGCGCTCAACAGGTAGGGAGAGATGTTTATATAAAGTCTAGATTAGTATAAATACAATGAATTACATGGCATATAGTCATATAGTTTTATTTATTGTACAAGTAGCTGTAGTGTAGCTAATATTTTATACATAATTCACAGAAAAGTATCGTGCCTGTCGTACTGAAATACTAAAGTACCAAAATAAATTATTTTTAATTAAAACCATATAATTATAACGCAAAAGATAAGTAAAAATGACTAACTGACGTAATCTATAATAGTTTTTCTTTTTTAATCTAGGTCTCCATCGATGGAGCACCGTCGATGATGGGTCGTAATCGTGGATTACGGGGCCTCATACAAGCTGTGAATCCAGAATTTTCTGTAGATCATTGCATCATTCATCGGTACTCTCTTGAATCAAAAAGCCTGCCTGGTAATCTGAAATTAGTGTTGAAAATCGTCAATTTCATCAAGTCCAGGGATGTGAATTCGCGCATATTCAGGGAGCTGTGCAAAGAAATGGGAAAGCATGATAGAGTTCTGCTATATCACACCGATGTTCGCTGGTTGTCACGAGGCAAGGTTGTACGTCGAGTCATTGAGCTCCGAACGGCTCTTTAGGAATTTCTGAAACAAGAAGAATCTCCTTTTGCTACCAAGTTCACTGATAAGGAGTGGTTTGCTCGACTTTGTTACTTGGCTGACATATTTGCGGAGCTGAAAAGTGATAATCTGCAACTCCAGGGCCAGAAAACGACTGTCATTGATGCCCATCACACTGTGACTGCATTTTTGGAAAAACTGAGACTCTGGATTCGACGCTTGGAGAAAGGAGTGATCGCTCAGTTTCCCACCCTACACCAGTTTGTTAAGGAGAATAGTTATGATATTGGATCACTTTTACAGACCATCAACAAAGAGATGAGCGACCATTTGAAGGGGCTTGAAATAAGCATGCAGCACTACTTTCCAGAGAGTGACCTAAAAATAGCCAGTCTTCAGTGGATCATTCATCCCTTTTCTGTACCTGATGAGGCCATTCATGATGATGATTTCCCTGCAAAGGAGGAGTGGATCACAATGCGAGCAAATGAAGCCTTGAAATTCAAATTCCAAAACCAAAATGCAGATTCCTTTTGGATTTCACAACTAGCTGACTCGCCAACTCTGTCCAAGAGAGCCTTGAAGTTGTTGGTATCATTCTCAACAACGTATCTGTGCGAGAAGGGGTTCTCAACCGTGCTGGGGGTGAAAACAAAAAAGAGGACTCGCTTGAATGTTGCAAACGATGCCAGGCTGGCACTTTCAACCACAAAGCCAAGAAATCCTCAACTAGCTTCAAGTATGCAACTCCATCCATCCCACTGATGTTCTTGACATCTTTGGCAATATTCATTAGAAATGCACAATGATCAAATACAATAATTAAAAGTGTAATTCAGTGTAAATAAATTGTAAATAAATAAAGTGTGATAAATAAAGTGCAATATATCTCTAGTTTAATTTAGCCATATATATCAATGTTGAAAACATTTTGTGAAAGGGGTAACATGCTTAATGTGGCATGTTAAATTGGGTAACAAACTGAAAAAGTTTGGGAACCACTGTTGTATGCGATGAAACGTATACCTTCCACCCCTGTTAATTAAATTATTGAAACAGTCTGTATTGTATTCACAATCAACTTGTTTTATTAACTTGATTGTTTACCAATCTTGTCGCTAAATAACTCTAGCTTTTTCAGATACATTAATGCTTGCTATAAATTACTTGAAATGTTATTAGACTTGATGTTTAATAAGAATTTCTTAGTAATGATATATATATATATATCAAACAACATATTCATATGTAATTCAGGAGAGTTAAGGGCTGTGCCACACTAGTATTTCTAGTTGTAAATAGTTTTTAAGAACCCATTCTGTAAGTTAAGTAAAAATATCTGGAACTATGCCGTTTTCCATAGATGTAATTTCATAATAGTAAAGATATAAATTTTCAAAATGAGTAGAGTAATTAGCTTATATTAGAACTTCTATTATTTGTTTAAAATCCTGTTTATTGAAAAAAAAGTATGGTTATTGTAAATAGAGAAACATAACATATTTTTTTAGGTTTTCGGAGCTAAATTTCCTTTCTTTCGTTGGATGAAAAGGTACCCACCCAGTGGCTCAGTGGTATGTCTGCGGACTTACACGCTAAAATCCGGGTTTCGATACCTGTGGTGGCAAGAGCACACATAGCCCAATGTGTAGCTTTGTGCTTAATTCAAAACAACAACAACATGAAAAGGTAACCGAATTATTCTATTGATGAATTTAAAAAGAAGATTAAATATTTTAAAGTTATTGTGGCGTACAATATCTTAAAATCAAATTTTTTGAAAATTGTCTCTTTATTCACAATTTTTTAGATATTTTAAAATTGGTTGATTGTTTTTAATTGTTGAAAAAATATATTACTTATTATTAACACTTACACTTTTAATTTTATCAAGTAAAATACAGCCGGTTGTTTGATAATCGCCCTTATTGAACTAGAAATAAATGATATTTATGTAGTTTGAGAACAGAACAAAGAAACAACAAATCTACAAAATAATTTTGTTTGGAATAAAGACTATTATAAGTTTTAATGATATTATTAATTACTGTATCTTTAGAATGTGTTAGAAGTTTAAAGTTTTTAGTACCATTGAATTCTTTTATCACAATTAACGCATAAAACGTTTTACCATTTGTGTCATTCATACCAATGGTGCAGTCAGACTTACCAATGGGAACTGTTTCGTGTTCTTCTTGTTGTTCTTGAATCTTATTTTTCAACTGATGAAACAACAAATATGCATATGATTTTATGTGGGATGATTTTGATTTTGATTTTTTTAAGTACACACAACTTTCATTCTAAAAACCATTTAGGTGGATAGGGTGTGTGTGTGTGTGTTTTCTTATAGCAAAACCACACTGGGCTATCTGAGGAGTCCGAGGTGGATTGGATGTAATACGGTTATGTTTTAAAATATATACTTTATCTTTTATAATTTTCAAGTTACCAGTAACAATGTGTTTATTAAAAGAATAGATAAATAAGCTATTTTTACACTTACGTCATCTACATTTAGATTAGTTAAATTTTTTTACAGAAATAGACCAACTTAAACATCGTATTTATAACTGACGATAGGTTTAAAATTTATACAAGAGAACATACTATTTTTTCTTGATTGATGAATAACTTAGGAAATCTGCAAATCATCGAATATTTGATGTCTAAAATTAAATACCAAATACAAAGGTTTGAATGGTGGTTTCTCTTTTTCAAAACATGATAAATAACTGACTTTTAATTGGTATTTTATAATATCTACAAGTAAATATTTTGCATGATCGTTTCAAAAATCAAAAATGTTTTATTACATCAGTAACTGCACTTATTTTGGGAAGATTGAGTCGATAAATATTTTTAAAAATAGTTTACGTATACTAATACTAGTATAAAAATTAAAGTTATAATTATTTAAATAACTAGAAAAGTCTGAAAAATTAACCCATATTAATTTATTTCATTTGCTACTAGTTTTCGTTTTTTCATGAAAAAAGTTATTTATTAAGAAAAAAATTAATAACACAGTAACCACGACTCAAATTCACAGTAGTAGGATTATCAGAATGTTGGTTTAATCCGTAAGTCTATAATGTTTTCAGTTTCGAGCTCTGAAAGTTTCCTCATAAAAGTCTATTAGAGTCTTCAGTAGCAATTTTTAATACAATTATCTTAAGAGATATATAATTGCAAATCCTGAAATTTTTAATTCCATATAATTCATTAAATTGGTTTTAACTTGAGATATATGTAAATGTATATCCATGTGCAATGGGTTTGAAGTTTGTGTCTGATATTCCATGTTACATTTAGTACATGCTAATAAAATAATTACATTTTTTATTTTACAAAATAAATTTGTGTAAGTGATAAGGTGAAAAGTATTTAGAGCAAGAAATGTGAGACATATTTTGCTATTACATTTTGTAACATTTGCAGCAACATTATTACCATAATCAGCTCATTACGCTTAATTGTGGTTTCACAATATGTCATTAGTTAAGGCTATTACACTTAACTTCATAAACATTGAAAAATGTTATGGAAAAGTACACTATAGTGTTATGTAAACGTGTAAATATTTTGTAAGCGACAACATGTCGTGTTGTGTTTAAATTTTCATTTCTGTTATTCATTTTTCAATATTTATATTATTGTTTCGAAGTTTAAACTAATAAAATATGTCGTTATATATTTAGGGTGACATTTAGAATTTTCTTGAATTAAGTGGACCAATCATATGTTTGTAAATGAAGTGCTTGTGACTACGTGTCTAGACGTGTAGTCTCGTGCAAGAACGGACATGCGTGGATTGCTCTGGAAACCTGTAGAATTTTCGCGGTCTTTCGGGGAGTTTAGGCCTACAATATATAAACAGACGAAGATGCGAGAGAGGAAAAGTGAGATTCAGACATCAGTTTTATTTCAAAAGAAGAGAGTCAGTTATTTGAGAAAGATTAAGAGTTTGCTGTGATTATTCAACTTGGATTTGTGACTGAAGTTAGATATACGGAAGCTGTGATTTTATTTCGTCAATCTCTACGATTCATCTGAATTACTGCTTGTGCTGAGAGTCGGCGAATTTATTGAACTGTGAACTTCTTCATTTAAGCTTCGGAATTTCTTCGTGGGACCAAATTCACACCCTAGACTGGAATTTGAGACTTTCATTTTAGATCATTATATTAGATACAGGGCAGTACCATTTTGTATTGTGATTAATTTTGAAGTTTGAAACTAGTATTATTTTGTTTTGTAATTAACTTCGAATGTTGTAACTTAATATCTGTCTCTGTTATTATATATAATTTGTGTTATATCTGTTATATTTGTTAATAGTTTAGTGTAATAAATTATACAAGCTGTTATCTGTGTTTTTCTGTTGCGTTTAGTCTACGAAGAACTTAAAACATAAAAAGTACGTAACAATAGGCATTAAACATTAATACATTTTGATAAAGTTAAGTAAACAAAATCACTATGTGTTTGTACTTTATTTTTTAATCATTTAGCTTTAACGCTGGTTGCATTCAGTTTGTAACTGTCTGATATTAATGATGATACAACAGATAGTCATGTTTTTACGTGTGTTGTATCCATTCCATAAAGACATAAAAACTAGAGAAGTAAATAGAAAAATAAAATGAAATTTTAACAGAAAGTAGAGATCGTCGTTTATTCATAGACTAGTTTTTGTGCATTTATTTTTTGTATATTTCTTGTAGCAATGTTACAAATAACCATCATCCCTTTATTTTGTTAAAGTTTTAATTTGTTTTCAATTTATTATTATTAAAAACTGTATTAGACTGACTGAGATTTTGTAATTTTTTAACTCATTCTTTCCATCAAAATTAGGCCTCCTTCATACATAAAATGTAAATTATACTTCGTTGGTGCTTTTGTAGAAAGTAGAATATTGAATGATCCTAAAGACTTACATGGACAGGATAGTAACAGCATACGAATCATAACAAGTTATGCTGAAGTATGTAGATACAATTACTATAGTATATGGAGAGAAATATTTAGCTCTACGCACTGTCACTGAAAGGGATAAAAAAACAGTTGTTTCTTTAATTAATAATAAACTGGAGAGTCAATTCGAGAAGATTCATAAGAACGTGATTTTGTCATCAAATAGTATCGTGTTTGTATAAATTGGTATAAAATTGTATTCTTAAATAAAGAAAAGTATTTTACCTTAAAATTCTTTCATAAATATTTTGTAAACAAGCTACTGTTTGATATAACATTCTCTATTCAGTGCAAACATTTCTATTAATAAAGATAAGGTCTTGCTGGCACTATTAATAATCAGTTTCAAGAAGAAACTCATTATGTTGCTATGAACATTTGTGATATGCACTACGATATGCAGTACATTAAATGCAGAACTTAACAGTGCATTATTGAAGACCCAGTAACATGAAAGGTTTTGTACGTGTTACCAAAAAACAGCACTTGTTAATTGGCAATTTGTACTTTTTTATAGTTTAACAACATGGAGCAATTTTATTGAGGATGTTTCAATATAAAAATATATCAAAATGTATATCGCTTTTTTCAATTGCTTTTTGACAATGTTGTAATACTTTATGATTTGGAGGAAGTTTTATGCAGTTATTTTAACTCTTACGTACAGTGTGAAGCAAAATCTACAAAGCAGCTGGTACTATAAGGTTCGTACAATTAGTGTTCTACGGTTAACATTAAAGTAAACATGAAGAAAGTAACTGATCCCATTTTACTTGTTGTATTTATCAGAAAGACAGATAAAAACTAAATTTTAAATTGATCAACTTAATAGTTAGTTTTGCTCCACCCTTTATCATCTGTCACATTAATAAGGTAAACATTATGTCAGCGTTTCTTCTTCAGGTAACATTTGCAGCAGCCACTTAGGCAAATGAAATACAAGAGACAAAATAATTTGCTTCATTCGATATAAAGAAGAAGTTTGTAGTAAATTATTATAAAATACAAGAACTGATAAAAAAAACGTTTTGCTAAGTTGTCTCAAGACAGCCATCTGATGAAAACACGCGTCATGTTTTGAGAGTATCTGCAACGCTAAAGTCCCTCGTTAGTACAGCGGTAAATCTACGGATTTATAACGCTAAATTCAGTAGTTCGATTCCCGTCGGTGGATTCAGCAGATAGCTCGAAGTGGCTTTGCTATAAGAAAACACACACGCAACGCTAAAAAAGAAACAAAACCTTCATAATTCATCAAGACTCAACATTAGAAGTATTTAAATCGGGTCAGATGATTCTTGACAATTCTAACAAATCCAGCAGGTTTTTCTTTTGGTTTTATAAACGGGGAATAAGATGAATCAGAATCTATTTTAAAAGTATAAAAAGTAGCGTTAAAAGGAATATTTATTTTTGTACGATATACCTGGTTCACTTCTAGCATACAATAAAACAAAACAGTTCCAATAACGGTACTGGTTTCTTATTATTGACATTTCATTTATTTTTCGTGTGTATAATTAAATTGAGGGAGAAGAAACTTTTAGTGTGTCAAAAGCCTCCTCCACCCCTCAGCACTGCTACTAAAACTAGAATAACATAGCCGTAAAAGAAGTAAGGTTATGCAGAAAGTTGTGCGATAAAGGAAGTTTGCTGATCTCTAGAAAGACGAAAATAAATTTATAAAATATCGGAAACGTAGTAAGAAAGCTAACTTTCAGTTATGTTTGGATTAAAGGACTGTAAAATACATAAAATAACGAAACACTGATTCATAAAAACGAAGACACAACAAACTATGATAATTTAAATAGAATTATAGTTTAATTGAGACATGATAATGAAAATACAATGGGTTTCAAAACCACAATGTAAAATGATTGTGTTAGAGGAACACACGTGTTGGAAAGTGAAATAACATTACAGTAGAACATGAAATGAGATAACAAAACTGTAAAAAGAAAAAATATAGAGTAATACACCTGTCTAAGAAACGTAGTAGGTGTTATTTAAATGTGTAAATATTTTGTAAACGACGGCATGTCGTGTTGTGTTTGGATTTTCATTTCTATTATTCGTGTTTCCATATTTACATTATTCTTTCGAAGTTTAAACTTATAAAATATGTTATTATTCATTTAGGGTAACATTTAGAAGGCCGTGAGTTCGGTCCTCACCCGGGGCAAACTCTTTGCCCCCCAGTGGCTCAGCGGTATGTCTGCGGACTTACACGCTAAAATCCGAGTTTCGATACTCGTGGTGGGCAGAGCACAGATAGCCCATTGTGTAGCTTTGTGCTTAATTCAAAACAACAACAAAAACAACATTTAGAATTTTCTTGAATTAAGTAGACCAATCATATGTTTGTAAACGAAATGTGGCGTCCTAGTGTCTAGACGACAAGTCTCGTGCAAGAACGGAATGCGTGGATTGCTCTGGAGTTGTATGGAAATTGCAAGATTGTTCGAGAAGTAGGTCTACCGGTATAAAAGACGGTGACGAGAAAAGAGATTGAGTCATCAGTTTTTATTCGAAGAAAAAAAGAGAGAGTCAGACATCAGTTTTTATTTGAAGAAAGGGAGAGGAGTCAGACATTAGCTTTATTTCAAAAGAAGAAAGTCAGTTATTTGAGAAATATTAAGTGTTTGCTGTGATAATTCAACTTGGATTTGTGACTGAAGTTAGATATACGGAAGCTGTGATTTTATTTCGTCAATCTCTACGATTCATCTGAATTACTGCTTGTGCTGAGAGTCGGCGAATTTATTGAACTGTGAATTGTTTCTGAACTTCTTCATTTAAGCTTCGGAATTTCTTCGTGGGACAAAATTCACACCCTAGACTGGAATTTGAGACTTTCATTTTAGATCATTATATTAGATACAGGCCAGTACCATTTTGTATTGTGATTAATTTTGGAGTTTGAAACTAGTATTAATTTGTTTTGTTATTAATTTCGAATGTTATAACTTAATATCTGTCACTGTTATTATATAATTCATGTTATATCTGTTATATTTGTTAATAGTTTAGTGTAATAAATTATACAAGCTGTTATCTGCGTTTTTCTGTTGCGTTTAGTCTACGAAGAATATAAAACATAAAAAATACGTAACAGTAGGCTACACAAATTTTGAGATGAATGAGATAGGCACAAGGACAAACGGTAAGGAGAGTTAAATAGGGTGAACTGCTGTGTGACAGTTAGGAAATTACAACAAACCTGTGACTCCGGTAAAATATGTTTTGAAAACTACAAGTATCAGAAGCTGTAATAATGATAAACGCTTATTAATTGAAAAACTACGGATATTTGATCAGGAACATTTATAGATCTCGAACATTACAGCCCGTTTAACTTCAATGCATCAACCTCGGAAGACTTTAAATATCTTCGTCGATAAAAAGTCAGCATGTAAGCGGTGTGAGTTCAGCTAAGAATAAATAGCTTGTTAACTTAAGCGAAGTATAACGATATCAATTCGAAATTAATTCACTCGTCATGCACCTGGACCGTCGATACGATATTCATTCCCAGACCAGATAAAAGACTGAGTATATATAAACCATAATATTTAGTAACTATTTGTAATAGTCGCTATTATAAATTGGATTGCTCTTTGTATATTAAAATATATTTGCGTTAGAAAAAAGAAATGTGTGTATCAAATTTGTTATAAAATATCATAAATCTGATACATATTGTCATGTAAATGTTATGTAAACGACAACCATGTCGTGTTGTGTTTGGATTTCCATATCTATTATTTATATTTCCATATTTATATTATTGTTTCGAAGTTCAAACAAATAAAATATGTTGTTATTCATTTAAAATAACATTTATAATTAATTAGAATTCATTTAGAATTAAACATTTAGAAATTTCTTGAATTAGGTAGTTCAATCACATGTTTATAAATATAATATATGTCGGCCTGGTGTTTAGACGACGAGTCTCGTGCAAAAAGATAGACATGCGCAGATTACTTTGGAATTCTGTGGAAGTTACGCAATTGTTCGAGGACACAGTAAGCTTACTAGTATAAAAACAGACGGTGACGCGAGGAGAAAAAAGAAGTCAGAGAAATTAGTTTTTATTTGATTCACGAGGTTTTCTTCGTTTGACAAAGTTTAAACGTTTGCTGTGTGTTTATTCAACTTGGATTTGTGACTAGAGCTAGATCTACAGAAGCTGTGATTTTATTTCGTCAATCTTTACGATTCATTCAAATTACTCGTTATACTGAAGGTCAACATGTACAGGACTGTTTAGGGGAGACCAAAAAAGTTGGAAAACGACAAATCTGAGAAATTCATCAAAAACATCGTAAAAAGAACTTCGTCAAATTTATTGGACTGTTAATTGTTTCTGGACTTCTCCATTCAAAATTCGGAATTTCTTCGTGCAACCAAATTCACTCCCTAGACTGGAATTTTGGATTTCTGATTTGGACTTTTGGACTGGATCACATTATTAGACACAGGCCAGTACCATTTTGTATTGGAATTAACTTTGAAGGTTGAAACTGAATATCTGTCATTGTTATTATATAATTTATTTTATATTTGTCACGTATATAATAGTTTATTGTAATAAATTATATAAGTTGTTATCTGTGTCTTTCTGTTGCGTTCAGTCCACATAAAAAACGTAACACATATTGATATTTAGTTAACCCTGTCCACCTGGGTATTTGTTACTGCGTGTCACACAAAGTTTTAGTGTTATAAATTCAAAATTTTTGAAACTAATTTTTAATCTCAGCTCATAATTCATATTTTAATAGTATATATGTTTTAAGTTGTTAATTCTACAAGGCACTATTTCAAAAAAAAATTGAAATTCATCCAGTATAACACACGTGACAAATTTTCTCTTTCCATTTCATCATCCCTACTTTATCACGTCTCTTTTTTTTCTGTCACTTCCTATATAAATTACTGTATTTATTATAATATTTGTAATGTAAGTATTAACATTTCTTAATATTTCTAGCTTCAGTACTGTTTAACAGTTTCATATCATTTGCACTTAAATTAGAAGCTTTCAGTGTATTTACGGATTTATAACAGTAAAATCAATAGTTTGAATCACCGTTATGGATGGAAAGTAGATAACTTATTGTGTTGCTTTGCGCTAAAATGAATTTTAAAAAAATCGATATAAACAATATTATTGAAAAAGAAAGTCTTCTTCGTGCATAACTATTTGTTGTTTTGTGATTTACTTATTTATTAATCTACTGTAATTTCCTTGGATCATGGTTATAAACAACAGTAGTTAAAAGATTCTCCTTGTTACTGTCAATAAAAATTAGTTAATTGAAAGTATTTCAAAAGTTAATGTAAGTTATAATAACAAAATAACTTACAGTTTTAAGTAGAAATTGATGACTAATGTTTAATCGCTATCACTGATTGTGAAAGTATAAACATGACTTCGAATAGTAACGTTGTGATCAGTATCCTAAATCTTTGTTTTTGAACGATAATAATATGTCAAATGCAGAATGATTGGCGTTCATTTTCATGTACGTAAGAAAAATAAGAAAATTTTGAAAAATTACATTTAGTGTCATCTAGAGATATTATCATAACTTATAATGTTAAATCTAAATTGCGAAATTTCAGTCTGTATAAATAAAATTGAAGAATAATTTGAGTGTAAGAATCAGCAATATATGTGTGTACGTAATCACCTGTGTAGCGTTTATATAGTTGTGTACGCTGAACTTTCGAGAAACTTTCCTCACGCCTATAAATATATCCAACTCGATGTGTCAAGAAACTGTATACACATATGTATATCGATTTACTTTTAACTTCGGAAGCTATACCTATAACTGTTGTATCGCTTTTCAATCATGTACTTTAGATATTTCACCAGAAACAGTTAAAGATTTCGAACTTTACAAATTATTTTACTTCACCAGATT
This sequence comes from Carcinoscorpius rotundicauda, assembly GCA_011833715.1. Lineage (NCBI taxonomy): Eukaryota > Metazoa > Arthropoda > Merostomata > Xiphosura > Limulidae > Carcinoscorpius > Carcinoscorpius rotundicauda. The sequence continues at coordinate 163,252,579 of CM022391.1, read as the reverse complement.
CACATTAAACTTCAGTATTTTCACGAAACATTATGTAACTTCAGCGATGAATTCAAAAGAACAACAACAATAATACTAATCTTCTGTGACCTTTCCTGCCCACTAACCATTTCTTCGTGCAACGCAATAATCTTAAGACTAAACAGTAACATTCAAGAAACTTTTGTTACCAATAGCCATCTTATGATATCAAAACAAAAAAATTCCCTTTCAAGAGTAGCAATATTGAGAAATTAAAACCAAAAATACCCTTTTCAACAGTAACCATAATGAAAAATTTAAATTAAAAAATGCATTTATTTTCTCGAAGATGTATGCTTGTTTTTTAGAATTGTTTAAAGTTTTATTATGTCAAATAAGTTGGGTTTGATATTCCATTAGAAAGCTATTGTGGGTAGTTTGTTGGCGCAACGTTTTTCATTTACTTCCATTCGGTTTTGAAACATTGTATTTGTATGACGTCACCTTCATTTAAAAATAAAACTTTGCTGTAGTTGTGGATACATCATAGCAGATTTACTTGTTTCTGTTTGTTTGTTTTTTGAATTTAACGTAAATCTGCACGAGGACTAGCACTAGCCGCACCTATTTTCAGAGTGTAAGACTAGGTGAGAGGCTACTGGTCATTATTTCCCATCCCTAGCTTTGGGTTTACTATTTTAACAACAAAAAGAAGGATTGACCATTATTTTGTAATGATCCTATGACTGGAAGGACGAACATGTTTAGTGTGATGGGGATTCGAGTCCGCGATCCTCAGGTTGGGAGTCGAGCGCTCTAACCACCAGATTATGCCATTTGATACTCACTGAAACAAGCTAGTGCTGTATATTACATATTCAAACCAGAAGGATTGTTCATTTACTCAAGAAGTGAGAGTGTGGATTATGCTCAAATTAAATGAAAAAGTTAGTGAGTATTTTTATATGTGGCTCATCGTTACTTAGCACAAATATACTCAATGAGTATCAGGTTTGATTTGGTTTGAATTTCGCGCAAAACTACGCAAGTGTTATTTGTGCTAGCCATCCCTAATTTAGCTGTGTAAGACTAGAGGAAAGACAGCTAGACATCACTATCCACTGCCAACTCTTGGGTTACTCTCTTACCAAGGAATGGGCTGATTAATTTTTTCACAATGTGTGTAAACTGTGCTGTTGGATTTGAAAGTTTTTTTATCATTTCTTCATGAGTCACCAATTAGGATATGTGATTGCAAATAGTGTTTGAGGCACATCCTTAACAAATTGGCCATACCGGACTACAATGGCTAACTAAAATCCTTATTGGTTTTCTGTCTCACACAAAAAAAATGTACTGACTCATCAACTCCCTTTGTCAGAAGTTGGTAAAGATTGCAATAACACGTTTCACTATATTATAAAACCCAAAAAAGCTGACTTAAACATATATTTATCACCTTAAAATTAATAAAAGCTGATTCAAGGTAGTACCTTCAATTCTTTAATTTTGAATTGAGCTTTGAAAGCAGAATATACAGTGAAACGTGTTTAACGCTGAATCGCACAGGACCGAGTAAAATTTACTGTTTAGGCTGGATTCCTAGCTTGGACATAGTGAGCATGCATTTCCTTATATTATATATTCTGTTTGAGCAAAACTTTACAATTACATGACTCAAGTGAAGTAATACGCTTGTGAATAAAATTATTATACTATTTATGCTATATTTATTGGAATAAAAACAAAAACAGACATTCAAAATTTAGATAAATACACAAAATTTAAATCAAATTTATTTGAAGAAAGTGTTGTATTTCGACTGTTTCGTTTTTTAATTGGCTTTCTCATGCGGTGAAAAGAGAACGCATATTCTTCGACCTTTTCATGAAGTTCATTTCCCCCTTCATTTTTGCACACACTTCGACAGCGTTAATACAACGCTCTAAAGAGCAGGTGGAAAAAGTCAAATTATTGCTATAATTCTAGATTTATTCAGGTATGTTTATGGTGAAATATCCAAATATTGTAATTAGATAAAAATTAATCACTAATGTTTATACAAAGAAAAAAATCATTCTACTGATTTAGCCTACGATTCAGTTATTCAGCAAAGCTTTGCATCTGTTTAACAATTTTACGTCTGAAGGAAAAATAAGTAGACATTCTTTTATCACATTATTAGGCATTTCAGTAGTACTGACTATGTGAGGATGGTTCGGATTGTTCGTTGAAATGGTATTTTAGCCATCTTCGAAATGGGTCATCAAAACATTACAATCTTATTCTGAGTCACAGTGTAATAGAAATGTTTGTAAATATCATAGGAAAAAGTTAGAATTCTTTGTTCTTTCTTCTGTAAATGATCACCATGGCCAGGTGATTAAGGCGTTTGACTCGTAATCCGAGGGTCGCAGGTTTGTATTCTTGTCGCACCAAAGTTGCTCGCCTTTTCAGCCGTGGGGACGTTATAATGTGACGGTCAATACCACTATTCGTTGGTAAAAGAGTAGTTCAAGAGTTGGCGGTGGATGGTGATGAATAACTTCCTTCCCTCTAGTCTTACACTGCTAAATTAGGGACGGCTAACGCAGACATCCCACGAATAGCTGTTTGTTTCAAAACAAACAATCATCAACCAATTTTACTTACGTGACATAGTTTCAAACGGAATATCCGCTTTTATAAGTATTTATTAATTAATGGCAATTAAGAAAAAACAACAAGCATAATTCTAGTGTAAATGATTTATCATTACATCTTGAAATTAGTTTTTTGACTGGAATTTGGTATTCTTTTACAAAGCATTCATACATGGTGAAACAGGAATTACCAGCCAATAACAGATAAACAATAAATATTACAACTGGAACCTTACTGTATTTATAACTTGTTTATAAATACAACTTTTTTATGCCAATTGAAACACGGCATTAAAGAAAATAGCAAGCAAACAAGTAATGAAATGTTTTTAAAAATACTGTAGTAAATATAGGGATGATTAATATCAATCCTTCAATACTATTGCAAACATGATAGTAGGCATGGTATTTATACAATGTATTATGTATCTTTACATAATAGCACAGAATACCATATATATGTATAGCTACTCAATCACAGTGGAATTCAGTTTCTTCTGTTTTTGTCTGTTAACATTTTACAACACTTGTTTGTTTTGGAATTTCGCACAAAGCTACTCGAGGGCTATCTGTGCTAGCCGTCCCTAATTTAGCAGTGTAAGACTAGAGGGAAGGCAGCTAGTCATCACCACCCACCGCCAACTATTGGGCTACTCTTTTACTAACGAATAGTGGGATTGACCGTAACATTATACACCCCCACGGCTGGGAGGGCGAGCATGTTTTAGCGCGACGCGGGCGCGAACCCACGACCCTCGGTTTACGAGTGCACGCCTTAACGCGCTCGGCCATGCCAGGCCTTTACAACACTATGTGTCTGAACTGTTATACAGTAATCAGGTAAACGCCATCCCTATTTTGTTAGCTTTATTATTGAAGGACTGATGTTAGCCATCCTTACACTTCCTTTTTTGGAAAAGTTTTTCTTTACATATAAATACAGAAAAAAATTAATTTTCACAATAACGTTAACCATTATTATTTTTCATGAGATCACCACACAACTTAAATTGTGAACTTACTCATATTAACATAACCAGCCAAACGTTTTATTATTATAATAACGATACGTTATTAAATATACCTTTTCGTTAACAGAGTTTGCATTATCAACGAAAATAATAAAATTATCTGTGATGCAACAATTGAGAAGAATCAAACATGTATATAAAAAAGACACTATGTCACTTCTTCGTTTATAAAGAGACTGTGTCATGTATCATTTGGTTGTTTAATAGTATTGTTTCCAAGAGCACTCAGTTATTGTTAAAACACAAACATAAGCTACTGCATCAAGACCACATTTAATCTGTTTAGTGACTTAGACAGTGAGAATAATATGTGGGCTCAGAACATTAAATGGGTTCTATAGTGCTAACTTCACCTTAATGGTCGTATATTTATGTAATCGTATTTATTATTATAATGGTAATAATGTGGTGGACACCCTGACAAAATATTATATGGAGTTTTATCTGTTGCTAATGCATCTAAATATATTAAATTTTCATGTTTTTATTTACCGTTTATGAAAGGGGAACTACTTTAAAATTGCATGTCAGTTTGCAAAGTATTTGTTTGATTTTGAATTTCGCGCAAAGCTGCACGCGAGATATCTGCGCTTGCCATTCATAATTCAGCCATGTAAAACTATGGAGAAGGTCATTACCATCCACCGCCAACTTTTGAGCTTCTCTTTTACCGACGAATAATGACATTGACTGTAACATTATAACATCCCCACAAATTAAAAGGCGAGCCCGTTTGGTGTGACGGGAATTTGAATCCGCGATTCTCAGATAGCGGGTCGATCGCCCCTTTCCACATGACCATACCGGACCATTCGCCAAATAACAAAATATAATATTGAAAAGAACGTGAAAAACAAACAATAACAAAAAATAAATAAATAAACAAAAAAGAATAAAAGAATGGAATAACCATGGACAAACCGCTAAATGATAGATTAAAATACTAATGAGTAGTTTTGGCCTTTAATTTCAGAGATAAGATTCATACAATCCATGAAAAAAAAATCAATGGTATTCTGTTCACTGATCTTTGTTATTTACAAATTACCGCTGAGCATTATGAAATATTGGTTTTACATTCTTAATTACTCGGTATTATCGCAGCCACATGCCAGAACAGCAGAATGTCTCCGGATTTACAACGCTAAAATCAGCGGTTCGATTCTCGTAGGTGAGCTGAGCAGATAGTTCCGATGTCGCTTTGCTATAAGAAAAACACAAACACTCAGACAACATTGCAATTTCTTTAGCTTATGTAGCAGCAACGTTGTTTATCAAGATGAAGTATTCGAAATTTTTGGTAACTTGTCTCTCAGTTAAGGATACAATTAAAAGTGATAATTTTTTCTCTCTGAGTCAACTTTGAGTGTAAATATGTCACCATCGATTTCAGTCACAAAAGTCACACTTACCAAAAGCTCGTGTCGTTTTAATAGTCAGAAGTCTTTATGATGTTGTGAAGGTATAGTGGAAAATATCGGCTATTCTGTTTTTATGCATATACTGCAGCGTATTTATGGGTTTTTATGTGATAATTTGTTGTGGAATAGCTAAATTTAGAATGCCTGCTTTATCCGCTAACACCAACTTTTAATAGTCAGAAGTCTTTATGATGTTGTGAAGGTATAGTGGAAAATATCGGCTATTCTGTTTTTATGCATATACTGCAGCGTATTTATGGGTTTTTATGTGATAATTTGTTGTGGAATAGCTAAATTTAGAATGCCTGCTTTATCCGCTAACACCAACTCGTCAGTCTTATTCAAGTTTAATACAAATTCAAATCACATATGACCTTTCTTCATTCGGTGACACTGGTTTGCTAGTTTTATTATTATAGCATCAACAATATTAAACTATTCAATAAATAGAATATCACTCCCTCGGGGATTAGATACTTTTTAATACCTTTCACAACATTAACAAATTCAAATATTCTGAAAGCCTTTAGACATGTCAGTACACGCTTTTACAACTTATTTTATCGTGATTATAGCGTCACTAAGTCTCTTTTCTTCGTAACTATAACGAAGATGTCGGTCATTGCTCTAAGTTTCCGGTCACTTGTGAATAGTTTTCATCCCGAAAAAAATATTTAGTTTGAGGTAAATATTATAGTAAGTATTGTGTTCCCACAATATATTTTGTTTTCCTTTTACAATACTGAAATTTTACTTGCGAGAGATCAATATGATATTGTGTGTAAAGCCGAGACTAATCTAGCAGTCACCCTAAAAGCTTTGAATTGCTTTGTGTCTGATATCAACATGTATAAAAGTTCTGGTGAAATCCGCGACAAAAGAAAAAAACAAAATTGCCTCGTTCAAATGCAAGCTTCGGATCAGACCGTAGTTCCTGTCACTTTTGTTTCTCAAAAAAAAATGAATATGTTCTTCACAGCGTCATATTCGATACGTTGGTTTGCAGTTTGGAGTGGGGCTTCTTGAATGGTATTTGCAGCCAGAGTTACCCTACAGCAAGACGACTTTTCTACTATTCTATCCATTTTGGTAAATTTTTGAAATAGAGAAAGTATAACTTGTGTCATAACGTTAGTATTCGCACAGTATTTCACAAAACTGTTTATGAAAAATAAAAACAACAAAGACTTATCTTGACCTTCACCCTCATCGAACACTTTCAAAGGTTTTTACTCTGATTCATCCAGATCCTTCACTGTTATCTGAACTAGTCACTTAAAGAGCTTTTAAATACGTCTGCTACAAATGGTTGAGTGAAGGTTTTTCATATCGACATGTATATATGTATCAGCATGAGGTAGTACAAACACATATGAAAAATGCAAATTGCTCGGTTATGCTGTATATAAAGGACCATCAAGAATTACACAATGTTTTATTGTACTCTGAAGAAACGTCGAAATAACATGAGTCAATGATAGCATTTCTTGTTTAAAAACTTTATAATTTTATTTTAATAAACAACAATTTTTTTAGTCAGAGGAATTGTTTCTTTGTTTTGAATTCCGGGTAAAGCTACTTGAGGGCTATCTTCGCTAGCCGTACCTAATTCAGCAATATAAGGCAAAAAGAATGACTTATAGTTATCACCACCCACCGTCAACTCTTGGGCTACTCTTTTACCAACGAATAGTAGGATGGATGGTCACATTATAATGCTCCCACGGCTGTAAAAGAAAACATATTTAGTGTGAGGGGAATTCAAGCCCGCGACCTTCAGATTACGAGTCGAGTGCCTAAACAACCTGACCATGCTGGACCTAGTCACAAGAAACAAAATAAGATAGGAAACAAATGAAGTTAAATATTTACTTTAAGTAATATGGAATGTAACTTTGTTATGGCTATTTTGTCACGTTTCAGAAGTGCTATACCAAAAAATATCTTTCGAGCAACTCTGATGCAGGTAAGATCATTGTTATACGTTCTACACGTTAAGTACTTAGTTACTGACGTTTACATAGGCGTTGAAAGTTTTAACGAATAATAAGGCCTTCTACACCCTTTTAGGGACTATAACATAATCATATTTTCTGAAAACAGACTCGGATCAAATGACACACTTTTCAACAAGGCTGAACTAAGACGTAAAAATAATACATTCAAGCTTTATAGGTTCAAAAGGACTTGTTACTAGGTAACCGTCAACAGGTGAGTGTTATGTAGTGGAAAGTGGTTCGGGTTTCCTACAAGAATGTGAAAATGATACGAAATGAAGACAAAGCAAATTAGATAGCGGGTTTAATATGACGAAATGGAATAAAACTTTTGTAAGAAAACCCGTTGAGCGATGTGAGATTAAAAATAATTTAGAATTGACAGTAAAACTTAATTAATGCAGCTGGAAAAAAATTTTCTTCAGAGGTATCGAAACCAATATTTTTACATTATAAGCCTCCAGATTTAAAACTACATAAGATATGGACTATTAATAGATCGGTGCCGACACACTCATGGTGAACGTCGAATGATTTTTCTGTTATCTGTAAACATTACAGTAACTTGATATTCAGGAAAGACATATTAAAACGTAAAGAAGAATGGAACATCAAAAAGTCTTTATTGATTGTAATAGAAGATATTTCAACATTTCCAACTGATTTCCTTTGGTTATGTTGATTTGTTGAACGTGTTGTGTGTATTTTAAACTGTGCAAGAAATATTGTCTTTCATTATGTTTATTTGAGAAACTATCGGGAAATTTTTGTCAGTGTTACTTTCAAGAAATACGAAGATAAAGATATCCTTATCCATGAAAAAGCCATATTGTATTATTTTGTGAAGGAAAGAAAAATATTCTCAAAAAAATTCAGAAATGCTACTGAGTTGAATCAATTCGATCTTTTAACAGTTTATAAAAATATTTTGAATTTTGTTAAAGTAATATCAAGGGTGAATTCGAATTTTTAACCTTAAAACCACCTAATGCTCACGTGGTTTTAATAGTCAAATCAAAGTCCAGTATGGTCTAGATATAGATATATAAAACAATAATTTTGAACTGCTGTCTGGAGGAGAAGAAAAAAACAAGAAGTTTTCTCTCACTTTTAAATAAAATAACATAATGTATCTCTATGATGCTGAAACAGCCAAAATTGAGAAATATTTTAATGGCATAAAACATCGAGTTTCGAACCCTTGGATCCACAGAATGACATGCTAATCACTAACACTGCCCTGACCACGTAAAGAGAAATATTACTGCTTTATATTCTGTTGAAACACGTGAGGTGGACTTTGCGTTTCTAACTTAAGTAGACAATATGTCAACCTCCAGAAAATAGTGCTTAATTTTTTCAGTGAACAACTGAAGAAAGAATTTCAGACACAATTATAAAATTTACTTATAACAAACATTTACCAGATTTATGTATACCATGAAATATAAACCATAAAATTGTGTACCAGCTTGAATTTGTGACTGAAGCTAGATCTACGGAAGCTGTGATTTTATTTCGTCAATCTCTACGATTCGTTCGAATTACTAGTTATACTGAAGGTCAACACGTGTGGAACTATTTAGGGGAGACCGAGGCAAATTGGAAAACAACAAATTTGAGACATTCGTCGAAAACACCGTTAAAAGAACTTCGTCATTCTCCATTCAAACTTCGGTATTTCTTCGTGGGACTAAATTCACACCCGAGACCGGAATTGTGGATTTTTGATCTGAACTTTTTGGACTTTCACTCTAAATCATTATATTTGACACAGGCCAGTACCATTTTGTGTTGTAATTAACTTTGAAAGTTGAAACCAGTACTATTTTGTATTGTAATTAATTTTGAAGGTTTAAACTTAATATCTGTCATTGTTGTTATGTAATTTATGTTATATCTGTTACATATATAATAGTTTGTTGTAATAAATTATACAAGCTGTTATCTGTGTCTTTCTGTTGCGTTCATAAAGCATAAAAAAACGTAACAGTAACTTATTGTAAAAAAAACGAAATAAAATTGCGTTTCAGCCTTTTAAATCATAATTAATTCTCAAGGTAAAAACTAAAATACTTTTTACAAATGTCTTTTGCTTTTCCTAGGAAGTAACGGTACTCGGGAAATTCAATAAACACTTCAACGTGAGCAACAGAGTTTCAACTAATCTAACCACTGAGGATCAAATAAATGACACTTATACTAAGGAGGTTATTTACGTCCATGGGGCTAATTTTACAGGCAAGTCTTTAGTTTGTTTATTTTTTTTATTTCGTGCAAAGCTACATGAGGGTTATCTGCACTATCCGTCCCTAATTTTGCAGTATAAGACTAAAGGAAAGACAGCCAGTCATCAACACCCACCATCAATTCTTGAGCTACTCTTTTACCAACGAATAGTGGGATTGACCGTTAAATGATTACTCACCCACAGTTAAAAGGGCGAGCATGTTTGGTGTGAGGGGAATTCAAACCCACGACCCTCAGATTTTGAGTAGAGTACCTTAACCACCTGGCCATGCCGAGTCAAGCCTTTAGTTACAAAAAACATTAGTCTTACTTTCGCATCTTTGATAAGCTATTTAATTTTCTCGATGAAGATTAGGACAAATTCTTTAAAATATGTAATAACATAAATATTATTCTTTATTTAAGATAGAGGCCTGGCATGGCCGAGCGCGTTAAGGCGTGCACTCGTAATCCGAGGGTCGCGGGTTCGCGCCCGCGTCGCGCTAAACATGCTCACCCTCCCAGCCGTGGGGGTGCATAATGTTACGGTCAATCCCACTATTCGTTGGTTAAAGAGTAGCCTAAGAGTTGGCGGTGGGTGGTGATGACTAGCTGCCTTCCCTCTAGTCTTACACTGCTAAATTAGGGACGGCTAGCACAGATAACCCTCGAGTAGCTTTGTGCGAAATTCCAAAAAAAAAAAAAAAATTAAGATAGAAAGACAGATAGGTAGACAGATAATATCTCAAGATATAACTTTCCTTTTTTACAGACATAAAAGTACAAGGTTAAAATATGTATACATTTCTAGAATTATATTTCCGGACACAGATTACATGCTTATAAATGTAAGTTTATATTCATTAAGCGTCTCAGATGGCTGAGCAGTATATATAAGGACTTATTAGGACTGAAAGTTAGAAGGTTTCAATACCCTAGGGGAATAGAGCATAGGTAACTTGTTATGAAGCTTTAGGCTTAACAATAAGGCAAACAAGTAAACAATGGTCATAATATATTAATACAAAATCCCAGCATTAATATTTACAAACAAATCCATTTCGTGGGATCTCGGAAAAGAAGTACGTCTTGGGAAGATACACATACAATTTATTGTTGAAAATACTTAAAGATTAACACTGAAATACTGAAAGTTATAATGGCATCATTTTAGGCCTCGGAATTACTTCCTTTCGTTTATTCTGTCTAACCCAATAGACATGATTACGTGCTGTAATTTTACACCATAGACTCCAGTGCATAACAACCAATGCTCGGGACAGGAAGGTATATCTTTGAACAACACATTTTTAAAAAATATAAAATAATACATTTATAATCCATACTGGTGAAGAGATAAAAATGTCCTGGATCTTAACAGTAATGTAGTGGAATGGAAATGGTGTTACTATATTTTCTTCAAAATTTTTTCACGTAAAAATAATCACTGATTTTAGGAGTGTTGCTGGAAGTTCGTGGATCTTAATGTAAGCTTTCGTTGAATTATAACACTAATTGTCCCAGAATAAAAGTCTAACAACATTACAAGAGCTTTAAATTACATTAAGATATGGTTTCGGAGCTCGTTAGTGTTGCTATTGTTTTTTTCCTATGCGAGATTCTGTACTTTATTTGCAATGTTGAATCTTTTGTGTACATCATTTAACATCATTCAAACAAATTGCAAATATAGTGTAACTGGAAACTTTTCACAAAGATTTTTTTGGGAACATGAAATTGTTGAAAGGTTTTCTCGTCTAAGCGTACAACGTACACTCAAGAAGTAGGTCATAAAACAGGGGTAGTGATTATTTACTTATACAGGTCTCTAAGAAAATGTCAAGAGTCCACAATAGTTTACATGTTCCTATTCAACCTCCATATAAGTGAAAAATAAATGAATGTGTTTTTGCAACTTGTTGTTGAACGAAGTAAATGCTTACAACAAAAAACCTTTAATTGGAAAAAAAGCAAAAAGCCGATTTGTTAATTCAGTAAGATAGTCACTTATAAAATAGCTCTTCGTCATAAAATGATCGGAAATAAATGATACTTAAAAATATTTTTGTTAGTACTTTATTTCGGACATGATATCTTTTCATCTTCTCATGAGTATAAAAGCCAATGTGGCTTTTGTAATTGAAACGTCTTTCTAGTATTGACATACTTCTTTCTTGAGAAAGTTTTTGCCAGAGTCATGCATTACATATATATCCTAAAATTACACGTCCAGTTTGTCTTAAACCAGTTTCTGAAATAATAAATGTAATTTTATGGATGTAATTTATTAACGTGAGATGATTAAATATTTGTTACCTTTACTGTACAACACGAAAATCATTTTTTTTATTGTGACCTAAGTTAGGTAACATGCAAAGCTTATATGTGTTGTGGAACATTAAATGCCAACACACATTTTCTTTGTTGTGATCTGTGTTATGCAATATATAAAGCTTGTAAGCCGTTTTTCATTGTGAAATATATTGTGCTATTTGCAAAGATTATTTTTTTTGCTTTTGTCATTTATTGTAATTTGTGACGTATAACATCAATAACTCGTAACTGCTCATTGAGAAAATAATCTTTCTTTAATTAGGTTTGATGATATTTTCACGTATCTTTGGCTGTGCAATGATAGTTTTGGATGACAAGGCTGCCGTTTTGAAGGAACTGATCAAACAAATCAATGAGGTTATTATGAAGATATTCCAATACATGTTATGGTAGGTTGTTGGATACAAAGAATTTCAAAAGAATGGCTTTTGTATTGCTGTTTCTTTATTGTTCACTTAACGGTGTAATAAAGGCAATGTTGTAACAAAATATATATGTATTTTAGTACTTTAAAATCATGATACCAATTTTTGTTGAACTGTTAATGAAAAGCAACAAACGGAAGCCAAGAGTCGCATAAGTAAAGTTGTTATTCTTCTCAGTTAACAAATAACTTTTAACAACCTCCTGTTTCTACATCACGGAAGTGTTTCTTTTAGATAGCTGTTGTTTAATTTATAGTCAGATACCATAGCGTCATTTCATAAATATTTGCCTATTTTGCCTAAATCATACGATCAAAGTAACCGTGAAGGCTGATATTGTAGAAATGGACAACCTCTGAATACTGGAAATTCAATAATTGGGGTAACCAGTAGAGTCCAAAATTTTAGTTAAAATAACACTGAAGTTGTGTATAATTTTCAGACAAGAACCTTTGGAATTGCGATTGTCTTCTGAAGATTAATGAAACCTCATACAAAGTTGTAGTTGTGATTCTTCTCACTATAAGTAGTTTAGCCCCTGGTGTTGTTTAGCATATCGGAGTTGGAGTTCGCCATTACATTTGATTCACTTAGATTTAGGTGCCTTACAAGAGTGATAATCATTCGCACTTGTCGGTTAAAAAACAGCCTTGAGTTGCCGAATAGTTAACCCCTATTCCACAGTTCAAAATTAGGGAAAGCTGCATGTTTTTCAATTCAACTAATATTTCAAACATAATCAAGTTGGGTGAATATTGTTTTTTGAAAACTGTTTATGATTAAAATTTCGACGTATCATAAATTTATTAATGATAGTGTGTTTGTGTGTGTATTTATGGTAAAGCCACCTTGTGTAATCTGATGTGTCCACCACAGGAAACAGAACCCCGGATATTAACAATGCCAATACAGAGACTTACTGCCATCCTACCGAAAGGCAATTAAAAGAAAAACATATAATACAGTTAATTACATTTTGGGCTCTATTCTGAGATGGTTATCTTTAAGAAAACCGAACATTAAGGCAAATTAACATGAGATGTTGCTAAGGGCATTCAGACGGGAAAATTCTGAATACCTGATTAAAAGTTTGTAAAATTTAATAGAGAACGAATAAACATTTAAATATTTTCTCTTTTAAGCCAAAGAAATCTTTGCGATGGATGAAAGAACATCGTATATGTTTTTGGGAAGTTTTGTATTAGATGTATGGGTATATACACATAGAATAACAATCAGCAATGTCGAGAAACCCACTTGTTGATAATTTTATATGCAAAAACGGCTCGTTTGGGTTGAGAAAATATTTTACATAGAAGAGCGAACAAACCCAAAATAAACCAATATAAAGGAACGCCATTATACCTATATTAATATTATAGATAAAATTATATAATCAAACATCTAATCCCGCCCTCTACATTGCGACACTCAGTTACACAACCCCTTCCAAACATGTGGTCAGCTTCCGGTCGGTTACCTCTTTCTTTGTGAACCTGACGATGACCGAAGAAGGTCGAAACGTTGTTCGCTCTTCTATGTAATATATTTTCTCAACCCAAACGAGCCGTTTTTGCATATAAAATACAATAACAATGTCCTCATTTCGTACAATTTGTAACTGTCTGTATGTAATATTACTTCAGGTCTTACATGATAAAAGTCATTTGTGTCCTTTTCCTAAACAAATATAACCTTGACGTTAAACTTATAATTTCTTCAAAATACAGGTTAACTGAATCATGTAATGTCGATATGTTTATATCATACTACTGTTAGTTTTTGAATAACACGCTATACAACATGTGAACAAAAAGGCTATATTTAAGACTCTTAATTTTCAAACATATTTACTAATTTAGATATGTTGGTTACAGAAAGGAAAACCAGTCAATAGTTTCATTCGTCCGTTCAAAACCCTTTCGAAACAGATTACGGGTCAAAGGCTATATCATCACCTTTGTTCACTTGTATTCAAAATTTTATTGAACTACTATTTTCCTAATTTACGTCAATAAGTGTGAAATAAAATTGTAGTTTATAATTCAAACTTTATTATGACATATGAATTAATTTCTTTATTTAAAAGTAAATATAAAAACACATCTAAATACAGATTTTATTGAGTCACGTGGTACTTAAATGACAAATAGTATGAAGTTACAATATAAAATAAGAACCTTATACCTTTATATTTTGCTGAAATATGTTTATGTACTGAATCGAACACGGTGACTCCGCTCATCTCTTTCCATTTCTGGAAATAGTTCCTTTTATTCACTTACTTCAAAATACGACATGTGAAAAACAAATTAACAGCTTAGAATGTACCCTTAGTGGTTTTCCCAGCCATTTTAATCTCTTAAAAGACTACGTCATTCATTTGAACCAAAATTTCAAAAAGTACGTTCTGTCTTTGGTCCGCTCAAAATTTCATATTATTTGAAATCAAAGTACATCTCAGTTACTAAACTTAATTATAGTAAAATTCTATGATATTAGTGAAGTTATTTATGATTTTTGGTTATTCAACTTTATATACATATATAATTTTATTTATTCTTTATATTCGGCACGTTCGAAATTTGAAAAGGCTGAGCAACCTATGTTCAGGAGTAACGAAGTGCAAAGTCGTAGCGAGAAAAGATAATTGTCTGCTTTATTTCTTGATTTATTATTCTATATTAAACAAAATAAGTTTAATTATTTATTTCTAAATAACAATAATATATATACAGATGTAGTAAATACTAAAGGTCAGTTTTATATTCCTGGATACGGATCATGATTGCACATGCTCTGCATTATTCCAAGTTATGTAATGCTTGTTTGGCACGAATGGAAAGTCAATATGAAAAATAATAAAAAAAATTGTAAATATATAGCGTTATGAGACTTAAACTGCTGAGACTAAATAAACATATGTATTCTAGTGTTATAATATGTAATGATTCTTGCACAAAAAAAAGTATAATTTATGTTTATTTTTTAATTTTCTACCGGGCTTGATTTGTTTTCTTAATTTCACATAAAGCTACACGATGATTATGTGCGCTTGCCGTTCCTAATTTAACAGTATGAGACTAGAGGGATGGCAGCTAGTCATCACCAATTACCGCAAACTCTTGAGCTACTCTTTTAGCAACGAATAGTGGGTTTAACCTTCACTCACTATTCGCTCCCACGGCTGAAAGGGCGAGAGTTTGGTGTTTTATCGGTGATACGATCCCGCGACCCGAGTCGAGTGCTCTAGCCATCTGGCCATGAAGGGCATAAAAGATGGGTGAAATGACGGACCCCATATAGAATAAAGAAAATAAAATAAAAAATATTGCTCAAAACAAACGTTTGAAATGTATTTACGAGGTTTCAGAGAATACGCAGATGTGACGGGCATTTGAACCCGCATTTATCAAATTAGGAGTCGAGTGTCTTAACCACCTGACTTTGCTGGGCCATAGTGGGAATGCCTCAGCTATAAATTCTTTACTCTAGAACATGCGAATCGCGTTAAACGGCACATTGTGCCTCAATTCTTGAATCTTCAGCCATACAAAGTAACGATCAGGTTACGCGCCTTTTAAATATCATTTTTAATCAGCAATTTTTGTTTCAAAAATTTAACATTTACACTTTTTTTATTTCTACATTGAGGATTTTGAAGTTCACCTGTGGCATTATGAATATAAAATCTAACATTGCAGTCGGTAATCATATTTCTCGTTGAAGGTTTCTCTTGATGGGGATGTTTTTCTGGATGTGTGGAGAAGGCCTTAATACGCAGTCTATACTCAGTGTCTTACAACGCTTGATGTGGTACGTTCTAATTGTCCTCGGTCTCTTCGTGGGTTATCAGCTTGTTCTAATGCCTCTTTTTTATTTTATGATTATCAGAAAAAACCCATTTTGTTTTTACTTCAAACTTTTACCGGTTGTTTTGACTGCTTTCGGAACATCGTCGATGTGAGTTTTTGTTCGTTGCAACTAAATTCCTTTTTCTTTCCGACGTTACCTTAAAACTGAAAAGAAATGTTAAAAAATTAAGGTGTGCAAAGAAGGTTATTATTCACCTTTGTAGTTTCTTTGATAAATCATTATTCTTACATTATTTCACCTATGGTTTGCTGTTTCCTTAATTCCTACAATAAAATGTAGCAAGATTTTTATATAGTTAAACTTCAATGTATATAATTTGAATGAAATAAGTTTAAAAATAAAAAGCCTAGTTGTACTGAACTAACGTTATTTTCCAGTGCTGCAACTCTTCCCATTACGATGCGTTACATGGAAGAAGGTAATAAAATACACAGCTACGTAACACGCTTTGTACTTCCTTTTGGAATGACAGTTCATATGGATGGCGGATGTTTGGATTATTCAATAACAACAATTTTTGTTGCTCGTTGGAATGGTGTTACCGTTGACATTCCTACTTCCATTGGTGTCAGGTAGGTGTTTTATATTTGTATGTGCTTATTCATTTAAATGGTCAAAGATACATTTACGTTCAAATACACATACAAATTACATTTATGTGTGTATAAACAGGAAGTGTAAAAGTAAAGGTTACGCCCAAGTTACATTGACGTGAGGCAAACATTTTTTTATTAGATTTTCAATCTGTAAGTGAAAATTACATTTTAAGTCTCGTAATTGTATTAAAATAGATAAACTATACATTTAACTGAACATGTTAACAATACCACGCTTTTAAAAATCAGGTGATTTTGTGACAGAAAAGAAACAAAAGCTATTTTAAAATTCATCTTTTGAAGTAAACTGTTTTTCATTGAGATGATGTGGCAAGCTTCTCAAAGAAAATAGTAATTTGAAGGAGCAAGGTGAGGAGAATAAGGGAAAAGGGGAATTTCTCCCAGGCAAACTCTTCAATTCTTCTGGAAGTGATCCTAGTGATGTGAGAAGACGTACATTGTTTTAGTGTTAAAAAAACCTTTCCGATTTACCAGAGCAGGTCTTTTTTTACGTGCAGTGTGGAGTCGATTCAATTAATGACAGTTTCTCTCACCAATGATTGTCTTACTTTGGTTATAATAACTCAAAGTGTATTACACCACCTTTATCCCAACAAACACAAAACAAACCATCCTAGGGTATAGGTTAGCTTTTGGTTCTGGTATAGCTGGTTCTCCTGTACTAACTCATTATAGGTAGAGCTTAATATTTTGATAGAGTACCCGCTTTTAACTTCCAATCATTAGGCCGTTCAAAAACGAATCTTAAAGTTCACGAGAGTGAAGAGAAGTGCAGATGTCTGTCTTCTCGTTCACTCAGATTATCAGCTGACAATTAATGTGGTACCAATTTACCTAACTTTGAAACTCTACCAGTTTGTTGCGAATTTCATGGACAGTGGAAGGTAATTAATTGGGTTTATTTGCTAATTCTTCAACAGCTACAGCACAATCCTCCTCAAGCGTTGCTAGAAGCAGGTCATTATTAAACTCAACAGGTTACCCGGAGCGAGCTACATGTGTCAAACAGCATCCACCATTTTTGACAATTCCTCATATTTAAAATGTCATTGTTGTACACCTCTTGAATGCTTACGTAGCTTTGGTAAGAGTTTTCCCTTTTCTGAACTCGTAAAACATTATATGCCTTATGTGTTCCTCTAACACATCTATGATAACTGCGGTTTCAAAAATAAATAAAACAAAAACTCGTAAAGAAACGACCTGGCTTTTACTTAAAGCTATCAAGTCATCACGTATAGCTTATATGACTTGTATAATACTTTCATTTTGACAATAAAATATGCACTTAAACTCCTCTTATTAATAAATAACGACATTACATATGTGTTTACCTAATAAATACGCGATTTAGTGTAAAAAATCTCCCATTGTCGCCTCTTACTGTCGCCAAATGACCCCAAATCGTAAAATAAATGCTGTATTTTAAAACTATTACACCTCTTAAAACCAATTATGGGCTGAATCTTGAACACATACTCATAAAACTTTTGCAAGCTAAAAGAATGAATAAGCGCTTATATGAGACATTTCGAGCAGTAGAGGAGTTTTCAGAATGTCTCAATCCCATATTTATGATTTTTACTGACCTATATAAGGCTATAAGGATAGCAGTTTGCACATCCGACTGTGAGAGGAGATTAAGCAAGCTAAAACTGATAAAAATACTCTTGGAACCAATATAGAAAATCAGAGACTGAGAGGTCCAACAATATCTAGTACGCGCAGAGAATCAGCTCTTTCCATTGATGATGCTGTAAATAGGTTTATTACTAGGTTTCTAAATACAAGACGAGGTTAAAGGCTAACGTTGATTTAAAATGGAAGATGAGAGTCGTTCCAGTTGGTGTCGTGGTAAGTTCATACTTTTGACCATTATTCTTCAATCCACTTTTAAAGGGAGGAATGTTTGATCCTCCATCTTCCGAAAAATGTCAAATATGCAAGAATGGTAAAAATCTTCTAATCCTCTCCAAAGTCTGTGAATACTTTGGGCCTTCAAAACTCATTACAAAATACGCTTCGAAACATTATGTTGGTTCATTGTAACTTAACATGTTTAACTTTAAAGGAAGTAACGAGTACCTTTAAAAATACACTTGAGTATAAGGTTACTTGTTTTGTTCCCAAATTGTCTCTTTCTACTCCACCCTAAAATATATGATCCTGACCTCGCTACTGTTCAAAATTAAGAAATTTAGCAATTAAATCTTTTAAACTGGACTCTTTTTCAGTTGCTTTGCGAATAAGAGATAATTTTTAACTCATGATCTTATTTCTGATTGTGTGATTTCATATGTGTGTATGAGGAGTTTACAGAACACAGAAAGTATGCACTTACAGTGGCGAAAATTTGGAAAGTGCAATTCTAACTTTTAATTATATGACGTGTGTTTGTGGATTTTTTCATACTAACTTCCACTTTGAATTACAGAGATGATTTCATTATGAGGAAAGGGAATTTAAGATGATGAGTTAACAAAATCAGTTGCTTTCTAACATATTAGAATGTTTAATGATTTTTAAAACTAATATTTTGCATCACCAAACTTCTCTTCCTGTTCTTCAGAAGAAAATATTTATGTTTAACTCAAAGCGACTAATTAAACAAAGTAGTAATGATTAAACTTCTGAAATAATTTTACAAGTTTTAAATGTAAAGAGTACAATTTATGTGTTAAATGTATACCTTATTTTCTTCTTTTGCGCAAAGACTTTTGATGATGTTTTTACCACGATTTCAGTTCTATGAGTTCATGAACTTACGACGATCTGCAAGGGGGCTGATGTAAACTTTAATAATAATTAATTATGTGTGTGTGACCGTTTTCTTATAGCAAAGTTTCAGCTGGCTATCTGATGAGTCCACAGAAGGGAATCGAACACCTAATTTCAGCGCTGTAAATTCACAGACTGACCTCTATACCAACGGGGAACAATAGTTAATTATATAATTAATTGTTTTTGTATAAGAAAGTGTTAGATCAGATCAATTTTCTTTAATTAAGAACTTTGTTTCTATTTTGCCATTATTTATTAATGGTAAGTGTACACCTTCAATATTGCATTATATTTCTTGAAAGTCGCAAGAATGCTGATTTTATTAAAAGTAAGAGAGAAAAAGATTAACTGCGCATGTCATCTTTGGAAAGATACGTTATCTTGGTGAAGTCCGAAACGCCCAACATTTCAATCTTTTTTCAAATGTCTTGCCGAACCAAAACACGGTCCTCAGTTTATGGATGATTTGATTGAGTGAACTTTCTGCAACGGAATAAATCTTGAAAATTATGTTACGTATTTATTATTTTACTTTCGGCATTTACTTCTAACAATTTTACCAATTTCATGCGTTTAGACAAATGTTTTAATCGTATCTTATCATTAGAACAGGTGTCAGTTTTCTAAACACTTCTTCATACGTTTCAGCCTGCTTATGGTACTGGACATCATTGCAGCCCCAGGCACACCAGCCACTCCTGCACCCGTTGACCTTCTTATTGCCCTAAAGATTTGTGGTGTTTCATCACCAGCCTACATACCATTGATTATCAGTGTGGAATGGTTAATGTGAGTAGAATAACAATAATTTGAAATCTACTTTATTGGGAACGTGAAGTTCAAACTTATATGTAAATTTTTAATGTTGTTGATATCTTTTGTACCTGCATCTGATTTTCAGTAATGCGATATTTAGAGATATTTACTGAATACTAAGCCTATATTCTTACTAGTATTTAATTTACATATGGTATACCTTTATAGTCAATTTGTGTTTTGTTTAGCTAAATTCCATTTACAAGCATACTGTTTAAGACTGTTATAGTTCGCACGTGTTATGCTAGTCTGAATATATTTTGATGTGTATCGCGCGATGACTGCAGTGAAACAGCAATAGCAAAATGACTATGTAAGTGCACAGAGCGTGCGCTCTCAGTAGCTCAGTGGTAGATCTCCGAACTAAGTACACACAACAGTGAGCATTACTACAAAACAGTCGTATCCACGTCACACCAAAATGCTCGCCTTTTACAGCCATGGGGGCGTTATTATGTGACAGTCAATCCCACTATTTGTTGGTTAAAGAGTGGCCCAAGAGCTGGCGGTTGGTGATGATGACAAGCTGCCTTTTCTCTATTTTACTTTGCTAAATTAGGTACGGCTATCGCAGATAGCCCTCGTGTAGCTTTGCGTGAACTTCAAAAACAAACAAACAAAGTATAAAACAGTGTACGGCAGTTATAGTGTGCCAGTCATACGAGAACCACAGTCTATATAAAGTCACAATGGAGCGAAACGTACAGAACTACGTTCTTACATTGTTAGGTGCTCACAAGCTATGTGATACCAAAGGTATATTGATTTTGAAAAGAGTTTGTAACAGACTTTTTGATGTTACATATTCGTATACTCAGATCATATAATACATGAATATCAGAGATTTAGAATTTCAAAAAGACGAGAATATTATTCATATTTAATGAACACAAAAGTATATGAATTAACTTTAAGCAACAGATCAATCTAGCAATGGCCACGGTATGCAAAGTTTAGCGTATTGTAACAGGTGCTACAGCAATTCTTCCATTTTATCGTCTTATAAACTCAAGCAGTTGGAGGATGAAATCAATATTGATGTTATTCCATATGTATGCCTACCAATCAAGTCACCGACAAATTTCTGTGCGATCTGATTGTTAAAAGGATTGGAGAGAAAACAATGTTTGTATTCAGTAGATGGATTGTGGAAAGTCTGTAATGGTGTGCTCTCCACACCAGACTTAAGACTGTTTGTTTGTATGCAGTTAAGCACAAACTAGACAATGGGTTTTCTGTGTTCCAGTTAAACTGGCATCGAAACCTGATTTTTGCTGTTGTAAATCCAAAGACACACTGCCACTGGGAGAACCTTACGACAGAACCTTTTGCATGGAAACTATGCTGTAGAAGTGTTGATATGACGCACAACGTTACGCAGTGTGTAAATCATTGAAGTTACATGAACTGTAACACCGTTTGAGTATGACATATTCCACCTCTGTTATCATGAGTTACGCTAGGAAGACCAAGCAAAACAAGTAACATCCTCCATAATCTCGAAATATGTTTCTTCGTGGGACAATGTTAAATACGTTGACTTACAATGATAAAATCTACATTTCGATTCCACATAATGAATACAGAATATCGCTGAATGTGGTTTTGATCTAAAACAAACAAATCTATGCTATGAAATATTTATTACTCATTTAATTCAAAACATTTCAGACATAAATTTATAACAGTTCACACGTAAGACACTTTGCACAAAACTGTATTAAAAAAAATACTTAAGCATGATTTGGTTTGCTTTTGAATTTCTCGTAAAGCTTCACGAGAGCTATCTGCTCTACCCGTCCCCAATGTAGTAGTTAAACTAGAGGCAAAGCAGCTAGTGAACACCACCCATCGTCAACTCTTGGGCTACTCTTTTACCAACGAATAGTGGAATTGACCGTACATTATAACATTACTACGGCCGAAAAGGCGAGCATGTTTAGTGTGACTGGGATTCGAACCCGCGACCCTCAGATTATGAGTCGAAAGCCTTAACCTACCTGACCATATTGGGCACTTTTAACATAGACGTAGTTTATTTATAATTGTAAAAACAAGACTAATTGCCAAAATATTACAATAGAGGTTGACCAAATGAAGTTTAACATGCACAATTTTAATGTGTTTAATATTTCCTTCTCAACGCATAGAAAAGGTTATTGTAATCAACTATACTATTTATAATATTTTAACAATTCCATACATTTTGGATACATAGAAATTTATAACACACATGGAAATATATAAATATGTCATTCCCTTTGAATTCTTACTGTGTGATTCGTTTTCCTGAAGCGATCGGTTCCACTTTAGTCATCCACCTTTGCTACAGTTATGTTATTTTCTGCTTACAGTTGTTCTTCACTCCTGTTTATTGTTGTATCCCTTTAACGAAGATTACCCAACGCATGTGTCTATTTATTTCCTTACATTGTTGCATTAATTCTTGTTCTACTTCTTTTCTCTTTTGATTCAGCTGATCTGTAACGATTTAGTATATTTATACAAATTTTAATATCAATTTATTTTTATGTATATATCATTTTCCCTTAGCTCATTTGAAGCTAAGGAACCTATTCTTAAGCCTTCTATCCACGTGTTACTTGTGTTTTGTTTGTCCAAGTTAAACCTTATATTAAGAGTTTTATCCTCACAAGAAACCTGATGAAGGGCTGTTCCATAAAACGTTCTTTTCATGTTTTATTAACAAAAGTAATTTAATTTGACGAGTTGTTCACCACTGCCTTATAAAAATTGGGTGAAATGCAGCCTAACCGAGGAAGCTTGCTTAAGTCTGTCTAAATTAACTTTATAGTAACTAAACTAGAGATATCCTTGGCAAGCTATGTTCATTTCAATATAAAATAGTCTAACTATAGGTTTTCTGTCCATGATTCGAGTTTTACTAAACTACATCAGCGTAACACCGAACGAATTGGTAAATTTACAATGCCTCGCATAGAAAGCGCATAGGAAGGCAAAACGGTAACTCCGAGTGCTTGTAATGTTAAAAACGAGTTTTAATAACCATGATGGGCAGACCACAAATATCCCACCGTCTAGTTTTGTACTTGATAACGAAAACTTCCGGTTTCTACAGAAGTCTTAATTTTAAGGTATCGATGTAAAAATAAGCGTAATTACCATAAGATTACATTAGAGGTTGACCAAATGAGGTTTAACATGCACAATTTTAAAGTTTAATATTTTCTTCTCTGCACATAGAGAAGGTTATAGTAATCAGCTGTACTATTTATAATATTTTAACAATCCCATATATATATATATATAATTTCATAACATACATAGAAATATGCAAATAAGTTATTCCCTTTGAATTCTTACTGTGTGATTCGTTTTCCTGAAGCGATCGGTTCCGTACAACTTGTAACGTCATTGGAGATTGCTACGTTGCTGCTTTTGTACAGAAACTTTGTAAAATCCATCAGGAAGAAGAGTCGTCAGCCTGCTTCCCGAACAATTGTCTCGAAGTTGTTGAAGAGAAAAATGTTACTAAGCTTTGAGAAAATTATGAAATTCTTAAAGTCGAAATATTGTGAGGAGTGGTGCTTTGTTAGAAGGTTATATTGTAAAGTGTAATTTTGAAATTTGTAATTTCGACCTTTAAACATTTCTCTTTATGAAGAGTATTTAATCTAGTTAATTTTAATGTGTATACATATACTCACATGGTACACACATATACACAAGGAAACAAGTAAAAATCAGATAATCGACTACATTGATCTTTTCTATAATAAATCAACTCATCTTTTTTCTTCACATGGTATTTAGCTTGCAGAAATTATCCTTGTATGCGATGAAACATACCTTCCATCCCCTGTTAGTTAAATTGTTGAAACAGTCTGTGTTATATCGACATTCACCTTATTTTATTAATTTGATTATTTACCACTCTTGTCGTTAAATAATTCTAGCTTTTCCAGATACTTTGATGTTTGTTATAAATTAGTTGAAATCTTATTAGACTTGATGTTTAACAAGAATTTCTTAGTAATGATATTTATAGTTAAGGAGAGTAAAGGGCTGTGCCACACAAATATTTTCAGTTGAAATTAATTTAATGCCTTACTTGAAGATAATAAATCTATTTATTATAAGTGTTTTTCTAAATTCGAAATAGTCTCTTGTAATTCATTATTCAGTTTGTGTATTCACACAGAAGTTATGAAACTTAATGCCAAATTATTTAGATTTTCGTTTTTCATGCATATTTATCATCTGAGAAAATTCATTAAATGCCCAGATGCATAGAATACTACCCCAGATAAAGCTAAGTAAACAAACTCACAAAGTTTGGTTTGTTTTGAATTTCGTGGAGCTACACAAGGGCTATCTGCGCTAGTCGTCCCAAATTTAGTACTGTAAAACTACTTGGAAGGCAGCTAGTTATAACCACCCACCGATAACTCTTGAGATGCTCTTTTACCAACGAATAGTGAGATTGACCGTCACATTGTAACACGACTACTTCTGAAAGGGCGAGAACTTTGAACTCATAAGGAAGGAATGCGTTAAAAACATCATATCTAAACCTTTGACTCGTTATCTTAATTTGATATAACTAAAAAAAAAGAAGCAGAAACAAAAAAGAATTAAACAAAAAACACTGCACTAAGTGAAAATATCCCAGGGTACAAGCTGTAATGTGGGATTATAAAATATACCTTAGGTTTTGGAGGTATATATCTGTAAATTAAGGTAAAAATATCTGGAATTGTGTCATTTTCCATAAATGTATTCTCATAATAGTAAAGATATAAATTTTCAATATAAGTAGGGTAATCAGCTTTCATTGGACCTTCTATTATTTGTTTAGAATCCTGTTTATTGAAAAAAAATGCATGATTATTGTAAATAGAGAAACTTAATATATCTTTTACGTTTTCAGACTAAATTTTATTTCTCTCGATTTTATGAAAAGGTAACAAAACTGTTCTATTAATAAATTTAAAACGAAGATTAAATATTTTAAAGTTATTGTGGTGTACAATGTAGTAAAATCAAATGTTTGAAAATTGTCTATTGGTTCACAATTTTTTAGATATTTTAAAATTGGTTCATTGTTTTTAATTGTTGAAAAAAATATGTTACTTATTATTAACAGTTACACTTTTAATTTTAACAAGTAATATACTTATAAATTTATTGAAAAACACAGCCGGTTGTTTGATAATTGCCTTATTGAACTAAAAATACAAAAATATTTATGTAGTTTGAAAACAGAACAAAAAACAACAAATTTATAAAAGAATTTTGTTTGGAATAAAGACTATTATAAGTTTTAATGATATTATTAATTACTGTATCTTTAGAATGTTTTACAAGTTTAAAGTTTTTAGTACTATTGATTTCTTTTATCACAATTAACGCATTAAACGTTTTACAAATGATACCATTGCTACAGTAAGCCTTATCAACAGGAACTGTAACATGTTTTTCTTGTAGTTCTTGAATCTAATTTTTTAACTGATGAAACAATAAATCTGTGTGGATTTCTTTAATTTTAAATGGGATAATTTTATTTTTGTTTTTTTTGAGTACACACAGCTTTCATTCCAAAAACCATTTAGGTGGATAGGGAGTATGTGTGTTTTCTTATAGCAAAACCACATTGGGCTATCTGCTGAGTCCAAGGTGTATGGGATGTAATACGGTAAAGTTTTAAAATATATTCTTTATCTTTTACAATTTCGAAGTTACCAGTAGCAATGTGCATATCAAAACAATTGATAAAAAAGCTATTTTCACACTTAAAAGGTAAGTTATTAACTTCATCTACATTTAGGTTAGTTAAAAAACTTTCATAGTAATGGACCAATTGGAACTTCGTATTCATGACTGACGAGAGGCTTTAAGTTTTCACAAGAAAAAATATTATTTTTTATTTATTGATGAAAATTTAAGAAATCTGCATATCATCGAATATTTGATGTCTAAAATTATATACCAACTCTGAAGGTTTAAGTTGTGGTTTCTCTTTTTAAAACATGATAAATAACTGACTTTTAATTAATATTTTATAATATCTAAAAGTAAATACTTTGCATGATCGTTTCAAAAATCAAAAATGTTTTATTACATCAGTAACTGCTCTTATTTTGGGAAGATTAAGTTGATAAATATTTTTAAAAATAATTTACGTATACTAATACTAGTATAAAAATTTAAATTTAAATTATTATTTAAATAACTACAAAAGTCTGAAAAATTAACCCATATTAATTTATTTCCCTTACGACTAGTTTTCCTATTTTCAGGAAAAAATTATCTACAATGAAAAAAATTAGCAATACAGTATTATGACTAAAATTCACAGTAGTAGAATTATCAGAATGTTGGTTTAATTCGTAAGGCTATGATGTTCTCAGTTTCAAGATATAGAAGTTTTCTCATTAACGTCTATTGGTGTCTTCGTTAGCAATTTCTAATATAATTATCTTAACATTGATAAAGGAGTGAATCCTGAAATTTTTAATTCCATATAATTCATTAAATTGTTTTTAACTTGAGATATATGTAAATGTATATGTATGTGCAATGGGTTTGAAGTTTGACTCTGATATTCCATGTTACATTTAGTACATGTTAATAGAATAATTACATTTTTTATTTTACAAAATAAATTTGTGTAAGTGATAAGGTGAAAAGTATTTAGAGCAAGAAATGTGAGACATATTTTGCTATTACATTTTGTAACATTTGCAGCAACATAATTACTACAATCAGCTCGCTACCCTTAATTATGGTTTCACAATGTCATTAGTTAAGGCTATTACACTTAACTTCATAAACATTGAAAAATGTCATGGAAAAGTGCACTGTAGTCAGTGAACATTAATACATTTTGATAAAGTTAAGTAAACAAAATCACTATGTGTTTGTTCTTGATTTCTTAATCATTTAAGTTTAACGCTGGTTGTATTCAGTTGTTTACTGCCTGATTTTTGATACAGCAGATAGTGATGTTTTTGTGAAACGTTTTCAGGTGTTGTGTCCATTCCATAGAGAAGTAAGAACTAAAGTAGTAAATGGAAAAATAAAATAAAATCTTAACAGAATGTAGAGATCGTCGTTTCTTCATAGACTAGTTTTTTGTGCAATTTTGTTGTAGTATTTATTTTGTTTTGGATACTTATTGTAGCAATGTTACAAATAACCAACATCCCTTTATTCTGTTAAGGTTTTAGTTTTTTTCCTATTCATTATTATTAAAAACTGTATTAGACTGACTGAAATTTTATTATTTATTTACCTCATTCTTTCCATCAAAATTAAGCCTCCTTGAAACATAAAAAACAAATTACACTTCGTTGGTGCTTTAGTAGAAAGTAGAATATTGAATGATTCTAAGGACTAAGGAAAGTTACAGTACACGAATCATAACAAGTTATGCTGAAGTATGTAGATGCAATTATTATAGTAAATGAAGAGAAATATTTAGCTCTACGCACTGTCACTGAAAGGAATAGAAAAAAAACAGTTGTTTCTTTAATTATTAATAAACTGGAGAGTCAATTCGAGAAGATTCATAAGAACGTGATTTTATCAAAATAGTATCGTGGTTGTGTAAATTGGTATAAAATTGTATTCTTAAATAAAGAAAAGTATTTTACCTTACAATATTTTCATCAATATTTTATAAACAAGCGACTATTTGATATAACATTCTCTATTAAGTGCAAACATTTTTATTAATGAAAATAAGGTCTTGCTGACACTATTAATAATCAGTTTCAAGAAGAAACTGATTATGTTGCTATGAACATTTGCGATATGAAGTACGTTGAATATATCAGTACATGTGCGTTAAAAGCAGAACTTAACAGTGCATTATTGAAGACCTGGTAACATAAAAGGTTATGTAATGTAACAAAAAACAGCACTTGTTAATTGGCAATTTGTGCTTTTTTATAGTTTAACAACCTGGAAGAATTTCATTGAGGATGTTTCTGTATAAAAAATATATATTAAAATGTATTTCGCTTTTTTCAATTTCTTTTTGAGATAATTGTAATACTTTTTGATTAGGCAACAGTTTTAGAGTAACTGCATAAAACTTACATAGAGGATGAAGCAAAAGCTACAAAGCCGCTGGTACTATAGCGTTAGTACAATTAGCGTTCTAGGGTTAACATTAAAGTAAACATTAAGAAGGTTACTGAACCCATTTTACTTGCTATTTTTCAAAATGATGGATAAAAAATAAACTCTAAATTATTCAACTCTATAGTTAGTTTTGCTCCGCCCTCTATTAAATGTCACATTAATGAGGAGAAGAAAAACATTTTTCCAAAATTCTCCTTTAGGTTACATTTACAGCATCCACTAAGACACATGAGATACAATAGACAAAATACTTTGCTTCATTCCATATAAAGAAATATGTTTATCGTAAAATATTATAGAATACAAGAACTGAAAAAATACGTTTTTGCTAAGTAGTCTTAAATGAGCCATTTGATGAAAACACTTACACGTCATGTTTTGAGAGTATTTGCAACGCTGAAAAGAAACAAAACCTTCATAATTCATCAAGACTCAAAATTAGAAGTATTTAAACACGGTCAGATGGTTCTTGACAATTCTAGCAAATCTCGCAGTTTATTCTTTTGGTTTTATTGACGGGGGATAAGATGAATAAGAATCTATTTTAAAAGCATAAAAAGTAGCATTAAAAGGAATATTTATTTTTGTACGATATAACTGGTTCACTTCTAGCATACAAAAAAATAAAACAGTTCCGATAACGGTACTGGTTTCTTATTATTGACACTACATTTGTTCTTCGAGTGTATAATTAAATCGAGGGACAAATTGAGGGAGAGGAAATTTTTCGAGTATCAAAACTTCCCCCACCCCGCAGCACTGATACCAAAACTAGATTAACATAGCCGTAAAAGAAGTAAGGTTGTGCGATGAAGGAAGTTTGCTGATCTCTAGAGTGACGAAAATAAATTTAAAAAATATCGGAAAGTAAGAAAGCTAACTTCCAGTTATGTTTGGATTAAGGGAATGCAAAATACATGAGATAAGGAAACACTGATTCAGAAAAACGAAGACACAACAAACTATGATAATTTAAATAGAATTATAGTTTAATTAAAACATGATAATATAGATACAATGGAGCTCAAAACCACGATGCAAAATGACTGTGTTAGAGGAACACGTGTGTTGGAAAGTGAAATAACATTACAGTAGAGCAGAAATGAGATAACAAAACTGTAAAAAGAAAAAAATATATAGAGAGAGTAATAGACCTGTCTAAGAACCGGAATAGGCTACACAATCTGTGAGATGAACAAGATAGGCACAAGGACAAACGGTGAGGGGAGTTAAATAGGCTGAACATGTTGTGTGACAGTTAAGAAAGGGCAACAAACCTGTGACTCAGGTAAAATATGTTTTTAAAATTATAAGTCTCAAAAGCTGTAATAATGATAAACGCTTATTAATTGAAAAACTACGGATAATTATTCAGGAACATTTATAGGTCTCGAACATTACAGTCTGCTTAACTTCAATGCATTAACTTCGAATATTAATATTTTTACGAATGCTTTAAATATCTTCGTCGACAAAAAGTCAGCATGTAAGCGGTGTGAGATCAGCTAAGAATAGATAGCTTGTTAGCTGAAGCTAAGTATAAGAATATCAACTCGGAATTAATTCACTCGTCATGCACCTGGACCGTCGATACGATATTCATTCCCAGACCAGATAAAAGATTGAGCACGTATAAACCATTATTTTTAGTAACTGTTTGTAACAATCGCTATTATAAATTATATTGCTCTTTGTATATTAAAATATATTTACGTTAAACAAGAGAAATGTGTGTATCAGATTTGTTATCAAATATCATAAATCTGACACACATTGATATTCAATTAGCCCTATCCACATAGGTATT
Organism: Carcinoscorpius rotundicauda; assembly: GCA_011833715.1. Classification (NCBI taxonomy): domain Eukaryota; kingdom Metazoa; phylum Arthropoda; class Merostomata; order Xiphosura; family Limulidae; genus Carcinoscorpius; species Carcinoscorpius rotundicauda. The sequence continues at coordinate 163,222,512 of CM022391.1, read as the reverse complement.
TGTTTCTGTGAGTGACACAAAGTTTTAGTGTCTTAAATTCAAAATATTATTAAACTAATTTCTCTTTCCATGTCATATCTTTACTTTATCACTACCCCTTAAAAAGTACGAAATTAAATGTAAGTTACTCTCTATATAATCGCCACTGCTTAGATAGATCACATTTCGTATATTTTTCAACTCTGTTTGGTTACAAAGCTATCAAATAGAAAATCAGAGCTTCCTGCTACGCTCAGTAGTCATATCCTCTCTTTCATAATTCGTTAATAGTTAAATCTTACATTTAATTATATATTACCTATAACTGATAAAAATGAAGGTATTCATCTATCAAGTGATGTATTGTACAACGTTATGTTCTGAACCGTTAAATGTCAGTTTCACTCGGAGTACGAACAGTTTTCCTGTAATAAGTTAACGGCTGTCTTTGATGGATTTGTAACAATTATTGTCGTAGAGTTAGGAAGCCAGAAAATTAAAAAGTAAGGGAAATTGTCTAACTTTTACACGTTATTAGTTTATATTGCCTGTAGCATTAGTTGATTAAATAAAAATTATTAATTGAGACGTTATAAGTGGTATAAAAATTTAGGGTTAACTCTTTTCGACAGGCGAAAGCAAGAAAGAACATTTTACAAGTATTTTATTTCTTATTGTTCATGTTTATTCTTTATAAATAATTATAAAAGCATCTAGAATGTAAAAATTAGGCTATTTTAGATTAGGTACGATTAGATTAACCAAAATAAATAATAATAAAATAAAATTGTTTCACGAGGTATGCACACGAGCTGCTTGTACTGGTTGTAGTAGTTGCTCGTGAGTAATGTTATTCGATAGTGTGATGTAAGCCACGCGTGACCCGAGTGATTTATAACTTGCAGTTGGCAATAAAATAACAATTAGGATTAAAAAAATGTGGTTTTAGATTACAGTATGAAGTCTTTATATAGAAAGAAAATTTATATTTTTTTCCACTTTTTTTTGGTGGTTTAGAGTTCAGTCAGATTTGCCATTCCCGTTTTGAGTTATAGCAAATATCATACAAACTGTCAAGTTTTACTAAAAAAACGTTTGAACTTATATATTTAGGAGGTATTAGGTATTACACTAAGGAAGTGTGAGATTGTTTTTGGATGAGGAAAATTATTTTTAATTTTAACATGCAAATAGCTTTGCACATGGACCCATCAAAACAAATACTGAATATATATTTATGAGTAAATTTTTATTTTACTAAAATACTTCGTTAAAAATATAATTTTTGTATGATGAAGACTCATAATATTAAGTAAAATACTGCTAAATTTTGCAAAGATATACACACTATATTGAAAATTAAAAGTATTAAATCTACAAAGTCTTTAAACAAGTACATAGAGATAACATTGCTGGTCATATGACTTCGGATTTGTTTTTCTTGATTTAATAGATTTATAAAATTTGAAGGTGATGGAAATTTTGTTTTATTACACGGAAGTTAACTTGTGACAAAGAATAACATGATATATGTTTATCAGTTTCACTTTTTTCTAATCTTTCAAAACGCTTTCCGAGAACATATAATAATTGCTGAAAAAGGAAATTTCTGAGCGCGCATTTTCTTCGTGCGATGTAGGGAAAAAAAACATGGCATTTTTGTTTGTACGTTGTTTTATAAGAAACGTAATGATACCTTAAAATTAATAAGTCTTTAGAAACCGGAAGTTTTCGTTACCAAGTACAAAACCAGACGGTGAGATATTTGTGGTCTGCCCATCATGGTTATTAAAACTCGTTTTTAACATTACAAACACTCAGAGTTACCGTTTTGCCTATCTATGCGCTTCCTTTGCGAGGCATTGTATATTTGCCAATTCTTTCGGTGTTATACTGATATAGTTTGGTTGAACTCAAATCATGGCCAGAAAACCTGTAGTAAGACTATTTTATATTGATTTGAACATAATTTACCAAGGATATCTCTAGTTTAGTTACTATAAAGTTAATTTAGACAGACTTAAGCAAGCTTCCTAAGTTAGGCTGCATTCCACCCAATTTTTATAAGGCAGTGGTGAACAACTCGTCAAATTAAATTACTTTTGTTAATAAAACATGAAAAGAACGTTTTATGGAACAGCCCTTCATCAGGTTTCTTGTGAGGATAAAACTCTTAATATAAGGTTTAACTTGGACAAACAAAACACAAGTAACACATGGATAGAAGGCTCAAGAATAGGTTCCTTCGCTTCAAATGAGCTAAGGGAAAATGATATATACATAAAAATAAATTGATATTAAAATTTGTATAAATATTCTAAATCGTTACAGATCAACTGAATCAAAAGAGAAAAGAAGTAGAACAAGAATTAATGCAACAATGTAAGGAAATAAATGGACACATGAGTTGGGTAATCTTCGTTAAAGGGATACAACAATAAACAGGAGTGAAGAACAACTGTAAGCAGAAAAATAATATAACTGTAGCAAAGGTGGATGACTAAAGTAAAAGGCCCGGCATGACCAGGTAAGTTAAGGCGTCCGACTCGTGATCTGAGGGTCGCGGGTTCGAATCCCCCTTACACTAAACATGCTCGCCCTGTCAGACATGGAGGCGTTATATGTGATGGTCAATCCCGCTATTCGTTGGTAAAATAGTAGCCCAAGAGTTGGCGGTGGGTGGTGATGACTAGTTGCCTTCCCTCTAGTCTTGCAGTGCAAAATTAGGGACGACTAGCGTAAATAGCTCTCTTGTAGGAAATTCAAAACAAACCTAACTGAAGCGGAAAAAGAGTTAAGATATATTTTACTGTTGCACCCTTTAAACAACGTTATGCAATGCACGTATTCATTTCCTTAAATGGTTATCTGCATATTTGTTCCACTCTTTTCTTTTTAATTTAGTTCATTTACTACGATACACTATATTTATATACTTTTTGGCGGTTTATTTTATATGTTACGTCCCTTAGTTAGTCTGTAGCTTAGGAAACTGCTCTCAACCCACGTTTTTTTCAACCCCTGTTTTAACAGTTTCATTCTCACTGAAAACCTAATGATGGGCTGCTGTTCGAAATGTTCTTTTTTCCGTTTTATTCGTAAAATTATTTTAATTTACAAATATTTCACTATTATTTTATATTTTATTTTACATTTTATTATTTCCTCGCCTACCCTATTACACTATTTCTGGAACTAACTTTTAGGCTAAGTTAGGAAAGAAGGGCCTACATTTTGTTAGCCTCACATAAACCTAAGAAGGGGTTTTCTGAAAGTTTCATCGATTATGGTTTGATGAATTATCCTTTGAAAATTTAAATAAGTTGGTAAGTTACCATTCTCGTATAAAAGTCTAATAAAAACGAGTAAGCTTAGAACTAAGTAACAAAAAAGGGAAGTCATTAATACTTATCTTGTACAAGAAATGATGTGCAAAATCCCCATATTGTTTATTGACTTGGAAGATCGAGATGTCTTAATTCATCAACGGGTGAGGATACTGCTAACTGGTTTTTCTTATTATTATCCGCATACATAAATTAAGAATAACTATCTTTGTACTTTAGGGTTCTATCAGGGTTTTATTTATACGAGTTTGAATATTTTACAGTAGGTCTCTGTGACTTGTGATAAATTCAAGCAATAAAAGAACAGCACACAATTTCCTTGTTTTAAAATAATGTATTCAAAACAAGTTAAATGTATATACACAAAAAGGTTTTATGCTATAGCATATCAGTTACATCTTAAACTAAAAAATGTTTTTTTGTCTAAAGTCTACAAAAACTGATTCAGTTTGTTTGAAATCTAACTGATAAGACGAATTATTTTTGTATAGTCTCTTTCTCATTATATAATCAGTGATAAATTCACTTACTAATATTACCCTGTGAATTATCACAATTATATCCAGAACAAGACTTTTTACTTCTCTTATCCTTTTAAACTGTAAAACTTACTTTAAAATATCACTCATTAAGGCTGAGCTAACAATACGTTAACTTCACTTTCACTAGCTTTTTCTGACTCAACCAGGAGCACACGTCCTATACAAAGATAGAACCCCAAAGAAAAAACTTTTAAAGTGTCTATTTTACAATCAACCAAATATATTAAAGAGAGAAAATATAAGGAAGCAAAATCTTGAACGAATAAAATCCAAAAATTAACAGAGACAAAAAGAGACAGACGAGACTTGCGCAACACACATTTAACAATATAAGTTACACCTATTTCTGAATACATATTAAAGTGAAACAAACAGTTATTAAAATCATATTAAATCCCTTTCACACCTTTATATATAAAACGTACATCAATCAAGTATTAGAACACGGAAGTCACGTCACGTCACTTGCAATATCCGAAACTCTCTTTATCAAACACCAGAAACCCGGCATGGCCAGGTGGTTAAGACACTTGACTCGTAATCTGAGGGTCGTGGATTCAAATCCTCGTAACACCAAACATGCTTGCCTTTTCAGCCATGATGTTGTTATAATGTGACGGTTAATCCCAATATTAGTTGGCAAAAGAATAGCCCAAGAGTTGGAAGTGGGTGACGGCTAGTGCAGATAACCCTCGTGTAGCTCTACGCGAAATTAAAAACAAACTGTATGAAATGAGAGCATTATTTGTCAAGTATGTGTATACAAAACGTTACAAAAACCTTCATGATAACCATTCATTCATCATAAAGACTTGAGAGAATAGGTATTTAATTCTTAATTCGGTCTCTTTTTAAATCTTATGAACTTTTAATCAGATATTTAAACTTTTTCTAGTCTGAGAGATCACAGTAACATCTCGTGACAAATTACATTAAAACTTTTTTGTTTTTCTGGCGTTAAGGATTTTAAACGTACTTCTTATACATTTTAGTATGAATGTAACTAAACTTTCATTATAAATAGACTGTAAACATACAAAGTATTTACCAAATTGGATTAGAAGAATAGTTGACGAGTTCAACTGAACGATACACAGCTATCTTTCATTTTGAACTTTAGATCACAGAACTATTCATTAAACCTCTGACTAAAGCAGTTACTCAAGGATTGCTTATCACTCTTATAACGTACCTACCAGGGGCGTAGATCCTGGGAGGACAGAAGTATCCATCCCCTCTTTCACTTTAGGTTTGGGGTATGGTGCATACAATCATCCCCCATACAGTTTGGTCTGTTGGATTGTTTTATTGCCTCACAGGCCTACAAATTCTCGTGTTCTTACCAATCGAATTATATAATTACGCCTAGATGTAAGCTTTTTCAGTAGCCGAAATGTACATCTTTAATATAGGCGTGCTTCTAAGCTTTTCGATCTAAGCGACAGTTCTTAAGTATCAGTCAGTAGGCCTAAGTATACATGCAAGTATCGTGGCAACCAGATTACTCTGTGACTGCATGTTTACAGCTTTCAGGTTCTCGCAATCAGAGACAACCAATTTGCAAATTGAACAGTCCACATAAATGGCTGCAAAAATCATCCCCCCATCGGTTGTAAAAAAATCTATACACCTGGTACCTAAGTAGAAAATGCAAAGTATGTTTGATTGCAGTTCGTACCGAACCTTAAACCCTTGGTTACCCAACGTTAAGCCTCACCTGGCCTAAAAAGTTAGTTCTTCTGAACATGTGGCATTCTCTTAAGAATTAGAAGAAACAAAAATAATAACTAATAAGTTTTCAATAGAATTTATTCTATAAGGAAATTAAAATATTACTTTGAATAATTAGGTTTAAAAAAACTAAAAAATGTAACTAACTTACGAAAATATATGATGATATACAATAGGTAGATAATCTATATTGACGTTAAACTACGCGTGGAGTATATTCACAAAAATAACCACAGAGAACAAACACAATGTGTACTTCATCTTTTCCCAAACAGCCTGATGATCTCTCGTGCTAGAAAAAGGTCTCGTTATAACTGAATAAAACAAATCTCGCGTATTTGATATAGTTTTAGACATTATTCTGGATTTTCACGCACAGGTCCTCAGAAACAGTCGACTCATGTCATACGCGCTACTTCTTTTACTAATTTTAACTGACCTCATAAGCCAGCTTGTACCTGGGCCCTTTGAAGTGTTCAAGAAAATTCCACATGTAAGTTCAATACTTTGAAAGTATTTTGGCATGTAATTTTCATTGTTGAAAGGGTGTCCTTACTTGAATTTTCTTTTGAATGAACAGAAACATTTGATTGCATTATTTTTGGTAACCTAGTCTTTAGTGTTTGATTTTAGCGAAATTTTATTATTAATTCGAGTATTATGTTCAATTTCTCATACAGATTTCACTTATAATAAGTGAGTTACTATTCAAAACTTAATAGATCAGGCAAGAGGTTCCCAAACTTTGCGTCCTATGACGCCTCGAGATATTTCAAAATTTCGAGGGATACAAAGCAATATCGTCATCTGTTGGACACCGCGCGAACGACTCCAGGTAATTTACAGTTTTAACATTAAATTGCGCTACATTCCTTTCGATGACGTTGTTGTTGTTGTTTTGAATTAAGCACAAAGCTACACAATGGGCTGTCTGTGCTCTGCCCACCACGGGTATCGAAAACCGGATTTTAGCGTGTTAGTCCGCAGACATACCGCTGAGCCACTGGGGGCCTTTCGATGACGTTCTCGAATGTTTCAGATTTGTTTTTGTTTACTTGTACTTTCGGCATAGTCAGTAACTTCTCGAATTTTTTCGTTTCTTAGATTTTGTTTATACACTTCTGGCCAAAATCTTAAGGGCAATGAACATAAAGAAAAAATATGCATTTTCCGTTGTTAGACACAACCACTTATTTGAGTAGAGCTTCGAGAGATGAAAATATTTGTTTAGTTTGTTTGTCTAAAATTAAGCACAATGCTGCACAATGAACTATCTTTGCTCTGCCCACTACGGGTATTGAAACCCGGTTTTTAGTGTGTAAGTCCGCAGACATACCACTGTGCCGCAGATGAAAATAAGAAAAGGGAAAATAAAAATAATAAACTTTTTAGCATTTAATAGGAAAAATGTGAACAGTTTTAAATTAGCTTAAATACCAGCTGGTTAAAAGATTAAGACCATATCAAAAAGAAGTCGTAAACAGGGTATGAAATGCCCAACAAGAGGTCTTAGTAGTGAGTTGTATGACCATCATTACCAATAACTGCAAACATTCGCTTTGGCACGGTCGATATAAAAGTTTGCAGAAGTTGTTGTTTTGTTGTTTATAATTAAGCACAAAGCTACACAATGGGCTATCTGTGCTCTACCCACCACGGGTATCGAAACACGGATTTTAGCGTGTAAGTTCGCAGACATACCGCTGAGCCACTGGGGGGCGCGTTTGCAGAGGGCTGGACTAACATGCTGGATGGTCCAAAAGAATCACGTTATTCGCCATGAAAAATTCCTTTGCCCTGCGGGCATTGTGGGTTTCAGCGTTGTCCTACTGAAAGATCCGCTCATTTCCACACAAGCGAGAGCTTTCAGTCCGTAAGGATGCTCTCTCCAACTACCAATGTAGCCAGCTGCTGTTTGACGCCCTTGTATAAACTGAATCTCCATTGTTCCATGGAAAGAGAAAGCACCCCAGATCATGATGGAATCTTCTCCACTGTATCGTATGGACAATGTCTCCGGTAGGATCTTCTTATCATGCCAGTAACGTTGGAAGCCACCTGAACCATTCACGTTAATTTTTTCTCATCAGAGAACAAAACCTTCTTCCACTTTTCTACGTGCCATGTTTGGTGATTCTCAGCAAAGTTTAACAGAGCTGTTTCGTGGTGTGGAAGTAGGCGTGACCCTTGGAGACGTTTACGGTTTTTAAAGCCTTTCTCTCGTAGATGTCTTCTTTTTCTTCTTGAGCTGCATTCCGCGTCCGTAAGGGCCTTAATCTGGTTCGACGATCAGCTGGCGTCTTACTGGGCAACCCGTCGTATCCTCCTGCTCAATGCCGGAGAAATTTTCTTGGGCCGGCCACTTGAAATTCTCGTTCCGTATCCCTCAGGGTCTTTTAAGAAATTTGCAACAGCAGTTTTACTATGCCCAGTTTTACCAGCGATGGCACATTGAGAGAGACCTTGCTTTTGCAGCTTGACAATTCTGCCACATTCAAACTCTGTCAACCTTTTAGCCTTTTCTTACCAAATTAACACAGGAGATGTCAGTAGGAGTTATTGACAATGTTAATGCTTGAACAAGAATGACTAAATTTCGTTACGTGCTTACCGATTAACGCTTCGTTTCAGCATGGTCTTAAACTTTTCACCAGCCAGTATTTAGGCTCATTGCATAGTATTCACATTTTCCCTATTGCAGTAAATTTTAAAGAAAAAAGTATTTTCCCTTTTTTTTCATCTTTCACAGCTCTACTATAATAATCGGTTGAGTCTAACTATGCAAAATGCATATTTTTCTTTATGTTCATTGGCCTTAAGATTTTGACCAGCAGTGTAAATGGCCGTCGACTCTCCTAGACCGTCAGTAATCGAAATAACTAAAGGGTGTTGTGATCAAGGACTAGGGAAGTTCAGTGAATTATTACACTGATTTTCAGTCCTTGTGCATAAAAATGGAAAGAGTTTTTCATCATTAATAAGAAGTATAGGAATGAAAAAAGGATGGCGAACTACAGGCCAGGGGCAAAATTGTAAAGAAACGGATGTGTGATGATAGTTATTTGGATTTTGGTTTTACTTCGGTAGATGCCAATCATGAAGAGCGTTCGCATTGGGTATTATGTCTTAAAGTTTTGGCTTCAGAGTGCATGTTTTCAAGTAAACTAAAACACCATTTAAAGACCAATTATTCCAACATGACTAATAAATCCCCTGATTATTTTACCAAAGTGTTAAAACAATTGAAAGAATAAAAAGATACATTTTTGAAACAAGCATCAATACAAAGTAATGCTTTGCTAGCATCCTACAAAGTGGCATATAAAATCGTGAAATGCAAAAAGCCTCACACCGTCGCAGAAGAGCTGATTTGACCGGGTGCAGTGGATGTGCTGAACATTATAGTTGGTGAATCTGCGGGAAGACTACTTTCAAAGGTGCCTTTATCAAATAACGCTATCAGTCATAGAATTCAACACATGGGCGAAGATTTCAACGATCAGCTAATTGAAAAATGAAATGGAAGGAATTCGGGATAAGGAGATGGATAGTGTTACGTATTTTTTACGTTTTAAGTTCTTCGTAGACTAAACGCAACAGAAAAACGCAGATAACAGCTTGTATAATTTATTACACTAAACTATTAACAAATATAACAGATATAACACAAATTATATATAATAACAGTGACAGATATTAAGTTATAACATTCGAAATTAATTACAAAACAAAATAATATTAGTTTCAAACTTCAAAATAAATCACAACACAAAACGGTACTGGCCTGTATCTAATGTAATGATCTAAAATTAAAGTATCAAATTCCAGTCTAGGGTGTGAATTTGGTCCCACGAAGTAATTCCGAAACAGTTCACAGTTCAATGAAATCGCCGTCTCTCAGCTCAAGCAGTAATTCAGACGTATCGTAGAGATTGACGAAATAAAATCACAACTTCCGGAGATCTAACTTCAATTACAAATCCAAGTTGAATATTCACAGCAAACACTTAATCTTTCTCAAATAACTAAAACTGATGCCTGAATCTCACTCTTATTCTTCGAATAAAACTAATGGCTGAATCTATCTTCTTTTTTCGAATAAAAATTAATGACTGATGACTCATGATGATATCTAAAACTAAACTAAACTATCGTGGCAGGGGTTCAGTTTAGAGAGAGAGAAATCAGAAGAGTTCTCTCTCCAACTGGGGTGTTCAGGAGCTTTTTAGTTCCTCTTCGTCCCCTTTCGTGAGAATTTTTGGCTTGTCCGTGGAATTTTTTGTTTTGTTTGTAATATTTCGACGCTGGAGTGGGGTATTTGTGAGAGGAAGGACGGGCAACCTGAACGAGAGCAGCAAAAGTGAGGTGAGCCAAACCTTGGCTCTAGGACGGAGTGCACCGGCGAAATGAAATTTACAGTGATTTTTCTGGGTGACGCGGTAAACGGCTCTTTTCAGGTGCGGCTGGGACCTACAGGTCCAATGCCAGAGATTTAGTTGTGGGGGGAAACAGGAGTACCCCGAGAAAACCCACTTTCACGACCTGGGCGCCGAATGATCTACCCAGGCCGTGCCCGGAAGTAGCTGGGAATAAAAAAAAATAAACTTTGTTGGTGTTTTTCCAGGAAATGTCTAGCTTCGGTCTTGTATGTCAGGTGGTAACTTTGTCTTGAACGTGTTTATGCACTTGAAACCCATTGGTGCGACTGAAAAGCGTGGTTTCGGTGGTGGAACTACTGGTTGTTCTTCGGCGTGTTGTTCTTCACTGGTCTGTGATGCTTTGTTTCTTCTCGGGAATTTGGTTTGAGATTTCTGCGTGGAGGTGGTTTGTTTTTCCGTTTGTACTGACGCGTCGGTGGTTGTCTTGGTAGAGGTTTGGGTCTGGCAGGAAGTTGAGTTCTGGGAAACTGGGATTGAGGTCTGGCATGCACTGTCCATTTTCTTACTTGACCTTGGCGTGATACTGGCCTTGGGGGTTTTCGTCATCTTGGTAGAGTTGTCTGAATCTGTCGTCGTGTTTTGTTTATTTGTATCTGGACTCGGCTGAATATTAGTGGTTTCTTGCTGGAAGATTTCAGTTGATTGTTTGTAATATCTGGGAACTTTGTTTGAAGCGTTGTTGCGCGGTTGACGATATGGGCGTTCGGCTCTAAAATGAAATATATGGTAGTAGCAGCCGTCGCGTAAAATGCAGTCGGCACTGTACTTTGACGTTGTTACTATCTTCATAAAGTGCGTGGGATGGTTACTTTTCTTCGAGAAAATTCTATGAACTGCATAAACTTTGGCTTGTATTTGGGATTCAATGGTTTGTCTGATTTCTTCGGGTTGAATAGATGGGTCGACGCCTCTCAGGAATACAGAATAAAGAGTGTCTGGACTTTTCGTGGGGGAACAACTTACTTTGAATTCAATGTTCCATGGCTGGCACAGGTAAATTTGGTCTTCGGGTTCTTTTACAAATCTCCCAGTCGGAGGCTGAGTCTCAATAGATCGCAGTATGGTGGCTGCTCTACTAAGTACGACACCCCGACCGATACCTAGGTCGTCTGCGGACGATTAAAAAGTATCCGAGCCAGCCAGGATTCGAACCTGGAATCTTCTGATCCGTAGTCAGACGCGTTATCCGTTGCGCCACTGGCCCATTGAGGAACTCAGGCGGATCGCTGGTTGGCATCGTTTATGTAACGCCATCGACGGAACGTGCAGCTCCGACGTAGGATACCTTCCCTTGCCCGACCTCCTGACCGCACTCTTCAGACTCACCCAACCGGTGGCGGCGTCCTGGTGCCCCCACATTGATATCTGTCTCTTGTCACCGTCTTTTATACCGATAGGCCTATTTCTCGAACAATCTTGCAATTTCCATACAACTCCCAAGCTATCCACGCATATCCATTCTTGCACGAGACTACACATCTAGACAGGAAGTCACCAGCACTCATTTACAAACATGTGATTGGTCTACTTAATTCGAGAAAGTTCTAAAATGTTACCCTAAATAAATAACATATTTTAGTTTAAACTTCGAAACAATAATATCAATATGGAAAAAAAAATGAATAATACAAATGAAAATTCAAACACAATACGACATGTTGTCGTTTACAAAATATTTACACATATACATAACAATAGTAACAAGAATGCTCACGGTTTGTGGATGGTGACGAAACTGTAGAAGACTTTCTCGTTTGTAAAAGTATCATTGCAGGTACAAAAGTTCAAGACTTATTTGAGATTCTTGACACTTTTATGTGTGAAAACAACTTAGACTGGACTAAGTGCATTGGTGTTTGTACCGATGGTGGTTGCTCTATGTATGGCTATTATGGAGGATTGTAGACACTCATATAAAGCAAAGCTTTTTGTGCACTTTGGACCCACTGCATAATCTATAGGGAGGCCCTTGCATCAAAGCTCCTGAGTCTTCCATGGAACCTAGTCCTGGAAAGTGTGTTAAAAGTGGTGAATTTATAAAAACTCACTCATAGAAGTTAGGTTTTCAGCGGTTGCTGTGATAGAAAGCAAGTGTTGCACAAAAATCAATGTGGAACAGGAAATGAGGATGGTGGTGTCCAATCTGATTCCAAGATTTGAGAAGCTGTATAGCACCCAACAGGCTCACATATTCCATAAGTAATTGCAGTTATTTAAAAATGAAATAAAAATATTGTTTTTATTTTCAATTTACGTGTATTATTCTTTCAAACGGTATTAAGTTGTTAGGACATAAATACCTTAGTATTAGATTGTTTGGACCAAACTACTTAATAAACTGTTTGGTTTTCATTTTTGCCTATGAGCGCCGTGAAGAAAATTGTGAAGACACTAAGAGCGCCGTGAACCGAGAAGGTTTAGGATACGCTACATTAACTAATAGAGCTACTTCGTGACAAGAAGCTCTAGTCTGGAGTTTACTCTAACTCTGAAATTTCCAGCCTCCAGGATTGCTCCAACTCTGAAATTTCTTGTCTCCATGATTATTCTAACTATAAGGTTTTTTGTTTCCAAAGCTACTCCGACACTATAATTTCAGCCTTCATGGCTACTCTGATCAGATGTTTCAGACAAAATAGACATCACAATTTTTAAACTTGTGCTAGGGTATCTGACTTTAAACGAAACAGCAGCTATCTAGATCTTTTTGAGGTGAAAACACAAGGCTGTTAAATATAGTTTGCTATCATATAACAACAGAAACAACACTCTCACTATTTTTGCTTTCGTATCTGTTACTTTTAATTATTATTCAAGCAACTATTGGTTTCCTAATTCCGAAGAACTAAAATAAATATATACTTTGACACAACATTCTTAGGTGGAAAAGGATTATTTTCTCTAATACTTTTATAACAACTATCAAAGAAATAATAATGAAACAACAATGTGAAGACCATCTGTTTAGAGTATTATTATTATTAGTTATATTCAACAACCAACCATAACATGTATTGAAATATCTTCATAATTACCTCATTGATTTGTTTCATTAGTTTCTTTAAAGCAGCAGCTTTGTCATCCAGGACTATTATTGCAAAGTCAAAGATACATGAAAAGACCATCAAATCTAGTTCATGAATGATAAAATCAAATAAGTTACAAGTTGCACAGTACAGTTCACAATAAATAAAGTGTTTATAATATTTATACTTTGCATAAAACAGGTCACAATGAAAAATTGGTTTTTGCGTTGCACAGTAAAGGTCACAAATATTCAATTCTCTAACGTTACATTTGTGTGGAAGCACCACCAGGTTCGTGAAACTTCTTAACAGCTACTCTCAGCAATACTGTAATTTTCTACTTCAATAGTAACATCAGAGTTAGTTATTACATGTTCATTAACCATAAATTCCATTCTAAAATTTATTGGAAAAGCCTTTCTTGTCATACCAGATTTTAAACCAATCTATTACGAAATACACGAGATATGAAATCTCAAATTTTGAATAATTTTTAACTTTTTTTATCTTGAGAATATGGAAAATTGATTTGATATCAAAACATACTTAACTTTATGAATTATTTTAAAACTGTGTACGCTGATAGATCTTACAACCTGGAATTGTGTGTCAAATATTGTCTGAATATAAGCCACATGTGCAAAGCTATTCAACAAAAACCACTCAAATTTGACCAAAGTTTTTGCTCATGCCTACCATAAAGTCACGTGAGTTATCAGATTATAATTTTTACTAACGGTTCACCCAAGAGTAAACGTGGACAATTTTTGTCATTCAAATTAAAGATGGCTGATTTAGAGCAGCAAACCTATAGGGTGGTTTGTTATTTTTTTTAAAGTTTGCGCACAGTTACTCGAGTGCTACCTGCCCTAATTTAGTAGTGTAAGACTAGAAGATAGGCAGCTAGTCATCACCATCCACCAGCAAATAGTGGGATTGACTGTCACATTATAACGCCCCCACGGCTGAAAGTGTGAACATGTTTGGTGTGATGAGGATTCTAACCCGCGACCTTCGGATTACAAGTCGAGTGCCTTAACCACCTGTCCATGCCGGGCCATTCTATAGGGTGAAAGGACGTGCAGGTACATAAGTATTGGTTAGGCCAAGTAAACTAAGTAGCTTCAAGCTCAAGTTTTTAAAAGAATCGTACAAGTGGACAATTACTATTCATTATTCACTGCCAAATTTTAAGCACAGATTTACTAAATTTTATAAAATTATCCTAATTAAGATACATTTATGATCCACGAGCTTCTAACCACACTCCCAAAATCAATGATTTTTTTCATGTAAAAAAAATATTGTATTTCGTCATTTCATACCTGTTATCTTATTTGCTTTCTTTTCATATCGTATCATTTTCACATTCTCAAAGAAAACCAAACTTCTTACCATTACATTGCTCTCATATTTTCATGGTAATCTAGTAGAAAGTCCTCTTTAACTTGTACAACTTAACTGAATTTATTTTGTATCTCAATTCAGCCTGGATGAAAAGTGCACCATCCAAGTCTGTGCTCACAAATAATAATAGTGATGTATTACCGTAAAAGGAAACAGAAACTCTTGAATATTTAAGGAATTTATTGGTTAGAAATGTCAACCTGTATATATAAATGTCAGTAACAGATTTTTTAATATATAAAACTTAAAAAAATTATCTTATCTGCATAAAAGTAGCTCGAAAGATATTCTTTGGTAAAGCTTGTTTGTTTTGGAATTTTGCACAAAGCTACTCCAGGGCTATCTATGCTAGCCGTCCCTAATTTAGTAGATGTAAGACAAGAGGGAAGGCAGCTAGTCATTACCATCAACCGCTCACTCTTGGGCTCCTCTTTTACCAACGAACAGTGGGATTGACCGTAACATTATAACGCCTATACAGCTGGGAGGGCGAGCATATTTAGCGCGACTCGGATGCGAACCCGCGACCCTCAAATTACGAGCGCATGCCTCAACGCGCTCAGCCATGCCAGGCCTCTTTGGTAACGCGTTTCTGAAAAATGACGAAAGTACTATAACAAAGTTACATTCTATATTCCCTTAAGTAAATATTTAACTACTTTTATTTGTTTGTTTGAAATTAAGCACAAAGTTACACAATGGGTGTTATGTAAATGTCGTGTAAATATTTTGTAAATGACAACATGTCGTGTTGTGTTTGGATTTTCATTTCTATTATCTATGTTTCCATATTTATATTATTGTTTCGAAGTTTAAACTAATAAAATATGTTGTTATTCATTTAGGGTAACATTTAGAATTTTCTTGAATTAAGTAGACCAATCACATGTTTGTAAATGAAGTGCTGGTGACTTCGTGTCTAGACGTGTAGTCTCGTGCAAGAACGGACATGCGCGGATTGCTCTGGAGATCTGTAGAAATTTCGCGGTCTTTCGAGGAGTTTAGGCCTACAATATATAAACAGACGAAGATGCGAGAGATATAAGAGAGATTCAGACATCAGTTTTTATTCGAAGAAAAAGAGGAGAGTCAGACATTAGTTTTATTTCAAAAGAAGAGAGTCAGTTATTTGAGAAAGATTAAGTGTTTGCTGTGATAATTCAACTTGGATTTGAGACTGAAGTTAGATCTACGGAAGCTGTGATTTTATTTCGTCAATCTCTACGATTCATCTGAATTATTGCTTGTGCTGAGAGTTTGCGAATTTAATGAACTGTGAACTGTTTCTGAACTTCTTCATTTAAGCTTCGGAATTTCTTCGTGGGACCAAATTTACACTCTAGACTGGAATTTGAGACTTTCATTTTAGATCATTATATTAGATACAGGCCAGTACCATTTTGTATTGTGATTAATTTTGAAGTTTGAAACTAGTATTATTTTGTTTTGTAATTAATTTCGAATGTTATAACTTAATATCTGTCACTGTTATTATATAATTTATGTTATATCTGTTATATTTGTTAATAGTTTAGTGTAATAAATTATACAAGCTGTTATCTGTGTTTTCTGTTGCGTTTAGTCTACGAAGAACATAAAACATAAAAAATACGTAACAATGAGCTATCTGTGCTCTTCCCACTATGAGTATCGAAACTCGGTTTCTAGCCACTGTGCCACTTTAAATCCACTTGCGTCCTTTTTCTCCGACTGAAAGTTATGTTTCTTATTAAAGTAAAATTCCGAAATTTTTAAACCATTATTTTTTGTTAAATTATTTTATAATTTCATTATGTTTTATGACAAGTTTAAACGCTCATGTAAATTACCTAACTCACCGTGGACTTTCAAACAAATTATAAATAAAATAATCTTTTTTCTCGTATGTGCAGCTACTGAGGACAAAAATGTTTGTTTTTCTTTAAAAATTCGTGGGAAATATTTTGCAGATATAAAGTATTATTTGACGTAATTACGATCCATTCGTTCGAGTAATTCAACTTAAACAGAACTGATACTGCAACATTGAAACACTCTTGAAGACTACTATTCCACCATAAATTCTTGTAGGAGAGCCCAAGTAAATGTTGCGGTATACACATGAAAACAGATTAGCCAACATTTTCCGCAATATCTTCATATCACTCACTATATTTGAGACTACTTCATTGTGTTAGACCTGATGTGGCCAAGTGGTTAGGACGCTCGGCTTATAAAATGAAGGTTGCGGGTTCGAATCCTTGTCACACCAAACATGCTCACCCTTTATGCCCGTGGGAGCGTTATAATGATACAGTCTATCCCACTATTCGTTGGTTAAAGACTAGCTTAAGAGTTTGGCGGTAGGTGGTGATGACTAGCTCTCTTCCTTCCAGCGTTATACTGCTAAATTTGGGACGGCTAGCGCAGATAGCCCTCATTTAGCTTTGTGTGAAATCCAAAAACAAACAAACATCATTACTACTTTCGTCAACAATGCAGTCGATAAGGACAAGGTATTCCTAATAGTGTAATACTTTCTTATTCATAAAAAAGAACTTTCAACTGGTTGTGTTAATATCAGTAAGTCCACGACTTAAAAAAATACAGTGATGATGCGTATCAAAAAATAGTAATAATTAACATTACAATTGAAAGTCACTATTTTCTATGGTTATAAATGAGTTAAAAGAATGTCTAATGATTTAATTTTCAAACAGAAATTTGCTCATCGTGAACTGTCGACAAGACATTAAGGAAGTTCTAGACCAGAAAGAAGACTTGGTATTGTGAAACCTTTGTACATAGATCATTATTTATTATAACCGTTATTGTAAGTTCTATTGTATATTAAAATATATTTGTATTAAAAAGAAACTGTGTTTGTTTTATGAATTTCGCGCAAAGCTACTCGAGAGCTAAGTGCGCTAAGTGTCCCAAATTTAGTAGCGTAAGACTAGAGGGAAAGCAGCTAGTCATCATCACCCACTGCCAACTTTTGGGCTGCTCATTTACCAACGAATATTAGGATTGACCGTGACATTGTAATGCCCCCACGGCTGAAAGGGCGAACATATTTGGTGTGACGGGGATTCGAACCTACGACCTTCGAATTACTCCAACTCTTTTCATGGAAAGGTGGGTCAGAGTTAATTGATAAGTATAAGGGGCTCATAAAGTCATTTAATTAAAAGAGGTATAACTTAATTGTATCAGGGATACTTTCAACAATTAATTGTAGTGTTGAAGTTATAAGGAGATCACTAGGGCTGAAAGCTGGGCTGATGTTAATATGCAAAGATAAGCAGATTGGCTGTTTGGACTTGTGAGAACAGTTTGACAGGAGAAGGGAGCTTTTTGAATTGATGGTTTACATATAAATAGGATTAGGGGTTGGATTGTTTACAAGCGCTATCAACTCAGCTACAATGGGAATTTTAAACTGGGACTACACAGTGGTGGTGAGGGCCATGGAAAACTAAAAGAAGAAAATGATATCATGGGCACAAAATATAGAAGTAGTTCTAAATGTTGTATATGATAATACACAGACTATATGATATCATGTAATTATACAGTTGATTTTAACTTGCTCATATAGTTCATGTACATAAATATCGAATTGTGGTATCTTGTTCACTCCACCATGAATGTCTCTGTTACCATCGTGCTTATTTTCAATGTTTTTGTCACTGTTTAGACAAAAATATAACAGCTGGTGATGAGAATTATGATAAGAATTCAAATATAAATACAATATGAAATGTTTTGTTGTGTGTATTAGCTAAAAATAAATAAAAACCTGTCTTTATTGGGATGCACAAACATTGTTTCAATCGCCTGGCTCTATGGTTGTAATGATCTACATGTTTTATGGCCTAAGCATCTGTTCAACTATATCTTCATATTAACTTCTAGTGTTAACACCAAATAATTATGTAGGGGTGATTGTAACAGTAACTTCATTGACTGTATGGAAAGTTATGATCTGTAAAACCTGAGATTCGTAAAAAGAGAAACTACAAAATTATTAAGCCTAATTGGCAGGCTGATGTATCAGTTACTGAGTATCCTAACACATTCAAGGAAGCTGTCAGAGGAAGCATGTGCCAGTTTATTTCAAATATTAAGTAAACATCAAAATTCTAAGTTTACTATGATTGCTGGAAGGTTTCATTATTTTGGAAGAGATCATTAAAATAAATCAATATAAGCCTAATTTTGTCAACAGTTTATTAAATTGTAATGGAAATATGGAGTGAAATCTGACATGATAAATATTTTTCTGCATTTCACAGTTTTGTTTCATGGCCTGGAATAGATTCAGGCAAAGAAAATCAAGTAAAAGATGTATGGGTTGCAATTTTCATCCAAGCTACTGATTTGTGTTCACATTGATTTTGCAGGCCCTTTTATGGGATCTCAGTTTCTGATCAATGAAGACTCATTTTCAAAACAGCCTGAGGTTATTGGAATGAAATCAATATCAGCACACCAGACCATCTTTTCAGCTAAGAAACGAAGTTAAATGCAAATTGTAAATGACAAAAAATTAAATTAAAAAAAGAGGAAGTCAATAAGTTCATCAAAATCAATAGCATAAAACACATGAAATCAGCACTTTATCCCCCCAAATACCAACAGATTGACAGCATGCTTTCTGCATTCATTCAAGGTGTCAATGAAAGCTAATAAAATAATTCTGGCATTATACGAAAAAAATTGCTCAAATTTTTGCTGACTTATTGGTGTACACCTTATTCAACAACAAAGAAACTACAAGCAATGATGTTATGTGATAATAATTTACAAACCAAATTGTCACAGGTGGAACGACACATTCGAAAAAGGGTATTAAACAAACAAGAGTCTATGGTAATGTAATGTACTGAAAAATCTAAAACATTTTCACAGGGGCAAATTGTAATGATGAACGATTATCAGCAAGATTAACCACCACTGACCCTAGGAACTTTAAAGCAAAGTACAGGTCCAGTCCAATTTAAAGTTAGAGTTGAAGATTCTGTGTGGAGTATACATGAAGATCGGATGTAAAATGCTGAAGAAACTGTGCAATAAAAACAAACTTCAAATAGTTATGATATTCCATTTCGATCTGAAATAGCTTCAAATGAATTTAGCTTAAGTCAGCAAGAATCGATTATTTTACCTATTCCAAAACCAACTAAATGAATAAGTAGTAGAATCGTCAAGACACTCATTATATTTATAAGCTTTTTGTTTCATAAGTAATTGTTAGTGCATATGTAAGATCAGTAATTTACAGTTTGTAAGAGCTCAATAATCCCGATAACTCACGGCAAGATATTGAATCTTACTTCATTGTTATTCATGTAACTACCTAGTTCTTCATTTGATAATAAATAAACTTCTAGTAAATTACATTTATTCATATTCCATAACAATCCACAAAACACTTATAAGTGGCATTTCATTCTGTTAAGACTTTATAACTACTGAACGTTTTAATATCATTGTGCTTATCTCCAGTATATTTTTTGCTTTTTAGACAAGAACATACATTAATAATAGTTTAATTGTTACTATTGTAATGCTAGAAGTATGATAAATAAAATAGAAACCTTTAGAGCGCTGGTAGTAAATTAACGTAATTGGAATAAATGAAACAGTTGAATATAGACAGTTTTGAGCAGAAAAATTTCTTTGAAATAAAAGGTCATAGGTTATTTACTAAAGGGAAATAGAGAAATTTATTTATATGTGAAATGTGAGTTACACCTTTTTGAAGTTGAGAATATAAAAGATAATAGCAAGGTGATTCAATATATTTGGGTCCTGTTAGTGGATATAAAGGAGAAAAGATTTTTGATGGTAATTTGTTACAGATCACCACATGATACTTATAAAGTTAATGAGAAACATTACAGTGAAATGAAGATTTTGGCTGTTAATGAAGTCGTAATAGCATAAGCAAACATAAATTCAACTTAAAGTAGCATTTTTGTAACATGATCCATTCTCATGATTTTTGAAACGAATTCTCACATGTAATATTTTTTGCGCAAATATAACCTTAAAACCATTAAGTACGTAGGTCAATCTTAAGATGGCGGCTAGAAATCATGGTTGTGGTTTGGGTTAGTCTTCTTTCATTTCGTGACAAATTTTAGGCTAACGTTAGCAAAGATGAAGAAAAGCTTATTAAAACGATATGCTCAGTTATGATTTTTCATTGTGACTTCTTGAAACATTTCAGTGATGTCTTTTTGTTATTTTTGATGTACCGTTATATTTTTATTTTTTTCTGATTGTAACATGTATTTTGTAAAAATTATGTACATTATAATTGTTGTATATTAACTTCTGATCAAACTCGAGAGAAGCTATTCTAAAGAAGCAGAAGTATAGTTGATGCAATGTTCAAACTGTATTACTTATATTTACGAAAACAGAATGCATTGTTTCACTACTTAACTAAAAATTCAGAAATAGAATTAAAACAGGCCAAATACTAGTATACTAACTTTTAATAATTTAAACCAAAGACCTCGACTGGATTCAACGAGTTAATATCAACTTGTCTGCAGTTAAACGTCGAGCGGAGGCTATACCTACTCGCCGAGCTGTGAAGAAAGAATGTCAGGTGTGGCAATAACGCTATTACTTTAAAATAGTTATCGTATTATAACATTGTAATTAGGTTACGTCTTGTGAATCTGTATTATGCACTTTAAATATCAACACAAATATATTAAAGGAATTTATTCAACCAAATAGTAATAATATGGGTTATCTTAGGGTACACATTACATAATAATAGTAATTATTAAAGTACTTTTATCCAATTTATAGGATACTTTTCTTTGAATTTTAGTGCTTCTCCAGTAATGGATTGATGTAATATTATACATTCATTTGTTTTATTTAGTTTTCTTAAGAATGGTGAAATGGAAACTACCCTAGTGATGCCACAGATTTAATTCATTTAGCAAATATTTCAAATTTCCTTCAGAGCTGTGAACAAACAATTATGTAAACAATCTTCAGTGGAGTCTTGAGTGCATTTCTTCTTGTTATTAATTCACAAAATGTACCTGGCCACTCTGCAACAGTGAAACATTCAAATTAGCATTTGAGACCAATTTCAGTGTGAAGCCATAACCTAGGCAACTTGATGATAGGGGTTTCAATGATATTTGAATAATGAAAATAAAACCTTCACACATCCTTGGATTCCAAGTCACATATTAGATTATTTGGACTAAAAGTTTAATTATTTAGTTCATAATTAATTAAAAGTAATTTGAATCATATACATGCAAATTAACCTTTCACTTAATGCTACTTTTCATTTGGAACAATGTTAACAAAATGTCAGTGATATATTGCTTTATCTGGTAGTGTGATACAGTATGACACCCATGTCAAGGCAAGATAAAATGTACTTCCATTAATGTTCATCCATTTCTAACTCTTATACATGTATTCACAAAGGTAAATTTAATACAAATTATCAGTAATCACATGTTAATAAGGAAATACAAGCTTATTTCTGTACCTATAAAAAAATAGGTGAAATTTTGAAATTGCATTGGTTGTAAGCTTCAAATACTGTGATTGACAGGTGCATATCAGTAGTATATTCTATCTATTCTGCCACATGCCATGATATAGCTGATATGTCGTTCCTAGCTGCACTCAGTGATACGATGTATAGCAAACTGTTGTCAGGACAGTGCTTACAACTGATGGCATAATGAAGGGCAATACATAGCTGTTCATAATTTCCAGTTATCAATTTTTTATATGCTAAGATTAAATTGGACAGATATCCATGTATTGATTTATTCATCATGCACTCTACAACACCAAGTTTACTGTATACCCTTGTTCCTGTCAATTCAGTGACTGAAAAGAATTTTAAATGGTTTTAAAGTCTTGTGTGTTTTGAAATAGTAAATGTTTGTGGGTCCAGTGAAACTGGCCAAATCAAAGAAGAGCATGAAGAAAGGTACTGTTTGATGTATTACTGAACCTTATTGGTCCAGTCAATTTGAACCGTCACCTTAGTTTCAGTTTTAACATCTGCTCATTGATTGCTGACAGTTGACATACAACAGCTTTAGTGATTTTTGTAATGTTTTTTAAAGCTAATTTCAAATTAGTGGAAGTATAGTTGCCTTGAAATAAATCATGCAAATTCAACATGTATTAGAGCTGTAGGTATTTTCAGTTTAATGTTTAGTGTGCATCAGTTAGTAATTTATTTATGTAGAATTTATATATTTACAACTGCCATGTTTCTGTGGCTGGAAATTATAATTCTCTGGGACTACTTAATAATAATATGATCTATCATTGGAATATTTTTTTATTTCTTTTGAAGCCTAAGCTAAAGAGTACATTATGAAATTAATAATTATATTATCAAAGATTTTTAGATCTCCAACTGGGGTACTTTATCTTTAATCAGCTGCAAACTTAAAGAAACATCAAACATAATTGGATTTATTTCTATGGATATTTGTCTAAAGAATTCTTTACATCATTTATACAACTATAAGACTATTTGGCTTTCAACTTGGATTGTTTCCTGTGGTAATCCAGTTAGTTTATTGTACATTTAAAAAAAATTATTTGAATTAAAATGTATTTTAAAGCTGCTTACGATTAAGATTTTTTTAATTTTATATGTACTCACTTAGTGCTATTAATTTTATTAACTGAGTTTGGTTCATTTGTGATAGTATAGCTTATGTACGATATTGATAAATTTGACATTCATTGGTATTATAAAGAATTAATGCTTTTATTAATGATAAAATCAGTTTTCAGTCTTTTGTATTAGTACTTCAAATCAATTTTACTATTTGTTTCTTCAACACTTCCTTAATATTTCAGGCTGCCTGGCTTTTGAAAGCTATTTCTTGTATTGATTTAACAACATTATCTGGAGATGACACCTTCACAAATGTCCAGAGATTGTGCCACAAGGCTGTTCATCCTGTCAGACAAGATCTGTGTGATGCTATGGATATGGACCAGAAAAGTTAGTTTAAAATGATATGTATTTATGATAATTAATACTTTTTACTTGGTTTGACCAGAATTCAGTACAATGTCCGATATCAACATGTACACACAAGTATTCTTGCAAAAGTTATTTGAATCTTTAAAATCTTTTCCTATATCTAATATATCAGTACTAGAACTGGACAATTAACATGATTAATATTCTGAATTACTTTTATTGATGTCACATAACATAATCAATGAAAAGAAATTGCAATTAAATCAATTTATGCCATAAAAGTTATCAACTAATTCAAATTAATGTTTCCATTTATTACTATTAGCTGGATATACCAGTACCTTGGATGGAATTTATGCAAATCTATGATTAATGAAAGGTTATCTTAGGACATGAAAAGTTGTTTCCTTTATATATACTGTTATGTGAATGTCGTGTAAATATTTTTTAAACGACAACATGTTGTGTTGTGTTTAAATTTTCATTTCTATTATTCATATTTCCATATTTATATTATTGTTTCGAAGTTTAAACTAATAAAATATGTTGTTATTCATTTAGAATTTTCTTGAATTAAGTAGACCAATCATATGTTTGTAAATGAAATGCTGGCGACTTCGTGTCTAGACGTTTAGTCTCGTGCAAGAACAGACATGCGCGGATTGCTCTGGAGATCTGTAGAAGTTTTGCGGTGTTTCGAGGAGTCTAGGCCTACAATATATAAACAGACGAAGACGCGAGGAAGAAAAGAGAGTCAGACATTAGTTTTATTTCAAAAGAAGAGAGTCAGTCATTTCGTTTGAGAAAGTTCAAGTGTTTGCTGTGATTATTCAACTTGGATTTGTGACATAAGTTAGATCTACGGAAGCTGTGATTTTATTTCATCAATCTCTACGATTCTTTCGAATTACTGGTTGTGCTGAAGGTTGACACGTCCGGGCAGATCGAAAAAATTGAAGGAGACAAATTTGTGACGTTCATCGGAGGCAACGTGAAAAGAACTTCGTCGAATTTATTGAACTGTGAACTGTTTCTGGACTTCTTCATTTAAACTTCGGAATTTCTTCGTGGGACCAAATTCACACCCTAGACTGGAAATTGAGACTTTCATTTTAGATCATTATATTAGATACAGGCCAGTACCATTTTGTATTGTGATTAATTTTGAAGGTTGAAACTAATACCATTTTGTTTTGTAATTAATTTTGAATGTTGTAACTTAATATCTGTCACTGTTATTATATAATTTATGTTATATTTGTTAATAGTTTAGTGTAATAAATTATACAAGCTGTTATCTGTGTTTTTCTGTTGCGTTTAGTCTACAAAAAACATAAAACATAAAAAATACGTAACAATGCTTTTAAAAACAACAAAATGCCTGTAGACACAGCAAAACACAAAATGTGAAACTGCGAATTTAGTTTTATCTCCTCATGGACCTAACAAACCTTCATGCCAAATCTGGTGAAGACCCATCAACAGGAGCAAAGTAGTTGGGAAAAAACAAAAACCTGCAAAACATTCATATATCCACACTCTGAAAAGTATTTAAATGGACATACAACAGACAGTACTATTATATTTACATGTGGGAAGTATTCTTGAAATCATATCTGCTTTTGAGAATGGAGAAAAATAAAATTCTCCCTGATGGAAAGTAGAGGCTAAATGTAAAAATTATGACCACTACTGCAAATCTACATGCATGCAGGAAAAAGATTTTGCAAAGTTGGGGGTTGCACATTACATTATATGAAAAAAAATTTTCTACTGTTATGTAAGTAAGTGTTCCATTGTAGTGTGGTTTTTTTCATTATTCCAACTATCCATGTGACCATAAAATTGCCATTATGATTTCTCATTAATTCTAGTTGATCATCTGAATTGGTTAACCACATGATGGTTAACATTTACCAAATTTCACTGGTTATTCAGTTTTAACAGAATACGTATATTCACATTAATTGAAATATATTTGAAAAATATTGTTACAAATAAAGTGAATGATTTAGCTCTAGAGATTCAGAAAATGCAGTAGCTGACTTCTTTTACAAGAATCTTCTGGAAAAAGCAAGGTAACAAAAAGTCAGTTGATCTATCAAGTTAACCCTTCACAAGTTAGTATTAATTTTAAAAAAATGGCAATAATTTGTGTTCATCTCTCTCACATACACACACAATTTGTTTTTTGTACACACAAGCTATAAAAACTAAATCGTTTCTAAAATGAATTCCTTCATTGAAATTTCTTTTTGTGTGTCATTTGTACAAAATTGTAAGTAATTAAAAATTTGATTTAGATTATTAATTTTGGTAAGCCTTGAATTGCCTTATTTCATCTTAGTGTACGTGTGATTCAGTATATTCAACTTACTTCAGTTGTTATTTTAAACAAACCATAAAACTGTCATTTTGTATTTTTTTCCCAAAGGTTTAACTGTAGCTGCAGTGTGTGTTTATCCTGCAAGAGTTGCTGACAGTGTAAAGTCCCTTAAATTCTTAGGAGCTAAGATACCAGTAGCTGCTGTAGCTACAGGCTTTCCAACAGGTCAATATCCTTTGGAGACAAGATTAGAAGAGATCAAAAGAGCTGTTGCAGATGGAGCTCAAGAAATAGACATTGTAATTAACCGAAATTATGCCCTCGGAGGAAACTGGGAAGGTGTGGGACCTTTTTCAGCCTAATCTATCACTTTCAATATGAATATTAGTTTTGAAAATAAGAAAAATTTACAGTAAGTGGTATAAATGTTCCATTTTGCTTTTGTTTTAAGAGGCTATGGTTTGTACTATGATTCTGCAAAGTTTATACAGATTATTTATAGAGCTTCATTCAATATATATATCACTGATTGGAACTTTCATTTCTTATCATTGTAAGTTTGACAGCAGGTAGAAGATTGATTGCTAGTTACAACAGTCATTAGTTATGATGATGTTAACCTACAAACAACAAGAAATCATTTGGTCCTTCAAGTTTGTTCCCCATTTCATACCCTCTCTTTACTTTCAGGAAATCATTGATTCCCTTCTTAGACTATTTAGAATACTGTCTCCACTGTTGTCAACATAAACTTATTTCACAATTTAGTAATCTAGTTAGTAAAATGATTTTTATAACTGGAGTTTATCCTATCTTTTTCAAATTTCTACATTCGTTTCCCTTCATCCTATCATCTTCAGAATACAATACAAAGTAATGAGAGTTTTTAATCCTACATATCCTTCGGATAAGCTTTTAAACTTCAGTAAAATTCTCTTACCTTTCTTTACTCAAAATTTACTAGATTGGGTTGGAAGCTTCTTAGTTTGAGGCCACTAGTGAGTGTATTAGTGCACATTGGATGGTTTGATTTTTACATTATTTAATCAGGATATTTTATTCTATGTATACAATGTTATATATTTGAAAAGTGCAGATGATAACTGTGTTTATGTACCTCATATTGAACAGGTATATACAAAGAGGTGCAAATGATGAAAGAAGCATGTGGAGCTGCTCATATGAAAACTATTATAGCTGCTGGAGAGCTGGGTACAATGACAAATGTATACAAAGCAAGTATCGTCTGTATGATGGCAGGTAGCTAGCAGCAGTAATTAATTGGCCATAATTGTTGCATTTTGATAATTTTAAGCTATCATGTCAGTAAGCTTTGTTGAAGTTAGGTCTATAATTAACAAGAAGAAGACATTAAAATTATTTAATAAATATGAAGTCCATCATAGATTTTATGAAGAGAAATCACTTGGCCAAAGAGTTGGAACACACATCTCTCAATTAGTGCAACTGAAATATAAATGCACGTAAGGTAGGATATGCACAAGTAATATCTGTTTATGGTTTTCTAGTTCCACATTTTATCAATGAAATTTGCTAATAAAATTAATAACTTGGGTTATACATTGCATCTGTGTGCAAAATTATAGATTTTATTTTAACAACAAGCAAAGGATGAACAGAAATAAATATTACTAAAGATAAAAGTTGAAGATCTTTTATAGTATATTTCATTTGTTATAACACATATGATTGGCAGAATACAGTGAAATGTCTACATTTCTCCTGAGATGATAACTTGATCAAATGTTAGCTCCATAGTATCTTGTGTATAATCACTTTATTGTTTAAGTAACTTTATATCAAGTATTGAGTAATTTTTCTATAACAATATGCATTTAACCCATTTTGAGGGCCTTATTATAAAATAGATGTGCTCATACACATACACATACACATTCGTGCATGTTAAATATTTATACTATAACGTTTAAAACAGTATGTATATCGTCACAAACTTTCAAGACTTTTAGTAAACATTACAAATCTTTTATACATAGTAAACTATAATTTTAATGAAGTATATTTCATCAGTATATCAAGTCTATTTTGTTACTAGTCTGAGTTATTATAAACGTTATTATTAAAAAAATATCTTTCATCTCTAAAATATCCAAAATGCTAAATACATTTCAAGTACATGTTTTTAGTAAATCTTTATATTTTAGCTGCTATTTTCTCTACCCTAACAATATACAGAATCCATGAATGAATGACTTTTTAAGAACCATAAAAATTAGGAAATAAATAACTTGCCTTGTTTTTTGTAATTCTAGAATGACTACAAATTATAAAATAAAATCTCAAGTGTTTTGTCTAAATAGCTCATATCTTGTAATATTATACATTTATAAATATATTATTTTGGCTATTTAGCCATTGCTGACTAACATAATAGAATGATGTAGCTCTCATGCACTCATGTTACTAAATCCAGTAATATGAAGCTGACCTTTACAAAGTGACCTATTTTGACTATGTTTCAGTGGACTAATATTTGGTAAAGTACAGTTGTATTTAAGTTAAAATACACACACACACACACATGCACACAATTTGTGTGTGTGTGTATATATATATATATATAATTGTTACTTACAAACAAGCTTTTAAACATATTTTTCTTAAAACATGGAACAGTGGATAAAGAAGTAAAACAAACAATTATCTCCTATAGGTACAAATTTTATACTTGTTTGCTGTTTGCAATAGATTCTTGCCTTATAAATTTGACCTGTAGAGGATGTTAAATGAAATTTTTATATATATACACTTGAAATAAGCAAAAATCGTAAATTACATATCAGTATTATTCAATTCCACTATAATTTATCAATCTTTGTTACTACTAAGTTGTATTTGAGTCTAAAAAAAAAGACTTAAGAGAATATGAAATTTTGAATTCACTAAAAACTTTCTTTACTATCTTGTATCAAAAGAATAAGACTGATGCTCTGATAGTTAAAATGACTGAGAAAACTACTAGGGGACATTCTGAGCTCTTGTTTGATTATTCACGTGTCATAGACAGAAGTAGGAAAATGTTTCTAAAAATCATAATATGTGGACTGGGATGTTGCATTTAATTTAGTAAATGTGGTGAGATCTAAGTAAATATTCTAGCTTGTCAGTATTGGTTATGTCAGTTTCTAACTTGTACAAAATACACTGGTGAGATCTCAATAAATATTCTAGCTTGTCATTATTGGTTATGTCAGTTTCTAATGTGTACAAAATACACTGGTGAGATCTCAATAAATATTCTGGCTTGTCAGTATTGGTTATGTCAGTTACTAACTTGTACAAAATACACTGGTGAGATCTCAATAAATATTCTAGCTTGTCATTATTGGTTATGTCAGTTTCTAATGTGTACAAAATACACTGGTGAGATCTCAATAAATATTCTGGCTTGTCAGTATTGGTTATGTCAGTTTCTAATGTGTACAAAATACACTGGTGAGATCTCAATAAATATTCTAGCTTGTCAGTATTGGTTATGTCAGTTTATAACTTGTACAGAATACACTGGTGAGATCTCAATAAATATTCTAGCTTGTCAGCATTGGTTATGTCAGTTTATAACTTGTACAAAATACACTGGTGAGATCTCAATAAATATTCTAGCTTGTCAGCATTGGTTATGTCAGTTTATAACTTGTACAAAATACACTGGTGAGATTTCAGTAAATATTCTAGCTTGTCAGTATTGGTTATGTCAGTTTATAACTTGTACAAAACTATAGGATTTATATTTTGACATCACAAACATCCAATTTGAAGTAGTGCTACATTCAACATACCATGTGACACATGGTGTGTTTGTTTTTCTATTTATTTTTAAATTAAGAAAATAACTAATGTACAGTATAGAAATTTTGATTCAATTTATAATTTTGTCCCAGGTTTATAGACAAATTTATAAAATAGCTGTTCAAAATTTGAATGCAAGTGAACAAACACAATGATGTGGCCTTTTACTCATGACTCGTGTTGATAGCGTCATTGTTTTTATATATATAATATAAGCATAGATATTTTAATTGTGTAGAAAGTAGGTAAGAATAGTTTTTAATTACAGAAATATACTTATGAAAACTATTTATTGATTTTTTAAAACTTAAATATTGCTTCATGAATATTTTTAAATCAGGTGCTGATTTTATTAAAACCTCAACTGGTAAGGAAACAGTGAATGCAACTCTTCCAGTGGGTCTTGTGATGACCAGAGCAATTCGAGATTATTACCAAGTCACAGGATATAAGGTAGATTTACACCTTTCTCATATACAACTGAAGAATGTGGTTTATTTTGCAAAATATTTGTGAGGTAATTGCCCAAAGGAGTTTTAAAATCAATATGGATATGTGAAACAGTTTGTATAGCAAACAGTGTAACGTATGCAAGTCCACAGGATATAGCAGAGTAAGTTTTGGGGTGTAGTTTCAATGTTTAGCTATTCTTCCTGGAGGGTTGAGGAAATGCGTGATGAGTTAATATTGTAATTAGTCATGTACTTGTGTCGTGCCAAATCTGAGACCGTGTGGTTATGTCCAGAATGCCACTTGCATGCTGGTTGGTGCCCAGTAAAGACATTGCTTGCTCATAACTTAAACTTAAACCAGATTCTCAATCACAACTTTTATTATACCCTTATTTTCAACCTCTTCTAACTGATTTGGGGGATCTTAGAATATACAATTCTAATGCTGTGACTCAGCAACCATTCCTTAGTTTTGACATTTATCAGTTCAGTTCTGGAAATTTCTGGGGAGATTATGTAATATCTGATGCCATTGTCAGGATAACTGCAGTATTTAAAATGTTAATGCCAGAAGTGAACATTTGGCTTTAGTGGCATTAAAGCTACAGAACAAGTAAATTAAACTAAGTTACTCAATACAATAAGAACAGGAAAACTTATAATATTGTAAGAATTGTTTAATGCACAAAACTAACATGGTAATGATTCCATTTCATGAGAGTTCTTTAGAATTGAATTTTTAATGAGTTTTTATACTTGTACCATTTGAGTTGAAAGTACCTTATGTTGTGTTTGTTTACTTCCAGTTAAACAATGACACTATTGACATAACTGAATCCCTGTTATCTGGTTTTAGGTGACTTCTTTCAATAAATCTATCTTTGTGATAATAAAAAATCAGTTTAAATCATAACATTTTGGGTTTTATGTATGAAACAAAAGTAATAACTTGGTTCTTCAAATTTTTATTAGTATTTTATATTTCACGTAATGCATTTAAAAAGTTCTAGTAACATATACAAGATTTTATCATATAGAATGTCCAATACCAATTGCAAATTTATGAACAAACTTAATTGAATCTTGAAAGATAATTTGATTTTTAATGTACAGGAAGTTATGAAAAATCAAACATGCATTCCAAAATGTACCACATGAAACTTGAACAAATGAATCTAAGACAGTTTAAATGAATGTGTGTAAATGGACATTTCCTAAAATTACTAGTGACATGTTTAAAAAGAGTGTTGCATGACTGAAAAATACTATGTTAATGCATTAATTTCATGAAAAGTTAAGATCTTCAAAAAAATTAGTATTAGTTTCAATAAAAAATTGTTAAAAATGAAGTTTATTTTATTTTATTAATTACATAAAATGAGGAATATAAAGTAACAAAAATAATTATTTAATACTAACAGTGTTTTGTTATTAGTGTTTTAAAACCACAGTTGTTGTGTTTAAATACACTGAAAAATATATATTTATGTGTTACACGAAAAATTCAATCTTCTAATTAACCCTTCAGCTTTTTCCCACAATGACATTAATTTCTTTTCAAAGTTTGTTGGTCTTATTTTTATCACCTTAACTACTAATACTTGGAACTAGGCCTTTTATTAAGTACACCATTACATACTGTATTTCAGTTTAATTTTTTAAGTTAGATATCTCAGTTTATAAATTTGCTGGATAGATCTTTTTCACATAGCAAGTAAAACCTTTGAAATAATACTTCAAAAATAGTAATTAAAATTAATCACAGAAAATGATGTAATAAAAAAATATACCTCAAAACATGTTGGCTGAGTTCAGTCTAAAATCAAATGTTACTGGTAATTAAATTTCAAAAATATGGTTGAATTTACTTTAAATATGTGTATTTCTATTTAGTTTTATTGTTTTGAAACTTTTTTATGTGTAAAAACCAAACCCATTTTTACATATTAAGTTTTGCTTTACAGATTGTTATTGGTAGTATAATATATTACAAATGTGCATCAGGTAATATGAATGTCTGATTGTTATTGGTACTAGAAAGCCACGTGTTTGTGTTACTCCTGAGTTCTAATAAATTGGATTTTTTTTTCATTTTGGTATTCTTATTTTGCAGAGAAGTAATCAGAAATTGTAAAGAGTATTTATAAATATTTGGCATTTGGATATTCTTAAATTCTAAAAGACTTGTTCATGTACAACATACTTCATTACTAGTCATTTTTTTGTGTTTTCAAGGTATTAATAGTTTGAAAAATTAACTATCACAATAACCCAGTTTGTTGTTAGCTCATTATGGTTGTCATGAAATGATGTGCTCATTAGCACGTGAAGATACAAATGGCTTACAATTAAATTATATAAGAAATGTTTTGCAAGGGATACTATAATTACCCTACCTTTGTTTTTTGGGTAGAGATTATTTTACGTTAGGTAGTAAGGTATTAATTTTATATAAAAGGTATATTTACAGTTTTCACATCAATGCTCAATTTATTAAAAATGCAGTAATTTTATTTGTAATTTATGACACAAAAGGGAATGGAACAATCAGTGATGTCGAGAAACCCACTTGTTGAGAATTTTATATGCAAAAAACGGCTCTTTTGGGTTCAGAAAATATTTTAAATAGAAGGGTATCTCATTGCTAGTTCATTGTTTTGTTCTTAGAATTGGCCTTTGTATGTTATTTCAGCACATCATGAAAGGTTAAGTAGATTCTGTTTCAGGAATGTCTTTTGGAATGGAACAAATTTGTGTTTTTTTGTTACATATAGGTGA
The DNA here is from genome assembly GCA_011833715.1 of Carcinoscorpius rotundicauda. Classification (NCBI taxonomy): domain Eukaryota; kingdom Metazoa; phylum Arthropoda; class Merostomata; order Xiphosura; family Limulidae; genus Carcinoscorpius; species Carcinoscorpius rotundicauda. The sequence continues at coordinate 163,189,662 of CM022391.1, read as the reverse complement.
AAGGTTTTAATTAGTATGATATACTTTGTTTTTAAGTTTAATGAATCTCCTGTCTATGATGTTGTGGCTTTGGGTTAGTTCAATTCAGTTAGTAGATCTTTGTGTGTGCGTAGTTGTATGGCACGATTTATGTTGGTGTAGTATGATTTTTTTTTGTGAAAAGTGGTGATTAAATCTTTTGCATTGTAAAATGATCACTTGGTGTGTTTCTTTTTTTAAATTATCATAAAAAATGGGAAGCAACTGTTGAATTTGTTTTACATATGAAAGCTCTGATGTTGGATCTTAATATGTTAATGAATTCAGTGAAAGAACGTAGTATATCTTTCCCATGTTGCCATATACTGAATATATCACCTGTGTATCATAGCCAGATTTCAGATATCCTTATGTGTGTGAATTTATTTTTAATCGTACATGTAGAGGTCACTAAGTAGAGGAGAGATGGGTATCTCATTGCTAGTTCATTGTTTTGTTTTTAGAATTGGCCTTTGTATGTTATTTCAGCACATCATGAAAGGTTAAGTAGGTTCTGTTTCAGGAATGTCTTTTGGTTTGTTTTTTGAGCAGTGTATAACTTGTTCTGCAGATATGGTGGTAAATGGAGATTGTATATCAGAAGATACTAAGATATCTTCTTGGTTAGTTATGCTGACAATTAACCCACTTTAAGTAAAATTTTATTCTCAAGATGACTTGTATGGGTATTAAAACTTTACTTAAAATATGGTATAGAACAATATTTCGACCTTCTTTGGTCATCAGGTTAAAAGGTGGCCTAAGAAGGTTGAAACATTGTTCTGTACTTTATTTTAATTAGTTTTAATACCCATACAAGCCATCTTGAGGATATACCTTTATGGTTAAGTTTGAAGGTTTTGATTCTATTGACAAAATTTATGATTTTTGAGAGATTGTGAATTGATTTGAAGTGGTTTAATTTTGTAACTAAGTGTTAAGCCCATGCTTGGTATTATAGGTCTATAAGAAATGTTATTTTTGTGAACTTTTGGAAGGGCATAAAATTAGAGAATGATGATGTGTGGGGACGAGGGAAATTTATCAGTGAAAATAGGGCAATTTTTAACTAGTTTTATAATGTTTGAATGAATTTTGATAGGGTTGCATTTGAGTACAGTGTATGATCTGTCATTTAGTAAATTGTTGATACCGGTTTTATAATGTGATCTATCTACACATTATTAGCTCTCATTTCTGTTAAGGGTTGGGTTTTAATTTTATGCTCTTACATGTTGCAAGTCTAGAACTTGTGTCAGTCCTGATATTTTTTTCTTTCTGTGATGACAACTTGACCTTTAACTATATCTCATCAACTGCTGAAATTATTTCCATCTTACTTAATCTTTGTTTTTGTAAATGTTACATAAACTATATACAGCTTAGTATTAATTACACCTGAAAAAAGACAGACTGATATTCTGGTGAAACATATTTTATGTTCAGTCACAAATAAAAGAATTTTCTTTACACTTTACAACTTTATGTGCCTACTTATTTACGTATTACCATAATGTGCTTCCTTTCTCAATTATATTTCACTTAATGCACCAAATTAAATTTAGATATGTTGCTGAATCACATTGGGCTGTAGAGTGGAGATATATTTTAACACTGAGCATAGTTTTTTACAGCATATTAATTGAGGAAGAAGTTTGTAGTGTATTACACTGTTAGAAAGTTGAGTAAATTATTATTTCTGCATACAAGTAATCATTACAGGGCAGGAATATCTATCTAATAAAGCTATGTAAAATGACAAGAATAGAAATACCTTTTCTTGATAATGCAATTCACGTTGGATCAGTACTCACATACTGTTTTGATAGAAAAATACCTAGTAAAGTTAATTACAATTACAAATAAGTTTTATGAAAAACCTTTTCGTAATCATTTTGCTTCATAAATTGAGACTGCTTTACTAAAACATCAATTGTTGATATTAACCAATTTAAATTAAGGAAGTGATGTTTAATGCATAATTAAATGTACTTTTATACTTTTTAACTGCAGTTTTTGTAGTATTAAGCTGCTGTAATTCATATCAGTCTAGTTAATTTGCATATAATATTTTACTAGACACTTAAAAAGGATATATATTTTCTAAACTTATTTTATCAGTTTGTATTTTTCACTCTACAGTTATCATCTACAAATACTAACAAATATTTACACAATTCATAAGTTATTTCCGTGCTATAAAAAAATGGTTAATTTTTTCCCTTATAGGTTGGTTTTAAACCAGCAGGTGGAATACGAACTGCAAAGGATGCCCTTTCTTGGCTGATGTTAATGAAGGAAGAACTTGGAAATGAATGGTTGCAACCTCATTTATTCCGAATTGGAGCAAGTAGTGTTTTGGGTGATATTGAACGCCAGTTGTACCATTATGTAACAGGTCGCTACGCAGCAGCTCACGAATTAGCTCTTCCATAATTTTGAACACACAATTTACAGAAAACCAAATCAAAAGGATTCTTTGTAGTTTTCTTTACAGGTTTCTATTTTGTTTCTTTGCTTATAGAAATGTAAAATATTAAAATAGGTCCAAAAATTTGTTAGTTTATAATTGCATTTCTTATTTTTACTGTTGGCAGTTGTTTGCTTATTAACAATATATTTCATGCAGTAAAAATATCTGTGATTGTCTGATAAAGAATGTTAAAAAAATTACATTCTATAGCTAATTTGTTTTATAGCTGTTTAATTTTAAACCACCTTAGCAAAGTACTGATGAAGGAATGAGACAAAAACATCACTTGATTGCTCACCTATGCAGGAACTGTATGAAATGTCAAACTCATTATCATGAATTTTTTATTTTTCGATTTCTCATACTGTAAGTTCAATGACCAAATTTGAGCAAAGCTTATATTTCACAAGTTGTAATCAGGATATATTTTTCAGTCATATTCAGTAAATAAATACTGCTCGTAATACGTATTAAGCTGTGTTGTGTTGCTTTTTGGTTGAAAAAACGACTTAACTAAAGTTATTTCACTTGTACTGCTGAAAAGAACCTAATGTTTAAAGAAATAAAGTATTAAATGATAAAGAATGAGCTCATAACTACTCATTTATAATTTGAAAAATGTTTTCTGAATGCAAATGTTACATTAGGAAAAACTTGGGTAGTTGAAAGAATAAAAGCTCTACAATCACCAAATTTTGGCAAGCAAGAAAATGAAATATGACAACGATTAACTGGAAAGTATTGTATGTTGTTTTGTTAGCAGATAAATACACATTACCATATAGAGTGACAAAAAAGTTTACATTAACTATTGTTGGAACCAGAAGTTCCTGTGGAACCAAATTTTGACGTTTTCTGTCCAGCTTTTATTTCATAATGGTTGTTGCAAGTTTCATGAAGGCATGCTAGATTAGTAAGTAGGTTCAGTTGATAGTGACCTTCCAAGATGTTGAAATTAGTTATTTTTACACTGCACCAAAAGAATTGAAAAACATTCATAAGTTCAAACATGTTAATAGCTTCACACATGCTATAATATTACTTTTAACTTGTGCATTTTAATGTGAACCTACATTTGTTAACATGACACGGAAGAAACTTTTCCAAAACATTGTTCTACAGCCATTAGAGCTTACAAAATAGGGATGGAAGATTTCGGTATACAGTCGTACTTTTTAAGTCATTAACTCGTTAGAAAATCTTTGGAAAAAATTGTATTGTTTTTTTCCTCATATTTCCAATCATCCCCTATACACTCACCTCTGAAAGCATTATGACCTGTGTGTGAACTACAAGATTTCACTTCCAACAAACTTTCAGTTTATTATCATCAGCTGGTAATATCTCATAATTTACAATTAATATTGATGTTCCTTATAAATTCTTAGTTCCAAGGTCTGTGAGAACAGGGAACAAGTTCTCACATACAACAATGGCAGTAGCATGGCCTAAGCACACTGAATTTATGCATAATTTCACAAAAAAGTGAGCAGGAATGTCAGTTTCATCTTAATGGACTTAAACTCTCAAACAAAAAATAAAAACATTTGATTTGTGGATTTTCTGTTTTGTTATGGAACTAATTCATCTATAGCTAAGTATGTTGTTTTGTCTTCTGAGCATAAAGAAGCTTTAGGGCAATTTCACTATCAGGGATGATAATTGTTAGAAGTTCAACAATTCTTTCAGCCAATATTGTTAATAGTTCTCAAAGTTATTAAAATGTCTTATCTTAAAACATCAGTAGAGGGGAAAAAAAAAGAAGTAAAGAATAGATTGTGAAAGTTGAATGAGTGTTAGTTTGTATTTTTAAAATGGGTAATATCTCTTTAGGTGGTTTGAAAATGATCCAAGTAGTTGTATTGTTGCTTGATACTGAATGTAACATTCACAGTGTTGACATGGTTTAAGTGTTGTTTTCTAAGCATGTGAATCCCTTTATAACCATTCATGGAAGTTCAGTTTGAAATCCACGTTTTAAAATCACACTGACTACTTTGCAAACCAGCAGGATGATGGAAATAAAAATTAAATTTCTAATATAATGTTCACTTAGTTATATTAGGATTTTTACAGTACATTCAAAAAAATGTATGAAATTATAATGTAATGCTAATTTTTTAATTTGATAGAATTACAAAATAAATTATTTGTATTACACTTATAAATTTATTAGTAAGCATTTCTATATTTTTTTTAATATTGTTTCAAATTGTGATACCTGTTTTAGCAGGATTCTTAGAATATCACAGATTTTCTTGCTGCAACCAAATAAATCTAGGTCCAGTTGGAATACACTTTCCTTTAGACTAGTGTTGTACATGATGGTCCACATTAGTTCGTATGTCCAAGACATTGTTAGAATTACATTCTTTTGGAAATTGCAAGTCTTAATGTAGCAATGCAAATATGGGCAACTGGATTCAAACAGTTACTGCCTGTTTTGCATCTGCTAGTGTGAAAGCAAAAACCTGGTTTTGAGATAAATCAAGATGCCAGAATATTTTAACATCTCAAATTTATGGATGATTTTAGTTACACTGTAGACCTAACATATTACTTGAACACTGGAAACAGATTTATCGTTTTCTTTCCGTAAATGGTAAAAGTACATAAAAAATGTAATAAGGTGTAATATCAATGCTGTAGGTGTTAGGTTTGCTCCTTCCCAGACACACCTACAATTTTAGGGTTTCTTCATCACAGCCTTGGTCTTTTTTGCATTCTGTTGATTTACTAGTTGTTATTCAATGCATGAAAACTGTTAGTTTAACAGGATTAAACCAGAAGTCACACTAGTCTACCAAAAACATAAAACCAGAAGTGAATGAATAAAAATAAACTATAAAAACTACTCGGATAATACAGTATTACTGTGTTAATCAGTTATTCTTAACCGAGAGAACACACCTTCCTCGGAGGTTTACCTAAAATGGCAGTGTTCCTTGTGAGGTTATGCTTCAGGCATTGGACTTGTAGTGTGAACTCAGGGTTTTTATTAAAATGGCAGTTGCAGGGATCAGTTATATTCACTACACTGTGCTTTATAAACTGTAGATATAAAAGTAAATAATCATGAGTGTAAATGTATTTAGTACAAAAGGGAGAGGATGTAGATTTTATATGGTGTACACAAGAGAAGATTCAGGCTTACTAATGGTATCAAAGCTGTTACCACTATAATAATAAAGTATTTTAATTAATTCTCAACAATCATTTGGGCCTAAAGTAACCATTTAAGATGGTCTAAACCCAGTATAGAATAATTAAATAAGAACAGAGTCAAATCAAGTAACAAGATCGACTGTAATGATAACAGTTTAAATTTTCAGTTTGGGTGTGTCACCTAATAAAAGGCTCATCCAATTCTCTTTTCACACTTCTATGGCTTTATATTTTCAAGACATGCTTGAAACAGTTGACCCTTTTCCACCTTGAATCACATATAAAATCATTAATTTCAACCAACACCTTTTGTTACATGCTTTTCTAAAATGCATGTTTTTTTCTTGTATTTTAGTATGATCCCTAGTACATAAAAGATAGAATTATGTGTAAATGAGATTTCTGATTAAACTTATCAATAATGTAAGGCATCATATTAGTTCATCCATACAGAACCAATATTTTCCTATTTATAGCATGAACTTGCTTTTAAAAATATGAAACTTATTTACTCTCTACAACAGGAGTTAAAATGGAGGAGATGAGACTAGAATGGCATTTTGCCTGTTAAAAACTGAAGCCATTAGCATTCCTGGTCTTCCAATTGGAAAAAGTTCTCTGCCACACCAGACTGCTACTAGTTTGTTACCAAAGAAAATTTCAGAACATTTCAACTGAAATTCACAAACATTACTTATAATAAAAGAAATTTAATAAAGAAATTGCACACACAAACATACACAGATGGAAAACTGACATATTTCTTAAACACAGGTGATACATAATTGCAAAAATATTAACTAAAAATTCACCAAAAAAATTAGACATGACAATTAATGAATTTTAATTTCAGCCAGGCATACTCTGTGTACTCATGATCAATGTAATATTTTCTCCCTTCAGTAAGATCCTCCCTGCAAAAAAGATTTATTCAAAGTTAGAAAAATTTAATGAAAAAAAACATCTACCAATTTTAAGCAAGAAGACCTGAATTTACAAAATGGAATAGTGACTAAAATAATTTTGTGAAATTACCTTTTGCCTAAGTTTTTAAATAAATAAAAAAACTAAGTTTCCTTACAACAAATAATTAACATTTCCTATTCAAGAACACTTTCTATGAGTAAATAGAAGACACAGCAATGGGCTCCCCATTGAGATTAATATTATATCCTTTGTAAGATCAACAGCGATCTTGAATGACAGATTAAAGAAACTCAACACATCATCTTTTACCAACACTCAAAAACAATGTTCTTTTAAACTGCATATTTTTTAATATGTACAGTACTTTTGTTAGTCTTTCACTTTCTATGTGTGTTAATTAATTTATCATTATTGTAGCAAAATATTTTAACTTATTTCCGTGGGAGTGGTGTAATTTTTTATTTTGCTTTACATAATGAAAATTAATTCTGTAGGATTCCAAAACATTTAATCTGTATTCCCTTCTGTTATAAACAATGTTTATCTTAGGCAATCCTTTTTATTACACATTTCTTCAAATCATTAAATAAAACAACAAGATTTGCCAGTATCTACATAGTTTACACTATTTTCCTATCTGTTTCTCCAAATATTTAGAATATAGAAGACTTAAGATTTTAGGCAGCAGTGACACATTTCCTTGCATTCAATAGGATGTATTGCATTTTTTTTTCTTTCCACTAAATATTGTTCAATTTGATTACTATATATAACCAAAAATATCACTATATGGTCGAATATAACCAAATCTTAATTTGGAGACACCAAATACAACTTTGACATTATTTTCCATTCGGAGGAACGAATCACTGATGTCCAAAGTTATTTTTAAAATTTTACTTTCATTTCAAGCTTAACATAATGTTGAAACAGTTTTCATTCATTTAACTATGTTGTTTGTTCTTTGATACTAAAACTGTATAGTTATATGACAAATGACTAAAATCAGTTACAATCAGCCTATATGTTATTTAGCAAAAGAAACTCCGTTTTATAATAATTAAAGCCTTATGAAGCTATTAGCAAAACCGTATATCAGAAACTGGTTCTGATGAATATTTCTCTACAAATATTACAGTAAGCAAAAATGATAAGTATCCAATAACTCATTGCTAAAAAACAACAGTAATAGTTATCTTGAACAAAAGCATTCTCTTCATTACACAAACATTGTACAGAATATATACTGGAAAAGCACAAATGCCCTCTATACCTATAATATAAATTTGCCATTTACAGACATATTAAAACAAGAATTACAGACATGCACAATGTTATAATTTTTCTCACCAACTTGTTTTCTTTGTTTGGTTTTGATATGAATTTCTTCTGCTTCATCTAGTACAAGATTCATGTACTCATCAAATCCCTGAAATAATTTTAATTTAAAATTTAGGCCATTTTTATAACAGATGAAAGTTATTTTAAAGCTAATTTTAAGATTAAAATTATTTTTATACAGAAGAAAATTTTCAAATTTCACATGCAAATTCTCTGCAACCTCTTAAGGATCATCAAACATGAAATAAAAAATTTATATTTTATGTTATTTTCACCATCACATCCCAATACAGGTTCAGTTGATTTGACCAACCTTATAATCACCATAAAAATTAGGAAATAAATATTATTTATGCTTTTTGTTCTAAAATGACTACAAACTATAATACAAAAACAAATGTTTAGTCTAAATAGCTTAAATCTTATAACATAATGCATTTATATGTATTATTGTTACTGACCTTTCAGCCATTCAACTGGTTTTAATTTTAATAAATGTAAGATAATGCATGTGGGTTATCATAATTATAAGTATCATTTTTATAATATCTTTGTGTTCAGAAAGAAATGTACCTCAATCTTTTAACTATGAGATTAACCAATTTAGATAAGATCATAATCAAAAATTGAACTCTACAGTTTCTTATTAAAATTTGTAATACATTTCACACAACTTAAAAACATTTTGTTTTGTAATCATTAAGTAAATCTCTTGTATACACATATATACGTGTATGTTTATTCTTTTCTTATTTTAACTTGGAAGAACAGTCGCTTTCTTATGACTGTCTGCAGGCAGTGCAACACAATACAGATGTGAGACGTGGGCTTCAGCACCCACATATCATGCTTTCCTAATTTCTATTCTTCGTATGTAAGACTACCAAATTGGAGGTTGAGACTTATAGATGGTGCATCCCAACTGCAATATGGATCCTACTTCTACAGTCACCTCCAAATCCTAGGATACATTTTATAAAACTACGTTGTAACTTGGACTCTAGGATCTTTTTTAAAAAATGCAGCATATTTTGCTTAATTTTGTGTTTTGTTTTGACTTAAATATTTATGGTTATATGTATTTAATGAAGTATTTTCATGAAAACTTTCTCCAATTAATGTGTGTGTTTTCTTATAGCGAAGCCACATTAGGCTATATGCTGAATCCACTGAGAAGAATCAAACCCCTGATCTTAGCACTGTAAATCCATAGGATTCTTGCTGTACTATTGGAGGACAATATATGAAGTCAAACTGTTGACTGCTCTAAATGCAAAGCAATTTTTAAATTTCAAAGTTTTTTTCAGTAAAACTTCATATTTTATATATTTTCTCTACCTAAACTACACAAGACTGGTCAATTGAACCAATCCCATAACCACCAAAAAAATTAAATTCAAATTATTCTTTTCTTCTGTTTGAAATACTTCAAATTGTAACACAAAGCTACACTTGTTTATCCTAGGTAACATTAAAGTCTTAACAGTACACAACTGTTTCTACTTTGTTTTGTTGCTATATGAACCATGTCCAACTATTATTTACATCATGTAACTTGCAGGTGCATGTTGTGAAAAATTAATTATTATTGTTCTTTATTTTACTTTACTAACCTAAAGTTTCTAATTTATACATTTTAGTTAATTTTATAACAAGCAAGGAACACACATGAAAAAATATATATAGTACTTACCTGGATTTGTTGTTAATGAAACCCTACTATTCTTTTATACTATTGAACAGAAAACTACAATAAAAGAAAAGTAGACAATGTCTATAACCACTATTATAATACTAAGCCAAGTTTGTTATCTTTCCAATGAGATTAGTTTGAATTCAGTGCAAAATAGACAATTCTGTACAAAACGTCATTTAATAGATCAAAATATTGGTTTTCTCTTGATTATAGATAATGCAGTATTAACTATCAGAGAGAATTACTGGCAACTGATGAAAGAGAAAATGTGGCAGGTGGACAAGAGAGATTTGAATCTAGTTTGTGGCTCCATAATAAAATAAGGTTGAAAGCTTCACTTGAGCAATAAAAACACTACAATGAGTAATTTATGTTAAATTTACTTCAATTCTCATACAAGGACAAAATGAGGTTGCTGTTGTTTTTTGTACTGTCATATGACATTAAGAACTTGAAGTCTGTACATTAAAACTTGAATTATTAACAATGTTTTAATGCCAAATTTATTTGTGTTACATGATAATAAAGTACTTTAATTAAATTTTGAGTGTAACTCACTAAAACCTCAAGACGTGTGGAGAGAAAATATCTGTAGTGAGAGGGGTTTTGATTAGTTAGCCTTCAGTCATTCAAGCAATGTGATGCTGGTGACAAGGTAATTAAATTTCTGGTTGTATCTACACATATGTTGAATACAAATCTCATTAGCTTAACTTCATAGATCAGTGATAAGGTCACACTTGGAATATTGTGTTTAGTCTACAGTTCATTACCCTAGAAAGGAGGCTTGCTAAATTGCTGGAAAAAGAGTTAACAGGACAACTACTAAAATGACACCTGTGATGAAAAGGCTGTCACATAAAAACAGGTTAAAATCACCAGAACTGTTTTCTCTTGATAAATATAGGGTTGGAGGAAATATGATTGAAGTTTTTACTAACACTAATACAACTGATAGTGTTTTCATATTTAATGTATAATATGGTAGGACTAGGAAACAAATACAAGTATGGCAGTGTAGGAGTCATTTTCAGCTAAGGCAGTTTTATTTTTCTAACAGTGGTTGGTCTTTGAAAGGAGTTACCTTTAGATGTGGCAGCTACAGTAAATTCAAGAGAACTTAAGGGAAGGTTTTACTAATATCTGAATGACAGTGACTGGCTTTAATGGTTTATTTCTATTTCATAATTTAATTTAGCAAATGCAATGGCCAAGGTGGACAAATAGGTTCCTTTTTTGTTGTTAATGCTAAGGTGCTGATCTACTGAGCAAAGTAAAAACTAATTTAAAAAGACTGTTTAATACTGATCAAGTAAACTTTCAAACTCTAGTGTTTACTTTTAAGACTTAACAGATTTTTCATGTAATGTACGCAAATTTCATTTTCTGCCTCCAATACAGTATTTTTTTTTTCACTTCAGGTCTGCATCAATCCCCTCAATGCAGCATGTCTAAAGCAGGAAGCTGTTAAACACCAGGAAATTTTCATCCTTTTCATATTATACATAACATACCATTTGAAAGGAAATAATGCATTTACATTCAAATTTAACAACTTTTCATTCATTCCACTCGAATGCAGAACTTACAATAATGTGTCCTTCTATTCTGAGGTTTACATTTTCATACAGCCATATCTGAATTCTTGCTCTCTATATATAAAAACAAACAAACTATTACTGCTCACTATTTTAAAGCATTCTTAGTTTTAAAATTAAATATTTTTAAAATATGCTTATCAAATTGACAAATTAACACATTTAAAAAGACACTAATATTTTGTTTTTTAGTACATATCTTTTCTTGAGGCACAAAACATTTCTGAAAGTATTTACAGTCATAAATCTTTTATAAAGATGAATGCACTAAATTCTAATTAATATAACTTGTAACTTGACTTTCATATTGAAATTACTAGTTTCTATACTGAAACATCATAAATAAGCAACTATTAATGTATAAATACCAGGACTTACATTTTGAAGATACCTAAAAATCAAGTTCTGTGAAAAGACTGTTAAGAAAAATAAATCTAAACATTTTTCATTTCACTATGTGTGTATTCAAACAATACAAAGTTTAAAAAGCTAAAAACCAACACAGTTATATAGGTTGCAAATGCTTATTATGGTACTATATGTGTTAGCATTTTTCATAAATTGTACACACCAATAAATGAACCTGAAATATATATATATATATTGATATATATTGATATATGATTCAACAGTAGTTGTAAAACTATCCTACTATAAAGGTGTGGTATTTATGAGTAATTAAATACTGCTTTGTAATGTCACAATCTATTCATAATATTTAAATTCCAAGGTCAGAAAAGAAACTATCTCTCCACAAGTGTCATGTGACAACTATAGCAGGCTTTAGCATTACAACAGCAATGACACAGAATGATATATAGAACTAGCTCAACTTAGCCATTGACAACATACTTATACATTTAGCAGATTACCTGAAATATTACCATTCAACTCTTATTCCAGGTGACTTGTATTTTGGTTTATCAGGAATTATTACTTGCCTGCATAAGCTAATAGATTTCTCTTTGTGAGAATTTAACTATTTTGATTGCTTACATTAATAATCATGAATAAAAAACTTGTTAAATAAATTTTTTGTTTTGGAATTTCGCACAAAGCTACTCGAGGGCTATCTGTGCTAGCCGTCCCTAATTTAGCAGTGTAAGACTAGAGGGAAGGCAGCTAGTCATCACCACCCACCGCCAACTCTTGGGCTACTCTTTTACCAACGAATAGTGGGACTGACCGTCACTTTATACACCCCCACGGCTGGGAGGGCGAGCATGTTTAGCGCGACGCGGGCGCGAACCCGCGACCCTCGGATTACGAGTGCACGCCTTAACGCGCTCGGCCATGCCAGGCTGTTAAATAAATAAAAAAACCTATCAACAGAGTAGCTTATTCTCCCAATTATTAACTTTATTTCTTTAGATGTATTGGTAATGTGTTTCTGTATTTTGAATTTTAAGGTATTTCTATAACTATCAGGATTTTACCAATTTCCACTGATGTAATACAAAATACAAGACAATGTAAAGTAATCACATACTTTTTAAATTTTACACTGGTTGATACTTGTAAGCAAGGCAAAAAATTAAACATTTTAAAGCTAACAAGCTTATACACAAAAGTATAACATACTTTGACAAAACTTGAAAAAAGTGTGGAAAGCTCAGTTTATTTAAACTTCAAAACATGATAAAAACTTGTTACTTCAACTGGAAGTTGATGAATATCCCTTCTTTTGTTTCCTGATGACACTTTACAATTTTCCAGTTTACTGAAGTTAATAAAAATGTTTTTTTTTCCATTCTTGAATACTTGTTCAGCATTATAAAGGCAATCAAATAACAAACAAATTATCAAAACTAGTTTTAAAAGCAACTATTCAGTTTCATTATTAATTAAAAAATGGAAAAAAAGTAACAGCATGATTTCAAGATGGATGCTCATAAAAAGAAAATTTTCAAACATAACACATACAACTGCCACCAACTGTACTGACATCCTATTGTTTTTGGAATAAAAATAAATTTTTGATATATATATATGTTATGTAACCTCATGATGAATATTTTATTTTTCTTCACAAATAACTGACTTAACAGAAAATTTGGACAAACAAGGCCACAGTTGCATTTATTACTAAAATAATCAATAATATTTACCAATTTAACCACTTTCTTATGTATGTTACTTTATAATTCTCATTGTTTTTAATTCAACGTTTTCATTTATGGTTATAAAATTCAATCATGCATGAGTTTCTAATGGTAAAACAAAATGTTCAAAGTTTACAATAAAGCATTCTGAATAAGCTAAAGCAGATTCAAGTTTTTTTTTAGCATAGTATTACGGCTTTAAAAATGTTAATGGGAACACTGACATTAGAAAGTCTTTGACATAAGACTTATTTAAGGTAATTTTCATTGTAGTTACACTACATCATCATTAATATCACTATTACATGCAAATAAATAGTGACAATTCATCATTCAGCTTCTGATTGGCTCAGAATAACATAGTCAATTACCACAATAATGAAATATATGAAATAACACAACATGTTTTGAAAATTATAATTTGACTTGAAGTTTACCACTAGACTTTTTGTCTGCAATACCACTTTGTTTTATTTCACTTTATAATTTATAAATTAAACTACTAAACTTTACAGGTAAAACTAGGCAAGCCAAAAAAAAAGTGAATTAACTTTTCTTAAAAAAAAATGGTGAAACTCCTAAACCAGATATTTCCAAGATTTTTGAAGAAGGTAAGGACTAGATATGCAAGCTACTTGCTATTTGTTTTTGTAAGTCCTAGAATAATTGGAAGGTAACAAAGGATGGAAATTATCTAATGTTATTTCACTTTTTGGAGGTGATAAAATTTTTCCCAGTAATTATAAACATAAACCTTATATCAGCTGTGAAAAATTTTTAGAAACTCTGATTAAAAATGCTTTGGAGAGTAATTTAAGAAAGTTTAGAATTTTATTGGATAATCACAACAATTTAACTAAGCAAATATATTACCTTAAATTCTTTGTAAAGGTTACTACTCATGCAGAAGAAAGTCTAAATTTGGTTTATCTTGATTTTCAAGAAACCTTTGACAATATGCCAAACGAAAGGCATGTAAAAAATATCTCTATGCATATAGGAAATTTTAAGTTTTATCTACAGAAATAATGAGTACAAATCTAAAGAGGTCACTGGTTAGGCCACATTTGGAATATTTTGTTCAGTCCTGGGCTCCTTACCTCTGGAAAGATGAATTGTTAGAAAGAATTCAGCAAAAAGTTACAAGAAATGGTGTCTGTGAAGGATAGGCTGAAATCTATCAAACTGTTTTTTTTAAAAACAAAAAAAGAATTGTCATTGGAGATCTGACTGAAGTGTTTTAAGATTGTAAAGGAGAATTGATAGTGTTTATGCATCATTTTTTTTCATACTTAAAAGTGAGAACAGTAGAATTGGAAGACAGAAGTAAAAGTTTTGGCAAGTAAGACAGCTGTATTTTTTAACAAGCTGATTTGTTTTTGGAATGGATTACCTTCAGATATTGTAGAAGTTGTACAACTGAGTTTAAAGAAAAGCTCAAGTATGTAAATTAGTACACCAACCCTACACATCTGGTTTCATATAGTACACCCATTAAGACAGAACTTATTTTAGCATTTCAATAAATAGTGCTATAACTTCAACAAAACCAATCCTTAACACAAATCAAATATAAAACAATTAGTATTAAACTTACGTAGTTAGGCTTAACACTACAAAAACCGCCAAAGGTTGCCGTAACTTAAATAATAAACCCTAAATATCAATAATAAAAGGATACAATAGGTTGAACCATGACTTTCTGTATCTTTTGTCCTCCTCCTTTGTACGACATTTTAATTTGAATTAAATACTTACTCTATATGTTTAAACACAAAATCGTGCAAGTCCTTTCTTTATTTGTTAATTCGTTGCATACACTAAGAGCTAAAATAGCGGTTTCTAATGGATGGAGTTAGCATCGTGCAATTGGCTTTAACTATAACGTCCTCTTTTGGTTTTTAGATGAAATTAAAATACATTTTTATAAGAAAAAGTTCATTCTTCGAAAGTGTTCGTGGGTCTAATGGGAGAGTCATTTTTTGTTATTATAAATGAATTTAACATTTTTGCAATTATTTTAATGTAAATAGTAGCATCAGTAGACGTTATATTTTTATTTCTAAGTTTTGATGCATATTACATGTCTTGTAATATATTTAGCATATAATTGTAATTACAGGAAAACTTTCGTGCAGAGGCACCAAGCTCTTTTATTTTCTAAAATAAATTAAATACTCAGCAATGGACGTTAAAAGGGAGTTTTCAGTGTTCGTTATTTCATTACCAACAGAAATTCAGTTTGGAAACAAATAACATTTCATATTTAATAAATGTACTTTAAAGAACTTAGTGATCGGTATCCTTTTTGATATTTGATATAAACGGTGTTTTGTAAAATACGTATTTTGGGTTATCAGGTTAAAGTCCCTTAACGTTCAGGAATAGTTATCTCTAACTTATAAGTGCTGACCAAACAGACTGATCGTAAACCCAAACATTCACTATTTACGTCCCGTTATCGCAAAAATATCCTTTGCTTTAGTCCGAGTGCTCTACAATAGTGATTATGTGTGCTTTTTCATATAGCAAAGCCACAAAGGGCCATCTGCTCAGCCCACCGAAAGAAATCGAACCCCTTGATTTTAGCTAAATTTTAGATAAATCTGGAGACATACTGCTGTACTAGCGAAGGGGCAAATAGTGATTGTTAAATCACATTATTTGGTTAGATAACAATAATTCACGAGTCAGTAGTGAGTGTTATTGATTAGTTAGCTTTCATTCAGTCTCTATTAATTCAAAATTTAAAATTACTGTGTGTAGATATGTGGTATATAAGACTGGTATGTTGTTTTTTTCCTCCCCTTGTATTAATATGGAAAATTTTTATAATTTGTTATTTGTGCACTTTTCAAAAGAGTGACGTTGGTTAAGTTACTTGTGCTCTAGCTTACTATTTTTCTCTGTTATTCACCTAGAGTAGCACTGTTTTTCATAGTAAAGGCAGCTGATGTCAGATAATTATATTTTCCAATGATAGTCAAGTCTTCTCTTGCGGTTATGATTTCCTTCATGTAGTTTCGGTGAGAGTGACCAGTGATGTGGATAGCGTTAATCATTCTGGCCAAGTCTTGTGTTAACGAATTAACTAACTAACATGAACTTTATTTAGTCTGGAACAAGATCTTTACCAACTAATTTAAAGATCACTTTAAATGTAATTCTTCAGTAACGTTGACTGTTAGTTGTGACAAGTAAAATACGTTTTCACCGTGTTTGTATAATAAAGATCATTTGTTGTGATTGTACTTAATGTAGCCACTTAATTTATTGTAGAATTAATCAGAGAACGCAGAATTATTTTACTCTAAAATTTCTCATTATTTTGTGATCCTCTTTTATAGCTCTTATAGAAAATTGTGGCTCACATGGCCAAGTGTGTTAAGGCGTTCGACACGCAATCCGAAGGTCTCGTGTTCGAATCACGGTTGCATCAAACATGCTCGCCTTTTCAGCCGTGGAGGCGTTATAATGTTACGGTCAATCCCACTATTTTTTGGTAAAAAAAGAGTAGCTCAAAAGTTGGCGGTGAATGGTGATGACTAGTTGCTTTCCCTCTAGTCTTACACTGCTAAATTAGGAACAGCTAGCACAAATAGCCCTCAAGTTGCTTTGTGCAAAATTCAAAACAAACAAAGAAAATTGTTGCTACCTGAAAATTTCACCAAGTACATGGGAAGGAAAAACTTTAGAGCAGTGACCATACGATATTAATTATTTTATTATGAATTTTCTATATTTCATCTGACGCACCAGCCAAGTGCATGGAGGCTGCGAAGTCCTGGCATCCTTCAGACAAAAGGCTCTGTATCTCAAAATCCATTAAATAATACGTCTTTTATATGCAAAAACGGCTCGTTTGGGTTCAAAAAATATTTTAACTGAACCCAAACGAGCTGTTTTTGCATATAAAATTCTCAACAAGTGGATTTCTCGACATCACTGAATACGTTTTTTAATATTATTTTAAATTGTTAAATTTAAAATTCAATATTTCTGAATGTTTTTGGACGAACGAGATAGTCAGGCCTCTTAACTTTTATTACAGTTATTTTTGGATCACGTGAACAGAAGTAATATTCTGATGTCATATGCTTGAGCAGAGTTAAGAGGAAACCGTGAAATACATTTTAGGTGTTTTGTGTGCTTGCGGTGGGAATTAGTCGAGGATCAATAAACTTGTGATGGGAGAAAAAAATGCTTCGAACTATATGCAACTGGGGGAAGGATACAAGATTGAAAAACTGATTAAGACTTGAAATATCTACAACTAGATACCAGTCCACTGTTTCTTGGGAAGCAACAAAAAATGGGAAAAAAATTAATAAAGAAGGATGAGAACCTTACTTGATAGCATCTTTAGCCAAAAGATCCAACTCTGTCATGGGCAGATATTGACAAGAAAAGATCTCTTAGAGGAGACAAAGTAAATGGAACAGGAGGTAATGGAATAGTAAAGCAAAATATGAAGGGTAAGGCTTTATGACAGAATACTCAGAACACAAGAATCTGCTATAAACAGAGGAAAAAGTATGCAAATTGAACTAAAGGAATCCTGCTGTCTGTTCCTGAGCTTATAAGATAGTCACTGTCAAGAATGATGGCACTGAAATCTGTGAACAATAAGATAGATGGGGACAGAAAAATGTGGACAAGGAAAGGAGATGCAACAGGAAGATGGAAGACAAAAAGAGATAAGGAGCATAGGAGAGGCAGGAAGCAAGTAAAGACAGAAAAGAACACTGGTAAGAGATTCCAGTACATGACCTCAGAGATTTAGGCACTCCAGTAAAATCACAATGATAGAAGAAAAAATCAGATGAAAGATTCTGATATAAAAAAGGACAAGTACTTGAGTGAGAAAGTCACCTCACCCCAGCAAATTTTAGCAACATATCAATCAAACATAAAGTGATAAGGCCAAGGAAGATGAACATGCCACTGAACAAGTATTCACTAAAACACCTCGGGGAAATCTTGGATTACCATAGAAAGAAGGTGAATGAACAAGAAAAATACACAAAGGAACAGAGGGTGCAAGACAAAGGTAGGAAAATTAAGCCAAACAAAACTGAACAGAAGACATTATCTGACCACCAAACTCTGAAAAAAAGATTGCTCAGTTTGGCAGTCTAAAAGAAGACAGTATAGCTTGAGGTTAAACCCAATCATATATGAAAGGATGATGAGGTATGTAGGAGGAAAATTTGTTTAATCACATATGAACTTAAATTTTTGGAAAAGATAAGACATAAAAGCAGTGGTCAAGTCACAAAATGGAGAGAAAAGTAACATATCTGAGAAATCCCATTTCAAAAATATGAAAAAGGCTTTTCTAGATTCACAACAACATAGAAATAAAAATAGGTAAAGGTATATTTTATGGGTTGAACATAGCTCATGGCATTTTAGGTTCAAAGAAGGTCCAAGTTGCATGTAAGACACCACACAAAAACTGTCACCCTCTTCCCCCACACACAACAAAGATAAACCTGGTACCATTTTAGGCATTAGTCAAGCATGCACATCATGGTATTCCGTATCAAAGTGGAAGTTACTGACACTTGTTAACTAATAATGTAGAAATAAAAGACTAGAAAACCTACCAGTGTCGAAAATGTTGGAAAACAGAATTTAACAATTAAAATGTTCACAGCAGTTAATGACTTTGTAGATACTTCTACAAAGAACAACTCCTGTAGTGAAAATTCCACAAGTGAAAACAAAAGTTCTTAGACATGAATACCTAATCAGGAAGTGATGACTAAATAATCAATAAAGAGGGAGCCAGCTGTACAAGGGTGTGCTACATTCCTAGTGATAAAAGGTTGTTGCAAGTTAATTTACATGTTTTAACACTATTATACACATGGAATTAGGTCAAAGTTCACTACTAGTGAAAACTGTAGTTTGTTTGTTTGTAGTTAAGAACAAAGCAACACAATGAGCTGTCTGTGCTCTGCCCATCATGAGTGTTGAAACCTGAATTCTAGTGTTGTAAGTCCACAGACATGCCACTGCACCACTTGGGGAAATTGTGTACAGCACTGAATTGGGAAAGCTATATGTGCTACATGAAACAAAGTATTGTATTGGAAATATGAAAAGGAGAAGGCCACTTATATTTTCTATTGGTAAGTAACAGGATGTCTTTTTTTTTCTCTGTTAAAATGACAAAGAGTGATGATGTTGTTGTTTTGAATTAAGCACAAAACTACACAATGGGCTATCTGTGCTCTGCCCGCCACGGGTATCGAAACCCGGATTTTAGCGTGTAAGTCAGCAGACATACCGTTGAGCTACTGGGGGGCAAGAGTGATGATGAAAGTGCATGCACATTAGAGGGATTGTACTACATAATTGTGTACGTAATGTTAAATAAGCAACAATACAGAATTGTCTATAAAACTAAAACTAAAGTAGTTTGATAAAATATGAAAAAATCACATTATATCAATTATTTTCCTATTACAAATGATATTTCCAATAAATATGTGGTAGGTCAGCACACAAAATGTTTAGTATCTAATACCTTTAACTCATAGTATATTGTCATCCATAGATTTATGTTTTTCCTACACATTTTAAAAAATTATTAAAATATCTAGTACTTTTACTCCAACATGTGTTAATAACAAATTGTACTATCAATATCTCTGAGAATATGATAAGTTTAGAGAGTAAAACCAATTAAAAAGTTTTAAATAAATGCTAGAAATAAATGTTTCAGTTTTGAAAAACTTCTATAATTTGACTTTTCAAAAGTTCAACTTTGTTTTTTGTGGTGTAATAAGATGCAAATGTAAACCATAATTACTATAAACCTGTTTGTTCATACAGAATCATATTTAATCTCATAACAAATAATCTGATGTAATACATAATTCTTTAAATTCAAACAAAAGTTTTATATTTATGACACAACTCTCAATAATTTTCATAGTAATGAAATGAATAATAATGTCCATAAGCCATTGCAGTATTTCATCAAATTCAAATCCACATAAATGTTTGAAGTATAACAATGTATGAAAATTATTTACATACAACTGACTACATTAATTTCTCCAAAATGAATTGACTTTTACACACAATATTCATAATTTAAAAGTTATATAGCTTTCACTCTCAATAAAAAATACAGAGCACCATATCCATCTTTAATATCCTTCAAAGGATGAACTGACAATTGGCCACCAATGAGTAAATGCCTGTGAAACTCATTTCAGTAGGTTCTGAAAGTTCAAGCTCACTGAAAAATTAACTAACTGATAATGCTCTAGAATGATTTTCGATTTCAAAATCACACCATTAAATTTCTTTAACAATACTGAAATCAGGATATTTTGTTCAAATATATTTGTTTATGACACAAGTTATAGACAAGTTACTTAATATTTTCTGCACTAACAGAGCACGTATTTTATAATATTTGAAGAAATGTAATAATGTTTAATTATATATAGATCAGGTCCTAGCAAACAAACAAACAGAAATATAATAACAGTAATCATGAAATATATAAGCATTTAATAATTCTCAAAACTCTTATAATATCATGAGCAATGATGGCTCATGACAATTTTATCAAAATACAATTTTTTTTTTTATTATAGTTTGAAAAACAAATATTCAAGTTTTAGTATTTTTATATTTCTTTTCAAGAAGACTCAGTTTTTCATTAAACATGTTGCTGGTATGATAGATAACAAATGTATATCTTAAAAAAGTCACAGAACTGAGTTTCTACAACTTATTACAACTAACTACAGTTAATAATAAAATATGTAACAGTAGAAATCTGGAATTTCTCAACATGCATTATCTATCAAATATCCATCCAGGTATTTATATAAATAACCATGGAAATATTTTCTATTGATAACAAAAGATATGAAATGCATCACAACCCAAAAGAAAACCATGAAACTATGCATCTTTATGATTTATTGAGATATATGGTCTCTTTTAGAAAGGGTACTAAAATATTTGTACATTAATAAATTGCAAGATGTTTAGTTTCGCAAATATCCAAATTGACAACTTTCTCCCTCTCTGAGGAATAAAAAATTAATCATTAACATGTTTCTTAATTATAGTTTTGAAGACAACAACAGGATGAATTATTATACACACACACACATTCATATATGTATATATTAATATATACATATGACCAGGAATTATATTATAATTAATATATTAATATAAATACAACTGAGTACTATTAGAACTAGGGGTCAAATGCTTGTAAATAAAATTTTCATTCCACTTTACACCAACAAAGGATACATACAGTACTCCAAGAGTACAGCAAAATATAAATGCTGAATTACAGCATCTTGCATAAAAAAATATTAAATCAACTGAAGCTTAAAATAATTCATTTTGCAACAAATTATATGATGATCCATAACATACCAACAGTCCTTAGCAAATAATAACAGAAAATTATACAGGACATACTGGAACAGTAGCAACAAATCAACAGGTAGATAATATCTGTTAAGATTATTAGCCACGACAAGCATAATTTTTACTAACAGCCAAAACTGATTTTGTCAGCACCATCTTGACATAAAGAACCATTAAAAAAGCACTTTTAAATATAATGAACAATAAATTTTTTGCAAGCATTGTAAAAAAAATGAATCAGACCCCAAGAAAAACAAAATTGGCTAATTTATCCATGTAAATGCTGTCTTGTCAGCCATATATGAGAAGTTGTTTTATATTCTAAAAATAAGCAACATCATATTCATATGATTTTACAGCAAATAACTCATTAAATCTCAGGAAATAAAAAAAATAAAGGATAATTATTGTTGTATAGCACATATCAACAATTAATTGTTTATAAAATCCAAGTTCATTACAAAATTCAGAATAATATCATTGATAAGTAACAACACAGAGCTGCTAATAGACTGAAATACATGGGAATATATTTGTTTATTAAAAATTTATTTTTACTAGCAAGGAAATGAAAAGAAGTGACTCAATTTATGGCAAACTGACACAACTCCTTATTGTATTTTACAGTGTCAAGTTAAACTTCATTATAGAAAGTTCAAAAATAATTCAAATACATCACTCACTAACAGAGAATTAGCCCTAAAAAATTACCAAAGAACTAAAATACATGATTACTGTATTTAAATGAACCATAAGAAGCTATTCAGTTACCAGAACTTCTCAAGTAATTTAAAAAGAATCAAACATAAGAATCTTCCTTCATGTCTGTATACCTATTCTGATACCTCCATACAAAGCTGTACACAGTTAACGTAACGAAAAAACACAAGTGACTTAAAACACCATCAATATTCTCAATTATCTGAGTGAGTCAGCCAGCTTTCAAGCTATTTTAGTACTTTTGTATGCAAGATGTATCCTCTACATCTATTACTTCACCAATACAAATAGGTTGTTCAAATGTTCATCAAAAGATGTCAAATACAACATTCAACCAGTCAGTAATAAAGTGTAAAACACCCATTTAATTAAAACAGAAAATGCAACAGATGTGGAACATCTCCATCTGTTGAAGTAATGACTTTAAAACAAAAGATACACCAAAAAAAAAAAGGATATTTTTATCTGTATACATTATTGTGCTAAAAAAGGAAAACAAAAACCAATGTTTGGTGCTCAGAAAGATGTAATTTTTCACCTAAAATCATACAAAAGATGTTATTTACATATATCTCACAAACACCATGTTTGGACTTAATGTTATTGAAAAACAGCTCAAATTCTAAATTCATTTCAGGATTAAAGAAAATTACCATGGCCATTGCTATTATGAAGATATAAGTTGTTTGTATTAAAAAATAAAGGCAGGAAATATTTTGCAATAGAATACGTAAAAGATAGCATTTCCCCATCTGTGTTGACATTCAATCACGTTACTGTTACTCCCTTCATTTGCAATATTGTATACCTTAATCTTCTCTGGGTTTTGTATTTCCAAAGACTATTTAAAACTTACAGATTAGGGACTAGCGTAGCTTTACTAGTGATATGATAGTCATGAAATACATAATGTGACAAGCATTTCCAAACATGCCCAAGTCACCTCATTCAAGAACAAAATACATTCATAATAAAAGAACTATTACAACACCAGCATATTAAACCACTCTCTTCAAATTCATGAGATTAATAACACATTCTTTATAGTTTATCATGCATTATTGCCACCATAATTACGATAAACCAAAATGGATTTGGATTCAAAAACCTCAATTAATATTCATGTTTCATAGGAATTTTATCTAGTCAGTAGAGTGTTTTACTTATCATAAAACAATAGGTCTTAAATATATACATATATATAATTACTTAATGGAAAGTAATTCTAATTTTTACTAACTTAAAAATAAAAATTAAAAGAAAATGTGCATAATTTTTATGAAAAATACAAACTAATGAAGTTATTTTTAAGGGAATGCATAGGCATTGCAATATATTTATTAATATCCAATGACAAGATCATTATTAATTTTTGTTTATTGAAAACAAAATAGTAAAACAATTCTGACTATCAATTAATAAAAATAAAAAAGTTGGTAGTTAATTATCTGTTATGTGTGAAAATTATATACATCAAAATGGTATTTAGAAACCCATAAATATTTTTCAACCAACTAAACCAGGAAAACACAAGCAAAATACAACAGTTACTGATATCAGAATGATGTGATAAGATTTGTTTTCTTCAACTACATGATATAATTAGTTTTCAGAATTGTGTTAATAATGTAACTGGGAATACATAAAAATATTCTAGTTTCTGTGTTGCAATGGAAACATAATAAACAGAAAAAAAATCCAAGTTTTCATGCTCATGTATTCATTTCAAGCTGCAAAAATATTATTCAAGAAAAAAATTTTTGTCAATATTTCAATTCAAAACTATTCCATAACATACACGAATCACTATATTTAAATACTTTTAGCCACTGCTGTTCAGGTTTATATTTATTTAATAGGAATGAAAAATGAATATATAAAAAGAAAAACTGAATTAGATATGTGTTATAATGGGAAATACCCAGGAATTACAATTATTTGAATACTTTCAAAAAATTGTGTTAAAGATGTAGAAACATAAAAGTTAGACCTAATAGGTAAAATGTATAAAGTTTAAAATAATTCTTCAGTCTTTTGCAACTTCTACAGTATCTTTACTTTTGTTAAGTCAATTACAACAATTGCTCTTGCATTTACTTGTTTTTCTGTTTTATACACAGTGTGCAAATTCCAGTAATGTATTCAAACCTGTACAGCACAGGGAAAAAAATCATTACTTTTCTATGTTTATTGGTTATAAATTGGTAGAGTTTGGAGCCTGTTAAAATTTGTAGAGCTTCATCAGCATCTAGTTAACTTTGCTCTAAAAACCATTTGTTTAACACTGACAAGAAATGCTAGTGGACACCATGTAATAATAAAGTTGATATAGTGATTCAAATAGGGGGCCCAATTTCATACACTTTAGAAAATTATACACAGTTCTCCAGGTTATGTCTTATAATATTTCTTCTTCATGAGGAGGAGTGATGATCTCTTTTTTGCAATACAGATAAATAATGCTTTTTGGTACACACACAAAAGCATACATAATCACTTGTGTTTTGTTTTCACTACAAAGGCTACATCATCCACAACAAATGCCATTGTGTTTTCTTTAAAATTTGTAAAAACAGTAAGAATAACTACTACAAGTAAAAAGTAAACTACTAGAGATTCAAAGCACATTATAAAAGATGATATGTTTCAATTTTATATTTGGAGATTCATTTATTATTCCTTAAATGGTAAATCATATTTAGTTACTACTAATCTTCCAAGCTAAAGCTATTAAACTTGGATAAAATCTGAAAAAAACTTGGTAAAAACTACTCTTGATCAGAACAATTTTATAACAAAAAACAATAAATGTCTTATAAAAAACAGATCTATCTATAACTGCATTTAGAACATTGTTTTTCATTACTTTCATCCTAAATTTAGCCCAACTTTCACTTTTCTTCTCTCTGCAGCTACTTGGTAAAGATAATGTCATGATTTTTGAGAAGAAACTCCGTGAAGTGGTTAATACGAGAAATAGATGAAAGAGAGGCCTGATGACTCTGTGACCATACCAAGTTGGGTCCAAATACTATAGCTAAGTTGGAAGCAGTCATTTTATTCAGGTCACTGCATTCCATAACCTGCACAGAATAATGAGTAAAACTGTCACAAGAAACCTGACCGAGAATTAGTTTAAAATGGTGTTATAAACTAAAATGATATAAATAGCTAGAAAGATGTGAAATTTATGAAAAATGTAACTTCGGAACATAAATAAGATATACTTTCATTTCTATAAAATTCCTTAGTATAGTGTTACATCAAAAGCTAACAACCCATTTCCTCACTGTAACATTTTAATTGCAGGTGTTTTTTTTTTCCTTGCTTCAAATACAGAACACAAACTAAATTTGGTTTTATTATCTTTTTAGCTGCTTTAACAGGGTAGCCATTTATCAGTATTCCATTGTGTGTGTCTCTCAAACACATAAATATGTATATTAAAAACTGGTCTATGTTATAATATCACACTTTACACTTTCAAGATACACTGATATTTTAATAAATATTTCAGTTTAGCTAGCTTAAAAATTTCAAGATATTCTAATACAATAATGGTCAGATTAACTCAACAAATATTAAAAGTACAAATTATCTTCACTTTAATTGTATAAAAACTAATAATTAACTACAAATTTTTCTCAAGTTAAATCCAAATTCAATTCAATCAACCTACCATGACCAGAAAATTTACTATATAATTGAGAAGCCAATAGTTATCTTCAGGTAATCTCTGTAACACTAAAGACTTGGCAACAGGAAGTTTTTCTGTCTGTTCCAATTCTATTTAAAAATAAATATATAAAGGTGTGTAAAACATAACTTTCTTCTTACACAATTAATTGAATATTTGATGAAAAGATTAAAAGTAACCACACACACATCTGAAATAGCACATGAATCAAATATGTGTTACAATATAAAATGGTTTCTAAATGTGTCTCAAGGAAAAATATAATTAATCACAATCCAACAGGTACTGGAATAACAGCACGAGCTGTATGTAGATGTGGCTCATGCTGTTATGCTTGAAGACACGGATTTTATATTTTCACAAAAAAACAACAAATTTCAGTATTTCAGATATATTTAATGAAATATATGGTCATCTATATTTTTTCTCCAAGCTTAATATAAAAAGTTATATGTTATTTAAAACTTTGATAAATTTGATATTTAAGTAGTTAACCATTCAAAATTCAGTTATTTTATTTCTCATTTTATTAGCGTATTTACTGAACAAAACAACAAAATATACTTGTTTCCATATTATAGACATACTGAATAGTTAAAAGGGTACAAGTGGATCTCAGTTATTTATGAAGTTTTAATAATGAATTCTTACTGAAAATAATTACTCGAATAGTTTCAGAAAACATCCAAATACATACAATACATAGTTTTAATTTAATCTTATGAACAAAGGTTTACATAAATTAACTTACGTATAGCCCTGCAGTTACACGAGTCCAAGATCTTTTTAGGTTTGAAAGTTAAACAAAAAATATTCAAAAATGGTAAACTAACTTGATTTGAGAAATCTTTAAAAAATACGTCTAGGAATCTTAATCATACAACATGATGCTTTTACTTCGCTTAGGTGTCGAAGTAAAGTTTCTTTTCTATTTAGGGTACATTTAAATACTTTGAATTTATTAATCAACAATAAGGTCCTAAAATTATGTATGAAGAAGTATTATTCCAAAAACATGAATTACATAAATTGATTCTTGGTTATGTCACTAATTTTATTAATAGCAATATCTATTTATAAGTAAACAGAAAAATAAAACAATTTATAAAAATAATATACAACTTTTTAAGAAGGGTAGTTATACTAGAAAAAACAAAAAAGACAACGTGTGATGTTTAACAAAGCAAAAATGAATTTTATTTTATAAAGTATTATAATGAACATAATTTTAATAATAACTGTTTCACCATTTATTGCATCACTGTTTTTATAAAATCGTAAATTTTTTACTAACCTTGAAAGCTAATTATGTCATCATATAATTCAAATGTCAACAGTGGTTCTGGCAATTCTCTCAAAAAAGTCTTAATTATCACAGCAGGTACGTGGATGTCACTGTAGTCATCAAAGTTTACTATCTTACCTAAAATATTAGAAAATGCTAATAATGAGATTTAAAGTTCCAAAAGTAAAATATTTGTTTTATAAGTAAATCTAATTTTATCATTTTTAACAGCTGTATAAAATTATATTTCCATGGGATATACCTTTCTACATGTTAAGCTAAATTTCATTCATTTTTACCACTAATTAAGTTCTAAAATACAAGTTAATTAGGATAGAACAAGTAATAAAACAGATATTAATAAATAAGGGAACAAATTATTTGTCATTTCACTTCCATTAATTTATCAAAATAGAAATCCCCTTTCATATCCATTTGGATCTCATCTAAAATAATCAGTTAACAAACCTAGATAAAGTAGAAATTCTTTTCCAATTGCCAACAATGTTTGTAGTATCAGTTAATAAGACACTAGCTAAGTACAGACTGTTTTTGTTTTGTTTATTGAGAATTAAGCACAAAGTTACACAATGGGCTATCTGTGTCCTGCTTTCCACGGGCATCAAAACCCAGTTTCTAGTTGTGCGAGTCCACAGACATACTGCTGTGCCACCAAGGAACATTAAGACTTATTATTTACCATCAAGAAAGAGCAAACATATAATCAACAACCATAGGATGTGGGCATTCAGAATACATATCTTAATGGTGTGAAGGGTAGTCATCTTGTACTGTCAAATTATCTAACAGAGAGTTGAGTGAAGTGACAACATCTTGTCAGATCTGTCCATCCTGGACATGCCATTGTTGTAATCATGGACTATATTGGCTTTCTTCAAAGTTTTATTATTCTGTTTCACAATATCACATATACTTACTCTGTGCATGTTGTTTCTTGTAGATATTTCCTATTTGTCCATCCATTTACAAGTTACCAATGAGTCTGACTGCATCATGTTTCCCCTCCAACTTTTTCTGGACATCTTTTGGATTTCCTTCATGGCCAAACCAGAGTGGTTTTTTTACATTTAGATTGACTGCTCAGTCAGTTTTTCACAAAACATGAAATTGTAATAATTATTTGTGTAGATAATATGATATTTGTTCAGCTAACTAGCTAATAGATCAAGTACAATAGCCAGAGTCTGTCTCAACCCAGCATCATAATCAAGGCCATTTTCAGAGTATTTGCACATTTTCAACACCAGACATCAAGAATCTCAGTTCATAGAGTTTTATTCCACATAGTTTGCATTTAATTTTTATATACTGTCAAAACAAGATCCTGCCATGCCAAAGTACAATGGATTAACAAATAGACAAATCTTTTCTTGGTTAGTAAGTATGGATCATTTCATTATTGAAATGATTCATAAGAAGACTTATATAAACAATCATCATGAGGTTGAGAATTGTCTGCAAAAAGTCAAAAAGGTAAGAACATTTGGAAGTGGTTGCAACTCATAAAACCACTAAAAAATGTCTTGTATAGAATATCAGTATTTCAGTGGCATTCCAAGGTAGGTTGACTGTTTTTACCCATGTGAATCAACAAGGCAAGAAATACCTTTATTTCTATTGCACCTGTGTCCCTTCTGGTATTTTAGACTTGTTTCTCTCCACAATAATTGCTGTTTTGATTTTGGCAGTTTGCCTATGAATTTGTTTCTGTGACTGTGATATCTTGTAATTGTGGAGTCAGGAATAAATCAAAATAATCATCAGATGAAACATCTTATTGCTGAACTTCAAAACCAGAGTTTTAATTGAAAACAAAATCAGATGGATCTTTTGCAACAATCGACAAGTTATGCAATGGGACACCAGGGTTCACACCTCCAAATGCTCATCTATCCTGAACAGGAGCTACCTTTCTATCATGAACTGGTGTAGCAGAGCCACATCCACCATCTATTATCTCCAAGACCATGTGGTTCTCTGGTGTGAATCCAGTGGACTCTAGGTCTTCCATGTGCTGCCAGTGCTACATTGTTGCCACTTGAAAAATAAATCTGATGAAACTATTGGATTGCTGTCACCTCTAAACTGGTTATCACTTTATCATCAGTCTACATTGGACATTACTATCACCTAAAAGCATTGCTTATTTATAGGTAAAGTTTGAATATGAAGTATATATACATGTATATATGTGGCTTGGAAGAAGAGGGTAACATAAATATAATATATGATAGTCAACATGTTAAACAGGAAATAACCTGGTAACTTTTTAAAAGGAGCAAATACTGAATGGCAGAGTTCCTTCTTAATTCCCTTCCTGTTTCCTCCACTTATCCAGCAATGATAAAAATGTACATCCTTGTGATTTGAAATTATATTTCACACATAAAATGAACTAAAAGTTGATTCCTATACCACAGTGTATATACATTAGTGAAAATAATTACATTTTAAAAAAATTAAATAAGTAAAATCACAAGAAAGAACTGCATTTTTTGTAACAGTGTTTTTAGTACTTTACTAAATTCTTTTATACTTTAACTATGCAATTTAGAACATAAAATATTAACATGTAACAAAAAACAACGTCTCAAAAACTATTATAATTTACCTGACTTATTAACTATGCTAAATGTGTATTAAACTATTTTCTTACCTGGTAAAGGTAATCTTGGAAATAGCAAAACATGAAATTGATGCAGCAACTCAAAAACCAATCATAAGAATGAACTAATTAAAATATTTTTCTATGAGTTACAAATAATACAACAGTAAATGCCACTGGGATGGGTACGCTAAAAGAGCAATGGCATGCATGTTTCAGATTATGGCATACAAAGCAATTGAGGAATAAATAATAATATGCTATATGTTTCTATTTTAGCTCATAGATATCTAATGTACAAGTCTATGATATCACGTCCTTGGAACTAAGAAAATAACACAGAAATCGAAAGAAGTTTTAAGATGGATATTCAAAGCAAAGAATGGTCAAATGATACACAAAAAATGAAGACAGAGAATTTATTTAAATTTTTCTTTCAAAATTAAGAAACTAAAACTTGCATTAAAAGTTTAGTTATAAACTATACTTTGATGCCTTGGTTATTGACCTTCACTGATAATAAAGTAGTTTAATTAACCTTATATATTAACTTTGTAAAAAGAAAATGACAAGAACACTTAGTTCTATATTTAGTGGATTAGCTAGTTTGAACTGAATGTTTCATGTTATACACAGTTTAATTATTGTAAAGCCCTACTGCAACAAGTATAAGCTACACTCTGTACTATAAGGTATATAATATTTAATTACATAGCATTTTATATGGTATTACATCATATTAGATAAAATAATAATTTAGCTAATTTCATTCTTCACTTGTCCAACAGAAGTTTTTAGTGGAAAGTGTGCATACTAGCAGTTCAACCATAATTTGTTGTATGCCACTGCCAAAAAGGCCTTTTTGTTTTTCCACTAAATGCCTAGGTTATACCATTGTTTATGAGGCAATAAGACTAGGACATAGACAGTTATAGGTGGTGGAATAGGACATTCAGTATAATTATATACTGATGATATTACATCACAATAATACATTAAAATCTCATCACTTTGGTTCAGTTAACATAACATGCTATTTTGTGTTGCTGCATTTATTACACTATGTAATGAAATTTTTACTTTTTCTTGTTCTTTGACAGAAAGTGTTATTTCCCAATTGCTTATATCTAAAATAAATGGAAAAGACTTATTTTTCTCTTCAAACTTTGCTCTTGCGAGCTGGGTAATGCAATTTTAAAATTTACCCATTTTCTAGAATGTTCCAGGTAGATTCAGTGCTGAGTAGCTGATAAAAGAATTTTCTCAAACTTAAAAAAAATTTTCAGAATGTTATAGAACTTACAAGAATTTTAAAGAGCCTTTTAGAATTTTCTAGAACTTTCCATAGTAATATATATACAGGGGCTCACCACTCACCATTTCAGTTTAGTTCTAGCTGCCTAAGTGAACACAATGACCAATCTGATTTTATCAGAGATGGCATCAAGAAGCTGCAAGCATTTTCCAAACACATTCTGCTATGTGTGTGGTCAATTTATCAAGAAAAGAGCAAAAAATTACTCTGTGACAGCATTTGCTAAAACGTGTGAAGCCTACAAGGCATATTATGGCATGCCTGTCAGGGATCCAGATAAACTGTGAGCACCTCATTTTACCTGCAAGCACTGGAAAAACTCTGAAAGGTTTCCCTGTTATCTTTGCCTTTAAGACAGCAGGTACACTGCACCACACTACAACAGGAAGCACTGGCCACAACAGACTGAGTTCTCTGTGGGGAGGCACAATGTCAACTATGAGCCACTAGTAGACCTCCAAAAGTTCTTCCTACCATTGCACATAAAATTGGGTCTTATGAAACAATTTGTCACAGCTCTTGATGAGGATTCTGCAGCCTTCAAGTACCTTCGAGACTTCTTCCCTAAGTTGTCTGAGGCAAAGGTCAAAGCTGATGTCTCCATTCGACCACAAATAAAGAAGATCCTGGAATGCACAGAATCCCCCAAGAAGCTCAATATGAAGGAAAAAGAAAATGCTTGGGAAAGCTATGTCGCAGTGGTTTGGGGCTTCTTGGGCAAGCACAAGACCAAAAATTATGTGGAACTGGTTGAGGCTTTGGTGAAAAACTATGGCAAAATGGGCTGCAGGATGTCCCTGAAAGTCCATATCATTGTCACTCATCTTGATAAATTCAAGGAGAACATGGAACCATACTCAAAGGAGGAAGGCAAGCACTTCTATCAAGATATACTGGACTTTGAATGCTGCTACCAAGGAACGTATAACAAAAACATGATGGGAGACTATATTTGGGGGCTGATAAATGAAAATAATTTATGTTACAGTTGTAAATCTCAAAAAAACTACTCACTTCTAAACATTTTTTGTACAACTTTAGTATAGATACATGTAAATGAAAATGTGCAAATCTGCCCAATTTTACAAATAAAATAAGTTTATTTCTAAATTTCACTATCCAGGTCACAAAAGCAAAGTCTGAAGGGAATAATGGCCATTTTCTGCACTTTTACAACGTAAGCAATTAAGAAATTATACATGCTATCCAGAAACAAAACTTGTGTTACATAGTGCTATTGTTGATACAAGTATTGGTAATATGTCAAAATTGTTTCAATTTTAAATTGACAAGATCTTTAAACTTATCAAAAATTACAATAATAACATCTACTCATACTACATACCTTCATCAAAACAATTCTGTACTGTTTTAAGAACTTGGGTATTGGCTGATCTCCTGAAGATCCCTTCAGTTTCAAGAGCTAGAAATATGGAGGAATAAATGTTCTCAGAAGTTCTCCTATGATATATAAACTAACTGTGAAACATGCACTTCTTTCTGTCACATAAAACATTCAAAATTTTGATTTGAAAGTAAACAATACTGTTACAGTGAAAGACTAATTATTTATATCCTATACAATATGTTTTTAACATTAACTCTTAGCTGTATTATTTCTATCATTAACATCATTTGAAACACATTCACTAATACTGGCAAAGAGTGATCTTACAATTAACTCGGTTCATTGGTTTTATTCTACAGTCTAAACTAGTAGATATATTCAGTAAATTACCAAATAAATCTAAACAAGTTATATTAATACCTGACACAGCAGTTTTATTTTAGTCTCAAACAGTAGATGAAGTTCAGCAAATGATGATTTAAATTTAGAAAGTGTATATTAACTATAAAGAACTCCAATTTTTTCCATGACATTACACATGAAAATGCTATTCAATCTACTTTAATTAAATGTGTTGCATGAGGAATAATGTCAGCAATGTTTGCTATCATCAAAAGTATGTAGTGTACGAGCAGCCTTAGGTTAAAGGTAAAAAATGTAAATATAACTCATCAGAATTTATGTCCTTGTACAGCAATACTCTATACCACAAACACTTTTGAAAGGTGAACCTTCCTTTTTCAAGGGGCAAACTGTTTCTGCTGTGACCATAGCAGTATTCTTATCTGGTGCTACTCAAGCTCTCAATGTCTATTTTCATCACATGCTACCAGAAATCTACATGACTAACCTGGCACTTCTCGTTTTATGGAAGAACATCACAGCCAGAATAAGTAATATAGTTCAAGTCATGATGCATTAAAATAGCATGAAAGTTAGCAAATATACAGAAGTTCAAGGTCAACTACGTTGCTTATCACAGTTTGATCGTAAAGACGAAAAATTTACCTTATGAAAGTGCCTATGTTATAGAAATATCATGTCTTTGTGTTAAACTGATTTAGTGTTTTTCTAACCTCACGATTATTCTTATACGGTGACAGCTTAATGAACAGATGAAACATGTTTAAATAAAGACTACAAACTAAATAAAGGATTTTTTGCTATTTTTATTGAAACAATACAGCAATAAATGTGAAGTTAATAAGACACATAATACTACATGTTCACATATCGTTAAAGAGGATTTAAATCCTATAGAGAGAGGTTGAATCAATTTGACCAACCTTGTAACCACCATGTAACTGTACCTCTGAATATGTTAAATGTACATTCACAAAATGTGCTAAGCTTTCAGTAAAATTATGGATTTGTTGTATACAAAAATTCAGATTTTTTGGTAGAGTATTCCTGCAAAAAAATCTGTCTGTGGACTTTTGAAGCCTTCACTGATTCAGTCTAAATTCTAAATAAGTTAATTTACCTGCTAAGAACAGAAATACTTGTTTTCAACCTTGCATGTTTTAGATTCTATTAGTATAACATCTATAACCTAATAATTTAATATTAAAATTTTTCTTTGGTGAACCCATATCTCTTATTTTATTTACTGTGATACAAACTAAAAAGCATCAATTTATAGTGAAGTTGCAAAATATGAATAAAAACACTTTTTTTCTTTCCACAATGGCTGCATATTGTAACATACTATTACAATTATTTATCCAAACAGCCTCAGGTTATAACTTTTTCACATCTGCTTCCATTTGGTTTTACAGTTTGACAATACATCTCCAAAATATATCACAACAGGACAACTTAACATAAACAAATGATCAAATCATATCAAGTGATTTCAAATTACATAAACTAAGTGAGTAATTCATAAAAAAAATTCATTTAAGTTTTGTTTTTAAGGTAACAGGTTGCTAATTTTTTCATTTTTTCTTTAAAATATACATAGAAACAGTGCAAATCAAAAAATAAAAATGTGATAATAATGCTACATAAAACACATTGCATCTATTTCTTTATTGTTTGTATTCATTTTGTATAGAGTTTGATAGTACTGTACTTTAATCTCACAATGCTCAAATATTCTGTTTTTTGGTTTCTTTGTAATTAAGCACAAAACTGCATAACGAGCTTACTAACAGGCACCAAAACACAGTTTCTAGCTTTGTATATCCACAGACAAACTGTTGTTTTTTTGAGTAACATCACAACCATGATAAGTAACACAGTTCAAGTCATGTTGCATTAAAATAACATAACAACTGCTTCCTGTAGATAAATTCAAGGTCAACTATATTGACATTGCATGTTTTGCTTCATTCTGTAATGTTATAAAAACATTTGAAAAAAAGACCAATTTTGGATTTCAATCTACAAACATAGTGACTAAACATATTCTACAAATAAGTTGGTTTTTTTAGATTTATTAAATTAATATGTTCTTACTGTATAACTTAAACATCACTAAACTTTTTTTTTTACAATATGTTGGTTGTTCACAGAATAATTCATGTTGCTTGTAAATATGCAATTTAGAGCACAAAAGGTACATCAGACACTGGAACAGAATGTCCCAACATTACTATAATTTAACTTTCAGTTAAACAATAAATTTAAAAAATTTAGTTAGCTGTTAAGAAGCAACAATGATCTACACTGTAAAACTCATACTAAGTTGTCTACTAGACCATCTAAAACAAATCAACATTAAGAGAATTGTGTGAAGAAAAATATATACATTCTACTGGTTATACAGAAGTCCAGTAGCAATGTCATAGATAACTACAGATATGTCTTTATTAAGACAGAGTGGGAGGATTGTCATGTGGGTTTAACAAATTTATTCATATCCAAGAAATTTGAGAGGAGGTTCTTATTTTAATTTTTGCCCTGTAAATATGTGCAGTTTATGTTTCTAATTGGTTGGGCAATCTCAAAAAAGGATGAAAGAAAAAACTTAAAAAGGAGAAAATCAGAATGCCAAAAAGTGCATCATATGACATCTAGCAGTGAAGAGAGACACTTTAGTTACATATTGTATTTTGAAATTAAAAACATAAAACTTTGTATTACAAACTATATTTTGATATTAATTTTACTGATATACATAGATAAATTATTAATTATATTTTTAATGTAACTCTGTATAAAGGTTGTAATATGCCTAGTGTAAATGCTGTAAAAAATACCATGTAGAGAAAATGTAGTGATTGTTTACTTTAATTAGGCATTTTGATTAATTTTTCAGCAAAAAATATACTGTTTTTTTAAACTGATTGGAGAGATTGAGTTTTTGGATTTTATATTACTGAAATAACAGATCTATCAACCGAAATATGAAATCAATGTTTGTGTCATTCCTTACACCCTTTCAGAACATCTGAATAATTTGATAGTTAATAATAAAATATACCTTAAATTTTAGCCATAAAGAAAATGTTTGTTTGTTTTTCTTATAGCAAAGCCACATTGTGTTATTTCATACATGTAGATATTCTTGATACTTAACCATTGCTTTCACAGTAGAAAGAATTATCTATTTTATAACAGTTTACCAATTTAGAGAACTGTGTGCTTCAATATCATAGAAATGAAACACAGAATATCTACTGTAATCACTAAATAATAGGGGTGAGAAAATATGCACTGCAATACACATACCACAATACCATATGTACAATGTATAAAACTTTTACGACATCTTTGTTTGAATGACTTAAGAGTAATTGTTACATTTTTTACTTTAGCAAATAGCTATTTTAAAAATACATTTATTAACCAATATACAATGTGCAATTTACTTACAACCACAAGATCACAGAATAAAGCCTTTTCTTATACAAATTAAAGATGAATAAGTGTGGCAGAATAAATATGACAGCACACTTTTGCACATTTACTGTTGTATTGTGATATATACTTTATGTATCACATATCTTACAGTTTTATAAAATATTGTACTGTTACATTCTTACAAACTAGTACTAGTTGTGTGACACAATAAACCTAGAACTACAAGTTCAAAATCTTTGTTTTTTTTTTGTTTTTATTTATGCACAAAGTTATGCAAAGAATTGTCTGTGCTCTGCCCAACCACAGGTATCAAAACCAAATTTATTGCATTGTAAGTTTGCAGACATATTGCTGTGCCACTGGATGGGCAGCTCAAAAGCATATATTGGATTAGTATAAAATTAAGCTGACTTATAAAACTAAACTTAAAATAAAAATGGTGTGTTTGGTGTTGGTGATCCACTTCTCAGAGGGTTAGGGTTGATGCTTCCATGGTATATGCATGTATAAGTGTATATATATTGTGTAGTTGTAGTAATTATAATATGCACTCTAAAGATATATGTTTGTGCATATTTCACCTTTCTTAGGCCTCTACATTCTTCATTTTTCAATTCACCCTCTTCTTTGTGCTTAGCAGATGAATTCATCACTTGTGAACATACTGTTTATTTAAACACTGTGCACCAGCCATTTTACTCCTCAGAAGCATATCACTCTCTGGTTCTTAATCAGTAATCACCCTCTAATTTATGCTAGTTGACTTAATAAGATGTTAGCATCTTATAAATTCAACTGTCTTCTTTTATGTGAGTACGACCCTATATCTGTCACATTTTCCACATTTAGTCATAATCATCAAAGCATTTAATAATTAAAATAGGTTAGCATACTTGTGATATTTATCAGTGTTACAACACCAGTACTTTACATTATAAGACTAATTTTCAGTTTGTTGACAAACTTGGTATCAGAACACACTTTAGAATGAAAATGTTTATACTGTGTATTTTTCACTTGTTAACAATGTGAAATTAAAAAAAACAAAAAAATAGCCTTTAAACATTCCAATCTCTGACTTTGTGAACCATTTGAGCTGTACATTTGATTATCTTATAATGTTGACAAAATTGTTGCTAACACTTACACTCTATTTCAAGTCCAAACAATACCTATCACAAGTAAAACTACCAGGTCTCAAGCTTTCACATCATGTTTTGATTGAAAAATAAATCTATAGTTACAGTGCAAAACCAAAATCCCTCTCCAAATTTCTTGTTTCTGTACATAGTGATAACTTGTGCTATGTTTTATTGCTATTATTATAACCTATAGAAAGCTGACACTTTGAAAAATATACATCTACAGGTTTCACTCCAGAGAAAACCAAATAGCTGAGATTTTGTAATAATTTACCTTAGATTTACTAGTAAATCTATTATGTTAAACCTAATCCTTTGGTTGCTTCTTCTTTCCCTTGTTAAAATTATACATTTAGATTTTAGCATTAAAATACATTTGCATGTAAAATAAATATGACACTACATAAAAATGTGAAATCAAATTTTACACAAGAGTAGGAAATTTTTTTTATTTGTACGTATAATACTCAGGGTTAATAGATATTTTTAATGATTTGAGAGATAAATATAACTATTGTTACAGCACAAAAAAGCCTTTTAAAATCACCCCTCACAAAAATGCTTTTAAATGATAAACAAGAGCAAAAGGTTTTCCTTAAACACAGAATGATTGAGTAGATTGCATTCTAATTTCTTGTGCCAGCTCACAATTAGATTCATTACACATACACATGTAAACATACCTGTATCATTGTCAAGGTAAGCAATGCATGTCTTCACGACACGGGGTATTGCATCACCACTGTTGTGTTCCTTTATACTTAAGGAGATATACAAAGCTTAATGATAAATCCTCAGTAAAACAGCATACATAAAACATATACAAATAGAAACTTAATAAAAATCAAATTATGTATTTACATTTCAGTATAACACATTACCTGTGGCATGAAATAAAGACAAAATATTATGCCACTTAAGACATTATATCAACACTGATTTATGATTAAAAAAAGATACTATCTTGGTATTTATCATACAGTGTTAATGACTAATAAATATTTAATGATTTGAGATATAAATATAGACAAGTATATTAAGTCCTCTCAATC
The DNA here is from genome assembly GCA_011833715.1 of Carcinoscorpius rotundicauda. Lineage (NCBI taxonomy): Eukaryota > Metazoa > Arthropoda > Merostomata > Xiphosura > Limulidae > Carcinoscorpius > Carcinoscorpius rotundicauda. Next base: position 163,150,932 of record CM022391.1, on the reverse strand, counting down.
TATTGTGTCAGGCTTTTTTTAAATGGGCTAAAATAATTAGGTTTTTCATTTTAATTTTTGACAATCTATATTTATATATTAACGAAAAAAATATTTTTTTTATGAACAGTTGTTATATTTCAGCACAAAATTTATTTGATAAATAAGTCACATTGTGATTTATATGCAATATATGTCAATGAAATTACAGTAAAGAAAAGGAATGGTTTTCTGTAGTGTTTATGGTACATAATTCAAAATAAATCTGACATATACCATCACAAACAGTATTTTCAATGTCTTCTAGCAAGCACTGATTGCAAAACTTCATAACATGTGAATAAAATTTGGCAGATAATTAAAAATATGTTGAGAAATGATTTATCCAAATTAATTCAGGAACATAATTTGTAAAACACGAAAGACACCTGAATTTTCTCATACAAATTACAGAAGGGGTTAATATGTACCAAATTATGGATAATATTGAATAATCAAGTCCATCTGAAATCTTTAAAGTGCAGTAATGTAAGTTTAAAAAGTACTTCTCATCAAGATTTCTGTTTGATATTTTTTTCTTTACATTACACACTGGTATCTAAATAAAAAATTGCTTACAAAGACAATGAAACTCGGAACTGTTGAGTTGAACAGACAGGAGTTACAACATTTAGACTGCTACAACTTGATGATCTTGGAAACCACGATCCTTTGGCAGCTGCTTTAAGTTGCTTGTCATAACTATGAATGAACACAACATTAAAAATTCATTAAACTAAATGTTATAAGACATCATATACAAGTTAACTTTTAATAGAATGCTTCTGCCTATTAAATATCACATACTAGTGTAATAGTAATTGTATTATAAATAGAATACCTTCTCATTTTTGTATCTTGGAAGTCTTTGTGTTCAGTTTTATGTAATTAAATGCATAATATATGAACAAAGTATTTTTGAAGACAGTAAATGCATTTCGATCACTTAGGTTATGCCTTAAATTTTCTTATACCAGTTTAAGTGTGCCATACTTTGTAAAGATAAATTGTGTCTTAAATATTATTATACAAATATAAAAATGCAAGAAGTCATAGACCATTATAAAACACTATTAAGAACATTTTATAAGCAGGTTTGTTTTTCTTTTAGCAGACTCTTTAGCCTAGTCCTAGATTACCCATTATGTAACATTGGTGATTACTAAATGTTCCACAGAATGGTCATTTACTCAGCATAGTAGAATACAAAAGGACCCCTCAAAATAACAACATGTTAGGACAGACTTGATTTTATTTCCCTATTGTGTATAGAAGCAGACATATTTTGTCAACTCAGATTTGATGAAATTATCTAGGATTTTGCAATTAGAAAACAGAGAAATAAACTATTTTAATTTTAGCATACATCTAAGTTTTGTTTCATTTTGAAAGATAAAAAATTATTTCACACTTTAGTATTTGTTTTATTTTAAATTTTAAATATATACACTGCTGGTCAAAATCTTAAGGCCAATGAATGTAAAGAAAGAATTTGCATTTTGCATTGTTAGACTCAACCATTTATTTGAATAGAGCCTCAAAAAATGAAAATAAAAAATGGGAAGATAAAAATAAAAAAACTTTTTTAGCATTTAATAGGGAAAATGCGAACAAGATGAAATTAGCCTAAATACCAGCTGGTCAAAAGTTTAAGACCATACTGAAATGAAGTGTTGATCGGTAAACACATAACAAAATTTAGTAATCTGTGTTCAACCATTAGTGTTATCAACATCTCTCACTGACATCTCCTGTGTTACATAAGTTAAGAACACAGCAAAGGCTAAAAAGTTGAAAGAGTATGAACATGGTAGAATTTTTGAGATACAAAAGCAAAGTCTTTCTCAATGTGCCATCGCTGGTGAGATTGAGCATAGTAAAACTGCCATTGCAAATTTCTTAAAAAACCCTGAGGGATACAGAAGTAGACTTTCAAATGGTCAGCCCAAGAAAATTTTACCGGTGTTGAGCAGGAGGATTCGACAGGTTGTCTGGCATGACACTAGTTGATCGTTGAACCAAATTAAGGCCCTTACAAACGCAGAATGCAGCTCAAGAACAACAAGACAGTATCTGCAACATTATTGCTTTAAAAACGGTAAACTTCTTCAAAGGCCACACCACAAACCAACTTGGTTAAACTTTGCTGAGAAGCACCAAACATGGGACACAGAAGAAGTTTTTGTTCTCTGATTAGAAAACAATTTAACCTGGATGGTCCAGATGGCTTCCAACATTACTGACACAATAAGGATATCCCACCAGAAAAATTTTCTACATGACACAGTGGAGGAGGTTCTATCATGGTCTGGGGAGCTTTTTCCTTTTATGGAACAATGCAGCTTCAGATTATACAGGAGAGTCAAACAGCAGCCGGCTACATTGGCACGTTTGAGAGAGCATCCTTATTGACTGAAGGCCCTTGCTTGTGTTGATATGACCAGATCTATCAGCAGAACAATGCTACAATCCACAATGCCCGCAGGACAAAGGACTTTTACATGGCAAATAATGTGATTCTTTTGGACCATCCAGTGTGTTTACCCAAACTGAACCCCATAGAAAATGTTTGGGGGTAGATGGCATGGGAAGTCTATAGAAATGGATGTCAATTCCAATCAGTGCATGATCTTCATGAAGCCATCTTCACCACTTGGAATAACACTCCAGCCAGCTTTCTGCAAACGCTTATATCGACCATGCCAAAGTGAATGTTTGCAGTTATTCGTAATGACGATCGTGCAACTCACTACTAATACCTCTTGTTGGGCATTTCTTACCAGGTTTAGAACTTCTCTTTGGTATGGTCTTAAATTTTTGACCAGCTAGTATTTAGACTAATTTTATAGTGTTCACGTTTTCCCTATTAAATGTTAAAAATGTTTGTTTTTTTTATTTTCCTTTTTTTAATTTTCATTTTTTGAAGCTCTACTCAAATAAGTGGTTGAGTCTAACAATGCAAAATGTATACTTTTTTCTTCATGTTCATTTGGCCTTGAGATTTTGGCCAGCAGTGTATGTAGACACACATACACACACATGGGGCACTATCATCTTTAGCCTCTTTATAGTGTTGCAATAAAGTCAGGCCTCATGAGAGATGGAAGAAAAATCTCTGTATTATAATAAAATAAAAAAGCATTCATAAAAATACCATACACATTTTCAAATAATATTAGTTTTATTTTGAACAAACAAATAATTGTGTTATGTAAGAAAAAGTACAAGTCTGCAGTTTTTGCTTGTGGAGAAAATAATGACATAGTTGGAGATTTGCAAGAATATTGTGTCTTATTATATTTAAAAACATGAAGAATCAACTGAAAAAATTAGCATGAGAAGAGAAATCCAACAACCCAAACACTTCTGAAAAGTAGACTGTTTCCTTCATCAAGGATACATGCCAATTAACCACCTAATATAATGTAAATTTTGTTAAAAAAAGTACTTCAGATCTGCAAAACTTTATTCATTCTATGAATAAAATTTATAGGTAAAAGAATTCATTGTAAAATGTTTTCTTCAGCTACATGAAAGCAACAGGGTAGAAATTAAAGTATATTTTAGGGACATCTTTTATTCACTAATTACATAAGACAGTTTTGATGAAAATGTTATAGAAAATTAGGCGTAGTAGTGTGATATTAATTTGTAAAATAAATCTATAAACATGGATTCAAAGTATTACTAAGCTCCAAATGTCTCAATTCTCTTCAAGAACATAAATCAGCTACACAAATCTTTCTAAATGAAAAGTGTTTTAAAAAATTATGTATAATTGTACACTATGTTCCAATAAGAAGTTGTACAAGCAAAATCTGATGTATCAAGAAAAATAGGTACCACCTATCTATGAAATAACATATCCCCCAATTACTCAGTAATATCAAAAATACATAGTTTATAAGCCCATGCATATACTTACTCTAAAACAACTTTCGGAATGGCCAACTGTTCAAAATGAAGATATTTTTTAAGTTCGTCAAGATAATTGACATACATCATTTTCCTTCCAAACTTTACACTGTGAAATAAAATACATATTTACTAATATTCATAATTATTTTAAATACAATTATTTTACAACCAGCAACATGTAAAATACTAACATAGTCACTCAGGAAATAGTTTATTTTTATGCTAAATTTGTTACTTAAACTTCAAAAATACAGATAATATATAAAAAAAAGTAAATTAAAAATTGAAATACATAACTAGAAGTCAGCCTATGCATTTTTGTGCCTGGCTTCATGTAAAAATATAAAATATACTCAATTTATTACAATACCAAAACACACAAAATGTTTTACAATTTATTTCTGCAAATCATTCAACTTTCTTCCAATAAGAATTTATTGTCAAATATTTAGTTCCTATTTAAAAGAAACATGTCACAATAAATTTTGTCTTTGCCAAAAGTATTACTAAGACAATGACTGTTCTGGGTCATTGGTATGGATGAACATTTTTAATATGCAGCTAAAATGTTCATTTTTACTTGAAGCCTAAAAGAGAGCAAGTTAAGACTAATGCATCAAAGAAAAGTGTTTGTTGCACCTTTCATCTAGCAAAGGTCCATTTATACTTGGACAGGTACTGTATCTCTTTAATTCTCACCTTCAAAAACCTATCCACATTTCTACAACATGACAACAGCTTTTAACACTTCAAGATAACTGGTGAAGAATGGATAAAAACAATATCTAAAAGTATAGGTTTGTATAGAGTTTAATCATATATGCTAAAAACAATGTTTGTAAAACTACATATAAACCTACCTAATAGCAGGTCGGAAAATCTGCCAGACTACTCTTATGAAGGTAGTGGGATGGACTAGATATAATGCTTTAAGATTCTTTTTATACCTAAAATGTATACAAAAACTTTAGATTATATAAATATATAAATACCCTACAAGTCCATGTATTCAGTTTCTAGTTATACCATAAATATATGTAGTTTCTAGAATAATAACAATGTTGTTTAAATTTCTTGTAATATATTTAATAGATACAAATATAAAGATTATTACGAATAAAATTTATGTATTTTGTTGTTATGACAATGTTTATTTTACTTCATTTAATTTCTCAATGAAAATGAAGTACATTTTTAACACTTTATTGTTAATCTAAGATGTATATATCTAGATTGAATTAATTACATAATAGATGCTTACATATATATGCAAAGCTGATATCTGATGTCAAATTATATACTACAGGGTGTTCAGAAAATCACTATGCAGTTTTGTAATCATATTTTATTCAGTCTATATCAAGCCAGCAACTAATAGTGGTGTTTAGAAACAAAATAAGAAAAATCCAAGCCTGTATTGATGCCAATGGGGGTCATCACTTATAATCTGTTTATAATTGTCATTCATATTTACCTCCTGTATTCTATATTGAAGCATGTCTGTTAATAAATATACAAGTGCACAGTGACTTTCTGAACACCCTGTATATATAATGTAGGACCAATTATCAGTTTTTTTACTGAAGTAAAATGTTAAAAACTTTCCCCTTTGCATTGAAAATATCTCTTTTCCTCAAATGCAGTGTAATAAAAACAATGCACTGAGAAACAAAAAAATAATTATTTTCCTCATATTATTTTAGGTATAGCAAAGTGCCTTCATGCAGTTTAAAATTTCCAGATAAAACATTAACATAAAATTTTCACTTCATTATTGTTTCAAATATTCATTTAAAAATTAGCAGAAATTTATATGTTGAAAAAGGCTCTCTTAATTATTCAAATGCCAAAATTCACTTTCATTTTGGAGACAATAAGTTGATTCTGCTTTATATGCTGTTTATTTTGAGATCAGAAATTAAACAATGTTTTTTTAAGAGTAACACAGATTAAAGCATTCACATTTTGTTCAATATCTATGGTTAATAGTTTGTGTTGTACATGAATACTTTAAAAGTTTTAAATATTTTAAAATCATATATGTATGTTTTTAATGTTTAAAGTTTCATCAAACACACAGCACTAATCACTATTATTTATTATAGAAAATCTCATATATATACAATGATATAATGCTTGTTTGTTTTTAAGCGATACCCTATTTGGTGTAAAAAGTTCAAAATCAGCTAAAACTTACTTTCTATCGAATGCTTTATAAGCAGACCACAGCCAGCCAAGAGAAGGTTTATTTTTTCTATTGAGACCATAATGGAAATAAACAAGTGTATAGTCATTTTCCACAAACTGGTCTAGTGTGTACATGAGGTACCTATGAAAAACGCCATAGAATTAATAGTTCTTTTATGTACTTCTACGTGCTAAATTCAACCTCATTATTTCAAGTTATTAAAGCATATTTTAAAGTATACACATAGCACTACAACTTTCGATAAATAATTTCACTTAATAATAGTTAATTGAAACTAAATTTCATTATTAAATGTACTTAATTTATAACAGTTCTCCACTGATAATCAGAAACTTGCGAGATCTTTTTATCTACTTGAGAATTAACCTTACTGGACATATAATGGACAAAGATATTAACTCTATGTTTCAAAGAAATTGTTTTTTGATTATGAGATTAAAATGCAGTGAATTATTCAAAGTTACTAATTTAGAGCAAGCTGAGTTTGGGTTAAATGAAAGTAGTAACTATTGCACAATTATAAGCAAATTAAGAGAGTTAACTTCTCAAATTGGATTTTGAATGAACCACTAGATACTGTTTATTTTGGCAACTTTATCACAATCCACCATGAGATAAAAATACATTTCTTATGTCCATATGCAGTAGCATGATATATATACATACATTAGTTCACAATGAATAAAAAACTTCTGTAACTTGACTAAGTATAGATGGTTCAAGAAATGTTAACTAAAAAACACATTAAAGTTAGTAATACAAATGTTAATCAATGGGACTTTATAATTTATACATCTTTAGAATGTAAGATATTTCTTTATGTTAAAGTTCTTTTACCCATCACAAAAAGAACGCAAGTTTTATTTTTGAATTTAAGGTGCTGGCTTTCTCCATCTTTTAGCTCAATAAATTTTAATGATATATGAATGACAGAACCTATAAACCAAAATTATGTATACTTATTAAATGTACCTCTACAAAGACATAGACTGACTTAAAAAGCATTTTCTGTGATTGGACAAGCTGGAATAATGAATGTGCTGTTTGGAATTTAGCTTTAAGTTAGTATGTTGTGTCTTTTGTTACTCAAACTTAGATAATATAATAAGTATCACATCATAACTTCCAAGCTGGTAAGCTTTGAATTTTTCATAATGAGTATAAAAGCATACTTATATATAAATATATATTTTAAAAAAGTTCACATGAGTAAACATGCATTACTAAATTCCTCAACAAATATAATTTATTTTACTTACATTAAAATGAGTAATAGTCACAATGTTGTTCAAATCTTAACTAAGCATTTTCACTCACTTTAAGAAAACTTTAAATTAATTGACTAATGTAATAGAAACCTTTTGGGTTATATTTGTTTTAGCCCTGTAATTGTTTATATCTTTTTACTAGAAATAAACATTACATGTGATGTAACAATGAACAGTTGTTTTTATATATGAAAATGGTTATCTTAATCTGCTTTCAATAAATAACATTTATACTGGTGCAAATAAATTCTCATTTTTATTTACCTTATTATTGTTGTTGAGGGTGTAATAATACTGCATGTTCATCCCACTATTGTAGTACATCATGATCAGAATGTTTTTCTATTACTTCAGTGAATTAAAGAATTACTTTATGTTTGATGCTAATCTATGTAAGAAGATGACAACATTGTACTTTTATATTAAAATAAATACAGATTAAAATGTGTTTTACATCATTTTTATATTTTTTTCATTTATACTTATATTACAATTTAGAAGTCATACCAATTATACCTGCATAAAATGAGACTTGAAAACCAAAAGTTTAGGCCAAAAAGTTCCTTAGAGCATATAAATATCTCAACATTATCCCTATGTTCCATCATTTCAAGCTTGCAAATATCAATCGTTAAGATTCAGCTACTTATTAACTATATAGCCCTGCAAGGTGAAGAACTCCCACAGAAATTTCAAATGAAATAACAACTATTAGAAAAAGTTAACCATCTAGGAGACTTCCACAAGAACATCTCATGGTACAATTTTATACAATTAAAATATCTTGTCAACCCAAGCAATGATAACAAAATTGCTCAGGTTGAACATAACTTCTCTTGACCCTAACCATTTAATATTCAACTTAAGTAACATTATTTTATCTAACCAATGTAGGTACTTGTCTTGCCTAAAAGTCTTACATTGTACAAGTAGTGAATAAGACACAAAATATGGATCCCAGTGATAGCAAATGGCATAATGATCAGTGTTATGAGGTTTAACAGGAGTTTTTAATTTGTCAAAAACTTGTTTGTCTTGTCACTTATGAGAGATAAAACCATAAAATATACGTAAATGTACTGATGAAACTTAAGTTTCTTTACTGAAGGTATGTTATCTGGGTTATCTTAATTATACAATAACAAAACTAGGATAAAGCTTATTCTCAATGTTTTATCCATATTTCTTTAAACCTACCTGAAAAACTTGGCAAGCTTAATCTCAGAAAATAACTTCAAAATACTTGCATACAAATATGAAGTATTTAGGTTTCATGTTAGAAAACAGTTTATATACTACCTACCACAACAAAGCAGACAGCATTAAGAGTTTTATTAGGTCTATATATACACGTATATTTATGCAAAACTATTAAGATGACAAAGTTTGCTATTTGAAAATTGCTTACTTTTACTGTGATAGTGACACAATTATACTTTTATAAGAAACTTGGACTTAATTAAATTCTTTGTTGAAAAGCATTTTTAGTTTCCTATCTATCTGAAATTTTACACAAATGATTACTTTACTGAAAGGCATCCTCATATTTTAACACATGTAAATAACTTTTGAACTAATGAATTCTTTTTTGGTAGCTAGCTTCCCATTATCCATCTGTAAAATTGGTAAGATAACCTATTTACTGAAAGGCAGTATATGCATGTATTATAGCTGAGAAATTTAGAATGATTAAATTATTTGTTGAAAGATAGTGTATCTGTACTTACACAAGAAATTTCACAGTTAAATGCATTGTTGAAAATCTACATATTTGTAATTACCTGAAAAACTTGCCATGATTGAGTTATTTGTTGAAAGGTAGTACTTCTGTACTCACCTGAGAAATTTGGCATGATTAAGCTCTTTGTTGGAAGGTATCTTACAAGCAGAAATGACTATTACTTTCCTTCCATAGGAGTCATCACCTGAAACCAAATATCAGATGCAATGCAACACTAATAGTTTATTAATAAAAACTTATTTAGTATACAAGAATCTGAAGAACAGAATGTGTTTAAACTTATTTCAGATTGTTATACTTTCTTGTTGGGTTCTAAAAACATGAATTAATACTAAATGTTTTTGTGTTTTTTAATTTAAAAAAATACATTAATTAGTTCAATATAAAACAAGTGTAGTATATTTGCACTTTTGTTACTGGTTTTTATACAACATTGATGAATCTCTTTTGTTGATAGTAATGGAAAAATGTTTTATGCTGTCCTCAAGCACCTCACTGTAATAAAACATTTATGTTAATAACTCACATGGTCTAGTGGGTTAACCACATACAGAAGTGCAATACATGTGGTTCAACAGTTTACCAACATAAAACTGTGATTGAGAAAATTAAGATTACAAAATATTTATAGATACATAAACCTGAAATTGTCTAATGCCTATCTGACAGATTTAGGCAAGCAACCAACTAAAAAGTAGTTTCATATCCATCACATATTTTAAAGTAACTCTATGTGTTTGAGTGGGGATTAAAAGTGCAATGTCAGAATTTTTTGCAGAAAGTCATTGAACACGGTATGATGTATCTGATGTCATAACTATCAACTATTAATTTTATTGTTGATTAAGCAGCAATTCTTAATAGCAGAGAGTAAATACCAGATACAAAATACAAAAATACTGAAAAAACTGTAGCTATACACTTCAGATATTTTACTGGTTATGCAACTGCAATGAACAAAAATACTTAAATGAGCATCACCTTTCACTGTGACTTGTTAGAACATGTTGAAAATTCCCAGACATACTTTCAGCACAAATACTTTTGTAACACCTCAAATTTCTTTTGTATAGAAATAAGTAAATATTAAATTTTGTATAAATTACTCAAAGCTTACTGAAGTAAATGTGGAATTAGAGTCAACTTTCCTTCTCAAATACAATAGTCAGTTCACTGGACAAGCCACATTCTTGTTCAGCCTGTAGCAACATATTTAAAAAATCCTAAAGAGTATTAAGAGCTTTTATGTGCAAATACTTTTGCTTAAAAAAAGCCACAATTGTAAGAATTTGTAAAAGTTTTGAATTACTAATGATTGCCAATTCATACACATGGGTTTACAATTAAAAAACACAGAATAATACTTTAAAAAGGTCTCATAGATACAGTTTTACAATTGCAAGTCCACCTTGATGATTAATGTGCTTCTAGTTCCAATGGATGTTTAAAAAATAGTTTTAAAACCTTCCATTATGAATTTATATTTAATTCTCCATAAGAGTAAGGATCTTTCACTGACACTTTTCATTTAGTCAATATGAATGAAAAAGGTATTTTATAAGTTAATAATTGTTTATTGTTGTTTCAAATTATTAAGTAATTATTTTGCTACAAGTTATGACAACATTTACCCTTAAGCCATTTAATGTAGGAGCTCTAAGTGTGTAAAACAAAAGTGCACAAAAACAGCACAAGTTTACCATATATGTTAACACTTATCAAGATACAATCAACAACAAAAAAAGAACAATTTGAACAGTAAGTGACGTCACTTACTGGTATTCTTAAGACAGGTTTTAAATATACCAGTACATAATAGCACTTGACCCAAATATAAACCATTGCCTAGAGCTAAAGGTCACAGGTTTGATCTAATTATTTATAAGTATAAAAAATGTGTACACTACTGAATGAAGACTTTTGTGATAGGCAAAAAAAAATACTTCTCATTCAGGCCTTTAAGATATTACAAAGAGTTAAGTATCACTTGATATGTTGGAATTCAACTACAAGTATATTCTTTCACTTGAGCTACTTACACTAAACTTTAAACTTAATGGATATAGCAAGACAATTTCAGTTTTATTCATCAGTAGTAAACCTCCAGATCACATGATCTGTTTTATCTGCTGATACATTCTTAACAATAATTATCAGCATTCACAGCAAAAAGTTTATCATTCTACTTTACAGAATACTTTAAATAATTAGGAGAAAATTCTTATTTTTATGATAACTGAACTTTTGACGATGTTCTAAAAACATACAATTTATTGATAAAATGCCAGGACATTACATATTATTTGAGATTTACCTGTATGAATACCTCTGCTTTTATAAGTCCTACTTTAGACAATAACAAAACCTTCTGTGGTGTTATTCTACTTGTCATGGCCATCAAAAATTTTCTCTCCTTTGAAAACAGTTACCAGTGACACTATACTACTATCTATCACTTAATATTTTATAAGTTTCACAACTCAATAATCAATAGCTGTAACCATGTTATAACGCATTTCAAGTGTACAAAATTCAAGTTTTTATGTAGAATTAAAAAAATGGCCTATCCAAAATATGGGCTTTTCAACACAGCAAAGCTACAAACTTTACAATCTTAAAACAAATAATTCAAAATTAGATCTCTTGATAAAAAAAATAATATATTAAACAAACAACACTATGGTGAAGTAATTTATTATAATGAGAAACCTACTTAAAGTAAAAATATATTCTAAAGATATTTAGTATAGGTAGTACAGGTTTTAAAACTTTAATTAAAATAAAGTACAGAACATTATTGTGACCTCCTTAGGACATCTTCAGGTTACAAAGAGTTTGCAACTGACTATTGTGGGTGCAAACTCTCTTTGTTAACCTGAAGATGACCTAAGAAGGTCAAAACATTGTTTTGCACTTTATTTTAATTAAAGTTTTAATACCGACACCAGTCATTTTTTAGAATACTGAACAGCACTGATGAAAGACATCATAACACCAACTAGAAACATTTATAGACAAATCTGTTGTATTTAGGTAACGGTTTAGGGCTTAATTGGACTCTCTTATCCCAATATACAAATTCAACTGTGAAAAATAAAATGCATTGGTAAAATATAGTGATTTCCATTAAATAACATCATCAGAGCAGTGTATTTTATGCTTAAAAATGTACAACCTCAAGCTTTTACACAGTGATAGAAAAATAACCTATCCACACAACTGGCAGTTCATTTTCATTATTATTCTGTTAAATTCTGTGACAAAAACTAACAGAGAAAAACAAAACTTAAGCTTTGAAACTGCTTAATGTTATTTTTTAATTTTAATAAATCAGATAAACCAACACAGCTGATCTATGAATCAGAGTGATTCATTATACTTTCAGCCTTCTGAATTTTCCACTGGAAAAACCTATATAGTTGAAACTATAAAATTAATAATTAAATTATTGAATAATACACAAAATCACATCTATTCAGTTTTTATTTCCCACAATATTAACCATATAAGGAATCAGATGACTGGTTTAACCAATTTCAGAATGATGAAACTATGTATTCTATTAACACTGATTTTGTAAGTATATTTCAATTATTAAAACAGTAAACTAAATAACTATAGTTTAGACAAAGTATTGCAATGAATAAAAGTAAAATAAAAATCAGCACTGTGATATTGATAGGTCAAGCAGGTAAATTAACAAAAGCACTACTTTTCAATGGGGAGGAAGCAAGTACCAATTAGAAATACATTTCTCAGTGTTGGAAAATTATTTCTGATACAATACATTACCTCCCATTTACAATTATAACTATAGTCTCAAATGAAACAGATGGAGAGACTAGTGCAATAGATATAAAGAATCCTTCAAAAGCATCTGAAAAACACCCATGAATGGTGATCCTCTTTGAGGGAGAAACACACATGGGAGACCATGCCACTTTTGTACCATGTATACTCTGCACTCAGTGGAATTAATTAGTGTATATATAGTGAGAAAGTGAAAAGAGCAAAACCAAAAGGAATGTAGAGAAAATTAAAATGGATGTGCTCCAAGATGTAGACTGTCCTGGACAAGTTAGACCATATGCAGCAGATCACTTCCAGTCAAAAACCAAGTAGCAATGGAATGACAACTTCTGATCCATGGTAGGAAGAGGATCCATATCATCTTCACCACAAGTGAAATAGAATAGAATTATATACATGTCAAACTAATCTACTAAACAGGACACATTAAGCAAATTCAATCTGACTCGTACCAAGGGGATCAACTCTAGCCTCAGGCAGTGGGAAACTCTGAGCTGGAGTGCTAAATGGAGAACCTTTGGCCCAAAGAACTCTGCAGAAGTTGGAATGCATGTGTGTATAATATCAACCTCTGGAACCCACTGCACAGAGGTAAAGAGTGTGAGGTAAAAGTATAATATTGGAGTAAGAATGAGGAACCAGCTTATGAAAGAAGTTATGTTGATTGGTCCATCTTTAATCCAAAGCCAATGATGGAAAGAAAAGCAGACCCATTTAAAGGGATAAATTGCAATGTGAAAAAAACTTCTCCAAAGTAGCATCATCCTCTAAATATGATCACACAGATGTTGGAGTGCAACATAAGCCTCTGAGTCCCATTGCTGAGAATATGGGTGCTGCATCATGAACCTTAGGACCCAGTGTGTATGGTAATATATAACAGCACCAAAGGAAAGGATAATAACTTATTAAAATAAATTATATGTGAGAATGTAAAGAGATGCAAAAAAATGAAATGTTTTAAGAATATTTTATAAGATATTGATAATGTATGTACATTTTTACCAAGCCTTTATTTTAAACTTTTCATTGTAATGTACTACAGACTATACAGTATAAACTGATTAGGATAGCTACAGTTACTAATATCACAAAGAAAGTGAAAATATATATAAACATTTAACTTCAATTAAAAAGTGCTTTTGATATTCACTTAACCAGATCTAGGGATCTTAGAATTTTTTTATATTCACATTTTGCTTAGCAAATTACAGTACAGGAGACAAAGGTGAAATGGAATGGAAAAGGAGAAAATATCTTTCTCTCAAAGCTTAAATAACCCAAAAATTGGTAGTGAAAAACCAGGCATCAGGAAACAAAATTGGCTAAACAAGCCTCTACTGGATCAGAAACACCTGAAATCACTGAAATTACTGGAAACAATGAATCCAACATAAGATAAATGACAAAATCTAGAATCCCTAATGGTAGAACTTGGTAAGGGATAACAATTTGCAAGAGGCAAAACAGTTATGGGAGAGGTTCTGGTATCATGATGAGAAAAATCAATAATCAAAAACTGAAAAGTCTATTGTGAAATCATTAAGTCTACATGTGATTCTAAGGCTTCTGAAAAATCTAAAAAAAAAAAAACTTTAAAAACTTATGGAGAAGAGGAGCTATTTGAAAGTTACAAAGATAAGGGGAAGGTAAATGAATGTGAAAACACAGCATCTTTCCCAAAGCAATCCCAACAGCAACAGATCCATACGTAAAGGGACAGGGCCACAGAGGATAACAGTACCAAGAAAAATCAAGGACAGAAAATGTATCTCCCAAAATATCCTTATGAAATCAGTGAAGTGCCTTAGAAAGGAAGTATATATTGAATACATACTTCAGGAGAGCTCTAAAGAAAAGATGAGGGTAGTAAAATGGATATGGCAGAAATAGAGAGGATTATCAAAAACAGCCCTCCACATTAGCAAAAGTGATTCAAACTGCTGAAAGTCAAGTAAAAGCTGATCAACTTGCTGATAAGCCAAAACACAAAGATCAAAGTCCACTGAGGATTAAGCAAAATAGCATCAGTCCTCAACTGAGAAACAAATATTCAGCAAAAACTCTGATGTCAGAAGAAGAAAAGTTGGTTGGTTAGTTGACTTAGTGTTTTATGGCACAAAGCAGCAAGGCTATCTGTGCCAAACATCCAGTAAAAAGTTAAAATTAAATTTAGTGAAATTAATAAAAGGAAATTACGGTAAACAAAACAAAGTGTAAGACTTTCTGTAGCATAATTGTAATTATCATAATTTGCCAGGAAGACTAACATGTAAGTACAAAAACAACCATAAGTCACTTGAAGTTGGCCTTTCCAGTCCTGGTTCCGAATTATTTGACGTTATGAACATTTTCAAAAAGTGAAGTAAGAAATGTTTTAAAATACTTGAAGCAAAATTTTAAAAATAACTCACCAAAATGACTAATGGGTAGTTCAAATGGATAGTTCAAACAACAGAATTAGTCACCTGAAGTTGGCCTTTCCAGTCCTGCTTTTGAGTTATTTAACATTATGGCAATTTTCTAATTTCAAATCAAACCAGATGGACTTTGATTCTTAAAAGGGAATCACATTAAAAAGTTCTAATGTATAAATTAAAAACTTAATTGGCATTAAATTATTAAGGGCCTTTAAAAAACTAAAAACATTACCAAGGTGGACAGTGTTGCCATCACCAATAACAGTCTCATGTTATGGACAAACCATAGGACAGAACACGTTTAAAATGGTGCCATTGTTGAGAGTTGTAACGACAGCAAGAAAGGGAAATGTGGCTTATTGTGACTTGTGTGTTTCACAGACTACACACACACTGTATACAGTTCCAAATGAAAGAAAATGATGAGTGAAAAAACTATGACCAATACATAGTCTAGTTGGAACAACTTCTTCTTTCAGTGATGTCGAGAGTATATCAATTTGCTCCTCATGAGGTTGAAGAGAGAACACTGAAGATGTTCAGTGCTCTTGTACATTTGACTTGTAGCTACTTGATGTGTGGTATAAAGTTCAGCTTATGGTCAAAGGTAAGCTCCAAGAACTTTCTCTCAAAGACCACGGATAGTACAACTTCATCAACATGGAGTTCAGGATCAGGGTGAATACCTCTTCTTCTTTCCAATCCTTATGGTAGCAAGATGGCCAGAGTTCAATAGAGGTTTTATTTGGAAAAGCTTGTTTTAGCATTGTTCACTCCAAGTGGACTGCCAGCTGGCAAGGAGCTGAGCCTTAAATACAGGACCATAGTTCATGTATGGAACAGGCACAGCAGTGATAGTGCCAGAGCAGATAGATTTAGCTGCGGTATTGGTGAGCTCGTTCCTGTAAATACCAAATGGCCTGGTATTCAAAAAAACTGGAGAGAAGTAGATGTTAAAGAGAAATGGACCAGTTGGTTCTGAATATTGATAAGAACAGTTTGTGAACTAACATGAAGGGATTCCAGGGCCAGTAGAAAACAAAGCAAGTACTGCTTCTATGTGATTCAGGGCAAGAGAATTGGCATACAGTTCAGCAGTGAACACGGAAGCTGTACAGGGAATTCTGCGTGCAACCACTGAACCACAACCAACCATGGCAGAGCCCACACAGTCACCTCATTTCAAAACATCTGAAGAAATAGGAATGGAAGGATGGTTTGAAAGATGTTCAGCAAATAGCAGATAGTATTTCCAATTGGTAGTACCTGCTTTTCTCAGATGACTTAAAGATGAGTCACATTTGGGGACTGTAAGAAGTCACGGTGGGATGGACTGACCAGTTGATACAACGTTATCCAAGGACAAACCCAATTCATCCAATTGTGCCAGGATACAAAGATCAAAAGGAGCAACAGCAAATCATCTGTTTTGAAAAAGCATATCTTACCATGGAAGGAAAACACAAATCCTGGCAAGATTCTGTGGTAAGGAATGAAGTTTTGAAGTATACAGTAAAGACAGTTGCAAACAGCAGAGGTGTAGAGGAGGTTCAAGATACTTTGTGTATAAGCTCTGGAGTGGGGAAGTACAGAAAGCCCTGTTGCAGAGCCAAAGTCCCTGATGATGAACAAGGTCCAGCATCTTTAAGGCTGAGGTGGTGGCAGAGCTATAGACCAGAGACCCATAGCTCAGTTTCAATCAAAGAGCACAATGTCTTTAGCACAGTATATCAATTTGCTCCTCATGAGGTTGAAGAGAGAACACTGAAGATGTTCAGTGCTCTTGTACATTTGACTTGTAGCTACTTGATGTGTGGTATAAAGTTCAGCTTATGGTCAAAGGTAAGCTCCAAGAACTTTCTCTCAAAGACCACGGATAGTACAACTTCATCAACATGGAGTTCAGGATCAGGGTGAATACCTCTTTGGCAGCAAAAGTGCATGCAAACAATTTCAGAGAGAGAGAAGTTGAAGCTTTTTGCTGTGGTCCACTTCAGTAGACAACTGAGGGAAGTCTGTAGCTGCCGTTCAATGTTAGATGACTAACATGAGATATGTAAGTCGTTGACATAGAGCCCATATGCAACAATAAGAGGGAGTTGTTAGGTGATGGCATTAATATTTATACTGTAAAGTGTGACACTCAAAACACAGCCCTCAGGGACTCTGTGTTCCTGTAGAAAAGAAAAGGAAAGTGTCAAACCCACATGAATTTGGAATTCCTGTCCATTAAAAAATGTTTAATAAAAATAGACAAATGGCCACATAACCTACATATATGGAGGTCTCATAAAATGCCATACCTCCATGTTGTATCATAAGCCTTCTCAATGTCAAAGAACACTGATAAAAGATATCATTTGAGAAAGGCTTCTCTGATTAATGTTTCAAGTCAAATCAATTAGTCCATAGTGGGGTGCTTTTGGAACCCACACTTGGTGGAAGGAGGTTGTTTGATTCGAGGAACCAAACAAGACGAGCATTAACCATTCTCTATGGTTTTACAGAGACAGCACATCAAAGCAATTAGATGGTAGTTTGAAAAAATCTTGGGATCCATCCCAGGCTTAGTTAGAGAAAGATAAAACAATAAATTGGCACCAGGAAAAACATTCTCCTGCGAAGAGAAGCAAAAGACAGATGGCACAGCATTTCATAGTGTACATCATCAGGTCCAACCAATGTACCATGAAACCAACAAAGGGCCAGTTTGAGTTCTACCAGTGTAAAGGGACAATTATATTCACATAGACAATCAGCTCAAAAGAAAAGGGGTAATCACTGTGCCCAGGTCTTGATGCCAAAGAAGATAGAGGTAGAAGCAGAAGTGCTAGGTACTCAGCAAAAGCTTTCATTTGTTTTGAGAATGATTTTTTTGGAGGCACAAAGAGATCCTGGCCATAAGAGAGCAAGATTGAGAGGGGGACAGAATTATATTTCCCACTGACCTATTGAATTTTGCCAGAGAGCAATGAGGTGCGAGAGTGTGGGATATTTATGAAAAGTATTCCAGGCTCATTTTTGAGCCTTCCATGCCATGTGGCAGGCAGGATTCCACCACTGATGAGTATATTTTGGAAAATGTGTCAAGGTTTAAAGAATACATTGAGCAGCTACTTGTATTATTTACATTCAGTTACACAGTGCCACACACTCATCTATTGATGGATTACAGATGATGGCATGATCAAGTTCTGAGAGATTAGTGAAAAATGGCCAGTTAGCATGATCCAGCTTCCACTGTGGCACATGGGTCAGGTGGCACCAACCACAGCTAATCTCTCAAAATTATAGGAAAATGTTATTGTCAACCCTTCATGAAAATTTGTGAGAATACTAAAGGGGAGCAAATTGAGAGATCAATAGCAGTAAAGGACTGACTAGGTGCATGAAAATAAATATAAGAACTAGTATTGAAAAGATAAAAGTTGTGATCTCAGAGCATATGCTCCATTAAGCGACTCCTCATCTATATCAGTACCTCTCCAGAGAGGATTATGTCCATTAAAGTCCCCCAGGATTAAACAGGAAGATGGCAACTGTTCAATGATAGTATCAGGATCTGATTGATTCAGGAGACAGGTAAAGAGAACAAACAGTGCTGGTACAACCAAAAGAAATATGACCTGGCATGGCCCAGCGTGTTAAGGTGTTCGACTCGTAATCTGAGGGTCGTGGGTTTGCATCCCTATTGTGCCAAACATACTTGCCATTTCAGCTGTGGGCCATTATAATGTGGGGGGTCAATTCCACTATTCGTTGGTAAGAGAGTAAACCCAGAGTCGGTGGTGGGGGATGATGACTAGCTACCTTCTCTGTAGTCTTACACTGCTAAATTAGGGATACCTAGCACAGATAGTCCTCAAGTACCTTTGCGTGTCTGATCAATTTACAGTGCCACGTCTCCAAGCACTCATCCATCACACAGCCTGTCATTTCTGTACAAAGAAAATTGCTGAAAGGTGACCTCCATTGATCCTACCCTGGGTCAATTGGGCAGGTCTTCGCTCTTGGAAGGGGATTCTAGTGACTGAAGAATTCAACAAATGATCGTTTTGCATCTTTTGGTTGAGATGAAGGTGTATCCAAGGAAATTCTGTTGTTGTTTTGAATTAAGCACAAAGCTACACAATGGGCTATCTGTGCTCTGCCCACCACGGGTATCAAAACCCGGATTTTAGCGTGTAAGTCCGCAGACATACCACTGAGCTACTGGGGGGCCCGAGGAAATGCATGCACCCAGAACCAGAGGAAGTGGATTTTTGGATTTTTTGAAATGTATGTGACGGACAGTTGATTCATCAACTTTTTTAACCATGGAAGTCAAAAGACTTTTCATTTGTTTTGAGAATGATTCTTTTGGAGGCACAGAGAGATCTGTCTGCACTCCCAGTGTAGTAGTAGAGCAAAGTGCAACACCATATGTCAAGATGAAGTGGTAGACAGCAACTTTTGAGCCTCAGGATAAGCAATGTTATGAATCATTTTCAAATTCTGCACCTCTTTTTCTTCCAACCATTTAGGGCAAGAACAAAAGTAGGATGAGTGAGAGCCATTGCAATGATGCAATGAGTGTCCATTTCACAGTTATAAGCATTGTGGTCCTAACCACTACAACGATCATGCATCAAGGAACCATGACATGACATCTCTGAGTGACCAACACAGGAAACAAAGAGGATTTGGAATGTTTAGCTGTACCATCCAATTAAAATAACCAGCCTTGATGGTGGCAGGTGGATGTAATGATGTAAATGTCAGAAAGAGGAAATTGGTCAGCATCATATTTCCATCTTTGCGAGGGGAGATAAGCCTCACTGCATAAACTCCTTGAGTGGAGAAATAAATGAGAATCTCCGACTTGAGGATGTTCTTCAAATCCCTCTCAACAATAACTCATTGTGATGAATTAAAAGTAGCATGAGATGTAACCTCAAAAGGTATATTTCTAATTGCTCTGAATGCAAGAGGAGTTCACTGTGATGAGATGTGGATGCTTCTGCCAATATTTCACCAGATCAAAGCTTCTTTACTGAGTTTGGAGAGCCAGCAAGATCCTCTAGTCCCTTCTGAATGAAAAAGGGAGACATTTGCACTGAAGGTTTCTCTGTAAGAGAATGTAGGATGAAAAATGAGGTACAACAGGTGTTACAAATGTTGAAGATTGCTGCTCAGAATCTAAAAACATGGTAGTTTACCTATGGAACTGTTTCTTCACTACTTTATTTAAGTTTTTATTTGGAGGATCCATAACAAAAAATGGAAATTTTGGTGCCCAATGAGCCCAGCCACCATAGAGCCCTACAAGAGGATGCACTACAATGTCAAACAAGAACACTGCAGCAATCCCACAGTTTCATGAGCACTATAACCAAACACCAGCAACAGATACAATGTCCACAATACCTGCTGAAAACATCCAACACTGGTACTTGGCTGACCCAAGCCCAAGTGGACAAGCTAATTAACCCAAGGCAAGCCCACCCAAAGACTGCCTATTTACAGGAATTCAAGGCCAAAGTGGTGTGTTAGGGTTGAACCCCTCAACCACCAAGATCCTCTCTTCCCCTTCATGGGTTGCCATACACATCAAACACATGGGTTGATGTTTTGATCCCAGATAAGGTAAACTAAAAGAATAGAACCTTCCCTGGGAGGTCCCCTCACCACATACAGGAATTCACACCAAGGGGGAAAAGGAGAGAAAATAAGGGGTTCTGGTAACTGATGTCATGCAAAAAAGGAATGAAAAGTATCATGTGAAAACCAAAAAGCAGAACACACCTAAGAAATCATATCCAAAAGGGCAGAGTTAAGCCTAGGAGACCTCATAGAAGATGCATGGGAAGGCATAGAATTATTAGAGGTAGGACAAAAAAAAAAAAAAATCAAAATCCTCCTCGCCATGAGGAACCTGAATATTGTCAGGTGAAAATAGGAGCCTTATATAACAACAAATATCTCAACAACTGATAGTCAAAAAATCTACAGTCAAAACTCCCAGACCTGAAGTTAGTAATGGCACTAGAAGAAGTGGTAATAATATCAGAAGTAATAAAACTCAAACTTCAGAATTTATCTTAAATTGTGATGAAGTCAAAAAGAAAGAAGAAAAAAATTAAGAAATAAAGTTAAAATATTATCATGGCAAACTAATATGGAAAACTAACTGTACCTAGTGAAGAAATCAAGGGAGTCACATGCATCAGGAGGGTGTATCATGCTCCTTTTGGTGAAGGGCTGTTACATGATGACTTACATGCAAAATGCAGTTGAACCACATTGATCATTGGGTACGTAGGAGTTCAAGATAGATAGCATGTGAAAAATGCTTTATATAGAGAGGGCAGCAATGAAAGAGAATAGCTATACATGTGAGAGGAGGTAATGTACCACACTGGGATTACCTATTTTAACAGTTAACTTTTTCACATTTTTTTTTAATTTTAAGGTTTTATTGCTACATCTTGTAGCACTAAAGCAAAAATCATGTTAAAAGCAGTAAATCACAGTATAAAAACTATTATCTGTTTTCAACAGAGCTAATATAAGAAGTTTAGTGTCATATTTTACTTGCATTTTCTTACACCAAACTGAAAGATTTCTACTTTTTACATTTTGGTTACTTTTGCTAAAAGAAATACATAAAAACAATGATTTCTAGTACTCATTGTGTATTCTAGCTGTTTAAACTTGAGCAAATATTTCAAAGCACTATGTAATTTCACAAATTTGGGTGTCCCCTAAAAAAATACATTTAACATTCAAACATGCATTTAAGAACATGATAAACACATTAAGTACTAAAAAAGTGTCTCAAAACTACAACAACTTATATGGTTTTCTAAGAAGGCTATAGATAGGTAAACAGTTTTGTTACTGTTAATAACAAAATTAAATCAGCACAAATCAAGCAGTTCCTGTCAGATGAAGGATAATGATGGGAAAACTAAATGTATAATTGTAAAATTTAGATAGGTAAAAAAATCCACTTTTTCTGTTAGTTTAAAAACGTCCATCAGCCATATAAAGGCGATTAGCAAGCAATCTCAAAATTCAAAGAGAGAGAGGATGAGTTTCTCTGTTGAGTTTGATAAATTTTATTGATAGTTAAGAAAATACAGAAAATATGGAGGCCCAAGTTTAAGATTATTGTTAATGTTGGTGTACAGTTTGTGTTTTCAATTGGTTGGAAACTGTAGCATCCTACTTTAGATGTAAAGAAGTCAAAGCCAAGATGTCATGTGATACAGAAAAATTAAGTACGAGATTTTTCAAAAAATATTTATTTTACAAATTAACAAGTAAAAGCTTAAACAATACAAAAATGTTTATTATAAACTACATTCTCATGTCAAAGTTTTTGACATATATTGAAAGTAAAGTTGTTTAATTAAATTCTGAATGTAACACTGTAAACAATCATCATGAGCGCTCTAATTCAATCTTACAGAAATATTTTCAGTGGTAGTCCTTGAAATCTTTGCTCTTTTTATAAACACATGCTAGCAATACAAACCACTAATTCTGTGCAAAATTATAATTGTTAGTACAAACCTGCAATTTCTACAATCCCATATTTGGCAATGTCCGAAAAATCATCTGTATAATCATCATCTAGTATTCCATTTGTTGTACTGGCTAATGCTTCTTCAAAGTTTTCATCCATCAGTCTGTCAGACAAAGGTGAGTCAAGGTACTGGTAACTGTCATCACAGTTCATTTCTGCTTCCTGATCCATTTCTGTTTCTATGTAAAAAAAAATCAAAAAATCTAACAATATTTGACACTGAGATAAAGAAGTAAATTTATGAAGGGAAAAAAATAAACACTTTTTATGATGAATTTACTCATTTAATATCATACTTGATAAATAATTATAAGAAACTGAGATTCCATGAAATATACAATTACAAAACATGAGAAATGTTCCAAAAACACAAACAAATAAATGAATTTTATTTCAGAGTAAAATGTTAGAAAGATTTTTTTTTATCTTAAAACTACCAAAAGTACTCAGAAATAAAGTAAATACTATTATACACAAACCAACCTCACCTGAAGATGCTGCCTGAATTAATTCGGTATCATCAAATTCCAAGGCAGGTTCATAGTCACAATCATGATTATCTGGCACACTATCGCTGTTGGTAGAGTCACCTACATGTACAAAAGAAAGATAAAGTATATACACATATCTATCAACACTTATATTAATATGCAAGATATTCAGGTGAACACACATACAAGAACTAACCTATCACAGAAGAGAAAGTGGTGAGGTACAAAGGTGAGAGTACACAAGTCCAAGAATCACAATGTATATACTCACTTTGTACACTAAGTTTTGTTATGAAATCATCTAATCACTTGGGATGTTGTAAGTTCCAATTTTAAATATTTGGTACTGTACTGTAAGGAAATTTAACAAGGTAATATTTAATAACTTTTATATATTAAACATTTTAAACAGAAAATTGATGTAGATACACTACTTACTCTCTTCTTTTGAATACCACAGCAGTTTCCAAATCATGAGATGTACATGTATATCGTGGTTTGGGAGCGTTAATATCCTCGTTCAATTGTGTTTAAATAAATCAATATAGTACACAACTTCAGATATGATAATTATGCCAAGTAATACATTATTATATGTTGTGTTCACTATAATGTAATTAAACTTTACAATCAATATACTGTTTTTCAGAAGATTTTTCACATTGTCAGCAAGGCATATTTTGAAAATATTATAGTTTTAAAGAATAAGGTGTTGTATACATGAACTTACATTCACATGCCTTTGACCTAAGAGATATGAAATAATACTAGTGAAATATATAAAGTAACATGTAAAACTAACAGCTATGTTACATTTTGCAACTTTCTTAAATTTGTTATGTTTGAAATAAATTATTTTTAAACAAATTTTAGATAGTGCTTAATCTCAATTGAAAAGTTAAAATACACAAGGCATTATTGTTAACTGCTGACTTTACTTACTTTACTGTTACAATTCTAATTTATAAACCTGTAACTATTATTTAACACTGTATAAGAAGTTAACTTGTATCAAACCATCAATGTAAATCCACTTGTTAATTTTTAAAAATTGTGTTTGTCCATCTTAAAGAATAACTTTATTTTTGATAAGAACCTATCACACATTAAGAATATATTATCCATTTATTAATTTTCAAACATTATTTATTTATTTATGTTTGTACACAACCTTCATTGAAACCTTGTTCTGGTGCCAAACTAAATGTTTGATCATTTAATAAAACAGCTAAAAAGTCTTAAATATTATTTTATAGATTAAAAATTAAACTATTGGATAATAGTAAATATTTTTTCTGTTTCTCTAAGCATTTCTTTCACTTTCTTTTGTTGTGAAAATACTTGTTAAATTATATCTGTTTGAAAACTACCAAATATTCTAGACACAGGAATATATATTCAGTACAAAACAAAAGTCATACAACTACAAGTTGGTTAAGTCCGGATAAAGGTGTACTGTTTATTGTTGATACATGGTTCTTTGTTTAAAAGTATGGTGTTTTAACTTTTTAACAAATACACTATGGCCTTAGTGATTTGTGATGTTTGTAAACATTAGATATTTCTATGTTCATCAGCATAAGAAAATGTGGTGTTTATAAATAATAAAAAAAAGGAATTTTATTTTTAGAATTTTTGCAAAAACATTACAGAAGGGTTATTTGTTACAGATATTTCTCAAATAGGAACAGTCAACATTACCCACTATCAAAACTAATCTTTTTTATCTTAATGATTAATGGGATTTAATTATCATTCTAATAGCACATACACCCACCCACCCCACACTTTCTGCAGCAATATGACATGAATCATGAGCCTTAAGATTCACAATGTAGGCACTTGTCTATGCTCAGATAAGAAATACAAAAAAGGATAGTAGTAGACTGGAATTTGGTAAAGAAAAAAAACATAAACAAACACACCAAACAATAAAATTTATAATGCAAAAATAATTTTAGTTCAATCTATTTTTTAGCTCATTATCATAAGAGAACCTCAACAGCCCAAACTATTGGAGAATGAACTTTCCTTCATCAGGGTCAATTGGCTGATTATTTGAGTTGCAACAATCAATCAATTTTAATTAATAACATAATTAATATACTATAAAGTGAATAAGATGAAGGGAAATGTAAAAAATAGCAATATGTTTATCCATATTTGTTTAATTATAGAGTTAGTTGTTTATGTTTTGGTCAACAATATAAGAAAAAGGATGGTGAGTTTTTGAAATTGGTTGTTTAGATGATTCTGGAGATGAGTTATCAAATTTGAGATGGTCTTATTAAACCTCATAAGATCATGAGACTGATATTGTAAAGGTTCCTAATTTCTTTGTGCTATATTTTAAAGTTTAAGAATTTCAAAAAGACAATTTATGTTCTAGTTAAGAAAGTTATTTTTCTTAGCACTGCTGGCAGAATGTGAAGCCAGAATTTTACAAAACTTCTTGTAAAGTAGAGAGAGAGTTCAAAATTTCTTAACATTGTGCAAGAACAATGATTATCTCTGCATTTTACCATAGATAGTTTAATATTTAGATAGTTATTCAAACAATTAAGATATATCAAACACTTATGGAAAATATCTTTAGAATCAGGTAAATGATATAATGTTTTTCTGTATATAGTCAGAACATATTTACCAAAGATGATATATTAACACTGAAACAGTTTTAAATGAAAGCTATCTACAGCTTCAATAAAAGTTTTCACTGTACAGTTAAAAACTTTAAGTATTTATTTGATTTTCTCCTCTGTCTTATTTGAAATTTTAAAATTTCTCAACTTGAAAAAATTTATTGAAGCTAATAGTTTTTGCTTCTAAAGCAATTATGCTTAGACACACATAGTAAATGTAACAATCTTTGCTCCAACATGGTGGCATCCTTTTATTTTATAACATCCCATTTGTTAATTTCTTCTTAATGTAGTCAAATACTTTGCCATTCTTTTTTCTCTTTTATAATTAGAAGTAACAAAAATATTTCAAAAAGTATACATAAATTGGTATCATATACAATGCATAAAGTTACAAGATATCAATCTGAAATAAATTGGTTTCCCATTCAACAATCCCATTAGTTTACTATACAAAGGTTGTTAAAATTACATAAAAATGATTTTGTAGCCTCTTCATGTTGATAATGTATATTGCCATGTTCTTTCATACTATATGTGACAATTAGACATCTGGGCAATAGCCATTACCAAATGATCTGTCTTATGGCTATAATGTCCAAAGCACATCATTCCTCCCTAACTGCTTTCCATAAATATCTAGAATATTAAGAAAATAGTTCCCTAGCACCTAATTCAACATTTTTATTGTACAAAGTTTCATGCTGCCTTTGGCAACATGCCTTGTATGTCTTTATTTGTTACAATACATGGCACTTTATCACAACTGGGATACGACTTGCTGTAGGTCTTGTTCTGAATGGTTGTGGCAATTCTCCATGTGGAAGAATCTAAATTTTGAATCTGAAAACATTTTTATAATCTGATGAATATTTTAATACATTTTCAGCAGCAGCAAACTACTTAAGAAACACCATTCAATGTAAAACTGAAGTTCTAACACAAACAATTCCTCTGGGCTGTTGTTGTCACATGACTTATTGATTTGTTTGTTGAAAATCAGTTCAATATAATGTATTTAGCCATTTGCATTTTATTAAACCAAAAGGCAATGAACTGTTGAAAAGGAAAGACTTTTGATCTAAATGCTGTATTAGTATATGAAGTTATTTTAATAATAATAACATTCCTAGTTTAATTCCCATGTTAAGACTATTTTTTTACGTGTCTTTTTTTTCTGGAAATTAATATTCTAAGTTCTTTCTACATTTTCATATTAAAAATGTATAAATATAATTTTTAACAGCAATTAAACTGAAATTTTAATCAAATACTCAGTTATGATGGTTGGTAGAAGTCTTATTACAGCTAGTCACTTCTGTCATATGGACTACAGGAAATCATTTGATCATTGAATGTTATCCTAACACACACACACACACACACTGTTGAAAGAGAGTAAAATTTTAAACACATGCTTTATCTTTCACAAACATCACTGACAGTTCTCATAAAATGCTCTTCCACTACAATCAGTACTTCAGAAGTGAATCATCTTGTTAGAAAAATAAAAACTACAGTAACTGGAACTCATAAACTTGTGTTCTCTTATCCTGTTTCTTCAGAATATGACAAAAAAAAAGTCAGAGGACTTTATCACACTTATAGTTAACCTTTTAAACTTCAATAAGTCTCCTCTTACCCTTCCCACTTTGAAGAAAAAGATAGCTCTTCCACCACTGAAATCACCCTATTTTTAGTACTAATAGCAATTCTCTCCTCTGAACCCCTTCAAATAAGTCATGAACACCCTTTCTTAGATAAGAATATGAAAACTGCATAAAGCATTTTAAGACCACAAGTGTCTATAAATATACCTTAATTTCCTATTAACTTTATTAATAGCAACAAAGTGCTACCTCAATGATTTGGATGACCTCTTCACTTCTAGGCAAAGGTCCTCTTTTTAAGCAATGTTATTACACTAGCTCCTATCAACAGAAGTACACTGATCTATTTATATCAAAAGTTATTTCAAAGAACAATACATCTACTTTACAAATATGACAAATTGAAGAGGTGAATAACACTAACAGGATTTTATGTGAATTATAAAATATATTAAATACATACTAAATATTGTTCAAGGTCTGACTCGTACAGCGTTATACAGATTAATTACAATCATTACTCAATGTAAGTTAGGACTAACAAAACTAGTAAACTAAACAATAGTTATTAATGTTATTAATAACAACTAAAAATATACAACTTATCACTTTGATTTGTTATTTTATAGTATGCGTGAGTGCAAGCCCACTCCTACAAGTACCCTATTTATAGTTCTATTAATAACAATTAACAATGAAATTACGCTGACAATTTATTATTAAATCTTAGTATTATTAAAATTCAGTACTTACAGTATTAAAAAAAAAGAGATAACAATACAGTCGTTAACTTTACTTGTTTGTATAAAAATTACCAAACTTCTGTTTTAGCTAATTCAGTATCCCATTCTGGGAGATGGCCAATGTTACTTGTTGCTGATAAATGTAAACTACCATTTACAAAGTAATCTAAACTAGGCCTTAAATTAACTAGTCTTCAGAAGTCCTTACCCGAGAAACGTCTTTCGTACGTTCTTCCGTTCTCAGTTTCACATTTGTCCATCTTCAAAAATTAAAATTTAAATGACTTAAAGTTTTCACTAGTACAACTAAACTATTCGATCAGCGAACATTCATGTTAGATTTTCTGTTAAAGTACCATGAATATTTGTAAGATATGTTAATCCTGTATTTAGGTATGAACCTTCTACGATGCTATTATTGCAATTTCTTTCTCACATATCGTTAAATAGTAGAAGACGTAGGTTACACATGACACACAAACCCATTTCCGCTCTGTGATCTTAGCTACTGATGTCAGAGATGATTTTTTTTCTTAACTACCGACTTCCATTGCTGCTAACAAATACTTACCAGAATCTTTTTTTTTATCTAACCTTCAAAATGTATTCATTTGTGTTTAGATAATTATATTATTTTGTGTCAAAATAAACATCACAACAAATACTGCCACATATGAATTTTAACGTTTTACCATTTGTAATGCTCAGGATACTATCAATAAACAAATATATATATGGAATTTCTGTTTGTCGAATTTTGTGCATAGCTACTCGAATGCTAATTTTGAAGTGATAGACAATGGGAAATAAAACAAATCAATACCATCAGTCGCCAAATCTGGTTACTCAATTAGCATGAAAAACTCGATTGTTACCCATGACCTTAAATTGTAGAGTGGGATATTTTCATCTTCTTTTTAGTGGTATTAGGGCACAAACTTAAATAATCTACAGTTCGGCTTTCTAACCATTGGATTGCACTTGGTTGAAACAAATAAATAGCTGGAAACGTTATAAGAATAAAATTTAGACCTAAGCAGCTTACACACACACACACAAAAACACGTTTTAAAATGAAATTTGCGGAAACAACAATTCAAAGAGGGCACAATTACAAAACAGCTTTTGAATTGGATTGCACGTTCCTATATTTGTCGATAATAATATAAAATTACTGTTCAGTGACTTTTTTCTTCCAGTTAAATTGTTGTCAAACAGTTTTCTTTCAAACATTTATGTTTATAACATTTTATTTCAACTAGATGAAATATCCCGCCATTGGATAAGATTGCCCAGTTATTTTGCGCCAATAAACAGCAAACAACAACAGTCATTGGAAAACGTAACAAACAAATATCACGGCCTAGCGTAGACTAGTGATAATGGCGATTGACTCCAAAGCTGCGGATGGCGGAATGAAAATTAATTGTCTAACAATTGCCTTTTTAGTCGTGAGGGGATTGTAAGTGATGGTATATTTTACAATTAAAGTGCAGAAGCCCATATGTTACCAATGTATGATGCTGACTAGTTGTCTTCTCTCTAGTCTATCACTTGAACTTTAAGTATGTATCGTAAACCACGAGATGGAAAATACTTTCATAAATAGAGACAAAACGACAGAAAATTCCTGTATGGTAACTTTTTGCTATTTTTTACTCCGATGCAGTTTTTATTTTGCAACAAACAAAAATTGTTAGTATTGTGTCACATCACCATTATTTTATTATATTTAAACTTTCGCTGGTGAACTGCAACAAACGTCATCACAACCAGGGCCAAACAAAAACAGAAATTCAAAAAACAATTTTAAAAGAATTGCAAATTTTATCACTTACAAACAACCATTAGTAGAACCGTGATGGCCAGAACCAGGTTATAAATGTTAAAGAGCAATATAATATAAATTTCAGTGTTATTAGTTCTAATCAATAAAGTGATTAGGAAAAAAAATACAAGAACAAAAATATAATTAAAAAAAGAAACAAGTTTGTTTTGGAAATTCGCACAAAGCTACTCGAGGGCTATCTGTGCTAGCCGTCCCTAATTTTGCAGTGTAAAACTAGAGGGAAGGCAGCTAGTCATCACCACCCACCGCCAACTCTTGGGCTACTCTTTTACCAACGAATAGTGGGATTGACCGTCACATTATACACCCCCACGGCTGGGAGGGCGAGCATGTTTAGCGCGAAGCGGGCGCGAACCCGCGACCCTCGGATTACGAGTGCACGCCTTAACCCGCTCGGCCATGCCAGGCCAAAAAGAAACAAAAACACACAGCATTGTACAATTAAATATTTTCTCAAGATGAATAACAATATCGAGTAATAATTTAGAATAATTCTAACTGTACTCTCTTGAACTAATTCGTTTTCACGATTAAAGAAGACTTTTTTTTAATTTTCTGGTTAGACCACGAGGTTACACCTGACGTGACTAGCTATTCCCTTAAATCTACACAATCTTTCACAACATTATCTCTGTACTCCACCACTAGGGAAGGCTTATGTCATTTTCATAATATATACTCGAAATCAACGTGCTCCAGTTAAAAGATAGGTGTGTGACTAAAATTTCTTAATATAAAAAGCTAATGGAAGGAATAATAAATGAACGGTAAACATAACCAAAACAAATTAAAAGTAGAATTTGCAATCTCACAAACAACATATACTGAATTACTTTTCAATTTCTGAACAAAAGCTTATTCACAAAATATGCAGCTAGGATTAATTGGTTTAGATTTATTCGAATCCCATCAGAAGATGTTATTAAAAACAAATTAGAGAACCGTTTTAACTGTTGTCTAGATAAAGAAACTATTTTCTTATTTATGACAATTTTAGTTTAAAAAGTATATTTTGCCAAAGAAAACCAACTTTGACAACAGTAAGTGTATACTTGTTTGTTATTTTTTTAAGTTCGTGCAAAACTACAGGAGGGCTATCTGTGCTAGCCGTTCCTAATTTAACAGTGTAAGACTAGAGGGAAGGTAGCTAGTCATCACCACCCACCGCCAACTCTTGAGCTACTTTTTTACCAACGAATATTGGGATTAACCGTCACATTATAACGTCCCAACAACTGAAAGGGCAAACATGTGTGATGTGACAGAGATTTCAACCCTTTAATCCTTAGATTACGAGTCGAGTGCCTTAACCACCTGGTCATGCCAGGCCAAGTACATGTTAATTTTCAAAACACTTTATTTCATTAATACACGGGGCCCGGCATGGTTAGGTGGGTTAAGGCGTGCAACTCGTGTCGCACCAAACATGCTCGTCCTTTTAGCCGTTGGGGCGTTATAATGTGACTATGGGTGGACTAGCTGCTCTAGTCCCACACTGCTAAATTATGGAGGGCTAGCGCAGATAGGCCTTTAGTAGCTTTACCCGAAATTCAAAACAAAAAAATATAATTCACAGCAGAGACCATACATTTAGGACAACCATTAGAAGTGTCATAATGTTT
The DNA here is from genome assembly GCA_011833715.1 of Carcinoscorpius rotundicauda. Classification (NCBI taxonomy): domain Eukaryota; kingdom Metazoa; phylum Arthropoda; class Merostomata; order Xiphosura; family Limulidae; genus Carcinoscorpius; species Carcinoscorpius rotundicauda. Next base: position 163,119,021 of record CM022391.1, on the reverse strand, counting down.
TAGTTATTTGTTTCATTCAATGAATAAAATTCTGCTCGCCGCTACACAAATCTTAAAGAAAACTCAATTATGATTACTAAAGTAAGTGAATAATAAATTATCATAATTATTTAAATTAGTAAAATTGGAGTATAAGTAAAGAATGTGAGTAATAAGAAAGTGGTAATATTTATTGAGAATATATACAATTATATAAAACAATAAATACGCAATTAAAACAAAAGCCTTTCCAATGAATGACCGAATCGAAGCACATAAAAACAAATGCATTCACTTAAATAAAAAGCAAAATAAAGTGAAGCCGTTTTAAACAGATCAACGTGAATGCTTTTATATAACAAAACATAGTAAACCTTTTAAGGAGAAAAATTCAAAGCTATGTACATATATATATATATATAACAGAAAATTAAATTAAAGTGTCTGTGTATATATCACAAAAGAAATAACAAAAGTAAAATAATCAAATATGAATAGTTTATACGACATATTTACACAATCTGCATCAAAAAATGGCGCTGTTACTTTTGATGATGGAGCTTTCTAGTAGGTACTGAGCAGTTGTTTTGATTTGTCTGAAGTTAATGGATCCACATTTGATATCTTGACAAGTGGTCTGCTTTACTGATTGGTTAGTGAAGAAGATGGTTATTGGTTGGTTCGTTTTGGTTAACTTCTCTGGCTAACATGTCTTCATCATGCTGGTAGTTCGTCATGTAGTGGAAAATGCTTAAGAAAAACTACTAATTAACAGAAGAACAAGATAGCTAAAATATTAAAAATTCAATCTTAAACAGCAAAAGCCCAGATTGAAAATGTAAGATTGGATGAATTCGTACAGGTATAAAAAGTCAACATCGAGTGTAGGTTGAAAAGGGGGGTCATACCTGTTTCGTTACAACTATTACTTCCCTCTAAAAACTACGTTTAGAGGCTAAGTGATCAATGGATTACCTTGGTCGAGAGACATTCTTACGGGGTTCACATTTGCTCACACTTTAATCACCCATAAAACTTTTATTAATGACTTACATTAAATTCTCACCCAATATATTTCATTGGGTCTTTGCTTAATGAGTATTTTTCTTAACCAAACTACTCTCTGTTCCAGTTTCCATGATAAATATCAGTACCCTTACCCTTTGACCCAAATTCATTCTTACTAGTACCGTTTAGCTATTATATAAACATTATTCTATAAGGAATGAATGCAGTCGACACTACAAAATTGGATCACATATGCACGAGTGGACTTGTGTTAGCTCATACTCTTATTATTAGAATCCATTAACTTGTTTTTCGTTTTATGTTAGAGTCCTTCTTCTAGCTACATTCTTAATACCAACTTTGGTAGAATTTACAAAACGTGAGTACTTTATGTTTACTCATTCGACACCTTGTAGTAAAACAATTTCAAGAAAATATTTAAAAGTATTTCAATCTGCATAATTGAAAATATTCTATTTAATTAACATAAACACTTGTAGAACTACAGGGTGTTCGCTAGAAAAGCGGAAAATTTGAGGGTCAGATGAGATCATGAATAAAATGCGTGCTTACTCATTTCTATTTTGATTTCTTTACATCATGAATAAAATGCATGATTTTAATATCATAAAATGCATTTTGAGCATCTATGAGTGTAGTATAACATATGCCTTTAAAAAACTTTGTAAAAGTTATTCTTTGTAAAAATAAATAGCTGTTTGACACATTTTCCGCTTTTCTAGCGACCACCCTGTAGTTTATTTTAATTTTTAGTACTTAAACCACTGTTTCAAAATTTCATTTTCTACTGAAAATTTTGCTAACTTATAAGAATTTTGTTTTAATCCAGTCGAAATATCTCTTACTATTACGAAAAAACAACACACAGAAAGTTGTTTTGATTCCAAAATACAGTGAAATTTTCACACTGTGAGTCTTTTCATTGCTCTTATTTTTCCGTGAATACACAGGTGGTTAGGGCGTTCAACTCGTCATCTGAGGCTCGTGAGTTGGAATCCCGTAACACCTATCATGGTCACTCTTTCAGCCGTGGGGGCGTTATTATGTGACGATAAATCCCAGTATTCGTTGTTAAAAGAGTAGCTCAATAGATTTTGGTGGATGGTTATGACTAGCTGCCTTTCCTCTAGTCTTTCACTGCTAAACTAGGGACGGCTAGGGCAGATAGCACTTGTGTAGCTTTGGGCGAAATTAGAAAAAAAAATAAAGCAAAAACAATTTTTATTACACGTCGTATACACTAATATATTTTACCAGACTTCTCCAGGTCCCATATAAAATATTTCATCGCTATATTGTTACTTTTAAAGTATAACCACTTACGAGCAGCCAAACACGTGTATTTGTCTTTCCAGGTATCATAAAATAAATCGTCATTGACACATTTCAGATAAAGTAAGATTTTTTCAACTAATGTAAGTGAGAATTATTTTTTTTTGTTACTGTAGTGTATTTGCGTCACTCTGACAAAACACAGCTTCTTCACAGCAATGGAAAAGTAATACTTCTTTGAGATGTAGCGAAGAAGATCTTGGAAATATTATGAAACATTTTCTATATGCTTCATTTATCCAACTAGTTTAGATGAGCGATCATTAAAAATGTGTCCAACATCTTGCTTTAGAAAAATTATTCAGTAGCTCAGAAAGTAAGGGCTACAAAGTACTTTTAACAGATATTTTGAAACCTCAAATGTCATCTTCACTTGTGAAAATTGTTGTTGTCCTAAGCATTACAGCTAATTGCTCTAGTTGTCTTGTCTTGTTTAAAAATCAAGTGTAGACATTAAATGGTGAACATTTGATAGCTTAGAAATCAAGGATTGTACTTTTATTTCAGTTATTGATTTCTCGATTACATGACTGTCCTAAGTATTGATGATTGATTTAATCCCAGCCATACGGATTGAGAAGTAATTGCAAATAGTTTCATAGACTGTTAAAACTCAGTTAGTTTTCTTCATACCGAAAAATGGTTCAGTAAGAATGAACAGGTCTCTCACATTCAGGTAATTATCTATCCTTTCACTAGGTAAACTACTTTAACAATGAGAATGTCCACGTGGTTTCTTGAAGCCATTAACATGCGAATGGTGCAGGTTATCTGTGTAAGTAGCCATGTTTTCATGGTACCTCTTTTTAAGCTTTGAATTTGAGCCAATGTATTGCTCTGTTTTCAACCAGATTAAATATCTGGCACAGTTTTGTAATAGTGACTTCAGTCCCAGGGTTACCCCGTAATAGAGTCTTGGACCAAACTGCTTGAATTTTAATACCAAGAGTTGTATAGCTGGATGTGGAATCTAATCACTTCAGGTGACTAACAGTAAGGATGAACAGGTTTTTCTCACTCAGGTTACTTTTTATCATCTTCATAAATTTGCCAACTAGAATTTCCTTGTGTTACCTGAGAGGAAGTTATTATCATGCTATTGATGTAGATCATCTGTGTAAGTGGTCAAGCTTTTCATGGTACCTCTCTTTGAGCTTTCAATTTGAGCTAATAAATTGCACAACTAGGTAATGAATGACTTCAGTCCTGGAATTGTCCCTTAATAGAGTTTAAGACTGAGCTGCCTTAACTTAAAACCAAGAGTTGCCTATTCAGGAAAGTCATTTTTAGATAGCTAACTATCTGAAATGTTTCAAAACATGGTCCAAATCCTCATTTGCTGAGGATCTAAAAATTAGTAAAACAGTCTATTTCGTCTCACTCGGCCTGGCATGGCCGAGCGCGTTAAGGCGTGCACTCGTAATCCGAGGGTCGCGGGTTCGCGCCCGCGTCGCGCTAAACATGCTCGCCCTCCCAGCCGTGGGGGTGTATAATGTGACGGTCAATCCCACTATTCGTTGGTAAAAGAGTAGCCCAAGAGTTGGCGGTGGGTGGTGATGACTAGCTGCCTTCCCTTTAGTCTTACACTGCAAAATTAGGGACGGCTAGCACAGATAGCTCTCGAGTAGCTTTGTGCGAAATTAAAAAAAACAACAAAAATCGTCTCACTCATAGGGAACAGTGATTGTGGCAAGATAATGTCTTCCACATCTTCTGGACCATCATCTAGCTGATACGTCCTCGAACTTTTGGGCACAGTGTGTTAGTGGCTGTCATAGACCCAGTATTATTATTAACAGTGAACATCTGCTCTGGGTTGACGAAATTATAAAGTGCGCTTGGCAACTCATCTATTAGTTCTGCTCAACCCTGTCTTCTCTCTGGGTTATGGTTAACTCAGCAGTAGTATACATTTCACCTATGGAATACTAACCATTGCCTCATGGTTCATTCAGTTTCACACTTAGAGCCCACCATTTAATCTAATTTTGAAATATTCCCAGTTTGTAGATGTTGTCCTCTAATGAAATTCCAAAGTCCTATGAATGAAAGTGGGCAGGTTTGATTGAACCTGAGAGTGAATTACTGTGGCTGAGATAATTCTGGGAGTTCTGTAAAAATCGTCCAACACACTCTTAGACTCGCCAATATAATGATCCTCAGTCGTCCTTGTTTCCTTTGTAATAAAGTTGATTCTCTTTCGACAGTGGAATATGTCATTTTTTTAACTACGAGGGCTTTTGTAACATTTATCCCGTAAAAACAGAAGTAAGAGCAGCACACACTTCAACAAACACAATATCTTCTACAATATAACATCATGTGGTTACAGCACCAAATGTTTCTCCTTCATATTTAGTTGGGCCTGGCATGGCCCAGCGCGTTAAGGCGTGCGCTTCGTAATCTGAGGGTCGCGGGTTCGCGCCTGAGTCGCGCCAAACATGCTCGCCCTCCCAGCCGTATGTACGGTCAACCCACTATTCGTTGGTAAACGAGTAGCCCAAGAGTTGGCGGTGGGTGGTGATGACTAGATGCCTTCCCTCTAGTCTAACACTGCTAAATTAGGGACGGCTATCACAGATAGCCCTCGAGTAGCTTTGTGCGAAATTCCAAAAAAACAAACATATTTAGTTTGTGTATATTGAGATAAAACTGAATTATCTTTAATAATTTAATAACTGGAGATTTGATTGAGATACCAATCACTAAGTAATGCTAAGTTTCTTATTGACTCAGTTATTATGTTGAATGGAATAATGAAACTAGATATAAGTTAAAATAAGAAATGTATAATCGATATCAGAGTGGCTGTACTTGCTTCCATGGATAGAAACACTGTCACTTCTATTATATTTCCTCTTTATGCTATTTTTCTTTTGAGATTCTGTTTCAGACTGGTCATTCTTATTGTAATATAAATTAAATAATAAGCTTTAAGTATCACATGACATAGCTCTCAACATCCTTGCACAAAATACAGGATTACAGCAATTTACCTGGATAGAACAGATATTATCCATCCATGAATAACAAAGGAACAAACACAGTAGAAGAAATCAACTTAATGGCTTTAGCGACTACATGCTACATAAAAAATTTATAAATGTAGAGAACAAAGAATAAACTCAGAATAGATATTATACTATTAAAAAAAGATAGAAACGCATAATGCACTCATATACTACAGATCTTCTACACTGTGTAAAATGCATCTATCTGTGGTTTACAGAAAAAGAACGATCCTTAGTCCGTTAAATATTAACTGCTTGTACAATCTACTTTGTCTAAATTATGTTTAAAACATGTAACACTACTAAGAGAATTATCACTATCATTTATATTTTATTATCAGAAATAGAACTGACTTAAATTTATGAAAGTGTGTGCTGTAAAATGCTCAATAAAATTAAAATAAACAAAACAAGGAACCTTTACAAATTGATATTTAATTTTAAAGTAAAAGAAAACGTAAACCTATAAAACGATTACGCTGTTCAACATTTATAATGCCTAAGCCAAGACACCTTTGGAGTTAATTGCATACTATTTATGAACCTCTGGCGTTTATCATTTTATATCAAATTCTTTAAGGTAAAAACAATAAAAAGTAAGAAATTCGTACGTGAAGTATTTATGATTAGAAAAAACTTATTAATATTTGACTTGAATTGATTATTGATAGTTATTTATTTTTATTATCATCTTAGATAATAACGTATATTTTTTTAAAATCAATTTGGTTTTTTCTTGCTTATAAAGTAATATTAGAAGTACTACCATGTTATGCTATGGCAAAATTTTTATATAATTATACAAAACAAATAATGAAGTAAAATCATGGAAATTATGTGGACATTTTGTGACTTTCTGTTTACAGGTCTTTATTTGATGGGATATTTTAAACCGAAGTTCAACCATATTTATTATGAACAAACTAAATTTATTAATCAAATAAGAAGTTATCAAAGAGTTTGATATTGAAATAAGCTATAACACTATGTACAACAGATATAAATAGAACTTCTACGTAAAAGACTGATACTAATTTATTAATTAAATTTTTCTATATCATGTATTAAAAGTATTATTAAATAATATTTATGTGAAAGTTCTGTGACTTTTGAAAGCAAAGTGCATAAAAGTCCTACAAGCTAAGAAAGAAAACAACACCTTCTGGTATTCAAAGATCTAGTTATTGTACGCAATAAGGGTCGACTAGTAAAATTAGATGCCTCATTTTATATTAAGTGTATTACATAATTAGTTGCCGTAAATCCACTTACGATTATTTTGTTTAATCTTGGTATCTGTTGACAGAGACTTTCCCCCATTGCTGTTAATGGTTTGACATAAACAGAAATTTTCATGTTAAAAATAAGATAATGCTCACACATACACACGCACGCACACACATATATATTTAAAAATTTAGTAAGTTCTGATAAATTTAATAACTTTATATATTGAAATATCCACCACAATATAATATTTGTACATTATTCTTTGAGTCTAATTAAGCAACACTTACTTTTGAAATCTAACACACAAAATATGTTTTCATTTGAATTAAGAATACACATCATATAAAAATATTCCTCGCTGGGACAGCGGTAAGTCTACGAATTTACAACGCTAAAATCAGGGGTTTGGTTCCTCTCGGTGGACACAGCAGAGAGCCCAATGTGATTTTGCTGTAAGAAAACACATTCACACAAACAGAATAATAAAAACCCTGTAATCCGAGCGCTTTTGAGATGTAGCTGTCTCTTCTTCAGACTTTTCATTAAGAGTTTTATTCTGAGACTTCTTGAATCTACATGTTTTTCTGACACTATGAATGTTACATCAAAATTATAAATAATACATTTGTGGGAAGTAACTGTTGATTAATATAAATATCAAAGTGACACAAAATAGAATAATATATATTATATATCCCGATCATTAAAATATATTATTGCACTATTTAAAAAAAAAGAAAAGAAAGAAGAACATTACTCCGTTAAGTAATTTTTTTTCGATAAAAACAAAATAAAGTATTTTGAAACTTATCTTTCAAAACATGTCTACCAGATGGCGATAGCAGTAATAATCTAATAAGTGTGTTTGTTGTTACATGCAAAGCTACGCAATCGGCCACCTGTATTACTGGTATTGAAACCTAGTTTTATACGATTACGTAGTTACTGCTGCGCCACTGAAGGGTGGTAATAAATTCAGCTAATAAACAATTTGATCAGTAAAACATTCGTCAACTTGTATTTACGTAGCAATTACATGATTGAGGAAAAAATAGGAACATCAGGCGAAACCACCGTCGTAATAAATGTTGTATTTGTGAAACGTACATTTGTCTTGTTGTCCGTGTTTCTGTAATTATGGAGTTTCGCCAGGTACGATGGTTTCAAGTATCAATTATACGCAGTAATTTTAAAACAGATGTTTATATACTCAAAAATCGGCATGTGGAATTTCAATACGCTCTTGACTGTTGTGATGCATCGATACAACCGGTTTATTTTCAAACAGAAAGGTACTAAATAAATGATGTAGCTCACATTTTATTTGATTACTATTTTCAGCAGAGACGTTAAACCTTGAACGATGAACACTCTTAACAATGTGACCATCGCTGAAACTATTGCAACTATGCATGAACTAATGGTTAGCACATAGAGTTTCAAATCGAAAAGTCCAAAGTTCGGATTGCAATGTGCCACTAAAAAGATCTGAACTATCAGAGTGCGTTACAGCTATGACTATAATTCCCACTACACAAAAAAAAAGTCATATATTATACAATGGGCGGCGCTGATGGTTTCCTTCTCTTTGTTTAACAGTTCTAGATTAAGTGCGACTGTACTACATCCTTAGATGCCTTTGACATATTCAGTTAATTCATATGCTCCATTTTTGTTTCATTGTTTTCAATCATTTTTTAAACTTCAACAAGTTTAAATACACATACATAAATTATATAAAAATAACTAATTAGAACGTAATAAAAACACGTCTATTAGTATTTAGAAGTACTGTTTGTTTGTTTTCGAATGTCGCTCAAAGCTACTCGAGGACTATCTGCGCTGGCCGTCCCTAATTTATCAGTGTAAGACTAGAGGGAAGGCGGCTAATCGTCATCACCCACCGCCAACACTTGGGCTACTCTTTCACCAACCAATAGTGGGATTAATCGTAACATTGTAATGCCCCTACAGCTGAAACGGTGAGCATGTTTGGTGCGAAGGAGATTCGAACCCGCAACCCTCAGATAAGGAGTCGAATACCTTAACCCACCTAGCCATGCCAGGCCAGAACTATTTGAAAGCTAAAGTCTATGAGCATTTACGACTATTCAGCAGTACTGGTCTTTACGTAATCAAAACCCCATCAATGAGTAACTTGATGGCATGAAGAAACCAAAGGTAGAAACATATCATTTAACGACTTCACCATCCTTTTTACTGGTTCTACAGACCTTGAACTCCTAAGAAAAATATTTCAATTGTGAGAGATCCCCCTGATTTAAATAACCTACAGACGCGTTGGTATTCAATCTCCAGTCGAGCTCGAACGCTTTCTCTGTGGACTCAGCAGACAGCCAGATGTGGCTTTACCATAAGAAAACACACAAACGCTTCCACAGATTTACTTCACAATGTCAGGAACACTTTCACGAATTTATTAGCACATACTTTTATGTACAGCGATACTTGATTGAAATCAGATTTCATTGAGTAAATAGAGGAAGAAAAGGATTTTCTTACAGATGTAGGGTGACAGAAATAAGAAAAGAACTGGGCACTAACAAAAGCTCTTCACAGAAAGCTGTGGCCCCATCATGAACATTTATTACGTTTGTTTGAAGTTATGCACAAAACTACATAATGGAGTATTTGTGCTCTGCCCACAACGAGTATCGAAACTCGGTTTTTTGAGTTGTAAATCCGTAGACATACTGCTGTGCCGCTGGAAACATTAATAAAGATGTTGAGACAGAAGCGAAACATTATATTATCAACAGCACCGAATATCGATAAAAAAGGCTATCAATGTACAGTTAGGAACAGCTCTGCGCAGATAACTCTTCAGTAAATTTGAAGAAAATTTTGAAATAAACAAATAAAATCCTTGACAGAGGAGCCGGAGTCAAGTATGGCCTAGTTGTTAAACTTTCCAAACTCTGAATACGATGATTTATGGTTTGTGTTTCCTGTCACAGAAGTTAACTCTGGAGGTCGTAACTACTCTATAACAGTGACAGCCATCTCACACTGTTCTGTCATACAAGAGTTGTTCAAGACATAGAGGTGGGTGATGTTGTCTAGATACTTTCATTCTAGTTTATCATCTTATGTTCTTCGTACGGTGATCTTAAGAAAAATAAATTCCAAGTCAAAATCACGAGTCGCAGCTTCATTTCTACTGAAAAGAACTTAATTCCAGGTTTTCTTTCATTTGTCAATTGGTATGCAAAAAACTCATATTCATGATTAATTTCCATACATGGAACCAAAAGCCATAGTAAATTTATTCTAAATTTCCTTGAAGCTGACATACCATGTCAAATGAACCTTTGGAAGAAAAATATTGATGTGAAGTAAATACGTATGGCCTTTTTGTTAAATACTCTTGTGCTACGCTAATATGATTTGTTTTGAATTTCGTGCAAAAGCCGTCCCTAATTTAGCAATCTAAGGCTAGAGAGAAGGCAGCTAGTCATCATCACCCCACTGCCAACTCTTGAGCTTCTCTTTTATCAATGATTGATTTTCACATTATAACGCCCCCACGGCTGAAATGGCGGCCATATTTAGTGTAACAGGGATTCAAACCCACGACTCTGGAATTGCGAGTCGAATGCCTTAATCACTTGGCCATGCCAGGCCCTATACGCTAATTAAGATATAGTTTAGCTTTATTCCTAAGTAGTTAGTTATTACGTATAATGCAGTTCTTCGGAAGGTTAAAATTAGTTTTCCAATACAATGTAACAGTTTTTATATGTATAAACATTTTTATATTTTATTTGTTATTAAAAACAAAGCTATATATGCGATATCTGTATTACCTATGCCCAGCATCTAAACCTGATTTTTAGTGTTATAAGTCTCCAAGACTTAACGTCGAGCCACTGGGAGGACTGAACAAAAACATTTGTAACTAAAATAAGTTGCTTTTTAACATTGTAATAGGGGTCTGTCAATTTATGTAATTTATCAATCCGTAACAACAGGCTTTGAATGTGAAATGGAGATATGAATCCTATTTTACAATTTAGTATTGCTTCCCACCACTCACAGGTCGCTGTTAAAGTAAGGCGTTCCTGTTACAGGCTCACCTGTTCATGTTCCATTCTGCGAGGCACGTGGAATTCCAGCTGTGACGCGCCTGTTTTTCCATTCAGAGCGTGTGATTCTCATCGCACGCTAAGAATTTAAAATTAAACACAACTTTGTTAAAGATTTACTGTGATCAGAGGTTTCATAAATTCATAACTAGAAGCATATTTATATTATCTGAATTTTATCAGTAGCCAATATCTTGAGGTTTAGACAATTAAATATGAAAAAAAGAATGATTTAAAACAGGTTTGAAAGAAGTTTGATATTATACTAGTGGTATATCTTTATGGGCAGGGATAGAGATTCAAAGAAATTTAAAGTGCTGCTACGTATTTGTTTCTTTTTTGAATTACGCGCAAAGCTACTCGAGGGCTATCTGCGCTTCCCGCCCTAATTTAGCAGTGTAGGATTAGAGGGAAGGCAGCTATTCATCACCACCCACCGCCAACTCTTGAGCTACTCTTTTACCAACGAATAGTGGGATTTATCGTGACATTATAACGCCCCCATGGCTGAAATAGCAAGAATGTTTGGTGGAACGTGGATTAGAACCCGTGACTGCGAGTGGAGTGCTTAACCACTTGACCATGCCAGGCCCCGACGCTAATTAAGAGATAGCTTAGCTTTATTCCCAAGTAGTTGGTTATTACGTATAATGCAGTTCATCGGAAGGTTAAAAATAGTTTTCCAACACAATACAACAGTTCGAACTCGCGACTCTCGGATTACGAGTCGAACGCCTTTACACGCTTGGCCATGCCGGACCACTGTTATCTATAAACGTTCATGAATCTTAAGGTATTAAATGATCAGACTTGACAATGGTGAGGGGGAAGTAGAACTCATTGGGCAAATATTACGTATTTACTAACATTATTATGGCTCGGCATGACCAGGTGGTTAAGGCGCTCGATTCCTAATTTGAGGGTCTCAGGTTCCAAACCCCGTCATACCAAACATGCTCGCCCTTTTAGCCGTGGGAGCGTTATAATTTTACGATCAATTCTACTATTCGTAGCAAAAGCTGGAGGTAATGACTAGCTGTCTTCCCTCTAGTCTTACATTGCTGGCCGGACGTGGCCTAGCGCGTTAAGGCTTGCGCTTCGTAATCTGAGGGTTGCAGGTTCGTGCCCGAGTCGCGCCAAACATGCTCGCCCTCCCAGCCGTGGGGGTGTTATAATGTGACGGTCAATCCCACTATTCGTTGGTAAAAGAGTATCCCAAGAGTTGGCGGTGGGTGGTGATGACTAGCTGCTTTCCCTCTAGTCTTACTTTGCTAAATCAGGAAAGGCTAGCACAGATAGCTCTCGTGTAGCTTTGCGGGAAATTAAAAGAAATATATACTAATGTGATTGACAAATTTGTAAAAGTACTGCACACACTCAGAGATACGTAAAGCAGTTTTTAAGAAAGTAAAAAAATAAAGATAATTTTACAGTCATGCTTTTTAATTTGACCTATGTTAGTTACTTTTGTACTTTGAAGTTTACTCGTTACAGAATAACTATTAGGATTCAATATTCAAGCTATTTAGTGTGTGTGTGTGTTTTTTTTTATAGCAAAGCGCCTCCAGTGGCTCAGCGGTATGTCTGTGGACTTACAACGCTAAAAACCGGATTTGTATACCCGTGGTGGGCAGAGTACAGATAGCCCATTGTGTAGCTTTGTGCTTAATTCAAACAACAACAACAATTTATAGCAAAGTCGCATCGGGCGATCAACCGAAAAAAATCGAACCCCTTTGAAGCTATATAGTCAATAGATAGCAGTGTACTACACATTATAGTATTAAATAACCCACAAACTTAGAAAAAATGTGTATTTCACGTCACGTTGTTGATTAAATGGTAAATTATTACATCATATGGCATCTAAAAATAATCGTATGAATATTTCTCATAATATAAACTGATAACTTACGTTTCATACACGTATTCTTTTACTAAAGATAAGTGTTGTATTTGTAATCTATCGTGGTTTTTCATTATTGCACCAAAAATAACTGAAAACCCAACAGCTTGTTTTCATTACAAGAACAATTAAGAATTAAGATTTTCTTAAGAGCATACAAGTAAGCTTACTAAACCTAGTTATAAACTAAACCCAGTTATAAACTGTCAAAAACAACTAAAATCTTAGAGAACAACAGAATAAGAAAGTAGTTTGATTTATATAAAACAGCTCGTTAATTTATCGAACTTAAACTTTTCTCACTTGAAAACTTTAAAGTTTTTCTCATCTTTGTGTTGTAAGAGCTTTTTGGTTCTCAAAAGGCATTAATAATCAAGAGGTCTTATTTCTCAGAGTGGTTTGATAGTAAACATTTTGTAACTGTGCATATGACCTGAATAAGCTCGTGACTTTTTTGTGTGTTTTTTATCTAGCAGGCTAAATTGAAAGTATAAGCAAATGTAAACAAATAATTCAGCAAGAATCACTCATAGAAAATAAAACTTGCGCATTTATAAATAATTCTTATTTTATAAATATTATACATTAAATAATATTTCATGGTTCAGGATGAAGACTTACAACATTAAATAATGTGTCACCGTTCTGGATGAAGACTTACATCATTAAATAATGTGTCACGTTTCAGGATGAAGACTTACAACATTAAATTTAAAGAATCAATTCCCTGCAGTGATTACATTGCAAGTTTGGTTTGATTTGAATTTCGCCCAAAGCTACACGAGGGCTATCTGCGCTAGCCGTGGGTATTTAGCAGTGTAAGATTAAAGGGAAGGCAATTAGTCACCACTGCCCATCGCCATTTCTTGGGCTACTCTTTTACCCATGAATAGTGGGATTGACCTCATATTATAACGCCGCCACGGTTGAAAGGACAAGCATGTTTGGTGGAACAGGGATTTGGACACACGATCACGAGTCGAGTGCCTTAATCACCTGGTTATACCGGACCTACTTTGCAAGTAGCTCATTGTGTAAATTTACACTCAACAGAACAAACGAGTCGTAAGTTCAAAATGGTCGAGAACTGATATATCTTAGAATGTAAATGTTTTGATAACAACTTTTCATCACATCGTTTTTCTTTTAACTGACTGCCATAACATGTGTATATTTATACATATGAACTCCAGCTGTTGCCTATTCTCCAGTCTATCAATACTAAATTAGAAACGGTTTGTGCAGATAACGCTCGTGTAGTTTTGCGTAAAATTCAAAACAAACAAAACCAACTATTAAAAGCATGAATGCTTCCCGTCAGAATCAATACAGATCTACGCTGACCTAAACTTTATCTGTTGTTAGCAACAACATAAATTCAGGATTTTACGTTTTAATACTTTTATTTTACTCTATACTAATCTGTTGACTGGTGTAAGGTCGCCATATTTAAGCTCAACCAACAGCTTGTTTAAAGTAATTGCATTTTTTTAATAGACAGAGTTAGAAACCTGTAGTTAGGTATTTTGTTGGCTTTAAAAAACTATGTTATGAGTCTAAAGAAAAACAACTGTTGGATGTGTTTCATATCATTCTTTAGTATTTACAATTTTAAATAAATCTGAATATCGGCTTTGTTTGAACATTTATCAACTATTCATAAATACTTTTATTTTATTTGAAAAGATTATACAATATTGCATCTTATGTAATAGAAACAGCTGTTTTAAATAAATCTGTTGTATTGTTGTTTGTACGTTAATAAATATTCATGAATATTTTTCTTAGAAAAGATATAACTATCATATCTTATGAAGTTGTTTTCAATGAAGCACGAAGCTACACAATGGGCTATCTATGTTCTGCCCACCACGGGTATCGAAACCCGGTTATTAGCGTTATAAGCCCACAGACATACCGCTGAGCCACTGGGGAGGGCGCATCTTATGAAGTAGAGACACTTAATATGGATTTTTAACATTTTTATTTAAAAACTTGAAATAAGTAATAAAGTTTAAAACCTGATGACGACCTAAAGATGTCGAAACATGTTTCTTTGTTTGTGTTTTTAAATAAAAGTTTTAACTACCAATATCAGTGGACATACTATATATATATTTACTTCAAGTAGGTTCCTTATCACAATGAATCATAACACTGTAATTTTTCATGTACGTTTAATAAAATATTTTATAAAGTTTCTAAAGCTATTTTATTTTCAATAAAATAAGATGAGAAAAATGAATAGAATATTTGCATGTGTTAGATTGTCTTTAATAGTTCATATGGCACCAAAAATTTATTGCACAAAAGCGATGGGTCAAATTATTCCAAATAAAACTAATGATTTACTGCAGTGATTAATTTTTGGTTAGGAAATATGGCCACTGATAAGAAACTCTTGAGGCTCGACATTGGCCGGACGCTTGAGGCATTGGACTCGTAATAAGAGGGTCGTGGGTTTGAATCCTCGTCACAACAAACATGCTTGCCCTTTCAGCCGAGGGGACATTGTAATGTGTCGGTCAATCGTTGGTAAAAAGAGTAGCCCAAGAGTGGGTGGTGATCACTAGCTGCCTTCCCTCTTGTGTTACACTGCTAAATTAGGGACGACTAGCACAGAAAGCCCTCGTGTAGCTTTGCGCGAAATTCAAAACAAACCAAACAAAACCAAGAAACTCTTGAAAGTGATATTACTGAATTTACTGTGCTTTTAGAAGTTTCGATCTCTGGGATTTAAGTGTGTCTCCGTATAAAGACAAATAGTTTTCATAATTTTTCTTCTTCTGCCAAACACTTTTCAATCGATCGATATTCCTTCATTTCTTGGCAGATTGACTTGAAACTTGGTAGGAATTATGCCTTGGTCTAGTCTTCCTCTGGTACAGCAGTAAGCCTACGAATTTACAATGGTAAAATCAGGGGTTCAATTTTTCTCAGTAGACTCAGCAGATAGCCTGATGTGGCTTTGTTACAAGAAAAAAAACATATGCATACATATCATGGTCTAAAACTTTTAAACATTTTTTTTATTTAGGTAATTTAAGTATTTTATGGAGTCCAATTGTTTTTTTTCTTAAATTTTGCGCAAAACTGCTCGAAACTATTTGCGCTAAGCGTCCCTAATTTAACAATGTAAGACTAGAGGAGAGCCAGCAAGTCATCACCACCCACCGCCAACTCTTGTGCTACTCTATTACCAATGAACAGTGGGATTGACCGTAACATAAAACGCCCTCACGGCTGAAAGGGCGAGCAGTTTGGTAGGACAGGGATTAGAACCCATGATCCTCAGATTACGAGTCGAACGCTTCAACCCACCTGGCCATACCGGGCCGTAGGTTGACTGACACCATGCAAATAGTTTACGAAAACCCCAAAATTGTGCTTTTCTTGCTGCAAAATTGAGCCAATGACCAAATTCCAAAGTTGTCTGTATCTCTCGTTGGAACCTACAAAAAAAATACCAATGTACTAAATCTCATGTAAACTGATTGAAATACGGCAGGGTAATAGTAAAAAAAAAAGAGTCATGATTTCCCTACGATTATTAAAACGAAGAAGTCTAACATTTTTGTTTGTCAATGTTTGTTTCCTCTAGAAGAGTATATTTGTACCAACTTTGTAGGGAACGGCATGTCAGAGTGGTTAAGGCGCCCCACTCCTAATCTGAGGGTCGCGGGTCCGAATCCATGCTGCATCAACCATGCTTTCTGTTTCAACCCGGGGAGTCCTAATAATGTGAGGGTCAATTCGTTGTTAAAAGAGAAGCTCAAAGGTGACGCTAGGTGGCGAAGCCTAGCTGTCTTTCTTCAAGTTTTTTCACTGCTAAATTAAGAAAGGCTAAAGCAGATAGTCGTTGTATAGCTGTGTGCGATACTTCAAAACAAACAAACAAACCAATATGGCAGAGCGATTGATAGAAAAAATCGAAGTTATGGTTTTTCGTGAGCTCTTACCCACGAATTCCAGCTTAGATAAAGTCGATGTGTTGAGCGCATGAGCATTTATACTTATATCAAATTTTCTCTTGATTGCTGTAAATATTACCCACTAGGAATACAAAATAAACATTTTTGGGTTGTTTTACCTTCGACGCCATGCCCGACATGGCCAAGTAGGTTAAGGTGCTCGACTTCTGATCTGATGGTTGAGAGTTCGAATTCCCGTCACATTAAACAAGTTTTCCTTTTCAGCCGCGGGAGCGTTATGTGTGACGGTCAATCTTACTATTTGTTAGTATAAGAGTAGCCCAAGAGGTGGGTTGTTATGACAAGCTGCCTACGCTACAGTCTTAAACTGCTTAATTAGGGACGGTTAGGGCAAATATCCCTCGTGTAGCTATGGGCGAAATTTAAAACAAACCAAACCAAGAAACTCTTGAAAGTTGTATTACTGAATTTACGTGCTTTTAGAAGTTTCGATCTCTGGGATTTAAGTGTGTATCCGTGTAGAGACAAATAATTTTCATAATTTTTCTTTTTCTGCCAAATACTTTTCAATCAATGGCTATTCCTTCATTTCTTGGCAGATTTACTTGAAACTTGGTAGAAATTATGTCCTGGTCTAGTCCTCCTGTGGTACAGCGGTAAGCTTACAAATTTACTGTGTTAAAATCAGAGGTTCGAATTTTCTTGGTAGACTCAGCAGATAGACTGATGGGGCTTTGCTATACAAAAAACATATACATACATATCTTGGTCTAAAACTTTTTTTTAATTAGGTCATTTTAAGTATTTTATGGAGTCGAATTGTTTGTTTTTTGAATTTCTCGCAAAACTACACGAGGGCTATCTATGCTAGCCGTCTCTACTTTAACAGTTTGGGATTTTAGAGAAGGCAGTTTGTCATAACCACCCACCGTCAACTCTTGAGCTACTCTTATACTAACGAATAGTAGAATTGACCATCACATATAACGCGGCTGAAAGGGCAAGAATGTTTGGTGTAACGGGGCTTTGAACTCGCGGCTCTCAGATCACAAGTCGAGGGCCTTAACCCACCTTAAAATTGTTGTTTACTGATTTTAGTTAATTATTTTCTTTTTAATTATTGGCCTGGCATGGCCGAGCGCGTTAAGGCGTGCACTGGTAATCCGAGGGTCGCGGGTTCGTGCCCGCGTCGCGCTAAACATGCTCGCCCTCCCAGCCGTGGGGGCATTATAATGTGACGGTCAATCCCACTATTCGTTGATAAAAGAGTAGCCCAAGAGTTGGCGGTGGGTGGTGATGACTAGCTGCCTTCCCTCTAGTCTTACAGTGCAAAATTAGGGACGGCTAGCACAGATAGCCCTCGAGTAGCTTCGTGCGAATTCCCAAAACAAACAAACAAACAAACTTTTTAATTATTTCTCTTATAGAATATAAACACTATAAACTTAAGTATTACAACACGGAGAAATATTTATTGTTGTATTCTAAGCTAGCCGTTCCACTTATTGTATAACACTAGACCACGAAAGCTATTTGTATTTCTCTCAGACAGTAACGTATTATTAATAAATTAATTTTTTCGTATAAAATGGCAAGGAACGATTGTATTCCAAACTTTAATTTATAAGCAGTAGATTTAGATTTATTTATATATGGTATTAAAGTTGAAATAATTTTATAAATATATAATTCTGAGTGTTTAAATTTGTAAATTTTTGCCAGCGAGTTTAGTAACTAACATTCTTTAACTACCTCTTTAATACTCTCATGGCAAAAATTTCGGCATGTTTTTTTAAATCCAGCTTGGACTTTGAATGAACCAACCTGTACAAAACGTTGCATAAAAGCTATAATAAATTATCTCCTAGTTGCAAAGCTCAAACATAAACAGAGCTATGGACACTCATAAATGAAAATTAAAAGAGTGTTTCAGGAACATTTAAATAAAGTTTAAATATAACAGTGTCAAACAGGTTCGTCTTTCTTGCTTATTGTTGTAGTACATAAAATAATTATCATTTTTACACGTAAAAAAGTAAACTTTTCCGAAGAACTATAATTATTTAAGACGTTTATGCATGTTTTAATGACGGGCAATCTAACCTGGTAAAGAAAGCTCACTTCTTTATTTTACTTAAGATTAAACTATACTGAGAGCTAACAAGTCAATTTGTTAATATATTTAGCCTTCAATTGAATTTTATTTCTTGTTTCTCAGAGGATGAATCGTTGTTCCTGTAGCCTAAAGAAAACCCTCGACTCGTAATCTGAGGATCACAGGTTCTAATCCCTGTCCCAACAAATAATCTCGCCCTTTCAGCCGTGGGAGTTATAATATGACGGTCAATCCCACTATTCGTTGATAAAAGAGTAGTCCAAGAGTTGGCGTGGGTGTAATGACTAGCTACCTTCCCTCTAGTCTTACACTGCTAAATTGGGGACGGCTAGCGCAAATAGCCCTCTTTTAGCTAAAAACAAACAAACCTGAAGAAACATCTATGTAGTTTTTTTTTTTCGCCAGAATTATCTTTGATTCAATTTTAGGTAGTGGAAAAGTGAACTAATGCATTTACTATTGTGACAGTAAAAAATAAACATTTTACAGTAGTTCTTGTTTTCCGAATTTCGCGCAAAGCTTACCGAAGAATATAATTTTGAAATGATAAACAAGAGGCAAAATATAGTTAGTCAAAAACACCCGCCACTAAATTTTTGGCGACCAAAATAACTATTGCAGTTTAATAATATTTTCATAATGGTAAACAAACATAAAACGAATGATTCAAAGGAACAAGAAGTTGTTCTGATGGTTTAGAACACATATTTATTTCTATATTCATAAGTGTTTATTCTGTGAACGATAATGTTCCAATATTTAAACTGTTCTTGTGATGCGGGTTTTTAGTTGCTGCATAGCGGCTCATAAAACGGCTCTGAGTTGTTTTCTTGCTTTCTTTTCAAGCACAAATATTTAAATAGTAGCTCCCTCATATTTTGACCAAATTGAGATCTAATTACATTTTCGATTCAACTGGTCAGTACTTTCGACTGTTGTATTTGACCACGCCCAAGGTCTCATAGATTAATTTACTATAGTCCTATTTAAAAGAATTTCAATTTGAGAAAGGGCCAGAAGAGATTGTGATGAGTAATAAAACTAAATGAGATATGCTCGCTACTTCTGGCCCACAAAAATATAGCTAATAAAAAGGAACAAAAAAGTATCGTAGATTAATATATTCTAATCCAGTCTGAAAGAATTTCAAGGGCTGTGGTCATTGAGGATTCCCTCTTATTTACGGTCAAAGACTCAGTACCAGACAGTTGTTTTTCGTGTCTGAATGTTTAAAATATTTTTTTTTTGCAACTGATCTATGATCCCTTCGTTAAACATCGTGAATCAAACAGAAACTCCCAAATGATCTTAATCAGCGAGTATTTAGAAGAAAAAAATTGTAAAACGATGAGTCAACGGTAAATTTACAATTTACACTGCTAAAATCCGATGTTCAAATCATGCTACGGACAAAGATATCTCTTTGTACATCTTTTCGATAAAACAAAAAACTGAAGGCTACTTATATTTAATTTTAGAACCTACTTCTTTATATGGTCCAGCATGGGAAGGCGGTTAAGGCGCTCGACTCGCAATCTGATGATTGTGGGTTGGAATCTCCGTCGCACCAAATATGCTCGCCTTTCAGGCATGGGATTGCTATAATGTGACGGTTAATCCCACTATTCGTTGGTAAAAGAGTAGCTCAAGAGTTGGCAGTGGGTGGTGACGACTACTTCCCTTTAGTTTTACACCTCTAAATTGCGGACGACTAGTGTAGATAGTCTTCGTTAGCTTTTCGTGAAATTCGAAATAAACAAATAAAGGTCTATATCGGGACAGAATATTTAACAATAAAGTATACTAGGTATACATTTTCATTAATACAATATTATTTAAAATATTTTTACTTTGTAAAAATTTAACAATAAAATGTTTGAGAACATTTATTTTGGAAGCATGAGAAAGGGGTAGAAATACGGATCTAATAACATTTCTTTTTCATAAGCTGTGATTTATTATAATATCATTGTTTTTATAATACGACTGCAACTTTTTTGAAAAAAAATTATAAACTTTTTATGAAATATAACTAATGCATTATAACTTGTTTTGATAACATTTCAACTAACTCTAGAAAAATACTGATTTAAGCATAAAAATATGAATCGCGTTTTAATTCACATACATGAAAGAAAACTGAAAACAAGCATTGGATAATTTTCTCAGAATTTGGTCGCCAATTTGGTTCCACTTTCTAAAGCCTAATTGTTGTTTAATTTCTGATACAGACTTAATCTTACCCTGTATTATTGGAGCACCGAGTCATCAAATGCACTATTAATATAAACATCCGATCGATTGATGTATACTAACCACTCAAGCCGATGTCTATCACTATAAATGGCTACTAGCGAACATTTGACAAGTTATTGCAACTTAATGACAAGGAACTCACTTTGAGAGAGTAAAGTTTGAAGACAGATTGAATGGATAATGAAGAAATCATTATTACAAGTTTAACATCGTAATAAATGTACAACGTTTTGAAAAAGTTTTGCCAATTCTCTGATGGTGAGAAAACTTTGTTGAAACGTTATGTATTTGTTTGTTTGCTGTTAAGCGCAAAGTTACACAAAAGGCTACTCCCATCAAGGGTATTGAAACATAATTTTTAGCATTCTAAGTCTTTAGGCTTACGTCTGAATAATAAGCTGTTTATTTGTTACCAAGTTAAACTTGCATTAAATTTTTTCTTTTGATTCATCCATTTCATCTTCAAACTTTATTGACAAGTTATTTGATAGAAAACTTTGACTTTCTAACAATTTAATAGAAACAAAAATAATTTTTCTGTTGAATTAAGCACAAAGCTGCACAATGAGCTGTCCCTGCTCTGCCCACCACGGGCATCGAAACCCAGATTTATAACATTGTAAGTCCGCAGACGTACCACTGAGGCACTGAGGGGCCAGTTTTTTCTCCTCATAAAGATGACATTGATGTCCGAGTCGAAAATGAATATCTGCTTTTTCAATAAATAATTATTTTTCAGACAATGAAATTACGTTATTAATTTATAGAAATGTTGCATTTACATGTGTATATCTTCAGAGAAATTCAAATTAAGTAACTAAGTCAGATTCATAAACGGTTTATGATCCATTAGGTCAAGGCTAAACGAACATTTGAGATCATGTAAACCTAACAGTACCTTTAACAGAATAATATGCTATAAATAATCAAATTACAACATAATTAAATCGAAATATTTGTGAATTAAGGTTTTATTGGATGCACGAATTAAAATCTGTGGTTTAAAATAGCATTTTTTAGATATAATTACTTTATGTAATGTAAAATTACATATTTAGATAACTCACACATAATTAATGATAGAAATATTACTGTACCTCAGAAATTTGAAAGATGGATTATGTTACATTTGCACTAATAAAATTTGAATTATTTAAAATAAGTTTTATTTGATTTATCTACAACATATATATCGTTTCACGTTTTACTTATGTTTTTCTTTCATTATGAGAGGACAAGACTAGTATAGTGTGATAATTTCATTTTGGTATTAGTAAAGCAATGATTCATTTAATGTTTCTATCCGTGTCATGCATATAACCCACTAATGACAAAATGAATGTACACATTAAGGAAATAGTTTCATATCTTTCTTTGACTGGATACCACACGTTATTCGTGTGTTATATTAACTGGTATACGTATATTCAGCGTAGTCTAAACAACTATGATAATAAAATTACTAGCACTATAAATAAGGGGTTTGGTCGAACATAAAATCTACAACACAAAAACTACGTTAATTATCCTTTTATTTAAAGAATAAGAGCTGTAACACTCTGTGAAAAAAACAACAACAAACTACAAACATATGTGAAGTCATCAAAATTCTTAAACTGCATGAATATTTATGATATTAATAAATAATAAATTTCATTCGTAGTAGCAGAGCATTCCTTTGATACCAATGGTTTGATTCGATTTGGTTAATAAAAAATAGAAGAGATGCAAGAAGGGAAAGGAAGAAAAAATAAAACCACAAGCAGCAGACGACCAGCTGAGAGAGCGGCAAACAGAAAACTTGTTAATACGGACACGATGTATTTATTTGGCAGCGAGGTGGCACCCCATGACAGTCGAATTCATCAACTCCCCACCAGGAGTTGACTCTCATGCTGGGAAATAGGTCTGCAGTGTGTGAGAATAGGAAAATACCAAAATGGCCTTGGAGAAAAAAGTCTAACCGTGAAACTGCGTAGAGACGAAGAACCCGTTTTTCCAGCAGCGGTCCGATTGATGGAATGACATTTTGTGTATCAAAATATGAAATCAAAAGTTTCATTAAACTCTTTGGCCTGGCATTTCCTGGTGGTTGGGACAATCAACTCGCAAGTTGCTGGTTCGAATCCCCTCTCCTAAACAAATTTTTCCTTTCAGCCATGGGAATGTTATAATGTGCTAGTCAATCCAATTAATCGTTGCTTTAAAAAAATAACTAACGGTTTTTTTTTGGGGGGGGGTTGTGTTGACCAAATACCTTCTCTCTTGTTTATCACTGCTAAATTACGGAAGGCTAGAACAGATAGTCCTTAAGCGATTTGCTCAAATTTTAAAAAAACAAGCAAACAAATACGTTAAACTCAATTTTATTGCCATATGAAATGAATTTTTTTAGTATTATGGACAAACGACTTTCAACTTCATGATTTACCTATTTCATATATCAATATTAATCAGTGAAACTATCTTTATCAAAGAGAAAATAACAGTTCTTTAGGAATACGTGAAGTAGTTTAAATTTCAAAACATTATATGAGATTTTAAAAACTTTTATTTTTTAGTTCGATATAGTGATTTACGAAATGTTACCAAAGTAAACTAATTTACCATTTAAGGAACTGTATAATACTACTATTTTAACTAGCTGATTTCCACTTAATCCCCGTCACATCAAACACGCTCGCCCTTTCAACCTGGGGGCGTTATAATGTGCGGTCAATTTCACTATTCGTTGGTAAAAGAGTAGCCCAACAGTTAATAGTGGGTGATAATGACAAAATGCCGTCTCTCTAGACTTACACTATAAAATTAGGAACAGCTAGAGCAGGTAGTCTTCGAGTAGCTTTGCACGAAATTCAAAAACAAACCAATAAACAAACTTAATATTTGTAAGCGATCCTTAACTCTGGTCAGTATTTTAAGAAAGAAACAATGAAAGGTTCTATTAGCAAGTGCATAAATAGAATTTTCTGTATTCGAATAAGTTATAATTATTTAAGTAAAAACTAGAGTGTATGCATAAATGCTTAAATATGATGTGACTTTTAGAGGATATTTTGAAGGTTATTTAAAGGTGTTTTTGTATTTCATCTCTTACTCGTCTTTCATCAACAATGATTATAATATTGCTATTTTCTAATTGATAAAAATCAAATTCAAAAGTGAAAAAATAGAATTTAGTACATTTTTAATTAATTGAAAATGTGTTATTTAATTATATTTAAAAGGTGCTACAAATGTGCTATTTTTTAACCCATTGATATTCTGTTACAAGTGTAATGTGATTGCAATCGTATGAAAAGTATAACACACAAATAAGTCAGTTATTACAATAAAAGGCTTAATGTAGTATCAATAAACAATATGAATGGAAGACAAAATGTTTCAATATTTGTGTAATAACATCTTTAGACAACTTGAAAATTTGTACAAAATTAATATTAAAAATAACTTTCTTCTTTCTTTAGTTCGTTAGTCAAAATTCAATTAGACATATACAAGTAGATTAAGAATTTAAGCATATTGTCTTGAGTTTAGTTTCGGGCTAAGTTCAAGAATTGTGAGTACTTCTTCTGTGTGTAACAGCTAGTTCTTCTTTATTGCTAGCTCTATTGATAATACCTCATTTGCACAGTGGTTGCTGTTTTGAATTAAGCACAAAGCTACACAATAGGCTATCTGTGCTCTGCCCACCACGGGTATCGAAACCCGGATTTTAGCGTGTAAGTCCGCAGACATACCGCTGAGCCACTGGGGGGCTTGCACAGTGGAATTACGTTATTTATTCTCGTAACAGAAGACTTGTAATGTGTTACTCAGACTTTTTACTACATGCTCTGAATACCGCTTTTTTAAAATGTTGGATGGTGCTTCCGGCACGCAGACTTTAGAATTTCACGAATCGAACAAACAAATCAATAAACAACGCATGGAGATATTATTTTAGATATTTTGCCTCAAATATAAAGAAATTCTTAAAAATCTAAATGATTTAAAAACACGGTTCGTAGTGAAATTTGAGATTATCCTTTGGCTATCAAGACTCTCAGCTTGTCGCGTAAGGTATATATAAACATATATATGTGTGTGTACATAAAGGGTAGCATTATAGTTAGATGAAAAAGAAATCTGTGTGTTTTCTCTCACTTTACGCCCTATAATTTAAATGCACATTTTTGTACTTCAGACGTAATCATTTAGTTGTCTTGAGAGGTATAGAGGAAAGAATCTGCAAGGATGCAAAAAAAAGTTTTGTTTTCTTGATTCACTTGCTTAATAATTTATTTAGTACATAAACTTCCGGCATCTGAAAGCTATCAACTTGGAAGGTGAATGTTCGCTGTTACTTAAAGCGATCTGTAAGCACTGAACTTTAGTTAGAATAGAGTGGAGAGGTCTATGCTCTTTTCAGAAAAGGGAAATCATTATAGAGCCGAGTGCGGACTAGTTGATGGTGTGCTTGGTTTAAAATAGCAAAATCCGACTCTCCAGCCCGTTATGTCTCTGAATACATTCTTCACTTTCAGTTTGGAAGTGTAATAACTGTGACAGTAAATCCCGCTATTTTGTTAATAGTAGTCGAATATAGGTGACAGGTGGTGCTTCCTTCTTACACTCCTTCTTGTAAGAACGTATACGTTACAGATAGGTAGACCTGAAACGTAGGGGAGGGGTTTTAGTTTTACCTAGTTGCTTACCCCATGTGTCAAACAAGGTGCCGTTCAGGGTCGAATTTACCGAACACGTGTCACAGGTTTCCTTGGAAACAGATTTTTCATATTTTCTGTCAACCACAGCAGCAGCAACGGAGAGAGGACTGACAATCTGATTATGTATACAAGTAACAGTAATAAATGACAGGAGTTATCTTGATCCTTGGTGATACGATATCTAACTGTAAATCTGCCTGTCTAGCTTACTCCACATCTCACGAAGGGGCTTGCACCTCCAGCACGTAGTATCCGTGTTGCAACTGATGTGAGAAGTGAAGTTATTTGTGTCGCATATGCTAGTAGAGGTATATAACCTGTAAGCTTACAATTTAGTGTTGAAAGGCTAGATTTAGCATCAGTTCATGATGCTCATGGTTAAGATAATTATTTCTAGTCAAGTTGTTTTTGACTTGATATGTTTTAATCGGTCGTTTAATTAATCAATTGATAAATAAGTACTATATTTTGGATCCATCGTTAGGACATCAATAAGTTTACAGACTTATATCGCTAAAATTTGAGGTTTTATTCTTCCCGGTGAATAAAGTGCAGATAATTAGTTGTGTAGATTTAGGCTTAACAAATAATAATAATATTTATGAAAACTATATTAATACATCAACAATGAAGAAATGGTCAATCTAGGGATTTACAAAACTAAGTCCGAAGTTCAATTTCTCGGGGGGATACAACTGATGTCCCAATGTGGCTTAGTTCTGAAAGAAACAAAAACTGCGAATAAACTGCAGGTAAAAATCACAAAATAATTAATCAATGCGTTTTCCAAGTTTCAAAGACAGACGAACAGACAAATAGACTGTTTTAATTAAATGTGTAAGCACTATAAACATATAGCTTGACACAATTTTCATTTAGAAAAACAGTATAACACTACTTGTTTTAATTCAAGATATTATGTACTTACAACTACTTGGCTATACCAGGTATTTTTCTGTAAATCCCTATTGCCGAACGTGTCCTCTCTTTCAGAAGTGAGAGGATTATAATATTTCAATCAATCCCCCTATTTGGTAGGTGGTGCTGACTAGCTTCCTTCCCTCTTGTCTGTCACAGCTAAATTACGGATGGCTAACGCAGACAGTTTTCATGTGGCATTGCGCGAAAACAAACATGCAAATACTGTTTCTTTTTTTCACGTTAATAATTTGTTGTTGAAATTGTTCATACATCCTGATAACTTACTCGAAACATGCTATTTTTTTTCTGAAAGCTGTTTGGTCCTGCATAGCCAGGCGAGTTAAGACGTTCGACTCATAGTCTGAGGGTCACGGGTTCGAATCCCCGTCGCACCAAAAATGCTTGCTCTTTCAGTTGTGGGGGCTTTATAATGTGATTGTCAATCCCACTATTCGTTGGTAAAAGAGTTGCCCAAGAGTTGGCTGTGGGTGGTGATGACTAACTGCCTTCCCTCTGGTCTTACGCTGCTAAATTAGGGACGGCTAGTGCAGATAGCCCTCGAGTAGCTTTGTACGAAATTTGGAAAACCAACCAACCAAACAAACATTAATTAGAAAAGACTGAAATGAATAGTTAAAACTTCTCACTTAACTTCATAAGTACCTTAAACAGTTAACTACTTGTACGACTTATTTTCTGATTTGAACATGTGAGTAATTTGTTTTCATTCAAACGTACAGGGTGAACAGTAAGGCGACGAATGTCATTTCAGAAACAGGATGAAATGAAGAGACATCAGTTTCTGCATGCATGAACTGCAAAACGAGAGTTTTCTAACAACTCTCTGACAGAGTATTTATTGTTCAACCTTTACTTGTGAAACGTATACTTTAACTTCGGTCTCGAACATTTCGAAAATTATAATATGTTTATAGACAAAACTTCCCTCAGCCACCAAAGGACCTTTACAAATCATCATAATATAGCCTCTCGTTTCAATAATTAGTTTATTAATGAAGTTTTTTATGTAAATTAATAGCATTAATGATATAGTTGTTATACTTAATGAGCGTTGTGTGTATGTTTATATATATTAAACATATTTTAGTACCTGGTATATATAACATATAATTTTTTATAAATAGTATTAATAAAACAGTAGTTCTTGTATTGATAAATTTACTTGAGTTGGTACTAGGTACGGTCTTGGCCATAATGTTGGTATTCTGTTCTATGTTGATGTTATTGTATACAGGTATGAAGTTGTTATTGAGTAAATGCCAGATTAGTAATAGAGAAGGTAGCGTATGATTGGACAAACATGTTCTAGTAGATATTCTGGTCTGTCTGTATAAGTTGTTTTGAGCATTTGTTCCTCAAAATACACATAAACACCTGTTTTATGTAAAAGGGTGTGCTTTCGATATAATCTTTTTCGAAACAGGTCAACGCTTTGTTCAGATAATTTGGAGTACAGTCAAACCTCGTCACGTGCCAGAAGTTAAAGAATATCAGATTGTTCGACTTTCAGAAACACTACGAAGTAAACAGACATTGCCAGAAAACTAAAGTGGCTCCAGCGTACTGTATTTGTAATCCTGAAACGTCATCGGATTACAGGAAACTTTATTTCTAAAAAGTATGTTGGTAGATACCGTGAAACTACTGTCCCAGACGACCTTTCGTTGATCAAACTAACACGCTAGGATCGAAAGACATCTTGCAACACCTTACGACAAAAATGACATAAATACATTAATTGCAAGCTATCCAGAAGAACAGCGAATATGATATTACTTATTTTGCGAAAAGAGCTATGTGCAAACCAATATCAATCAGAATTTATCGCCGTTACAGTGTTTCTGGGGTAAGACAGTATGCCAACTGACAGTTAGATCACTGATGACATGTCATATTTTCAGATGAGTCCCTTTGTGGCATTTTGAAACTGATAGTGAGATTCATTTTCGTAGCTTGCCTGAAAAACAGATGAGGGTAGACTTTCTTTCCCATAAGGAACACGCAGGAGGTGGTGTAGTAGATATTTAGGCAGCAATTTATTAAGGCGATAAAAATGTTATTGATATACGCCAGAGAAGCGTCGAGATGCCTTCTACATACATTACATGAAGTCGATATTTCTGCCACATCCTAGAACAAGGTTTGGAAATAACTTTGTGTTCTAGGATGACAGTACTGTTAACTACAGTGTGCGTATTGTACAGGATTGTATTGTTCAGGAGGATTTTACAAATTTGCCATAGGCAGTAAAGTCTAACCAGCTACTGTAGCTGAGTTATTATGCCTTATAGTGACAAGTTTGGATGAAATCATGGTATATTATATCAATGACCTCTTCGACAACATAAATAAATCACTTTGTTGATGTTATTAAAGTACTGGGAAGACTTACCAAGTTCTGAATGTTTAATATGAGGTGATATAAGGTTACAGACGCTATTTATAACATTTATTACTACTATGTTTTGGTTAAGTTTTGTTATGATAGATGAAATATTGAGTACATATCTTTCTGAAGATGTCTGATAAAATTATTTGCTGTTCTAATAACTCATTGATGATGTCTGTAGAAACTGTGTTATTATACATATTGTATATGCAGATGTTTATAATTAATGAAACATACGTTTCTGGGTTTTACAGAGCTAAGTTTATTTGTATGATATGTCATTAATAATGATCTTATTTCTTACCAAATACTTGTTGTTGTTGTCTTGAACTAAGCACAAAGCTACACAATGGGCTATCTGTACTCTGCCCACCACGGGTATCGAAATCCGGATTTTAGCGTGTAAGTTCGCAGACATACCGCTGAGCCACTGGGGGGCCTTACCAAATACGCAAACATTCTGATCAAAACTGTATATTAGCTCTCTAAGTAATCTTTTCTTAACCTAAATGTGTATTTTGATGAATAAAATGATTTGATAAGTAAATTTCTATGGTAAAGTAAATATAATTGCCAATATAAATATACATGTTCTATAGTATCTAAAATAATGTACAAAATGTATAGATTTACTAACAGCCTTTATTTAATTTTAGTACCATTTGAAAAAAAACAACATTATTATATTTTTAAAACTGATTTATGGACAGTGAAGTTTCACATAGGATAAGCTGAATTAAAAAGATATTATTATAAACCTTATTTTGATCAGTCCATAGCCTGTTGCTTTTGTTTTCTGAAATAAAATACCATTCTTGATTACGTTGTATTATGTTGCCTGGGGAAGGTCGATAACCTTTGCCATTAGTTGTTGTAAGTGACAAAACTTTGCTTATCCTACATCAGTTGCGGGAGACAAGGAAAACTCAAAATAAGTGTTCCTTGTTATATTACTCAAATAAAATAACAAAATTTCTCAAAACTTTCCAGAGAAAAACATGAGTTTCATTTTTAATAAAACATTATACTTCTGTGCAGAGGATTATTAAACTCCATAATAAATAAAACTGTCAATCAGATGTCTAGAGCATTTTAGGTAGGCTGAAACTCGAATCTCGACCTGTCATATACTGTTGGACAATAGTTAATCCTCAATATACAGATAACAATAGCTGGCATTTTGTAAGTCCGGAACAGGCATATCTATAACGTGGATATTGCTTAATCTTCAGTGACAGTTAAGATTTTTTTCCAGCTATCTGTCTAACAAAAGAATGTATTCGCATTAAGAGAGAAAAGTCGTTTCAACTTTCATGAATCAATTCAAAACCTATCTATTCAATGGACTTTTCTTTTCCACTTGTCAAAAATTGTTCTACCCGCTCCAGCAACCAAATTCACATCCAGAGGTGATCCACACCTTGGTGTTTATACAATGTTTCTTGGTGATTTTAGGATAATTCGAGGGTACTTATTACGAATTCGACAAACGATTTGTTGTCATATTTGAAAATTTTGACATATCCAAGCTAGAGGACGAAATAGTTGTTAAATCAAAAATAAACCTATATCTCTGCCCTTATATGATACAGATTAGTTTGTTTTTGAATTTTTGCAAAACTACACGACGACTACCTGAGCTAGCCGTCCTTAATTTAGCAGTGTAAGACTAGAGGGAAGGTAGCTAGTCATTACCACCCACCACAAACTCTTGGGTTAATCATTTACCAACAAACAGTGGAATTGACTGTCACATTATAGCGCATCCAGGTCTGAAAGAGCGAGCATGTTTGGTGCGAAGGGGATTCGAACTTATGACCCTCGGATTACGAGTTGTGAGCACCCTAACCCACTTGTCTATTTGATATAGAACCACAATTACGGTATAAAGAAGTTCAAATATGAAACCAAGTGATTTGCCATTGTAAAAGATTATAAGAAAATTAAAATAGTGATTAACAGTATATAGAATTTATAATACATCTCTTTTTGTATGACATAGAACCATAAATTTCATATATATATCTATGTATTCAGGTTTAAGAAGATGAAATATATTATTTAAGTGTGCAACTTCATAAAGTAATAATAATTTTGACATGATGACTAAAATGACTACCATGTCAAAGTAGACTGACCTCTGTCTAACCCTTTCAATAATATAGATCAGCACAACAGTTATGACGTTTAAAAACGTTTTATGATACATTTTTGATTTAGAGACCACGGGCTTTAGAGTTTAAATCAATGACCTCTTCACACACATATTGAAGGAGTTTGGATTTCATAACATTTTCTGTTAGAAGTCTTTTTTAGGCACAATATATTCATTATAATTTATTGTAAGCTATATACAAACAAGATATTGTTTGATTTGGCATCAGTAATGTCTTTATTAAATAACAAAATGAAATTGCTGTTTACGATTTTAATGTTTATGGTGCAATATTATGTAATTTTTTTCCTGCATATCCTATACACTACATGGCCAAAAATCTGTGGACACCCGACCATCACACCCATATGTGCTTGTTGAACATCTCATTTCAAAACCATGGGCATTAATGTAGATTTGGTCCCCTTTTCCCGCTACAATAGCCTCCACTCTTCTGGGAAGGCTTTTCGGTAGATTTTGAAACATGGCTGCGGGGATTTGCTCCTATTCAACCATAAAAGCATTACTGAGGTCGGGCAAGAAGGCCTGGTTCGCAGTCGGCGTTCCAATTCATCCCAAAGGTTTTGATGGAGTTGAGATCAGGGTTCAGTGCAGGCCAGTCAAGTTCTTCCACTCCAACCTCTATGGCTATAGAATGTCATTGTATGCTGTAGCATTAAGATTTCCCTTTACACTAACTATAGAGCTTAGCCCAATCCATGAAAAACAGCCCCAAACTATTATTCCATTTCCACAAAATTTTACAGTTGGCACTGTGTATTCAGGCAGGTAGTGTTTTCCGGCCATCCAGATTCGTCCGTCAGACTGCCAGATAGTGAAGCGTGATTCATCACTCCAGAAAACGCGTTTTCATTGCTCAGAATCCAATGGCAGTGTGTTTTATTTACACCACTCTAGTTGACGCTTGGCATTGTGCATGGTGATCTTACGTTTGTGTGCGGCTGCTCGACCATGGAAACCCATTTCATAAAGTTCCCGACGAACAGTTCTTACACTAACATTGCTTACAGTGGTAGTTTGTAACATGGTAGTGAGTGTTGCAACTGCGGACAGTCGATTTTTACGCGCTTCAGTACTCAGCGGTCCCGTTCTGTGAGCTTCTGTGGCCCACCGCTTCATGGCTGAGCTGTTTTTGCACCTACACGTTTTCACTTCAAAATAACAAACACTTACAGTTGACCGGATCAGCTCTAGTAGGGCAAAAATTTGACAAACTGACTTGTTGGAATAGTGGCATCCTATAACAGTTCCACGTTGAAAGTCACTGAGTTCTTCAGTACGATCCATTCTACTGTCAATGTTTATCAATAGAGATTGCATGGCTTATGCTTTATTTTATGCACCTGTTAGCAATGGGTATGGCTGAAATAGCCGAACCCACTAATTAGAAGGGTTGTCTATATACTTTTGACCTTTTATATGCAAAAACGGCTCGTTTGGGTTGAAAAAATATTTTACATAAAATATTTTGTCAAATATACTTGTTAGTTAATATCTTGAAGAGCGATTGTCGTTTGCTTTAAAATATAACACAATGGTAACTTTTGGCCTTGTAGCGTGTTATAAAGCCCTTTGCGCTAATTTCAATCCAGTAAATAAAATATTTTGTGAAATGTAATTGTAAGTTAATATCTTGAAGAGCAATTATCGTTTGCTTTAAAATGTAACACAATGGTAACTAACTTATAATGTTAATATAATAACAATATAATGCTTTAATATAGAGATTACACGCTGCTCAGTATCTTGCTTTATTCTTTAGTCAGCAAGTTATTCCAAAGTAGACGTTTTTATTGTAAAACTGTTGCATAACTCTTTAATACCAGCAAAATATTGAAAAGAGCAAGCTTGTTTTACCCGTAGCTATATATCTTTGATTTGTACCACACGTTGCCATTACAAGCATATTTGATCGAATTCAAAATGTCCGTTGAACCAAGTAACATATCTTTAGGAACTGGTAATGGAAACGAGTTTTCTTTCTGTTTTTTTATAATTACACCAGACTCATTTCTACCTGTTTGCTTGATTTAGTTCAATACAGTGAACATATTACATTTGATCAACTTCTCTGCAATCGATGCTTTACAAAGTCTAGGACCTTGCCATTTTTAAGCCAGTGCACTATCTATCTACATCAGAGCATATCAGTCTATGAAGAAGTAAAACGTATCCCTAATTGCGTTCTCCAGCCTTGTCCTGTTGTAAATTCTGAGTGGTACCTTACCGCGAATATGTTTAAACTTCATCAGACTTCATGTAAAATTTACCAGTAAACATGACAATTTTGATTGGCAAGATACAAAGTTTGTATGTTATAATTGTTTTTCCTTGTTATCATCGTTGTATTGTGGATTGTGGTAAAAATGGCAACCGACGAGAAGTTAGTGTGGGTCATTTTATCATAAACAGTCTTGGGTACATTTACTTTAAATTGATATTATAATGTGTTACTGTGTGTACATTGGGGTAAAACCTAAGTGAAAGAGATTTTTAACGTCACCTAATGAAATATCAAGACTCACACTTGACTCTCATGCTTAGTTTAAATGGCTTTACTTGATTATCACATATTCCATAAAAAAATCAGAAAACGTTTTACTGTTTGTAATTAAATTCTCCATACCTTAAAACGTAATTGTACTGATCATAATTATTCTCCATAATATATACAATCAAAAACGTGTGGTTATCTTTGTTTTGACTGCCGTATTGGACCTCATCTTGATATTTGATTTTCTCATTACAGTTTACAATGTCTCCAGGCTTCATATTTCAACTCCTTAACATTGGAAACTTACGAGTACTTAGGCGTACATGCCATAACTGTGGCTCTATGCTGAGATAAGAGCTCCACTTTGACTAAACAGTCATCTTGGCGGCTGCTGAATATCTCAAATGTGACAAAAGTTATTTCAATAAACTCGTTATCAAAACTCTGTAATTAACCTAAAACCATAATAACATTAAGACCGAATTCATCACTGTTAGGATATTTATTAAAAGGCTGTTTAGTGTAGCTAGTATTAATTAATTTATCTTGCCAATCAATATTTCACGATTGTTTACTTTTTCGTTATAACAGTGTTATAAAGCAGATGATTATTTGAAGGTAGGTCTATATACAAAAAAACAGACATTTATTGGAAGTAGGCCTAATTACGAAGAAACAGTATCGGAAGTTCAAGACACAATTGGGATAAGATTTCGTGCATTATATTTATAATTCATTGATATTGAGGATATCGAATGCCGCATGAAATTTATTAGTATCGGGGATATAGAGATTTCTAGAAGGCGAGAAAACGATAAAGTGATAAATATATAAATAATGCTTGACGAGCTGGAGTATCAGAAAGATTAAGCAGAGGAGAAAGTAAAGTCACGAGAAGTATAATTTCGGCCAAAGAAAAGTTACAAGCAAATTTAACTGTCGTAGGAGTGATAGGCAACGATTAATATACTAGAGTAAAAGTAATTGTCATAAAAGAAATAAGAAGCATATTTATTCTGTTAAAGCGAGAATCTGAAATATTAGGACCAAACGATTACTAGAAGTGTAGTATACAACTGTGGTAACCCTTGCTATAATTGTAAGTGAATTATACGTGGGATACTAGTGCAATAGAAATAGAGAAACGCAATTCGGCATGTCAGCTAAATTTTTAAAGCAATTTAATAGGCCTAAGTGGACTTTTGACAAAAATAAATGTATATGTATATATATAGTTTATGATATGCCTGTGAGAACCATAATATTAAGAATTTGTTGTATGTCCCTTTACAAAACAAGTAGAGTGGGTGCTGTTTATTTATTTTTTAATTTATCGTCAACAAGTCACAGACATCTATTGCAAAAAAATCCTTAGCCTAACACACCCATATACTTAATTAATAGATATACTACTCAAAAGGTTAGCTTGATTAACCATCACCTAAGTTGCTAGACAAGTGTAAGACTTTTATGATTAATTTTACGAAGAAAAACTTTGGCAAAAAAAACAACAACACGAATTTTTATCAACTAGAATCTCAGATAGAATACCACAACTTTAATTTGTAAGCATTGACTGAGGAGTTCTTTTTTTCCTGATATAATATAAAATAAACTTTGATAGAAGTAGCCGATAAGTCAACCCTTTACCACAACCGTAGACACTTTTGTTGTTGTTTTTATCATTGCTTATGCATAGTCTGAACCTTGTTTGTCACCAGTTTCTTTCTACATTGTATTGCCTTTACGCTCAGTTTGACTCCACATGAAAAATCACATGATTAATAAAAAGGATAGAAAGAAAATATTTGTGAAAAATATAATCATAATAAGATAATTTGGGTTTCTAAGCACTTCTCAAATAAACCAAAAGGTCAACGGTAGTTATATTGCAAAAATGTTAGTAAGTGACTTGTATGTTTCAGCTTAATTAATTGGACAAGACTGGGTAAGTGATTTACAGAAAAAACAAGCAGCAGTTGGTGTGAATCGAGGTGGTCCAGAGAGACTATATACTTTGAGTTATGATTGCAAATTGTGGTTTGCAGACTTTAACTGTTTGTATGGTGGTTGAAAAAAATATTTTACTTGACTTAATTACAATGTAAAGGAGGCTTCGTTTACATCAGGCCTATTTAAAGTCACTAAACTGAGATGTCGCAAATCAAATCATAAAGATAAGAGGGAACCTGTTAACTTTTCTTAATGTCTCAGTAAGAGTGTCTACAATTGTAGCTCGTAAAAATACTATGTGTTTTACTTTACATAAGCCAACTATATGTGAATGTATGAATCTAATAGATGTAATAGTTTATAACATGTAAACATCTCTATTTGTAACATCGTTTAGAAACTGTCTTATAAATGTACATATATTACTTTGATTTGGCCACAAAACAGCTGTTGTTATGGTTCTAAACCTGAGAGATATAATGGTTACAGATGTTGCTTTCCTGAATCGAGATATAAATCCCCATAAAAACAATTATTAATTTATTTCGATCACCCAACCTGTTATGTAAATGTCGTGTAAATGTTTTGTAAACGACAACATGTCGTTTTGTGTTTGGATTTTCATATCTATTATTTATATTTCCAAATTTATATTACTGTTTCAAAGTTTAAACCAATAAAATATGTTGTTATTCATTTAAAATAACATTTAGAAATTTCTAGAATTAGGTAGATCAATCAATTGTCTATAAACGGAAATGTATGGAGGCCTAGTGAGTCTCGTGCAAGAACGGACATGCGCGGATTGCTCTGGAGTTCTGTGGAAGTTACGCGATTGTTCGAGAAGAGGCCTACTAATATATAAACAGACAGAGACGAAAGAAATAAAAGAGAGTCAGACATTAGTTTTGTTCAAAACAAGAGATGTTGTTTTTCGTTTGAGAAAGTTTAATCGTTTGCTGTGTGTTAATTCAACTTGGATTTGTGACTGAAGTTAGATCTACAGATGCTGTGATTTTATTTCGTCAGTCTCTACGATTCATTCGAATTACTGGTTATACTGAAAATCAACACGTACAGGACTGTTTAGGGGTGACCGAAGCGGAAAACGAGAAGTTGAAACATTCATCGAAAACACCGCAAAAAGAACTTTGTCATTCTCCATTCAAACTTCGAAATTTCTTCGTGGGACCAAATTCACACCCTGGAGTGGAATTTTGGATTTCTAATCTGGACTTTTGGACTTTCATTCTAGATCATATTATTAGATACAGGCCAGTACCATTTTGTATTGTAATTAATTTTGAAGGTATAAACTGAATATCTGTCATTGTTGTTATGTAATTTATGTTATATCTGTTACATATATAATAGTTTATTGTAATAAATTATACAAGCTGTTATCTGTGTCTTTCTGTTGCGTTCATAAAACATAAAAAAACGTAACAGAAAATTGGGGGCTCGTCCGGGATATCGAACAAACAATTTAATTCTATTCTAAAATTAGATTTATATTCTATACAGATAGACAGCTTGTATATTCAAAATGGCATTCCAACTCGAAGATTTGATAGACAAATTTAATCAGAATCCCTCTTTCGAATTGATTAGTGAATTAAAAAAATCTGAATTGCTTGATTTTGGAAAACATTTCAATTTGGAAGTGAAGCAATCAATGAAGAAAGCAGATATTAAACAAATTGTTGCTGAACATTTGGTCAGCCAAAAAGTTTTACCTCAAAAAGTTGTACAACAATTGCCTGCCGCTCATTTTGACCCAGATTTTGAATTAAAAAGAATGGAAATGGAAATGGAAATGGAAATGAAATTTCGTTTAGGAATTGAAAATAAACGCCTTGTTCTTGAGGCAAAAAAAGAAATAAAATGTATTGAGGCAGAACAGGAAAACAAACGCCTTGTTCTTGATACCGAAATACAAAAAGAACGCATTAAAGCGGATAAAGAAATCAGTATGAGAAAGGCACAGACAGATGAAAAGGTTGTCCAAATGCGGTTGGATAATTTTGATGCTTCCAAACAAATTCGTTTAGTACCTCCATTCAATGAGAAGGCTGTAGATAAATATTTTCAGTAATTTGAAAAATTGGCCCTTAGGCTAAAATGGCTTACCGAATATTGGACAGTATTACTTCAGAGTGTTCTCAAAGGTAAAGCCCAAACTCACGGCCGACCAATGTTATGATTACGAGCACGTCAAAAAATGCATTTTGAATGCTTATGAATTGGTGCCAGAGGCATACAGACAAACATTTCTTGGTTACAAAAAGTTTGACAGCCAAACTTATGTGGAATTTGCTCGTGAAAAAGAAACTCTGTTCGACAGGTGGTGTGATTCCAAAGAAATCAAAGATGATTACACAAAACTCAGGAAACTCATGCTAGTTGAAGAGTTTAAAAGATGTGTTTCCGTAGAGCTCAAAACTTATATCGATGAACAAAAAGCTTCCAAAATTCATGATGCTGCTGTCTTGGCAGACGAGTATGCTTTGACTCACAAAGATTTGTCATACAAAATCAAAACAAATCACACAGCAAAGAAACCCAATGACTCATTCAAACATTATGTAAATGTCGAAAAAGACAAAAAAGAGCAAACTTCTGATTCTCAAACAAAGACTTCATCTTGTTCTCAAAGCTCGTCATCTACCAAAAACGTGTCATTCTCATCCAAAACATGTGCTTATTGTAAGAAACCTGGCCATCTGATTTCTGAGTGCTATAAGATCAAGAACAAGCCATCACCCCATAGTTTCATTTCACCCTCGTTGGATACATCATTGGTTCCCAATGATTTTGACCCTGTTCAGTCCACTGTGGATTCCAAGTCCAATATCCTTGATGTACCTGAAGATCTTGTTGAGGACAAATTTAAGCCTTTCATCACTGAAGGTTTTGTTTCTTTTGTTGGCGATTCATCTCTACAACCAATTAAAATCCTGCGGGATACTGGAGCTTTTCAGAGTTTGATTTTGGAAAGTGTACTTCACTTTCTGAAAAGTCATCCATTAGGACTAATGTGCTCATTTCTGGTGTAGAAGGTGGCGTCGTTTCTATCCCTCTTCATAGATTGGATTTGCATTCGGACTTAGTTTCGGGCCCAGTGAGTGTGAGTATTAAATCTTCATTGCCTGTTGAAGGTGTGTCTATGCTTTTGGGAAATGATTTGGCTGGTAGTAAGGTGGTACCAGAGGTTCGTATTGTTGAAGCACTTGTTATTAGTCCCAGTACAGAACAACTCGTTTTCTCCGCCTGTGCTGTTACTCGTTCTCAAACACGTTCTCAGGAGTCCAAAGAGGATTTCCCTTTATCTGATACGTTCATGTCTCACATCGATGAGATTTCTGATTCAACTTTGAGTTCTACTGATGACTCCAAGTCATTTTTCAACTCTTTTCATCGAAACAAACTTGTTGAGGAACAGGACAATGATCCTGAAACTCGTTCTCTTCTACAACTGGCCGTTGATGAAAATGAAATAGGAACTGTTCCTATTTGTTATTACCAGAAGTCAGGTGTGTTACTGAGAAAATACAGACCTCCTGACGTTGCTGATGATGAAGAGTGGAATGTTATTCACCAAATCGTCATTCCAAAATGCTATCGGAATGATATTCTTAGTCTTGTTCATGATCATGTGTTGTCAGGACACTAAGGTGTGAGAAAGACCCTAGATCGTATCCGACGACATTTCTATTAACCAAAGATGCGCCAAGATGTTTTTGACTTTTGTGAGACATGCCATTCTTGCCAAATGACTGGAAAACCAAATCAGAGGATTCCCAAAGCACCACTGCAGCCTATTCCTGCCTTTGAAGAACCATTCTCAAGGGTCATTATCGACTGTGTTGGCCCAATGCCAAAAAGCAAAGCAGGAAATGAATACCTCTTGACAATCATGTGTGCTTCTACACGTTTCCCTGAGGCTATCCCTTTGAGAAAAATCACTACTCTTAACATTGTCAAGGCTTTTGTCAAATTCTTTACCATGTTTGGGATTCCAAAAGTTGTACAATCAGATCAAGACTCAAATTTTATGTCCAAGATATTTCAACAAGCCATGCATGAACTAAACATCCATCAAGTTTCATCCAGTGCCTGCCATCCTGAGTCACAAGGTGTCCTTGATCGTTTCCACCAAATTACTGCCACGTACACTCAAAGAACTGGGATGAGGGTGTTTTCTTATTGTTGTTTGCAGTTCGTGAGGTTGTTCAAGAACCTACTGGATTTAACCCTTTTGAGTTGGTTTAAAAAAAAAAGGTTTTCACAAGTTTAAATTCTTTTTTTTACTTTTAAGTAAAAAAGAACTTCGTCATTCTCCATTCAAACTTCGAAATTTCTTCGTGGGACCAAATTCACATCCTAGAGTGGAATTTTGGATTTCTAATCTGGACTTTTGGACTTTCATTCTAGATCATATTATTAGATACAGGCCAGTACCATTTTGTATTGTAATTAATTTTGAAGGTATAAACTGAATATCTGTCATTGTTGTTATGTAATTTATGTTATATCTGTTACATATATAATAGTTTATTGTAATAAATTATACAAGCTGTTTCCTGTGTCTTTCTGTTGCGTTCATAAAACATAGAAAAACGTAACACGACCTGCTCTATAATATGAAATGAATGCCAATCTTGAAACCTAAATTCCTTTACTTCCAGTAAAAAGGCAGCGTAGACATTTTGATGTCTTGAAAATCTTATTCAGTGATTATGGCGACCATGATTCTTCTTGTTGGAACATCAGTGCTTCAGAAAACGCTCGTGATGATTCTCGTTAATTTACAGAACGTGACGGCCGCCATTAACACTCTCTCAAGAATCCTAATTGTAAGGTAGTAATTACAAAAGTTGTCATTCTGTTAGTCTGGTCCAGCTACATGAAGATGGCAGTTGCGGTTCTTACTCTCTGACCACTATTGTTCTTTAGCATACATGCTTATTATAGCTCTATAAGTCTAAATAGATGTGACTGAAATAGTTAGCAATGTCTACTACTCTATTATAGCTTGAATATTTAGAGCAAAGTAAACATCGACTGATAACATATTTATAAACAAATATACATAAGATAATTGAGCTTCGAAGTAACAAATGTTTGCTGTCATTATTACACTTACATTGTATATTCACACTTCACGTAGATCGATGCCAGTTTTTTTCTCTTTATTCATCCCACCTCAAAAAGGGGTTATAAACAAAAATACATGAAATAAAACACTAGTTAAATAATTATCATATGGAAAGAAAACATGGCAAGATGAATTAGAAAATATAAAAGAAATAATGGTTAGCGGTAAGTATCTAACTCAAATTACACGAAAAACATTAATAAAACAAATTAAACAATGGAACACTTGTGATAAAAAAGAAAACTTATAGAAAAGAATACACTTCATCTTAACAAAGCACATAACAGGTATCTTTATTATCAACCTAGTGATACAGTAAATGATACACTAGTTAAGCAATTAGCATATGGAAAAGAAAAAAATATTGCAAGATATCTTGCTAAAAAAATTACAATAACAGGTGTAAAACGTGTTAAAAGTATTAAAGAAGTGATAATTAGCTGTAAGTTTTAAATTAAAATACACCAAAAACATTAATAGAACAAAGAAAAGAATGGAACACTATGATAAAAAAAGAAAACTCAATTATAGGAAAAACACATTTTATCTTAACAAAGCACATAACAGGTATCCGTGTAATCCGTTTGTAACCAACCTACCGTAATAGTGATACAATGAATAAAAGACACTTAATGAGTCATGTAACACACATCTATGATAATATAAGTGCATATGTTTGCGTAAACGCACTTTATAAAACGAAATTAAATGAAGCTTGCGATTGCGTGCTAACTGAACAGACCTCGCAGATTGGAAAACAAGCCTTGCAAAACTAGTTAATAAGCGAAAAATATTTAAACACTGACTAGGTTAGAGAGGATGAGATCCCACTAACTGGCATCTCCTCCAATCCCAGTTGGAGATATGGCATCCATAATAAAATTCTGGTAAAGCATACACATAGGACCACAAGGGCTGGAGAGAAGGACACATGAAAAACAGATGGTCAATGGTTTCCCGCGTTAGTGTACAAAAAGTGAATAAACCCGTGAGATACCTATCCATATGTACCCACTTAACATTAGTAGTCACCCCTCGCAACCATAATAAATAATCCACGGTACAGACATCAAAAGTGTTTGTCATAAGTATGTTGTAAATCTCCGAGTTTCAATTGAACAAAAATGATATTTATAGCTTTAGCCTTCGAATATCTGAGCTTCGTTTGAGAATACTTGGCGGTAATTTGATATAATTTCTTTTCAGGCGCATTGTGCTACTATATAAAGATTAAAAAAACACAAAATCGATGTTTCTTACAATAAAAGGTAAACTCTCTATTGTTATTTACAGCTGACTACTTTTTTTAAATACAATTACTAAAATTAGGGTTAGTGTCTAACCACTAGTTGATGGTAAGTGTTAACGAAAACAGTCGGCTGCATCTAATAAGATATAGTTTACGTTTCGTTGTGCCACAAAACATCTTTTTATGCTTTTCTACTCTTAATAATCATACAGTTCTTGTACTTCAGTAATCCAAACTTTAAATGAGTATATTATTCCTCCAGTATGGCGACATTGATAACCATTCTTACAACATGTATAATCAGGTTTCATCTCAGCAGACATGGCGGTGGTAATCTCTCTTAGAGTATACATGGCTGAGTTTCGAGTCACTATTTAAAATAGTTTTAGACGCTGTACTTATAAACAGTTCCAGTAGTGTTGGGTAATAACAAAAGCGTTGTTTTAGATTCGCATTCGACATCAATTTATTCAACAATATTATTATTTTTTCTTTAATTACAAATTTATTACAAACAAACCTGTCGCGTTATATGATATTACTTTTACCTTAATATGTATTTTTATAGATAAGACATTAATTCGGCATTTTCATTTTCTGTTATGCGCAACAGAAGACAGGTCATAGATTTTTAAATACTGGTCTGTCAACAGCACTCACCGCCCACTTGAGTTTAATAACAAGATAAGCAATCATTACTGTAACTCACTCAGAGCAGGTCTGTTTTCAGCGGCACCGCGGCGCGAACCTTAGACCTTTGGATACACGTCTGTTCTACATTATAATAATTCAAAAATAACTTATGACTGTTTAATATATCTCTTCTTAGCATAAATTTTTCAGTATTTATTCTATTCATAGAGTCAGGTATCATAATATTTAGTGAGCCATCACTCCAATAGATGTGCGTTATATCGAGTAATAGCGCAAAGATATCTTTGAAACAGCAGTACAGAAAACAAAAGTGTGTGTGTGCATTCCCACCTTGGTCTAAAAAGGAGCATTCTTGTAGAGCATACTCATCCCAGTTAGTAAGGCGAACTTGCCCGAACAGATCTACGTGTGGCAATATTAAGTGGGCGTGTTAATAACGAATATGTTTTAACTCGTTCTGTACTACAAATAATCGAATAGTATTTGTATACTAAGAAGCTAATCCAACGAGTATCGTACTCCACGATAAACTACAAAAGAATCAAAGTTAAACTACTAACAGAATACAGTTCTCGTAATTTTGGATTTGAAACGTAAAAACATGTATATTTCATAATCCGGAGTGCGTCTATAAAATTCAAAACAGTACAGAATGAAATATAATATTTTTTTAATAATATCCTATACTTTTACACCCATTCTTCCATACACAACTGTTAGTTAATTTGTTGGAAGCATTATTATTGGATGGATTAGTATATAGATAATTTGATAATCTAGCAAAGTAAAATGAGTGGAGTATTTTTAGCTTCATAATTGTTACATAACAACTTGCATTTTATAAGAACGACTTTCCAGGTTTCTGTGTTACTCTTTACACAATGTTCCCCGCTGGTACAGCAGTAAATCTACGAATTTAAAACACTAAAATCAGGGATTTGATTCCCCTCGGTGGATTCAGATGGTTTAATGTGGCTCTGCTGTAACAAAAACACACACACATACACCCTTGACACAAATCCTTCATAGTTGATTACGTTTAACCTGGTGGGTATGGTTATAAGTGGTATGATCCAATACAAAATTTGTGATTCTTACAAAGTCTTGTGAGAAGTGATGAAATCCGTCCTAGGTCCATCTTGACATATTATTCACACATTTTTTTCTCAACGTTGACGTCAGTTTTCAAGACCATGTATTAAACCAAAAGCATAAAAGTCCATTCTGACGTCATTAAAAAATTCGATAGATGTGTCAGAAATGGATTTATTGTAGTTCCAGTTTTCTCATTCATTTTTG
Organism: Carcinoscorpius rotundicauda; assembly: GCA_011833715.1. NCBI lineage: Eukaryota > Metazoa > Arthropoda > Merostomata > Xiphosura > Limulidae > Carcinoscorpius > Carcinoscorpius rotundicauda. The sequence goes on along the minus strand of CM022391.1, from coordinate 163,075,101 downwards.
AATAATACAACTAATTTTGAGGTATAGCTGAATGCTTGATTAATTTTACACAATTGCTTATTACCTTGTTGATGGTACCAGAGAATATGCCTAGCTTCTATGCAATATGATTTTGGATCGAAGGATTTTCTTCCAATTAAAGATTCGAATACGTTATTATCATTGTTAGTTCAGTTTTCCAGTTTATTGATTCATTACATTATATGATTGTCAGCTTGTTTTATAAGATCGGCCTCATTAATTTACAAGTCATTGCTGTTTTGTTAGTACAAAGCTACACAATGGGCTGTAAGTATTCTGTCCACAAATAAGAAATCCCGGATTTTATTGTTATAAATTTTTAACTTTCCGCTGACATTTAGTAAGTTACATTTTAGTTTTTATGTACATCATTAGTCAAGGTTTGAAACAAAAACCAAAACAACGTGTAATTTGTAACTAAACGCGTTGCTTCGGTTTGGCCTCGAAGACTGTTGCTTTGTTAAAGGTTTTGTTATGCAAGTTTTTTTTACTTCTATGAGAGAATATTGAAACCTTAGTTATTTGTGTTATGTAATTTTACATATCATCCTTCTTCTATAAAGCCATAATAACGACGCGTGGACAATTCTGGTGACAACAAATGTTGCTTCTGAAGCAACACACGACGACATTAATTAAAGAACGTTAATTGCAACCTAAATCAGACAGATCAGAATAAGCGAATTAGAAAATATTAATTTCAGTTAATTTTTTCAAATATAAAAGAGTTACCCCAAAGCATACAAGTTGCTGCTAACATCTGTTTTACTCATAAAATAGGTGCTCTGTTCCCATTAACTTTTCCATTTCACTTCCAACATCAATGGTTTGACCAATTCGTTCAATAATTTGATTATCAACTTAACTAACCATAAACCCACGCTTTTTTATCCACCCAATAATTCATATACGTCTTTCTTCTGGCAGTACAACCACTGCAAGAAAAAAAGTTAAAAAGTTCTGTTTTTTTGTGTATGCACGTGTATTATGTAAAACGTTATCTACGTCAAATGTCTCACAGAAGATAGGGGATGAAAGGATAAATACATTTATTCACTAACAAAGTATCTAAAGTCTACAATTACCAATGAAATTATTTTTTTCAGCATTTCTTCAATGACACAATCGTTTGTTTGTTCGTATTTAAGCACTAAGCTGCACAACGGACTGTACCAACCACGGGTATCGAAAACTGGTTTCTAGCGGTGTGAGTCAGCACACATACCATTGTGCCAATCCCTTGCGTGTAGCTCACGATCAAAAATACTTTCGGTGTCTTTAAAACTATGGCTACTAGAAACGAAAAAGGTTAAGATGCACTATATGAAGTTCACTGTCTATTTAACGTAAGATTATATTATTAAGCCCCCCAGTGACACAGCGGCATATCTGTGAATTCACACTGCTAGAAACCGAGGTTCAGTGCTCGTGGTGAGCAGAGCACGGATTGTGTAGCTTTGTACTTAGTTCCAAAGAAACAAATACATTTTTCCGTACATCATTTTAGTCGTTTCTGCTTTTCTGTTCTTCAACTTTGAAACTTTTCTAATTGTTTGTGTACTTACTTATTCGATGACTTTTGTACACCCTGTATACATTGGTTGCTCTTATGTTTGTTTTGTTTTTGAATTTCAAACTCTGTTAATTGTTTAGTGAAAAGCTACAAAATAGATTATCTACTGTGTTGGACCTGGCATGGCCAAGCGCGTAAGGCGTGTGACTGAGGGTTGCGGGTTCGCGCCCGCGTCGCGCTAAACATGCTCGCCCTCCCAGCCGTGGGAGCGTATAATGTGACGGTCAATCCCACTATTCGTTGGTAAAAGAGTAGCCCAAGAGTTGGCGGTAGGTGGTGATGACTAGCTGCCTTCCCTCTAGTCTTACACTGCTAAATTAGGGCGCCTCCCAGTGGCTCAGCGGTATGTCTGAGGACTTGCACGCTAAAATCCGGGTTTCGATACCCGTGGTGGGCAAACCACAGATAGCCCATTGTGTAGCTTTGTGCTTAATTCGAAACAACAACAACCGTTTTTAAAGCACAAATAAAAAAAGAGTTAGCATTATTTTTCAACGCCGTACTCTTCAGTTATTATATAGTATACAATGAGGTCTTCATATTATTTTATATGTTACCTGGTCAAACGAGACTAAAATCGAGCTTTTCGGCCACAATGATGTTTTCGTTATATTTTATGCAAGAAGGGGGAACGAAATCTTCCAAAAATACCGTCCCTAAGGGAGAAAATCTAACATCTTAATCCCATAACATGGTTCGATAATCATAAAATACACTTTTTTTAATCTTGATAAAGAAAAAAATATAACTTCGAAACTATACAATGACCGTAAAAACCAGGACTGTAGTGTTCAGGAGATGATTGTAATACATGGAAAAGAATGTTGCTTCATTGTTGTAACAAAAGTATTCATTATATGGTAGGAAAACATACCAAGGATTTTCCGGCTTTCGACTGATCGGTAAAATTTATGTCTATTAGTGAAAATGAAGAAAAATGTCTAATACAAAGTTTAAAGAGAAGTTGATACCATATATTGGTTGGAAAGAAAATAACTAACTAAACATTGGTGCACTTCACATTAACACTTTGGTGTAAGTTATGAATATGATCTGAATATACACACACACACTTATATATCAATAATAATAAAATGGCATACATGTGGGTCTGCGTGTTTCTGTGATCGCCATAACTATAAGAAGAAAGAACAGAGAAGCCTGAAATGTTGCACCCATACTAAATGGACCCTGAGGGTGTGTGCATCTGGTTATTATTACTTATCCACGTACACATCGTTTTAATAAAGCAAGTCAGCGAAACACCACTTTAAAAAAAGTGGTTCATTTTATAACAAATGATAATGTATTAAAAGGTCAGTACGTTTCAGTAACAATGCTTTCCAACAATGGATTTTTTATATGTTGCTTAGCAATAAAAGTATGACGTAATATTGCTATTTTATAGATATGTGCAGAAAGTATAAAATGAAATGTCCAAACAAATAATTCAAAAGTATTTCTGTTTTGTAATTTAAAGACTCCGTTAATTAAAGAGGTTTATTTTTATTATTCCTTTGCAGCATTTAAGTTTAGAATCAATAGACAAATAAGAAGGAAAGTTATCTTTATAAACAGGCCACCACTCGTAAAGGAGCAATATAACTACAGAGATGCCAACCATTACGATTTGAGCGTAATCATTATGATTTTGGTGTATACATTACGAGTATCCACTCATACAGACAAATATTACAACTTGTTGCAACTCCCAAATTATTATATATTATATAGGCCAATACAAAAAAGTGATAAATTATTCCCCCAAGGCTTGAAAGGGTTGAAAAGAACATTTCTAGTGAGATACACATAAATTTTGATGATAAATAAAATACACAGTCCAAATGGCTACTTGCGATAATCATGTTTGTGCTTGAAATAATAAAAAAAATTTTTGTATCTCCATCGTTTACCAATAGTTTGAGTGCTGTGCTTCTCTATATTTGGTACGTGGTATATTCATGGCTACGTCATCAGTGCTTGCCAGCCAATCAATGCTCGCGTAGATGGGTATCTCTCGTTTTCTAAGCGGCATAGAAACACCAATGCGATCGTTCACAAGTTAGAGAAAAAAGGCCTCGTTCACCAGATTGTCATGTTTTTGGCAAATTTTAAAGGACTAAAACTGTGAATCAAAAATTTAGAAAAGAGTATAGGGCAAAATATCCAGTCATTGCATCAAAAGTCAGTGACAGTCATGCGTTTTGTACAGTTTGTTACATTGATTTTTCTGATGCGCATGGCGGGATAAACGATTGTTCCAGACATACAAAATCGGCATCTCACCAACAAAAGGCTGAGGCGAAGACAAAAACGATACAGAAAACATCATTTATGAGTAAGAATTCAGAATATGAAACCATAAATGCAGAAGTGATGTTCACGCAATTCGTCAATGCTCATAACTTACCCATAGCTGTAGCCGATCATACAGGACATCTATTCAGAAAAATGTTCCCAGACTCTGATATAGCGAAAAAATATAATATGGCTATGCTAGAACCAAAATTACAGCCACTCTACAAATGTTGAGTTGTGAAGATGACAAAATGATTTCAAGCATACTTACTAACAGTTGAATGACAAGTTTTGGGTGAGGCTGTCTACAGTTAAGGATGGAAATGGCAACCAGAAGTATGATATTCTGTGTAGGATTATGCTTGGAATTCTTACAGTCTTCCATTTTAATGCTGACAGTGAAATGATATTTAGTTTAGTGACTAAAAACAAAAGCAAGTTCAGACCAAACTTGAGCACCTCAGTTTTGAGTAGTATTATGACACATAAGATGCGTATGCAGTCAATTGGACAATGTTGTTATAACTCCCAATCATCCAGAGACATTATCATGAAACCAAAGGCTGCAACAACTGTAAAACTATTACAATAAGTGTCATAAACATGATATAAACTAGTCCTTACACAAAGACTTTTTCTGCTTACTTTTTGTGCGCGTTCAATGTTGTTTTACCAGTATATGTTGATTTCTCTGAATTGAGCTCGGCATAGCCAAGCGTGTTAAGTCGTGTGACTAGTAATCCGAGGGTCGCGGGTTTGCATCTCCGTCGCGCCAAACATGCTCGCCCTTTCAGCTTTAAAGGCGTTATAATTTGACGGTCAATCCACTATTCGTTGGTAAAAGAGTAGCCCAAGAGTTGGCGATGGGTGGTGATGACTAGTTGCCTTCCCTCTAGTCTTACACTGCTAAATTAGGGACGGCTAGCACAGATAGCCCTCGTGTAGCTTTGTGCAAAATTCAAAAAACAAATAAACAAGTTACTCTGAACTAAATAAAAGACATAATTTAAAAAAAATAATTTATTTATTAAATACACAAAACACAGTCATAAATGAGCAATCTATAGCAGTAATAAATAATAATAGTTATAATAATAAACAGTTTAGACACATTGGTCAGGCCTAGTAGCCGCAAATGATAAAGGATAAATCTCTGTACGTTTTTAGGTTATACTTTCATTGTAAAATAGGTTCAGAATACACACATTAATATGGTAGTCTGGAATAAATCAGTCAAGCAAAGCTGAGAACTTTCATTAATATGTACATAGTCTTGTACAAAATACCTTATACATGTCTTTAAAATGTCTTATTATACTATGCAACACAAATTTTGTTCCTGGATAGAATGTATTATTTCTTAATTGCTTATGCTATAAAAGTAGAGAAAATGGCCATTATTCCCTTCAAACTTTGCTTTTGTGACCTAGATAAAGAAATTTAGAAATTATCCTATTTATTATGTAAAAAGGGGCAAACTTAAACATTTTCATCTATATAAGGTATGAATAAAACAACATATGAATCAAGATTTACATGTATTTATACTACAGTTTTGCAAATGTGTTTAAAAGTGAGTAGTTTTTTGAGATTTGCGATTGTAATGTAAATTATTTTCACGTATCACCCCCATCATGTTTTCGTCATACGTTCCCAAGTCACAAAAGCAAAGTTTAAAGAGAAAAATAGGTCTTTTGCATTTACTTTAGGCTTAAGCAACTGGGCAGTAACACTTTTTTCTCAGGAACAAGAATTTATTTGTTTGTTTTGGAATTTCGCACAAAGCTACTCGAGGGCTATCTGTGCTAGCCGTCCCTAATTTAGCAGTGTAAGACTTGAGGGAAGGCAGCTAGTCATCACCACCCACCGCCAACTCTTGGGCTACTCTTTTACCAACGAATAGTGGGATTGATCGTCACATTATACGCCCTCACGGCTGGGAGGGCGAGCATGTTTAGCGCGACGCGGGCGCGAACCCGCGACCCTCGGATTACGAGTCGCACGCCTTACGCGCTTGTCCATGCCAGGCCTTAGGAACAAGAAAAAGTAAAAACATTGTTACATGGTGTTATCAGTTATTATGTTACTAATAAATTATGCAAATATAGAAGTTCATACTCATTACCACAAAACCTATTGGTAGTTAAAACTTAAATACAAGCTTTTTTATTACTAAAGTTTCATAATATTTTGTACGTAATGTTTTTTCACAAATTAAAACAAGTTTTTAGGTGACTTAAAAAACACGTACGTTACTTAAATTTTAATATATTTAATATGTTCAGCTGGATAAGGCACTCGACTCCAATCCCCGTCACACCAAACATAGTCGCCCTTTCAGCTGTGGGGGCTTTATAATGTAACAGTCAATCCCACTATTGGTTGGTAAGAGGGTAACTCAAGAGTTGACGGTGGGTGGTGATGACTAGCTGCCTTCACTCTGGTCTTACACTGCTAAATTAGAGACAGCTAGTGCAGATAGCTCTCGTGTAGCTTTGCGCAAAATTATAAAAAAACAAACTAAATATATTTGATACATATAAAGTGGAACTTTGTGAAAAATATTTTTAAGGCTACTGTGAAAGTAATTTTTGTTCTCGTTTGTAAAATAAGTTTGACCAAGCTGTAGATAGTTAATATTCAAGGTTGGTTTCAATCCTTTTACAGACAGTTTATTTCGTGGTTCTTTGTTAAACCCTCTGCAAATGTTGTTGACGTCCTTACTACGTATAGTTCCTTCAGATTTTGCGTCAAGACATTTGGAAATACTTTTAAAGATCCGGCTGCAGATATTCTTTTGTCGATTGGTCTTCATGACGTAAAGTGAAGCAACATAATTTCGTCAACAACAAAAAGAAAGAAAACAATAAATCACATTTGAACATGTAATATTGTCCATTCTATCATTTATTAAAAACAACAACTCACTTCTCGAAACAGATTTAAATATCACATAACCAAGAGGCATTATACAGTTTAACCTCAAAATATTTCTAATTTTAGTTCTTAGGAAAGAACTAAGTTTGATAATATATGTTAAGTTGACATTAAAAGATAATTTGAGAACATCATATTTTGCTTTCTATGCAATACATGTTTGATAACAGCATTAATTGTAGATAGCCGGACGCAATTTCAAGAAAACAGCTTTCAGGATTTTCTTAATGGATTCAATGTGGATGTAGTAAGCATTGTAAACAAAACTGTTCATCAAATTTTCTCCAAATGCAAACTTTTAGCTCACATTTTCATCTCTTGACCGATTTGAGATCTAAATATTGTCGCAGCAATTGAGAATTATCTCTGGTTTATAAAAACATATAAAAATATCGCAATGAGTAAGTATTCTTGCAAAATTTGGTTTGATGATAAGTGCTATTTTAGATTGATTGCCTAAATTAATATTTTAGGGTCTGAAAACGACAGCATTAAATATTTTTCTTGCTCAACTGTAAGCGAATGCTAGAGTGTTGTGTATTCAGATATCTCAGGTTTTGTGTATTTTGTTCTGTTTTACAAAAATAACAAAAATATTTTATGGGTTTAAAATTCTTAGAACAATCCTATAGGCATTGTTTGTTATAATAACGTAAAAAAGACTTGCAAACAGAGTACACATTTTTAAAATATTTGTTCTCCATTTTTTTCATTATAAGTTTCACTGCTAATGTAAAATAAAATTTGCAAGGAATTTAGTTTCAGCTATTAAACAAAAACTGGTTGCATTAACCCTTGAATAATTGTACCAGTTTGAAGCACCAGATTTGAATTTAATTGAATTTCTCCTATTTTTATCTGACGGCTCAACATCAAAACTGGTACAGGAAACATGCTCATCAAACTTTAAGTTTCTCAGTTCTTTTCAGAAACTAAACAGGTTTTAGCTGAATATGTATGTATACTAATTCTTTTGTATTTATAAAGCGTACCTGTGAAATCAGCAAGTTTATTATTACAGGTACTTACTTTTATATGAAATTGCTAGTCTAACTGAACAACTGTTTCTTAGAGTCTTTGGTAAACATATAACACACAACAATGGGAACTAACCGTAGTAATTTCGTTATAAACCCTAAATTAATGACGTCTTGTTTTTGTTCTCTTAATGTCATGAGATATTTCTGTTGCTTAATTTTCCTTCATTTATGAACATTGAAGAAGAAATTGTTACATGCCAGGTGAGTGCTCTACCAACACTTGCTAGTAATACCTTTTTGTTAACGCCTCAAAGTCTTTTTCCCCCGTCACAAAAAATAGTCACCTTCTAGAGGTAATTCTGAGGATTCCTACTGCTTTAAACCGGATTTCGATACATGGTGTAGATTTGTGCTAATAGCAAACAAACAAACAATATCCATATACCGTCTTAACTTCGGAGTTGTGGTACGGCCACTAATTGGGCGTCAAAGTCGTAATTTTTTAGGTCTCTTTCAGGATTTGAATTTAAGGCATATCACAAGACAGACAAGTGTCCTATCAACAGAACGAAAGAGCTAACCAGTTGGTGAGGTATTTTAACTGTTTGTTTTGAATTTCTCGCAAAGCTACGAGAGCTACCTGTTCTAGCTGTCCCTAATTTAAAAGTGTAAGACTAGAGAGGAGGAAATCTTTATTGCCACCCACCGCCAACTCTTGGGCTACTCTTTCACCAACGAATAGTTGAAATGACTTTCACATTATAACACTTCTACGGTTGAAAGAGTGAGCATGTTTGATGTGACGGGGATTCGAACTTGTGACCCTCAGATTACGAGTCGAGTACCTTAATTACCTAACCATCATTTCGTCATGAGGGGAAAGGAGAAATATTAAAGAAGCGAATGGAATAGTGTTCCAGACTAACAGTTTAAAAGCTATGTATGCGATAAATATTTATATATATTTATTTTTTTGTTTCGTTTATTTGACATCTTCAATTTTTGTCATAGTTTCATGAATCTCAATAAACTACATCTTTGATATGCACTAGCTTAAAATCTTTAATACAAAAATAAGACAGATAAAACTGAAAATAAAATAATTCCAAGTTCGTTCACATCTTATACAAAACACGTTTTGTTTGTCATTTCGCACTTTTGGTGGTCTTAATATCGGTTCTCTGTCACAAAGTTGTTAGGACGAGTTTCATTTCTTATTCGAATTCAACAGCTGAACTTCCAGAATGAGAAGCCTTAAATTATAGTCTGAAAACCCCAAATTATATTAGAACAGTTTTACTAAGGAAATTATAATTTCAGCTTTGAGTAAGATAAAGTAACAAGAGGCTGACGTAGGGAATAACATCATTGGAAAGTTATTCAAATCGATTTTAAAGTGTGCATTTTGTCTAAATCAATTAGATAATAACAGAATAATTCGAACGACAACAGATGATCCAGATGTGATTTTCAAAGTTTTACCAAGGACATAATAATCGATTTTATGCTTATCAATGAAGTGCAGATTTTTTTTCAATAAAAGTTATATTTTCAGTAGACATTAAAATGACGTTTCGTAGAGAAGCTTAAAGTTACAATTTGTATAGTGGTGACGTTATTGAAACGTTCGAATGCCATGAATCATTTTTAAAACTATGCACTCTGTAGGCTACAACACAGTATAGCATATAAATTTCAATAACAAAAAAATAACAAAAGTATTTGTTACTTTTAATTTTGGCTTTGTTTACTCTTGGGTTGTTTTGAATTTCGCACAGAACTATACAAGGGCTATCTGCGCTATCCCTCCCTAATTTATCAGTGTAAGACTACAGGGAAGGCAGCTAGTCATCATCACCCCCGCCAACTCTTGGGCTACTCTTTTACCAACGAATAGTAGAATTAACCGTTACATTATAACATTATTATAGCTGAAAGGGCAAGCACGTTTGGTGTAATGGGGATTTGAACCCACAACCCTCAGATTGCGAGTCGATCGTCCAATCCACCTGGCCTCTAACTCTTGAAACAGAACACTTTCGGACATCATGCAGAAACACATCTAGCATTTAAAAGTACATTATTCAGTAATATTTTACTTAGCTGTTCAATAAAATAACTTATTTCCACAACAGATTGTAAACAATGACAATGAAAGAAACAACTGATGATACTCCAAAGCCTTTTGCTTTGTAAGTCTGTCAGTTATCATCGGATCTTTCACTTATTTTCTTCATCCACGAGGTTATTAAATAGTGAGTTACCCCTGCTCTTCGTTATACCTTGTGTCTGTGTAAACTTGCTTAAGGAGTTTGTTCAAGTAAATACTATACCCAAACTTTTAATTAAATGCATTCTTGAGGAGTTCGTCTTCGTGCAATGGCCCCTCGCTTGTTTACGCATTCAAAAGCTACGTGCTAGAGGTCGCTGTAACTTCCACTTGTCAAAATCAGAAAGAAAAAATTAACAGGTAAGCTCTGCACAGTGACACGACACGATTACTACACCCTATATGGTGTTAGGGTTCATTTGCATCAGATTTATTTATATATAGTTGAGCTAGTGATAAGAAACGAAATTGCTTCGGTGATCACCTTCCCTCGCTACATTATTCGTTTACAAGAAAGAGGGGGAGTAAAAGGAGTATATGGGTGAAAAGTATTATTTTTACATTAATAATAAACGCAAGAGTTTACTTAATTGTGCACAAATAATTTTGAAGTAATAATTATGTGCAATTTTGTCATGATGAAATAATAATTCGTAATGACGAGAAAAACCCACTTGTAGAGAAAATTATATGTGTATAAAACGGCTGGTATGGATAGAGAAAGCACTATGTAGAGGAGCGAACGTAGTGTTGTCTCTACCCATACCAGCCGTTTTATACATATATAATTTTGTCATGTGTTTTGTTGCTGTTTTTTAAAATTTTGGCATCATTTTAGGTGACTGTAAAAATCTTTCTTCTTATTGAGAACTTAAGTTCTGTGAACTATAAGAAAGAATCCTGGTGCCAGTTTAGAGAACAGAAGCGAGACGAGCGTGATATAAATCAGCAAAATGTATAACAAAAATTGCAGCAGATATTTTCGCGACAGTACAAGTAAGGACTTATCAGAGGGGTCATATACTTCCAAATTAACTTATGTAAAAGTTGTCTCAGTCGTTATCTTCTCCATTCCCAACTAAATACAAATTGTCACGCAACTAGTCATGTGGACAGTTTTTTCTTCCGTTACCATCACGAGATAAAATGTCTATAAACTGAAATCCACAGAACTATTAGGCTATGTTAAAATTGATAACACGTCAATATTATAATTGTATAGATATGTAGATTTATTTATTTATTATTTAAGATGAAACACGAAAACAACCATACTAATGAAAAACTCTCCACGTTTCAAAGAAATGCTGTAAATGATAATATTTAGTATTTTCAACCGGAATGGCATCTTATGCGACACCTAAGCTAAAATACCAAACTATGGGCATGGAATTTCAGGCGTGGCCACCCTTAGTTTAGAACTGCTTTCTAGAGGGAGGGCAACCAGTGAGCAGTAGCCATCGCCGACACTGCGACGCTGAACATAATAATATGTTGTTTTTTATTTTTTGAATTTCGCGCAAAGCAACACGAGGGTTATCTGCGCTAGCCGTCCCTAATTTAACAGTGTAAGACTAGAGGGAAGGCAACTAGTCATCACCACCCACCGCCGACTCGTAGGCTATTCTTTTACCAACAAACTGTGGGATTGACCGTTACATTATAACGCCCTCCCGGTTTAAAGGTTGAGCTTTTTTTGGTGCGACAGGGATTCGAACCCGCGACTTTCATATTACGAGTTAAGCGTCTTAATCACCCGGCCATGCCAGGCCTAATAACAACATAGCCTTGACCTTGCGTTACGCAGCTCGCAACCTAACCACTAGTTTATACTTAGCTTCTGTTACATAACTGCGTTTTTGCGTTTGTAGAAACTTCCTTTTACAAACTTTCGAATGGATTTTAATGAAAAATAGTCTTAATTCACTGCGATGAAAAAAGTCAAGTGCTAGAAATTTAAACTTACTCAATTTCTCTTATTTGTTGTTTTATTATTCTTATTTTCTGTTTTCAGATTCGTAGTATTCATGACATAAATAGTAAAATCGGATGAACATTTCTCCAGCTAGTAAAACAAGAGAAAATACACTAATTAAAAATGCTTTTTTCGTTGCTTGTTTTAGCGTAAAACTTCAGAGTAAACTACCTGGATCATGCTCATTGCGAGAATCGAACTCCAAATTTTAGCGTCATCAGTTTTCAAGTTTACAACCAATCCATCGAAAGAATTTTTTGTAAAGAGAAAATTAATGCTTCGTTTTCTTGTTCCCCGCTAGTACAGCGGTAAGTCTACAGATTTAACAAGTTGACATCAGCGGTTCGATTCCTCTCGGTGGGCTCGGCCGATAACGCCATTTGGCTTTGCTATAAAAAATTACATCTACTCATTTTTTTCTGTTGAAAGTTAAAACTTGATGCATTTCTTTAAGATCTAAAAGTTGTTGACCATGTAGATACAAAAATCCTAAGCTGAAACTAAAACATGTGAACAGACATTTTAACACGTTAAGTTAAAAAGTCCTTGAAACTACGTTGCACTTTTGAGTTTGCCTAAAGTTCAGAAGCGATATTAAATTACATCGGAGCTACCGTGGCGGTTGGCGACTGTATTAAATTATACTGAAACATTCTCTTACACGCTAAAATCCGGGTTTCGATACCCGTGGTGGGCAGAGCACAGATAGCCCATTATGTAGCTTTGTGCTTAATTCAAAAACAACAACTGAAACATTCTACCAGAAGAAATAGCTTTTAACCTGGTACGTTATTATTGCAATAATAAGAAATTATATTAAAACTTATGGGTTTTCAAATATTTTTTTATAAATTGACGAATTACATTAAATGAAAAATTTTCATCAAGGTTGTGCAACTAACTGGGGTGTGGAGAACTTCACTTCGAATTGGCATTCTGTTGAATAGTTTGCCATGACCATCATTTTAGAGTTATTCTAGTACATGGAATATATAGGCTTTATTGGAATGCTCAGTAGTATAACTCAATGACATGGAAATATGTTCACAATTTTTAAATATCCCTGATTTAGATATTTTGAAATTTTATTCGAATATTTTGCTGTTTTGTTGAAAACTAGATGTCTAGTTGAGAGCTGAATGTGACATTACCAAGACTATTGATTGTGTTTGCATGCACGTACGTCATTTATGAAAAAAAAAACCCGTATAAAACATAGAGGAGTAACTGTGTTTCAGCTAAAGATAATTTGAATACCTTTTTCAGAGTGGGTCATAGAGATGATTACAAAAAATGCCAACCACTTAAAAAATGGCTACATGTTGCAACAAAATTCTAAATAAAGGAAAACGGGGATCGGGTTTTTCAAATCTTAGTTAACCTTGAACAATCTGCTTAAGATCACAAATGGCGTTTGTCTGTGTGTTCACTACGTGTTTCTTATTTCATCAAGATTACTGAGTGTTAAAGTGCGAGAAGAAACCTTTCAATTGACATATAATACACATTCAAGAATCTTATCTTAACTGATGCCATATTAAGTAGTTCTATAATTCTCACAAAGTTTAAGGTTACGTGTCTTTCAAGCAATCAGTTATTAGTTTTCGCATGTCATGTCTGAAGAGGATGCGTCGAATGTCATGTCGGAATGTCTTTTCACCTAAAATACGACAGGCTTTCTGTTTATCCTCCTAGAGTGCAAGATGCATTCGATTGCGTACTAAATTAGCTTTTTATAGAAATTAAAGATGAAATATGTATGACATTCAACACGAATCGCATAGACGCATGCACGTGCACTGAGTTTAAAGACAAAATTTCTCCTAAGAATATGATCATTTTCTGTTTACGTCCTCCGAGCCATTTTTATTTTTTTCATTAAACAACGATATTCACCACAAATCATACGTTATAAGATACAACCTTGGTATTTTTTTTTACGTCGCAATACAGTGGTGTAACCGTAAGTGGGTAAAACATAATATTTTGAAGTAAGAAAAAATATGTTATTGGGTAACGCGAGTTTTGAGAAAGCTAAAAAAATCTGTAAATGATAATTACTTAACGCAGCGTGTACGTAAGTGTAAAACGTGTTAAGACATTTGTTGTCTAATCAAAATTTCTCAGCTTATTCTTTGATAGATTGTTTAGATAGAGCATTTATGATGAAACTTTGTAGAAAGGACGTCAAATGCCTGTTGTGGAGACACAAGTGTAGAGGACGACTTTTCGAAAGTTTTTCTCCTGAAGACGAAAGGCGAAAGACTTTTGAAACGTCGTCCTCTACACGTGTGTCTCAACAACAGGCAGTTGATGTCCATTTTACAAAGTTTCATCATTTCTTAACTTACTTGAAAGAGGTTCGAAGAATCAGCCCAACAGTGGCATAGGTAGTGGTGTATATGTGGACTTATACTGCTTGAAAGTGGGTTTAGATACCCATGGCGGGTAAAGTACAGATAGCCCTTTGTATAGCTCAACAATTGTGTATAATAATAACATAACCAAACAATATAAGAAGTAAGTAAAACTATGACATATGAAATATAACGTGGGTAAAAAGTGACCATACAGTTATCTAATTTAAAACTTATTATTCTGAACAAATAATAGTTAAATTGGTTTTAATAATCTCTGTAATGTATTTTTAATGCCAACTCTGCTGCTTCCCAGTAACACAGCGGTATGTCTGGGGAGTCACATGACTAAAAAACGGATTTCGATACCCTTGGTGATCAGACCACAGATAACTCATTGTGCTGCTTTGTGCTTAATTCTAAACAAACAAAATGTGCTAAATGCATTATACTTTTTGCCCTACTCTGTATTAACAGTTGAAATACACAACAACCAAATCTACAGTAAACGCATGTACGTTTAGAAAAAGATTTGATTGTTTGATTTATTATTTCTAGATGAGAAATATCATAGTCAGTAAGTGTTCTCTTTCTCTGTAGGGTTATGTTTATAGAACTAAAGTTTGTTCGAAATTAAAATAAAACATTTAACACACTTTGAGAAATACTGCAGATACTTAAGATTTGTTTTTCTACATGCTGGTAATAACGAGAGTGGAGTGAGTAAAGACTAAGAAATTTAACAGACCATTGATAAAGAGCATGAATTAAACTCATAGCTTGCAGCAAAGTGATGCTGACGGATTACAGCATGACTGTATAACATCATAGTAAATTACAGCAAACTTCATGATGGAAAAAAATAAACACGTCATGAACCTGTCAAACGTTTTTTGTGTTATAATGAATAGCATGGAACCTATAGCATACAATCCTACTTCCAGAAGTTCAGAAGCAAGGAAGATGAAACATTTTACAAGTATCCTATGATACTTTTACAAGTTCATAAGTGCTAATATTTTTAACATGACTTGCTCTGGTTTAAAGAAATTAACATTTAGATAAGATTTATAAATTTGTTTACCTTTCTAACACATTAAACAATTCAGATAAAATTGAAATAGGAATTCTATAACCCGAGCGCTTTCAAAAGGTCCACCTTGGGCTATAGGATTTCTATTTCGTTTTTATCAAGACTTCTTGAACCTATATTTTTTTCTAGAATATTACGATGAAACAATTCAGAAAAATGTAACCGATATACCGAGAATAAAACCTTTCATTTCGATGCAGGCAGCAAGAATACACAATATTACATCCCATACCTTACTTGAAGATAAACTAAATCTCTACCAATCAAGATGCTCAAATCACAGTTGAAGAAGAAAATGTTTTTTAACGTTTACAAAGAAACCCTCTATACTTAACCATGGAATTCAAAATCTTACAAGAACTAAGAGCAAGAACACCCAGACAGATACATCCAACCATGGAATTCAGGCTCTTACAAGAACCATGATTAAACTCATCCAGGCAGATTTAGCCAAAGATCCTGAACTTTTAGATTACGGGTTCTACAGTGAGAATTGTTTAATCGTTTTAGTTAAGTACAAAGCTTCACAAACGATTATCTTTGCTTTGTTCATCACGGACATCGAAACCTGGTTTCTAGCGGTACAATTCTACTGGTGGCTACGTTGAGGAATATAACATTAGAGACTGCCTATACCAGGGGTGAAAACGTCACCAAATGCTTTACGACTTTCCGGACAATATCGACAGAGACGTTTCCATTAACAAAATAGTCAGAAACTATTTTTCAGTTCATTAACTAGTTGATAAATTTCCTTGGTAGGTAACTTGCACGAAACTGTCTCTTCTGTCTCTAGATCCAATCTATCATTGATTTATTTTATTCTTACTAATGACATTCTGGATTTTAGTTTCGGCATTGATCAGGTGAAGTTTTTGACAGCCAGGCAATGAAAATGATCAGTTTTGGAAACGCATCCGTTGCTCCTCCATTGGAAGATCTTGGCTTTTGATCTATACGTTCTCACCACACAACTGTTAACATCGTATACATAAATTCATACTTTTCCACCAATTATTTTACGTATATCTTCCGTATCTTGAATGAGACAAGGATAATTCTTCAATTTCCTGCAATGCTTCGCTCTACAAATATCAGTAATTATCGTGGTAATAAATTTTGTATAGCTCTGGATTTTAAAAGTAGCGAGTCTGCTTCGAATCTGTGCGATACCACAAAACACTCTCCGAAATTTAAGTTGTGAGTGTGTTTATAAATTTACCACAACGCTAAAATCAGGGGTTCTGTTCTTCTCCGTGGGCACAGCAGATAATTCGATGTGGCTTTGCTATAAGGAAAAAACCCCATAAAACACGTTATAAAATAACACTGAAACTATTAGCCTTGATAGTGGTTTGTTGATCACCGCTGATTTTGGCATAAACAAAGAAATATAAACGTTTATTATGATTTATATATGTATTTTTATATTTATATATTATATATGTAGAGAAAATTAATAATCATAAAGTTCAGTAAACAAAATCAAAAGGAATGACTATTAAAAATAGCAACTCAAAAACTTTGATTAATTATATGAGTTTGTTATATCCTAAAACAAGCTGGAACAAAAAAAATTAAAAATAATAAACAGAAAACGCTACGCTAATTGAAAGATCCCAGCGAACAAGCTATAATGTGGGATATAAAATGTACCCTAGGATTTAGAGGTGACTGCGGAATAGGGCCTACATTGCGGTGGGGATACACCATCTTTCAGTTTTTCCTCTATTTGCCAGTCTCTCATAAAACAATAAAATACAGAAGCAGCAAAAGATATAAAAATATAAATTAGAGGATCGAAATGTGGGTGTTCAAGCCCACAACGTCCCACATCTATATCGTCCTTCACTGGCTGCAGACAGTTGTGAGAAGGTGAGTGTTCTCCAAAGTAAAGAAGAAAAAATTAATTGAGAAATAAGAATAAGAAAAAAACACAGGGTATTACCATTTAGGAGTAAATAAGTAAAAACTTAGCTCTTGAAGTCAGTTTACTAACTCCCGTTGGGATAAAAAGGCACTAATTGATAGTCAAGAAAAAGAATTATACTTATATACACTAGTATGAAGAGTCCTATCCAGTTATCTAAATAAACAAATAAAACGCCATCCATTTATTATGTCTACTGCGGCTATCATGCTCTACACAAGCCTTTATATGCGGTAAGGTGTACAACAGCATAAAGTAGTGCCAAGCTGTTAAATGACCTTATTCATAATTAAAAATAGTTATTAAAAATATAGATGTGGGAAGTTGTGATCTTGAACACTCACATCTTGCTCCTTTATATTTCTATATCTATTGCTACTCCTTTATTTTATTTCTTTATGCGAGACTGGCGAATGGAGGTTAAGACTGATAGACGGTGTATTCCCACCGCAATGTGGGTTCTACTTCCACAGTCACCTCCAAAACCTAGGGTACATTTTATATCCCACATTATAGCCTGTTCCTTGGAATCGTTTTAATTAGCGTTGCGACTTTTGTTTGTTATTTTTTAATTTACTTTTGTTTCGGGTCGGTTTTAGGTTATAATAAATCAATATTATATATATGTGTGTGTGTGTATTACATTTAAGAAGATTATTATGCAAGGGTTGTATAATTTATTCTGATAATTAAGATTCTCCCCCCTCAGTGGCACAGCGGTATTTATGCGGACTTATACTGCTCGAAATCGGGTTTCGATACCCGTAATGGACAGACAGCCATTTATGTAGCTTTGTGATCAACTACAGATAAACATTAAAATTTATTGTGAAATGTATTTTAGCGTTACATACTTCTTGTTAGTTCATTATATTAGCTGTTTCAATTACCAAGTTGTGTTTTACTTCTTGTCTATGTTCTAAGAATACTTTCAACAGAAATATGTGATTTATTTCATACTGGAGTACAACCGAGCTAAAAAAAATTGATAAAAAGATTTTTCACAAAAGTTAAAAAAAACAACTAGAACCTTCCAGAATGTGACCTGTAATAAGTCGTATCCAGGCTACGGTAAGTAAAGTGCGGTGTCTTCTGACAGATGAGAATCCATAAATGTGAAGGTTAGTGGCAAAAGCTGTCCACGAGCTTCGGGGAAAAACACATGCAACATAACCAAAGATATACAAGTCGCGTGCACACAAGTTGTTTGCTCGACACACCGTTTCAACCATCGCATGGCTAGAAAAAGTAGCTTGAGAATGAAATTAGTATTCACGGTGTTTCTTACGAAAACGATACGTGGCATCAAATCGTCTGACGCGCCACGTATCAACATCCGTGCGTTCGGACTGTAGAAACCGGCGTTGGAAAATCGACGACCTTATATACCACAAGCTTGTGTTTCGAAACACTTTTACATTGCTTTTTAAGCATTCTTCCTAGTCTTGTTCAGTTTTCGGTGGAAAATATAATTCAGTTTTTAAATCCCATTTTATCTTATCAGCTCATTTAAAAACAACAAATGCAATTATTTGTTCTTTTTTCTCTAATTCTATTGTTTTTATTTCTTGTTTTTTATATATTTATTGAAACAAGGATATGAACAGCGAGTAATCTACGAGTGCCCTATAAGAACCTTTCACTTCTTTGAAAGAGTGTGTGCGGTTTCTTATAGCAAAGCCATATGAGGCTATTTGCCGAGTGCACGGAGGGATATTGATTTTAGCGTTGTAAATCTGTACCCCTACCGCTTTGTTAACGGGTGACGTTTAAGAAAGATGGTGGTATTAGAATTTTTAGCCTTATATATAGTACCTTACGTGCACATTATATAGTACCTTACGTGCACATTGATCCTTATAATGTACCTTTAGATGAAAGTGCAGCCCGACTCCAGCAGCACTGTGTTTCAAACTCTGGAGTTTTTTTCACTGCAGCCCGGCATATAAAACACTGGACCAAGCTCAGCTTTAATTAAAACTTATAAATATTGCTCACCTCCTTTCAGTGATGTTTCTAGAGTATTTAATGAGGGTCAAAGAGCTGCTTCATGACTACAGAGCCAGAGTATAAGTGAGAAGAGAAATGTCATTAAATGCAAAAGACGTGCTATTTTCCACTCCGATCTCCCGACAAGTATCATATAAGCAAGCTTGCAAGTAACGTGCAGATTAGATCAGAAATATTGTTCCCTCTAGTACAGCGGCATATCTACAAATATTCAACGCTAAAATCAGGGGTTCGATTCCCCTCGATGGGCTCGGCGAATAGCCCGATCTGGTTTTGCTATTAGAAAAAAACACACACAGAGATTATAAATAAGAAACGTATTTTGTAGTTGGTGACTATACCGAGTTTTAAGTTGTGTGAGACATAACCAGATTGGATACATTCGAAGAACAGTTAAAATAATATTTATTTAGACACACACGAAGTATGTGTATCTGTGTAGATGGATGGACGACTACCTTTACTAGATCAGCGAATAACTAATCAGCTTTCCGTTTCTCAAGATGAATCGTTTTCTAAATAGTAACGATGAACAAAAGACAGAACTAAATTTAACAAGGTAAACTTACTTTCTTTGTCCCATTGACAGCGTAACCTCGTAGCTATTGTTTTCTCACAGCGTTACTTAGATATCACACTTAGTGAACGACCTACTTCGCCAGTCCTTTCAAACTGAATTATGTGTAATACTGCAATATCGTCTGGGGTCATAAGAGTAATTATACAAAGATAAAGCACAAATGAATAAAACAATCAGAAGTAGAACTCAAAACTTTTAATAATATCTATACAAGTAGAACAAATATAAAACATATGACACGCTTGCATATCACACGTATACATCATTTCCAATGCTATTTTTAAGCAATTCAGAGGCAGAGTTATTAAAATTTTATCGAGAGCCTGCAAAAGTTTGGGTCGAATTAGATTGCTGTGGTTGAAAGTGTACGAACTTTTGAAATAAGAATCTTTGTTAGCTTCTAATATTTCCATATTAACTTTTTTAATGGTACCAGAAGATATGCCTAGCTTCTTGTTCTAGTTTGATTAAGTATGCAGATTGGGAACCCCATTGCTGTATTAAACGTCTGTTGGCGAGTCTGTCGTTTCTTTGAAAAACACTGAAGGCTCTTTTCAACAACCCCCCCAGTGGTTCAGCGTTATGTCTGCGAACTTACACGCTAAAATCCGGATTTCGATACCCGTGGTGGGCAGAGCACAGATAGCCCATTGTGTAGCTTTGTGCTTAATTCAAAACAACAACAACAACTTTTCAACAAAATAATATGTCTTTTGGCTGTATATTGTTGACAAATCTCACAATAAAAACATCACCATCCCCTGAATAGGACCGTAACATTATTATCTAGTCATAAGTCTAACTGTTTGTTTTGTTTGTTTGAATTTCGCGCAATGCTAAACGAGGGCTATCTGTGCTAGCCGTCACTAATTTGTCAGTGTAAGACAAGAGGGAAAGTATCTAGTTATCACCACCCACCGCCAACTTTTGGGCTACTCTTTTACCAATGAATAGTGGGACTGACGGTCACATTATAACACCCTCACTGTTGAAAAAGCGAGCATGTTTGGTGTGACGGGGATTCGAACTCGCGATTCTCGGATTACGAGACGATCGTTTTTAACCACCTGGCCATGCCGACTTAAGTCTATTCCTACTGACATTGCATGTCAAATATTCAGGAATTCCTCATTATATAAATATATAGGTGCTAAACATGTCGTTTGTATGTCATGCCTGTAACGACATACCACATTGAGGTCCGGAAAAAGGGTTTTTATAAAGTGCTACTTAACTCTATGTAGGTGTTAGAATAGGAGTGCATTTAAAGTGTCATTAATAAGTTTGTGTGTGTGTTTGTATGTACGTACTTACTTGGAAATGGAAATGTATGTGCAAGGTAGCACTGATGAAGTATTTACAAGTGTATTAGGATAAGTACGTCTCAACCTATAATAAAATGACCTCAGTGTTGAAGTATAGAAACTTAACTTTATTGTGATCGACAACAGGGGCGGTGAGGGAAAGGCTTAGTCTCCCTAGATGGGTGAAGAAAAATAGTTCATCACTAATCACCCGAGAGACAAACCCCCTTCAACACTTGTCTTGGACAAACAAACAGATTCCTCAAATACAATGTCCATTACGTGGCACTGTTCTCACCAACTCAAAAAACTATACCATTGTTTGATTATAAATAGTAGTTTGTTTGTTTGAAATTAAGCATAAAGCTACAATAAGGATGATCTGTGCTCTCTACACAGGCATGTCCGCAGACATGCCGCACTGCCATTGAAGGTTTGTTTGTTTCTGAATCTCTCGCAAAGCTACATGAGGGCTATGTGCTAGCCGTCCATAATTCAACAAATACATTTTTCCGTACAAATCATCATTTTAGTCGTTTCTGTTTTTCAACTTTGAAGCTTTTCTAATTGTTTGTGTACTTACTTATTCGATGACTTTTGTACACCCTGTATACATTGGTTGCTCTTATGTTTATTTTGTTTTTGAATTTCAAACTCTGTTCATTGTTTAGTGTAAAGCTATGAAATAGATTATCTACTGTCCAATGCGGTGAATAGAATCCAGGAGTTCGGTATCAAAAACGAACCTTCGATGTTTGTTTTTGAATTTCGCGCAAAGCTATTCGTCCCTAATTTAGTAGTGCAAGACTAGAGGGAAGGCAGCTAGTCATCACCACCCACCGTCAACTCTTCGGCTACTCTTTTATCAATGAATAGTGGGATTGACCGTCACATTATAACGCCCCTACCGCTGAAAGGGCGAGAATGTTTGGTTTGATGGGGATTTGAACCCGCAACCCTTGGATTACGAGCCAAACGCCATAACTCGCGTGGTCATGCAGAGCCGTAACTGAGGTACATGAACTACAGAATGACATAAGGAACAACGAACATTTGAAACGTGCCTCTATAGTAACAAACATTTAATACTTGAATGTTTCGCAATATAGATATTCCACCTTCAGTAAGCTGTATTGAACAGGTAAGATACTAGGTAAAAGACAATAACTAGGTTCAAACGTTTCATAAAGAATAAATAATATACAGAATAAATGGATGAAGTCTGTTAAAAAAACATCAGCAAGTAAACAAGGAAGCGGAAGATAATGTAACAGTTGTATACAAGTATTTAAAACAAAATTAATTTTAGCGGAGCTAAGCTATTTTTTTCAAGTTGCAAGTTTGTTTATAACAGATAAACTTTCTTTAGTTCAAAGTTTGATACTTGGTGGTCCAGGTGAAATTACTTTGGAATTCATAATCAAAATGGGGTGATTAGAGTTTTCAATATGTGTGTGAATTGTGGAGCCTGGTTTATTTGATAGTTTTTTTATCATTTCTCTTTGAGTCACCTATTACAATGCAAATAGTAGTTGACACATATACTTTGGTTGCCATAAATCTCTTCTGCCTAGTAAGTTTTCCTTCAACTCGACTAAACATCAACTGAATTGGGCCCGACATGACGAGGTGGTTAAGGCACTCGACTCGTAATCTGAGGGTCGCGATGTCGAATACCTGTCACACCAAACATGCTCGCCCTTTCAGCTTTGAGGGCATTAAAATTGATGGTCAATCCCATTATTCGTCCATAAAAGAGAAGTCCAAGAGTTGGTGGTGGGTACTCATGACTAGCTGACTTCCCTCTACTCTTACACTACAAAATTAGGTAGAGCTAGCACAGAGAGCCCTCGTGTAGTTTTGCGCAAAATTGATAAGAAACCAACTGAATTGTACTTGTGTTTGTTTGTACGTATGTTTGTAATATATTTATACACAGCAAGGGATATTTCAGTTTACTCTTTTTTGTTTGTTTATTTATGAATTTCGTTTAAAGCTACATGAGGACTAGGACTATCTGTACTTTGCCCACCACGGGTATCAAAACTTGGTTGCTAGCGATATAAGTCCGCAGACATGTCGCTGTGCCACTGGAGGTTTATGGAGTCTGAAATTCTACTTTTACAACACTAATTTGAAATGTAATAACCTAAACACGAGATAAAAACACACACACCAAAAAACAGCAGTTAAAGGATATTTTAATCACTTTTCTTCAACCCCCAAGCGAGGCGGTGATGACGTAACTACAGCTCAAGAAACCTTAACTGCAACCTGAAAGACCTGTAATTAGGTGGGTGAAAAGAATAAACGATGCTCTTGAAAAGAGAGGGGCATGAATTGGGTAGGTGACAGAATGTACTACGTTTGAAGATACGATAGGTAAGAACTATGGCTGACAGGATCTAGTCCTAACTGACATTTGTTAAATGAGATAACTCTTTGACAGGAAACTCCTGGTGTTATATATCGTGCGTTGAGTGTGTTTACACTTCTGAAGAAATGTAAGGTAAAAGCGGGGTAAAAACAATATTTTTTTCTGGTGTTACAAAGTAATCAATTTTTTCCATCTTCTTTCCCAAAGAGTACTTTTTATCCAATATCGTAAATTTTAATAGCCCTTCGTGGTTTCATGTTGTTAACCATAGTTTAGTTATAAAATAATTCATATTTTGGCAGAATCATATGCATTTGTCGATTGCTTAGAAAATGTAGTGGAATGCATAACTTCAAAGTAACTGAGTATCCGAAAATTGTCTTCCAAGGTGGATCTAACTGTTTATAGAAATTTAGATGTAATTAAATCGTTATTATTTTTTACATCTGTATCAAGTCATCCCTTATGTAACGTCCGGTTTTAGGTTCAGAAAAAGAGAAATGATTTCAAACGCTTTTAATGTTATTTAATCAAAAAAGTATGTTCCATTATTATTAATTAGTTCATAACATCGATTCACAAGCTTCTGAATGCCACTTCCATAAATTTCTTGGGGTTTGGAGGAAAACAATGTAGAGAGGGTAGTTTTGATATCTTCATGTGTTCCAAGCTTTTTTCCATCAAGATAGTTCTGCAAACTTCAGAATAGATGATAATCAATTTGGAGAAATGTCTGGAGAATAAAACGAATGTGGGAATTTTTCCCAGGCTAGCTCTTCAAGCTTTGTGGATGTGATCCTTGCTGTATGGGGCCGTGCATTATCCTGGTGTAACACAACATCTTTACGACTAATCAAAGCAGGCCTTTTTTTCTTTAAGTGCAACATTCAGGTTATCTAACTGTTGACGATAGAAATCTCACGTAATCGTTACGTGAGTGGCAGCAACTTAAAGTGGATTACACCAACAATATCCCACTAAACGCTTAACAAGATTTCCTCGGTCGGAGGTCCATATTAAGCTGTGCTTTAGCCAGTTTATTTGCACTAAGTCGTTGTCTGCAGCGCTTAGCCTTTTCATAATATATCCATTTTTCATCTCCAGTCACTAACCCGTCCGAAAAAAAAGTGCAAATGTCCATTCTTGCTGTAAGATTGATTTCTGTCAAATGATAGGGGACCCATTTTCCAGGTTTTGACGCCTTTCCAAGCTGTTGCTGATGATCGTGAACTGCTGAAGGGGTTTAATTAAGCTTCTGTTTCTTTGTATTTCTTCAACTGTTACAGCACAATCTTCATCAAGTGCAGCCAGCAGAAAGTCATTATTAAACTCAAGAGGAAGACCTGAACATGGCGCATCACTTAAGCTGTAGTAATCTTATTTGAACTTCTGAAACCACCTTTGACACCTTGAATGATACACTTTCTGTATTAAATTTTCGGACATTACTTATAGGATGATTTGATAGAAACTGTTAAGAGGCAGATTTAATCCAATAAAAAAGTTATTAGATCAAATAAATAGAAATGTGGTAGTGCTGTAGCCGATTGATACATTTAAATTTGTAAATATTGCGTGTTTAATCGTTTAGCTATATTGTGTTGCTGCAAGTTCAAAAGCTCCGGCATGGCCAGGTGGTTAAGGCACTCGAATCATAATCCGAGGGTCGAGGGTTCGAAAAGTCGTTCACACCAAACATACTTTCCCTTTCAGCCATGTGGGCTTTATAATGTAACAGTCAAATCCACTTTTCGTTGGTAAAAAAGTAGCCCAAGAGTTGGCGGTGGATAGTGATGACTAGCTCCCTTCCCTCTCGTCTTACACTGCTAAATTACGAACGGCTAGCGCAGATAGCTCTTGTGTCGCTTTGTGGGAAATTCAAAAACAAATAAGCAAGTTCAAAATAAACTTAGAAAAGAAAGTTAATGCAAGTTCAGTGAAACCGATCTTTCCTAATTAATATACTGTTAGTAATGTGTATAAAATAACAAGTAGCATTTTAAATATATATATATATATAGCTATGTATATTGTGTAACCGTTTTATCTATTAAAATTAAGATGTACCACACAACAATAGTTTGAGGTCTTCTCTCCTATTGCTTCGTGACATAAGTACCTAATCAATGGCACTCACTGAGAGAAACCCCACGTTGAGCGGGCTATTTACTTTACAGGTGCATCATTAACTGCTCAACTTTGTCATTAGAGGTGCTTTTCCCGTCATCAGTGGTATCTTTAATCAAGCCTAATTATCCTAGCATGTTGTTTGCATAAACTACTGTTTTTAAAAGTGCACTATTTTACTGTGTAATATTGATCTTTCCTTTAGCTAACGTTGAAGAATTCTGCACACCTTCCTTGACTGGATATTAAGTACTCGCTTTGCTGTTGTACTGTGTTGAAAAAGTTTCATTTATTCAAAGTTATTCTGAAAGTCATCAACCGCGCCTACAACTCAATGAACTGCCATTTTTAGGCAGTTTTACGACGTCTAGCGGCCATGATGTTGTTCAGAATTACCAGGAGAGGGCGAATAATGGGTTGTTTGCTATACATATCTAAATCTGTTCTCTAAACTTGAAGATTAATTGCTACTTCTCTTTGTTTTTGGGCATTTTACTTCTCACAACATTAAAATTAAGAGAAGAAGCTGGGTAGACATGTGTTGCTTTTTTATAGTGAGGATTAAGGAAAATAAGGGCCTCGGTAATTAAACTGATAATTTTATTTTTTTTTACGCTTTCTACAACCATGCCCACTTCACCTGTTATATCATTGTTAACAATAGATTATAACGAGCTAAATAAAAATGATAAATTACAATTAACATTATAGCAGCTGTTGTTCAAACAACTGACGATGTACATATGTATATAACGTCTCGATCAATACTGCTCTTACTGTTGTGTTTCAACCAGTCCGATGAGCCCTGGAATTAGGCGAAAGGCATCGTCGGTCCTGAGTGTTTGATGGATGTTTTAATGCAAACCTACCAAACTAACTATTTACGTTCCGACCACCGAGTGAATCGAACCCAGTATTTTAACGTAGTTAGCTAGAGACTTACTATTGCTAATTCACTGGGGATACGATACTATGTAGTTACCGTGTAGTTGAAGTTGTTGTTTTATTTTTTAAGTTCAAGCATAATTAGTTCTTTAGCATGAAATTCAATAACTGACGTGCCATTTTTAAAACTTTTATCCTTAAATGTGAGGCTGACTTCCAAATTGAGTAATGTGATCTCATCTCCTTTTGTGATTAGTAACCTGAAAGCAGTTTATGATATCTTCTAGTACTGCAAAAATAAGTTAATATAAACCTGCCTAATGAATTTCAACATTAATAAAATGTTATTTTATATTCTATTTCATTCAGTAACATACATAAACTAATTCAAAAATAAATAACATGAAACAAGTATTGGAATTGGAGGGAAATTGTAAATGCATTTTAATTGTTGTTTTAGATTTTGGGAGAGAGCATTGGTATATTTTTATAGGCATGCAATATTTTGAATTATGACATAAGAAATATAAGGAAAATAAATACATTTAAGTTGGCAATGAAGTTCTTAGCCTAACGAAAATGATTAAAATCGTATTTAACTGAAGATTTTATACCTTCACATATCTCTTAATTAGCCCTTCACGGATTTCAGATCAGAGATGTGTATATTAAATTAATTTCATCAAAAGGTATAAGAACAGACCAAGTTAGATGTGAAGAACCATGAAAACCCATTTACAAAGATTAAGACTGGAAGAAAAAGGAGAACAATCGGTTTGGGAGCTCGATTCGCAATCCGAGGGTCGCGGATTCGAATCCCCGTCATACCAAACATGCTCGCCCTTTAAGTCGTGGGAACGTTATAATGTGACGGTCAATCCCACTATTCGTTGGTAGACGTGTAGCCTAAGAAATGATGATGGGTGATGATGACTATTTGCCTTCACTCTAGTCTTACACTGCTAAACTAGAGACACCTAGCGCAGATCGCCCTCGTGTAGCTTTGTGCGAAATTAAAAAAAGCAAACAAACAAATAAACAAATCAAGGAAATGATTAAGAGTAATATGGTGAAATTTGGGCTTGCGCAAGCACTTGATACCAGTGAGACTTCTAAACCGATGCTGTGCCATGACGTCAAAGATGTTATATGACTTATTACTGTAAGTTTGCAAGAAATGCAAGTAAAAATATCTGTAGATATGATCGTTTAATTTTGGTGAGTTTCTTTTTAAACACAAAGCATTATAATAAATAGTCTGTCTATGGTTTACACACCGTAATTATTGAAACCTGAATTTTAACGTTATGAATTCACAGACATACCGATGCATCATCAGGGGATAAGCGATATTAAAAGGAGATTTGGAGTTTTAATATCTTATTTTTTCGATGTCGCTGTGTATCTATATTTATCGTAAGTAATACAATATTGGTGTTGTTAAATATGTAACTGTTATTTTTAAAGAATGTTTAAAACTCGTTAATTCTATTTTCAGGGTATTTTTTATTCTGTGTCATAACATTTTAACTGATCCAGGTGTCCCCTGTTTCAATTGGAATTTCAGTATAGGTCAGATCGACTGTTTTCCTTATGCTGTTTGTTTGGCTTAGTCTATGTGTATCCCGAGGTTACTGTTAGTTATGAGAAAATATTTTTTACGCTCTTTTGTCTTTCTTATTTTCTGTCTCGCGAAACATTTTCACCTTTCTTTGCTTTGATCTCTTATCTTTTCCTACTTTTGAAAAAAATGACTTCAATTTGTCACACAAACAAACACATGATTTGTGAATGTTGAGTGAGTATAGTTGGAACATTTTCATCGTGCTGAAGTGTAAACTTGTTTGTTTCAGAAATTTTCACACCAATACACGAAGGTATAGTTGTGAATAGTTGTCCTAAAATGTTGCAGTAAGAGAGTAGTAGAGAGAAGACAGTTTGTCAACAGCATACACAGTTAACTCTTAAGTTAATTTTTAACCGAATAATAGGATTCAAGAGTTACTCTTATAACGTACCCGCATCTCAAATTGCTTAAAGCATTCTTAGGACAAAGAGACACAAACAACAAACCTTCAAACTTAAATACCAGGATTTCCAACAGTTAAACAATGTCAAGCTCGTTTTTATTAATTTTATTTTGGTACGTTAACAATACCAAGCTTGGAGCGCACGTATAACCGATTCGATTTCATTTCTCATCAGGATGTGTACCAGCCTGCCTTCAAAACATTGGGTGTGATCAAATACATCAGTTGAAGGGACTTCGTCTCTTGATCCCAAAACTGTAATTAGATTTCAAATTAATAAAAAGCTGTAAACTAAAAGTTTGTACTTTAAAAAAAAATCGGAGATATTCTATACCGCAGCTAAAAACTAAAACTTATGCTTCAGTTTAAAGATTAAAAAAAAATCCTTTCAACAAAAAAACTAGTCCTATCGTGTTGCATAATCCTAATATTACCTTTTAGAACGAACGAAGATAAGAGTTATACATTCCATTATTTGAAATTAAATTAAAATACACTTTTGAGAACTAACACACACACACACACACATAATATATATTTATATATATACAAACATATGTCACTAAATCATGATATTCAACGTAGGCAACAGAGTACTGAAGTCACTGAAAAATTCTGATGATTTTTGTTTGGTGGATATAGATATTCTCCGAACTTTTTGTAGATGAATAAACAAACTGCTCATACATCAGGGCTGAAATATTTTCTGAAATTAAAAAGCGACTTGTAGATAGCTTTTAATCCATTTTAAGCCATCATGATTTTTGTCCGCATCATGTACAGTCTGTAAGCCAATGGTTGCTTTTAAGCTTTTTATTTTGAAACAGTAAGTTCATGATGTATATGCAATATATTTGATAATTGGAAACAGCTTTTATGCAATTATAATATAGAGGAGTAAAAGGCTATATACTTTGAAATCAATTTGTGCACCTTTATAGCTTGAAATTTATGTGCATCTTGAAAAATGCATTCACACACACAATACATTTTTGTCTTAGGTATAAAGGTAGCAGAGGGAACTAGTACTTAATTGTTCCGAGGAAAGGAGTAAATGTTGACTACATGGTCTGTTTCTAAGGTTTGACTTTGTTAAGTTAACTATTTAATTATCTCTTTCTCACGCCATGGACATAACAAGAGGTTAGTAGTTTTTTTGCTGATAAATTAAACGAAGAAGTTGTAGCGCCTTCTATTATAAGTTTGAGAACCATCTCAGCCTAAGCCTCCTAGCGAGCTTGAATAGTTTATGTGCATTTCAGCAAATATGTCATTGCTGAAAACCGGCCTTCTACGCTACATCATACCCTGGGCTCAGGAGCAGGGTTCTTTGACACAGCTGACACAGATTGACAAGCTAAGGAGTCATTTATAATGTCCATTAAAATTGTCTCGTTTTAGACTTATTAAATTAAAACAGTTTTTTTCCATATTTATTGCTTAATTATGTAGAAGTCACCAATAAAAGGCTTCATTATTTTTATTATTTCGCGTGTTTTGTTTACTTTAAAATTATACTTTAGGATGAAATATCTTACAGTCGATCAAAATTGAAATTCTGTATCACAAGTATGTCTCGCGCTAACTAGTAAGCGAGCTCATTGGGTGATTACTCAGTAATAAGGAGCGTGAGCAGGAATTTAAATATGATTGCTATGGGAAAGAGGGCATGGTAAGCACGCACACACACACATATGTGTTTTATAACTTTATATATACATTTATATACCACATGGATACACACATATAGATCACATTCAAAAAACAAACGTTACACGTAGTAAATTACAGTCCGTATGCTTATTGGTTTTTTTATTTGTTTTTAATTTTGCTCAAAGTTACACGAGAGATACCTGCGCTAGACGTCCCTAACGTAATAGTGTATTGTTTGTTTTTTGATTTTCGTGCAAAGCTACACAAGGGCTGTCTGCGCTAGCTATCCCTAACTTAACAGTGTAAGAGCAGAGGGAAGGCAGCTAGTCATCACCAACCATCGCCAACTCTTGGGCTACTCTTTTACCAACGAACAGTGGGACTGATCGTCACATTATAACACCCCACGGCTGAATGGGGGAGCATGTTTGGTGTGACGGGATTCGAACCCACAACTCTCAGATTACGAGTCGAACGCCTTAACACACTTGGCCATGGCGGGCCCTGTAGCAGTGTAAGACTAGAGGGAAGGCAACCAGTCATCAACACCCACCGCCAACTCTTGAGCTACTCTTTTACTAACGAATATTTGGATTAGCCATTATATATACCGTGCTCTAGCTGAAAAAGTGAGCCTGAGTCCCTCAGATTGGGAATCAAGCACCGTAAAAAAAATGGCTATGCTGTATTGTAAAGAGGTGAGAAAGTTTTATGTATCACATTACCTTGAATGTCTTACGACGTTTGCCCCCCAGCGGCTCAGCGGTATGTCTGCGGACTTACACGCTAAAATCCGGGTTTCGATACCCGTGGTGGGCAGAGCACAGATAGCCCATTGTGTAGCTTTGTGCTTAATTCAAAACAACAACAACTTACGACGTTTAAAACAAAGTGTCATGTTTTCGTGTACATTTCATCGCTTAATTTGAAATACACACAACTATGAAATTGTGTCTACAAGAAATATCACAATAAGCCAGTTAACAGTTTTATTCATATATTTCTCAACAAGTCTGATATGACAGTTACACATTAGAAATTCCATAAGTTATTTTACACTTGCATGAATATATTGTATTCGAACACCATTGGAGAATATGAAAGATGGTTCGGTATGGCCAAGCGTGCGACTCGTAATCCAAGGGTCACGGGTTCGAATTCCAGTCACACTAAACATGCTGGCCCTTTCATCCATGGGGGCGTTATAATGTGAGATCAATCTCACTATTCATTGGCAAAAGAGTAGCCTAAGAGTTGGCGGTGGGTTTTATTTCGTCTTACACTGCTAAATTAGGGGCGGCTAGCGCAGATAGCCCTTGAGTAGCTTTGCGCGAAATTCAAAACAATTGTCAATTGAATATAATAGGAATAACTATGTTATTGTAATGAAATGAATTAAACCCAACAAATAACATTCCATAAAAAACAACAAAATCCCTATTTTGACGTATTTGATCTAAGCAGAAAGAATAACATAAACAAAAGTAAAATAGAATAATATTAATTAATGAAAAAACGAATATAGACTATTTATAAAAGCGTTCCATTGTACCTGTTCAGAAATTGTCATCTAATAATGACAGGTAAACGTAGTGAAAAGTTAGTATTTAATTATTTTTTTTTATTTATATTAACTAGTTTATCTACAAATAAATACATCCATATATTTCTGCTTTAATAATTTAGTGTAAATTAGCTCTAAGCAAGTAAAAATAGTGTTGAAAAGTGAAGACAACAGAGGTCGTTTTAATTTTAATTTCAAAGAAAACTTTAGTTTCTGCATTTTTGAAGACATTCATTTAAAGTTTTAAACCCTATACAGTGTCAAGTTCAGAGTATATTTCGTTTAGGCTGGAAATAAACTTTAAAAATACATTTTCTTAAAAACTTAATTCCTAACCTAAAAATCATATTGTATGTAGACACAGAAAATTTTAAGATTGGTTTGTTTCTCAAGTATAGATCTGCACAAAGGGTTGGCTAGCTGCGCTCTGCCCACCATGAGATTCGAAACCAGGTTTTTAACGTTTTTTCTCAAAGATATACCGTGGTATCATTAATTGGGGGGAGATCATAACTTGAGGAAAATATAAGTCTATGGAAAACTGAAGAGTAGTGTATAAGTGCTAATTTTAAGTAACTGCGGAATTTGAGAGAGAGTGAGTGTAAGTTTTAGTTAACAACATTAATTTTAAAAAGCAGATAAAACCCTGGCGCTTTGGACGAGTCCAACTATCGGAATTACAATCGTTTTATCTTTAATACCAATATTTAAGTTTGTTTGAGCCTCAGCTGTATATTGTATATTGAACAGTTACAAATAATAAATTCATTATTCAATGTTAAGCCTGATATTTGCAAACTTTAAAAGAAGAGTGAAAGCCAACCTCATTTTATAATTACCTATAATCCCCTATCCAGGATAAAAATGTGTTTTTTCTTGTTTGAGCAACAACAAAAAACTCAGCTTCTTGTTGTTGCATTATACTTGATTGCTGACCCGAGTGAGCCGGCCACGGCTAGGTGGTTAGGGCGCTCGACTCGCAATCTGAGGGTCGTGGGTTCAAATCCCCCCACACCACTCATGCTTGGTCCTTCAGCCATGGGAGCGTCATTTTGAGACGGTAAATTCCACTATTCGTTGGCAAAAGAGTAGTCTAAGAGCTGGTGGGATTGGTGATGACTAGCTGCACTCCCTCTAGTCTTACACTGCAAAATTAGAGACGTCTAGCACAGATAGTCCTCGTATAGTTTTACGCGAAGTTCAAAAACAAATTGGGTGACTTGAGCAGTGGCGGTGCCACGGGTGGGGGAGAATGGGACATCAGCCTTCAAGAGTAGGTTCTGCTTCTCCACAGAAAAAGTTTGAAAAAATTGAACTACTAGCGAAGAAATAAATATGGAGCATGTTGCTTAAAATATGAAAGGATTTGTTCTTTATCGAGATTCGAATTTAGTTACTAGTTCACCTTGATAAAACGTTTGAGACAATAGTCCCTTTAAACACAAATAACATCTTCTGCCCACCAGGAGAAGGCTTTGCTCCAGTCTTACCCCCTTTCACCGAACCATTCAGAGTAACCTGGTACCACCACTGGACCTGAGATAGAAGGATTTCGAGCAGTGGTAGGAGTATTCGGTTAAGATATTAAATGAACCTTAGTGTTTTTATGTGTGATGCATTAATAGTGAAACTTGTCACTACAACTTTCTTTAGCTGTTGTTACACGTTAGATGACTTTTTGGTGACTAATAAAACTAAAAAAAAAGGTAATTGTTTCAATATTGAAGTGAGTTTTTTGTTTCTTTTGTGCTTTTATGTCAGAGATTCAGTACACTTTGAACGCACGTGACTTACATTCTGGTTTCATACAGAACAGACATCAACCTGCGTTCATTGTCCTGAAACTTGAAGGAAATTTTTATATATAACAGGCCGCGCTACGAATGAGAATAAATTTAGGGTCAAATGAAACTAATATGTCATTTGTATTTCTGTTCTTTCTCTGTAGTTCACAATTGAGCAGGAAGTTGTTCTAGCTAATTCACAAGACTGAAAGAGGTTATTAAGTGTTAAAAGTGATACTATTGTTGCAGTGGTCCACAGACGTATTTTCATTTCGATTTTTAGAGACAATATAAAACCTAACTACTAATCATGTGCAGATATATAAAAAACATTAAAGTTAACACAGTACGAGGTACTTACTGATTGTATCAATCTAGAAAAACATTAAAGTTAACACAGTACGAGGTACTTACTGATTGTATCAATCTAGAAAAACATTAAAGTTAACACAGTACGATGTACTTACTGATTGTATCAATCTAGAAAAATATTGAAATTAACACAGTACGAGGTACTTACTGATTGTATCAATCTAGAAAAACATTAAAGTTAACACAGTACGAGGTACTTACTGATTGTATCAATCTAGAAAAACATTAAAGTTAACACAGTACGAGGTACTTACTGATTGTATCAATCTAGAAAAATATTGAAATTAACACAGTACGAGGTACTTACTGATTGTATCAATCTAGAAAAATATTGAAGTTAGCACAGTACGAGGTACTTACTGATTGTATCAATCTAGAAAAATATTGAAGTTAGCACAGTACGAAGTACTTACTGATTGTATCAATCTAGAAAAACATTAAAGTTAACACAGTACGAGGTACTTACTGATTGTATCAATCTAGAAAAACATTAAAGTTAACACAGTACGAGGTACTTACTGATTGTATTAATCTAGAAAAATATTGAAGTCAACACAGTACGAGGTACTTACTGATTGTATCAATCTAGAAAAACATTAAAGTTAACACAGTACGAGGTACTTACTGATTGTATCAATCTAGAAAAATATTGAAGTTAACACAGTACGAGGTACTTACTGATTGTATCAATCTAGAAAAATATTGAAGTTAGCGAGGTATTGTTTTCACTTATATGTTAAAAAATAATATATCTATAAATATATTAGTATTTTTAAAAATTGTTTTCTTTGTTTGTTTTTATTTTAGCGTAAAACTATACAATATACTATCTGCACTCTACACTTTGACCCCAAAGGTAAATCGAACTATTAAGATCCTTTTCAATGAATAATTGCATTATGAACACAGACGGATGGTAACTCAGAAATTTGATCAGTTTATTTCTTTGTTTTGAATTTCGTGAGGGCTATCTGCGCTAGTCGTTCCTAATTTTGCAGTGTGAGATAAGAGGAAAGGTAGCTAGCTAGTCATCACCACTCACCGACAACTCTTGGGCTACTCTTTTACGAACGAATAATTGGATTGATCATCACATTACAATGCCCTCACTGCTGAAACAGCGAGCATGTTTGATGTGACGGGGATTCGATCCCGCGACCCTCAGATTACGAGTTGGACGCCCTAACAACCTGGCTATGCCCTGCCTAATTTGATCAGCGATATATAGTAACCGCAGTTAAGTTATTTAGCCTTTGACTGTGTTTATACACACATATATATATAAATTCAAACTCATAAATATATTTGTATCTGTTTTCTTAGGTATTTGCAATAATCATGTTTTTACTTTATATGTAATTATATTATATTAACACGCATTTTGTTTCTTAACATACAATAGTTAACAGAAGTTTGTAAACACAATAATGCAGTTATTACTACTGATAATTGTTTGTTTTTGAATTTCGCACAGAGCTACTCGAGGGCTATCTGCGCTAGCCGTCCCTAATTTAGCAGTGTAAGATTAGAGGGAAGGCAGCTAGTTATCACCATCCACCGCCAACTCTTGGACTACTCTTTTACCATTGAATAGTGGGTTTGACCGTTACATTATAAACCCCCACGACTGAAACGGCGAGTATGTTTGGTGTGACCGGGATTCGAACCTGCGACCCTCGGATTACGAATCGAACACCTTAACCCACCTAGCCATGCTGGGTCTACTTCTGAGAATAGACCTAAAAACAAGCTAAATTGTAATGAGCGTTTAGGATGTTGTTTATATTCTAAAATAAATAAATTAACTTTCCATGAAGTGTTTCTTGAAGTACTTTCATCAATTACTGATAGAAATAATAATAATGTTCTGCTCTTCTTCATACAAAGTAACATTGTTTATAGAATATCTCACCAAAATAAATTCCCCAACAATTCATGTTCTGTTTTGAACTCGTTCCAAGTACTATGTTCGTAAAGTGACCGCCATCTCAAGCAAAGACTTCAAGTCACGTACGTTATAGTTCCCTAACTAATAAACACTGGCTCAATAAACAATAGTTATATTCCGGGCGTGGCCCACCTGTTAGCGTGTCGGGCTACAGAGATCGAAACGTGACGTTAGTGGTCACGTTCCACAACTTTCAATAGCAGGCGCGTTGTAAGAACGACAGTTAGTTGTGTTATTTCATTTCAACTAGCCCTTATTACTATTTTTTTTTGTATTTTTACCAAAAAAGGAAAATTTAGATATATGCGATAATTTTCAAACTTCCAGGTGGTGAGCATTAATCAGCTGCTCCTGCTCTCCAGTGAACGTCTTCAATATAGATCCTACTGGTTCCGCGGTAAGCCTGAAAGCTTATCACGCAAAGAACTGTGTTTCGACAATCGTAGTGGGCAGAGCACAAAGCCCATTATATAGTTTTGTGCTAATAAGCAAACAAATTATCTTCTGTATTCACACCAAATTTTAAGAGCTCTATGAAAATCAAAATGACTGTTGTTGGTGTAATAATTAAACGTCGTTTTTATCAATAAACAAGGCCCAGCATGGCCAGGTGGGTTAAGGCGGTCAACTCATAGTTTGAGGGTCATGCGTTCGAATCCCCGTCGTACTAAACATGTTCGTCCTTTCAACCGTAAGGGCGTTATAATTTGTCGATCAATCTCACTATTCGTCGGTAAAAGAGTAGCCTAAGAGCTGGTAATGGGTGGTCATGACTAGCAGCCTTCCATCTAGTCTTACACTTTTAAATTAGGGACGGAGAGCGCAGATATCCCTTGTGGGGCTTTGCGCGAAATTAGAAAACAAAGAAACAGTTTTCTGTATTCACATTAAATTTTAAAAGCTCTATGAAAAACGAAAAGACTGATGTTAGTGTAATAAGTAAGTGTGGTTTTTATAAAAAAAAAAAATTGGATTTTACAGATATTTGTAGCTAAACTTCCAAACATTTGATAATATTTTTAAATTTCTTTGTTTCACTTTTGGATGCAGATTGGTGAAAAATTCTGTAGTCGAAGAATGGTTTAATCTTTTGCTAAAAATCCCCCAAAACATCCTTGTTGTTTCAGATCCTTCACGGGTCTCAAAGATAGTGTTTTATTAAGTCGATGTTTTAAAATATAGACATTAACTTTAAGAAATTGTTCTATCAAACATAAAATCTCAAAGATAGTGTTCTGTCAAAAATAATTCGTGACGTTAATGAAGATTTCCTGTATTGCTCTCATTAAGTAAAGATTTATCGTTGACAACAGTAGATAAAATTATAGAAATGTCATGAATATTAGCTTGTATCATTTATTAGTACCTAAGATAAATCTACAACAACCTTATGGCTAATGAGACTATTGCTTTTCTTACCACTTAAGGGAAGCAGTCTATTTATTATTCTGACAACAAAGTATGTGATTTGGCGTGTTCCGCATATTGAACACGAAAGCACTCGCCTTTTGTGCTGTAGTCTGTTGTTTCCTTCCAAAATGATTAATACGTGCAAATAAAATCAGCTGATGTTT
Organism: Carcinoscorpius rotundicauda; assembly: GCA_011833715.1. NCBI lineage: Eukaryota > Metazoa > Arthropoda > Merostomata > Xiphosura > Limulidae > Carcinoscorpius > Carcinoscorpius rotundicauda. The sequence continues at coordinate 163,037,619 of CM022391.1, read as the reverse complement.
ATTTGTTGAAAAATATGAGTTCTGTGGTGACGTGCTTTATTTATAGGTTTATTTCATTTTAAATTTGTTAAGAAGTTTTATACATATGTTATTCTCTGTTTAATTTATCGGGTACGAGCTACATTGAAAATTAATTTCATGTACGTTTCATAACCAGAACTAATGCAGGAAGATGCCAATTAAAAACACATTTATATCTTTCTGAGTTAACATTTACTGACAACAGAATTAAATATGTAACAACTCTGCATATCATATTACCAGGGCTGACGAGAGAGAGGTCAAGAACACAGCTGCCCTGGGTCCCGGTATTCGGGTATTTTATTTGTATAAGTAAGATCAGCCCCCAGTGGCTAAAATTCGAGTTTTGATACCCAGAATGGGCAGAGCACAGATAGCCCTTTGTGTGGCTTTATGTTTAATTCAAAACAACAACAAGTAAGATCAAGGCATCATTAATAATTAAAATAATAGTTTTGATAATATTTGTGCTTTTTTTGGTTTAGAACTGTAATAAACTAGTAAAACATCTTTACACCTATTTTCATTCCTTTTTAAACTCTGTTGTGTTTGTATTCCTTTCCAAACAGAGACTTGATACACAGAGATGAACGAAACAAGATATTGTATTACAATCAAACATTTTTAACGCATTATATGTATAATGACACTCTTAAACATTATTTAATTTCAATACTTATGGTTGTTGTTGTTGAATTAAGCACGAAGCTACACAATGGGCTATTTGTGCTCTGCCCACCACGAGTATCGAAACCCGAATTTTAGCATGCAAGTCCGCAGACATACCGCTGAGCCACTGGGGGGTCAATACTTATAGGCCTAACCTGAGTTATAATAGTCACTGTTTTTTTCATGAATTCATGAAGAAACAGTAACCACTTTATGATTCATGAAGAAATTTTACCTAAATTTCTTTCATGAAAAATCACCAAAAGTCAATAGATAGAATGAAAGAAGAGCCCAATGATATTACTGACCCTGTGGCCTGAGCTGGATCTCGACGAACTTCTATATTAATATTATAAACAAATGATACTTTTAATCCACTTTTTGGAAATATAAAATTATTCCGTTTACAGAATAACCATTCCTAGTATTTAATCCGTTTCTTCTGTGTGTTTTTACACACTTATAATTAACACATGTGAAGGAGGTCTTAGTTTTTCAACACGAATTTAAACAACATTGTTATTTGTGTACATTCACAAACAAGGCCCGATCTAGCTGTTTTAGTAACTATGTTCATTCTGTGAGTTTTATTAAGTAATTTAAAAATATCTAGAACACTTATGACAATTGGAGGATACGATATATTATCTATAAGAAAGGCTAGTTTGGAGAGCAGGTGCACTTATAGATATTCCATTTGCACTTTAATGTAGATTGATAGATCACTTAGTTATTACACTCTTTACACGCTTTTAATATGTTGAAACCAGATGAGCATAACTTGTGTTTTTTGTTTATTTAGGGTAGCACTGCGATTCACGAGAATCTCGTTTGATTTTTTGTTGTTGTTAAACGAGTACAAGGTTGTATTATGTGTAATGTATTCACTGTTGTACATTTATTTCAGTGCCTTTGCTTGTTTCTGACCTATATTATTGGCTGTGTATTGCGTGAATCCCACCTGTTCTCGAAACCTGAAGAGAATTTTTAGAAGTGAAAAGCAACAATATATGTTTAGGAAAACGAACTACGATATTGTTGCTAAAAAAATCGCGTGATTCCTATAAATGAAGCTAGCCGAGAGACGGTGGAGATGTTATTAACTAGATACAGTTAGTACCTTATAGGACTAGGAAGCTATAATTTTGATTAACATCTATTAATCAGAAATCTACAGATTTTTATAAGAAACATTACAGATTAAAAATATTACAAACCGTTTAACTTCAGTGAACTATTTCGAATGATATTATTTCTAATTGGACATTATACCTTCGCAGGAATAAGTAAACTTTGTAAGGGTGTGAGTCTAGCCAAGAAAGACATCGTTAGCTTAATCGAGGTGCACAATAATGAAATCAAAATTAATTTGCCCGTCGTGGACCTGGATCATCGATAAAATATTCTGTTCTAGACGTGACGTAAAACTCAGTATTGTTTGTAATTTTGTAAATCTCTTGTATATAAACCATCATTTGTCATAACTACTAGTAATAACCGTTATTATAAATTATATTATTTTTGTGTTTGTATATTAAAATACATTTATGTTAAAAACGGAAATTATGTGTTTCAATCTTGTTGACAAATAGCATAATTTTTTATGCATTAACATATTATTAACTTCTAAATTCAAAATAAAATTTCCAGTTATTTGAAATGGTAACACGTTAACATACGTATCATAATAAACAGGAGACTCGTCAAAAAATACATAACAGTCACTTAATAAATTGGGGCTTGTATCCCAGATCTGAATCAGAGACAAAAATCGAAATAGATTAAATTTCAAATCATAATATGATTTCTGTTTATCAGTACCTTCACAATATGATCATGACTGATTATTAAGGTTTTCATTGAATCATCCTCTCTCGAACAACTAGAAAGGTATGAGAAAAGTTAATTGGTTGAGAATACCAAACTTTTAGAATTACAGTTTACAAATCAGTGAGAAGAATGAATTAAAACATTTATTGTTGAAATAATAGTTGATGATAATTTGTTGTCTGAAGAAGCATTAGAGAATTTTTTAGTGTGTTCACTGATCAATCAGAGTTGAGTGAATAAGATAAATTAGAAATTTAGTTAAAACTCGAGCAAATCGAGTTTGAAGAAGCCTGTATTAATGTCAAAAAAAGAAAGAGAAAGCCCACATCAAAACCCAGAAAGAAAAAGTTCGTCTTGAAGCCAAAATGGAAATTAAACTCTACTCTGAACAATCAAGGCAAAAAACAGCTTTAAACTCAATTTATGTATTAAAGTACAACCATTCAATGAAAATAAACTTGATAAATATTTTTTAAAAGTTGCCCAAACCATGGAGTGGCACACAGAAAAATGGTCATTATTTTTATTACAGAGTGTTTTGACTCTGTAATTTTATGCTGCTCTGTATCTGGAAGATTTTACTGATTATGATAAGGTGAAAGTGGCTATTCTCAAAGCATACTAGTCAGTACTGGAAGCTTATCGTCAAACGTTTTGGGGTTATCGCAAGTAAGATAGCCAAACTTTTATGGAAATCGTCCACAAAAAAAAAGGTTTATTTTGAATGATGGTGTAATTCTATTCATACAGGCAATTTCGCAAATTTAGAAAATTATCTCTAACTGACGAATTCAAACACTATACAAGTGACGATCTCAAAACTTATTTGGATGAAAATAAAGTTGAAACACTACCGAAAGCAGTTTCTTTTGCTGATGATTACACTTTAACACATAAAAACATTTTTCATAAAAGGAAATTCTTGCCATCTGAGCAAAATTCAATATCAGTCCAATTTATTAAAGTTGAGAATTCTTTAAAAAAATCCATCTCCCATGGCTCGTAATCTTCAGACAATCATGATAAAACTTTATCAAAATTATTAAAGCTCACCAAATGTACCGGCTTTGGAGAACAGGGCTGTAATTTATTAAATTGTTATTTCAAAAGCATATCATTCGTAAATATTGAAAGTTACCTATGAACTTCCCATTGGAGCACATTTAGGACTAAACAAGATGAATAAAAAATTATGAGATACTTCTTTTGGACACAAATTAAGCAAGATGTTCCTTACTCTTATAAAACTTGTCATACGTGTCAGTTGGCTGGAAAGCATGTAAGAAAATTTATGTTAATCCTTTAAAATTTATCTCAGGGTTTAAAGAACATCTTAATCATGTAATAATTGATTATTTAGCCCAAAAACTAACATTTATGTTTAAGCACTTCCACGTGTTCTGCAATTTTATTATCATAAGATTATTCGTATTGTGTTATATATTGTCTCAGATAAAACACTTAAGATATTTGGTCACTGCATTTAAAAATGAGTCAAATGGCCAAACATGTTACCAAATTAATATTTTTAACAGCCTCCTAAGGCTATGTGGATATTCAAGTTTAATTCGTTTTCTGGGTAATATTTTGATTTGGTAAATAAACTGTATTTCGATATATGTTGTACAGGTATGCATACAGTATTCCCAGTAATTCACAAGTTTTGATTTTGAAAACACATTAAATTTACACAGTTTTATGTTTTCATACAAAGTTTTAATATTTGTCATAAATTAGGAATCGGTTCCCATTCATGAATTGTATTATTTTCTCCCGTACGAACGTGAAGCGAAAAAATGACTTGCCCAATTGCGTTTTCTCCATCTGTGTGCTATCCTACAAATTAAACACAATATATCCATACTATTTACATACAATCATTAAAAAGGGTATTTCTAGTCACCTTATATTAAGGTTTTTAATGCCAACAGTATTTGTGAATGAAATACCAAGTGAGAAGATAAATCAAATAAAATGGTTATTTGTAGCAGAAATAAAGAAGGAAAAGAAAAAAACAAGCTACTGGAGTATTTTCCACTTTTTTAAAATTTACCCACGATGTATATCGACTCGCAATCTGAGAGTTGCGGGTTCGAATCTCTGTCATAAACACGTTCGCTCTTTTAGTCATGAGGGCGTCATAATGTTACAGCCCATTCTAGTATTAATGAAAGAACAACCCAAGAGTTGGTTGTGGCTAGTGTGACTAAATATCTTTTCTCTAGTGTATCAGTATTACATTAGAGATGGTTAACTTTGCGCCGAAGTCAAACCAAACATCACTATGTATAAATTGTGTATGCTAATTACTATTCTGCAGAGTCAAAAATGGAAAATTTCAATTTTTATCCTGAGCACTACGCATCTCTAGGCTAGAACTGTAAAATTTTATTTATCAGCTTTTTTTTTTTCTGGAACCACGCGAAAAATTATTGTAGTATTATTTTTAGGGGTATGAATGTAAAAAAAGATAATTCAATGAATGTACTTTTAAAAAGTTTAATTGTCAAAATATAAAATATATTTTAAAAAGGTTTTCAAAATCACCCATATTTCGTTATTATTCGCCAGTAAGAGAACTAGCTACAAAATATAATAAGCACATCAATGTGCAGTAGTAAGCCCTGAACTGTGAGAATATATCACCAGCACCTAGTAATCATGGCCAGAGGGTCCTTACTGTCTCTCTTGCACAGAATTTATGTTATATACTACTTCTAGTGGCAGCTCTTGCCCAAATAAATATTGGAATTCGATCTTCTCATAACACATCTATTGCCCCAGAACTCGGAACGCGTTTTGGTAGCAAGAGGATGCAAACAATAAATTATTGTATTTACACGGTGAGTATACTCTATCTTCTACTTCCATTCTGCGTCTGGAATTTGTGTAAAAATGATGCTATTCTCTACCTTTATTTTCAATGACTCAACGTGCATTTATTTGTAACCAAAACTTGAAAGAACACGTAAAATGGAATTATGAAGTAGAGGTAATATATTGTATTTTTTGTTTGTTAGTTTGTTTTGGAATTTCGCACAAAGCTACTCGAGAGCTATCTGTGCTAGCCGTCCCTAATTTAGTAGTGTAACACTAGAGGGAAGGCAGCTAGTCATCACCACCCACCGCCAACTCTTGGGCTACTCTTTACCAACGAATAGTGGGATTGACCGTCACATTATAACGCCCCCACGGCTGGGAGGGCGAGCATGTTTAGCGGGACTGGGATGCAAACCCGCGATCCTCAGATTACGAGCGCATGCCTTAACGCGCTCGGCCATGCCGGGCCAATATATTGTATAAGGCAACGTTAACTTACTTTGACGAGAAGATATAAACAGCCATTGAATAATTAATAATACGTTATAAATAATATTTGTGATCAGAATATTAATTAAGAATAAACGCGTATCTTTATATATAATAAAACAATAGTGCAGATCTTATAATATATTAATTTTTAACTTCACTTTCAATGAACGTATCATTTGACAAGAAGCTATAACATATTTCACAAACTAGGAAATAACTTAAATGCGAGTGAAACAGCTCTTAATGTCTGGAACGCTATCAAGTACCACTTGGCCGTGACTTTCAGTTTTAAATAAGTGGTGTGTTAAGAATCAAATAAGGTCGTTTTTACGATAACAAGTTAAAAACAACCAATACAACGTGTTTTTCTTTGTTTACTTGAATTACTTCAAAAGAACAATTACTGAGAAATGCATTATCATGTTTTCTTTAGCTTAATGAAAGCACTGAAAACTACGTAGGTGCAAGTTTTCACGCTACCCAGATATCCTCTTTTCATTAAGTATTTGCACGTGCTTTTAATACTTATTATTTTTGGATGAAAAAAATAACTTCGAGTTCATGCATAAAAGCATGAAGGAATCCCAAGAAAACCAGTGCTTTAAGATAAAAAGGAAGAACTCATGTATACATAAAAACAAGCGTATTACTCTCAAAACACCAAAGATTAACTGATTGTTCAGTTACAGAGATATGCGTTAATTCCGAATGCCCCCTATGAGCAAGTTACTGGAATTTGAATTGAGTTGTTTCTTTTTAAGTTTTGTATAGAGAAGAAATAAAATTAAAAACAGAAATATTAAGTGGCTTATATCTTATTTCTGAGAATGGATAAAAAGTCGCGTTTGAACCGAATTGTAAAAAAGTAAAGTAAGAACGTTGTTGTAAAAAACGTAATAGTCCTCGCCGACTTACGAGTTGAGATGTGAAAATGCATTAGTACAGTTAACATAATCAAATATTACGACTAATTTCATTTTAGGAGTTTAAACCTGACAGAAACTCTCCGTTGTGTATTTTGGTTTTCAAAGACACGTTTCAATTTAATAAAGGCACAAAAATCAACTGGAATTGTATTGACCACTATGTGGTCGAATGTGATTTCTGTGGTTCCACCTTCCTTGACCAGTTTGTAATTAAAACACATGAATGAAAGCTAGAAACTTGTACTTTTCGGTCTGTGAATCCTTTTAAACTTCGAATCGTTGTTTATTTTGTTGCTAAAAATATTATAAATATAAATTCAGTTTTATTCGTCGCAATAACTTCGTGAATCGGAAGTTCTCCGTAATATACTATAATATCAGCACTATTTTTAACTCCTCAGGCTTAGAATAATCTGATTACTGATAATACAGATATTTCAGTGGTAATATAAGGTATACACTTTCAAAGGTAGATATGACAAGCATATAGCTAACAAATAACGAGAAGTGGGCAAGAGGATGTATGTACTGCTAGTCACTAAACATCTTGGTAAGATTAGTGGAAGTGCTGCGGGCTAATTCTTATATTTGTATCTTTTTTCAGCACTAGTGATCGTTTAAAGTCGTCAACATAACCATGACACACATTCCAAAAGTCTATCAACATGTTTCTAATACATTTATCAGAAACTTATTAATAATTTTACAGAAGTCATTGTCAGATAGTATACCAACATTTTTAGTGTGAAACCAATCTCACACTTGCAGCTATTAGTTTTTGTTTGTTTGTTTTTGAATTTTGCACAAAGCCACACGAGGGCTGTCTGCGCTAGCCGTCCCTAATTTAGCAATGTAAAACTAGAGAGAAGGCAGATTGTCATCACCACCTACCGCCGACTCTTGGGCTACTCTTTTAACAACGAATAGTGGGATTGACCGTGGAATTATAACACCCCCACTTAAACTATCGACATCGTTATTATTTTAAACAGGGCACTTTATCATTAGCCGTAGTCCCTAACACCATCAAATTTTTGACTTCATCAATACTAACATCATCTCTGTTGTTAAATTCGCATCTCAAATAAACATGAAATTTCAATAATAATAAATAAAAAGTTTAAAAGTATATTAGTACCGTATAAATGATCAAAAACAAGCGTAAGGCTTTAAAGTGTCGATACACAAAAGCATAAATAGAGTTCAACATTGTTTAAAAGGAGAAAATTAAAACTATGTATACATTTATACAAATCATGCATACATGAAAGCAGAAAAATACCAGAAATCTATGAACACTGTGAAATATTTTTACTCGACTCTTCTTCCCCTCATCATTGTTACTTTCTGTATTTTTGGCAAATACTATAGAAAACTAAAATATTGTTCAAATTCCACCTGTCTATAAGTCCGACCAGCCTTGTTGAGTAAATACATATTGGTTAACCACTGTGTATATTAGTTTTGATGAGAGCTTTAAAGAAAGGAACAATTAAAAACAATTTTTTTGTATACACTGCGTTCTGCGGTCCGTGGCTGGAACAGCGGTAAATCTACAGATTTACAACGAAGTGGATTTGGAATAAGAAAATACACGTCCAAAATACGTGTACTATGAATAATTTCAATTCAATACATTTAGAAATCTAATTTATGTTATAATACACCAGCGGTGTTGAGATTTGGTGAGAAAGTATTATTAGGACAGTTTTCCCATTTTTTCCTAATTGGTTCTTTCTCTTATTATTTATTAACCAGATGCATGTAATAGAGAAATGTACTATAATCATATTTATTTGAACGGACCTAACAAAAGGAAGGTCTATAATATATAAATTTAAAAAAAGAGTGTCAATGTTAGTTCATGGTTCAAGTTGTAACACTAACGTATTTTGTATAGCAGCTTTTCTAATAGTAGAAACGGGACCTGGCATGGCCTAGCGCGTTAAGGCGTGCGCTTCGTAATCTGAGGGTTGCGTGTTCGCGCCAAACAGCCGTGGAGGCGTTATAATGTGACGGTCAATCCCACTATTCGTTAGTAAGAGAGTAGCCCAAGAGTTGACGGTGGGTGGTGACGACTAGTTGCCTTCCCTCTAGTCTTGTACTGTTAAAGTAAGGATGGCTAGCACAGATAGCCCTCGAGTAGCTTTGTGCGAATTTCCAAAAACAAACAAACAAACAAACAATAGTAAAAACAGTATTTCAAAACTTTGGCATTCTTTGTATTATTCAGAGATTAGTTTTCTTTAAGTATAGAAATTTGTTCTCGTCGGCATGATATGGATTGTTGTATTATCTCACCTAAGCTGCCTTCCGTTAGTACTGCGGTAAGTCTACGGATTTACAACGCTAAAATCAGGAGTTCGATTTCCCTCGGTGGGCTCATCAGATAGCCTTATGCAGATTTACTATAAGAAGAACTCAGAAACGCACTCATCTAAGCTATGCCTACAAATTATAGATCCAGTTTATGTTTACAGACAGTGGATTCAATATCCAACTAGATCGACTTAATTTTAAAGGTGGTCCCTTTCCCATAACTTAAAGATCCCTGTCCGATTTGTGGAGTTGCAGACACTACATCAAAACATTTCACCTTCATGTTTTATGTTTTTTGTGTAATTAGGTCGCGTCACATCCGTTTCAAACTCGGATGTTGTCTTGATATCCTGGTTATTGGTCACCACTGTGTTTCCGGTGGTGCATGTACGACGATGGACTCAATACATCCTTTTAAATATAGAAATCGATATGAATAAATCGCTGAGAATATGAGTTAACATAAAGAGTCGTATACCAAAATGATGACAAATATTTCAACCTGAATATCCTATGTACCAAATTATTGTCACCCAAAATAAGATTTTAAATGACACGTTATTAATAGTTACTTACAATATTAAAAGCCAGATGTTCCTATTAAAAATAATTTGATATTTTTAATCTGAAGAAAATCGAATCGACTAAATGCTGTGATTGAGACTTTGCAGGTCCAGACATAATTATTCCTTATTTAGAAACGTTGACTAAATTTAGGGCAACGGCTTTCACAGCTATTTAAAAAAAATAGTATTTGCTGTCATGGTTATAACATTCTAACTGAAAGTGACGAACATGTTTAGTGGCATATCGCATTTCAAACCTTGTACCTTCGGTTCGTAGTCTAACATGGTTTGAACTAGATGACACCTGGTACATGTGAAATGCAATATTCTACTGTAACTTGCAAAATGTACATTAACCTCTGTGGTCAATTGTCCATAAGTGAAACTGTAAGTGTCAGTTAAAACTACACGGAGACGTATAAAAATCCATATCAATCATTAAAATAAGTTAAGTATTTTAACATTTTCTTCATGTGAGGTTTGCAGGTGACAGAGAGGATATGAAGAAACATCGACCGACAGCTGTTATTTTTATGTTTCTTCAGAACTTAGTAACAAATAACATTGTCTACTTTTCGACTTTTCTACATTTAATTTTAAACCAAACAACTAAACGTGTCAGTAGTTTAAGATTGGAAAGCCATTTTATTTGAGATGCATCGATTATTCATAATTATTAGCTGATATGCATGTTTAAATAAAATATTTTCATCAAACAGAAAGGTAAGAAAGATGGCGTTAAGTGAAAATTCAATAACGTATAGACTTATCTGTTTATTTATTATTAAACATAGAGTAATATAATGAGCTATCTGTGCTTACCCACCGCTGATGTCGAAACACCATTCTTAGCCGCACCATTGAAAGGGATTCTTGTAAATTGACAATTGTAGTTCTAAAACTACATAAATTACAACTTATTAATTGAAAAAAACGATGCGAAATCAATAAAAACATGTTATCCTTAAGTTATATCCTTTCTTTGAAACCTGTAATTTAAATCAATTTCCAGTAAGCTCCCTGTATTTTTTTAAAAAAACAAAAACGTCATTTGAGGAACACACGTTTGTGCTATTCTAACATTTATTTGTTTTCAAATTCATAACACATCTCATTTTTAATCTGTGGATAGTGTATAAGCACACATTTTTCATACTTGTTAATTTCCAAAATTTTAGATATAAATTATTAAACATAGTTTAAACATTTTTATTTAACTTATAACATTGACCTTTGAAAAACTCCCCTCCTTGTAACTCAGCACTAAGCTTAATAAATAAACATTCGTGTTGTGAATTTCGTGCAAACCTACACGAAGGATATCTGCGCTAGCTGTCCGTAATTTAGCAGTGTAAGACTAGAGGGAAGACAGTTAGTCATCACCACCCACATCCAACTCGTGGGCTACTCTTTCACCAACTAATACTGGGATTGACCATCACATTATAACGCCTCCACTGCTGAAAAGGCGACGTTGTTTGGTGTGATTTGTTTTGGATTCAAACCAACAATCCTCGAAGTACGAGTCGAGTGTCTTAACTACCAAGGCATGTCGGGCATGAACAGTTAATATTTAAAAAACTATTTAATTTTGAAGGCTAAATTCAAGGGAAGTCCAGTTCAAAGATTAAGCTTAAAGGCTGGTTGATAACGAAACTCAAAGCGTAGAAACTACGACATGCAACTGTAACCTTAAACAAAAATAAATAGATATTTGAAAAGATATAGCTTTACTCCTTAGCAGAAGTACTATTTTAACTATATTAATTTAACTACTTTGAAAGCTCATTTGGCGTTGTTAATGTGTGTATGTGTTAAGAGATACCAAATTATAAACATAATTGTCAAACAAAAAGTGATAAGACAATTTGAGTCCCCTGGTAGAACAGCGGGAAATCAGTGGTTTTATTCCCTTGGCAGACAGAGTTCAGCTAGACCCTTGTTTGCCTTTTAGCTGAAACAAAACTTGCATTAGAATAAAAAGCGTAAAAGATTTCTGAAATATTCGTATATTACTGGAAATAAAATATTAGTTAGTAATCGCATAAAATTACATAATATTTTATGTTTGGTATTTTGGCTATTTTTTTTCTTGAGCCTGAAAACAACGTTTACTAGAATTTGTTCCTTGTGAAATCTTTCTGTTCTACCCAGTTTTTCATTAGGATATTTAAATTAGATAACCATCTGTTAGACTTCACAATGTATTCTTTACCTTAATCCATTAGCCCCTTTTGTTCTTCACTAGATGGCGCGAATTAGTCCTTTATGCCCATCTTATCATCTCAAATCATCTGGTGGTTTAGATATTATTCTATCTGAAGAGATTGTTTTGGTTCTTACTCCACGTAGCTAACGGTTTCAGCGGTAGAATAAAGTCTGAATTATAATTAGGTATGTTACGCACATAATAATATGTTGAAAACATATATATTCTATTTTATATGGCATAGGTGGAATATCAAACGTGATTGCTTTAGCATCACATTTCTTTTTCTTCTGCTATAATCTACTGTTATTGGTAAGTCTAAATTAAAAGGATTTAGGCAATATTATTATTAGTTTATTATTGTGCTTGGTTTTATTTATGACTTGTTCATGGAGTTTGCGAAGAAAATTTAAAATGTTCCGTTTCATTCCAAAATGTCTAAATGTGTCTTATAAACGAATGCAATGCCTCCACTAGTAACTTAGTGGCACGTATGAAGGTTTAAAACACCAATAACCGGGTTTCGATACCCCTGGTAGGCACAAAAAAGACAGCTCATTGTGTATCTTTGCGCTTAACAATAAAACCAACCAATCAAAATTTACACAATAGTTCGAAAGCAATGCAAATATAAGTCTTTCTATTTTAATTACGCTCCTCTTATCTTTATCTCTTAAGCTTATTGGTCATGGCATTTCGTTGTAATGAGATTAGTTGTTTTGTGTATGGTTTAAATCGGCCAAGTGAGATGCACGATTTTTGTAGTTTTTTTGGAGAGCAGTGGGTTTACGTAATGTTTAAATTAGAGAAGTGAAATGTACGTTGTTATTATTATTTTAGGGGGTAGAGATATTGCTCTCTAGCTTATTGCCGAATTTCGCTCAAAGCTACACGAAGGCTGTCTGCGTCTAATCGTTCCTAATTTGGGTTTGAAGACAAGAGAGATGTTTGTTTTTAGTGCAAAGTTAAACAATGGTGCTGAGTACACTTTATCTACTGTAAGGAATCGAATCCTGGATTTTAACATTGTGAGCCAGGAGACTTACCTTTGACTCAACAAAATACAGGACTAGATGGAATGTAACTAATCAAGAGTACCCTCCACCAACATTTTGAGTACTCTTTTTTAACTGTATCATGGGTATTGATGGTCTCCCTTAAAACGCATTCACGGTTAAAAAGTGTAGAGTATTTTATTCTTTTTATTGGCAACAACGATCACGAATACGGATCAGAAATTTTACAGTCAGTGTACTAACTATCAGGCTACCTTCGGCTCTGACTTCTTGTCATCATAAAATGTATGATGTATATATATGCATACATATTAGAGGTATTCCTAGTGTCTATTACACCTTTTTCCTCATGTTAAATACATTTATTAAGGAAAATTTTAACGTCTTTGCCTTGAGAATAGTAATAGTCCACAATATTAGCGCAAAAGAGAGCCACCCAAGGAAACACTCCTTAAAATGTTGAAGCCCCTGTGTGACAGCATGTATCCATCGATAAATTACGCTAAGATACAAGCAAATAAATTGCATCTTTATCCTACCTAGCCTAACTAACAAATAATGCATATCACACGGGTATCGTTTATTCAAAAATTACATGATTTAAAACGATTTATTTGCTTTCTATTTACTTGGTGTGCTTTACGAGAAAATCCCGCTTGAGTGAAGTTACGTGTTTTCTTTCTCTGTTAATAAAAATTACTCGTCTCTCATTATAAGCTTCCAGATCTGAGTCAAATACTGCAGTATTACTGTCGTAATCTATATTTTCCATGATTAAACAATAGCTACTTGCGAAAATGTCGTTAAAGGTATTTGATAACTTACTCAGAAATAGCCATGAAACTTCTTTATTCTGAATTTTGGAAATAAAAAATGAGATTACAAGTACGTGTCTGTGTTTAATAACATGAACCTACTATCAAGTCTTACGTATTAACAAAATATTATAATGATGGGGCGATATTTTTTCATTTCTTGACTTATTATTGACTGTGGAACCTTTTCCACGCAAGACGAATTTTCTAATAACTGAAATAGAGGATTAACCCACTTGTTAACCTTTATTAAGCCAAATACTACTATAAGAGATATCCATAGGATATTGGATGATACTTGTGTTGAAAGATTTGCTTGTCGTTATTTGAATAAAGATTTCATTAATTTGCAGTTGTGAAGTCAGTGTTAACTGTTTTTTAATTATAATATTTATCATTTTTATATCATTATTTATCATGTGTCAATGTGTTCTTAAATCTACATTAAAGGGCTTTAATTATGTATGAATTATCTTTGTAAAAGGACTGTGTTTACGTGTTTATATGGATGAGAAAAGGTTATATTACGCCTTGACTAGGGTTGTGTATAGATTTTACTGCTTTTTTTTACTTGGAATAACTTGTCAGCTTGAGGAAAACACTGAAATAGAGGGCAGGGTTAGTGTGGTGTATGAAAATCTCATGAATGTTTTAGCCTCTTTATTTTAATACATCATTTTTTGAAATCAGTTACTTATTTTCCGATCTATGCGCTTTTCACATACAATGTAGTAAAGAAACTTATTAACTTGTTTTTTGTTATATTTAATGTTCCTTCGTCGTTCTCTGGAGATAATATTTATTGTATCCGTAATAATGCGCATTCTGCAAAAATATAGATAGGAAATTTTTCTATAGTAGATTAAGCAATATTTCGAAGTTACACGCTCCCATATGAGAGGGTAGCACTAGGTGTAATTGCACTGGATAAACTGACATTATCAGAGAAAGTCAGTTTGGAGAGAAATTATTTCATCTCAAGCAAAAGCGACAGTCCAACATATATGTGAGCATACACACGCACTGTGTTCGTATTATAAATAAGAATTGTTCCTTGTGTTAACATTGTATTCAGTTTTTCTATTTCACTATCGTAAATTCACTAAGTGTTAGAAAACTCAGAATCTCCTGTTATTCTGCGGACCTATTCCATTGGTTTCAAGCTAATCAATGTGACCTGAATATACTATACTATTAAACATCCCACAGTATTGAGCATGTTTATAGACATTAAGTGTAATCAGTTAACTGAAGTAACTAAGTGACCTTGCTCGCTATGTTGAAAATTACCACAACAAGAAAACAAACTGATAAATAATTTAGGTGACCGCAGTTGTAACTTTTCTTTTCCTTATGCCATGTCAAGAAAGAAGCAACACAAACAAGCATCTTCTTGATGGAAAATGGTTCAAGGAAAATGTGTCTTTCACCTTGAGATATATGTTGTTTGCATATGTGGATAAAATCTAAACTTTTTTTTTCCTGTAAATATAATGAAACAGAATATATCTCTACATATTTTTTATAATAATCCTGAAACGTTACAAAATTAAATGTCTTCTGATATAGATCCAAGGCTATAGGAGTATTTGAAGATGTATTCATAGTTTTTTACTATCTTTATGATTAAAACATGATCGTGATGTGCTTGTTTTGTTCTGATTAAACAATGATACAACTTTGATCTTAGTTTATAGCTTTATGTTATTTTCTCAACCGATATTTGTTTTCCTGCAATAAGTTTGTATGTTCAAAAACAATGTGACTTTGCTATAAGAAAACACAAACTCGATATGTGTGTGTGTGTATGTATGTATGTATGTTTATGAATTTTGTATAAAAATTTTGAACATAGTAAATTAAAAGAGACGTTGATAACGAACTGGGTATAAATAATGTACCCAAAAATGCCCATCTTGTTTCAAGAGTAAAAAAACAAAACAAAAAGGTACGAGTTATGAATGTTTTTATTTTTTGCTTTTAAAGTTCATAAGTTATGCTCTGTTGTACCCTACAGAGTGCATAATAATTTTCTCATGATTCATGGCACGTGTACGTTTTACTGGCGTCACGAAAGTACGAAGTACAACGTTAAGCATCCCTTACGTGACGTCATTTTACTGTCTACTGATGGACTGACAGACAACTCGATACTGTAGAGTGGTGAAAGTGGTTAAAACAGATGATACCTCCAGACAATCTTCGGCATCCTTTCGTATTAATTACAGTAATGTGGCTTATCCAGGTTGCTTCGTTTGTTTGTCGAATTTCGCGCAAAGGTACTCGAGGGATATCTGCGCAAATCGTATTTAATTTTGAAATGATAGATTAGAAAAAAATAATCATCATTCTCCGCCAAATTTTTAGCTATTTCGTTCACTAACAATAGTGGTATTATAACGAACCCACAGCCGTAATAGTGAATATTTTTTTGCAACGAAATTCAAACCTACAGTTCGAGGATTGTGAGTCAAATGTTTTAATAGCAAGTCCATGAAATGCATAAACATAAAGGGATTTCTTTAAAATACACTAAAATTATAAAAGTTAGGTTTCGAAAGTCATCATAACCAACATATAATTAATAATGCATCCGTGCCATCAAAGTGAATATATCAGGGATAAATTGAGTTGTATTTATTTAAACGTATAAATCTTGTAAGACTAAATTTCCTCATATATTTATGATCATAATAAAACTATAAAATGTACCCTATCTTCCAGATTAATATGAACTTAAAGACATTAAAATGTGTTCTAAATCATTTTAACAGATGGGTCTATTTGTTTGAAGTTAAGCACAAAGCAGCATAATGTAGCACAATGAGCTAACTTTTGGAATACTATGTATCAGTTATTTTGGATGCAAGATATTAATATATTTAATTTATAACTATGTGTTCAAAATATGAGATTTAACTTTTCCGTGACTGGGATAATTTTAGAACTTAATAACATTAGAAAACAATGGCACATGGGTCAACCTGGAGTGCTAGGACCACGCAAAAAGAGAGCTGAAACAAGCTGTACAACAGCGTCTTGTAATGTGTAGGAATTTGTGAACACAAAGATCTGTAAAAACTCTAAAGTCGTCCACGTGTTCCAGGCAACAATATCTAATATAACCAAGAACTATTACCATTTACAAATGAGTTCTCTTTCAACAAGATAAGACTTCCAATTATAGCTTCCAATGTGTCGTCAACTTTACTAAGGTCATACTGTTAGATAGAACTTACGGGAGCCCTTTGTGCCCTTAGTGTTATTTTTATCAGGTTATTTTCCCTGGATGATTTGTGTAAGTAGTTTGCTTTGATCAGAAGTTAACATTAATTAACCACCTTGCACGATCGAGTGTTAACTAGACTTGTCACATTGATGTTACAAGCACGCTAGTAGCCTTTTACAAGAGGGACACTATATATTGTGTTGGATATAACGTACGTTATTCCATTACCTTTTAACATTTCTTTTAAGCCTGAAAGAAGTTTGGTGTAAAGTAAACTTCATTAAGTCGTTTGTAATGGAGTGTAAATGTATGAACCCTATATTAGCTTGAGAAGCATTTCTGGCACAGCCCCAGTTTACTAATTGCTTCTAATTTATGACCAACAAAATTACAATTGAGTAATATTTTAATGATCTGATTTAGTGGCTAAAGATTACTTTATTTGACTCGGGTTTGCAAGTCTAGAACCTTATTCTTCTTTAATATGTTTGTTTTAGCTACTTACTGATACATCAAGCCCGGCATGGCCAAGTGTGTTAAGGCGTTCGAGGGAGGTGGGTCCGAATCCTAGTTGCACCAAACATGCTTGCCCTTTCAGACGTGAGTGCGTTATAATGTGACGGTCAATCCCACTATTCGTTAGTAAAAGAGTAGCCCAAGAGTTGGTGGCGGGTGGTGATGACTAGCTGCCTTTTCTCTAGTCTTAAACTGCAAAATTAGAGACGGCTAGCGCAGAGACCCATCGAGTAGCGAAATTCAAAACAAACAAAGAAACAATGCTGATTTATCACTATTAATGAGCATCGTCAACTTCCAAAACTATTTTCGTTCTCTTTCCACAAGGTACTCTTGGATTAGGTGGCAACAGGACTAAAAACAAATTTTAAATTATCAACAAGTCAATTTTTTCTAAAGATAAATTAATTGTCCAGAAAAGGCAGATAATTTCTCTTCGTATATGTGTTAACGATTTCTTTTGTTCTTCATCAAAAACAAAACTGAAAAGGGAATCTGTGTCGTGGATGCCTAATGGATTCCCTAAGTGAAAGTACATACCATCTACAGTAGATTGCAGTTTGACCTAATTAACTTAGGTTACTGTATGGTTAATTTAAAAGGACTCATAAGCCCAATAAATATTGTATAAACATCACCATTATAAGAGGCCTTGTTATATTTCTTCGATTTGCTCACAAAAGCTATTCTGATGAACAGTCCACAGCAGAGGGTTGTTAATTTTTGGTATTACGTACAAAAAAAGGCTGTCTGTGCTCTTCACACCATGGGTATCGAAACCCCGTTTATAACAGTATAAATTTGCAGACATACCGCTTAGTCATTGGGGCCCAGCAAATGATATTTAAAATTTTGCCTTTGGTGAAAACCAAAATAAGCGTAAAACATATATAAATAAACGCCCTTTCATTTCTTATGTTGACAGGTTCAAAGCAGAAGGTCAAAGATACATACAGTAGTTTTACACCTTTTTCTTCTATGTTCGTACATCCTACTACTTTCATGTTTTATCATGCATACAAAGTACACTTATCAGTGTCGCCTTCTCTAACTAATCGGTGTGGATTTGTGTTTGGTACTGACTTTCGTTGAATTTCAAGACAAGTGTACATATCATATTGAAACAATATTACAAACAAATTACATTAAAACACGCACTTAGAAACTAATTTATCTTTCAGCAGATATTAGATAAACCATTCCGATTTTATATATTTCATTTAATACTCTTCCAACCATCGATCTGAGGACTTATGATGTTAAAATTGGGTTTCTGTATACTCATAATGGCACAGTATACATAGCCCCTTGTATGCTTTGTGATTAATAACAAATTAGTTCATTGGTTATAACAGATTTGCATTGCTACGTTGTTGTTGTTGTTGTTTTCTAATTAAAAATATATATAGAAAAATATGAAAAATTAAACGACTGCTGTATCACTTTCAAACATAATTGCTAATACTTACTAATATAGTAAATAAAATAAAGTTCAATACATGTACGTATGTGCTTCCTAAGCTTAAGTGAAATAAGTTTTATTCGTGATGACGAAACTTTAAGTAAAAATGTATTCTCAAAACTTTAATTAAAATAATGTACAGAACAACGTTTTGCAAAGGTCAATTGCAAACTCCCTTTGTTTACCTTAAGATGACCTAAGAAGGTTAAAACGCTGTTCTGTACTTTATTTTAATAAGCATGAACCAAAAATAACAGAATAATTGAACAATGACTGTTAATCTTACAAATAGTGTTTGTAATACCTTCACCTTTGTTTGTTCTATATAATGAAGTTCTATTATTGAATCATTTCCCTGGGACAATAGTAAAATCCTAAAAATCAGATACTTCTAATAGATAAAGATAGGTGTTTGTTATTGACGTATTGCATGACGTAACACTGAGAGCCTATTACTGATTTATTTTCACGAGGTAATATAAATTTCTAACGTTAACATATTTCAATGGAAAGAGAATTTCGTTCTAATACACTGGCACACATAATTCCACGAAACACTTAGAAAATACTAATATCACACTTTTTGATGGGCAGTCATAAGGTTTTAAAGCAGTCATGAACATTAACATAGACTTTAACAGCTTACACTTTCGTTTTGTAAGGCAAAACTTATCTATTTAATACGTTACCAGGATAAGTGTTATAAATTCAGAGATGGCAGTAGACACACATATCTTTCACGGCCATTTATAGACACGTTTGACCCAGTTCGCTTTTCATGGATTCGTACGTTTATTCGCAAGTAATAAAATATACCTCAGTAAACGTTCGAAAGAGAACATAATTCACTCAGCTTCAAGGGAACGCCCGGAACGCTTTGCTGTGCAACCTGTAAATTGAACTACAGTGACATAGCAAAACTTGTTGTGAGGTCATTTACCTGCTTGATATTTATGAATTATCTTGACACTTAGTTAACCTTTCCTTGCGTATGTACATACACCTATCCATAAAACGATAAAATGATTTGTCGTTTTAAACGCCACTCTGGATACTTACTTCATCATGATATACGTATGTAGCTAATATTCTGGTGAATACGGACAGGGTTACATCATTAAGTCTATCATCAGTATACAGAAGTATACTAGTATGTACTAGTATATATCTACAGTGACATATACTGGTTTATACCGACACGGACACATCGTTAATCCTTACAATAATTAAGCTAGTGAACGGAGCATACTTTTCGAATGTTAAAAAAAAAATCTGTATACTTTTATATTAAAAGTCTGTCTATGTAAATTTCTTGAACTGCAAAAGGTTTCGTGAAACAGAGTAGAGTATCGTAAAAAAATGTGTTCTTTGAATCCACTCACACCACAGGTATTCTGAAGAAGGTGTATTTAATAGAGTTGTTTTAGTTGTTACATGCGTTCCAAGTTACTCCTTCTTCATGTTTATCTTCAGTGGTATGCCGGTATGGTCAGAAGGTGAGGGATCTCTACACGTAATTTCAGCATCGTGAGTTCGAATCCTTGTCTCACCGAATATGCTCGTGCTTTTAGCTGTGGGAGTGTTATAATGTGACGGCCCATCCCGCTATTCATTAGTAAAAGGGTAGCCTAAGAATTAGCATTGAGTGATGAGGACCATCTGCTTTCTTCTTGTCTTTGACTGCTAAATTATAGATACGACTAGTGGAAATAGGCCTCTTGTAGCTTTGAATGTAATTCACAGCAAACAAATGAACCATTCTCTTCAGTACTCCAAACTTATTAATTGCTTCGTTGAAAACAAGCTACTTGAAACAAAGTTTGTTTAAACTACTTTTGATTGATCTACTTACCTACCTATAATGTAAAACAAGCTACATGAAACAAAGTTTGTTTAAACTACTTTTGATTGATCTACTTACCTACCTATAATGTAAAACAAGCTACATGAAACAAAGTTTGTTTAAACTACTTTTGATTGATCTACTTACCTACCTATAATGTAAAACAAGCTACATGAAACAAAGTTTGTTTAAACTACTTTTGATTGATCTACTTACCTACCTATAATATAAAACAAGCTACATGAAACAAAGTTTGTTTAAACTACTTTTGATTGATCTACTTACCTACCTATAATATAAAACAAGCTACTTGAAACAAAGTTTGTTTAAACTACTTTTGATTGATCTACTTACCTACCTATAATGTAAAACAAGCTACATAAAACAAAGTTTGTTTAAACTACTTTTGATTGATCTACTTACCTACCTATAACATAAAATAAGCTACATGAAACAAAGTTTGTTTAAACTACTTTTGATTGATCTACTTACCTACCTATAATATAAAACAAGCTACATGAAACAAAGTTTGTTTAAACTACTTTTGATTGATCTACTTACCTACCTATAATATAAAACAAGCTACTTGAAACAAAGTTTGCTTAAACTACTTTTGATTGATCTACTTACCTACCTATAATGTAAAACAAGCTACATAAAACAAAGTTTGTTTAAACTACTTTTGATTGATCTACTTACCTACCTATAACATAAAATAAGCTACTTGAAACAAAGTTTGTTTAAACTACTTTTGATTGATCTACTTACCTACCTATAATATAAAACAAGCTACTTGAAACAAAGTTTGTTTAAACTACTTTTGATTGATCTACTTACCTACCTATAATATAAAATAAGCTACATGAAACAAAGTTTGTTTAAACTACTTTTGATTGATCTACTTACCTACCTATAATATAAAATAAGCTACATGAAACAAAGTTTGTTTAAACTACTTTTGATTGATCTACTTACCTACCTATAATATAAAATAAGCTACATGAAACAAAGTTTGTTTAAACTACTTTTGATTGATCTACTTACCTACCTATAACATAAAATAAGCTACTTGAAACAAAGTTTGTTTAAACTACTTTTGATTGATCTACTTACCTACCTATAATATAAAACAAGCTACTTGAAACAAAGTTTGTTTAAACTACTTTTGATTGATCTACTTACCTACCTATAATGTAAAACAAGCTACATGAAACAAAGTTTGTTTAAACTACTTTTGATTGATCTACTTACCTACCTATAATATAAAACAAGCTACATGAAACAAAGTTTGTTTAAACTACTTTTGATTGATCTACTTACCTACCTATAATATAAAACAAGCTACTTGAAACAAAGTTTGTTTAAACTACTTTTGATTGATCTACTTACCTACCTATAATGTAAAACAAGCTACATAAAACAAAGTTTGTTTAAACTACTTTTGATTGATCTACTTACCTACCTATAACATAAAATAAGCTACTTGAAACAAAGTTTGTTTAAACCTCCTTTAATTACTCTATTTATCTATCTATTGTACAAAACGAGGTTTGTTGTAACATTTTTAATAAAAATGAAAAAAGTATCAATAAAAAATCAGAAGAAATAGAAAACTACAAAAACCACGTGCATATGACCAAGTGTTGAAACCGCACCAACATGGGGAAAACAACAATCATTTTAAAATCATAAACATACATTTTTTATTTATTTCCTATTAATTTGGGATGAACCAGTGTCGCATTTTCCTTTGACACTATTCCGTTTCTTTCAGAATTTTAGCGAAAAGCAACACACTTTACAACTGATAAACTACAGAGAAAGCAACTACTGCCAGTCGTTTGGGCTATTCTTGTCTAAATGAACAGTGGGATTTGATTCTCACTCTTATGGCGTGTTATGACACCAAAGTACCAGTTGCATTTTTGCGGCAATGAACCGTGAATTCAAATCCTTAGATGCTACGTCTGATTTCCATTTTCTACTATTTTTGGCTCTGAAGCCAGCTTGATTCATTTTTATGCTCTATTTTACGAGTGTGCTGAATTGTGGCATTATGCAGCATTTCTTTCATTTGTTGATCGTATATGATGAGCTTTCGCGTAAAATGCACTTAAATTAACTGGCAATTTACAAAATATTTGCAAGATTATATTATTTAAATGATTATATAATTGAGCCAGATACAAATAAAAATCGAGTTAAGCTCGTTTACAGTATAAGATCCCAGAATCTTATCACAAACTGATTTTCAAGTGTTAAATTCCAGATAAGATACGTTACCTTTATTTTGGTACAACAATATAAATTTTGTAATTTGATTCCTTGGAAAAGTTCTGTTTGGATAATTTACAAGAAAAAATCTTTCCTTTCTAGTCAATTTCAATTTATGTTGTTGTTGTTGTTGTTGTTGTTTTTGAATTAAACAACAAGCTACACAATGGGCTATCTGTGCTCTGCCCACCACGGGTATCGAAACCCGGATTTTAGCGTGTAAGTCCGCAGACATACCGCTGAGCCACTGTGGGGGCTTCAGTTTATGTAACATCAAACTCATGTAAATATTCAGGTAGTTTAAATTAAGGCACAAAATTCTTTCAGCAGAAAATCGAAATTTAAAATAATCTTTACCAGAAAGAAAAAAAAAACACTTTCACGACCATGTTTAACTTTGAACACTCCATTCCCCCCCCCTACCCGTCTCTTTGTAAAAGGATATAAGTTCCAATTACGTTTTTACCACGCACAAGTGAAAGTCGACCAGACAAGCCCAAAACGCAATTTCCTGGCCTGGAACATTTGAGTGGAAAAGATTGTTTGAGGAGGAGTTTTTCCCCTCAATTAGCAAGTATAGGGTCTAAAAAGCTCAGAAAACTGGTTTAACAAAATATTCTTCTTTAGAAAATAAATCACTGTGTGACAAACAATTAAGAATGAAGGGAGGAATGTCATTATATCAATGTATACTGGAGCTGGTAAGCTAATCTTTAAAAGTACTTAAGTGCTGTAATGAAAGATAACGAAATTTACACTCAACAAAATTTATAAACATTTTTCTTTCTTTGAATGCGTGTACGTGCCAGAGAAGGTATCATCTCTGTTTTATTTTTCATAGCTAATTATTATTACCAAACTAATTAATTACAATAACTTTTTGTTATTCCTGTATAAATATCAAAGTTTGTGAAGCATGGCTGTATAAAACTTATCGATCAATCAGGATATGATTGATTATTTTGTACAGCTGCAGACTGTATAGATTGTAATTCATAACTTTCTGTTATAGACATATTTCTTGTTGTGACATACTAAATACTAAAGTCTTGCAATTTCTAAAGTTGGTTGCAAATAATTGTTGTCAAGGTTATTCTACGAAGAACTGTTCATCAAGTCATTCCTCACTGTCGTTTGGATTCAACTGTTTTCATCAGATTTTGCAAATACTCTTAATCATTAGCAAGAACAAAAGTATTAAATGAAAAGAACAAAGGTGTTTTAAGTAGAGTGTCATAATTTTTAATAATAAAAAACATTAAAACTAAAATTCCGCAATAAAAACATGACAGCTGGCTGGTACGTAAGGCAACATACGTTTGTTTTGAATTTCGCGCAAAGCTACACGAGGGCCATCTGCGCTACCCGTCCCTAATTTAGCAGTGTAAGACCAGAGAAAAGGCAGTTAGTCATCACCACCCACCGCCAACTCTTGGGCTACTCTTTACCAACGAATAGTGGAATTCACTGTAGCCATAACAACGCTCTTACGGCTGAAAAGGCAAGCATGTTTGGTGCGACAGGGATTCGAACTCTCGGCCCTCGGATTAGGAGTCGAATGCCTTAACTACCTGGCCATGCTGGGCTTGCAACATATGTATATGTACAAAAATATATTTTCCAAATTCGTCGTACATTGCTTTCAATGTTGTTTGTTAAATTAATTTTAAAAATTCAATGGAATTCGGTTCAAAATAATCAATTAAAAACAAATAAACGGATTCGGATGAAAATCAAAGCAATTTTGGATAGAGAGCTGCTTTGGTGATAAAGTAAAAAAAAAAAGAGTTAAGCCGTAAAGAGCATTTTCAAGTGAACCACAATAATGTATAAAATGGTCAGTATCGGACTGTCGTTTTTTTAATGATAGCTGTTGAAGAGCCTACATTTTTTTACTTGCCCCCCCAGTGGCTCAGCGGTATGTCTGCGGACTTACACGCTAAAATCCGGGTTTCGATAGCCGTGGTGGGCAGAGCACAGATAACCCAATGTGTAGCTTTGTGCTTAATTCAAAACAACAACAGCAACAACAATTTTTTACTTGAAGAACTTAATACTTTTGATATGTTAATACATACTCTGTAAATTATTTGTACTTTTTGTAATAAATATTTTAGTTGATTCTTTTGAATTTCACGCAAAGCTACACGAGGGCTAGCGCAGATAGCCCTCTCTAATTTAGTGGTGTAAGACTAGAGGAAACGGCAGCTAGTCATCACCACCAACCGTAAATTATTGGACTACTGTTTTACCAACAACTAGTGGGATTGACCGTCACAGAATTATGCCCAAACCGTTGAAAGGGCGGGCATGTTTAGATAATAAATTACTGTATGACAAACAGTTAAGAATGAAGGAGGAATGTCGATAAGCCTGGTATGTCAACTCTACTGAGAATTTTTCAAATAAGTTCTTGGATATGCTTTACGAAAAAATTAATACGTAATCGAGTGTGCACACAAAAATACATTAATATATTTGTTAATTTCTCTCCAAACTACTCAAGGGCTATCTTTAATTTTGAAATCACGCACCGCCAAATCGTAGGCTACTATTTACCAACAAATTCTACTGATAATGAGATTGACTATCCAATTATAATCATGTTTCGTAAGCGATTCGAACCTGTGTCCCATAAATTGCAAGTCGAGTGCCTTAACCACCAAGTATGGCAGGTCTCAGTAGCATATGAAACTTAACCATCACACATGCCAGCTCCCCCCTTTGGTACAACGGTAAGTCTATGGATTTATAAAGCTAAAATCAGGGGTTCGATTCTCGTCGGTGGGCTTAGCAGACAGCCCGATGTGGCTTTACTATAAAAACACACACACTTAACCATCAAACATGCCAAGCCTCAATAGTATGTTAAAACATGAAAATCAAAGCCGTTCTTAGAATTTAAATAAGTAATTTTACAAAGTGTTTTTTAACAAACAGTGAAACTAATAATATATTTAAAGTTTAGAAAAGTAAATTGTTTTTTGTATAAAAACAATGTAAGCGAAGTCGAGGTTTAGTCTCTGGTGGTTTTATATGTACAAGAAAATTAAACACTGATTTGTGTTAAAGAAATATTTTATGATGTGTTTAAACAAACATGGTTGCTGACTACGACTAAATTAATGTAATAAAAATCAAATTGTTTAACTTTTTAATGTATTAAATGATTTGTTTTTTATTTTTTTTAATTTCGCCCATGCCTGCACCAGCCGTTTATAATTTAGCAGTGCAAAACCAGATGGAAGGCAGTCATCACCACCAACCGCCAACTCTTGGACTACTTTATTACCAACGAATATTGGGTTTGACAGTTACATTATAATGCTTCCACGGCTGAAAAGGCGAACATGTTTGGTGTGATTGGGATTCGAACTCGCGCATTATGAGTTGAGCGCCTTCACCATCTGGTCATGCCAGCCCGTGTTAAATGAAAAGTGGGCCTGGCATGGCCAAGCGCGTAAGGCGTGCGACTCGTAATCCGAGGGTCGCGGGTTCGCGCCCACGTCGCGCTAAACATGCTCGCCCTCCCAGCCGTGGGGGCGTATAATGTGACGGTCAATCCCACTATTCGTTGGTAAAAGAGTAGCCCAAGAGTTGGCGGTGGGTGGTGATGACTAGCTGCTTTCCCTCTAGTCTTACACTGCTAAATTAGGGACGGCTAGCACAGATAGCCCTCGAGTAGCTTTGTGCGAAATTCCAAAACAAACAAACAAACAAACAAATGAAAAGTGATAATAGCTTCTTTTTTTACAAAGTTTTACAGAATAAGATAATTTTATGCAATTTCACACACTACACTGGAAATGTTTTTTTTGTGTGTGTAAAACCTACAGTTATGTATTTGGTAGACTTAACATATAGTTGTTTGTAGTTGGTTCACTGCAGAGTAGAGATATACTCAACTAGTGTAATAAAAATTCTTTAGCTTGTAATTAACAACTTTTAACATAAATTTGTTTTTGATTAAATTTGCTAAAAACAACGTTTCACCACCATGTTAAAGCAAAGTGCCAATTCATCAAAACTTTATTTTTCAAACAAACATTCCTGTTAAAAACTAAATAAACCACTGTATAGCTCAGTATACACCCTACTGATGTAAGGAGTGGGCCAGGCATGGACACTAATAAGATCTTGCTCAGTTTGCTTTGTTTTGTTTCTTTTCCAAATTTTGCTTAAAGCTACGCGAGGGCTATTTGCGCTAGTCTCCCTAATTTAGCAGTGTAAGGCTAGAGGGAAGGCGTCTAGTAATCACCATCCACCGCTAACTCTTGCGCTACTCTTTTACCAACAAATAGTGGGATTGACCGTTACTTTATAACGCTCCCACGGCTGAAAGGGCGAACATGTTGGTGCGACAAAGATTCGAAACTGTGATCCTCTGATTACGAGTCGAATGCCTTAATCCACCTGGCCATGCCGGGCCTAAAATATTATATCTTCCTCAGAGAATCACTGGCCTGTGCTGGTGAAAACTCTCCGCATTTTGATCTATGGGCATGTTATAAGAGTGAGTTGTTGTTTTAGAATTAAGCACAAAGCTACACAATGGGCTATCTGTGTATAAGAGTGAGAGTCAATTATATTATTACCTTACCTTTCCTCTAACCAGTACTTCAAAGATAGGGACAGCTGATTCTGCCCCTACAAGGATTCTATCAGACCGTTTACCCCGGTGCGTGTAGGGTGTTGTTAAAGTTTAACACCTGCAACACGAGCCAGCCCATCTTTTTATTACGAGTCTTAGATGATCAGCAAGATAGACATTATTAAAACCGGCGATTTAGTGTTATTTCAAATGAAACTCGGCACAACTTCTAAACAAAATAAAAATAACAACACAAAACAACTAAACACGACATGATTAAGTCTGTATGGTAAAATGATTATACTGTCTTTTTTATGTTTACTTTTCATTTCAGTAATGACATTTTAAATTTTAGACATCATCTTATATCTCCTTCAACCTTAACGCTGAATCTTCATGTTTTACTGTGTCGTTAGTTTCACTTACTATTGAAACAAATCATTTATTATATATAATTTCGATCCCCCTTTTTGAATATAACGAAAATATATTGTGCTCATTGTTTTGTGTTTTCCTATCAATGCTGTGGATAAATAAGCCTGGTAATGTCAACTCGACTGGGATTTCTTCAAATAAGTTCTTCCCTCTTTCGACCTGTATCGACCACGCTATTTAATTTCAATCGCTACATATTGCGTGAAAATTCGGATATGCTTTGTTGTACCGGGTTTAGTTTTTTACAGGCTGTATAGATTCATATATGTTGTAGTACGAAACGTTCTGTTTCCTCTTGTGACTAATTCTTTAGATAGCACCCTACTGATCATACCAACATACAATACATAAGTAACCAATAGGCCACAATACGTTTAATACACTAAATGCAGTTGTATTATTGCTTATACTATATATATATTGAAATATGTTTAGTATACTAAATTATATGATTACCGTATGCAGACCATATAAGTCGAAATATATTTAATGTACTATATTCAAGTGTTTACTGCGTATACTGTACAGGCTAAAATACGTTTAGCATACTGGATTCAATTGTTTTATTGCATAAAATACACGTTGAGATATGTTTGATGGACTAGATACAAATGTTTTAGTGAGTATATTACATAAGTAAAAATATACTTGGCACACTAGATCCAATTGTTTCATTGGTCAAAAGATGTTAGTGAACCTAACCCAGTTATTTTATTAAATATAACGTGTAGTGTATTCTCTGTTTCGGATGCGCTTTCCTCTATGGTATGGGACCATAATATGCATTTTTTTGTGCACATTGTATATGTAAGTGTGTACGTAAGACATTTTAGTGAAAATACCATGTGAATACATATATGTATATATGCATGTATATATCAGCGCATTTAAAGCGTAACACTATTAAGAAGGAGCTGCTAACACACTTTGTTCCAACCACACAAAAGCTCTATATGAATGTTTTTTCTGTATTATCTACTTTTCAGAACATGATATCAAATAAGTTAATCTTTTATTGGTTGCTAGACATATAACGTGTCTGAATTGAAACTTTATCTCAGTTCATTCTTCGTGAGTACTTAGTGGACAGGGTAAAAAATATATGTCATACAAAACTCGTGGTTCATTCGATAAAAACTGAATATTATATACATAAAGTTCTGATACATTGAGATATGGTGTCGCTAAATTAGATATCTTGCTGAGTTATTCCAGCCTTGCTGTCTTCAGAGTCTGATGATTCATGTAAAACAGTAAAATATGACGTCACTGGGGATTTCCCTTGCACTTTATAAGGATTTACACATTTCCAAACAAATGATTTACTGACGTTACTTTTAATACGTTTGCACTTGAATTTCAAGAACGTGCACAGCAAGAATACTTCGTTGTCGTGACTATACTTGGACTTTTATTTGTTATTTTAAAATATGATTGGCAGTGAGGGCTCATAAAAGTAACTAATACGCCACTGTAAAGAAATACATAATACATACTTCCAGCAGTAGACAGTAAATGGTGAATACACTGTATACGGTTACCAAACGTGGGGATAACAAAGCAAAATTTAAACCAAAATTATCAGATAAATATTTTCCAATGTATTAATACTGCAGATTTCATACATAACTCAAGCTGATCCTGTTCCTTGGTTCTCATTTAGAGGAAGATAATTCTCATATTAACACTGCAGATTTCATACATAACTCAAGCTGGTCCTGTTCCTTGGTTCTCATTTAGAGGAAGATAATTCTCATATTAACACTGCATATTTCATACATAACTCAAGCTGATCCTGTTCCTTGGTTCTCATTTAGAGGAAGATAATTCTCATATTAACACTGCAGATTTCATACATAACTCAAGCTGATCCTGTTCCTTGGTTCTCATTTAGAGGAAGATAATTCTCATATTAACACTGCAGATTTCATACATAACTCAAGCTGGTCCTGTTCCTTGGTTCTCATTTAGAGGAAGATAATTCTCATATTAACACTGCATATTTCATACATAACTCAAGCTGATCCTGTTCCTTGGTTCTCATTTAGAGGAAGATAATTCTCATATTAACACTGGAGATTTCATACATAACTCAAGCTGATCCTTTTCCTTGGTTCTCATTTAGAGGAAGATAATTCTCAACTTTCATCTATACTTCCAGGGTGCACCTTTTGAGTAAAATTTCCTCTCACAATGTTTATTTGCAGCAAACTACAAAATGCCTTCTTTTTGCTTTTTTCAAGTGACCTGTAATCGTTTGTTAGTGTGAAGTTGGTAAAGCGTGGCTTCTTTTAAGTATTGACGCAAACCAATCAATCACTTTGTACATATAAAGTAATCAAAACTCATCCAATGTTTTTCGCGATACCACGAAACGTAGTATCCAAACGTTAAGGTACCTGCATTGGAAACACTAAATCGTAAAGTATTCGTGAAAATACGAGAATACAAAACAACTAGCATTGCAGATGAGAGTATGAAAAATGACGTGCTCCAAAAAATAATGTATGTACGGCATTACCCGCACCCCCTCAAGTCTAACAGTGTAGGGTGTCCTAACGATGATCACTATTGAAAATGTTTTATCATAATATACATCAGACTATTATTTAATGCCTGACATGAAATGTCTTCAGAGAGGCCTCTTTTCAACTTAAAAATAACGTGTGTTTTTTAAGTACAACACTATGCTGTTATTAATGAATTTTATAACTTTTTAGCTTATACAAACAAAAAAACCTTTTACACATCTGAAGTTCTGTCATAATCACAAGACAATTTTTGAAGTCTGTTATTTCGTGATTACGAGAAACCTACTTGAAGTAAAAATGTATCTCATGATGGTTGGTATGGTTATTAACATTTTTACTAATAAAATAGCTAACAAAGAGAGAGTTTTCAATCAACAATGAACCTAAAGATAACATTAGGAAGTTGAAACGTTGTTCTATGCTTTAAGAGAAGAAAGGTATTAATACCCATATCAGTCGTCCTAAGATACATATATATTACCTCATTTAAATACTTGCGAATACACTGCTTGATTTAAGATCCTTTTTTAATTATCTCAGTAAAAATAGGTACTATTTCAAGCATTCCAGACCTGATGGAAATGCAACATTATCTCTTGCGATAGACTATTTGTCACACCTATAACTGAGAAGACTTGTTGTTGAAATGATTAACACAGTAGACAACTGAATACGTGTGAAGATAGACATATTAATCTTTACAATTTTCAGAAAAAACTATGATTTTCTGTTTAGAAAAGAAAATCGTAAGTTCCGTCATACACATCTATCTGTACTCTCCACTTCCTCCAAAAAAGAAGAGATAAGAGCTTGAAGGAGCGTTAAATATCGAGTCTTTATATGTATATTAATTTGTTTTATGTAACACTGGAAGCTAACCATACAGTGTGTGTCACGATGTTTTAAAATGTAAAATAACTATTGGACATCGTAAAATATTGTTATCTTTATTAGTAAATAAAATACAAAACATGAAATTCCTGTTAAAGTATCAAAAAGTAGCAAAGAAAATGAAAGTATAGACTAGAAAATGGCATAAAATATATCTGTGGACTTACAACGCTAGAAATCGGGTTTTGATATCCATGGTGGACAGAGCACAGATGGTCCATTGCGTAGCTTTGTGCTTAACTACAAGCAAACAAACTATAAAATTTTAATTATTTTTAATATCCTCCCAAACATTTCTTTCCCATACAAATAATTTTAATGAATGATACGTATTTTAAATTCGTACACATAATTAACTTGCTAATTCCATTGAAAAATGATACAAGGATGCAAAGATATTGCGATGTACATCCACATGACTGCCTTTTACATCGTCTTCAGTTTAACTATCTTTTACTATACATTTATCAACCAATCAAAAATCAGGTCTGTTTCATAAATTTGCCATTCAATAAGTAGTTATTAACAGTTGCAAGTTTTTATGACTTTTATAATCTAATGAAAAATAAAATGGTAATTGTAAATAATATTAAAACTAATCTTGTGTCAGTAAATAATATAATAGACCTAATGGTAATAAAGATGAAGAAGTGAAACGTATTTATTTATCTATATAAACACAGTGAAATATATATATATATGTGAGTATATAAAAACATTTTGTGTTTTTGTACTTATACAAATTAACACTGTATTGGAAACTGTCCTAAAATTCCAGCTAAGTTCGCAACCCAGTGTGTACCCCGGTAAAACAGCAGTAAGTCTACTGTCCTCCAATTCTTAGATTTCGGGTTCGATTCTCTGCAATGGACATAACAAATAGCTAGACGTGGCTTTGTTCTAAAAACAAGCATCCAAGCCAGTGTACTTTACAGTATACAACATAATACATAATACTGAAGACCAAACAAAATAGTTGGGATCAGATGTTTTGTTGGAATATATAACTGTTTATAAAAGTAATTAGAAAATATGTTGGTCAAGATATCGTACAAACCCTTACACACTAACAATACTACTTTTACTGTATACAGACGTTCTAGTTTGTTTGTTTGGAATTAAGCACAAAGCTACAAAATGAGCTATCTGTGTTCTACCGGCCACGGATATTTAAACCCGGTTTGTATCAGTATGAGTCCGCTGGCATTCCGCTGTTCCACTGGGGAGCACACAGATATTCTAAAGTCAGTAATAAACTTTTAATAAAATGTGATGTACAATGTTTATCAGTATCACAGCAGTTAGTGTCTCTTACAACTTCCTTTCAAAATACCAAAACTTCATTCATTAAAATCTTACCTGCAGTTTCTTTGAGCAAGGACACAGTAGTAAATTTCATCTATGTCTTCCCAAGTGAGGGAATCCAGTAATCGAAACGGGGCCGTATTTAAATATAAATTCTACTGATTATGTGTTTTAGATACCTTTAAAATAATGTCTAAAATATAATAAATTTGGTGTTAACATAGTGATCAGCACAAGTTTGCAGTGAGAAAAGACACTGCCAAGGAATACACAAGGTTATCATGAAATTAAAGTTACCCTGTTGGACAGCTCTGAATGTCGGAAATGGATGCTCAGACTGGAATTCGTGCGATACCATAAAATACCCTCTGTACCTTAAGCTGTGGGTGTGTTATGTGTATAACAGATAATCCATAGCGTGTGCAGTTGGTGTTAGAGTGCTTTGCCAAGCTATTTTGATAGTTAGTAATTCAAGATTAAGGACAGTAAAAGGTAGTCTTTTGTGTCTATCGAGAAAGGGGAGAGAAGATTTTCCATAAATACAATATGTTTTTCTTTTTTTTTAGCAACGAAGCATTGAGTTATCTGCGGAGTCCATCGAGGGGAATCGAACCCCCTGATTTTAGCGTACTAAATCCGTAGACTTACTGCTGTACCAGTGGGGCACTAAATACACTACGAAATATAAAGCTACTAATTCTGATGAAAAATAACACCAAATTTCGTTTATTCACGGTAGTATTTTAATAACACTCTTTAATAATAGTATCACTCAAGGTTAAACACTCTAAAGTGCTCATTTCTAATTTTCCATAAAATTGCACAACATTTAGTACATACGACCCCTTTGAGCAAGCAGAATTCGAACTATTTCTCTGTTCATTTGTTATTAGAGCATTGCTGTAACAAATTACAAACAAGAAAATCAGAAAGCATGACACAAACTTCTTCACTGCCATTTCCCGTTGATTGTTTGTTTGCTTGTTTTTAATTTCGGGCAAAGCTACTTAAGGGCCATCTGCGCTAGCCATCCCTACTTTAGCAGCGTAAGACTAGAGGGAAGGCAGTTAGTCATCACCACTCAGCGACAACTCTTGGGCTACTCTCTTTTCCAACGGATAGTGAGATTTCCCGTTGAGATAAGTTTGTTTTGTTTAACCAAGGTTGTTTGTTTGTTTTGAATTTCGCGCAAAGCTACAAGAGAGCTATCTTCGTTAGCCCTCCCTAATTTAGCAGTATAAGACTAGAGGAAATGCAAGTGGTCATCATTACCCACCGCTAACTCTTGGGCTACTATTTTACCAACGAACAGTAGGATTGACTGTCACATTATAACGTCCCTCACGGCTTATACAGCGAGCATATTAGGAGTGACAGGGATTCGAATCCGCAACCCTCAGATTACGAGTCGAGTGCCACTTAAGAAAGCCACATTGTGCCATCTCTTATTTGAGTTAAGAAAGCATTGAGCTGCTTGTATTTAAAATAATTTAAAACAGTGTTTTGCACAAGATTCTGTGTTGTATGATATAAATTGGTTGTAAATCAATTTTCTACAACTGTTACTGGACAAGTACCAAATCTTCAAATGTTACAAAACTAGTAAGGAATATTAAAAAAAATCCATGTAGTTATTTTATACCTTAACTTTATGAATACACAATAATATTTCAACCATCAAACTTCTGATTGTTTTTGAATTACATACGATATTCTAGTTAATTAGCCCGTCAAGCAGCAAAGGAGTATGCTAACATGCTAAGCGTATCCTAAATAGTAAAATAGCAAGACTAAAGGAGAAGAATTGAGTGTGTTATGTTAAAACAGTTTTGCAACCTAACCACGTTGTTAAAGTCCATCTCACCACTTCTTTGTGAACCTGACGATGACCGAAGAAGGTCGAAACGTTGTTCGCTCTTTTATTTAAAATATTTTCTCAACCAAAACGAGCCGTTTTTGCATATAAAAATCCAGAAAGAGACCCGCAACAAGTCTTATCCCAGTTGTGGTGAACGAAGTGCAGAGTCTTGTAACAGGAGAGGATCTACGAACATAAAGATCAGTTTAGCAAAAAAGACTAACAGAATATGGATTCACTAGAATAGTTTCTTATCATATCTCCTATTCAACCGCCGCATAGCTCAAGCAGCTAGAGAATGAAATTGGTATTTATGCTATTCATTAGAAATATTTATTGGTCAAGTTGCTGGACTCAGCACCTATGGATTTTTGTGCTTTCTGTCTAGGTGTGTGCGTATAATATTTTCTACGGTTTGTGGAGGAAACTTATTGATGTTGATGACAAAATAAAACAATACTTCATTGTTCAAAATCAACCAACAAAAGTAAATATATCTCACGAATCAAAAAATCACGAAAACATATACTGCTGTATACCATATATTCCTGACATCAGCAAACAAATAACCAACATTTGGCAAAAACTAGTAACAAAATATAACATTCCAGTCAATACTAAATTTATTCAAAAACCAGGCACAAAACTGAGGTCTATACTATATAAGAACTACACTGACAAACACCACACCAACATTATTTATAAAATACAATGTTATAACTGCCACGACTTCTATATTGGAGAAACAAGTAGAAAAATGGGAACCAGATTCAAAGAACATAAAAAGTCACCTTCACACGTTTTCGAACACTGCAAGTCAAATGAACACAACATAACCATAGAAAACACTCAAATACTAAATAAAGAAACAAACATAAAGAAACGAAAAATCAAAGAAACCTTACTTATACAACAACTTAAACCCAAAATAAACCAATATAAAGGAACGCCATTATACCTCTATTAATATTTTATAGATAAAATTATATATTCAAACATCTAACCCCGCCCTCTACATTGCGACACTCAATTACACAACCCCTTCCAAACATGTGGTCAGCTTCCGGTCAGTTACCTCTTTCTTTGTGAACCTGACGATGACCGAAGAAGGTCGAAACGTTGTTCGCTCTTCTATTTAAAATATTTCTTCAACCCAAACGAGCCGTTTTTGCATATAAAATTCTCAACAAGTGGGTTTCTCGACATCACTGACTCTTTCTGGATTGTTCTAGTACCGAAAGTTGTTCCATATTCTTTTGTTTTCCTATGCCTTTAAGTACAAAGGATACTCTTCTTTTGCAAATTCTAAATCTACGATCTGAAAACATGTGTATGATCTTAGTGTTTGAGCATTTTACATCAGAATGGACTTTTACATACCTTCCCGAAAAGCGATCAATTTTTGGTGGCACAACACTAACGTCAAAAGCAAGTAACGTCAAAATGTACTTCTGATGCATTCCGTACAATCATGTGCGGCCCGATATGGCCAGGTGGGTTAAGAGGTTCGACTCGTAATTTGAGAGTCGCGGATTCGAATCCCGTCACACCAAAGATATTCGTCCCTTCAGCCATGGAGGCGTTATAATGTTACGCTCAATCCTACTATTCGTTGGTAAAAGAGTAGCCCAAGAGTTGGCGGTTGGTGGTGATGACTAGCTGCTTTCCTCTAGTCTTACACTGCTAAATTAGGGACGGCTAGGTGCAGATAGCTCTTGTGCAGCTTTGCGCGAAATTAAAAAACAACCAAACAAACAGTCATGTGCAGCCTTATATTGGTTGTGGTTGTCACGTAACTCACTGATTTTCGTACTCATTATTGTTTTAATGAAATGTTCTCAATTCTGTGTCGCTACTAGTAACATCTAACTTGATATCTTCTTTCGTTATTATAACAGCCTAAATATATTTTTTGACAAACCAAAACTTTCAACTTTTCTATGTTGGTTAAATTTTTTGAATTAAGCACAAAGCTACACAATGGGCTATCTGTGCTCTGCCCACCACGGGTATCGAAACCCGGATTTTAGCGTGTAAGTCCGCAGACATACCGCTGAGCCACTGGGGGGCTGTTGGTTAAATAATGATATTATTTGAAAATAAAGCAAATAGGTTCAGGTCTTGTCTTATTAACTTACTTAAGATATATGTCTTACGAAAAACCCTAAGTTGTTAATTTTCAAATACTTTGACAGTGTGATTTTTCTTCTAGCAAAACTACATCAGACTATCTGCTGAATCTACCGAGGAGAATCGAACCCCTACTTAAAAAGAAATAATTTTTGTCCATTAATGTTTAAAGATTGAGCTGTATAACAATTTTACATCTTATTTGTGGTAATATCTAGTATAATAAAACGTAATGTATTTTCTCTATGTCGTTTTATGTATCAGCAGGTAGTCTGTTGAAACTGTAGTGTTGTCTATTGATACAAATATTCATTAATTTTTGTTAAAAGCAGTTCTTGAAATACTAAACAGTATATCTTCTGGAAATAATTGGAAAGATACGATTCAATAAGAGGTTCAAATTTCAATTAGTATGGATGGGTTCTTTAGTATCAAACCTAATCACATCTGCAGAATGTTAAGGGGATAATATGTTTTGTATTAATTAATATGCCAAATCTTTGCTGAACCATTGAAAAGAAATGCAAAACAGTAAGAGAAAGTAACTTTTGGATAGTATTAATTCTATTTTCAGACTGTGCGCAACTTTTGAGTTTCATGAGAAATTGCCAACGGTAAGTTTACGGATTACAACGCTAATATCTGAGTTCATTTCCCTGCGGCAGACAGAACAGATACCTCAATCTGACTTTATTCTAAACCAACCAAACAAAGCACGAGAAATTGGTTTAGGGTGTTATCGAGAAAATTATCTCTTGGGAGAGGAATCTTCTGAACTACGATAAACATGTGTTCTCAATTACTTATTTTAGATTACTGTAAAATCAGATTGCTATATTACGAGCAGACTGCTTTTATTGGGTGTACAAAAACATAGTATTTTAAAACTATTTTAATAATCATTCTTACATTTGTATAATAATTGTTATTTGAGTTTGAAACGAACGTGTTTTGTAACTTTTAATGCGATTGTCAGACGAAGTTACTGGGGTATTATGATAGTGTCAATTTCTGGCTTGTTCGAACGTCTTAATTACAGAATGATATTTGTTATGTTCGTTTCTTTTATCGTTAAGCCCCAAGCAACGCGATGAGTTATATGTACTCTGACAATTGCCAGTATCTAAGCCCAATTTATAGCGTTATAAGTCCTCAGATTTGCCACTGAGCTATAAGAGGGCAGACTAGAGGAAGAGAGTTTCCAGGATTACAAGAAAAAAATAGGTTGCACACTAAACGAAAAAAAATATTTATCTAAAGTAAGTTATTCTAAGATCAACATGGAAAGAATTTTATTCATGTAAAAAATAAAATAAAATAAAACCGCCCATTGAATTAACATGAAAGAAATTGTTGAATTGAGAAATATATGATCAGAAAAAGTGAGTACCAGCTTACAAGCAAATAATTATTACACATTTCTAACAATTATTTAAGCCAATTATTTTTTAGAATAATTAAGAAGCTTGTATCATTCCGCGTGCTTATTATGCTTGTTTTCTGTAAAACAACATAAATGCGTGTGTT
The DNA here is from genome assembly GCA_011833715.1 of Carcinoscorpius rotundicauda. NCBI lineage: Eukaryota > Metazoa > Arthropoda > Merostomata > Xiphosura > Limulidae > Carcinoscorpius > Carcinoscorpius rotundicauda. The sequence goes on along the minus strand of CM022391.1, from coordinate 162,999,344 downwards.
TGTGTTTTTTTTATAGCAAAGCCACGTCGGGCTATCTGCTCAGCCTACCGAGAGAAATCGAATCCCTGATTTTAGCATTGTAAATCTGGAGACATACCGCTATACTAGCGGAGGGCAACATAAATACACATGCAAACGAATCACTAATATTTATTCTAAGCCCCAGTTACATTCCACAAATTTTTACTCTACTAAATGTTTGTGTAGAGTGGCGCAATTAGACCTCATGGGGCCTGTGGAGCAAAAACAGCTCCATAAGGATTTCTTAATCACTGTTGTTAACTATTTTTTTGTGTCCGCAAAAGGCTATGGGGGTGGGGGGGTTGGAAAATTTGAAGGTTTATGAATGATTTACTACATGTGCCTTCAAATGCGACCACTTAAAGTTCAGTGTGAAGTTGAAACACGCTATGAGGTATATCGAATACTGCGTATTTATAGATTAGGTGACAAAATTGCGCTAGTATTGAAACTATTCCAAGTTCTATCTGTTTCATTGTGACTAACAACTTACACATATCCTCCACTGGTATAGCGGTAAGTCTATGGATTTCCAACGCTAAAATCAGGGGTTTGTTTCCCCTCTGCGGACTCAACAGATAGCCAGTTGTGGCTTTGTTGTAAAAAAAACAACAACAACATATGCATACACAACTTACACGAGTGAAAAAAGAGAAAGGTCATTTTTGTGTGTTTTTTTTTTGAAAATTGAATATTTGCTTCTGTTAAAATCTTAAAAAATGTATAAAAATTTTCCCAAAGAAATTTATTCCAATATGAAACACGTATCACAGGTAAGTTTCTGAAAAGTGGGGTGTTAGTTTACGTTAAACTAATATCAGTAACAATTTATTAAAAGTACTCCATTAAAACAATGTTGTCAAAGTTTTGAATAAAGATATTATTCTACGTTGAACTAATGTCAGTAACATTTTGGGTAAAGATACCGTTCTATCTACTATTAACGTTATGTTACTTTTGAAGTTTTGAAATTCAATTTGCATATTTGATATGAATAAAAATGCCAAAATAATAATAATATCTGATTTTCAATTTATTGTGAATCAAAATTGTGATTTTTATGAAATTAGAATTTTAATTTTCCTTATTTTTTGTAAATTTCTTTTTCTTTCTTCAGTATTTTTGAGTCTGTTTGTTTTCTTTATATGCTTACTGGCTTTATTTTTCAATTTACGATTTTTATCTTCAAGTTATATATTTTTGTATTTTCTGTCATACAGAACACCGGTGTCCGACTCGTAATCTGAGGGTCGCGGATTCGAATTCCTGTCGCACCAAATATGCTCGCCCTTTCAGCCGTAGGGGAGTTATAATGTATCAGTCAATCTCAATATCCGTTGTTAAAAGAGTAGTCTGAGAGTTGGTGGTGGGTGGTGATGACTATCTGCCCTCCCTCTAGTCCTACCCTGCTATATTAGGAACGGTTAGCGCAGATAGCCCTTGAGTAAATTGTTCACATGGGGAGAAAGTAAAGTGAAATGGATAATTTCTTGAACTAACGGAAATCATGAAGTGCTTAGTTTTGCAGAAAGATTTTTGAAGAAAAATAATCAGCCGCATTAATTTCTCTTCTGATATTTTCTCTTCTTTAATCCAATTTTAAATGGAGACGTCGTTACTTTATACTGTATATAAAAATCAATTTACTAAGAGCCATTACGGACAAAAGGACTCGTAAAGCTTTATGATTTACGTGCTTACATGTGAATTGAAAAGTCTATGCTTTAAGACAACAACATGTTACTTTTTTGTCTGTTTTTCAATAAAGAAACTCAAGGGCTACCTAAGTTAATAATTCTTAATTTTGATCCATGGGATATGTAGCTTGTCAACAGCAACAATTTTCAATAAAGAAACTCAAGGGCTACCTAAGTTAATAATTCTTAATTTTGATCCATGGGATATGTAGCTTGTCAACAGCACCAATTTTCAACACTTCGGATGCACTTGTATGACCTGCAATTGGGATTTTCGTCACCATTATGTTAAAACATCCATAGCCTCAAAATTCTATTTGTTACAGAAACGAAACGTGAAAATCCATAGTCCAGTTCAATAGCCACTTGACCTCACTTGATCCTCGATGTGCTGCTTACTGAGCATGCTCCACCCTTTAAGTTGGGGAAGCATTATAAAAGTAACAGTTAACTTCACGACTCCGTTTGAAGTGCAAGTGTAGGACGTGGGAGGTAACGTAATGTTGCTCTTCCTTAGCCTTTGCATCACAGTAGATATTGTTCAGGTGAAAATATTTGTTTTTAGAAGAGAAAATGGAAGGTTGCTCTTTTCAGTGTTTGTTAATTTAAATATATATAAAATCCTCAAAAAATTAAAGGAACACCCATTTTCTTATATAATTTACCTCAGTGTTCCAAATGTGATACTAATTTTATAATTTAGGTAATTTGCCTCATTTCAGTTCCATCTGTATCAATTTTTTAATGTGTGATGAATGGTAAAACATGGAGATATATATTTTTAAATGAACATTATCACCAGAACTTATATCCCATATGAAACAATATTTTAAACAGTTTACATGCGTTTATTCAAGAAATGTTTGAAACATTCAATACCCAGAGTGACTTCCACGGGCTGTGACACACTCCTAACACCTACACTCCTAACACTGATTTGGCACACTTCGAATCAGTCTATCAATGTTATCTTGGAAATGGTAGTCCACTCGTCTACCAGAGTTTGTCGGAGTTCATGTACATTCTGAGGAGTGTGCTGGCATTCGAAAACTCGTCTCGACTGCACATCCCAATAATGTTTAATTTGATTAAAATCTGGAGATCTGGCGGGCCACTCAAAAGTCTCTATTCCTTCCTCATTAAGGTAGTCCACACACAGTCAGGCAACGTAGGCTCGCGCGTTAACCTGCATGAAAATGAATCCATTGCCGAAAGCACCGGCAAAAAACCTCACAATAATTTTCAGAATTTCGTCTTTATATCGTCGTGCGTTCAGAGCACCCCTGTTGAGTATGAGTAAGTCCATGCGGTCACCCAAGCGTATGCCCTCCAAGACCATTACAGAACCTCCTTCATAAGGCGTCGACTTGCACAATATTTCAGGCAGAAAATCGCTCCCCTTGGCGCCTCCACATTCTCGCATGTCCATCATCATGAGACACAGTGAATCTGCTCTCGTCTGTCTGACGAAGTTCCCAGTCCAGGTGCTGACGAACAAACTCCAACCTGGCTGTACGGTGACTTGCTGTCAGAATAACACCTCTTGCAGGCCGTCTGGCCTTAAGGCATTCTTTCTGCAGACGATTGCGAACTGTTTGGGTTGACACACTGATTCCAGAGGAATGCTGAAGGTCATTTTGCAGTGACCGAGCCGTAGCTAACCTGTCCCGCGGAGCGGTAGTCAGGATGTAGCGGTCCTCTCTGGCTGTTGTGCAGCGATGACGGCCTTGACCTGGTCTCCTGCCATAACAGTTGGCTTACTAGTAGCGTCGCCAAAGTCAATTGATGAAGCGTGGGTGACACACCGATGCGCTGTACCACCTTCCTTTGAATCTAGCCATCCTCCAGCATCTGGACCGCTCTGGCCACCTTGTTCTTTGTCAGATGACGTCTGACTGCTTGGATACACAAGATAAAGATACATACTGACAAAACGAGCCGCAAAAGATCCATGTTGGTGTTTGTTTCGAGAATTAATGGGGAATGTATAGTGTCACGTAACAGCCTTATATAGGGTACCTTGAATTTATTCTCCTTGAGTCAGGTGAGTTTTGTTTTAGTTAATTCAAACTTCACTCGCAATCTTAAAAAATACACTTGAAGACGAACGGATATGTTTTTCATAAATAAATTTAGTTATTACAAAAATATGTACTTGTTCCTTTAAGTTTTTAGCAGTATGTATAATAAACACTTGGATGACACTGTATTTTACGTGAAGATAAAATATATATATATTATCAATACGTGGTTTCTGACTGTTCAACAATGACATTGTTTTAGAGGTTTCAACAAGATAAAGTTGTTCAAGTATTTCACAACATATGAGGCTCCAGACAATAACTGACCAGTCAGAGGCATCCTATCACCCATTTTCCACACCAACTGACTGTATAAGCCATGTATATGTTTTGTGGTTTTGCTCGGATTCGAATACGGGTCGCCAGCTCTACCAAAGGACAAACTTATTTAAAAATTATAAATTGATGTGGTGAGCAAAACTTTAGTGTATAACCTATATAGAAAGAATAAGGCAGTATTAAAAACAAAATAGTGTACAGTTTAAACACGTTCTTTTTGTTGTCAATGGCCCGGCATGGCCAGGTGGTTAAGGCACTCAACTCGTAATCCTTTCAGCCATGGGGACGTTATAATGTTAAAGTCAGTCCCATTATTCGTTACTAGAAAAGTAGCCAAAGAGATGGCGGTTGGTAGTGATGACTAGCTGCCTTCCCTCTAGTTTTACACTGCTAAATTATGGACGGCTAACACAGATAGCCCTCGTGTAGCTATGAGTGGAATTAAAAAATAGCCCTCAGTGGTTGTTCTTTTTTATTATATTTTTCTCATTTTTTCAATTTATTATCATATCTTAGGTTTTCGAGATACTTTGTTAGATAATTACTGAATTATTCTAATAATTAAGTTACTTTGGATATTATATTACACACTGCACGTATGTTTCTAGATTACCACGCCAAACATAACTTGTATAGCATATTCTCATGACGGCCGCACCCATTTTTTTCTTGTTTTTCATCTCAAGGCAGACTTGCACCTATGCATCAACAAATGCCGAAACGTTAATAACTGTATAAACGTCTTTTCATACTTATATTGTTCTACGCCGTAATACGCACATTTAAAGTGAGCTTCTTCATTAATGAGAAACGACTTTTGTCTACAAATTTTTACTTAAATTTGACGGTTTACATGTCTACTGTTTTATAAACAATGGAACCATTTCTAAAGTTTTACTTGTTCTTCCTAGATTTTGATATTTTTTTTATTCTTAAGGGGAGATACATTCCTACAGGCAGATATTTTCATGGAGGTGTACCCTAGAAATTGTTGGCATCCGGTAACGGGCGGTAGCTGCATCACATATCTTGCTTTGCCAGCCTAGTTTAACGTCTTATCTTAGTTGTCAACCGGTTTGGAATGTCAGTACAAGTTCTTGTTTGTTTGAAGTTAAACAGTACCTTGTGTTAAAATTTGAATACAATGTACTTTTATTGTCAGCAGCAATTACACAGAAACTGACTCGTTCGTTACATGACATGTGTGACAGCAAACTTAAGTGTACCATACAGAAATATCTTCTTTCGCTGGATAGGAATTACTGTCATTTGTCTTTTCTGGATCTATCCACAAGCGTCTGCGTTAAAAGTTATTTTTATAAGATTTGACGATTTTAATTTATAAGGCAAAAGAGAAAGACTGGTGAAACTTTATTGCATGGATGGCAACTGCCTGTTTTGGAGACACAAGCGTAGAGGACGACGTTTCGTAGTCTTCCGCCTTTCGTCTTTAGAGAAGAGAAAAACTAGCTTAAATTCTTGCAAAAACTAAACTACAAATATTTACGTGATATCTCATATTTAAAAATTATCACTTTGAAGCAAAAATATCGTTGTTTAATAATAAGATAAATCATGGTTGATTATATTTATGCCTTCATAATATATTCACATCACCTTACGTGAACGTCGCTTTGAACACGTCCAAGATGAATTGAATTATGCATTTTTCTTGTTTTGGTTATCATTCTGACACCAATGTCGTTTCTTTTCATCGTTTTTGTTTCAAAAAGACAAATAGATTCAGTATTTGTGATATTTTGCATCCTATGCGAGTGGATGTTCATAGAAATATTAGAAAACTATTTAATTAACCCACAAAGAATATTGTATACTCACAAATAAGATATCGAATTTTACTGCCATGTGTTCTAAATACTAAATAATTCTCTCATTAGAATACATTTTCAACATAGAATATAAACCTGCTATTCTACATAACTAACGGATGAGAAAAATTATCATATAAATAAATATGCTGAGATTAATAATCTTTCATAATTTTTGGGATAAAATATTTATTTTAATATATCGGAAGAACAAAAGGTATCATATACTTAGAAGGTCCACCTTCTAACAAATGCAGCTGTTTTTGTCCACCAGACGAAATTCCACTCTCCTATCTCTTCCATTATCGTCTGAAGATCCAGCATGGAAAGGTGGTTAAGGCGCTCTACTTGTAATCTGAGGGTTACATCCCCGTCACATCAAACATGCTTGCCCTCCCAGCCGTAGGGGCGTTATAATGCGAAGGTCAATACCCCTATTCGTTGGTAAAGGATTAGACCAAGAGTTGGCGGTGGGTGGTGATGACTAGGTGCCTTCTCTCTAGTCTTACACTGCTAAATTAGGAATGGCTGGCGCAGATAGCCCTCGTGAGGCTTTACGTAAAATTCAAAATAAACCAAAACAAAACCATTATCGTCTAATTATGTCACATCCCTGGTTGTTTCTGATTATCGGTATTTAGGTCCTTGGGGTGGGTCTGGGTACAATCTTGAGTTTATCTTGTCGCACTTATGATATTATTAAACATAATTTTATGTTTTGGGTAACTGTTAAAATGTTGAACGCAACATAAAAGAGGGTATTGCTTTCATAAATATTCATTGATATGAATTCAAAACCCGTATCAGGGCCATGTTCATTTATTCTCGAATTTTCATCATGTCTAGTTGCATAAGTTGATTGCTCTTTGAATCTCGCTCAAAGCTACATGAGGGCTATGTACGCTAGCCGCCGCTAATTAGTAGTGTAAAACAAAGGAAGGAAGATAGTTGTCACTACCTACTGCCAACTCTTGGGCTACTCTTGTACGATCAGATCGTCACATTGTAACGACCTTACAGCTGAAAGGGCAAGCGTATTTGGTGGGATAGAGATTTGAGCCCTCGACCCTAAAATTGCTCCTGGAGCGTTCTAACCACCCGATCATGCTGGGTCCTGCAGAGCTTTAAAATTAAATTCTGGTGTTGACTCCCAGAAACTCTGACTTAACAGATGCATGAAACAATAATATAAAATTTGAAACAAGACGGAGAGTTTTACCAATGTTTTATAGTTATTGTATTATATTATTTGTTTCTTAAAGCCACTGAAAGTTTTTTTGCATAACGTTAACCTAAGCGTTGCATATTTCCTCAAATTAAGAATAAACAGCTAAGAAAAATTAAAACGTGAAACAGAGTTGTGTTTTTTATTAAAAATCTTTAGGCCATAATTTTTCTGAAATATGTGCTACAAATATTTTTCAATAAGTAGATTGCAGTGCAATGTTTGTTTATTTTAGAATTTCGCACAAAGCTACTCGAGGGCTATCTGTGCTATTCGTCTCTAATTTAGTAGTGTAAGACTAGAGGGAAGGCAGCTAGTCATCACCACCCACCGTCAACTCTTCGGCTACTCTTTTACCAACGAATAGTGGCATTGACCGTCACATTATAAGGCTCCCAACAACTGAAAGGGAGAGCATGTTTGGTGCGATGGGGACTCGAACCCACGATCCTTAGATTACGAGTCGAGTGCCTTAATCCACCTGATCATGCAAGGCCAAATGGCACATGAAATACAAATACAAATACAAGTCCCGCAGGCTAATGACTTGGTCGCGTTTGGCTCATTCCAATGTGTTAATGTATTTTATTTTTTATATGCATAACATATTTCTCTACTTTTATTTCGGATAATATTTACCGATTGCTAGTAAAACATGTAATAATTAATTTGATAATAATAATAATAATGACAAACAAATACATAATAAAATTATCCTGTTTTTTTTTCTGTGATTTAAATGACTGAGAAGTGAATATTCAATAATGATGAATCTTTACACAGACGAGTGAAAAAGAAAAACATTAACGCTTTGTTTCGATTATTATAGACAGGCTAACGATTTTAAGCAAACAGAGAAAGATTAATTTTCAAACGGTTTCAGATATTAGTAAATATGTATGCATACGTTCAATATAACGTGTGTAATTTTATTTTGATAATATTATTATTGTATTATAGAGTTCCAAAAAATAGATATCAATACGACAATAACTCATCCCACCGACACTTTCAATAGGAAATTACCTTCAGCAAATTTTCTTGGTAACATCTAGTAAGAGCGAACACGTTCACATTCTTTTATCTCATTTCTTTGTCAGACTGTATTAGACCGGTTTAAGGGCACTCCTTGTCAGTAAGCTCAGGATAAGCTGAAGCAACACACCTTCAAAGCCTTACTTATAATACAGGTGTTTATTACTGCCAACTTCATATTTTTTGTTTATGTTCTTATCGATACATACACAGTTGTTTATTTCAGAATTCCTCACCAAAGTTACACAAAGAGCTATCTTTGTCAACGACCGTCCCTAATTTTGAATTTACAGACTATAGGGAAAGAAGGCAGTAAACCAATAGCACGCATTATCTACTTTTAGTTCTCAGATCAATCTTGTCTAATCGAATAATGGGATTTAACTATAACTCTTAAAGCGCGTGGGTGCTCACAATTTACAAGTGTGGAACGTGTTTTTTTTTGGTAATGAAGTGCGAATCTTGAATCACAATAAAATCACGCTTCCCAATAGGGTACGTGGTTTAATGCATCCTCTTCAGTTCAAAAGCACTAAAACTGCAACTGCGACATTATTGATTTTCTTTTCGTTTTAACAATGCTGGCATTTTAAATAGTTTCGATCATAGAGACTTTTAAATTAAATGTTTTCGAGGCCGTATCAAAAGTATAAAAATCTTGTTATTCATAGAGCGCAATGGTAAGATGAAAATATATGAGCTCTGAAATTGGCGTTCCAGTTAAAATGGACTTCGAGCTTATGAAGCCACCTGGTTTTTCTTACAAAGGACTGGACAAAATTACATACCATATGTTGTTTTTCTTTTATTCAGGATTACACGCGAAAGTAAAAACCACATCGACGCATACATGTCATCTACTTAGAAGCGAAAAAGTTTTAGTTAGACATGTGATTGTTTGTGTTAATTAATATCCTATGTCTTAAAGCTATTCTGATTCTTTTTTATGTGCTTGATGCACAATAAATAAAAAGTTCCAAAATATTTGATGTTGGTTTGTTTGTTTTGTTTTCGAAATTCGCACAAAGCTACTCGAGGGCTATATGTGCTAGCCGTCCCTAATTTAGCAGTGTAAGACTAGAGGGAAGGTAGCTAGTCATCACCACTTACCGCCAACTCTTGGGCTACTCTTTTATCAACGAAAAGTGGGATTGACAGTTACTTATAACGCCCCCACGGTTGAAAGGGCGAGCATGTTTAGCGCGACTCGGGCGCGAACCCGCGACCCTCAGGTTACGAAGCGCACGCCTAAACGCGCTAGGGCATGCCAGGCCTTTGATATTGGTATATACAGATAGATATATATAAAATTTTGATAGCAGTTTTGGACATTCCTATATGTATATATACACCACACACATATGTATAAACACAGACACACCTAAGTACATCACACGTGCCCTTTTAAAACAATATATTTTATTTAATATTCTGAGTAGGATACTGCTAGCTTAAATGGTTTATAATGTAGTATAAATAAATTTAAAAGCCATATTTTTATAATGGCACAATTAGGAACCCACATTTCGTAAATACACAATAATCACTAAGAATAATATGCTTTTAAGTTTTGCATATCTAGATAAACAAAATAATAATGCTTCTTTATCACCTATTCTTGAAATGTGTCATTTTGTCAGTCTTCCGGGAGCAAGGTTCAAATTAAGACGTAAGTTGATATGAAGTGGCCTGAAATAGCCAGATGATTAAAGCGCTCGACTCGTAACCTGAAGATCGCAGGTTCGAACCTCAGTCACACGACACTTACTCGCTCTTCCGCGCTTGGAGGCGTTATAAAGTAACGATCAACCCCATTATTATTTGGTAAAAGAGTAACCCAAGAGTAACCTTCTCTCTAGTCTTGCTCTGCTAAATTATGGACGGCTGGTGTAGCTTACTGTGAAACTCATAAACAAACAATGATATGTAGTGTATATGATTACCATACCTTGTTGTTGTTTTGAATTAAGCACAATGGGCTATCTGTGCTCTGCCCACTACGAGTATCGAAACCCGGATTTTAGCGTGTAGGTCCGCAGACATACCGCTGAGCCACTGGGGGGCGTATTACTATACGTATGCTGTAAGTTTGTTTGTTTTTGCTGTCGTATTCACTTTTTATCTGAGATATTGACAAAATCAATATATTAATTACAACGGATTCGCAAGATTCATCTGGTTTTGTCGCCTTATGAATTTGTGCTCTTAGATCATACGAAAAAAATGACAGTTTCAAGAACGCCAGTATTGCTGAGGTATTGGTTTTAACTGTCACACCTCCTATGGTAGTTTATCACAGCTATACCATACAATACTTAATATCATATCACGAGGGTGTTAAAGAAGGGTAAGATTGATAATGACACGAGGGATGGCAAGAAAAAACAACAATAATTTCTTTCACACACATTAAATATAAGTAAATTGCAAGAGATGACTGGTAATGTTAATAGTTCTTTATTTGTTCGCTGTTAACGTTTCCACAAGATGCAGCCTGCAACATTACCACTGGCTGCTACTGATTTTACACAGTTTTATAACGATTGCGTCTGAGAAATTCATACACCACATCCGTATTTTACTGAAGTACGGATGCCTACATTTCCAACATCATTAATGTACATCTGTTAATTATGATCTTATGTCATTATCTTATAGTGAAAACGTTACCACTTTTCTTTAAGCATCTGATACTCCTCGTGAGAGAAGAGTAAAAATAACACATACGCACAGGAGTTTACAAAAACTTAAAACTATATAAATTATAGCTTATGATACTGAAACACTAGGAACTTCCCCTGTAAATTCAATACTTATAAAATAGCTGATGTTTTAGCTACTCGGTGATCGTTATTACCATGTAACAGAGTGATTTTTATAGGAACCGAATATTGTTTATTTCTGCTCTCCGTAAAATAAATATATAAATTTTCTTACAGTATTCATTCTATATAATGATATTTGCCAAACTTAACAACGATAATATCCTATTTATCACAGAAGCACTATATAACGAAACTGTTGTAGTTGTGTTACGGAGTGTTATGTTACAATGTTGTGAATCATACTTACATAACACAGAACGTTACAGTTTGTAACTTGACAACTGCCTCTCGCAGGCATATCTTATTGTATTAATATAGCTGAATAAAATAAGAGAAAAAACAAGCAAAGATAGTTATTGTATTTCATAGAATAATGAATTATCTAAATCTGTTTAAGTAGGAGAAAATAACACAGGTTTCATGTTAAATTGTGTTTATTCTAATAAAATTAAAATATTGAAATATGCAAATTTGTATAACGTAAGTACATTAGACATGTAAGTTGTGAGCTATTTCTCTCAAAATGGTACCAAGTGACATTATCTCGGGGGAGAGAATTTTTATACTTGGGCAGTTGTCCTACAACGATAGTGTCATACCTAACACTCAGTTAAGAAGCTTCACTATTCGCAATTATCATTACTATACTAGTACAGTGTTGAGAACCAAAAATAAACAATACAATGTTGGGATATGACAAAGTGTTCTGTTGAGAATCAAAGTTGCACTTAAAGTGTTACCACAGGTTATCACTGTTGAACGCCGTGTCTGTACTATACAATGTTGTGTAACGACTAAACAATGTTGAGTAACGTAAGTGTATTAAATCATGTTGAACGTCCTGCCTTTAGTATACAATGCTTTGTCATGGCTGCAGTTACCAAAATTGAGTAACGTATGTGTATTATATCATGTTGAACGTCGTGCCAGACTCCGCTAGTACAGCGGTATGACTGTGGATTTACAACGCCAAAATTAGGGGTTCGATTCCCCTCGGTGGACTCAGCAGATAGCTCGATGTGGCTTTGCTACAAGAAAACACACACACACATACAACATCGTGCCTGTAAAATACAATGTTGAGTCACGTCTATGTTATACCAAGCTGAGTATCTCTGTTTGTTGTATCGTGGTTCTACTTCATAATTGTGAGCAACATACCATGTTCGGTATCTTGTTTTATACAAAAGTGTATTAATAGTTTTAACTTGTGACTTGAACAAGCTTCTTATTTAGATCAAAAACTAAAATTAAATCTAGTTACGAGTATCGCTTATTAAGAGTAATTTTCTTTCGCTATTAATTATTAACATTAAAATATAATGCTAACAGCATATTTTTGCCGTAAAATCAACAATAGTTTTCAAAAGAGGTTAAGCCAGCTTTAAAGTTTACGTCATTGGTCAGTGACTATGATACATTAAACGATGTAATATATGCAATATTGTTGGGTTAACTTAAAGCTAAGAATTATATAACAGCTGCGGATCTTAGCCATATTAAAAAAATGACATAACGATAAGAGATTCCCCACACGATGTTAAGTAATTTTGACATTTTATGTACGACGTATATGTTGTAAAATGCTATTATCTACTTATTTTATCTCATGATATTTTCATTGATAGATCCTGTGACCTTCTTATCTGTTGTCGCATTTATTGTAAGAATAATATGCGATTCAAGAGAAAATATTTCTGTTAAATTTGCGTCAGGCTTAGAAATATTTTACATTTTACACTTTCGTGTCGCACCCTATTCAAAACATTGTTCACATAAAATTTTTTTTTGTAATTTTTTTTACAGGTAATTAGCAAAATATTTTTTTTTGTAATTACTTTCATTAAATTTTATTCGTTATAAAGTTTACAGTTTGCAGTTTTTTCTTAGCTTATTGTAGTTAGGATAATATAAGTCCCCAATTAACCAGATCTTTAGAAATATTATTGGGATCAAGCCGAAAATGTCGCTAACAGAGAGAGTGGTCAAATGAATTCAATGCATTATATATTTCAATTTTTTTGGGTATTGGTGTACAACATCAAGTACTTCTAACCAGTTGGATGAACAGGACTGACCTTAAAGTTACATTTTTTTAGTTCTTAACTAGTCTCCCGATAGTGTAATAATAAGTTAACAGACTCATATAAAAAAAAATTCAAGGTTCGTCTTCTGTGTGGACAAAGCGCAGATTGCCAGCCGTGTACCTTTGCGCTGAAACAAACCAAGTTCTGAATTACAGAGCTAATTTACTTTCAATCAAATGTTATTCTTAGTTATTCAACGTATAAATGTACTGTGGATCAGACATATACTTTGAAAACCAAATTAAAAAAAATTACAATTAATACTTGTTTTTTTACAGAAAAGCCACATCGGGCTATCTGTTGTGTCCACCGAGGGGAATCGAACACTTGATTTTAGCGTTATAAATCCATATACTTACTGCTGTCCCAGCGGGGAAGATTTCAGCTGATACTTTCATGTTTGTATAAAAATTAGGAAGACTTAATATTTGCCTGAAACGATAGTGTTAACAATTATTCCAAAGAAACATGATACTTTTGTTTCCAAAGAAATATGATATTTTTGTCCACAAGTATAAAGATATTAGTAATTAGCAGATATTACACGTAAAACACACCTTATTTTGAAGCTATTAAAGTTGGATATGCTCATAAACTTTGGTATATAGTCTCTTTTATGTATATATTGTTAAAGCTAGCTGAACCTCAAAATTCCAATGTCGTTGTATTAGCCATATTAAGAACATCCCTCGCCCAAACATTCATTTAACTAGAATACATTTTCATGTGAGATACAAAGCAGGAAAAAAAATAAGAAAGGAGGAGGGTTAACACCTTGTAGAAGACGACCGTGCCTAAAGTTTGAGCGAAAAATTTCTCGTTTCATGGAGAAGCCGTTTGGACTGTGGGTCGAGAGACTTGGGTGGATTGTCGGCTTGACGCGGCTTCTCAGAACAGAGCACTTGTAGTAGGAGAGGTGTTAGTAGGGTCTCGGTATCCACCCTCAGATTTTAAACCTTCGCGCAATGTTTCACATTAAATATAATAACCAGCGGCAAAATCTGGATTATTTTTATACAGGTGACTGTAACAGGTCTTCCTTCATTTCCTTTAACCATAACAACAGTCAACATTTTAATAATGTGAACCATTTAGAAGAACATTTTGCATGGTGTACCATTCTTGATTATGTCAGCTAATGTTTACAGTTCAAAGTTCACATACGAAGTACCTCATTAATTTGGAACTTAGATTGTTTTCAAATACAGTTTGTTTTCTTGTCTTACTCTTTCTGCTAAGGCTTGCTGTACTGAATAAGTACAAAAATAAAACACTACGAAGCTTGCATAACCGAGCCAAAAGCAAGTAATTTTCACAACTGCGGTTTCTCTAAAGGGTGATAATGATAAAGCAGCGATCGCAACCTAATGATTTAGTCTGATATGCGGTATGCACTACTTTACTACTGCTAAAACCTTTACAATCAGTTTAATAGACTTAGCTCAGACATCATGGTTTTCATGGCGCACCCTATGAATAGCTTCCTTATTATAGGTCCTATATAATTACGTGCATAAAAGTTGAAATATATTATACATTACGTACATAACATGGTTCTTGTTTACAGATAGCATGCGACCAGCAAGAAACTGTTAAAATAGAGAATTTTTATGCTATGTAATAACTAAACAGAAAAGGAAGATTACTTTTAACCACTGTGATCAAACTGAGCAAGACGGTTGACTGTAAAGTAAGGTGTTTACGATCAGACACGTTATTAGAACGAAAGTAACCCACCTACATAATCTTACATTTAAAATTAGCTAGTTGAGATCTATCTAAGACCTTCATTTATATTTAAACGATATAACGTCAGATCCAGCCGAGATTGCCTCTCGCTAGTACAGCGGTATGTCTAACGGACTTACAACGTTAAAATCAAGGGTTTGAGTCACCTCGAATGGGCTCAGCAGATAGCCCCCTGTGGCTTTGCTATAATAAAAACACAAACACACCCATGCTAGATTTCTAAAGCTTGTGCACTAACTTAATTATAAATCTCAATTCTGATTCAGTGGGCTTAAATATATAACATCTCGTAAACAAAACGAATATTATTACTTGTATAGTAGTAGGATCTAATCCAGCAAGTCCAATCTTATCATTTTATAGTGTTAGTAAATTTTGTTTTTCTAAAATTGAGAAAAGTGTTGACGAAACCTATATCTGAAAAAAAGAATCTTTGAAGTATTTATATTAAAAAAAACTGTTTTGAATGAATTTTAAACTGTATTTATTCGTATTTACGCTATATTTTGTCTATTGAAGCTTTCAGGTTAAAATTAACTTTTTAAAACAATTTGCCTATGGTGAATTCAGCTTTATCGTCACCAATTCCTGATGTTGGATAAATGTCAAACATTTGTAAGAACCATTGACCTTAACAGAACAAAATATTTATCAACCACCAAGTGATGAATAAAAGCAGTTAAAAATCTCAGGACAATGATAACCATTCAGCCTTGCTTGAATATCAAAAGCAGAAAAATAAACACTTTTAGAACAACTTTTTCATCGTTCTCTCTTTAACAGTATTAGCTTCGGTTGTCTGCAGAGACGCCAAGCCACTACTGTTATATTTACACGTCACCGTTTGTTTGTCTAATCTCTTTATCTTCAGAAGTAAAAAAAATGGATTTCAAATGGCTATTTGACAATCACACTCGTGAAAAGTTTAACGTTCCATAATCGGCACAAGATTACAACACAGGTTGTTTTGTACAGTAATGCTGTGTATACAATGGTAAATAGCTTTATAATTTGAATCTATCCGTGACTTGTAGCTCATTTTGTGTGTAGTTATCATACTGTTACTATTATTAAAAGATCTTCTCATATTTTCAGAGTTCTAATGTGAAACATATCATAAAGGTGCAATAAAATAAAATGTCGAAATAAAAATAAATTTTATTTTATTCAGCGACGTTTCGAGCAGCTGCTCTTCGTCAGATGTGGTACAAAATTATACCCAATGAAAGGCAGCGTTAGAAACGTTGTTACATAATTCTTGTTTTTTTCTGTTTCAAGGTTGTGTTTCACTTTTCTTTTATTGTAAAGTTCATAATATATCAAAAGAAAAAATTATACGTTTATACAATATGATAAAAGTCATTAAAATCAAAGGAAGTTTAGTGACTAGAATATCAATGAATGTTTGGTAATTTAATAAGCATATTGTACAAAAGAAATATTAAATATAGTATTGTTTGTTTTTTTTCTAATTTAGCGCTAAGCTACACGAAAGCTATCTGTGCTAGCCGTTGCTAATTTAGCAGTGCAAGACTAGAGGGAAAGCAGCTGGTCATCACCACCCACTGTCAAAAGCTACTCTTTTACCAACGAATAATGGGATTGACTGTCACATTATAATGCCCCTACGGCTAAAATGGTGAGCATCTTTGGTACGACGGGGATTCGAGCCCGCGACCCTCAGATTACGAGTCGAGTGCCTTAACCACCTGGCCATGCAGGGCCTAAAAGATAGTAGTCGCTGTAGTAAAAAAAAGCATCATCACATGTTAACACAACAAATTAAAATATTAGTCTTAGTTACATAATAAAATTAGAAAACAGCTTAAAGTCCCCCGCTGGTACAGCGGTAAGCCGAGGGATTTACAATGCTCAAAATCAGAGATTCGATTCCCCTTAGTGAACTCAGCAAATAGTCTAATGTGGCTTTGCTATAAGACTGATACTTTACATACACTATATTTTGTCACCCGCTGGTACTGCGTTATGTCTTCGGATTTATAACTTCAAAATTAGAGGTTCGATTCACCTCGGTGGACTCAGCACATAGTCGATGTGACTTTCCTATATAAAAACACACACACACATAACTAGTTACACATTCATTTATCAAATATATTTTACATTCTAAAGACAATCACACTGATATTTCTTAACTATAAACCTCACTGAACAATACAGTTTGGGGCTTAAGTTTACTTCATGCCACGTGTAAACGCACTCAAGATATAAGTAAACCTACGCAATTGAGGCACCATTTGAAAGCAAAGATATGGAATATAATTTTTGTTCCCACTACGAACTGGCTTATAATACGTTAGATTGTATTCTAATACTCTAAATGTTCATATCTTATTCGTTTTCGACTTACTACTTCCGTATATCTGCTTGAAATATTAACCTTAAAATTATCGATGGGGTTCACATTAGATCGGCCCGGCATGGCCAGGTGGTTAAAACACTTGACTCATAATCTGAGAGTCAGGATTTCGAATTTCCGTCGCACAAAACATGTTCGCCTTTTCAACAGTGAGGGCGTAATAAAGCGACCGTAGTCCCACTATCCGTTGGTAGAAAGAGTAGCCCATGAGTTGGCAGTAGGTGATGATGACTAAGCTGTCTTCTCTCTTCTCTTACACTGCTAAATTAGGGACGGCTAGCGCAGATAGCCCTTGTGTAGCTTTGCGTGAAATTCAAAACAAACCAAACCGTACTGCCTTTTCAAATACCATTTGATAACCTATTTGGCCGGTCCTGGTGTAGTGATTACTATGTAAAGCAGTTGAAAGAATGATTCGCAGCTAATGAGGAGATTTTGCTGAGTATCCTCCTTACTTTTAGCTCTGTACATGTTATTGAAGTGACAGTCAATCTTTTTATTGTGTTCAAAGAACCAATGTCGCAGTGGGAAATGCTGCCTGGCTACACTCCTTCTGGCTAGTAGTCAAACCTTCAGGAGAGATATATCCAAATTCTAGAGGTCTCTGCCCTCTTGTTAGTAGTTAAAGGTTTGGGAAAGCTGTAACTTAGTGGTCACTGCTTTCTGATTAATAGCACGAATAACATCCGAATAAAAATAATTCTCGTCAGAAACACCGTCAATATTACATTTAATTCAAGTAATATTTTGAGAGTTGCTCATGTATTTTGCGTATAAAATGACTACTTTAAACAAATTGTTTTGGTCAGTTCTTTATAGTGAGTTTTATAATAAATGAAAACATAAAAATACTCAGTATGATACAAGGTATGTACGCCATTGGAAGTTAATAACGTAAACACAAATGAATAATTTTGAGGTAAAATCTTATTCCCTAACTTACTATCGGCCCGGCATGACCAGGTGGTTAAGGCACTCGATTCGTGATCCGAAAGTCGCGGGTTCGAATTCCCGTCACATCAAACATGCTCGCACTTTCAGCCGTGGAGTTGTTATAATGGTACGGTCAACCCCACTCTTCGTTGATAAAAGAGTATCCCAAGAGTTGGCGGTGGGTGGGAATAACTAGCTCCCTTCCCTCTAGTCTTACACTGCTAAATCATGGGCGACTAGTGCAGATAGCTTTCGTGTAGCTTTGTGCAAAATTCAACTCAAACCAAACGTACTATCGTCTACTAATTACAAAAAAAAGAGAATGTTTTAACTTATCTCTGAACAAACTCAGCAGAGTATAACTCGAATAATTGACTGAGATAATTTATGTAAAGTGAGTGTCAACTGATTAAAATAATGAAGTTGATCATCTTTCGAGAGTTATGCATATATTTATTTGTAATAAATAAACGAAGGAAGCATTTTAAATTCTGTAGCGTTTTTAGAAATAAATCAAAACTGTATACGTTAAACGACTACATATATATAAACACAAATATACGTATCCAAACACACATATAATATATGCATGTAATTATACAATAAATCAGTTTCCGTTACAATACTTAATCTTATATAGCTGATATCAATTATTTAGAATGAATATTGAAATGCTTTATAACCAACATGCGTCTTCAACTGACGCATCTAGTTTTAAAATGTAATGTATATAAGAGTCACTTGAAATATCAGTAAATAACCAACTTTATTGACAGTTACATACTTCGCCACTTTATACGACAAAACCTACATCGTGTTTAACTTTAGTATTATGCAAATTTTCGTTGCTTCTTAAATGATTAACGTCCATTATTTAACACGTAAGAGTCAGCAGTGTCTCAAACGAGACGCTTTTAATGCCCATAAAAACAGAAAAGGAATAGTTGTTTCCAGTGGAAGATCGTCGTAATACGAAAGAACAACTTATATTAAAATGTCATGTTCAAATTTTAAGTAATTATGCATGGTCATACAAACGCAGAATATATAAAATCATTTGTGTGAGCATGTATACATACATACATACATATAATAGAAACAAAAGGTCCTTCTTTGAATTGAACTTGTTTGAAGTGTTTCATGCGAGTAACTGTTAATATTTCGTTAAAACATCTGAACTTAAATTCAAGTTAAACAAGGGTTTATGGTTTATATTTAAAAAAACCCAAACGAAAGATATTAGTTGAAACATAGGCGAGGTGACAAATTATAATTTTTTTGGGGGTCCGACGATTGTGGGCATTCAATTTGCTGTGTTATGTTAACTAGTATTAAAATTTGAAACAACAACTTTTTTTCCTGATAATTACAGACAAGTTATGTTAACTGTTGAATTGGAATTTGAAACAGCAACTTTTTTCCTGATAATTACACACAAGTTATGTTAACTGTTGAATTAGAATTTGAAACAGCAACTTTTCTCCTGATAATTACACACAAGTTATGTTAACTGTTGAATTAAAATTTGAAACAGCAACTTTTTTCCTGATAATTACACACAAGTTATGTTAGCTGTTGAATTAAAATTTGAAACAGCAACTTTTTTCCTGATAATTACACACAAGTTATGTTAACTGTTGAATTAAAATTTGAAACAGCAACTTTTTTCCTGATAATTACACACAAGTTATGTTAACTGTTGAATCAAAATTTGAAACAGCAACTTTTTTCCTGATAATTACACACAAGTTATGTTAACTGTTGAAATAAAATTTGAAACAGCAACTTTTTTCTTGATAATTACACACAAGTTTCACTCCCCCATTCAAAACGGCACATCGTAACCAGGTCAAAATTTGGAGGGGGGGTCAGTGTCCCACAGTGATCCTTTCCTCGGTAACTCACTCAGTGATGCATAACGACTGGACCACAGTTACATTTCATTCACCAAAGCGTTTTTTAGCACCTACTACTGGCCCTATAATATAACCTTTTAGGTAGCACTAAATGAAATAGGTGGCCCTACTTTCCTTTTTATCTGTTTGTTCTCAGTGGTAATCCTCTTTTAATTGTATAATACAACTACCATTTACTCGTAAAATGGACAAAGCTTCGCTAGTGTTTTATTGCACAAGCCTATACTATCAACATTAGTCACACAGCTCACACGTCTTTATTTTATTAGCACAGTTTACAACTGAAATTATGCGCAATGCATCTTACTTTAAACAACTAGTGTTATAATCCCTTCATTGTTATATTATACAACTTTAGTGGACTTTTTTTTAAAATTAGCCATGCAATTTGTTTGCAATACTCTGACAGGTTAAACATTGTATTTTAATGGTATCCTTATTTTTCCTTTATTTTAAATGTTTCGCGAGCTCTTGTTTTTAAGAACGTGAAATTCTACAAGATTTAGAATGAATTAAAACACATACGTGTAAATTCTGTATTTCTTAACTATAAAAAAACCTTCGTATTTTCCGCCACGGTGGCATTATTGATATGAGAGGTGTGTGTTTTTCTTATAGAAAAGCCACATCGGGCTATCTGCTCAGCCCACCGAGGGGAATCGAAACCCTCATTTTAGCATTGTAAATCCTGAGACATACCGTTGTATTATCGAGGGGGGGCGATATAATGACAGGATCATGAATGTTTTACCTATAAAACACTGTTGTCTGTCTGTTTTATGTTGTATGTTACAGTATAGAACTGACCAAACCAATTTTTATTAAATTTGGTCTAATAACTCAGAAAGACACCGAAGATAAAAATCAAAGTGGATAAACATCCAGACAAACAGCTATAATTTGGTAGATATTTCAATTTGACTGCCTTAATGTAGCAAATGAACGACTGGCTCAGCTGGAGCAAGGAAGCCGATAGCAGAGCACATGAAGTCGACGCCGAACAGCGACGTTTACTGTTACACATCGCATAAATATCTTTGCAGTGTACGAACATTTTTGGTATTACGACTCAAAATAGTGGAAGGGGTGGTCTACGACCCGTTTATAAGTTCCGGGTACCATTTCTAGTTTGTAATATTACCGATAAAATTTACCTAAAGTGTTGATAAACAGGCAGAAGCTAGGGCAAATACATTGGGAATTTATTTACATTTGAAGCCATTTGCAAAAGCAGTGAAATCTTCCAAAGGGTAGAAAAAAATATGAAGTTTCCAAATGTTAAATTATCATATCTAATAGTAGTTCACTATAATCTTTCAAAAGTTAGTACAGAGATTTCTGATTTTAATATAAATCATTTAACAATGAACTGGTTCTATATCGTATATAGGCCTGGCATGGCCAAGCGTGTTGAGGCATTCGACTTGTAATCCGAGGGTCGCGGGTTCGAATCCCGGTCGCACCAAACATGCTTGTCCTTTCATCTGTGTCGGCGTATAATGTGACAGTCAATCCCACTATTCGTTGGTTAAAAGAGTAGCCCAAGAGTTGGCGGTGGTTGATGATGACTAGCTTGCCTTCCCTCTAGTCTTACACTGCTAAATTAGGGACGCCTAGCGCAGATAGTCCTCGAGTAGCTTTGTGCGACATTCAAAAAACAAAGAAATGTCTTCTATATATTATGAACAGCTTTGTCTGTCCGTAAGTTCGTCTGTCTGTCATTTAAAAATCTACACACGCATGCAAAGCTAAAAATTTACATTTGAAATGACAAGAGGCGTTGTTATTGTTATTGTTATTAAGTGCAAGACTACATAAAGGTCTATCTGTGCTCTGCCCCCCACGGGTATCAGCTGTGCCACTAGAGGGCAATATGATGGGAGAACAGGCATGAATAATGTGGCAGTCAAATTTTACTTCGCAAGCAGAACATTCTACATTAAACTATTAGGAATTGATAACTAAATCATTCACATTTCAGAATGTAACGTTACTTATAGAATAAGAATGTAAATGTGTCGTACATTATTGTTTATGTTAAGCATGACTGAAATGTTTAATTATAACTTTTTGTGGTGAGGGATATAAGCAGCTGGACTTTGGGTCTGAGTGAAATCAAAAGTGCAACGCAATTAACCTTTCTAAAGTTTATGAACTAATTTAAGTTGATAGATTAAAATAATTTGTTCTCGTCACTGGGGATGGGTACTTTTGCTTGTTTCAGATTTCACGTCTAATTTAGAGTTTCGTGATTTGTGTATAAAATTTCTTGAAAATAACAATACATTCTTTTAGGAATTAGGACATGTGACAATAAGGTTGTTCAATTATTGTTCAGAACTTAGAAATACAGGCACTGTTAAGTTTCCTAGTTTTCTTATAAAATTTACTTAACGCTAGCGTATGGCAATCTTTCAGAACTTGTACAAAAAGGTGCAATGACATTTTATAAGGTCATCTATAATATTAAAAAACAAAGCGTAAACTTCAATTCAATATTCATATAGAAGTAAAAACGAAATTGTATACTATATTGAACATATGTTTGTTTTTGTGTTTGAATTTCGCGCAAAGCGACGTGAGGTCTATTTGCGTTACCTACCCTTAATTTAGCAGAGTAAGGCGAGAGAGAAGGCAGTTGGTCATTACGATCCAACTTTTACCCAAAAATAGTGGGATTGGCCGTTACATTATAACGCCCCCACGGCTGAAAGGGCGAATATGTTTGGTGGGAAGGGGAATCGAACCTGCGACGCTGCGATTACGAGTCGAACGCCTTAACCCATCTGACCATACTGGGTCTTTAAACCTATTCATTTTTAACTAATATTATCACGATATTTAAAGGAAAAGAATATACAGTAATTAACCGTTTAACAAAAAAAATTCTGTATTTTCAAAATACAGAAAAAATAAACAACACATTCCAATTTCGAGCAAACATGGTAAATATTAATGTTATGTCTTTTAACTTCAAATTTGTATTCGTTGTTGTTGTTTTGAATTAAGCACAAAGCTACACAAGGGGCTATCTGTACTCTGCCTACCACGGGTATCGAAACCCGGATTTTAGCGTGTAAGTCCGCAGACGTACCGCTGAGCCACTGGGGAGCAAATTTGTATTCATATCCTTTCAAACAAAATTGTTAAGAAACTTGACAAATTAACCCCTGTTTTTTTTCCACTTGCAGTTATTTATCTTTGTTTTAATACTGATCCATTTATATTAATGTTTGGGAGAATAATAACAACGTTTTTATATCTATTTTTTATTTACTAAATAAAAAAAATGATTCTAGAAAAGAATCAACAGCAACAAACACTATATATTAGTTAATACAGCTAATCAGATGTTAATCTGATTTTTATAACTGAATTATTCATGAAGTCTGGTGCTCCGTAGGTACAGAAACATGATAAAATTTTCTCCACTGGCACAGTGATACATTTGCTGATTTATAACGCTCGAAACCGAGTTTTGATACCCGTGGAGAACAGACCATAAAAAACCTATTGAGCAGCTTTATGCTTAATTACAAAGAAAATTCTTAATAAAATTTGAAAAATACTGAAAGAAAAACAGTTACAAGATAAGTTTTGAAGTTCGTGTTTGTTAGTTTTAGATCTTCGCGGAAAGTTACAAAAAAGACATCTTCAAATCTATTCTCCCTTTAATTTTAAAATGAACACCAAGAAGAATGGCAGTTTTTCAACAACTTCCACCGCCAACTCTTGAAGTGTTTTTGTACTTTGGAATACTTGGAGATGACCATCACCTTACAGAGCATTCAAATTCACAAAGTTCGGAGCATGTTTTGTCGGCGACACTGCCGTGAACTAAGTGCTCTCGGATTCAAAGACCGAACACATTAACCCTCGGCTACACCCAGCTCGTGAGTTATGTTACAATTAGTGCATCATTTTGAAAATAAGAACGGAGACAGTGTCAAACCCATGCTTTACGTGTAATATAAAAATTCACAATTTTGTAGTATTCAAACTATATTTCTGTTTCAGCTTCTCGTTGTTAAATGTAACATTCTGTAAGTTAAATCTTAAAGCCGACTTAATATCCAATTCCAGAACTTTAGCACTGCCTAAGATTACATTGTAAAGTGTGTGTGTGTTTTTTTCGTATAGCAAAGCCACAAAGGGCTATCTGCTCAGCCCACCGAGGGGAATCGAATCCCTTATTTTAGCGTTGTAAATCCGGAGACATACCGCTGTATTGGCGGGGGGCACATTGTCAATTATCCAACAAATATGTAATTTGAACTTATCGATGTAATTTGGTTTTACCCAGTATTTCCCCATAGCTTTGCTTACATCTTTGAGGAAAACTCACGAATTAAATGCTATTAGTTGAGGTTAAAGTGAAATTAATCCTGCTTTTTTAAACTATAAAACTCTGGTGTCAATTTGAATGTGTAAAGTCATCTATAATGCATGCTAGTATACTAGTAAAATGTAATGATAATCTACATACATCTATGACTGACGAAAAGAATGATCATGATAAAAGCAATTAGACAAAAATTTAATATATCTGAAAGAAAAGTTGTTACATAGAACAATCTGTCACCAAAATTAAAGTGGCTTAACTTCAAAACTGTTGTATGTAGTAGAAGTATGATTGTTCAACAGTTCGGCCCAATTATTTCACAGAAATAGTTTTCCGAAACGTACATTTGTTAAAGATGTACCTTTAACATTAACAAATTAGTGTGGAATATATTACAAAGTGAACAAAGCATATCTGTTCACCAGATGGTGTGGACATATGTTCGTCTTATTTGTTTGCTTTTTCCTACTTTCTATAAAGTTATATGAATCCTACAGATAGAGGGTGATAAGATAAATCAGATAATGTTGATATCTTAATTTGTTTATTTAAAAAAACAAGCTAAATTAGAACTTCTCGTAAAAACTATTTAATTGGTAACAATAAATATCTTCTATATCCAAACATTACTTTTCCTTCTAAGGTTTTGGGAGTTATAATAGCCAAGATATCAACGGATTACAAACCCTGTAATGTAAGAAACTGAGAATTGGAGTTCTTATGAGCCAAAATAATTGATAAGATAAGCTGTCAGTTCTGATGACAACTGATTTAACTGGAACATGTTCATCTACCTTATTAAACGAAATATTAATAATAACATACGAGAGATAGAGTTGACTGGAAAGTCACACAATATCATGGCTATTTTGGATTGGTAGAATAACAAAATTATGCAGATAAACAGTTTTTAAGACACATGTAGTGTTATAAAGCCCCACAAATTTTCAACTATATTAAACAATGAAATGCTTTAAAACTGGATTCGACCCTCAACACATCTATGGGAAGATGCTTTTTTATTTATTTATTAGATCATTGTTAAAATTTATAATGGTCGATTAACATCACATTTATGTCAAGTACGCATTTAATACTATGTGATAATATAAGCGAAGAACAATAATATGAAAAGTAGCTATTTTGACAATAAATGTTTTAATCCATAACATATACTGTTTTTTTTTAAATTGCTTAACACTGCTATTTACAACCATTTCTTTATAAATATAAGTTGCCAGATTAAAATGAGTACAATCGAACATTGACTTTTTCACTTTTGTATATATATATATATATACATGCCAAATTTTAGACAAGTTACGCAGTTGTTTGTACATAATGGGAAATTTAATAACAGTATACAAACAATAAACAACATTCAGTGATGTCGAGAAACCCACTTGTTGAGAATTTTATATGCAAAAAACGGCTCTTTTGGGCTCAGAAAACACTTCAAATAGAAGAGCGAACAACGTTTCGACCTTCTTCGGTCATCGTCAGGTTCACAAAGAACCTGAAAGAACCTTTGTGAACCTGACGATGACCGAAGAAGGTCGAAACGTTGTTCGCTCTTCTATTTGAAGTGTTTTCTGAGCCCAAAAGAGCCGTTTTTTGCATATAAAAATAAACAACATTAAACTCCGAAACTTACCACGTTTACTGCAGAACGAGCTTGCGGTCGAAAGACAGTTAAATTTCTCTTTTTTTTTCTTTTTAAATAATCTTTCAGAATATTTGGCTCAAAAATATTTAAAATAAGATCTTTGATTTATTATTTTAACAGAATACGAAATATAGATATAGATTTTTAAATTTTTTTCCTAGAAATAGTGAGTTTTCTTCAAAACACAAACGTAAAGCGTAGCTTTATATGCCTTAACAGAAAATAAACACTTCCTTCTGCTTCCTCCGCGAATGAACGAGCTCTTCTCCCCCTTACCTTTAAGATGAACCAGCAGATAGTTAGCTACGTAGAGTCATTCTTTGGAGGTATTGTATCACAAACACAGAAAGAAAAAATACTGTTCTGTTTCAACAGTTAGAACAACTGTAATACCACCATCAGCCAAATAGCCCCACTTAGTTTCGAGCTTACGATTTCTAATCTGAGATGACCCATGCGATACACTCAAATGTGTAAAGACACTAGTCGTCTACGATTTCAGAATCGTTGTTAAATGGAATTGCTTTCTTTGCATGAAATATAACAAATTAACTCATTTGTTACTGTGTTTGAATTTGACATGTCGTTTACTATCGAACGACTTTCTTCCATATCTGCTTACCTTCACGACTGAACCTTGCCTCACACTGTCGTATCTGACTGTACACGGTATCAATTCTAGTTTTTAATATTTTTAAACTGCGCTCAGGCAGGAATGGTAACCAGTCGTTCATACCGGGATCATGTTTTACAAAGGCTTGTTTTAGAATTACAGAAATGTTTTTACTTCTATGCATTTTTGCAATAGCGTCTACGGTCCGTTTACGGAAAACACATAAAGAATTTATTAGTGAACGATGAAAGTGTTCATATTTGTCTAGCAGACGATAACCATGAAGAAGTCCTGATTCGTTGTCGAAGAATACAAGTAATCCGGACTCTTTGTGTTTAGCGAGGTTGTGTGTTGGTGAATTCATCATCTCAGAATTCCACTGCTCGTTAAACATGTTGTTTACTACACGATCAAGGTTCGCTGTCAAGTAATCAAAAACGATTAAGTCTGACCATTGGGCAAGCTCTACAAGTTCAACCAAAGTTTTATTGAACAAATCTTCAGGATGAAGCCGTCGATCTTTGGTGCGAAAGGCACGAGGGATATAGGCGGGAATCAGCTTGTCCACAAACATCGTTAACACAAGTGGCCTCTCAGTGTTCCACTGGGCTAAGTAAAGCTGAGATTGTACGTGCTCCCACTGCCACTCTCGGCCTCTGATGACAGCTAGCACAGAAGGCGGTAAGTTTCCGATGTTCAAAAGTCTACTTAAGTAAAATGAAAAAATTTCACCCTGGATTTGATCATTGTTCTGCCTATATCGACAACACGACTGTTTGCCATTATCAAACGTAATTAACCTGTTTTGCATTCTACCACAACCTTTCGAGATTTTTGCAATTTTTGTTTTATTAACGAACCAACGCCAGCTGTCTATATTTTTCACGAACCCATCAGGAATAAGTTTTTCTACTTCTTCTGTCCAATATATTCCGTTTACTATGTGTTCCCTTTCTCGAAAAGCCAGCTTAGCAACGTTTTTGAAGAGCCACTGATTATCAAGGGAAGAGAATATTGGAAATCCGGACGGTGTTTTGGGAAGACTTTTGATGTTGTTTTTCCTGTAGTTGACTCCAGAAATCGGGGAGCTTTTGGTGCTTTTCAGGCGTACAAAGTGCCCCGGCATCTTGAAGTTCGCCGCAGGGAGCCAACGGTAACTGAGTCCGGATGAGGAGGTAGTAGCGGCCCTACCATTGTTAACGAGGTGGTCTTCCGTGAGGAGTGAGCCTCTTATTTCATTGTTCGCAACCCCCGCCGTGATTTTATTGAGCTTTTGGCTTAGATCCAACCTAAGAATACTGCTAGTTTCCACACTCACTTCTCTACGTTGAAGTTCCCCTGAATTTTTATCGATTTTGCGGGACTCTGGAGAAAAATTTACATAAGACGATGACGTTAGTGCAATCGGAGTCGATGTTTTTTCACTGTTATTAATATCTTGTCCTTGCTGTATAAAATCATTCGTCAATGTCAGGCGATTCGTTATTAGCGTGTCTTCTTTTAAAGCATACCTTTCCTTCGACCAACTGAACCTTCGTTGGACATGCACTTCACGGTTAGGAACTTCTTGAAGTTTTCTAATTTCTTCAGTTTTAATCGATCTCGAATTAAGAACAATTGCCGATGGTTGGGTTGAAGATGAACTCCATGTAACAGGTTTTACGATGCTAGTAAATCGGCTTTGCTGGTTTTCTTTGCGAAATGCCTCAAATCTTAAATCTTGGGATGATTTCAACACATAATCCGGTAGCAGAATTCCACATAATATTCCTATTGTAAAAGCAATACCAGTTGAAGCCAAGCACACATTACGGGACAGTTGCCGAAAGCCTACGCTTACTGAGCCAGGACCGTTAGTCATGGTCAGTTTAATGGTCCACCATTTTATACACCGGCAGTTTATAAACATTTAAAAATGTTAATAATTAGTTATATAATACCTGCACTTCTTACTACTTGATTTTTTAGCGCACAGGTACATTAATTACAGATTCTGTTTGCGTGATAGTTTATACTCAAGACTATTAAAGTATTAACCCTTGGAGTCTTACTTTTTATCATAGACTATACGTTTGCATCTATCAGGCCAAACACAATTAACATTAGAACACTGTTTTAACATACTGTATCAACTGGTAATTTATATTGTGTGCAAGAACAGTGACTGAGTAAGCGAAGTCGTAAATGAATATGATCATTCCGTTAGAGCAGATACGGTAAAGACAAAAACGTATGCGTAACAACATCTGTATACTACAAACTGACTGTCCACATCTAACAGTTAGAAACCACTTTAACTGAACATTCCAGTAGACTGGTGGCGTCAATGTTGGTATGATTCTCACAGTTTAGTTTTGTAAACTTAACTTGTTTCCAAACTAATGAGTATTTTTGTGAAGCAGCGTTAACAAGTAAGCTAAATAACGCAAGGCTCTATGTCGTTCCTCTTCTGTGGCTTTTACTTTCATTCCCCTTTCCCCCCTACTTTGCATTCCTCCAATAGCAAGCCTTGGCACCACAGGAACTGAAAATCTCCACAGTGCTCACCTGGTGTTTTAAGCCTCGGCTCTGATCCTGGTCTCCCACTAATCACCCGAAAAGGAAAGAAAATGGCGCAACTCCTAGTAAACATGCATGGACCCTGAGGTGAAGCATGTTTATATTCAGATTCTTTCGCCGGTAATAAACGTTACCGAACTTTTTTTTTAACAAACAGTAAATCGTCTAAATTAAATCCTTTAAAACATTTTTTTTCTTCTAATATCACCTTAGCTACTTTTCGAATACTCTATGAGAACGCAAACGAAAGACATCTCAAGTAGCTAAGTAGTTGGCTTGCGAGGCCTTTGCTGCGTCGAGCAGACGAACACCGTGCGCGGTAGATAACTAAATGAATCAATGCGCATTTCAGCCAAAGAGAAACTCGCTTCTGGGACAGGAGACTAGTATACCATACCCTTAGATGACGTCATTTACGGAAACGAGGCTTACATGTCGAAATCATTTCTAAAAGAATAAATGTTTGTTTAAATGCGTGTACACGAAAATGACGAGTCTTGTAACAAAAAGTAAAGTTACTTTGTTTTGCCCACGCAACAGAGACAGGAGTTGGTCACTGTAAAGATTACGCCTGCTGACTCCCAGTTACCTTTTTTCCTACTTTGCCGTAGGGATCAACAGAAGTAGCCTAAATGAATGTCTGAATGAAGACTGTCAGTCCAAATTCGTATGGTTTTAAAGACATGGTTATAAACTTCAGACATTTAGTAAATCTGATAACTCATATTTAAAGGAACGACTGGATGTTAAGTATCACATGAAAATCCGATTTCTGTCATTTTCTCGTTATTGCTGGAAGTGTTAAATACAAATGACCTCCTCCACCCCCGATAAATGTTAGTTTTTTTTTAGAATATAAATTTAAATACTACATGAAGGTTAAGGTCTCCCGCACGTTCCCTAAACCCTTTCAGAGTAATGCCCTTGTAGGTATTAACATTGATATTAATTTTCTCTTTACTCTATGTTGCAGAATCCAGCACATGTCGAACAGTCCTACCTTGTATTTATTACGTTATGGCCCGGCATAGCCAGGTGAGTTAAGGCGTTCGTCTCGTGATCTGAGGGTCGCGGGTTCGAATCCCCGTCGCACCAAACATGTTCTCCCTTTCAGCCGTGGGGACGTTATAATGCTACGGTCAGTCCCACTATTCGTTGGTAAAAGTATAGCCCAAGAGTTGGCGGTGGGTGGTGATGACTAGCTGCCTTCCCTGTAGTCTTACATTGCAAAATTAGGGACGGCTAGTGCAGATAGCCCTTTATTGGTCTTTATTAAACTACGAAATGGAGAATAGCTTTCTTCTCGTTTAACATAGCATGAAAATAAGATGTTCATAATTTTGTTTCTTTATAAAAAAAATAGTTTATTACATTGAAATAAATTAATCAGAAAATGGAAACACTTTATTTTTATTCTTGAATTTTGATCAATTATTACGAGTTACCTAAATTACCACTGACTTTATGATAATGACAAACTTGTGTATAAGGCGAAAGAGCTTTGTTTTAAGGTAATAGCATAAAACTGAATTAATTCGAATCAGCGACTTACACTACCCTCATAAAACGTTCTCCAAGTATAGTAGCGTTATTTTAAAATCTGCCCAAACACACTTTACGATTCAAACATAAAAGTAGATTGCGATAATGTTAATACGGGAGGAACTGACATATAAGTAATCTTGTTTGTTTCTTTGTGTGTATTTTTTTCAGACGTTTTTCCAAAATCACATAAAACGTATCTGTGCTACGAAATTTGACTTCGAATTCTTAGACTACTTTAATCGAATAAATTTGACTTGTTCGTCATTCTTCTATCAAAATCTTCGTTCCAGAGTGCTAAAGCGATTACGAAAACAATGGAACACAAACAATGTTCTATCTGGTTCATAGTCCAACATTTTAGTCTTGAAACCACGTTCTGCCCAGTCTCATCAGATATCTTAATAAGAATAATAAACGTTAGAGCATACAGAAGATCCTTACGTTGTCCACATTAGATTTAGATAAAATCAGCAGTACCGACAACATCAGGTTTTGTGACGCGGTAAACAATTTTTAGGCTCTTCGTGACACCCATATTTCGTAATGAAATGAATAAGTAGTTATTCACGAGAACCTCGCTTGTCAATGACTGAGTTCTGCACAAATCATTAGGCTAATTTCTGAAACACGATATCATAGACAACTATCTCACTGTGTGTATTAGTATGACTAGTTGTATCAAACGCGAATGAATCTTGTGAAAATGGACTCATAGTCTTAGCGTTGTGTTCATGAGTGAAAGCTTGGCTTTTCTAGCGAGTAAGAAAATGACTCATAAAAAGATTAATTTTAGATACACTAATTTTTTAGTATCTTCATCAACCAACATTCCAGTATTTAAATACTAATACGTCATAAAAAAAACTCATATATTGCTGTTGATATATACTGAACAAAGAGATCACATACTTGTTGTATTAATATATATTTTTGTGTAAATAACTGTGGCAGTTTTTATATGTTATTGCTTTTTTTAAGCGACTGCTATATCAATATTATCCATTCAGCTTATTTACTTGAACTTAGCTATTATTAACATAAGAACAAACAAAAATATATAAAATTGCGAAGACAAATACATATGGAAACTCTTATATAACTCTGTTGGGTGTGATCTAGAGATTAAAGTGAATTCGATAGTTTATGGTTCGCAGACCGTTGCCACAATAAACACTTTTTTTACCTCTGAAACCGTGAGTGCGTTATGAGAGTGCAGTATTTTATCAGGTAAAAGTATCCCAAAGAGTTGATGACGAGTACTTTTGACTAAATACTTTTCCTCTGGTCTAATATCTCGAAGTTTGTAGTAAAGCACAAAGCTACACAATAGACTATCTGTGGTATGATCACCAACGGTATCGAAACCCGGTTTCTAACGTTGTAAGTCCACGAAGGTATACTGTTCCATTGGGAGAATTACAACGAGGAACTGAAAGCCTTACAACTTAACATAATCCTCTAATTCCATGTAAGACATCATAAATCTCTGAATTCGAGGAAGCACCAGAAACATCTTTATTCAATGAAGTTGTAACAAATTTACTCTTATACATTTAATTAATTCCTACTTTTGTTTCAGTTTGACGCATGTGACGTATATTGTTAGATGTGTATTGAGCAAGACCTGCCTGTTCTCTAAATTTGTAGCAGGTTTTTGAAAGCAAGAATCAATAATCTGTGGTTTACTAAAACACTAGCGTGTCTTCGAACATTGTTGAGCATTCAAGAATCTCGTGTGATTTGTATAAAAGCTAGCCGAGAGAAAGTAATAAAATATTGTAGGTTAGCTAAAAACTGCAGAATTTGATCAGAAAAGTTTATACATTTCAAACATTACAAACCGTTCAAGTTCAGTAAATTAACTTTGGACGTTAGTATTTTTACAAAAAGTCAGCTTGTAAGTGGTGTGAAACCAGCCAAGAAAATACAGCGCTAGCTTTGGTGAAATGTAACAGCATCAACTCAGAATTAATATGTTTGTTATGAATTTGGACCGTCGATAAAAAATACAGTTTCAGACCAGACAGAAGAAGGAGTTTTGTTTGTAAAACACTTGTATATAAGCAGCTACCTGTAATAACCGTTATTAACAATTGTACTATTATTTATATTAAAAAGGAAAATTATATCAGTCTTGTCAAATATCATAAATTTGATACATCTTGACTTTCATTTAACTTCTAAATTCAAGTTCAAATTTCTGGCTATTGGAATCGTAATATGTAAAGTACGTAACATAATAAATCCAACACTCGTCTGAGATTAATTACAATACGTAACAGGGAATATAAAGAATATCTTAGTCTGAAATGTACATCACATATCTTTGTCTGAGAGCACTACAAAAAGATTTGCATCTTATGAAATCGCGCGGAAACTTAATTATAAGAGTAGCTCATACCATTAGACAGTTTCTTAAACAGATATTGTTAACGGCCATCAAATAGTTTTTAAAATGTAATAACTTCATCTTTCAAATATTCTGAATAATAATTAATTTAAGAAGGTTGTGTGTCAGACTTTACCAAATCAAAAATTTTCGAGTACTTCCAAATGTCCAAAATAGAAATCAATAACAACACCATTTTGTACTTCTAAACTACACCGTTAAATATGCTCTTTTGTTCTGCTGATCTGTGCATCAATAAAACCGGAGTTTGTTTCTGGCACAATGCTGTTTGAAGTTGTTGACTGAACATATCACGAATCTCAACAATAAGAAATAAATTACATAGAACTTCTGTCATAAGATCAACTAATTACTGTAATTTGTTTTTCGTCATTTCGTATTCATAATTTTCTTTGTTTTCATACTTGAAAGTAATTGGGCTATATGTTTGTGTGAAAGATTTGTAGAACTGCCAAGAGCCAGTTTAGAAGTTTAGCCTGGACACGCACACTAAGCCATTTGTCGAAAAATGAACAAAAGGTTGCGATCATTTTTCTGGCATGCTGCCAAAGTGTCTGACAACAGCCAAATCGTAGCGAATGACACTACAGATCATATTCCTTAACAGAATTCCAAACGAAGGTGGGGAAGGCAGGCTATGAGCGGAGGAGGTGAAAGGTCTTCCAATTACCCTAAGACTACTCTTTGCGTATTCGAGGCATGTCACAAACAGCTTTTTCTCTGTTATATACACGCCATAAAAATCACATTCTTAAATTGTTCTACACCATAAAGTATTCAGAAAGAGATATAGCAGGTTGTGTCAGAAATAAATGTTTGGTAAACGTAATTTAATTTTACACGGATTATTTTTCTAAAAAAATATAACAGAAACGGTATTAACTGCAAAAGAAATATTTTACGTATTTCAACAAAATCAAAACTACGTTGGTTTGCACGTTAATATACAGAAGTGTAGGAGACAAATCAAAAGTGGGGGAGTCCAAAGTTTATTTGACCCAGCAAAGCGAGGGACGAAAGTTTCAGGCGCACCCATCACGGCTGGGGTTCAAAGCTTGCCTCAGAGCTCTGAAAGCTCTTGGGTTCTGGATTAAGTTTTTGCATTTTCCTGCTTTTATTGAGAGTAATTTCACTATTTCTGACGAGCTTTTATTGGGACAGACTGAAAAATGAGGGGAGCGGACCTCACTACATCCCACCGACGTCATTGCTATATTAAATTGCAAACAAATAAATGAATAACCTTTTTAGTGTCAACTTCCATCTCATTTTCAAGGCGTGGGCAACTTAAAAACTGTCAGTTTTGTTTATTTGTTTTTATACTAAAAGCTAATGAAACAGTTTTCGGTAATAGAACGTTTTCTTTTGTTAACATAAAATACCACAATTATTTCTTAACTTTATGACGATATTAACCGAGCTGTTTATCCTACAACAACAGTGAATAACAGAAAAATCGCAACAGTTCGTTTACAGCTGATACTTGTTGATAAAATTCGAACCAACAGGAAAATCAATCACGTTTACACCAATTATTACAATAATTATACGCAGCAAATAGCCCCTACCCTGTGGCAGAGTGGTAAGTCTGCGGACTGATACTGCAGATTTCAATATCCGTGGTAGGCAGAGCACAGATAGCCCATTGTTTAGCTTTGTTGTTTATTGCAAATAACAACTTAACAGATAATTCTTCGTAAAAATGTTTGATCTTCTGGTTAGATAGGACTTTTGCATTTTAATCGGTAATTTATTACCAAGATAAAAATTCCAGAGTCACAGATAGAAGTTAATAATGCATTTATGATGAAAATGTCTAATAAAATGTTCATGGCGCATTTTCTTAATTTTTTGTATTTTTCAGAGTGCGAGGAAACATGTCTTTCCTCTGAAACTGCATACCAAGCCATGTTTGAGGTAGGAGTAGATGAGGTGAGGTATGCACATTGGAGTACAGGTTTAAA
Source organism: Carcinoscorpius rotundicauda (assembly GCA_011833715.1). Lineage (NCBI taxonomy): Eukaryota > Metazoa > Arthropoda > Merostomata > Xiphosura > Limulidae > Carcinoscorpius > Carcinoscorpius rotundicauda. The sequence continues at coordinate 162,964,188 of CM022391.1, read as the reverse complement.
TAACAAATGTTCTCTGATGCTCACTTCATACCTCATAGGTTTTTCCTTTGTTCTCTAACAGAGAATATTCAATAGCAACCAGAGATGCTACTTACATGCATTGTTATCTTATTCAGTAAACTAGGACACGTAAGCATGGAGTAGATACACTGCTGGCTAAAATCTTAAGGCCAATGAGCATAAAGAAAAAATATGTATTTTGCGTTGTTAGACTCAACCACTTATTTGAGTTGAGCTTTGAAAGAGAAAAATAAAAAAGGAAAAATAAAAAAATTAGCAGTTAATAGGGAAAATGTGAACGCTATGAAATTAGCCTAAACACTAGCTGGTCAAAAGTTTAAGACCATACCAAACAATGTTGGTATGATGTTATATACCAAACAATCCCACTCTGTGGCAGATGGAATAGAAGTTTAACAGTTTTATAGTAATTTGGCAAACATTAATATATCCAATCTATTGCAGGGAAAGATCACTCAGAGCATTGATGGCTTAGAACTCTAGAGAACCTCAATATTTTAATGTGTGAGATGTTACTAAACAATTACCTGTAAAGTCGAACTGTTAGATATAGTCCTACAACTTATCCAACGGGTTAACATGTAAAATAGACGTTTAAGAAAGATGTAGTAATTAAATGGTTCATTTCCTTGCAGTATAGGATTACTCAGATTGGAACATAAGTGACTTAGATATATAGCAGGGATGCAATAAAGAAGGGCGTGAACAGATTCATCCGAAGACTCGAGTGGTTTCCTTAACGGAATGATTAGAAAAAAAAAGGAAGTTGCAACGGAAACCGATAGATATTTAAACCAACTTACTTAGAGCCAAGCTTAGAACATTGAGCAACAACATTTCACGAGGAAGGAAGAGGTTTACTAACAACCTTAACCTCCGAGGTTCTCATGACCTAAATTCCGATGATTGATTAATTTTTAAAGTTCACAAGCCTACCATTGACTCATCAGGAGAATGGTGTGTATAAAATGAATATTGACTGAATTACAGGAAAGTGAAACATTAATTCTTGACTGTCATTGTTAAACGTCTGAGGTGAGTTGCTCTTCAATCAAGTCTGTTCTGAGAAGTATTTTGTTTCGTGACCAAAACATTCACCATGGGTACCGAAACCCACTTTCTAACGTAACTTCTTAAGCAGACCCAACGTTGTCCAGTGTTCGTGGGATAAGTGGCAAAAATACCTTTAACAGTAATAATACAATTGTCACCTATAATCAAGACTTATTGTTATTTAATGTAATTTTTAACAGCTGTGTCAGTAGAAATTTTGTGTCATTGGTTCACTTATTTCCAGGGTTACTCATTTCACTACTTGTAATCTGATGCTCGTTTCTAACTTTTGGTTAGATTTCCACTCCTCATCAGTGATTTGTGAGCAGGCTAAACATCCACTACAAGTACTTTGTATTGATACGTATCTCACTGTATTCGGAGCAACAGTTACACCTGTATTTCCAAAAAAGTCAGTGATAACATTTGTATTTCGCTGCCATCTTTCTTGTAAAAACTTAGCCATTAAATACTTAATATAAATTTTAATCAGTGATGTCGAGAAAACCAACTTGTAGAGTAATATATATGTAAAAACGGCTCATTTGGGTTGAGTTAATATTTTACGTATAGGAGAGAACAACGTTTCAACCTTCTTCGGTCATCTTCAGGTTCACAAAGAAAGAAAGAGGTAACTGACCGGAAGCTGACCACATGTTTGAAAGGGGTGGTGTAAATGAGTGTCAAAATGTTGAGGGCGGTGTTAGATGTCTGAATATATAATTTTATATTACTTATTTTGTTATTTTTAATATAGATATAAAGGTGTAACATCAGCCAGCTTATTCATTAAAGACTCTTTTAATTTCAAGTCTAATCTAAATCAACTTAATTATAAAGCCTTAACGACCAGTTTCGATATTATATCCCTCTTTACAGAAGTTCCAACCACTAAATCCTGCAAGATAGCCTTAGAACTCTATATCCGAGACCCTAACCCATCTATAGACATTCCCAGCAACCAATTAACAACCCTCATAAAATTCACCACGATGAAGACAAACTTCATGTTGAACAACCACAACTACATACAAACAAATGGCCTAAGCATGGACAGCCCAGTATCACCAGTTCTAGCCAATATTTTTATGACACAAGTGGAAACACAAGCAATTACCACAACATTACATCCACCACTATACTGGTACAGATATGTAGATGACACAGTTGCGGGATTCAGATCTACAGAACACACACTTAATTTTTTTTAATCACATTAACTCTATACATCCCAACATTAACTTCACATGTGAACAGGAAGAAAGCAATCAAATATCATTTCTTAACCTTAAAATTACAAGAACCGACACACAATTTAAAACAGAAATCCAACGAAAAATCACCAATACTTGACTATACATTCCTTAAGACTCAGCACATGAAACAAAAAAAAAACTCAACATACTAAGTTTGTTTGTTTGTTTTTGGAATTTCGCACAAAGCTACTCGAGGGCTATCTGTGCTAGCCGTCCCTAATTTAGCAGTGTAAGACTAGAGGGAAGGCAGCTAGTCATCACCACCCACCGCCAACTCTTGGGCTACTCTTTTACCAACGAATAGTGGGATTGACCGTCACATTATGCACCCCCACGGCTGGGAGGGCGAGCATGTTTTAGCGCGAACCCGCGACCCTCGGATTACGAGTCGCACGCCTTACGCGCTTGGCCATGCCAGGCCTAACATACTAAGAAACCAAATAAACACGGCCATAAAACTATGCTCACCAGATAAAATTAACGATGAATTAGACAAAATAAAACAATACTTCATCAACATCAATAAGTTTCTTCCACAAACCGTCGAAAACACCATACACACACCTAGACAGAAAGCAAAATCAACCAACAAAAGTAAATATATCTCATAAATCAAAAAATCACGAAACCATATACTGCTCATACCATATATTCCCGACATCAGCTGAAAAAGAACCAACATGTGGCAAAAACTAGTAAAAAATATAACATTCCACTTAATAACAAATCTATTCAAAAACAAGGCACAAAACTGAAGTATATACTATGTAAAAACTACACTGTAGAGAATCATCACGTGACAGTAATTTCATATTATTCATATTTTCATGTGAGAAAAGAGATGCATTCTCAAAGGATTTTCACCTTTTATACCTTTTTCTCACTGTTTTATAATTACTTACGATTTTGTACTTTTGCACATTCTCAAGAATTAGTGTCTGAGTAATGTTAAATCAAAAAAACTGTTATTCAACAGTTGACAATCAACTGGGGAGGATGATTAGTACGTATTGTATAATAGTCACCCAGTTACATGAGGGGTTAGCATTTCTACTGTTATTCAACAGTTGACAATCAACTGGGGAGGATGATTAGTACGTATTGTATAATAGTCACCCAGTTACATGAGGGGTTAGCATTTCTTTTTGTTCTATAAATCACTCTTCATGTAATCTAGGATGTTGCTATGCAAGATTGCTTCAACAATGAGAGGGAGAAAGGTTATAAAAAAATAAGGAAGGTTATATCTATATTTAGCTGTTGGTTAGCATGTTAATGGATATCTGTGTTTGACTTTTGTTACGAGTTTCCTCTTGCTTCATTTAATTTGATTTAAATCTAACCACCTCAAATGTTTGTGGGATCTTCTCTACTTACAAGAACATTCATAGGTTCTAATATTTATTTTATTACGAAAACCAACTAATTTGATTTCTGACCAAAACATCTTTGTAATTGGTACACAATTTGTATATTTGAAATTTACTTTTTTTCTGGTTGATAAATTAACTATAATGTAGAACACAGATTTAAATCGATACCAGTTCGAATCATAAAACTCATTCAATGTTAGTACCTTTTCTCACAACTGCCTCGCTTTACGCCTAAACAGAAGCATAATTAGCGGTTATTGCTCTATGTGTATGAATTTCTAAAAAAAATAAATAATCGTTGAGACCATATTACAATTTAGTTACAGTGTGTCGTTCATAAATTTAGAATATGTTACAAGATCCTTTTTACGTTTAGGATGAAAATCACTCCTAATCACGAGTGTAAATGTTCTTAAACCGTATTTTCATCGTTAAGATCGTATAAAGTTCACTGTATATTCAGAGCAACATTTAACCATAAACTGTATTTCTATCGTCATGATCGTATAGAAATTCACTCTATATTCAGAGTGACATTTAATTATACCTTTCAGATAGTTACATATCAGATGCACTTTTTGTCCATTTATTTCAGGAGGATAATATCCCCGACACTTATGTTTTATGGAAATCTATCTACCTCTACCAACGATTTTCAGGTGGTTCTACTGCATTTCAGTCCCTTAGGGATTTCCGTGGATTAGAAACGTATGTAATAATAGTGTATTTCCAGACTGCTGGTATGGGTTTTAAAACTTTTATTAAAATAAAGTAGAGAACAACGTTTCGACCCTCTTAGGTCATCTTCAGGTTAACAAAGAAAGTTTGCAACTGACTGTTGTCGGGCGCATGTCTTAGGAACGAGAGTGTAAACAGGTATGGGACATTGCAGTATGTCATAATAATATTTCAACCACTTATCTTCTGCTGACGACACGTTTCGCTCAATTCAGAGCTCTTCATGTGAGCTTGAATATAACAACTACAACAGTGTTTGGAAAAAAAGATTTATATTTGGTCGTTTGTTCACCAAAGATCGCTGTAGTTTTGTAGTTTAAATGTCTTTTAGAAACTAACTTATTATATTTTAACATTAAATTATTATTATGGGTTCATAGCGAGTTAAAGATTCAAAAGTATACAATATGATAACTTAAGCTATGCTGCTAGCATAACGTCTCATGACAGGTACTGTTAATGATAAAAATATATTCATGTACACGTATCCACAGCATGACACATTAAAATACTTGATGGCATGCTATGGTACAATTGCTGACGCATTGGAAATACACCGAAAGTACTTTCGAATAAAAAAATGAACTATTCCAACGACAAGAAATGCAACTAAGAAAAGCACTAGCTTGGAATTAGACCGTATTGTTTGCTTTAGATATTCACGTAAAACTACGTATAACTATCTGTGTCGTGGATCTCTAATTGTAAACTAAGATGATAAGAAGTGCAACAAGTAAACAAAATCCACTTCCGTGTCTTTATATTTACCAATCAAATAGGGGTCGGGTACCATCACTCTTATCATGCACGACAGCCCCATCTTGTAGAGTGTCATTTTACAACGTCGGGTACCATCACTCTTATCATGCACGACAGCCCCATCTTGTAGAGTGTCATTTTATAACGTCGGGTACCATCACTCTTATAATGCACGACAGCCCCATCTTGTAGAGTGTCATTTTACAACGTCGGGTACCATCACTCTTATAATGCACGACAGCCCCATCTTGTAGAGTGTCATTTTACAACAACGGAAGAGGAAGAACAGATCCTCCGACATGTCTGGCTAATACAGGCAGCGTAAAGAAACAAAGGCTTAGGCATAAGCCCTTCTGAGTAGTTTACGATTTACTTATGAATAAAAATTTCCAATAAATATGGTTATTGTTTTAACATACACACGCACGCATTCCTCAATTTAATTATCAACAACGACTGATTTAACGTGTTAAAAGTTTACCGATATTCGTCGTTTTTATTTTTCGACTTAAATTCGTCATATTTACTATATACTTGTACAGAGACTCCACAAAGAATATACAATATAATTGTTTTTGAAATCATTTATAAGTTTGATATAATAACTCGAAACTGTATGAATGATTATAAATTCTGGAAAGTTATAGTTTCTTATTAAGCGCAAACAGCTATCTGCATTAAGTTATATCAGATTTTTAGAAGTCCGAAGACACTCAGCTGTGCCACAATAGAGCACTCTGAAGAAACCATAAATGAAAGTTTCTGCATACAATAAAGAACAATATGCTTCTGCACTAATAAATATAATTGTCGTCAACATTTACGAATATTCAACAGTAGTCGTATATGGTACCAAAATAATATATACACTTGATTTTATCACTTTGATATCTAACGCTCTCAGTTTACATGTTAGAGCGCTGCCACAATCGACTTTAGTTAGTGACATCTCGTGACCGTTTATGTTTTTAATATATTTTCAAACATAATGTTCCAGATAATTCCAAAATCATCTCAATTAAATATTACTCTGACTTACGTTTTTAAATTATACTTGATTATATGTTGTAGTCACTTATAAATAAACTATTATTACTTGCAATATATCTCAGTTAGAAATCGTGATGTCACTTATAATTTATATTAATTTTAAATCATTCTTAGCGCACTCTGGAGACCAGACGTTTATCTTGTTGAATAAAACCAACATTGATTTTTCCTGTATGAGGTTTTCCAAAATTGTTTGCAACGCTTCGAAAGCATTTTTACACGGTGTCAGAGCAGAAATTGAAATGATAAACAACAATAAAATGAAAAAGTTAACCTTAAGTGAAGATAAAGTTTTTAAAAAATGCTCTAAATCTGGGTATTCTCTTTACATTTTGTAACCGCTGTATCGTTTACCGTGAAGTATCTGGTATCCTAGCGGTACACCTGAGAGCTTATAGCTTTAGAAATCGGATTTCAAAATTTGCAGTGGGCAGAGCATAGGTTACCCAATGTATAGCTTTGCGCTTAACTTCAGAAAATAGAATAAATTAGCAAATAAATATTATTAATTTTTCTTTCATAAGTTAAGAACTTTACTGATTTTGAAAATTAATTCGTACACGTTAAAACTACATTGTAAGTGGTAAGCAAGCTTAGCTAAAATCATTTTTATTTCATAGTGAATTATAGTGTTTTCCAGATAACAAGGCCTGGCATGGCCGAGCGCGTTAAGGCGTGCACTCGTAATCCGAGGGTCGCGGGTTCGCGCCCAAGTCGCGCTAAACATGCTCGCCCTCCCAGCCGTGGGGGTGTATAATGTGACGGTCATTTCCACTTTTCGTTGGTAAAAGAGTAGCCTAAGAGTTGGCGGTGGGTGGTGATGACTAGCTGCCTTCCCTCTAGTCTTACACTGCTAAATTAGGGACGGCTAGCACAGATAGCCTTCGAGTAGCTTTGTGCGAAATTCCAAAACAAACAAACAAACAAACAAACAAACCAGATAACACATTAGTGACAATATTAATGTAATGCATTTGATGCAGACACTTAAAATATCATGATATTATTTATGCTGTGGTATAATTTTATACTTTAGGAGACTAGTAAAAACAAGAAACTGTGAGTGAATAAGGAGTAAATCGATTTATTTTATTGAAGTTAGCCTTTTCCGTAAATTCATGATTGTTCTTCAATTTCGACTCATAAACACGCGTGTGTTTGTGTGTTTTTCTTGCCACATCAAGCTACCTGCTGAGCCCACCGCGGGGAATCGAACCCTTCATTTCAATGTTGTAAATTCGTAGACTTACCGCTGAACTAGCTTAAATACGCAGAGCATAGTTATCGCCCATATTTCACATACATGATAACATAACTCAAACAAATAATTAACAATGAAATGAAATATTTAAAATTAATTATTACTTTAAAGTATTTGAACCAAATTGCAGAGAGATTTGTAAAGCTTACGATTGACGAAATTTTTTATAACCATTATATATTTAATTTTTGTGTGTGTTTTTGTATTCGAAAGAATTGAAAGGGATATGGCTCGTGCATTTAGGTTTGTATAACTTTAAATATGTCTAATATGTGGTTTGTGAAATGTAGTTGTTTCCAAAGTTTACTCGAGAACAAATTATTGTTTTTATACTCTTTCTATTCAACATGTTGTTAGTAGACTACTAAAACTGGTTTACCTTTTAGCTTTTGTCATCACTGAGCCAAATGTGTGTTTTCGCCCTTTTGCTGTTTGGTAATCTTATCATGAAGAGGCTTAGCCTGATCGGGTCTGATTTACGGCTTTATATGATCTTCAGGGCTGCAAATGTTTAAGTGGGATCTCCTGCTGCTCTGAGAGGCATTCAGGTGCCTAAGCCTAACTACATAGTCTTTTATCGCTTTGAAATGGATTTTAAATTACCAAAATTGTTTGAATATTAAGGTACGAAAAAAAGGCATTTATAATAATATTTATACTCGAAGTCAGAACTGATTACTGCTATTTATTTGATATATATTTATATATATGCAAATAAACAGTAATTGAACTAAATTTCAAACAAAATTCAGAAAGAGGAACCGGTGTAATAATTATGTTTCAAAAAGTGTATTCATATTCCAGGCTTTGCATTCAAATTGAAATAACTATTGTGAAAACAACTTGAATTATACATTTTGACCAGTAGAAGAAATCATTATATACATTACGTGAAACATTGGTACGTTAACCAAAATAAATTACAAAAAAACACCTCAACAGAGAGTAAATATAAGCTGGACCATTTTGTTCTAAACATTTCTAACCATGGTATGTCATCTTAGGTCAATTGTAAAGACAAGTCTGTGGAGAACAAACTCTTTAAGTTTTAAAAGTGCTTGACAAGTATTCTAGAAACAGAAAGTTGATTAACATGTATGAAATATTGATTTAAAGTTTTATATGAATATCTGGATTTAGTTTCTCTGAAGAAAACCGGAGTGTGGAGTTCTCCAGTTTTTTACTAAATTATAACCTCAAATATTTTTTATAAAGCTTATCGCTGCAAAATATGTATTTTATCGTTTAAAACTTGCTAGCATGTTTTGCTTTATCACATATATATATATCATACAAATGTTCACTATTATTATACAATAAATATTCATCGTAAGGGTGTAATATGTAAAATTTTCGAGAATAGTTCTTTTTTCAATGTTAAATTAAGCTATTCTCCAAATTTTTACTTATTTCTAATTATCTTTGATCCTAGAATAATCCATATATTTCTTTCAAGGAAAACTGTTTCAGAAATTAAAGCCATTGGACTTGTTCAGTGACAATTAGTCTATTATCTGTTCACGGTCCTTTAGCATTTTCCATTAAAAAAAATTATAGTTGACGAAATATTTCTTCTTCAGATAGAACACCAACGCACCCAAGTTTCACTGTTCCAGAATTGAATACGGTTCATAAGTACTTATGTGAGAAAACAAAAGAATTAAGCTTATATATGTGTTAATAACACTTCGTCTGCTGCCCCAGTGGCTCAGCGGTATGTCTGCGGACTTACACGCTAAAATCCGAGTTTCGATACCCGTTGTGGGCAGAGCACAGATAGCCCATTGTGTAGCTTTGTGCTTAATTCAAAACAACAACAACACTTCATCTGCCATATCCAGTACAACGTTCTCTTTTGCTCACTGTAATAAGTCGTTGTTACGATTGGAATAAAATGATCACTGTTCAGTTTAAATCACTTATGAGTCAGAATTACGCTAAATATTATAACACAATAATTTAAGTTTATCTTTCCCGGAGTGAGTCCAGCAACCACAGTGTCAACGGAAGATTGTTTGTTTGTTTTTGATTTTCGCGCAGAACTACAGAAGGGCTATCTGCTCTAACCATCCAGAATTTTGTAGTTTAAGACTAAAGGAAAGTCATCGCCAACTCTGGGGCTACTCTTTTACCAACGAATAGGGGGATTAACCGTAACATTATAATGCCCCCACAGCTGAAAAGGCTAGCATGTTTCGTGTGAACGGGAATCGAACCCGCGACCCTCGAATGACTAATCGAGTGTCTTAATCACCTAGCCATGCCGGACCAACTACATTTATCATTCTGAAAACATAGGAGTGAAAGTAGAATGCAATATTATGCCTTCCATATTTAGTACCGGTGATGTTTTTCGTTCGATACCTGATCTTATCAGGCCAGCTGGAATATGAATAACAAAGTAACAAACTGTGTAGGTGTTATTCATGTCATCAACTGTATGAGCAACAACTTTAAAAAAGTGAAAAGAGGTATTTGAAAAACTAACTACCATGATCTAAGTTCCTATAAATAAAAATAAAAAATAGAAAAACATTTAGAGAAGGAAAGCAGTATGTGTAAAGAGAATTGGTGAACAAACAACTTTAATATTTGTATTAGCCATCAAAGTCCTCTACCATCTCACAAACCTCGGTAGTGTCGTAAAGCACCAACAGTGCTTACAAATAAAATTCCTCTCTAAGATTTTTAAGGACATTCCATCATCAAGCTACTGACCCTTTTAGACTGGACATTCCAGCTGAACAACGTCCCTACAGACACAAACTAAGCAGGAGATTACCTCAAAAACGCCTCAGGAGATAGTAACGAGTAAACAAATGTCATACAACAGCCACTTTAGATAATTCATTGCCACAAAATACAAACATGTGGCGTCACACTGAGATCAGCAGAAATAAACCTCGACAGAAAATGTTATGTACTAGGCAAAAAATGAGGCATAAAATTCCTCTTAGAGCCTATTCAACAATCATGGTAGATATACATCTGTCCTCCTAACAACAGATGATAACAGGAAATCTAGTTGAGGTTTCATCGTCTAAAAGATCAACAACATTTGCCTCCCCAGTGGCTCAGCGGTATGTCTGCGGACTTACACGCTAAAATCCGGGTTTCGATACCCGTGGTGGGCAGAGCACAGATAGTCCATTGTGTAGCTTTGTGCTTAATTCAAAACAACAACAACATCAACAACAAAATTTTACATAAAGTTTAAGTAGTAAAAGGATGGAAATGGAAGCCACAAAGTAACAAAAGGATGTAAATAGAAATCACAAATGGATTGGTATAGAAGTCACAAGCACAAGAAACAAAGCGCAAATAAACAGGACGAGTAACTTGAACGTTGTATATATACTAATTACTGGGTATCTGTCGTTGTTTTTCATTTATGATATATTTAGGTAAAGCAGATTACTCTCATCTAAAGTTAACACTAATAATATTTGTAACTGACCTGCAGATAGTAAAAATCAGATTGATTGATTCCATGATGGATAGCAGAAAGCAAAGCATCTGCATTGTGAGACTATCACTGTTTGTTTATTAAGTCATCTAGTAGTAAAGCTGAGCGAAGAATAATTGACAAGAAGTAGGCAGAAGAAACGTTTCAAGACGTCTTCAAAACCAACATGAATAAAAATCAATATCACAACCAAACCTTGGGAGCCCTTTCCATTGAATCAGCCTCAGTGGAAACATACCTTGGGATAGAGATCTCGTTACTTTGAGACTCGTTGGCAACTTGCGGAAAAGGAAAATGAACAGTAACACGATCCAACGTTCCTAGTCCTCCCATTCGGTTTGAAAACGTTTGTTCTTACAGCAACAGAATGTGTAGATTTGATCTTGGTCTGATCAGTTATCTACGAATCCATTACAGAAGACTATCCTATTCGCCTGTGAATGATTACCAATCAATCAACCACAAAGGTAAACGATGAAGCTAATAAGCTTGCATGAGAACCTCTTTCATCAAGTCCTGCACAACTTTACTGATAGGAAATCTCTTCTGCACTAATAGGATAAAGGAACGAACAAGAAAGACGTTTATCGGCAGTTCGAAGATACGAGACCACTAGAAAACAAAGTGACATATTGTGCACCGAATAAAAGTAAAATATGGGGAATTATTAGAATACTATACTGCCAAAAAGCTCGTGGTAACAGCAGTAAAAAAATGCTCATTCCATATGAAGGTCAGACGTGTTGATGAAATATTGGGATTTTCACCTGATGCTCAGTTCAACTCATTAAAAAAACAAACACGCAAATGAGCTGATCACGTAAGCAATGAGGATTATCTCATAGCTCATTTAAGAATGTTTAAACTCTGAGAAAAATGTTTAAAGCAAGAGAACATAATTTAACAAATTCGTTGAGGAAACTATCCCCCTCTCCTAACCTAATATCCATCGGCTTTGCATTGAACAATCTTACCATTATATTTTCGTATGATTTAGTATAAAAATGGCCCGGCATGGCCGAGCGCGTTAAGGCATGCGACTCGTAATCTGAGGTTCGCGGGTTCGCATCCGCGTCGCGCCAAACATGCTCGCCCTCCCAGCCGTAGGGGCGTTATAATGTATCGGTCAATCTCACTATTCGTTGGTAAAAGAGTATCCCAAGAGTTGGTGGTGGGTGGTGATGACTAACTGCCTTCCCTCTACTCTTATACTACTAAATTAGGGACGGCTAGGTGCAGTGGGCTAACAACCTACTCACTTAAAGATCTGTTACTAAAACCGCAGTGATTGCGGTCCTATGTTCCTTAAGAAATTGAGTGGCAGATGATGAGTATGAAAATAAATTTCTTACCCTGTTGCTTCACATTAATTTACTATAATTACACATTTTAGTCATTATAATTGGCCCGGCATGACCAAGTGGTTAAGGAACTCGACTCGTAATTCGAAGTACGCAGATACAAATTCCTGTCCCACCAAACATTTAATTACACAGGCTATCTTGTGTGTTTTGCTAATGTATATTGAAACTATGGAAGCTTCATTTCACACAAGATGAACTAAGCAAAGATCTAATTATCGATTAGTTTCAACAGAAACCTCATTTAATTTTGTTTCACATAAACTTATATATATGGTATAGGTTTTGCTATACCACTTGATGACAAAATATGTGACAGCTTCCCTCAAACTAAGATTTAGTTTATTCTAGGTTGTGCTTGAGCATTTTCCATTTAGCAAATGTGTCCGCACTTCTTTTTTTCTCGAAACAGAAGATCGTTTAAAAAAAAACAAAAAACTCTACATACTTTTCTTGAAAATGAGTTTAAAAAAGTTCAGCTTAACAGGGGGTCAGCTTGTATTTAGTATACCAGATAAACATAACTGTTTGTGGGAGGGAACAGTTAGGGGGTTTTAGTCGAGGAGGAAAGTAGTTTGTCACAGGGATGGGACGAACACATCACTAACACGAGTGCATTACACAGCCTCAACGTACTCAGAACTGTCACGGTATAATTTGGAAACATGTACCTTGAGGGAACTTTCATGACTGTTGAATACTGTCGAACGATTGCAGGAACAAGTGGTTGATAAGATCAATGATTAGCTTGAATGTGACATACATATTACTACTAGGTATAAAAAAAACTCTGTTGAGCCAGCATACCACGAAATCGTCCCTTGCTTTTAACTTCACTCAGGCAAGGATTATGTGTTTATATGAGACACACACACACACATGTGAGAAGAAGACAAGACAATTCAAGTTACATCCTGAGGCATGACATAACCTTCCATTAAATAAACCAGGTCTCACGTTAAGCTGGATGAAACTTGTAAGGCTTGAAACTTTAGAACTTGGTGAAAATTATAGGCGAGCAATATTTAATGAGAAAATATCTATGTTTGATTATTGGTAACTAGCAAATTATTGAACTAAGGGATAGTTAAGACTGACCTAAACATACTTAAAAATAATTTCCTCAGAGTTATGGAAGTAAACCCTGCAATTATACAAGTCGAACAGGGGCAAGTTCTGTTAACGAGGTCTTTGAAATGGCAGCAATAAAAAATTAACCCCGCCCCTTTGTTTCGAGAGACTTCCCGTACGTGTTCTATAACACAACCATTCATTCATATTAGTCCTAGCAAATCTTTACGAGGCTTATAAGACTGGTTGAATCATAGTCAGTCATGACAATCCATGAAATCTTCCCCTTTTTCAAATGTCTATTTATAATGTGTCTCAGCAAGGCCCTTCAGAGGTTATATATGGCTATGCTGATCTTTATGAAAGCAGTTAATCAAGATTAAATTATGTGAGACATGGGGATGTGCAGTTTCCTGTATTGACGTAAATAACGTCATCAAATTTTTGAAACGGAACACAGCTCGTTATAAAGAATATATAACTCTATACTGAAACTAGGGTCTTAATGAATAAAATTCTTGTGAAACATACAACTGTCTTTGTTTTAATAAATTCTATAATCGGAATATTTTAGTGTTAACTAACTGGGAGACCAGTTTTACCAATAAAACGTTAAAAAATTGGCTAACCTAGCATAAATTTATTTTCTACTGGTCAGTGGTTTCTTAAGAGTAGTCCTGAAAGTGTTCCTGGTGGATCAGTGGAACATGTGAGGTCTTATTTGACCAAAAGTTAGGTGCGATACCTGTGGTGGGTAGAGTACAGATAACCCATGTAGCTTTGGCATAAAAACAACAATAGAACCAACGAAAAAAAAACATTCATTGGAGGGTAACTTAAAATTTAATCCACCACAAAACAAGTCTAGGCTTAAAACATATCAAAATTATGACCGTAACCGCAAACAAGTATGCGAAGTTTTATTTTTGTAAAAAAGCTAAATTTTGGAAAGCATGATATGAGAGTAAATCAATAAAATATATTAATAAAACAAACTTCAAGTTAAATACACGATTACACCAGAGTGGATGTAAATTGTGCAAATTTTTACATTCTTTGCTTATAGTGCCTTTCTTAGCTCAGTTATAACAGGTCACTCGATTTTTTTCAAATATAGTGGCTTCATTAAGCCTAATGATGATGAGATAGATTTCATTGTCATTTTTCTTTCTTATATATTAGTTTAATTATGTCAGATGAGAAAGAACGACTGATTATATGGTTTATATGAAATATAGCTTAACTATACGATTTGTAGATTAGAGTGGGTTTTTTTTTTGTTCTTCTTAATAAGGGCTTCAGATTAGTCATGGCAGATGTGAAACAAACAACTCATTATATTCTTTATAAAGGCTTAGAGTTATACTACTTGTGGATGGAAAAAGAAATTGTTTCTTTGCTACCAATAATTTTAGATTAGGTCTGCTAGGATCGGGTGAAACAACTAGTTACATTTTTTCCAAGGATGTTTGTTAACTTTTACACGGAATGTATCAATGAAACAAAAAGCTATTTGGTTTGCTATATATTTTAAGTTGACTCTACCAACTGTGAGGTAATTAATTAAATATTTTATTTCCAAATATTTTTCTTCGGTTTTAGTGAGCATTGATGAAGCAGCAATTTATTCGAATAATAATAATAAAAAAGATAAATATAATTAAAGCGCGATTAGAACTCTTGTTTTCTGAAATTAAGCACATGGTTCCATTGAAACCTAATTTGTAGATATTGTAATTCCGCAAACATACAACTTTGTCTTTGGAGGAGTAGAATTAAATATCTACTTACTGAAGATCTTATAAAGATGAGAAAATTCTTTAGCAATGTGAGACAGATGTTGATATCCCACAGTTCATTTACTGAGACCGTAATTGCAAAAATTAAGTTTTCAACTAAACCGATAACGTTTATCACAACAGACCGTATTTTATTATTACGGTAAATTTTACAGTTAAGTGAAAATTAGGATCTAAAGGACAAGAGTCGTGATAACTTATTTCGGTGAAAATAATTTAGGTGATTGCTAAAGAGAATTGTATTGCAATTTTTGAAGTAATATATATATATATATAAACTACGAGTTTGACTGTACGATGATAAATTTTTGTTTTTCTGTCTTAATCATTTTCAACTGTACATTTATTCTTGTCACTTTAATTGTAACTTTCTACATGCTCTAACGTAAGCATGTTCTTGAGTTTTGTTTTTGGATTTTACGACTTGACTGTCTAATATTTGAAAGTTGCTGTTTTCATGTATTTAGAAAAGCTTGTCCTGCCATCTATTGGTTCATACAATAACTATAATTAGTGAAATGATCAAACGAACAAGTTTGAATTTCATTAAATAATGTGTCTATCAATGGAGCATTTGGCTTTCAATTTTGTCTAAGGGATATAGAAACCAAGCGGAACTTTACTAAATCTCATTAAGAAGCTCCAGATTAAGTTGAACCAAAACGACAATTCTTCTGTGCACAGTGCGAAAAGTTTCGCGCAAGAATTGGACTTATTAGCCATTCGCGGAGACATCAAATAACGGTGTGATGCAAACTGGCTGTCATCTTCATGTGTGATAAATGAAAATATTCATAGCACGTGTATCTTAAAATTAGAAACTGTTTTGTCGAAGAAGAACATAAAAAATATATATGTTAAAGATACTTATTTTTATGTTAGATATTTGAAATTAATGTTATTCTTATAATATACGAAACTCCTTTATAATTAAGCCCCTTTCTGACTTAGTGGCACGTTTTTTGGCTTATAATACTAAGAATTAGGTTTATACACCTACAATGGGCAGAACAGAAATAATCCGCAATGTAATTTTGCGTTTAACAACAAACAAGCAAGAAAAAATCTCTATAATCAAACACATACTGATATAACATTTTGTTTATAAGAGTTATTAAAGTAAATAATATAAAAGTTCCACGTTTTTATTAAAATAAAAAATTTAGGACTATCCTCATCAAGTATGCAGTATCTATCTAGTTCGCTTACTAGTTCGGTTTTCTTCCAATTTTAGTCAAAATAATGTATTTTACTATGTAGGAGTCTATCTACTATTGTTGCTATGTTCGCATATTTTTGCATGAATCCTAATGAGGTAGTTTTGGGTACTTTATAAGCTGTTGTAAGTAGGGTGTTTTATATTGTTTGTAGTTTGGCTTGTGCTAGTTTTTTACTTGCATTTATCCGTGTAGGAGCTGCATAGTCAATTACGGGTCTAATTTATATTTTATATATTTTTATAATATTGTCTGCCATTGCCCCACTATTTTTACCAGTTAAACTCCTAGCACAGTTTGTTCTTCACTAAATTTTTATTTTAATATTACTTAGATAGTTTATCGATTTAAAGTCGAATGTTAGTCCTAAAAATCTGCGGATGTAGCAGTCTGAAGGAGTGTTCCATTCAAATAGATCTGAGATTGTGCTATTTCGTATTTAGTTAACTTTGTGAATACTACTAGATGTGTTTAATTCTATATTCTTGACAATATTCACTTATTCTATTTAATTGTGGGTGTAAATTTGGGACTGCTATTGTTGGTGCACTTTTACAGATTCTCACATCGTCAGCGAACAGTGAGGAGTATCCATTATTAGGATCTTTCAGAGACATATTGTTCACGTACATGATGAATAGGATAAAGCTAACCACCCCTCATTGAAGGACGCCAGCTTCTGGAGTAAAACACTCTGAGAAGGTCCCTTCAACTTTGTCTCGACATTTTCTGTTTTCCAGAATGTTTGGTAACCAGCGAATAATTCCCCGCGTTAGTCTCATTTCCTGCATCCTGAACCGGAGACCATTGTGTCATGCAGTGTCGAAAGCTTTCTCAATACCGAGAAAGCAAGCGACATTGCAGTCTTATTTGTTAAAACTATCAGCAGTCACTTCTGTTAGTCTAACTAAATTATCTGTAGTTTGTCTGAGTTTTCTGAAACCGTTTTGTTATTCTGGTAATTTTGATGTTATCTCCAGGAATGAGCCACTGACCTTTAAGCAATCTTATTACACTTATGTTTAGTTTTTAATTATTTATGTTCTATTATTTTCACTCACAACAACAGTATGATCATTCAATGGAAGAAAATTGAATTCCAAGTTGTTTAAATATTTCACTGGAGCATACGTTTATAAGTTAATACTATCATTACGCATTATCTGTAGAGGGTAAAATTCTTTCTAGACGTACGATATGTTGATGGTGACGAAGAGAGAGTCATAATCTAGATTGTAATTTAAATCGTTAGAAAATGGTTAATTAGTGACATATTTTTTATTCAACAATAGAGCTATGAACACTTAGGATTAGTTTCTTCTTAAAGCGCAAAACTACACGATGGATGTCCTGCTATGCCCACTACGGGGTATACAACCTCCGATTTTTAGCGTTATAAATCGTTAAGTCTTCAGATTTGCCGGTGAGCCACAAGAGGGCGATAGTCTTTTCTGTTTAGTGTGAATTTCGCTCAAAGTTATTCTAGCTAGTCGTCTATAATTTAGTAGCTATGGACAAAAGGAAAGTCAACATGACCCACCACCAACTCTTGGATTATTCTTTAACCAACGAATAGTGTAACTGACTGTTACGTTATAACACTTCCATGGCTGAAAGAGCAGGAATATTCAGCGACGGTAATTTGAACCCACAGTCAACAATTTGGGAGTTTAGCGCCCTAACCTTCAGACTGACAACGATAGTAAAGATAACGAGTTATGTAGATAATCAGAAAGCTGAATAGTTTTTTTTACTGTAAGACGTAGATTTATAAACAGTGTTGATAACATATAGATAGGATCTTGAGATCAAGTTTAAGGTCCATTAGATACCAACAACGTGATATTTTATAATAATCGAATTACGATCTTATTCCTTAAAAATTCAGCGTTATTTTACAAGTAAATAAACTAAAAAAACTCCAAAGTTAATACTTATCCTTTCCATAACCAACACTCCTCTTTCCTTATTCCTTAAAAACCCAGTGTTATATCACTAGTGAAAAAACACCAAAAACACCTAAGTTAATACTAAACCTTTCCATACATCAACACTCCTCTTTCCTTATTCCTTAATAATCCAGTGTTATTTTACTAGTAGAAAAACCAAAAATTCCTACACAATAGAGTATCTATGCTGTTACGTATCGAAACCCAGTTTTTAGCGCTATAAGCTTTCAGACTTGTCGCTGAATCATTGGGGGGACATTCTCTAATGATCCTGTTTAATGTCATTGCACTTGAAATAGGTTTATTTCGAAAACTTTATTTACCCAAAGGCAAATTATTTAGCATGAACGGTTTATATGTTAGAATTTTTATTAGAATAAAACTTTAAAAATTTCTATTTGTGCATAATTTTGTTTTAGCAGTGAGAGATGCCACATTAAACTAAAACAAAGGCAGTTAAAACATTTCAATGAACTAGCTGTATTATCGCTTCTATGTTTGTGGTATTCTAGCCGGCCTGATGAGATTTGTGTGTGTAAATGTTTTCTTAGAGCAAAGCCACATAAGGTTATCTACTGTGTCCACCAAGGAGAATTGAACCGCTGATTTTAACGTTGTAAATTTAAAAATTTACCGCTGTCTCAGCGGGGGACGATAAAATTTGAAATTAGTTATCGCAGGTATAGTGTGGGCCTGGCATGGCCGAGTGCGTTAAGGCGTGCACTCGTAATCCGAGGGTCGCGGGTTCGCGCTCGTGTCGTGCTAAACATGCTCGCCCTCCCAGCCATGGGGGTGTATAATGTGACGGTCAATCCCACTATTCGTTGGTAAAAGAGTAGCCCAAGAGTTGGCGGTGGGTGGTGATGAGTAGCTGCCTTCCCTCTAGTCTTACACTGCAAAATTAGGGACGGCTAGCACAGATAGCCCTCGAGTAGCTTTGTGCGAAATTCCAAAAAAACAAACAAACAAACAAGGTATAGTGTGGTTGACACATCCTTATATTCTTCTTTAATTTCATAAGAATTATTTTTATAATTATAAACAACGAATTAAACACATCATTTATTTTCCTCTTTAAAACGACAAATGATATTTTTTTACTCTTTTCCTTTTAAGTTCAGCAATTTTTTTATCCATGTATGGTATCCGGCTGGTATGAGTATTAAAATACAGAATAACGTTTTGACCTCCTTAGGTCATCTTAAATTTAACATACCAGCTGTCTTGTGATACATTTTTACTTCAAGTGGGTTTTTCGTCATCAGGAATTTTTTTATTCATGCCCTGTTTATTTTCTATAATTTAAATTAACATGTATTTTGTAGTTTAAAACTACAACTGTTTCATTTTATTGCAAAAACTAAGGTTCAGTTACTGTTTGTTTGAATTTCGCGCAAAGCTATTCAAGGGCTATCTGCGCTACCCGTCCGTAATTTTGCAGTGCAAGACTAGAGGGAAAGCAGCTAGTCATCACCACCCATCGCCAATTTTTGGGCTACTCTTTTACAAACGAATAGTGGGATTGGTCGAAACATTATAACGCCCCTATGGCTGAAATGGCGAGCATGTTTGGTGTGCTTTAACCACCTGGCTATGCCGAGCAGGTTCAGTTAATTTCGGTTCAGTTTTGTTATTTGTTAGGGCATTTAGAAATGTTAAAGAAAATACGACAATGACATCCAATTTCACCATCTACTTTCCCGTTGGATTTACAATGCAAAAATCAAGGGTTCGATTTCTCATCTTTAGATACAGCAGCTGGCTGGACGGGGCTTTGCTATCAGAAAACAGTGACTCGTTAACAGAGTATGATTTCTTATGATTCAGACATTTAGACTGAAACTTTCAACATGTGATTATTACTTTTGTTTTTTTTGCTTTTGGTTTTACTATGTTTTGTTTAATTTCTTGAAATATATTTGTTTTAAAATGATTCTAAGTTACTGATAAAAAAGAAGAAAATAATACATCGTAAAATAGAAGGAAAAAGATAAGTTGATTTCCTTTATTAGTTAAAAGTATTATAAATATTGTAGATTTCTTCGTTGCCATAACAATCCACAGAATGCAAGTAGTGATACTATTGTGTAAAATACTATATGTAAAAATTAAGATTTATTTCATTTCTACTCACCAGGTGGCGTTCAGTATTATAATTACACACACAAGCGAAACACCGACTGCGACTCGTATTTCACTTTCAATCGAAATCGTTGATTTAATGCGACTATTGCTGTAAACACAGAAATACAGTTTATGTATCCGATCAAACCTTTCTCACAGACTAAACGTAAAGCTAAGTAAATCTGCAAAACATGGATTATCTTGTGTCGCTGAATGCACTCAGGAGATCTGCAAAGCAAATTTATAAATTACTGCGATCTATGACTATAAAGTTTGACGTCACTATATTTTCTAGTTTTATCACCAGTTGATACCTAATGAGAAAGAAATAACTTATCGTATTAGTTGTCTTTGAGTCTATAACATAAAATTCACCCACTCCTACTCCCACCTAATAGCGTAACAGCATGTCTGCAAATATATACCATTAAAAACCAAGTTTCGGCACCTTTGTGTTTAATAACAAACGACAACGACACAGAAGTCGTAATGTATGTGAAAAGCCGCTAATGTTCAGTTGTGGTAAATCAGACGACAACGCAGGGTGTTCATAAAGTCCTTGTGCAGTTGAAATCTTTAATAGCTCCACTTCTATATAAGATATAAACAATTTGTAAAACGAAAAAGAGGAAATTTATTCAAGATTCAGCTTATTTAACTGTACGAATGTTAAATTTCAACATATCCGCCATCTTTCTAGATACAAAGCCAAACACTATTTTGAAGTTCCCCGAACACTTTCTGTAGTTGTGTATGATTTATGGCTCTGATCACATTTGTTATTCTAGTACGAAGATCGTTTAGAGAGGAAAGCTTTGTTGTATAAACTTTACTTTTTAGCTGTATGCTTAAGACAACACAGTCTCGTGGTTTACCCTAGGTCTTCCAGTTCGTGGCTTATCACAAATGGAACCAGTCTTCTTAAAGTTTTTCATCCAGTTTTGAATTTACTTTTCGTGAGGCATTTCTTTGTGTTAATCAGATCTAAATTTTCTTCTGACGGCTCATACAGACTTCAGCTCACCTAGCCAGAGAACGTGTTTGACCTCTTCTGTAATTGAAGCCATTCAGTACAATAAAGAGTTTATTATCCGAAATTAAAATAAAGAAATTAGAGAAAATGAATAATTACCATCTGCTGCAAAAAACTCAGTTTCTCGTAATAGAAATAGAATGGATTTTAATGGCATAAATATAGACACATTTCGTAATCCAGTTCTTGTGCGATAAAACGAAAGAATGTCGTTACTGAGAGGTTTGCACGGGACCCTTAAAAGCATAGCACGTGAAGTCTCGGAAGAAAGTTACATCGTTATATACAAATTAATAACGCTGGAAATTTTCAAATATGGTTAATAAAATAATTAAGGCCCATTTTTAAAAATTTCTTGTCATGTAATCTCCTTTCTAAACGCATTTGTCCACTGGAATTTTTTGCTTTCTCACATTAAACGTGCTGAAAGTTTTTAGAAATGTCATACCACATGTTCGGCACGTGGGTTATTTCACATTTAAATAAAAGGATTATTTATGGAGCTCAGTAACCTAAATTTGACTGCATTACTGGTTCTCGTACATGATACACTTGGCGATAGAGATGCGGTTAGAAAATAATAACGTATGGTTTAACTTAAAAGTATGCACACCAAAAAGATGTTATCTGATTTTGTATGCAAGGGCACGCTTTTCTGCAGTCGTCTCTTAACCTTTTAAATTGTGGTGTTTTAACTTTCCTTCGACATGCTATGTAGAAAGAAGCACGTAAAACATCTGTACACTTTCTTTTACAAGAAGCTGGTACCAAACCTGTCTTATTCGTTTAAACGCCATGCAATTTTTTGCTTTCTCACATTAAACGTGCTGAAAGTTTTTAGAAATGTCATACCACATGTTCGGCACGTGGGTTATTTCACATTTAAATAAAAGGATTATTTATGGAGCTCAGTAACCTAAATTTGACTGCATTACTGGTTCTCGTACATGATACACTTGGCGATAGAGATGCGGTTAGAAAATAATAACGTATGGTTTAACTTAAAAGTATGCACACCAAAAAGATGTTATCTGATTTTGTATGCAAGGGCACGCTTTTCTGCAGTCGTCTCTTAACCTTTTAAATTGTGGTGTTTTAACTTTCCTTCGACATGCTATGTAGAAAGAAGCACGTAAAACATCTGTACACTTTCTTTTACAAGAAGCTGGTACCAAACCTGTCTTATTCGTTTAAACGCCATGCATAATTATATTAGGGCGCAGCTAGGGGCTTCTTTGTACAATGAGCTCCAATCTGGCTGACATATAAAATTTTCATGGGGGTGTTTAGTCGAATGTGGTAAGGAAGATATATTGTCGTTAGCAACTGTGTCTCTGTATAGCATAAACTTTAACCGCAAGCTTTAACTTCTTTTCGCTTTTACCAATTACTGCATGAAAAGTATATATGAAAATAAAGACTACACTCTTTAAATATCTTAAGGCTTGAGTATGCGAAAATAAGAAATAATTAAACGATTGCTGTTTCGCTGTTGTCTTTGAAAACAAATAGTTTTAATCATACCTGTAGGGTTTTTTTAGATCTGTATGCTAATTTTAAAGGACTCATGAAGCCCGTAGTTATAATATACACATCACCATTACAAGAGGCCTAACTGCATTTATTTGGTTTGCTGACCCTAGTTGTGCTGACGAACCTCGAATAGGCGAAACTGTAGTCCATAGCCGAACTTTCAAGACTACAGTGAATGCATTGGGCCTCAATACAAAAGAATATCTTTTTTCAGTTTTGCCTTCAGTGAGAAAGAAAAGAAATCTATGCTCTATATATGTAAAAAATAATTAATTAAACAGTTGGTCCGTTGTATAATATCGAATTATGAATAAGGCGCAATGACCTAAGTTTTCAGACACCTAAATTAATTTAGTTTATTTTGTAGTGATGCAAAATTACTCAAAACCCTCATAGGTATAACGTTCACATCATCATTATAAGGGGCTTAACTGTACAAGTAAAAGAAAAAACTTTAAAAAAAGGAATTAAATGTAGGGATGGCTAAAACCAATCCTTCAAAATCAATGCTAACAAGATAGTATGGACAACATCCAACATTTGCATGATCCCTACATAATAGCACAGTATGCACAGTGTCATAGAATTTTAACAGTCTAATATAGGATAAATTAAAATTAATAGTTATATATACATATTGTTGCATATTAATTCTTACTGATGTAAATGTTATTCCAACTATTTGTTTGCATTGTTTTGAAGGGTTGGTATTAGCAATCCCTACATTTAATTCCCTCTTTGAAATGTTTTTCTTTACTTATTTACTTGTTCTTGATTTTTTAATGCACTGTTTCAATAAACATAGGTTGGTAATTCCAATGCAGTTCCAACTGTAATATTTACTGTTTATCTCATACTAGCTGATATAAAATATTATAAAGGAATACCAACATACTATACGAGAGCTATTTCTAGGAGTAATAATATTTTTTTACACCAGAATTATGCTTTTTTTTAATTACTAGTTGTTATTAATAATACTTATGAAAGCTGAAACTTCGTTTGAAACTACGTTATTTCAGTGAAATTGTTTTGATTTTTGACTTATCATGTAACAAAAAGAAGAATTACAAGAAAATAGAACATTTTCCTATGGTATTTACAGATGTTTTCAGAAGTTGTAACTCAGTCAATACAAAGATATCTTTGTATCTATATGTTTCACGAAAGCACCAGTGTATTTTCGAGTATCGTTACCAAGAGAACTTTAGAGAATCTAACTCTAAAACCTTTATAAATCGATGCTTCAAGAGACAGTTTAATATTGTTGGGTTACTACAGTAAGTACAGTATAAACCTCAGAAGTTATAAATGTGACAAATGCTTATCAATCCGAAAACTACAGATATTTGACCAGAAACGTTTATAGATTTCGAACATTACAAACATTAGGGAATTAATTTCTGGCGTTAATTTTTATACGAGAATAGTAGTTATTTTAATCGGGGTGGAATCACATGTAAAAAATAGAGCTAGCTAGCATTCCCTAAAGTGAAGTGCATCAATGTAAAAGTAATTCACGCCTCATAAAACGTCAATAAAATATTCATTCCCAGACCAGATAGAAGACTGTGTACTGTTTCTAAGTTTGTGAAACTTTTGCATGTAGATTATTATGTAATTACCGTTATTATAAATTGTACTGTTATTTGTATATTAAGATGTATTTGTGTTAGAAAAGAAAATTATGATTATCAATCTTGTTGGCAAATATTGTAAACTTTGTACACATAGACAAACATTCAGTTAACTTCTAAATTCAACATCAAATTTCTAGTTTTTTTTTCCAATCGTAATGTATAACGTGCGTAAGAAATCAGAAACTCGTCCTAGGTAAATTATAATTCGTAACAATTTGAACTGATATTATCAATTTGATATTCTGCTACTATTTAAATATGTAAGTTATTTTCTACATTAATGACCACTCGTTTTAGTGAAAATTTCGAAAATGAACTGTGCTTATTAAATGTTGTATGTTAATCCACAGTAAAAAAATGTGACTTTTTGTTATACCGTAATACTATAGGTAGTACTATTAGAGTTTTGATATGGCTTTAAATAAATCGGTTGGGCCTAATCTTTTTGCTTTTAGACAGCTAGACCTAATTCATTTTTGCAAATATTTATCAATTTGACCAAAAGGATAAGATTTTAGCATTTAAAATTAAACTGCTAAATCGTTTTATATATATACTAACAGTGACCCACAGCTCATTTGCAGTTAGATTAGTACCTTTGTCACAACAGAACTTATTTCAGTACAAGATTTATAGAATAATACAAATATTCCAATTGCAGACTCAAAATCTACCCAAATTCACATATTTTAGGCCCGACAACAGTCAAGCCTGTATATGATAAAGGAA
Organism: Carcinoscorpius rotundicauda; assembly: GCA_011833715.1. Classification (NCBI taxonomy): domain Eukaryota; kingdom Metazoa; phylum Arthropoda; class Merostomata; order Xiphosura; family Limulidae; genus Carcinoscorpius; species Carcinoscorpius rotundicauda. The sequence continues at coordinate 162,938,755 of CM022391.1, read as the reverse complement.
TACATTAACACTGTAACTTCTTCAGGTTTTTGCTTTATTTTAGTTACTAACCTTTACCGTATCTAATGTTAACAATAAATAAACTTTTTATGTTATTGTACCCTTTAAAAAGTTTTTAATGTATAGTTGTACAAAAATATCTACTAAAATACACTTACATCCTCCGCATTCACATTCGTTTAAATGAATCGCTTACGTATGCGCATTGAGATAATTGGGTGTAGTTGTGTACTTATTTTCAGGATAGACAAAACAGATTATTATTACAATAGCTGTTTAACGCTATACAAAACAAACAACAAGGTATTTAATATTAATTTAAACGAAACCGTTCTTTTAGCGTAAAGTGTTAAAATACTAGATATACCGTTTCTTGGCCATTCCAGCTTTGCTTTATTATGTTATTATTATTACACTTACTACGAGCCCATCAGTAAGGACTCGTAATGAATACATTGATGTGAAACGATAATATCATCGAAATTAAAACAGAAAGAGTAGAAAATAAAGTATTTGTAAAGGAGCTTCAAAAAGTAATAAATCTCACACACGTCCTTAAAAACTAAATAACATATTTTAAAGAAATGTATTACTTTATATTGAATCTCATTGACTACAAACGTACAAGTGTATTGCTTGTTTGTTTGTTTTGGAATTTTGCACAAAGCTACTGGAGGGCTATCTGTGCTAGCCGTCCCTAATTTAGCAGTGTAAGACTAGAGGGAAGGCAGCTAGTCATCACCACCCACCGCCAACTCTTGGGCTACTCTTTTACCAACGAATAGTGGGATTGACCGTCACATTATACACCCCCACGGCTGGGAGGGCGAGGATGTTTAGCGCGACGCGGGCGCGAACCAACGATCCTCGGATTACGAGTCGCACGCCTTACGCGCTTGGCCATGCCAGGCCAAGTGTATTGCTATTTTGGGTCGGGTGTGTCCTTGAATTAATTTTCTTGGCTACAGTACCGAATATATTGCTTGATGTATTGCTAAGCGAGCTTCATATTTTTAAGTGTGAGGATGTTGTAGCCGTGACAAACAATCCACCATTATATTTCAACGTTGAAAGAAAAAAAAAGTGTTTTGTGTTGACATATTTCTTGTTTATTTATAACGTACTATTATCGTAAAATAGCTTTTGAGCGTTGTCTAGATCGATGGTTCCTGACAAAGGCAATATTATGCTATATTTAAAATGAAATAATGCGTGGAAGGACAGAGAATAATAGCATATAAAAAGCTGGGACTGTCCTATAATTGTCACATGTTAATTATAAGTTAATAAAAACAGTTTATTGGGAATATGGGATCTTTCAGAAACATAGTGTTCATGGGAAAAAAGTAGCATGGGGTTCATGGGGAAAGAAGGAATAATAAAAGGGGTTCTTGGTGGTCAATAGTTTGGAACCACTTGTTTAAACCAAACTTTAGAAACCCTTTTGATATTAGGGACTGCTGTTCCTCAGGGGGATTGCAAAACGAAAGACTGGTGTCACATTCCTTCCGTCAAAGCAAAAACCAAAAACAACCAGTGTGTAACTGTTACGTATTTTTTATGTTTTATGTTCTTCGTAGACTAAACGCAACAGAAAAACGCAGATAACAGCTTGTATAATTTATTACACTAAACTATTAACAAATATAACAGATATAACATAAATTATATAATGACAGTGACAGATATTAAGTTACAACATTCGAAATTAATTACAAAACAAAATAATATTAGTTTCAAACTTCAAAATTAATCACAATACAAAATGGTACTGGCCTGTATCTAATATAATGATCTAAAATGAAAGTCTCAAATTCCAGTCTAGGGTGTGAATTTGGTCCCACGAAGAAATTCCAAAGCTTAAATGAAGAAGTTCAGAAACAGTTCACAGTTCAATAAACTCGACGAAGCTCCCCCCACGATGCCTCGATGAATGTCACAAATTCGCCGACTCTCAGCACAAGCAGTAATTCAGATGAATCGCAGAGATTGAAGAAACAAAATCACAGCTTCCGTAGATCTAACTTCAGTCACAAATCCAAGTTGAATAATCACAGCAAACACTTAATCTTTCTCAAATAACTGACTCTCTTCTTTTGAAATAAAACTAATGTATGACTCTCCTCTTTCTTCGAATAAAAACTGATGTCTGAATCTCTCTTTTGTCTCTCGCATCTTCGTCTGTTTATATATTGTAGGCCTAAACTCCTCGAAAGACCGCGAAAATTCTACAGGTCTCTAGAGCAATCCACGCATGTCCGTTCTTGCACGAGACTACACGTCTAGACACGTAGTCACCAGCACTTCATTTACAAACATATGATTGGATTACTTAATTCAAGAAAATTCTAAATGTTACCCTAAATATATAACGACATATTTTATTAGTTTAAACTTCGAAACAATAATATAAATATGGAAAAATGAATAATAGAAATGAAAATTCAAACACAACACGACATGTTGTCGTTTACAAAATATTTACACGACATTTACATAACAGTAACGTTTTATTTAATGATAGTCTAATGAATTGAGACACTTGGTACTCGACATAAAACATAATGTTTAATGGCAGATATCTTTATTTAATTCCGTGATAAAGGAACGAAGATGAATACAACAGTTTACACTGATTATTTGTTAATCAGTTCCCATCCTTGTATGTTTCTTTGTTTTTTTAATTTCGCGCAAAACTACACGTGGGCTATCTGTGCTAGCTGTCCCTAATTTAGCAGTCTAAAATTTAATGGAAGGCAGCTAGTCATCACCACCCACTTCCAACTCATGGGCTACTCTTTTTACCAATGGATAGTGGAATTGACCGTCACATTATAATGCAAAGGGCAAGCATGTTTGGCGTGAGAAGGATTTGAACCCTTGATTCTCGAATTGCGAGTCGAATGCCTTAACCACCTTGCCATGCTGGACCTTTTCATCCTTTTCTTGCAATATATTAAGTTTTTTTGAAAGCAATTAAAACAATATATATAGTGTTGTATTGTAATTTTGTATTGACAGAAAAAGTTTTATTATGAGTTCTTTTTATAAATACTATAATTGTATCAGTAAACACATTCGCCTTATGATAATTAAAGTGTGAAATATATGAACAGAAATCATTTCATAAATTTTTGAAATGAAAAATATTTCCCCATTGGTTTAGTGCCACTTAGCCACATTCCACAGCGAATGTTTGCGACTTTTTTGCGGGATTAACCATTTCACGAGTTCACAGGCTGTAAATGTTCTTGGGATCTCGTAGTTGTATTTTCTGTTCGTTCTACTTCTGGATCATATCATGTAGCAGTGTGCGCTTGTTCCTTATTTACTTTCGTCTGTCAACCTTCCCGACGACTACACTTGTATTTTGTCCAGTCATCAATAGCACGTGAGATTATTATGACAAAATACATGTTAAGCGCAGTAAAATATTGAAGCTGTTTCATCTATGGGATGAAAGAATGTTAAAGCGTGCAGTGTAAGACGTATCAACGAGGATGGGTTGCCATAGTAAAACCTTTAAGGTGAGTGAATGATTTATTCATTAATTTTTGTAAAGTTTATATTCTATTAATATCGCCTAGACCAATTTCCAAACGTTCATTACATTATTTTTGAAAATATTACAAATATTCAGCGACGTAAAATAATGAGCTGACTGCTACGTATATAAATCCGTTTTTATTTTGAGGGTCCGTTTCTCATTACGGTAGTCGATACGATGTTTATCTAGATATAAAAGATTTACCAATGGTTTGTTACGATTTTGACTTCTTGTCTGTACTTTACTATCTATATTACTAACATTTTCTTGTTTAAGTACTTCACTGATTATTGTGCTTTCTTCGCGTAGTTTTTATATTGAAAGAAAGAAAAACTAAACCAAAATTATGTCCATACTTTTCTTAACAAATGTTTTCAGACTTCAGACAAGGAGGTTGTTTTTCAAACCTCTATTTTTTTCTTATTTTTCCAGTCCTTAAGATTTTTCTGTTAAAAATAAAAACGTAACGGGATTATCAATAGTCGCTGCCCTGGAAATTTCGTTAAGCAGAACTAGAGTAAATTTATTTATAAGGCCACGTTTTTTATGTCTTCCCCTGGGGCAGCGGTAAGTCTATGGATTTACAACGGTAAAATCAGAGGTTCGATTCCTCTCGGTAGACACAGCAGATAGCCCGATGTGAGTTTTTTTGGGATGCGCGAAAACCCGATTCATGTTTTGATTATTCACCAGGATCTCTGTGAGTCCATCCTGAAATTTAAATTCATTTAGGGAAAACTAATGTAAATAAAACTAAGAGACATTGAGCTGGTCGGACGCATGGATTGAAGTGTCTAAAAGCGTAATTAGATCTCAAATTGGTTAAGAGATAACAGAAGTATGAACTACATGATTGTACTCGAAAAATCAACAACTAACAATTGCCTGCGAGCCTTCATGCCGAGAGTAAGAATAAATTGTAGAGATTTTACTAACTTGTCACAAGTATTTTATAAAGTCAGGTTTTTTAACAATGACTTTTAGCTGCTCCTCCCCATAGCTAAATGGTGTGGTTAACAACCTTTCTTGTTATTAATAACAATACACCTTCTTGTATTGCTTCATATTTTCAGTTTTAAAATTTTCTTTGAATTCACTTGGCAGTAAAAGTTTTACCAAGTTAACAAATAGTTCATAAAGATTTGCTCTAAATAAAACAAAAAAACAAAAAACAATAATAAGAACGATCACTGGACAAGTTGGGAAATTCTAAATGAGATGCAAGAATTAATAATCACAGTTAAATAACAAAAATTCCTATGAAAAGCAACTGTCTTTAATGACCAAAAAATAAAAATTAAGAACAAAACAGTGATTATACAAGACAACTTACATTTGTAAGTGAAGTAAATTCTATCCTGTGAACTTCCTGATTGGTCATGGCCTTGTGGTGATACGTTTACAAATGAATTAGATAATCCACGTCACTGATTTCCTAACAATTCTTATAAAAGAGCATATTTTTAAATTATTTCAAAGCAGTGGTTCTTAACCTGGGTTCAGTGAGTCAGTCTCCGGAGTTCGGTGGAGGTCAAGACACACACACTGTATGTGTGTGTGTTCCGTTTACCCCACTCTTATGATTCGTGACGTCACGCTCCACTTGCCCATCATTGGATGCGGCAAAAACAGAAAGTGGTCGAACAAATACGTACAATATGGATTCACGTGTATAACGGAACATAATGAGGGTCAGCGTCCTCAATACATGATTTGCAATGCCAAGTTGAGCAATTCTAGTCTTGCACCGGCAAACTTAAGAAAACACACACTAAAGCTGCATGGAGATGGGAAATACAAGAAAACAACGCTTGCTGAATTCAAGGTAAGGAGAGCCAGGTTCGATGAAAAGGCTACTTTGTCTGTTCTCGGCTTTGCCATCGACAAACCGATCCTCACAGCATCGTACGAAGTTGCGTACTTGATCGCAAAGCAGGACAAACCACACACTATTGGTGAAGCACTCGTAAAACCAGCTGCGTTGAAGTTCGCGAATATTATGCTGGTAAAAGCTGCTGAAAATAAGTTATCCCAAATTCCTCTTTCAAATGACACCATCAGCAGCAGAATAGATGACATGAGTAATGACATCTTGGTTCAAGTAGTTGCAGATCTGATTTCAAGCCCAACAAAATTCAGCCTTCAACACGACGAAACTATCAACGTTTCCAATCTATGCCAGCTTGTTGTATTCGTGCACTGTGTGAAGAACGACGAGATAAAAGAAGATATTTCATTTTGTAAGCCTCTTACAACAACAACTAAGGCAGCCGGTGTGAAGAAACTTGTGGATGACTTCTTCAGAGACAACGATCTTTTGTGGGATATGGTTTCTTCAGCTTGTTCGGAAAAAGCTTCAGTGATGCTGAAACGAAACTCTGGTTTTGGTGCGCTGGTGAAAGCCGATGCACCACACATCATTGTAATGCACTGTGTTCTGCACAGACATGCGTTGGCAACAAAAAGCCTTGTCTTCAAAACTAGCAGAAGTATTAAAATTGTAATGGAATGTGTGAACATTGTGCGAAATAGTGCCTTGAAGCACCATATCTTCAAAGATCTGTGTAATGAAATGGGCTCTAAATTCGAGGTACTTTTGTACTATTCTAACGTTCGGTGGTTATTCCGGGTAAAGGTACTGAATCGTGTTTTTGCCATGTGTGTGGAATTAGCCCTGTTTTTGCTAGAGCACCAATATTGTCATGCAGATTGCTTCGAAAAATCTGAGTTCATTCTTATTTTGGCGTACATGGCCGATATCTTCAATGCTCTCAATCATCGTAATCAACAGATGCAGGGCAGTGGAGTCAACATCATCGAAGCAAAATAAAACCTAAAGGCTTTTCAAAAAAAGCTATCGTTATGGAAAGGACGAACAGAGAATGATAACTTCGCAACCTTTTCCCTGCTGGAAGACTGCGTAAGTAAGTTCGAAGATGTGTTTGAAATCGGAGACATTTCTATACCCGGGGAACTAAAACAAGCAATTGTTATGCATTTAGATGGGCTCGCAAAGTCTCTCGGCGGATACTTCTCTACCAGAAAGTGATATATAGTATGAGTGAGACAGCCGTTCACGTATAGTGTTGCGACAGCAGATGTCAGTGATGAATACCTAGACGACATCATTCAATTTCAGCAGAGCCAGGCTCAATAGCAACTTTTCAGAACAACAATAATATTTTGAAATAGTCACACATTCATCCATTCCCAAATCTGCAACACAACTAAGATACTTTCTTTTAATTTTGATCCACTGATTTTTGGAAACTTGTTAGACAGATATCTAAAACTATTACCATTATTGTTCGTTCATCAGACACGAGTCTTCACGAACTCCAGTTTAATATAAAGTAGGGATAGAAATATATTTCGAGGATTTACTAGAGGCTGATACTTGATATTCTCTTCCATGGTATTTGATTATCTGTCATTGACCACTTCTTTTATAAATAACTTTTTCATATAGGCTGTCCCAAATACACAGAAAGCAACAATGTTTGGCATATCCACTTTGTAGGCCTAGCAGTAGTGCAATAACTCTTAGATCATCACATACGTTCTACCTATGGTGATCATATTTAATAGCCTCAAGTGTATCTGCACACTTTAATAAATTTCATGTTCACAGTGTGAGCAACAAAAATTAGTGATTTAGTGTTTTCATTATGCAAAAATACAACTTTCACACTAACTTTAGACGACTCAATAAAAAAATGTTTTTCATTCTTGAGAATGATGTTCAGTATCCAATTCTTCCATTCTTACACAAACAAAAGTATCTTGCATGCTGTGGTAAAAAAACAAGACATTGATAATGACTTCGATCAATTGAAACTCTTATTTCTGGAGCTAATAAATTCAATATCTATAAACGAGAGCCAAGAAATGCTCCACGTTACTTTGATAGAGACAAGTCATAAATCAGATCATTTAGTTCATCTTCTGTGATCAGATGAAGCAGTTTATGTGGAGGTGTCATAGGAATAGAATTAATAGATGAGGGTAATGAAAATGATTCATTGTATTTTTCACAGAATTGCTCTTCTGTTTCTCAATTCAATTCAATCATCTAACTGGCTGTTATTTTTGTATGACTAATGTTTCAGGATATTTAGACAAAACTAAACCGTATGTTAAATATCCAAATATTTTCATGATGTACTGGTTTCATTACAGGTGGAATATTTGGATATTTAATATACTATTTAGTTTTGTCTAAATATCACGAAACATTAGTCACACAAAAATAACAGCCAGTTGGATGATTTTTGAGCACACACCACATCATGGGAGCTGCAAATGGCATACTTTCTCTCTTCTCATTCAGATGGTCATCAGTTTTACAACAAAAATGGTTGTAGTAAGATACCTTTACCTTCTGTGTGATTTTTTTTCCTTCATGAAAGTGTAATACATTTTCTACAAGTGTAGCAGGAACTATTTCGATATTTTTTTTACAACAACTGGAGGCAGTCAGCATTTCAAAAGAATAATAAAAAAAACACAAAAGTTTCTATGTTTACAAACCTAAAGTTTAAAAGCATTCTAAAAGACAAAGTTTTGCAAATTGATTATATCGCGAGTATGATGTGAAGAAAAATTCGAACTTTGTTTTGACTCTGTGCAAAGCGATACGACGTAAAGAACTGAGTGAGTGAATGTAACAAAGAGAGAGAGGCATCTGACTCCGCCTCTTTTATGTTTATTCGAGAAACTTCTCGAATGTTCTAGCAAATTAAGTACATGAGGGTTTACTTGATTCTCGAGTGGAGCAAGTGAGTGTATAAATGAAACAAAAGTAGTGCAAATCGCTACAGTTATATCGAAAACAAATAGCATAAAAATATATTTGAAATTTTAAACCGTTTCAATACAGCCGATATTTGAAATTATCAAAAGCGTATGTTTTTACCAATTAAAATCTCAAAGTAAAATTAATTTCACAGCATAAATATATTATACTGAGTTTATTACATAATAAAGATAAAATATTGAGATAATATAAAAACTCAAAATCTGGAGGGGTTGACAACTTTTGACTATATTTTTTTAAATCAGCACCATCAAATTAATCCGTAAAACTTGAGTTTTCTCCAGAAGAAACATTTTGTGTTGTCCAGTGTTACTTGCTTTGTTTTTGAATTTCGCGCAAAGCTACACGAGGACCATCTGCGCTAGCCGTTTCTAATGTAGCAATGTAAGATTAGAGGAAAGGGAGCTAGTCATCACCATCCACCGTTAACTCTAGGGCTATTCTTTTACCAACGAATAGTGGGATTGATGGTTACATTGTAACGCCCACACGGCTGATAGGGCGAGCATGTTTGGGGCAACAGGGATTCGAACCCGCTATCCTCAGATTACGAGTCGAACGTCTTAACCCACCTGGCCATGCTAGGTCCGTCCAGTGTTATGGAAGCACATTGGATATCACATTATAAATTTAAGTATTACGTATAATTAAAAAGTGGTTTATTTAATTGTACGTTTGAACTCATTATTGCAGAACAGAATGTAGACAAAGTGCTTGAAGCACTTCATTTGAGTGGGCTGATATGCCCACTCAACGCAAGAGGAGACATACGGGCCCTCGGGGTGACACAGGGAGGTCAGATCCTGAGGCGACCTCTTATGTTACTCCGCGAGTAGGTTAAGGATATTTACCAAGGTTATGGATAAACAGTTCAAGATTTTTTATGTGATAAGCAGATACAATGTACAGAAAAGACAGAAGCTTTAGAGAAGATCAAATATTGATCCCTTTATGTCCCTCCCCTATTGGTTCTAAAGGTTTGAAGAGAACCAGTCTAGCGGTTTGCCAGTTATAAGTAGACACGTATGGAGACTTTTGTCATATAATAATTTAAATTAAAAGTAAGCAAAATAGAAAATCTAAAGACGTGACCACCCTTTCATAAATGTTATAAACATGTGTGTGTAATTTGTGTGTACATAATTTTCACAATGTTACTGACGAAGTGTTTATGTTCAACATCTGTGCTGTTTTAACTAAAATCTGACACGAAGTTCCCTGCAGCACAGATATTAAGGCCAAGTAATGTGACGTGATCAGCCGCAGCCAATGATAGCAAAGTGGAGCATGACGTCACGAATCATAGGAGTGTGCATACATAATTTTTACAATGTTAATGACGATGTGTTTATGTACTATGCAGTTTTAACTAAAATTTGACTGATAATGTCAGTATCTGGTAGTTTATTCTTAGTGGTGCGAACAGATTTGAATTCTAGTTGTTCTGGTGCATGGAAACTTTATTGTCGAAAACTGTCCACATACTACTAGAATATTGTAGCGTGTGAGACAATAAGAGTGGCAAAGTGTCTTCAAATTGATTGTTCGCACTGTGTACTTTAGGTATCATTTTTGCTGTAGAACTAGATATATCCAAGGTGTTGTGTTAAGTAGCGAGATTAATTTTCACGGTATAGACGATAAGACAAGAAAGCTGTTTTATTATTTTAGTCTAAAACAATACACTAATATACTAAATTTTACACATGGCGTAATTTCAGGTTTCCAAACGTGAGCCTATACAGATGGTACAAATACATTTATTAGGTAGTTTTGAAAATGAAATAGGATTTTTAATTGCTGGCAGATTGGTTGTCAACAAACATATGTGTTTAAATATTAAGAAAAGTAATTTTATAATTTTAAAATCCATTAAACAACATAAACATGTTTCTAAACATTAGTTTCAATGACAAAGAAATAAAGAATCTTCAAAAACAAATTGTCAGAGAAATAATTACTTAATAACTGAAAAGAAGAGAATATACATTGAACAACAAAAAAGAATGTTAAGTTATGCCAGATCTTTATTACGTATATTTCAACTGAAATTAATATATAATCACTGGTATTTCCGCATAAAACTACGCTTTATTAAATTTGGGTTGTAACTGTTCGTTAAATTCTATGATGACTTTTAATTCGCGATCGATTAAATTGGTGAATCTTATTTTTGTAAAGTTTTATCGTTGTAGAGTGCTAGTGTTTTGGCTTTGCCTCGGTTTATTTATCTTTATTCCGACCGCTTTTCCAAGTGTTCTATATTGTAATAACGATTACTCATAGTTTAATTTTCTGGGCCTGGAAGCCTTTTTCCATATTTTAAGTACTGCCTAAATCCACTTTAACAGAACATAAATAATTCTCTTCAATTTTATTCAGAAAATATTCTAATAGTCATTTAAGATAATTTTGAGATTGACCAACTGTTGCATAGTTATTCTTGAAAGTAAAAATCTTAAGTTAGGCATTTGTTTACATAAACAAAACATACAAGCAAGTATTCCATTGTTCCATTTTTTGTAGATAAAGAACTGTTTGAGTACCCACCGTTTGTCGCTGTTCATTATTTCAGCAACCATACTTGGGTTTTGTACAGGACTATCCCTACGTCACTTAAACCTGGATCAACGAAAAATTCAACTGATTGGTTTCCCAGGCCGACTAGTTTTCCGAGCTATCATCCTATTGGTTGTTCCGCTTTTGTGCTCCAGCATCGTATTGGGTAGGTATTATTAACTCAATTAATACCGTCTGTTGACACGATTATGACAAAAAATAAGCTTCTTTTATATCAGATATCCAATTATAAAACCGTCGTATTTGAAGAAAAGATAAAACCTAATAAGAATTAATAATCTGTCAATCTTTGGTTGTCATTTTTTTGCTACTCAAAGCCGTGTTTGTTCTTAGGCAGTAATATTTGTAATCTGTGAGATCAATGATTTTGAAACCGTGTCCCTTATTTTATCGAAATAACGGTTTTATTAGCACTTGGGTATATTATGCATCTAAAGTTTTAACTCTGGGTCGAATTTTAAGAATTATGAACGCAAGTACATTTTAGTTCACTGAGGTTAATTAATAAAAAATACTCATCAGGCTGTATTTCAATACATCAGAGTGTGTGTATAGCACATGTAGCGTTGTATCGCAACATCCACAAACAATAGGGAAATAATAGTTTGTTTTGTTGTTTTTTTAACGTTTAGATGTAACATTTTACTCCATAAGGGCTGGTTTTGGCCATGCTATGAACTTACTGTAACACACGTGATAGTATGACTAACTAGATAAAATCATCTGTTTATCTGATCGAATTTAAGAGAATGGAAAGTAGAAATACATATTTAAAATCACCTTATAATTATTGTAATCGCAAAAAAGCACACCTTTAGTAAGGATACAGCAAGCATGTAAGTGATATAAAAGAACATGTTCAGATATGAAATATTCAAAACTGCAATGTTGATGTTATGCTGTTATTAGAACCTTAATCGTGAGTGTTATTAGACCTAATGCCTCATCTTGCTGCATCAGTGATATGATCTCGAAAGTTTCCATAAATCCTTTTTACATATAATGTATTGTTTCCTTTACTTACACCGTTCAAATGTCAAGATGTTACTTGCAAGAGTCTGATGTTAAAGATGAGTCCCTTAACACATCTTTGAGGATAGTGGATACAGTGTTAAGGATTTACATTCCCTATCGACGAACACTTTGTAAAACTCTTCATATTAACTTGCTAAAATGTAGGGTTGCACTTGCACTACTGAAAGCATCATCCATTATTTCCTTTCTCATTACTTTATTACACACTGGGTTTTAGGGCCAAAAGTTATTTTTTTGGAGGACAATCCTAATAAACAGTCGAAACTACATGTTAACATTTGCCTGAAATTAACGGAACTAATCTGATAACAACGTTTAGTGTTGTCGTCTTATAAAGAAAGTTCGATAATTAAGAACAAAGTGAAGAAATCCCAACTTAAAACAATTTAGATTGATTTGCATGAACCATACATTTTTGTTTGATGTTTGTGTGGTATAAAGATTCAATCTAATTTAGAAATGTCAAGATGAGCATTATATTGCATACTTCAGCATGACTTAACTTTAAACTGGAAAATTATTTTAACTTTAACACGTTTGAGTAGAGAGACATTATAGTTATGAGCTTACAACTTCACGCTAGTTAGTTGCAGTAAACAAGAAAGTGATATATGTAGTTAATATATAAATCAACCATGTAACTGACATAAACGAACATTAACCGCTTATGGGAAGTGTTTACATTTATTATTATAAACAAGTTCCTTACTGATGATGTCCATACAGATGTAAAATGGCCAAACAGAGAAATATGTATGAAACAGTGCATTTCATGTTATTGCGAATTCTCGTTGGGAGTTGTCTTAGAAAGGTTAACCATCTTGTACAAAGTTTATGTGACAACCAGAGGGGATCTGTGGCTTAGTGAGAAGACGGCCAACGCTGTGTGTTGTAATGTGATTGACCGGTTTAGATTAATTGTTGACTTTTAGTTACACACACACAGATGTATTTATATTTCGATGGTAAACTACGATACGAAAATATATAATCTTTCATTAAGTCTCGAAACACGTGTCTTGATCAATATCACCTTCCATTAACCCTTTCTATAGCAATGACAGAAATATTCACTCGACAGAGCTTTCTTTGTATTATTTGATTTGTGAAAAGTGGAATAATTTATTTTTTTGAGTTAATTTATTCACGTGTAACAACTTAAACCAGTTTACCGATAATTGTTTTTTTATGAGAATATAAAGCACGACGAATACCTCAAACTAAAAACGATCAATAAATAACTAAGACAATAACTTAATGGATCAGATTACCCAAACTCAGTGTCCAACACTTTACAGATACTTTATGCTGTCAAAGAGACACAGCCTCCATCTACTACAGCGACTCTTCCTTTCTGCTCCCATATTCCAGACCCGGCATGGCCAGATGGTTAAGTCGCTCAACTCATAATCCGAGGATCGCAAGTTCAGATCCCGTCGCACTAAACATGCTCGCCATTTCAGACGTGGGGGCGTTATAAAGTTACGGTCAATCCCATTATTCGTTGGTAAAAGAGTAGCCCAAGAATTGGTGGTAGGCGGTGATGACTCGCTGCCTTCTCTCTAGTCTTACGCTGCTAAATTAGGGACGGCTAGCACAGATAGCCCTCGTGTAGCTTTGCGCAAAATTCGAAACAAACCAAACCCATATTCCAATTCTTTAAATTGGAATTGGGAAAAATAAAAGGGTGGTAGAGTTAAAACATGTAAGTTTACATCTGTAGCTATTAAGTCAGATAACGTATGAGATAGTTCATAGTTCCCGTATGTTTAATATTTGTAATATTTTTTAGATTCCCTAAAAATAATTCAATTTGTGATATAATAAGTCATGAATAGGGTTAAGTCAATAATAATTATTTAGAAGTGCTGAAAAAGTACCCCAAATTTTTTTAAAGCAAACTACATTAAAATTTTCTGAATTAATGAAAAAAAATAAACGCATTTATCTGGTTTCCACAGTTTTAAAGTTTATATTTTTCAGATTTACCACTCACAGTATCATAATTCAAATGAAATTACTTAGTTTTTAGGTTCGACAAAAATAGCTATTGAAATCGTTAACAAGACGATGATGGGCATTAAATTATTAGAAAATCAAGTTTGTAGTTTGAAGTCTGCACATTTGAGAAACTTTATTGAATCAAAGTATGATAAAATTATTTCACAGATTACAGAAAAACAGTTGGTTAAGTTTGAGGAGACAGTTTTAAATAAGATTTATTTATAGGACAACCTGATAAAGTTATATTCAGTTATTCAAAGTATGTTTTGAGCAAAATGAAAAAGGTGAATTCAGCTCATGGTTTAAAATTCAGATTCTTTCATAAGATTAATTTTGAGTATTATTTGTAAGTTACGGTTCTTTTTTTTATCCAAGAATCAAATTTCGACTTTACAGTCATTATATATAGTTAATAAATTTACATGTCCTTGTTATCAGCAAGGTTATATTAAAATAAAACTGGTAACGCGAAATAAAGGAAATGAAACTAATATTCTACCTTAAGTCAAGTGCATTTGAACATGTGTTTAGAGCATGTGACCTTCTTCATCTCAGTTGGTTTAAGATAGTAGCAAAGGCCAATGATGAACGGATCCACCGAATTAGAAAGCTTACTTATTCATGGATTGAGGCCTAAGATAAACACTGTTATAGGAAGTAGTAACTTACTTCCGTGGCTATAAAAAAATAGTAGTTTCATGGATTTAAGAAGAAAGTAAAAACACTCGGAACGAATAATAATTACAGACAACGTTAATTATGCTCTTTCTTTGTCAGTTTTAACCATCGTTGCCTTATTAACACCAAAAACTCGTAGACAGTTTTAATTTGAGACTATTTAATGAAACAGATAAACGAGAGGGACTCGTTATCAGCAGAATTTTGATATAACTCACCAAGTAGTAAATTTAAACTTTCGATATCATCAACTTGAATTCTTAACTAAAATAGTTGGATTTTAGCATCATCCCGAACTTTTGAATTTTGACTATAACAAACTTAAAAAGTACCATTTATGACATTCTGAATATCAGTTACGGCGTCTTATATTTGAGTTGTAGCAGTAGTTTTTGTTGTTTTTATCGCTGTGAGATTATGAAAAATATGAGTTAATCCTTCCGTTACTCTAAACCTGTTTTGAATTACAAGGACGGCGTTTGGCATTCTGTAAAATTTGTTGACTTGCCTATGTTTCCACACTACTCTTTGGACACCCTGTACGTTAAACATCCAGAATAAAAATGTTATGTAACCGCTGATGGATTGCCATTACATGTAATTCAAACAATAAACAAGATGTACGAATAAAGGAAAAATTAAAAACAAAGATAGTAAAATTAACATTGAACTCGAATCCATCAGCAATAGAAATCCGTGAAAGGTGATAAAACGAGTAAAAGCACGTTAACAGGTTAAAAGCAATTTGGAAGCTTATAATCCTTTGAGCCTAAAACAAAATAAAACAATTTAATTTTTTTTGTATATTGTAATGACGTAAATAATTAAAATATTTTATAGGTGTTTCGTCACTGCAGAAAGGAGATAACTTCAGACTGGTTGGTTTCACTGTTGGGTTTTTTATTGGTCTTCAGTTGTTTTGTGCAACGCTTGGTATTGTTGCTGGACAGCTAATAAATCCTGGGAATTTTAAAGATAAAATTGCAGGAAATTACGACTCAAAGACAGAAGCACATGTTGGAAAAAGCCAAATTGTGGATCTTGTACTGGATATGTTCAGGTATTGAAAATAAAAATTAACTACTCACTATACGCGCCAAAGTAAATGTTTTGTTTTCTCAAATATCCAGTAAATATTGGAGTGTTAAAATTTAGGTCTAGGAATGCAGGAAATAGAACATTTAATTGATACAGTTTTGATTTTAAAAACTGGAACATTGTATTTCCTTGTGTCACACGTTCAACATACTGGTGGATTTGAAGAAGCTATTATAATATTAAAGCTTTTTTGTTTTACTTGTTTGAATACATTATACGCCATGACACTCTAATCATTCTGATTTTTAAATACCAGATTTTAATTTAAGTTATTATTTGTCACCTCAAAGTTTAAATTTGATGCTTTTGACCATACAATTGAAAACATAGATGTCAAAATTATTAATTAGATATACCAGGTCGGATCTGATTGGCTAAGCTTATTATTATCCAATTATCTCCGTGTACGTCTTATTTATAAAACACATATATTTTATTTTGCAGGAATGCTGTACCAGATAATATATTTAGGGCAACATTTATGCAAGTAAGTTATTTCATAATGCTGGTGTTAATACAACACATCCTAAATAAACATGTCTTAAGCTTGATTTATCCTCGTTCTGAGGTCAATTAAACATGTCTAGCGTTTGACTCTTATTTTTCTGTCTGTCTAACATCTTTTGAGTTTGATTTATTCTTATCCTAACGTCAATCGAACACATCTTAAACTTGTTGTAGTCTCGTTCTGGTGTCAATCAAGCATAAGCTAAGGTTGACTTATCCTCGTACTGACGTCAATCAAACTTAGCTGTTGTTGTTTTGAATTAAGCACAAAGCTACACAATGGGCTATCTGTGCTCTGCCCACCACGGGTATCGAAACCCGGATTTTAGCGTGTAAGTCCGCAGACATACCGCTGAGCCACTGGGGGGCCAAACTTAGCTTAAGCTTAATTTATTCTCGATCTGGTAGTACATTTTCTCATCTGCATTAGCCACATTTCTATAAAGTTTGTCTTTATTAATATTGATCCCAAGTATTTATATTTGTTTAAAATTTTTGAAAGTGTTTCTGTTAATTTTTGTATAGAGAGTAAAACGAAAAAAAATATTTAAAAAGTAAAACTATTCCAAATAACTACTTCAATAAAATCTAAGTTTGAATAGGAATGGAAATATATAACTCAATATCAAACGAACAGGTGTTTACTATAACAAGAGCATCAAAAAGTATTTTTGCTTATGTACATGATCATTAACTGCTTGCTTTATTTTAGAATTCCATCAGTTATGTGGTTGTTTAGTAAAAAATGTGTTATTAGTCAGGCTAGATATTTCACCAAGTTTCTGAAACAGAAAAAAAATCTTAACAGACACATTACTAAACAGTTGATGTTATACAAAAATTAACTAAAATCCAACCATTTCAGAATAATATGTATAGTTTGCTTTTCAGAGACTTTAGAATAATTTATTATCATTTTTCATTAAATCTAATGTTTTACATCTTTTTCTGAGCTCTGTGCATTTTTTTGTTTTCTAAAACGGTATTTCGTGGTATAATTGTCGGTGTTTATTTTATGTAATTATTTAATTAGTTTTGTATCAACCTGACTTTAGAAAATGAAACGAGAATATACTTTTAATTAAAACTGATTTGGTAATTTTGCAGTATTTCTTGAGAAAAAGTGTTCGAGGAAAACTCTTTAAAACAAAATATTATTTTTCTTTATTTAATATTTGCTGATGATATTTCAAGATACTTCTATTACGTTTATTATACAATGAAATGATTTTTTCACTGTATTAGAAATTCATACTTATTTATTTTGTCACACTTTTCAGGAGGCAACAGTGATGAAAAAGTCAATTGAAATGTCAAACGAAAACAGTGCTAATTCTTCCAACACAACTGATGGAGTTTTGCAGGATGATATGTACTCGAGACATATCATTTACATCAATGGTTCTAATTACATTGGTAATGATATCTTTAAAATGTTGTGATAACATAATGGAGAAATAACAGTTTTCTCTAATGTTGTTCAATATTACAAATACAAGGTATTTCTCATAGATTTACAAAAATTTCTATTTAACGATACATTTTTTATTAGAATAAAACAGCGATAGCGAAGCAAACGGTATATTTTAGAATATAAAGTACAACAAATAACTCGTTTTGAAATATGTAAAAAAAATCTCCCTAGCATGGACCAAGGTACACTGTTTTTTGTATACAAAAATATATCTTTCACTGGTGCTTTTTTGAATTTCATTTTGATACTCTCTATTACCTAAACTTGGTACAAGAAAAGCATTTAGAAGAGCATTTCAAACTAAACGCACTTGTTATTTTTAACTGAAATAGTTCAAAAGATCGATGTTTCAAATAAAGATATTAATTCAAGATTGGAACGTTTTCAAAGTAAAAACTACGCAATAAAAGTAACACGTACTTCACAATAAAGAGCTTATACGCTTACATATAGTAAAACATTACGTATTGGTTAGTTACATTGTTAGAGTTCATAAGCACATTTTAAACCAATATTTGTTTATCATTACCGAATGAGCTGATCACATAATGTGTCAAGTGAATATTTGAGCTAAATAAATTCGAAGATTTAGTCATAGCATCCAAATGAGCACAGTAGAGAATAATTACATTACACTACTATTATCTAATATGAGAGTCCCCAAGAGATTTTAAGGAAGGGGCGTTGATATGATTTAGTCTGTAATATATACAGTTGCGCCCTTGACTGAATGTGTCGTCGTCATCCCAGGCTAACTTGATCGACAATTCGAAGACATCTGTTATCAAAGTCAGTCAAAAAGCTATGTCTTGAAATAAGGAATACCTATCTGCTAAATGTAAGCAATAGACAGACGGTAAAGACAAGACAACAGTTATAGAACACTATAAATATTTTTTTGTTTGCCAAACACATTATAACTGTGTGATTTTTACCCGATGTATTCATGTAACGACGTTTTCTTGTTGTTTTTTTTTCTCATAGTTTTGTCAAAATGTACCATAATAGTAAGTATTACCATATTTGTTTTTGACATCATTATACTATGACTAGAGATGGGCTATGTTATAAATTGCATTTCTTATTGCTGAAGTGGACATGAATATGCAAATCGTTGAAAATCTTGGCTAGGAATTTCTGAAAGCGATCTATTGTAGACAATATAGAAAAGCTTTTTATGGCTTCGAGTGTCTGGTAAATTATGAGAAAAACACTTAGGTTCTGGAGATTAAAATATAGTCGGGTTTTGTATTTAGCACAATTCGAGTAATTTTTAATTGACAGCAGTGCGTTATAACGAACAGTCCAAGCTGACAGTTATTAGTGAATAGTGTTGAGGGAACTCTTAGTCTGTGACTGCTAAATTAGAAACAACGAGCGTAGATTTTCCTTGATTAGCTTTATGTTAATTTCAAAACAAACAATTGTGAAACGGACGCTTTTTTAGTATGACAGATATGCAAATGAATTTTTGCTACCATTATATGTTTAGAATCTTTAGGATATTTGATGTTTTTGACAATCTCTCCCTTCGAGATTTCAGAACGTTATATTACAAAGATTTCAGAGCCTCCCTACGTCACTATAGTCCATACTGCCACTCCATATTATATTCTATTTGACAACCGTGTATCTTGAATTACCTCTCCAGAGTAGTTTTCATTACGAAAGGGTCTATTAAAGTTTCCAATCCAAATCACACTGCCCTTCTTTACATGCTTTCCAACATTCATCTTTTTCATGAGAATGGTGGTTTTTCAGCACCAATTTCAAATAACATTTGCCGAAAATGTATAGGCATTGTTTCCAACTTAGCTCGTATGTTTTTGTGTGAAATAACATAAACACCTGTCATTTCATTCTCCAGCTGCTTGAGGTATGCGTGTATTTATCAGAACATATGACTGAAAGCCTTATATTGGTGACCCCACACACTGTTACCTTCCTTTCCAGGCGCTTGTGGATGTATTTTAGTACTATCTTATGTGTTCTTGGATTACCAACTATTATGAAATGGCAGACTTTGTTGCAGATCTCTTTCTGGATGGTCGTGGTACTTTAAGTTAATCCATATGTCTTTGTTTTCTAAGATTGTTAAATATAAGGGATATACTCACCTTTGAAATCCCCAAAGTGAATACATCTCTATGATCACGACAGACATATTTTGTGTTTAAAAAGAGTTATTACATAACTTTCCCCAAATTGGAAAACTAGCGTTGACATTCCACCAACTATGCAATAAAAACATTGTCAAAATATGGCCCTAAGACATCCCACTCCAACATAACTTTATATCGGTTACTGACATTTTGTGACGGATTCACTATTATATATTTATTTTAATATCGTGTTTATTTCAGTTAAATATATATATGGAAATGCATATAACTTATGCTGTTAAATTTGTATTCAGAAATTCCCGCCTAGTTACTAAAGTTGTAGAAGATTCTCAAGTATGAGAATCAACAATATACATATTTGTGTAGGTAAATGCTTGTGTCGTTTTAGCTGAAATTTCTAAAATCTCTCCTGAGGCTTATAAAACATAACCAACACAACGCGAAGAAAGATAATATATATAATGTTGGTTTGCTACAGTTGGTATACTGTAAATCTGGAAAGCTATAACTGTGATAAACGGGTATTAATTGGGAAATATTTATATTTTTCAAACACACAAATTGTTTAACTTTGGCAGATTAAGATCGGACGTTAGTACTTTTACAAAGACATTAATAACTTCAGCGGTGAAAAACTCACGTGTAGTCAGCAGAGAGTTAGATAGCTTCACGTGAAGTGAATTGTACTTATATCAATTCAGAATTAATTCGATCCTCGTTAACCCTCTATAAGATAAAAAGGAAGTTTTTGAATTGGATAAAAACTCAATATTGTTTATAACTTGTGCGTGTAAATCATTATTTATAATAACCAATATTATAAATTGTGTTATTGTTTTATATTTAAAAATTGTGTTAAGAAAGAAAACTATATTTATAAATCTTGTTGGCAAATATAAATTTGATACTTATCGACATATAATTAGTTTCTAAGCCCAAATTACGATTTAACTCAGTTTAAGACTATTTAAAATTGTATCACGTAACACTTTATGATCTGCATTTTCAAATTATTTTAATATAACGTGCTCAACCAGCTGTATCATTGAACTGGTGATTTTCCACGTAAGAGCTATTTATTTGTTTTTGTTATCTGATACCAAGTTTTTGTATTATAAGTTAGACATACTTCATATTACGATCTTAAACAAGCTGCCTTTTAATAAACCAAACAACTTAGACTACTATCAAACAAAAATTGTAAGTTATATACAAATTTATCTATGTGATCATTTTTAAACATTTTCTTTGTGAAAAATTGCAACGAAATGAAAGTAAATTTGACCCTCAAAAATTACAAAAAGATATAAACAGCTCATAATGGATGTACTATGTAACATGTGTTAATACAAATACCCAAAGAAAAGCGTTTTATTTTTTCAGGTTTGCTCTTGTTTTCTGTTGTATTCGCATGTGCAATCATCTCGCTCGGTGAAAAAGTTACTCATCTCAAGATGATCATTGAACAATTCAATCAAATCATTATGAAAATGTTAGAATTTCTTTTGTGGTGAGATATTTCTGTTTATCTGAAATACATTTTTAATGTATGAAAACTGAGTAAAAGTGAAGACCAATACTTCTTACACACGTAAATATTATATGGTAAGATATAGGTTGTTTTATCCATATTTAATGCTTTCAATCCTACCAATATCCTGTACCATTCAAATAACGAGTTAAGAATCTTACTAAAATTTACGGACATAACTGTTATTAATAGCTGACTTCTTGGTGGCAAATAGTTAACATACCAAAATGTGAATCAGAATACACAAGGTTTGAGCCACCAACTAGGTTCCGCTTTTTCATTTATGATGATGGGGCTATAACTGTTACTCTCAAGTCATGATGTTTGGTTAGAAATAACTACATGGTGTTCCCATATTCGAGATGAACCAAGCCGAGTTATTTTATTTTCAGAGCAAGATATTATAAAATTTAGTATCTAGAAAGAATAATGAAGTTGAAGATAGAATAAATGAGGCAAGGAACGATGCTTAAAAAATAAAAATTAAATCATTTATTTACAAAGTAAATGTAAGATAAGTGAATCAATAGCTGACTGTCAGATCACAAAGAAGATTTAATTGTAATAATTTGAAATGAAAATTTATGTAAAGTAGAACAAAGCAAATTGTATATTTACAAAAATAAAAATGAACTTATAAGACTAGTAGACTTCTGTTACGGTTGAAAGGCAAACTAAAACATGGATGATTGTTAAGTACAGAAAGACGCAGGAACAAAGATGAAACTTCTGTATACGTCTTTAATATCTTAACACCAGAATCTGATCTGACTGTAAAACTAAATACGTTCTCACGATCCACATTGTCCTTGATGCAAGATACAAGCATTAGATTACACAGTAGAAGGTTTGCTAACGAATGTGACATCGAAGGTTAAACTGGCAAGTGACCTCTTATCGGATATATCATTTTAAGTATTAGTATTATGTAAAAAAATAGAGGTTTCTATGAGCATATAATATGCTGTATATGAATGAGATATATGTAGTATCAGCATACCATAGCTGCATAGGAGGTGAGGCGAATGATTTCTTGTCCTCGTCTGTGCTGTATTTCTAAATTAAGGATTGGTTTACTTGAGCCTTATAAATTTCTGTGCTGAGCATTTGACCTATATGGCGCATATTATGCTCCTTAAGATGCAAAAACTACTATATTACCGATTGATACCAAACCTCACTAATGAATAATTCCAATATTTATGTATGAATTATGAACTCTCTCAAAATTAGACACAATCACAACGTTAAATAAACGATAAATGTAATTCAATTTTATCTTTTAATATCGTTATTGTGGCATTTCATCACAAATAGTTTAGTTTTAGTGCTATTCAAAGAAGCATTTCAAACACCAACTTCGAAGTGCCTATATTTTTTATTGACAAGAAACAGAACAAGCTCTAAATGTTGTTATATGGCATACTCCAGCCAAAGTGTAAAAGCATTTTAAAATTAACCTTGACAGTTTTACCGAAATTTCAGTTGTGTAATAAACTTAATTTTCATTAACGTAAGGTCCCTGTTATTGGGTATGTTCTTCTGGATGTGTGAAGAAGGCTTGAAGACACAATCAGTTGTCAACATTTTTCATCGTTTGTTGTGGTATGTTATAACTGTCCTAGGACTATACATGTTGTATCAACTCGTCATATTACCATTTCTTTATTTGGTCATTGTCAAGAAAAATCCGTTCCCCTTCTATATAAACCTTTTACCAGTGTTTCTCACAGCTATAGGAACATCATCCAGGTTAGTTCATCTCTCTGTATTTATTCTCTGTGTGTTAATTTTGTTTAAATAGAATGCTAGTGTAATAATAAGCATTGTTTAACTTTTTAAAACTAGCCAAAAGGCTGGGTGTTTAATTCTAAATAAAACGGTATCGACAACGGATATCAAAACCCGGTTTCCGACGGTGTGAGTCCGCAAACATACCGCTGTGCCGCAGATGGGGAACAAGTTACTTCGTAAGTAAATTATGCGAATATGATTATTTTGTAGTTGAACAAGTTTGTAAGCCAATAAATCGATCCAGATCTATTGCACGGTAAATGTTACTTCACTGTGATACTTATAACAAGTAATCTCTTTATTAACCAAACATCGTTTAAATCAAATCATTTTTATGGAAATCTGGGCATGACCTAATTATTATTTATCGATATTTAAATCTAAAGTTCCGTAGTTTGAAACTCACTTCCACAAGCTCACACCCCATACTTTGGGGCCATAGATGCGTTATGAAAGAGCCGGTGAAATTGCTATCTTTGATTAGTGTAACTTAAGTGTGCCAAAGAGTAGTATTAGTTAGCTGTTTTCCCTGGTAATGCTAGTTGTTTATAGCGGTTGACTTGTTGGCTGAGGGTCGTAGGTTCGAATGCTTCTCCCACCAAACATGTTTGCCCATTCAGCTGTAGGAGTGTTGTAATGTGACAATCAATCCACTGCTTGTTGGTAAAGGTGTAAGCTCGAGAGCTGGCGGTGAGTAGTGACGACTGGCTGTCTTCCATCCAGCCCACTAAACTGGGTAAGATTAGCGCAGATTGGGCTTGTGTAGCTTTGTGCATTTTTCAAACAGACTAAACCTTTAATTTAGGGCCGAGTACATTCCAATGTTTAATGTGTAGGACTCTACATTTGAGATTCCATGATTCGTGTTTCGTTACTGAGAATAAAAAGAAAAACGCGTTCCACAGTTTAGGGCCGTGGCTGCGTTAGAGGGATGATTAAATTCCATAATGTGCTCTCCAGTTTAGTTTGTCATTTTGAAATTAGGAACTACTAGCTCAAGTAATTTTCGTATAGCTTTAAGCGTAATTTAGCAAACAAACCTTCTAGTCAAAAAGTTCAATATTATGAGCCCTGGACCCTCCCGGCCCACTGGGTGCGCATGTTAAAAGCAATTATATAATAAAAAGATTTTGCTTAAGTGGATGTATATTATATATTTATTACTTGTACAGCTTGCTGTTTACAATCTTAAGATTAGAGGAATGAATGAACGGCTTTAAAAATGTTAATAATATTAAAAAAAATACTTAATGTGTTTTAATTTGTTTCATTGCTGTACTTACAGTTCTGTAGGAGTGAAGAGAACAAACACATATACTACTACAAATGAAACAGATGTTTACCTTTAAATTATAGGAAAAAGGTTTGGCTTGTTCTATTTTTAATTTCGAGCAAAGCTACACGGTGGCTATCTATCCTAGCCGTCCTTAATTTAACAGTTTAAGACTAGAGGGAAGGCAGCTACTCATCACCACCCATCGCCAACTCTTTTTACCAACGAATAGTGGGATTGACCATAACTTTATGCCACCCGCACGGCCGAAAGGGCGAGCATGTTTGGTGTGACGGGGATTAAAACCCACGCCTTTCGGACTAAGAGTCGAGTGCCTTAACCACCTGGCCATGATGGGCTAGGAAAAAGTTTCCCGCTGCACCACCGCACACATATAAGATAAGTAAGTGTTCCCTGCTAGTACAGCGGTAAGCCTAAGAATTAGCAACGCTAAAATCAGCGGTTCGATTCCCTTCGGTGATCTCATCCGAAATCCCGATGCTGCTTTGCTATAAGAAGAACACTGAAACACGCACGAGTTAGAATAAACCCAAACAGTTCAATAAAACCATCATATAACAAGAGCTTGATATATTTCGACGTTCCACTAAAAGATTAGGAACTTACAAAAATATTACGTCTAAGGCTATGATATCTTTTTTTTTTTAACTTCCGTGTTTCTAGAATCTAGTTACAAATAGTTCTTCAATTATTTGACATGTTTTTAAGCTCAACACTCTGATTTGCTTTTTTTCGGATTTCTCATATTTCCTGTATTAGTTCGTGTGGCGTTGCATGAATATTTCTTGTTGACTTTTATCATAAACAATTAAACCTAGGAGCTGCGATATAAAATATATAAGTTTAATAAACGATTGCTGAGTACAAGTTGCTTTAAGACAATTTTATCTGTAGAAAGTATTAGTCGAAATGTGAAGTAATTAATTTGTTTTTCTTTTTTTCTCTGGAGATTAAGTCTTAACTCGTAAATTAGATTTTATTCCTGTAATTCCTAAATTAAATTAAAACTAAAGCTAAATATATGAAAAAAAATGTTTTAAATATAATTACATAACTTTTGTTTCCCTCAAAATGGTTACAGCTCTGCAACTCTTCCATTTTCCATTCGGTACATGGAAGAAAGTAACAAAGTCCACAGCTATATAACCCGGTTTGTACTTCCACTCGGGATGACAATTCACATGGATGGCGGATGTTTAGATTTTCCAGTAGAAGTTCTTTTTATTGCTCACTGGAATGGAGTCACTGTTGACATTACGACATCGATTATATTGTGGTATGTAATATTAATAATTATTTTGTTTTGTTTGCTTTTTTTTTGTAATTTATCGCTAGCCATCCCTCATTTAGCAGTGTAAGACCAGAGGGAAGGCAACCAGTTATGACCACTTACCGTCAACTTTTGAGTTACTTTTCACTAATGAGTGATGGAACTGACCGTAACATAATAACGCCCCCATGGCTGAAAGAGAGAGCATGGTTGGTGCTACGGGCATTCGAAGCTACTGCGCTCAGATTGCGAATCGGCCGCCCAAACCATGCCGGACTATTCCATAGTGAAAACAGTAAAACATTTTCAGCAGTTCACATGTTCGTCACTTTGTTCAAATTTCCATACCTAATCATTTTTGTGACAAAATCAGATTAATTTGAAATCATAACTATCGTGTTCACTGGCTGTAGACAGGCCCCAGGTCTCATCTTCGGAAAAGCGAGAACGTTAAACCTTTTTTATAAATAAAAAAAAATATCCAATCTATGTTTATTTGAGTGAGTGAGTAACTTGGAAAGACTTGTTCCAATTTTTGAAGTTAAACGTTTAATAAAATATGACGATTCCATTACTGCAAATAAATATTTATTTCCAGACATTAGAAGGAGCGCATGATATTGATTAGTCAAGCACCTTACTCTAATACTGAGGCATGTTTGAAATGTTCTACTGACTGATATTTAGCAGTTAGTCATATCTGGAAATGTTTTAGAGCCTGAGGGTAAGAAACGGACATTAATATTAATTATTAATAAGGTTATTAATTAGTCTATTGCCCAGGGTGATCATGAAATATATTCAATGAGATAATTAATCATAATCTGAGAGTAATTATAGAAGTATTTATGTCAAACGCTATGACATAATCTAGTATGGTTGTGGCCATTGAGGGCCACCGTCCAGGTGGATGTAACGTACTGCAATATGGATGTTCCACCAGTCTGGTAGTCATGCATATTCCATGGTGGATGGAATATCGAACTTTCACATCTGTCATTACAAATCAATCCAACAATATAACTTCTCGATGCTCTGGCTTTCCAAGGCTAATAGGCTGGCATCGCCTGATGTTTTGAAGCTCAACTCGAAATATGAGGGCCACGGGTTCGAATCCCCGTCACACCGTACTTACTCCCTTTGTTCAGGAAAGTCCACGTATTGTTTTGCGCAGAATTCGAACAAAATAAACTCAAATTGACTACCATGTATTGTTATGAGGAAACCAATCACTGAGATGTTCCTTTAAGGATTATTTGGTAAAACTAATGTCAAGGTCACTCAACGACAAAGAACTAATTTATTTCTTCTATAACGCATAGCACAAGCCACGTTCACGTTCAAAAACGATTTCTGAATAGAAACTCCAAGAAAATTTTACGCCAAATCACAAATAAACTTGAATAATTTCTTTGCTTATCGATTGATTAACTCACTATACGCAGTCATTTTCACTATAAGCACTGATCACTCTATATTTTACTGAATCTCGAAACTTAATTAGTACTACACTTATTGTGTAACTTTGCACGAAATTACAAACAAACCACTGCTAACTGATTCACTGCTTCGTTGACCAATTCATTAGAATCGAATTTTGTCATCACTGATTACGCTTATTCATATCGTAATCTTGTTTCTACATATTTCACGAACCTTCGTGATTTTAATTTTCGTACAAAAATCCAAAGGAAAATGCTCATTAATAACAAGCACTTAAACTGAGACATCAAGCTTGTTGCTTACAATAGCATGAGATTGAAGTGTAAACAAATACTTCTCTAGTACTCGTTTTGTTTAGGTAAGGCATTACATGAGCTAAATTAGAAACTTTATAATTAATGGTTATACATGGAAGCTCAGTGATAAATGTTTTATGTATTGAGTAGGAAATTATTGTTCATAACAATACTTGTTTCTTTGACTTACAATTTTAGCCTGTTTGTTGTGTTATTTTGCATCGCCTTTCCTGGAGTCCCAACCACCCCTGTTCCAGTTGGACTTTTGGTTGCACTGGATATATGTGGTGTGACGTCACCTGCTTACGTACCTCTCATTCTTAGCATGGAGTGGCTTATGTAAGTTAGACATATTTATTACTTTACCTTACCAGCAGCAAAGGAAGCTTATTCTTAGAAAAGTATTATAGAAATTTTTAGAATAAAAAAGAATTGAACAGAATGTTGATTTTGAACTTTTATTAAGAAATGTAACCTAAAGAAGCCTATCTTATGCTAATTCTAACCATTTGTGCAGGAAGGAATTTTAATTTTGGATGGTCAGCTGGAGACGCAGGTTTTATAACTATAACGTATGAGGAGCTGTTAAGGGCAGCGTCTATCCACTAAATTTTTTTTGGTAGAAACGCTTGCTATATAATAATGTTTATGCATAATAATTTTGAATCTCATAACATTTTTCTGTACGAGCACCAGTTATGTAGATAGTTACTGCCCATTTCACCTTAAGATTATGCCTTAATCATCCATAGAATAATATTTTATCAAACACTGCCCTTAAATAATATGTTCGAAAAGAAGATAGATACACCCGTGACAAATAAATACTCCATCTTTAGCTTGTCCTAGTAATTCTACTGTTAAATATTAAATTCTAGTGACCGATTCCGGACCAGTTGCAACGTTATTGGTGACTGCTACGTTGCAGCATATGTTGAAAAACTCTGTGTCCATCGAAAAGACGCCGAAACTACAAACGACCTATTGACCAACACATTAAATATAGATATGGAAAAAGATGGTGACGAGTGCACTTATGAGATGGAGCTAAAATAATTTGTATGTATATGATAAAAGTACGAGATATTTGTGTTATATTTTATGTAAAAATAAACGTGTGTAACGGTTTTCGAGAGAACAGGTTCATACGCTTTAATTTTGAATACATTGTAGTGAATGTTTAGAAGTTCAGTTTTGTAAACATTTTATAGTCTAAGAAATGTATATATTTACTGGATTTTAAAAGTAAATACTGAAGTATATTTTTTACGAGTTGTAACTGAAATCATACCGTTACGAAGTGTTTGCCTTTCTGTGTATTTCTGTGAATTTGATTCAAATTTTCAAAGCACTATTATTGCATTTCCATATTCTATTGGGTAATTAATTCTATGTTATTAGTTTTGTTTCGTAGGTAAACTGCTATTTATTCGCTTTTTGCGTGGTAAAAATTTTGTAGGTGGCTGTCTCAGGCCTCCAGTGATGACCTGGCATGGCCGAGCGCGTAAGGCGTGTGACTCGTAATCCGAGGGTCGCGGGTTCGCGCCCGCGTCGCGCTAAACATGCTCACCCTCCCAGCCGTGGGGGCGTATAATATTACGGTCAATCCTACTATTCGTTGGTAAAAGAGTAGCCCAAGAGTTGGTGGTGGGTGGTGATGACTAGCTGCCTTCCCTCTAGTCTTACACTGCTAAATTAGGGACGGCTAGCACAGATAGCCCTCAAGTAGCTTTGTGCGAAATTTCGAAACAAACAAACAAAAACAAACAAAAGTCCCCCAGTGACACAACGGTAAGTTTACGAAATTGCAACATTAGATCCTGTGGTTCTATTTCCCAGTACACACAGCATATAACCCAATATGGTTTTGCTCTAAAACAAACAATAACCGAATTAATAACCGAAGTCTTTTAGTCCATAAAAATACTATGAACGTATTTTAAAGTATTAGTTTGAAAAGCTCAAGTATCTGAAGTCATTACTTTGGGCAGATCCAGTAATTATCATTATTTTTTTAATTACAGTTAATTATATTAAATTAAAAAAAAGCTTTCTTTAAAGAATTTTCAAGTTATTTCACTAGTAACTGTTTCAGTATTTGAACATTTACACTATGCAAAATTCACTTTATTTCAAGGTGTCTGTTTGATTTTCATGCAAAGATGCCCTTAATTTATCAGTGTAAGACCAGAAGGAAAGCAGCTAGTTATCAGAATCTGCTGTAAAATCTTGAGCCACTTTTATCGAATAGTGGGATTGACTGTCATAGCATAATGCCCCCACGGCTGAAAAGGCGAGGTTATCTGGTGCGATGGTAGATCGGAATATTGTTCCAAAAATGGATTCTGATTGGTAGCGAGTGGAAAAATGTAGAGTGTGCCTACAGGAATGTCAGACATTTTGTTGATTTTGACGTTTTACAACAACATATAATGTAATTTAGAAGACAATTGCAATAACACGGTTTTGTTGGGTTTGAAAGTTTTGAAATTCAACATTATAGATAGAACATGTGATCACATTCATGATTCACGAGTGGTTGATATCCGTGGCAGATCAATTAAACGCTAATTTTTCATCGGGATTCAAGTAAACGGAAAGGCTGATAAGCTATCTTAGTACTTTTATGTTATTTCTACGTTAATCCTACGTTTGAACAGCGGTAAGTCTACGGATTTACAACGCTAACATCAAAAGCTCTAAGGAGATAGTCCGATGTGGCTTTGCTATAAGAAAACACACACACGTTTCTACGTTATGTTGCCAAAATACTGTCGAATATATTAAAAAGTGTAAGTTAGAGGTGATATAAATTGTATATTAATTTATAAATACTTATCAATCATGACAAGTATTTCGATTGTAATGAAGAGAGAGTTACGAAATAACTAAACTATATAATTACTGATATATACACATTATGAGAATTGGTTATATGATTGGATGTGCTTTTCAGCAATTAAAACTTTACGTGGTTGGCTGGAAAATATTTCTAAGTAAAAAAATAAAATATCATTGGGTTAAGTATGAATATTTTACCTATTATATATATATATATATATATATATACTACGATATATTTGAGGCAATTTAATGGAAATATTCAGCATGCCTTAAAAATCAATCTTTATGTTTTACAAATATTTCATAGTGTATTTAAATATCTTCCTTACATATTTTTCAATACATCCTATCCCTGAGGACTTCTTACAAACTATATTATATTGTACATAATTAGGTAACTTTGTAGTGAAAATACCATTTACTGGGTGCATCTAATTCGTCTGCTTTTATGTAGAAATAATTTACAGTGAGACAGGTGTCATCTTAACCTCACTGTATTTTAAACATAATTATTGCTGGAAACTTTACAGAAAAATCCATTTGAAAGTTATACGAAATTATCACTTTCTCTGACAATTCGGCTTTATAGAAAAGCCGAAAATTATCGCGACTAAAAAAAACACAACATAAAAGCATCGAAGAAGTGAATGGAGAAAGAACTGGTGGTAAGATGTTAATAATTTAGTCTATCATATACGTACCACAACATGTTAATAATTTAGTCTATCATATACGTACCATAACATGTTAATAATTTAGTCTGTCATACATGTACTACAAGATGTTAATAATTTAGTCTATCATATACGTACCATAACATGTTAATAATTTAGTCTGTCATATATGTACCGCAAGATGTTAATAATTTAGTCTATCATACATGTACTACAAGATGATAATAATTTAGTCTGTCATATATCTGTCCCCCGCTAGTACAGCGATATGTCTCCGGATTTACAACGCTAAAATCAGGGTTTCGATTCCCCTCGGTGGGCTAAGCAGATAGCCCGCTGTGGCTTTGCTGTAAGAAAAACACACAAAAAACACATCGTATATGTACCATAAGATGTTAATAATTTAGTCTATTATATTTGTGACGTAAGATATTAATAATTTAGTCTATCATATATGTACCACAATATTTTAATTATGTAGTCTATAATATATGTACCATAAGATGTTAATATTTTAGTCTATAATATATGTACCACAGAGGAGCGGTAAAAAGAAGTTTAAGGTCGTAACATTTGACAGCATATTGTAGATGTATCATTGTAAGAATATGGTAGAGTATGTATCAAGAAAATTATGTTTTTTCTAGGCTGTTTTAAAGCACATGTTTTAAGATTTAATGTGATAAGCTCAAAAATATGAAGAAGATTTTAA
Organism: Carcinoscorpius rotundicauda; assembly: GCA_011833715.1. NCBI lineage: Eukaryota > Metazoa > Arthropoda > Merostomata > Xiphosura > Limulidae > Carcinoscorpius > Carcinoscorpius rotundicauda. Next base: position 162,907,035 of record CM022391.1, on the reverse strand, counting down.
TAGACTTACATTCTGACAATTTTTAATGGTACAGATTCTATGTAACATTTTCTTTAATGTATCACAAAAATAAAATTATTAAACGACAATATCGCATTATATGGCTCAATGTTGATCATCCCATTTCAAACATATTTGTGTGAAAAATAAAAGTCTCCAATCCAAAAACTAACTATGAACAGTAAAAACACAGGCCTGGGAATGCAAACGCCATAAAAGCTGTTTTTGGTTTTAATAACATTTTTCGTAATTCAGCTTAGCAAATTTTGAAAATAATATGAATTTTTTCTGTACCAAAGGATTTTATTTTACAAATCGGGAAGAAAAAAACTCTTAGTTAGACCAAATTATTATGAATCAGTATGAAGTTTTGTGCTTAATTACAAACAAACTGAATAAAACAAAACATTCATGTAAAACGAGTAATTTTTTTGTGAAATCACAAAATCACTACGTGCTATGCTTTTTTTGTGTATTGTGTCTGGAACATCTCGTTTCAGTGACCAGCAGTAATCAGTCATCATAATGATGTCTCATATTCCATGATACTTAATGTTCCTGATGTCTTTATGAAGTCTTTCTCTTCTTCTTTACTGGCGGCAACAAACTCCTCATAGAAATAGTCAATATGTAAGTGTAAAAAATAAATTCCCAAACTCATATTACATCCAACCTTTTTGAATTTGTGTCTTTGTTGTTTCTTTAAAAAAATTGTAAATTGTGTGACGAATACCCGTCACACCAAACATACTCGTCCTTTCAGCCGTGGGGGCTTTATAATGTGACGGTCAATCCCACTATTCGTTGGTAAAAGAGTAGCCCAAGAGTTGGTGGTAGATGATGATGACTAGCTTCCTTCCCTCTTGTCTTACACGGCTAAATTAGTGACGGCAAGCGCAGATAGCCTTTGTGTAGCTTTGTTCAAAATTCAAAAACAAACAAAATTGATTACCAGTGTTGTGCCCACCACGGGTATATGGAAACCCGCTTTTGTTGTTATAATATTTCAGACTTGCCACTATTTACTGGACGGCTGTGCAAGTAGATTCCGTTCATATTTGCTTCACATCTCTCAAGGCAAATTTTAAAAATAGCCATATTTTTGTTCAGTTAGTGAATGTTGAATATGCCAGTCACGGAATACATATAAAGGAATTAATGTCATCTTCAACCCTATATCTCATTAATGTGTCAAAGTTTATAAGCTACAAGATTTTTGTTTCTTTCTCAAAATTCATGTTCAAGTTATATATTAATGTTTTATTTGGCAATTTATTTCCCTTTTTTTCGTATCCCATTACATCCGAAAACAAATAAAAAAACACGTTTCACATATAAGAGTCATGCGTGCATTTAAATGACGATCGTTGAATATCATTATTCTATTAGAGTAACTCCCCGAGGTGGCAGTGTAGGCGTTGACTAGTTGTCTTCCCTACAATTTATCGTTTTAAAGTTAAAGCCGATTAGTGCAGGTAACTATTGAGTTGTTTTGTGTGGAAATTAAAACAAATACATCCTCCCAGAAATGAAAACTGATTAGACAAATAAATCTAATGAAGGCAATTTCTGTACATTTACATTTAATTCTAAATTCGGTAACAACAAAATAAAAATAACACATGTTCCACTTATATAGTAACACACAATAGAAAAATGTGTTCTTTATAATCAAAAATCAAACTTGGATGTGAGAAAATAACTCAGTATTATATAGCAGTCTTATAAAGAAGCTATGTTGGGCTATCTGCTGAGTCCACCAAGGGGAATCGAACCGTTGATTTAAGCGTTGTATATTCGTATATTTAACGCTGTACCAGCAAGGGACGATATTATTTGTAATTATTTGAGAAAATTTCAGTTTTGCCAGTCCAACTGTAGGTGCTTATAAGAAAATAATGATTACTAAATGAATAGTGCATTCTTTTGGGATACCTTGCATTTATTGATTTGAATTTCACACAAAAAAAAACTGTATGAAGAATATTCGTGTAGGTTTTCTTTAACTTAACAGTGAATTACTAGAGGAAAAGGAAGTGGTCCTTCCCATCACCATCTCTTGGCGGAAATCCGAAACTTGGATCCTCACATTACAAATCAAGTGTCCTAACCAACTAGCCATAACACGCTTCGGGTACGTCTGAACAAGCAGACTAAAAATCAAACTGAAAGATACTCGACTATAAAACATATTTACAAAGTTCTAACTCTTATCTAGTCGCCAATCAACCGATAAATAATCATATAATTATGCTATAATCACAACACAGCGAAGGTAAAAATATACTTTTAACCATGGTACTCTTGTTTCCCATACTGAACTTTATAAACTCCCTCTCTGTGTATAATTATTGTACAGCACTTGGTTTACCTATATAATTGATTTTTTTTTGTTTTGGAATTTCGCACAAAGCTACTCGAGGGCTATCTGTGCTAGCCGTCCCTAATTTAGCAGTGTAAGACTAGAGGGAAGGCAGCTAGTCATCACCACCCATTGCCAACTCTTGTACTACTCTTTTACCAACGAATAGTGGGATTGACCGTCACATTATAACGCCCCCACGGCTGGGAGGGCGAGTATGTTTGACGCGAATCGGATGCGAACCCGCCACCCTCGGATTACGAGTCCCACGCCTTATCGCGCTTGGCCATGCCGGGCCACCCATATAGTTGACTCAATCTTGCAGTTTGACTACTTTTGTACTTGTGGTAGCGTTCTGTTTCGTTGTGTTGCTAAATTCAAAAAGGAGCTAGCTGTCTTTTAACTACGGTTACTTCCTGAAAAACAAGTTAAGCCTAAGAAAAGATTATGACGACATTATCATATTATGTGAAAATTTCTTAGCGCATGATTGCCTTGTAATAGAACCAATCTCGAGCGTCTTTCCTTGTGATAAACCCTTCGACTCTTAAAAATACTCTTAGGATTAAAGTTTAAAGTCGATAATAGAAGAGTTCAAAAAGATTATAGATATATGTATTCATCTGGAAGAAAACAGAAAACTGCATGATAACAAATCACAAAATCAAATTGTCTTCTGCCTACTAACTTTGTGATATTCTCGTGTGAACCTGCATTCCTTTAATAGCGACTAGATATGATATGCTGAATAACAGAAGGTTTGAGAAAAGAATCTATACCAGAGAGATCCTCTGGAATCGAAAATTTTAAAGTGAAGATTATAATGGAAAACACATTGAACTAATATTTATTTAATACTAAAATAGTCAATGATAACGTGTGATGATTAATTGTGTGACGTTTTTAATGATGAGGTCCAGGAATGTTTAAACCTGATTTAATGTGCAAATATAGATCTGGAATTTGTATCTACAATGTTTCAGGTTGAAAAAGCATGACATTGTATGTAAGAAACAATACTGACATTCTTCTCAGACTGTGGACACTACCCCTGTGACGGTCAGTTAATCGCATCGAAAAATAACGAAAGGTTTAAATTCAAAGCAATACCTGAATTACCAGTGGAAATTGCCACTGTCCATTTGTATATAGTATGATCTATTTTACAAAAACGTTTCCATGAGAAATTGCATTATTATAGCATCCTAGTTGAACGGACCAGTTCAGTAAGCAATTGGGGTTAGAGGAAATTATCAACTGATTTTATTTAAATTCCATATTAAAACCACAAGCGCACTATGTACATACATTTTAATGCGTTATACTAAAAAGGGAATAGGAGACAGTAGCATTCCACTTCCACAGCGGATCAAACCTGGCTTACTCTTTCGTAAACAAATAAAAAACGTAATTATATTGTTTAGTACAAATCAATGATTGCTATCTAAATATATATAATACATATTATACAATTTATGCGTTACAACTCAGCTTTGTTCAACAAGGTCGCTAAGACTAAACTAATTAAGCAACTAGTTTGAAAACAGAAATTTTAAAAACGTGAAACACAAAATCAATAATAAAGTACCAAAAATCTGTATCGATACTAATATAAAGAAATGAAACATTGCAGAAACGGAATTCAGCCTCATCTGAAGTCATACAATATAGAATAATTACCAGCTATTTTACTTCACAAATTCTGGAATAAAACTGCTTTTAAAATTCAGGATTTCGGCTGGTAATATCTGTCAAAATACGCGTTTGTTATCGAAGCAGTAAAGAAAATATTTCTCATTTAGATAACTTAGCAACAAATTTATAAGTGTCATTTAAGAATTAATCCATCTGCACGTCAAGGTAAAACACACTCACAAAAAAAACAATTGGTACTTCATGAAACCATTAGACTTTCTAAAAACTTTTTATCCTTTACGGAAATATAATTATGTTTTTATATTTTTTTTATATTTACATATACACGCTTTTATTTGTATAAACATATGATTGCAAAACTGTTTTTAAGAAGAAATTGAGCAAAAATATATTCTCACATTCATGAAAGTGGCTCGCATTAGGTTGTTAGGAAAGGCATTTCTGAAAACAATGAGAAAAGAATATTTTTTAAATGTCCAAAAATAAAATAAAATGGAAAGAACAATTGTAAATTGAAAATAATAAAAGTTTCAGAAGATGAAACCGCTTTAAACAATTTTCATATGTAAACACAATGCGAAATAAATGTGAAACCTCCACACGTAGTTCACGACAAATTATCGACTATTTGGTATTGCAATAATGCACGAGATATAGCTTGGATAAATACAATACAGTTCATTGTTTGGCAAGGGTATTCGTATTGCAAAACTTTTAAAAGTCGTACAACAAGAGAAAAACAAGCCTAATAAAATACAACACTTTAACGTTGTATATGGAAGCGAAAATTCTCCACGGCAAAGTATAATATTTTGAATACCAAGTAGCTCTGCTATCACACTTCAAGCTCATGTAGAGTAACATCTTCGCTTCAAAAATGCAGATTACGGCTTTAAGGGCGAACTGTCTTAATTGCGATACAACAATGGTGAAACAATAAATATTTCCTAATATCTTTAAGTAGCATTAGGTTGAAATGTTTGAAGAAAAACCTCGGAATCAACTACTTTTTATTTCGTGAAAAAAGATAGCTAAATAAACTATAGTATTTACCATTCAACTCCACTAATGCTTATTAAGTATCTCAGACCTTTTTGACAGATCAAGCGTGCCCCAATGGTTAGAACCAGGCCATGGATCTGAGAGCCCATTGTGGTCAGATCCAGACTATGAATAAGTGTTGTCATTCGTGTGAAACAAAAGTAAACTAAGAATGGGCGATGGGTGCTGTGGGCTAATTGCCATCTGTTCAGCCTATTACCTCAAAATTTTGGACAGTTAACGCAAATTAACGCCCAATGTTGCAAATGGTAATAATATAATGAATCTCAAAAAGGATCCATAGAAATAAAGAAAGCTTTTGGAAAATTTATAATATGTGAATCAAAATATATGGATTATTTAGGATATGATTATACCAACTTGTTTTAAGAATCTCTTGGTTTAGAATAACTATTTACAAACATTAGTTTTAATTTCCGACGTGAAGTTAGAGTATTAAAGGATAGTTCTTTGCTCTTGTTTGTAATTTCGAAAGACTCTTCTATTAATGTGGTGAGAGGCTTATACTGAATTGCACAATGTCACAACTCCCTTCCCATATGTGGCGATAAAAACACCGAAGAAAGTGAATAAATCTTTGTATTCATTTTAATTTATTCTTTCTGGGTTATAAAGCCATCATCCCATTCGGAAAGAATAAGTCATTCAGTTCACATAACTTAGAGATGGTGGGTGATAATCATTAATGGGTTTTTATTTAAACCTTACCTCTATTCACAGCAATACTTAGGATTACACGTTATGATGCGTAGAACATTGAAAATAAACAAAAAGCTTAAGAAATTTTAGCTCTGAAAGGTCTGATTGCCCTCTGATTTAGGCTGCAAAAAAATAACAAAAATGGCTAACCAGCAGCTGTTAATTTGATCTGTCAAAGGGAAATTAAACTAAGAATGACTGAATTGCCTTTTAGTAACTGTTAATAAAACAATTATGCTATTTGTACACTGGCTTTCAGTGTAGCCACCTTATTATTTAAAATTAATCAAATGATTACAAAAACAGGTTTCTTTTAGAATTTAACGATCATTTTAGTTATATGACGTAAACGAAAACTACTACCATTTACGTTTGAATGTTTTGTAAAAAAGGGACCCAAATTTTAACCGTGTTATAGTCAAACTGGCATTGTATCGAAGTGCCTTTAGTCAAGATGTAGCGTACATCATTTGATAGTATGGAAAGCAAAGACCGTCACTTCGTCCGTAATCATACAAAGAAATGACTGGTTCTTCAGCGGATCTCACCCAGTATCATATCAATAGTGGAACTGTGCTTGATATTCCAGAAAGTAAGAAACACAATCATCCATTGCTCGACTACCTGACTGTCGTGCTATTAAAACATTGATCAGCTCCACCTATATTGATTGGTAGATTGACATCATTGACTTTTTCAATGTGTGGAGCTGCCGAATACTTTTATTTCTAGCAACTCCTAATCTGAGTCTTTATCTGATTCATTAAACACTGCCAGATAAGAATCTTTATCCCCTTCCTCATCTTTGAACAGGTGTTTATGTCTCATAACGGTATCTTCATTCACATCTGACATATAAGTCTTATTTTTGGACTTTCGATTAAGTCATGGCTCCAAAAATTCGTATTTTACAACGATAGAATACAAATTATGAGCCTTCAAATTCATAGTCTGAACACCTTAATACAAGATCTCACACGCCCTTAGCATAGCAAGAATTGAGTACAATTTACTTTTCACTCCTAGCAGTGTTTAGACACTCTTGCTAGCACAGCGGTAAGTCTACAGACTTGCAACGCAAAAATCAGAGGGTTCGATTCCCCTTAGTGAGTACAAAAAATAGCTCGATACAGCTATGCTCCAAATAAACACACACACAGTGTTTTAATAAACTTTTACTCGTGAATTAAAATGTTTTCTTCATTTAAGAACAACTGTCAGTAAAAAAAAAGACTAAAGCATCTTTCAAAGATATTCACTCACAAGTACATAGATTCTTAAGAATTTATCTTCTAACTGACAAAAAATGGAATGCCAAGTTTTGTACAGGAAACTATAAATGACAAAAAAGAGCAACGTTTTCACTTAAACTCAGAATAAGAAAATTACAAGTTGCATGTAAATATGGTACTATACTGTCCTACTTGTGTTTTATTCCTTTTAATTTAAAAGTGGATTTTGCAAAATTTTGACCCTTTTTTTATAGTTTCACAGTTGGAACACCGTAATGCTAATTAAACAATGTAGAGATTAGGTACTTATTATCTGAATCTCTTGTAAAAATAACAAAGCATTTTAAGTAAGATATAATATTATTCTTGTCAGTAGATCATGCAGTAATCACAGATAAACTCTGTTGTCTTAAGTGTCCATTGTTCAATTGATATAACAGCGACCAATCAGCGTTTTCTCGGAGCAGACACTGCAGTTTATTGCTAGAATTTAAACAATGTTGAGGCCTGAAAGGAAAGATTTTACACAGCCTTTTCATATACTTTTTGGAGATTTTATCTAGTTTATCAAAACACTTTACTCGGTATTTTCATACATTTTATTACATTTTAAGCAGAATTTATTTCAGGATTCTAAGACAGTTCTACACTGTTCTTTGCAACTTATTCGTATAATTTGCTGTTAACAAGTTTTACAAATTGCTGTAAATACTTAAAGGGATTTGAGCTACTCTAAAGAGAACTCTTGAAGATATTTGTGTTCTTCTGTGGTAAACAAGGTCAGTGTATTATTCTTCAATATTTTTCTTTTCTAAAAACGTTCTAAGATTTCCAGTGACTATGGATGAACTTCTTCCTTTACTTGTATTGGTGAGTTATATCAACCATCAATTATTTTACTGTGTAAGCTCACCTGCGAACAAACAGTGGATTTGTTTAGTGTAATTAGCATTATTTTATTTATTTTTCATATTTGAATTGGCTTTATAGATTTATATTAACTAAGGGACACTTTCTCTCTTAAGGTTAACTTTATGCTGGACGAAGTTACATGCAAAGGTTGAATAAAGATTTGACGAGTCACGCTGTTCCTTTTTTACTCGAACACGACCACTTTACACGTTGAGTTATTCAAAAAGGGGAGTTGCTGTTTGTAATGTAAACTATGGCGTCTTTGTAGACTTGACCTTCTCTGCTTTTCCAGAAACCCTCTAGATGACACAAAAACGTATTTGAAGAAACTTGGATCTCCCATGGTTGGTTTTAGATCCTCAAAACTTCAACGTATAAGCATTCATATTTGATCATATAATTCTTTTTTGGGTAAAATATTGGTGTATGTTTGTTCATACTGGCCCGAGTTATATGTCAGTAAATATATAAAATTCAGGAAGATTAAATTATTTTTCATGAAAACAATGGCCCGGCATGGCCTAGCGCGTTAAGGCGTGCGCTTCGTAATCCGAGAGTCGCGGATTCGCGCCCGCGTCGCGCTAAACATGCTCGCCCTCCCAGCCGTGGGGGTGTATAATGTTACGGTCAATCCCACTATTCGTTGGTAAAAGAGTAGCCCAAGAGTTGGCGGTGGGTGGTGATGACTAGCTGCCTTCCCTCTAGTCTTACACTGCTAAATTAGGGACGGCTAGCACAGATAGCCCTCGAGTAGCTTTGTGCGAAATTCCAAAACAAACAAACAGGAAAAGAATAGATGGAATAACACGTGATAGTAGAAATAATTCTCATAACTAAGTAGATACTTCTTTTATACATTTGGATGAATGCAAATAAAAATCATTTTATTAATTACTACGCTGGAGTATTTGTGTTCTGTCCATGATGTGGAAATTTGTTGGCAATTGGTCAACATTTTGCATGTTGTTGTTGAATGTTCACTAGTGAGTGAGATTATTAGACTAACCTACGGTCACATTACACACTATCAATGGTACAATGACCAGGATAAAACTACAGATGACAAGTTTTCCAAGAATTCCAACTGAATTGTTCTCCAATCCGGTTCGAAACGGCGTGACATCAGACCAAAAAAAAACCTGTTAATATCGCGGTAATGATAAGGATGGATAGTTTATGTTGGCGCCAAAATGGTTTCAGCTAAAACTGATAAAAAATTGACTTTTGGACAGAAAAATACAGCCCAACAAAGTGTAGTGTTTGTCTAAATTGTAATTCACAAAAGTGATTTGCGTAATACACTTTTCAGTTGTGGTACTGGGGAGAGAATTTAAAATGCATGATTAATTAAAGCTTCATTTCATGTAATACATTACATGTAATATATTATTTTTGTCTGTCCAATCCTACACAAGAGTTGTGTGCACACGTCATCTCTGATTATTAACTCATAGGTCAAGAAAGGGCAGCTAAACTACAGCACCCACCGCCAATTTTGAAGCTATTCTTGTTTGATCAATCAGTGATGTCGAGAAACCCACTTATTGAGAATTTTATATGCAAAAACGGCTCGTTTGGGTTGATACTGGGCAACCAGATAAAAATTAACGATGAATTAGACAAAATAAAACAATACTTCATCAACATCAATAAGTTTCCTCCACAAACCGTAGAAAACATTATACCCACACACCTAGACAGAAAGCAAAATCAACCAACAAAAGTAAATATATCTCACGAATCAAAAAATCACGAAACCATATACTGCTGTATACCATATATTCCTGACATCAGCAAACAAATAACCAACATTTGGCAAAAACTAGTAACAAAATATGACATTCCAGTTAATACTAAATTTATTCAAAAACCAGGCACAAAACTGAGGTCCATACTATGTTAGAACTATACTGACAAACACCACACCCAACGTTATTTATATAATACAATGTGATAACTGCCACGACTTCTATATTGGAGAAACAAGTGGAAAAATGGAAACCAGATTCAAAGAACATAAAAAGTCACCTTCACACGTTTTCGAACACTGCAAGTCAAATGGACACAACATAACCATAGAAAATACTAAATAAAGAAACAAACATAAACAAACGAAAAATTAAAGAAGCCTTACTTATACAACAACTTAAACCCAAAATAAACCAATATAAAGGAACGCCATTATACCTATATTAATATTATAGATTATTATATATTCAAACATCTAACCCCGCCCTCTACATTGCGACACTCAATTACACAACCCCTTCCAAACATGTGTTCAGCTTCCGGTCAGTTACCTCTTTCTTTGTGAACCTGACGACGACCGAAGAAGATCGAAACGTTGTTCGCTCTTCTATTTAAAATATTTTCTCAACCCAAACGAGCCGTTTTTGCATATAAAATTCTGTTCTTGTTTGATCAGATAGTGAGATTTGACCATCACGCTAATGACGCACCTTGTTGCCAAAATTTGAAGTGAAATCTTGCGTATATGCGTATATGACTCACAGAACACAAATATTCAATTCACAGTCTGACAAGAGAACAACGAAGTTACGACATATCCACAAAGGACGTGTAATTAATAAGGAAACTTAAAAGTACAAGTAGCGGAATAATTATTGAAACAAACATTTTTCAGAAATGTTGAAAAAAAACTATCCAATACTTACATGTGTCTATTCAAATGTAAAGCTTAATGTTGTCTTTTTCCCTCAGTTATAAGAAACAGATATATGTATATATATATATATATATATAACCAAAACTGAAGTAAGCTTACAATGACAATCTAGCTTTCGTCGTAAAGAAACACAACTGTTAAAAGCTGATCCACAAGGATACCAATGATTTTTTTTGTATTTAGCTCTAAAAGGAACAAGAATAAACACATATTAATGCAAGAAATAAACGATTTTATAACACTGAAATGTGTTTTTATTTAATTGGACACAGCGTTTCGCTTTGCAGTTTTTATATAAGTGTTCAATAAATCATTATAAAATTTCAAATGGTTTAAATGATAAATTGTGTTCGAATTCATAACGTACATTAGTACAGCGTGCTTTGATATATTTAATAATAAAGCTGATTGTTGGAAAATTAACTATCTGTAATAAACAAACATTTTATCAAGATTACAGAACGAAGTAACGAAAATTAGGATAATATTAAGGAAATAATTAAAAATAAATTAGGATTTTTGTTATGTTTGTTTCTTTTGGCGCAAGATAGACAATAAAATGTTTGTATTTTCTCCGCCTCAGGTAAAGAAACAAAGAGTGAATGTCACTCAAAACCTGAGAATAGAACCATTTCGATCAACATATAGAAAGAACTAAAAGCCAGCAAAATATCAAAACCACAACCTCTACTATAACCAACACTGAAACAAGGCTCGGCATGGCCAGGTGGTAAAGGCTCTCCATTCATAATTCGCTGGTTCGAAACTTCGTCATAACAAACACGCTCGTCCTTTCAGAAGTGGGGGCGTTATAATGTACGATTAATCACATTATTTGTAGATATAAGAGTAGCCCAAGAGTTGGCGGTGGGTGGTGATGACTAGCTGCTTTCCCTCTAGACTTATACTACTAAATTAGAGACGGCTAGTGCAGATAGCCATTGGGTAACTTTGCGCGAAATTAAAAAAACAAACAAGACTTAATATGTCAAAAGCACACTGTATAAATGGACGTCATAAATTCGAAGATAATTTATTATTTAAACCATTTGAAACTTTATTTTATCAGTTTTGGCTTTTATCGAATGCTTCTATAAAAGTTACGAGGCGATATGTGGAGTATCTAATTAAATAAAAACAACAACACTTCAGTGTTATAAAATCGAAATTTTTTAATATTAATATGTCATCTATAAATTAATATTGTTTCATTATCTTATTCACTTTTTATTTGCTTCTGTAATTTTATCACTTATTATAAACTGTTTAATTTTGGAATCTTTTATACCAAATACTTTACCGTATTTAAAATAGCTTGTTAAAATTGGAAAATGTATAATCCGAAACGTTCAATAATTTATGTTTGTGTTTCTAATTTCGCGCAAAGCTACTCAAGGGCTATCTGCGCTAGCCGTCCCTAATTTAGCAGTATAACACTAAAGACAAGACAGTTAGTCATCACCACCCACAGTCAACTCTTGGGGTACTCTTTTACCAACGAATACTGGGATTGCTCGTTACATTATAACGCCCCCTCTACTGAAAAGGCGAGCATGTTTGGGGCGACCGGGATTCGATTCCGCGAAAAATTTAGTGAAATATATGTTATGTTGACTAGCTTAATCCAGTTGTTCCAGACTAAACAGAAACCTGAGCGTAAACTCCATGTTTTGTTTTGCTCGCTTGTGAATGAGCCTAGTTTGAAAGATGGCGTCCCAAGAATTATAAGGTGTGACAATAACACAAAAAACTTAATTTTGTATTATTGTTTAGCAATCCCGAATGCCATTCCCTAGGTTTTGTCATGTCTGCATGATATTTACGGAGGCGTTGTGGCCTTCCATCTTTTTCCATTAGGAGATAACTTTCAAGGTTAACCTGATTTTGCTTGCAAAATTTGATCCTGCTATGCAACTCAGAAAGGAGTTCGCGTACATAGAGAAAAATACTTAAACGTTAGAGATCGACTACTTTCAGGGCTGTATTTATATAATCGTTCTTGAATATTTCACATTTCTGAGACGTTTCTCTTTTTCCTTTAAAATAAATGTCCTTTTTTGAATGGCATATACTTTGTTTGTTTGTTTGTTTTTGAATTTCGCACAAATCTACTCGAGGGCTATCTGTGCAAGCCGTCCCTAATTTTGCAGTGTAAGACTAGAGGGAACGCAACTAGTCATCACCACCCTCCGCCAACTCTTGGGCTACTATTTTACCAACGAATAGTTGGATTGACAATCAAATTATAACACCCGCGAATAAGAGGGCGATCATGTTTGGTATGACGGAGATTCGAGCCCGCGACCCTCGCATTACGAGTCAAGCGAGTCATGACCACCCGGTCATGTAGGATTGATTAACTGGATGCATGTCTTTTAATGTAATATCATATTTGTTCCTTTCCCGGGAAGTCATAGATTGACATACTTCTTAAAAAACACTTTCGTTGTTGTTAATTAGCTACACTGACACTATTATCTTTCTTATTTCGAAACGATGAATGCTGCTACTAAATCGTACACATTGAAATATAGTCATATTGCTCCCTTAACAAATCCTTCTTTTGTTATAAAGGACAATCGAGAAATATGATAAGTTAAGATGTAAAACAATTAATTTAGAACATTAAAGAACCCTAACATATTACATAGAAGTTTTTGGAGTTCGATCATATTAACTTTATTAAAGTATCTTTGTAAGTTTAGTCAGATAGACGTTGTTACAAACTTAAAATTCTGTCCGTAAGAAGTCATTCTTGTTTTAAACTTATTATTTGATCAATGGTTTTTGAACCACAAAAGTTTCTATTTGATAACAAAAATGTTGTTCTTGCATGGCCTGGTGGATGAAGTGGTCGTCTTGCAATCTGAATGTCGGGTTTCGATTACCCGCCCAGGAATATGTTCGCCTTTGAAGCCGTGAATGCGTTGCAGTGTGACGTTGATAAAAAAATAACCAAATAGTTGGCGGTGGATGTTTTTTGTCTAACTGCCTTCCTTCCAGAGTATCACTGCTAAATCAGGGACGACTAGCGCAAATATCCCTCGTGTAGCTTTGCGCAAAACTGAAACCAAACCAAAACAATAACAAAAAATGTTAATAATAAGAATGCTGAAAACTTGATAAAATATCTTTATTTTAAACCTGGACTGCAGATTAGACACTAAAGTACGGATAATGCGTCTCTCATTTTGAACTGCTAACCAGAGAGAGGAAAACCAGTTATCAGCACCCACCACCACAATGGCTTTGCCAAACTTCTGAAACTGAATAGATAGCTTGATTTTCACTTTTATAACCCGCTTGCACCTGAAATTGTAGAGCATATTCAGAATTGTCTTGTCTTTAACATTTTGATATGAAATTTGAAATGCTGGTACTAAGCCAAACATGCTACATTTGAGAAGAAAATATCAACTAATACTCAATAGAAATATGCTTGTTTTAAGATAACAAGATCGTTCAATGTACTTAAAACTATGCTGTTGCGTAAATACTGAAATGATATAATTACAAAAGTCAAACAAGTTTTCTTTCGAGTACTTCGCTTAATATTTATAAAGCTTTATTTCGAATTTTTAAATATGTGCAGCTTGTCCAACAACTTGAAAATATTATAACAAAGTAGATGAAAATTAACCTTACAATTTCTATATAACAGTCAAAAATTAAATTCAACTCACTCCGAATTGCAATGCATTAGTTTTTATATATATAACATAACTAAATTAATGTTATTCATAAACTAAAATAAAGACATAAGATCGAAACAGTGCAACAACTTACAACGTATCCCATCGTTATATAAGATATTTCGTCATACTTAATAAGGTTTTTATAAAAATAATTTAAGACAATGTGTAAATTGGAACTTAAATCAAATAAATAATAAAGAACGTAAGTTTAATACCTGATACCTTTGCAAATTCGGCCACAGTTATATAAGTACTTTGATACATTAAGAAACGTAATCTAATTCTCTCATGCATTTGAAGATCATATCACAAATTATTTGTTACCCACTTCAAGTAAATGAATTGTTTTACCCAAAACTTCAGTACATATTAATAAAATATATCTAAAATCTTAATTTTTATTATCATTTATAAACTGATAACGTGATAATGTATCTTAAATACAAAACACGTTTGAAACGTAAATTTAATCATAAGACCTTCCTGTATTCAAAATGATATATTTAGAGTCTGTTATTAATTAAATATTTGAATCATGTTCATAATAAGACATTTAAAATTCGATTTCTATAGATTTGATTATAGATTGATCAGAATGAATTGTCATTATGCCTTATCACCATGACGATGTTAGGAGTTACAGCTGGTTTATCTTTACCTCAGTACAACTTGAAATAACAAACAGCTAAACTAATTGGATTTCCTGGAAACCTTGTGGTTCGAGCTTTCCTTCTTTTAACTGTATCTTTCATTGTTCGCTACGTGATATTGGCTAAGTGTTTTTTTTTAATTCACTGATTACTTTAATTTTAGCTTATCCCAAATTGGAAGCTAGACTGTAACTAAAAGGTATAAATAGCTGATTGAACAAAGGAATAATTCCGAGTATATTAGACTCAAATTAATAAGTACTAGAAATTCTGTAACCAAGCTAGGCTGTTTCCCATTGGCACAACGGTATGGTTCGTAGACGTATAACGCTAGAAATGGGAGTTGAATACCTGTTGTAGGAACAGCACAAATAGCCCATTGTGTATTATGGATAAACAAAAATAAATATTTTGAAATGAAGGATCTGATTTAATTTCAATAACTCGATCGAAACAAAATTGACACAAAATAAAATAAAACGTTAAGGCAAATAAGTATTAGAAGAAGATATTACATGTCTTTCTTTCGTCGTTTTGTAACTTGTGTATGAAAGTTTTAAAAGTAAAAATATATCTTAAATAATGAACTGTTATTCTTCACCATATATCTGTGGTAGTATTATTTTGTTTAATCATTTGTGGTAGATTCATTATAAAATATAAAACAACGAGCTGCTTCTCAACTGTGCATTCCTGACTTGATCATGTGCTCCAGTTTTTATAACGAAATGAACCAGAGAGTATTTTGTGGAAATTTTGAAAATTACTTTCACTAGCCAGAGTTCAGTTGTTGCCATGAAAGTAAATTTCGGAGAAACTTTGTTTTATGTTTCATATTTCACTTTCTATTTCGCATACTTCCTACGTGTTTTGTTTAAAACTATTTTGATAACCATTTCGTAATTTTAGAACTTTTATAGAGATATAATTGGAGATATTTACAATATTTAAACATTTATTTCTGTATCTACATTTCCTGATAAATATCAGCTTTTAGCTAACATTAGTATTTGTTACACAGCGTTATTAATCTTATAGCCACGTATGATCTCTGTTTATCGTGTTACTGATTTCAGAACCAAACGCATTCAGCCGTGAGAAATTCTTTCTCTGTAATTTCTATCTGCAATTAGCGTTTGTGATTTCCGAGTGATTAAATACATATGACCAATCATCAACAAAATTTTAAAGTCACCTTCTAAAATTAATCATTCACAATAAAGCCGAACAACAGTAAACTTCAAAACGTTTTTCTCGAAAGTTCTGTTATAAGTAATATGTGTTACATTTGCTACCAAAAGTTTATCTTTTGGTGGGTTAAGAAAGAAAATAAAAGAAGGTTACCTGGATATTAATAAGCTAACACATTTATACGAAAATGCGTAGCCCTAAAAATACTCCAATTATGCAAATAAAGCGGTTAGAATTTTTTTTTTTTTGGAATTTCGCACAAAGCTACTCGAGGGCTTTGTGCGATCGCTGTCCCTAACTTATCAGTGTAAAACTAGAGGGAAGGCAGCTAGTCACCACCACCCACCGCCAACTTTTGGGCTACTCTTTTACCAACGCAAAGTGGGATATTGACCATAACATTATAACGCCCCCACGGCAGGGAGGGCGAGCATGTTTATGTTTGGCGCGACTCGGGCGCAAACCCGCGACCCTCAGATTACGAAGCGCACGTCTTAACGCGCTAGGCTATGCCAGGCCCAGCGGTTAAAATAAATTGTCTCAAATAGACTAATGTACTGTTGAATTTAACACTTACGTAACAATTATTTGTGGATGTTATTTCAAAGTCCAAAATTAAAATAAAAAGCGTCATTACTTGAAATATATTAAAGTGAAATTCCATTAAAACACATTTTTCGAGATTTAAAATTAACACCTATAAGTGATTTTTTTAGTGTGTATCTGTGTGTTTTTTCTTAGGAATATTTTTATTTAGTAAAAAGGACATCGTTGGCCGTTTGGTGATGATCACAATTTTTTTTCTCTTGGCCTGGCGTTTTTCTGCTCAATGTTAGGTACAGCTTTAGCATATTTTATTCAGCCTGTAAAATCGGTCGGCAAAATAGAAGTAAAGGGCCTTTTCCATTGTCGACCATTGAATGAAAACCAGACACTGGATTCCTTGTTGGATATTTTCAGGTAATAGATGTATGCATGTTTAACATGAAGATTTTCTCTTATTCTAAAATCAGGTATACCTTTCAGTTTTTACTCTACAGTTCTTATATTGATCTCATATTTTTCTTATTTTCTTTTCGGGAATGCTGAACCTCATAATGTATTCGAAGCAACTTTCAAACGTGTAAGGAACCTTGATTGCACTACTATTTTATTTAACATTGAATATTCTTTAAAGGTGTTTCTCTATTACTGGAACTCTTTAATCTGTTACGCTCATCAGAAAAGATACAAGAAAAGGCTAAATAATTCACCTCTAATCTCTATATAATTTGTGATTTTTTTTTATTTTACTCAGGATTTAATCCCTCATTTTCAGCTACGTTGCGATGAATTTCTTTGATAATATTTCGCTTATTCTTGTTAAATGCTTAGGTACAAAATACTATACTATAGATATATTTTATACAGCTGGACATTGCTCAGTTGATTGTAATATATATCTTTTAATTTATGTGTGGTTTATACGATGAAACCCTAGTAAAAAATTGATTAGAATAATAGTTTGTGAATATTCTTCTTCTTAACAAAGAGGACCCTGAAAAGCCAAGTGGGTTAAGGTGTTCGACTCGTAATCTAATGGCGGCGGGCTTGAATCACCGTCGCACCAAACATTCTCACCCTTTCAGCCATGAGGACGTTATTATGTGACAGTCAATCCCACTATTCGCTGGTAAAAGAGTAGCCTAAGAGTTGGCGGTGGGTGGTGATGACTAGCTGCCTTCCCTCTTGTCTTACACTGCTAAATTAGAGACGGCTAGCGCAGATACGCGTCAAGTAGCTTTGCACTTAATTCAAAAACAAACAAACAAACCATCTGCTCTACTTTTATTAAACTCTTCTGTTTATCTATCCTCTGTGATGGACTTTTTTAAAAACACAAGTAAAAATTATGTACAGGTTCAACCGATAGTTTGACTACTGTGATGGTTTATATTTTTATTTCACATAATGTATTGAAATATCATACGTATAAAAGATCTTTTTATTAAGCTACGATACCTATCAGCCAGTTATGAATGTTGCTAAAGATAACTGATTTTGAATAATTGTCATTTGGTACTAAAATGTTCTGTTATTACAATTCAATATTTTCTTTTTTTCCAGTAATTAGTAGCTACAGTAATTAGGTCCAAGAAACTGGAAAGTCTTCACAAGAATTTAATAGATAAAGTGAATTCTACAAACTCAACCCTGAAATATGTAAAAGAGATAATAATGTGAGAAAAGGGAACCTCACAGATAAGTAGTGAGGTAAGTTTTACAACTGAATTTTTAAATCATTTATAACCTAAATAAAATAATTATTTTATTTTTAACTTACCTACTTTAAAAAAATAAAATTTCAAAAATCTTCCCTTTGCGACACTTTTTAAGAACATATTTTACATTTTAATTAAAAATTTCAATTTAAATAGTCATTTAACATTCTATCAGAAAAAAATATAACACGAATAACACAAAAAGTGTCTTCGTAGCCATATATTTTTTATTGCTAAATATTTATTTTCATTACTAGTTTTTCGATTTAATAAAATGTGGCATTTCAAGTATTATTGAAAAGAAACTTTAATTGTGATATTACATATTTCACAATATATCTTTTCGCATCTTCGGGTTTCTATAATTATGCGTTTTTTTTTAGTTTTCCATAGAAAGGTTTCAAATAACTGGTGACCTGGGTGAGTTGCTTAGCTCATGGCCTTCAAATTATGAGACTAAACATTAATAGTGTGTAAGTAGTGAGCCATATAGATGCTGGATCACATTATTAAATAATGAATGAAAAATTTAGGAACGAATGACCCAAATCTTCAGTTAAAAACTTGGTAAAGGTTGCATGTGTCTTGCAGGTGAAATGACTAATTGTCCATCTGTAGGATACTTTGAAACCAAGGAATTAGTAACAAATAGCATATTAGACGAAAAGTTTTGCTGTCGTTATAAATTTGGCTGTATATTTTCACCACGACTTGGACTTCATTAAACAAAATAAAACTACCCTGAATTTAGCATGCAACCTGTCAGGCGTGGCCCCAAGGTTGAAAAGTACTAATAGAAAAAAGTCCCGTGTTCACATTTAAAAAGTAAATACTGCAAACAGTTCACACAACTTGTTTTAAAACATGAAGATGTTTGTAATAATCAGATTGGCCTCACAGATTTGTCGGAACATTGTACTGTAATCACCAGTAAAAACCAGCGTTTAGTAAACATTATCGCTGTTCTCTTTATATAAATTACAAGTGTTACATGATCAAGTGGGTGAAACACTCTGTGACTGGTTGTTGAACCTCCTCGCTTCTTCTGGGTTTCTTCAATATTTATCGTTAAAAAGAGTACTTTTAAATTAAAATACTGTGTGGACTACAGACAATGAAGTGAAGTTTCAGGATCTGATCGATATCTGTTGCCTCATATAATTGATATGCGGAATGCTATAGATGCAACCTGTATCACAACGTTGTATTTATCAAGTGAATATTGGCAAATATCTCCAGAAAAGGAGGAATTGGAATAGAACTACCTTTATAACACATGGTGGACTTCATCATTGTAAAGTGCTGCATTTTGATTCCACAAATGTTCCTGCCACCATCCAAGTATTTATGGATAAGACTTTAACAGGAGAAAGTGGATGTTCAAAATCTTATATATTATAGTGTTTCACCTACATTTGAACAACACCCCAAACACCTTGAAGAGATTTTTTTACAAGATTCATATGGTTAATGTCTATGTAAAAAATTATAAAATGACATATATAGGATTTAAACTTACTTCTAAGCAAGTAGACGCAAACGATGACAAAGTAAAAACTGTTAAAGACTTCTCAAGTCCAGAGGACTGCAAAGAGTTAAGTACTTTCTTCGACATGTGTGTCTGGTACAATCAGTTCACACTTTCCCACAACTGTTGAACCTTCATATAAATTACAAAGGAAATGTATTCAACTGTGAAAATGCATTTCAGAAAGTAGGGTAGACTTTAAGTCTATCTCCCGCTCACCAAATTAAAAAAAACAAAGTGAGAACTGTTTCTTACATACAGATACCTCAGATGTTTGATTGGGAGCAGTTTTGTATCAGAAGAATGTTATAGTATATGGTGGTTGTTACATGGTGTATGGGAGTTGAACTGTACAGAAAGAAACTATATTTCTCCATGATGAGGAGAAACCAACTTCAAGTAAAATGTATTCTCAAGAACGTTGGTACAGCAACAATTACTAACTCTGTCTGTTAATTTGAATATGGCATTAGAAGGTCAAAACGTTGTTCTGTACTTATTTGAATTAAAGTTTTAAAACACAGACTAGCTACCTTGAGAACACATTTTAAACTATACTTATGTTAAGCTAGTTTATCTAGTCTTAGCCTGGACTGCATTAAAATTTAAAATTAACTTAGGTGAACAAAATTCTATCGTTACCAATGTCCTTGCTGACTTGAAATAACTGCTAAAGCTAAGAAGCTGACTGGTAGATTGATATAATGATCAGTAAAAATATAGGTCTTAACATGTGATAGATTTCACAGATAATTAAAAAGAAAATAAGTTACCTGATGTCCTATCTAAGCATCAGGCTTGTCCTCAAGAAGAAATTACAGAATTGGATATTGGTAAGATATTGACTAAACTTTTTGTCATTGTCAACATAAACACTGGAGACATTTGGCTACTACAACGCTAAAGACAATGAACATAACCAATTTACTCTTATTTGAAAACTAGACAGTTGCCAGTTGATTCCACGATAATTACAGAGAAAATAAATAAATCCAATCACTCTATCTTAAATTAAAATCTTCTTTATTATATAAAGTAAATAAACTGTAGCTTCTTGTTTGAGGAAAGGACCAATAAAACGGTGCAAGGATTTTGATTAGAGATAGCTTTCGAGGACTAGGGATACGATAAATAAATATCAACTGATTTGTACTTAACAGTGTTAAATGACATTCATTTTGCTAAAGAACTCTTTAGTGGGAAATAACATGGTAATACAGAAGAGCCAGTTTAGGCTTTTTTTTTGTAGAAAACTGTAAAAAACGTTTAAATTATGGAAGCTTGAAACTATAGAAAGATAAGTTGGTAAATGTGTAATATTTAAAAAATTAAAGGTTCCCTCAGGAGAATACTTGGAATGCCACTTTATTGTATCTATTACTGATTTGCTGACATAAGGAAGTGTTTAATGTAACTGAATGCTTTAGTAGATCCGTGCTATGCTATACTCGTAACTAAATATGGTACTTTTTATGCTCTGTCCTGAAAAAAGTAAAATATGGAAACAGTGAACAAAGAGGTAAAGGACAGCGGTAAAGAAATAAAAGATGGAGTCAAAGAAGGAGTTGTTGATTCCCTTGAAAATGAAGCCCTCCACGAATTATTTAACTACAAATGATAAAACGGCTCTACCGCATTTAACGACTATAGATAAAAGCCCTGTCAATAGTTTCAACAAGATGCAGTTAAACTATTATTACTGGCTATTAATTAGTTATTACATTTATTTAAATATGGAATATTGTTTTTTTGAAATCAGATTTTTTCATTTTCCTGATTTTTTTACCCGATTCTTTGTTTATTGAGATAATTATTAACATTCGTGTTTATGTTGTATTATTTATTAATGCTATAATCAGCTCGTGACAAGATTCGTATTTCTGAATTGTGAGTTCTTTCTGAGAAACTCCATGTTTAAATTGTTTGAGAATTTCCTTTGGGATTCCTGTAATTTCCACAATGAATTAGTTTCTTATTGTTTGACCGTGGGGGCAGCGGCTGTTTTTCTCCTATAATTATATAGATTATTATTCCAGGACTGATGGTAATAAACACAGTCTTTGGCTGTGCAGCTGTTACCCTGAGAGATAAAGTGACTGCCTTGAAGCAGGTACTTGTAGGTATTAATGATGTCATCATGAAAATACTATTGTTTATACTCTGGTAAGTAAAATTTCTTGTACTAATTATTAAACTAAATCAAATTAATAGCGTCCATGACATTTCTGTGTGCTTAGATAACAGCAGGTCTGAATAGACTTTATACAGAAGTAAGTTGTTGAGAGACAGTGTAAAATTGCTGGTTAATTGCGAGTAACAGTTAATTGACTTGGTAGAAGTAACCATCTTTAGAGTCTGTTGTTTGTTATCTTAATATGTTACAACGTAAATAAAACGCAATAAACTTCATATTAAAATGGGTTGAAGAAGTAAGAGAAATATTTAAAGATTTTTACAGAATACAATGAGCATTTGCTAAGAAGTTATACAAGTGACAATTTTACAACAAAACATTGTTCAAACATTTTTCAACGTTTATTTAGGTCACCGTTTGAATAGCAAAATAAATACATAAACGGTTTTCCATGTTCCAACATTTTAGAAGGATCTTGACCCTGGCGCACAAAGAAATGCTCACATATTGGTGTAAATTTGTTCTAAGTTAACTTGTACTGACGCCAATAGAATGCAAGATCAGTCTTTTTTATTTATCTGAAATTGCATTCACAAGCCAAAAAGATGTTTGTTTGTTTGTTTTGGAATTTCGCACAAAGCTACTAGAGGGCTATCTGTGCTAGTCGTCCCTAATTTAGCAGTGTAAGACTAAAGGGAAGGCAGCTAGTCATTACCACCCACCGCCAAATCTTGGGCTACTCTTTTACCAACGAAATAATGGGATTGACCGTCACATTACAACGCCCTCACGGCTGGGAGGGCGAGCATGTTTGGCTCGACGCGGGCGCGAACCCGCGAACTAACGAGTCGCACGCCTTACGCGCTTGGCCATGTCAGGCCGGCTAGAAGGAAGAAAAACTACAGCAAATATGTCAATAAAAGTCAGGAAACGTCAAGATAGCACGAGGGAAATCTCCGGGAAGGATAGGCCTAGCTTCCAGTTACTCTCTAGACTTGGAGCAAAAACACCATAAGACAAATGTAAAGAAAATTAAAAATTAGTAAGTGGGAAATGAACTATCAGAAAGTCAGGAAACATGGTAGGAATGTTTTAAACACGGTGCAATCTTAAAGTGGTGTTACATTTTCTATCAAATTAGATGTGGATTTAATAAAAAGATTAAACATGCATATAATTCATAAGCTTTATACTGCTTGATTTAATACTTCTAACAGCGCGCTGCTTTACCTGTGTCTGTTTGCTGTATGGAAGAAAAGATCAAAATCCATCCTTATATAACCTGGTTTGTTTTACTTCTTGGAATGATGGTTCATATGAGCGGGTTTTTTATTGGTATCCCAATAATAGTCTTATTTGTGACTCAAATGACAGGGTCACACCATGGAATCGATAAATTACCAATTATGTGGTAAGTAAACCCATGATTACTGAATAATTACTTTTTCTCCAATTACATATTAAACATAAGCATACAGCTCGATTCAAAATGTTTATTGATAACAAAAAAATTAGTAATATATATATATATATATATACAGCGTTTTAAATAGTAAAAATACAACTTATTTGTATATTTTAAGGCTCTTTTAAAAGTTACCAGCTTGTAAAAGTATCACGTTTTTCAAGCAACAGTTTATATATTATTACATATTTCACATTGCAATTAGACTTTTCTTTTAGAATGTAACCACAGAAATGGTATTTTCTCTGTCTTGAAATACAATTAAGAAAATACTTCAGAAAATCTTCGTCGGTGCTCAGCTTTGATCATTTAATAAAATAGTTTAAAAATCTCAAACTGCCCCACCCCGGGTCGGACAGTGGTGAGGCTACGGATATACAAATACTAACTTATGCGGTTCGATTCTTCGCGGTGTACACATCAAATTTTCAAACGTGTCTTTGCTCTGAAACAAACAGTCAAATCTCATACTTCAGAAAAGAGAAATATTTTTAATGTTTTAAACTTGATATTGTTAGTACGAGGAAGTATTTAAAGAAATGTATATTAACTTGAAAACCAAATACTCTTCCGTTTGTTAAAGTATTAAATGTTTCAAATCCATAAGATATAGCTTCAAAAAACCCTAAAAAGAAGTTTAAGTGTTCTGTGTTCAGCAAAGCCACAAAGGGCTATTTGCTCAGCCCACCGAGGGGAATCGAACCCCTGATTTTAGCGTTTTAAATCCGGAGACATACCGCTGTACTAGCGGGGGGCCCTTAAAAAGAAAGATTGCATATATGATATTATCACTGTTGGGCCCAACACGCGTCGGTGGTTTTCCAGATACAGTACATACTCGTATTTTATATTGCACATGAATTGCATTTTAAGACAGAATTTTGGATCCAATAAGCCCAGCCGAGCGAAAACGATCTGATATCGTGTTGAAAATCCCCTAGGCAGTGATTTGTGACATTCAAGAAGATAAAACTGAAATGTTATATGGCTTGTGTAAATGTTCGGTTTGTTTTGAATTTCGCGCCAAAGCTCAACGAGGGTATATGCGCGAGCTGTTCCTAGTTTAGCAGTCTGAGAGTATAGGGAAGGCAGCCAGTCATCACCATCCACCGTCAACTTTTGGGATACTTTTTAACCAACAAATAGCGGGTTTCACAGTCACATTATAACGCCCATACGGCTGAAATGGCGAAACTTTGTTTTGTTTGATGGAGATTCGAATCCACGACCTTCAGATTAAGAGTCGAGGGCTCTAACCACCTGGCAATGCCTGGACAATTGTAAATGAAGTGGAGCCAATGTGTACCGTAAAATAAACAGTAATAATAATTTTGCACGAATATAAAAGATGCAAATAATAATTTAATTACACCGACTACTGCAAAAAGAAGTAGTTTACTGTAAATGTTAAGTACAGATGTGTTATTTATGTGCAAGACACAAAATAACGCTGACTACGGGTCACACCAAGGTACGACAAGAACCACAGTTCAAGCTGTTTACTGACAGAACGACGCCTAGAAAGACTGCAAATATAGATTAAAACTTCAATTAAAATTATTCACTCATAAAAAGCTGTTAGCTAAACAGTTATCAAAGAAACTTGAACATGAAAATGGACTCAAGTGAAATATGAAAGGACTTGAATATAATGTAAACTGTAAACCAAACATTTAGTTTCACTTCACACTGACGAGAGACGTAGGATGTCACATTCGAACAAAATCAAACCATGTCTTAAGGAATATTTTTATATAGTTTTGTATTTGGAAAAGTAGATATAATTTCTGTTATTTTTCTAAAAGATCAAAACACATAAACATTTCTATATGTCATTATTAAAAGTAGCCTATTACATAGATTTAAAAATGTCTTGTTACTCGTTTCTCACTGAGATTTATCAAACATTATCTGGATGATAAATTAACGTTTACGTCATTTCCGAGCGCAGTTTTGGTGATATCTCCATTTTTGTATTTTATGAATATAGTTTTGGATGCTTAATCATGTTTTTTTATTCACCAGGTCAAACTAAACTAAATAAATCCACACAGTAAAAACAGAAAGAGTTATTTTAGCTTACTGTTGTAAATTTAGCAAATTAAAATATTTATCGGTATTTGTCTGATGATAGTGGATATGAAAAGGGCATTTTCAAATTCTTTACATTAAACAAATGAACCTTTGTAGTAATATCTTATATCCCAGGATCACCGCTGTATATCTGCAAACTTACAATGCCAAAAAACTGGGTTTCGATATCTTTTGTGGCTACAACACAGAAAGCTAGCACATTGTATAGGTTTGTACGAAACAAAAACTTATTTTAAATGGAGGCCTTTTCGAAGAACAAAGAGCACCGAGCGCTTAATTAGTTACTTGTTGTTGTATTATACATTTTTCCTAAAGTATATTTGTGATAACACTTACAATTTGTAGTCAGAGATAGTTACGATGAATTACAGTTTCATATTGTTTTTGTGAAGCCGACATTGATAGTAGTAGCAAAGTTTATTTTCATTTTCCCAAAGTTATAGACAGTTTTTTCTTTCATCTCCATGCTGTTAAAGGCGTAGTCTCCAACTTCTATTTCTATGGAACACATATTATATGAAAATTTGTTTTTATTTGCTTAGAAATTGTCACAGAAACAGCTGTAGAACCAACATTAAGGAGTTTTTATACTTTCACAAACTTTTTTGTAGTTAAACCAGCATGCTTTTCTTGTGCCACTGATTCATCAAAATGTTTATATGTTTTCTTGTGGCAAAGCCACAACAGGCTGTCCGTTGAGTCCACAGAGGGGAATCGAACCCCTGATTTTAGCATTGTAAATCCATAGATTTACTGATGAATCAAAGGGGAGTTCCTGTGAAATAAAACTGGCTGTATTGTTTTAGTATGGGAGTCATTAGAGACGTCTTAAATAAGTCGCACCGTCGCTGCTTTATTTTGAGATTTGTAGAAATTGTGGTTTGTTTTGAATTGTGAGCAAAGCTACAAGAAGGCAATCTGCGCTAGCTATCCCTAATTTAACAGTGTAAGACCATTCACCGCCAACTCTTGAACTATTCTTTTACCAACGAATTGTGGGATTGACCGAACATTATAACGTCCCCACGGCTAAAAGGGCGAGCATATTTGGTGCGGTGAGAATTCAAACCCGAGACCCTCAGATGACGAGTCGAACGTCCTAACCACCTGGCCATGCCGAGCCCGAAGTTATAGTTATCAGAAAAATAGATGTATCGAAAGTTTCTAATATAATCTGGGAGTTTAGTCGGATAAAGACCTCTTATTATTATTATTATTATTTTTGTTATATTTTGAAAATAGTAGCACATGAGGACACAAGAAAAAAAGGACTGTAGTTAAACTATTTGTTGGACTGTAGTTAAAACTATTTTATTTTATTCTTTTACAGGATTATACGTTCCATTCGGTAGCAGTGAAAACCAGCAGTTTTCCACCTTAAATTACTAATACAAGTTTTGAACACATATCAGAACTTTTATTAATGAAAAGAAAAGAAATAAATTCTTTTAAATTGTGTTGAAACGTTTAAAAAATCCAATTGTTTACCGCCTGCAGGGGAAGCCACGTAGGATTTGCTAAGTCTTAAAAAACATGAATACATATAATATTAATTAAAAAAGTGAAATTAGCCCTTAATGCAAAATCTTCTCTAACGCAGTAATACAAATGTAAGACGAGTGTTATCAGTATGATTTTAATGTGTTGATAACTATGAAAACAAATTATCTTATTTCTGCGTAACTTAAATTATTTCAGTGTTGTATGCACCAATATAAAACTAAAAGGCAGGTAAAATTATTTTCATCTAGTTTATGCCAATATAATGTTTCTTTTCCAGCTTTTCACACAGCTTAAAAGATTATGACACTGATGTTTCACATTTAGATACAAAATTCATACATTCACAAATCATAATAGAGAGAAATAGAATTTTTCTCTGCAATATTATTAAGTTAAAAACATTTAATATACGCTTTAATTACCTTGGTTCTTAAAACGAAAGTAGAAAACAAGGTCTTCATAAAGCTCACAACATTCTTTTCAAACTTTCAGTATTTACAAGAAGTGTGTATCTCCTCATGATAGTTGATATGATATAATATAAATACCAAAATTTTACCAATGGTTTGTTATAAATTTCGGTCGACTCAGCATGGGCAGTGGTTAAGGTTTGTTTGTTTGTTTTTGGATTTCGCGCAAAGCTACACAAGCGCTATCTGCGCTAGCCGTCCCTAATTTAGCAGTGTAAGACTAGAGAGAAGGCAGTTAGTCATAACTACCCACCGCAAACTCTGGGGCTAATCTTTTACTAACGAATAGTGGAATTGACCGTGTTTTATAACGCCCCCAGCGCTGAAAGGGCGAGCATGTTTGGTGTAATGGGGATTCAAATCCGCGCCCCTCAGATTACGAGTCGAACGCCTAAACCCACCCGGCCGTGCCGCGTCTGTGGTTAAGACACTCGGCTCCCAATCTGAGGGTCGTGGGTTCGAATCGTCACAAAAAAAACATATTCGTCCTTTCAACTGTGCGAGAATTATAATGCGACGGACAATACCACTATTTGTTGAGAAATAAGCAATCCAAGAATTGGCGGTGGATGGTGATAACTAGCTGCCTTCCCTTTAATCATACACTGCGAAATGTGGGACGCCTAACGTAAAAAAAAAACAAGCCAACAAGAGAAGTAAAATAAAAAGTTAATAGTGTCCATCTATTTTGTTATGCTACTTTTTACTAAATATTTTGATAAAATAAATGAAGACAATATGTAGTACTTAATATTTATCTTTCTTCATTGAATCATTAATTTAAAAAAATTCTTTATTAGAAATTCTGATTTTTCTGTACAGAAGACTTATAACCTGTACTAAAATTTCGTGTAGATACACGTATAGTATCTTATTGTATCAAAAATATATCGATACAATGGTATTATGGCTTCACGTTACAATAATTGTTTCGTACCGATGAATCGCTACACCTTTGATATTTACAAGTTTAACATCAAGATATAATTCTGGATATTTTAATATTTAAACAGTTTGTACATTCATCACTAGATAGCACTAAAATGAACAAATTATATAATTCAATTTTTTGGAAATAATTATTTATCGATTTTCTTATGCACACGTACACTAATAGAAGTATTTGGGTAACTGTATGAAGACAAATTTGTTTTTAAAGCCAAACACTTTGTTCAATTTTCTTCGTTTGTTTTGGAATTTCGCACAAAGCTACTCGAGGGCTATCTGTGCTAGCCGTCCCTAATTTAGCAGTGTAAGACTAGAAGGAAGGCAGCTAGTCATCACCACCCACCGCCAACTCTTGGGCTACTCTTTTACCAACGAATAGTGGGATTGACCGTCACATTATACACCCCCACGGCTGGGAGGGCGAGCATGTTTAGCGCGACGCGGGCGCGAACCCGCGACTCTCGGATTACGAGTCGCACGCCTTACGCGCTTGGCCATGCCGTGACATGATTATAGTGATACATCGTTCGATACAACAGGAAAGGTTTTATGTATCTACACGAAATTTAGCAGACTTTTAGAACATATTATAAGTCTTTTGTACAGAAGAAAAGTAAGATTACTAATAAGGAATTTTTGCTAAAAATTAATGATTTAGTGAAGAAAGACGAGTATTGAGTGTTAAAAATGTCTGATGAAATAAGATATAATACACATGTCAACCCAACATACCTTTTTCTATAAACTCACAATCAAATATATAAAGAGATACACAAATATACACATATATAAGTGAAAATGCATTGTCTTTTTACATTAAAAATATAAACTTTCAGTATTCGAAAAGTGAATCTTCAAAATAAAATACTGGTAATACGCTTTACTTGCAATAAGTGTATTTCTCTGCAAAGCTACTCACGTAATCTCTCTTCAAATTATTTTTAAAAACGATTGGTGTGTAGTATCATCAATTTATTTCATACTGTGAAAGCATGTTTAATACCTCTTTCATTATTTACACTTTGAACTGTAAGGTGCATCTTTCAAGCTTCGTTTATAATTTGAATTGTGCGCCTTATAGTCACTGTATCGTACCAACCAAGAAAGAGGCATAATACATAACAAACACATTCTAGCAAACGTGTTTTGTAGTTAATATCTGAATTGAATTAGTTTCAATACCAGAACTACTATATTTTTCTGAACACATTTCTCTGCTATGTTAAATGTAGTCACAAAGACAACCGATACTGTTAAAGTGCCCCCCGCTAGTACAGCGGTATGTCTCCGGATTTACAACGCTAAAATCAGGGGTTCGATTCCCCTCGGTGGGCTGAGCAGATAGCCCTTTGTGGCTTTGCTATATGAAAAACACATACACACATGCGGTAAAAGGCTGTGTACCAGCATAAAAGCGTGGCAATACAGCAATACGTAAAGCCGTGACATGATTATAGCGATACATCGTTCGATACAACAGGAAAGGTTTTATGTATCTACACGAAATTTAGCAGACTTTTAGAACATATTATAAGTCTTTTGTACAGAAGAAAAGTAAGATTACTAATAAGGAATTTTTGCTAAAAATTAATGATTTAGTGAAGAAAGACGAGTATTGAGTGTTACAAGTCTTCGTATATTTTGTCAAAAACATTACATGCAAAGTAACATAAGAAATTAACATTAACAAAACATATAGACACATATTAACTACTTTACTTTCTCTGTCAGCTGTTCAGATGATCAAGTCCGAGAATTTGAAAATAACAACTCTAAAGTGTAAAGTACTTAAGCAAGACAATGTTATTAACATAGCTAAAATATTACAGACAAGGGTGAAAAACTTCGAAACGAACCGTTTGAACTCAATTTTTCGCAAAGCTACTCGAGGACTATCTGCCCTAGCCATCCCTAATTTAGTAGTGTGATGATGGACGGAAAATAGCTAGTCAATACCACTCACCCACAAATCTTGGGTTATTCTTTTAGCCAAGAATAGAGGTATTGACCGTAACTTTATAACACCCCCACGGCTAAAATGGCGAACATGCTTCGTGTGACGGGGATTCAGACCCATTACCCTCGGATTACGAGTCGAGCGCCCTAACCACCGGGTCATACCAGTCCACACAACAAACCTTAACTAAAACTTCGATATCTAAATACACACGGTATTGACTACTAGGATAAGATACACACCACCAATATGAACATTTCGAATACCTGGCCTTTATCGAGGACCGAGTCTCTCCGAAGCAAAAAATTACAGAAATACATTAAATATTTGTTTGGGGGTTGGCCACGACTCTTGTGCACAGTTAGGGTTGATAGTACTGTCTCATTTCTTCCGAAACTTTTTACAGTCTTCCAAAATGATGAATGCTTGTAGCCAACAAATTCTCTGAAACCATTACTCCAGGTATTGCTGAGGTTGTTTGTGCAGTTTTTCCAGACAGTGTGACTGCAGAACATTCCACAGAGCATTATGGCAGGTAATTTGTTACAAAAATTTGACTTTACTTTGATAAAGCATAAGAGGTTAAGTACTTGAAGTCTTATTATCAATTCGTCACTAGTGATGGAAAGACCACTAACCAGTTCAAGAAATGTAAGGAATAACAAAAATATCTTAACAGTTTTTATTTCACGTGCATGCTAATCAGCTTATTTATACATGAAAGATAAGCAAAGAACTACGTAATTATATAATCAAGCTACGTAAAGGCAATATAATTAGAAAACTAAGGTAGTTCTTTGTGCATTGTTATACAAAATTTAATTTTAAGATATATACTTTGCAATGTAATTATAATCCCTCATAACATTATAAATGTACAGAACAAATCATGAGATTAAGAAAAACTTATAAGCTCAATATACCGTTCAACGTTAACATTTTACTGGATGGATATATAAGGGAAAAATATTTCCACTTGTCTGAGTTATTCTTAATATTTCCTTGTTTTAGTAATACAATTATAGCTTGTGTAACTCATAAACGAGGAATGAAATCAATTGCTGTGATGAAATCTATGAAAATTGTCAACAACATTTCCCTTTTCAACTCACGTATCTCTCTTAAAACGTCTATAAAATTAAAACTACATCAAATATTTAAATCACTGGTTATACTTTGCTTTCTCTTTTAAAAACGGAGTTTTCCTTAAGTTGTATCATTCAATTCTGTCATTTAATATTTTAGCCCATACAATCGTTGGCTAATACTACTATTTTTATTTTTACAACCAAATGGTCTTAATGGCATTGTAATAAAAAGTGGCTTATCATGAAAAAAAATCGTTCTCTTCTTCGAATAATAAAGTTAAAATTTATCTTCAACAGAACATTAAATATTATATATATATGTATACATACAAACAGGGGTGTACGTGTGTATTCTAAACAGTGTATTAAACTATTTAGAGAAAAGACTTCGCAGTTTTGGAACTTTTACTTTTGTATCGGTTCATTCAATAATGGAATGGAAATAGTATTTTATAAACAGATACTGCTTATTAATAAGAACATTATCTGAGCGATAATAGAGTTTAACATATCTATGTTTATTGTATAACTTCTAATGAATGATCATACGCAGCTGTTGCTAAATTGGTAATTAATAAACGTACGATGAATGTTTAGACGATAAAAAGGCATTGATTCCCTGTAGAAAAAAAATCAACATTACAATAAAAATAGAACACAATAATCTACTGACAACAAATAGATAATAGTCAATTTGTTTACATCCAGAACATGGGAGGAATTTTTTTTTCTTTCTAAATACAACTCTGGATTTTGTAGTCAAGTTTAATAATAAAAAAAAAGGCAACCACTGGTGGTAAACATCATCACATTTTTTTCAAAACAGTTATAAATGCAGTAAAATTTATCGAGATCTGTCATTTGCATCTTTCAAGCTTTGTTTCAACACCTTGTAAAGCAGATTGCATTCCCTTCAAAGGTTTTGACAGCCTACATTTTCGAACTACTGCGAAACGTGGTGTATAACCACATTTAAAAAGGTAGGGTCTGCTTTAAAAATTTGTCAATGTAAACAGAATGTCAAAAATGCTGCAAGACATTTTAATGCTATTACAATTAAACCAACAAAGTTAAAATAAGCCCATAGTGTGGTATTGTTCAACCTGTATTCACACTTAGTCAGAAATACTCGTACCCAAAATGCTGTTAAGGTTCAAATTCAATCTACACATTCAAAGCAAAATTTCGTGAGAGGTAGCACGTTACATGAAAGCCCAGAATGATAGATCTAAATCTAGCTCTACTATTTAGACTTACTACACATTTCAAGATCGTATCCTTGAAAGAAACCAATTTTAGATGATTAAGTTGATAATATGTATTAACCGATTCAGAGGCCTAAATTCCTAGGCATATTACCGAAGTTAAGTCTTGGTATGAGTAACCGATTTGAAATATCGTAGATAATTTTATTAGTGTAATATCTAATAACCCTTCAATTTTGAATGTCTAAAACTTCGACTTAAGCCCAAATAGTTGTCTGCGGCAACTAGTACGCTTTATAAGCTCTTCAATGTAGTACTTTAATGGAACAGCCAGCTTGGTCCGAATACATCCCAATTACTCTCAGAAATCTATAATCTTTTGTCTCGTGCAGGGTGAAAGAAGATTGTTTTATCTTCGAATTCCCTTGATAATAAATTATTTCTTTCGAATTAACTAATTTTATATCAAAACAACTGCTAGACGTCATAGAACGTCATAATACTTCATGGGATTCAAATGCACATTCATTTCGAGATGAGACTATCATATCCAATTACCCTTTAGTAACAACATATAAAACTGTTTTGTTTGCGTTTAAGACGAGAGCGTTGTTTAATAACGCCTACTTTCATCGCATATATCGCTATTATACTTCCTAAACTCAAAAACTATATATCTTGCTTTTAATAAATCCTAGATAATTATATTGTAATGATAAGAGAGAGTGACAGTTTTGATAATATTCTTAAAATTCCTTTGAGTTGAATTGTCTGAAAATTGTTTAGATTTATTGAACTGGGAACTTTGAATATATTCTATAAATTTTTGCTGTTGCTTAATGCCAATTAATTTTAAAAAGTTCTATTTTCATGTTCTTTTCGTCCTATTGGTTGTTCGTCCCGCTTTATGTTCAATTTTTATTTTCATTTTCATACAACAGATATATAACAACTGCAACTAAAGTTGTTTGAATTATTATCGACGGATGATGGTTACTTCAGTTCCTAAAGTATTTTTGATTCAGCATTACAGTCTTCAATGTTGTTTTCTGTCTTTTCTGTAGTTTCTGGAGAAAAAATAGATAAAAAAGATCTTAGTCGTGTAACATTGGAAACTTATCTCAGAGTTTTAAGCGAGCTTTCTCAATGACTCAGCGGCAAGCTTGAAGGTTTATAACGCTAAAAATTGCGATTCGATCCAGGGATGGGAACATCAGAGATTGTACAACTTTTTCCCTGAAACGGATTTTCCTGCAACCATACTTCACAATAGCTTTATTGATGAAACCGTGATCGTAGGTAAACGAACAGTTGTCTTGTTTTCCCTTAGTTCTCTAAACGAGCTTGCAGTAAAGGGAAAATATAAACATGTTCTCTAATTCTAACTTCCGATAGTTTCAACCTAATATTTATTTTCAGAAACATTTCTACAAAATAACCCTTATATTCAACTTCGAAATGATAAATATTCATCTTGTCATGAATAAAGACTGTTCCCTCGTTCCTAATTCCAACTGGAACACAACAAACAAAGTGTGGCACAAAGAGACCAAATATACATGTTAATACAAAACAGTTTAACTTACAACAACCTGGTGTGTAAATCAATCAAATATTTTTATACATCAACTGTTAGTGTTATTTACTTAAAAATCAAGGTCGCACTGGGCAATCTGGTGAATACACCGAGAGGATTCGAACCATGGATTTTAAGGTTGTAAGTCCGTAAATATATCGCTGTCCCTTTCGAAAACACTTAAATACAACATAACAACCTGTAATAATTTATGAAAAACAGAACATTTTCTATACCATTCTATTTTCATGATTATAATTCTTAGTGTATGCTCACCTAAATTCAATGTTTCTTCTAATACTTCATCAGTAAAATTGTTAGACTTCCGACGGAAGAATCGCTTATATATCTGAAAGAATACAACCATGAGGAAACCAACGAACATCATGGAAAATCCGTATAATGCAGGGAATAGAAGGATGTATCTTTGTAACTGTAAAAATTCAAATATGTGCCAATTAAATATAAGTTACAAGTAACAATTCCATCAATGAAACAGTTTGTTGGTATTTTTCTTATGGAACTGTGGAAATATCCACTTTAATTTCTCTTATTTTATTTATTTTATTAAATATAAATTATTTTTGTAAACATGTTAAAAATTACAAAATAATGGATAATTCAAAACCTGGTGTTTAGTCATGTCATCAAACGTTACGTGAACTTTACGTCCTTTTCACTAAAGAAGCACTAAATAAATAGCTAGAAAATAAGTTCATGAGACTCATGAAATTATATTCAGTCATGTCATTACGATAGCATCTTCCTAATATTTGTGCTGGCATGGCCAGATGGTTAAGGTACATGACTCATAATCCGAGAGTTGCAGGTTTGAATCTCCTGTAACACCAAACATGCTCGCCCTTTCAGCCTTGAGTGTATTATAATGTTACGGTGAAGCCCACTATTAATTGGTAAAAAAATAGCCTGAGAGTTGGCGGTGAGTGGTGATGACTAGCTGCCTTCCCTCTTGTCTTACACTGTTAAATTTGGGACAGCTAACGCAGATTCCAACTTTGCGTGAAATTAAAAAAAACAAATCACAATTTTGCCGATATAGCCATCGGCGTTTATGAGCAAAAATGTAATATAAGACATATTTAGGAGTACATAAATTACAATGACGTTTGTATCCTTAAATCAAAGCTATATTGGGACATCTGATGTGTGGACCGCGGGGATCCGAAACGCTAATGTTCCGTTGAATTAACGCTGCCCCATGTTAAGACATAATTTTACAAATAAGTGGAACTTGAAAATATATCGCTTAAATAACTTTTATATGAGAGAAATATTTAGAAACATGCATAACAACTAGAAATACAGTCCACTGATTCATAAAAGTGACTCCAAGAGGTCACTAGAAAAACTATTATATTTCTTGTTGCCAACATTAGTTACGATTGTTTTATCCGTTCTGCCAATAGTTTTAGAAATTGAAGCAAGTCCAAACACTGTCACAACGGTGTCAGTAAATTGAAGAAAGGTTATTGGGTTAGCGTAATAGACTGGCACCATTATAAAAACCCTGTAACCAGTCCTAAGCAGAGGTGAGAACAAGTGTAGGATAATCTTTGTTTGTTTATTTTTTTAATTGACTAGCCATCACTAATTTAGTAGTGCACGATTAGAAGGAAGGCCGCTACTCAACACCACCTTCTGCCAATTCTTGAGATATTCTTTTACCAATGGACATTGAGATTGACTCTCACATTATAACGCCCCCACGGCTAAAAGAGCGAGTCCGTTTGGTGTGATGGGGATTCGAACTCGCAACCCTCAGATAACGAGTCGAGTGCTCTAACCACCTTGTTATGCCGGGCTGCGGCATTTGTGGAAATACAAGATTTGTTCTGCTGTGGCTCACAGGTGTTCACTGGTCTCATTTATCTATATGGTGCACGAAATCCAGTCTTTAATCAACTGAAACACCTAACGATCCCAACACCTTGCATAGACTCCGACCTAAACGTTTTTCAACAATCACAGCTGTACACTTTTGATTCCTGAACGTGGCGGATCTTCGAAAAACTTGGTTTCCGGTTTTCAGCATTTGTTTTAACAGCTTAATACAGTTACTTCTTCTTGAATTTAGTGATTAACCATTTAATTAAATTTTCTTCTTGAAGATATTTATACATTCCTCTAATACTCAATCCACACACCCAATACTATGATAAACCAGTACAGAACACTGATTGGATAGGATAGTGTATCTGAGATTGCAGCAGAGTACAAAATCCTTCAGATATGATAATCTACTGCACTTTCTATTTCTTCTTCACCCCGTCATGGCTAAATGATTGAGGCGCTCTACTCATAATCCGAGGGTCGCAGGTTCGAATCTCTATCACATCAAACAGGCTTACCTTTTCAGCAGTGGGAGTATTATAATAATGTGACGGTCAATCCCACTATTCTTTGGTAAAAGAGTAGTTCAAGAGTTTGCGGTGAATGATGATGACTAGTTGTCTTCCTTGTTGTGAAATTAGTGGCGGCTAGCGCTGATTATCTTCGTGTAGCATTGCACGAAATTCAAAACAAACCAAATCTATTTCTTCAGAGCCATCTACCGGCAGCAAAAGTTGTGCATAGTCCACATTTTGGGCGCTATCTCACTATTGCCGGTATTTTACTGTTACAACTCCATCACAGTGATTTATTGTTCCAAATTTAGCATTGTTTTTTTTTTACTTTCACTGACAGAATAGCTCTTGTTGATTTTATTTTGTGCTTATAGCTAGTCCCCCAGTGGCACAGTGTTATGTCTTCGGACTTACACACTAAACACCGGATTTCGATACCCGTGGTGGGCAGAGCACAGATGGCCCATTGTGCTTAACTCTAAACAAACAAACAAAAAAGCTTATGGCTAAAATACATCTATCATTGTTTAACTGGTATGCAATAATGTTATGCTGCTATTCCAGAAACCAGTGGATGTTACATGATGACTTTATTATGATTCGTGTTGTTGTTTTACTTTAAAATACCGAAACGATATTCATTTACCGAATTCAATGAAATAAAATAGCAAAAAAGCTTGTTACGGAAAACTTGCCAGATTTGGAAAAGCGAAAAAAAATATGTATTGGTTAAACGAATTCCTTTTGCTTTTTATAAGAAACGGCACATGTCTGTCTCAACCTTTTTTTGTAACTTTTCACGTACTTAGCGAAGTCACATGAAATATTTCAAAGAATAGTTGGAAAAATTAAATAATTAAACCATTTAAACTGAAATGCTCACGAAGGATATCAGATATGATAGTTGAAAGTACACTTTTGTATGGAAGCAAAGCAAATTGGTTTTATTTTTAAATTTCAGTAAAATATATTAATATTTCAGTGTTTTAGTGCTAATTATATTTATTGGTTTGTTACAGTTATATTAAGAAACTGCCGAAGTGTTGTTGCTTAATGTCACTCGCTGCATAAAATATAAAACTTTAATTTACTTTAACAGAAGGGCGTGGTAGAGAAAAAGAAAAAGCAACATAAAACCACATATCAGTGCAAAAATTCTTTCAATAACAAAGGATTACAGAAGGTTAAATAATTGAATATTTCGCTGAAAATCTGCAAAAGAAAAACAATAAAAATATTTTAAGGAATGTATAATCTTAAATAAAAACGGATTCATTTCAATATAAAAACAATGATAAATAAAGGATAAAACGGGATATGGTTGGAAAATGACAAGTGTCAACACAAGATTCAATGAATGAGCACTTTATCTTGATAATAAAATAGTATGATCTTACACTGAAAGGAAACGAAAGAGAAATCACGGTGAGAGCAGTTCCAATATTCTGGAATCCAGCCTCAATTCCAATAGTTCTACAAATATGCCATGGTTGGCGAAAGATCCGACCAAAGACGGTCCCAAGAAATATTCCTCCACTTGGCATGAGTACTTCAGCTATATACAATGTGGTAGGAACTTCATCAAAGATGTCGGGGAAAATGAAAACTTCCATTATTTGAACGATAAGAATGATACCAAATCCACTGTAACTTCCTAGCTAGAAGAATAAGAAATAAAAAATGTTTCAGTAGAATACTTTATAGGTCTTGCCCTCTTAAGTTTTATTAATGGCATTCTAATGTTTCCCAAAATTTACACCCAACAGTCAACTAAGACATCGGAATATAACTTTATATTCATGGGTAATACATAAAAATAAACGTGAAATTATGCGTGCATATTACTACATTATCACTAATACATTGTTTGAATGAATGAAAAATTGTAATTTCCTTAAATACTATCACTAACGTGTTTAACTCTTTTCTTTGTTTACTGTGATAGCAGAGATGGAGTTAGAATTAACCATCTTTGAATCAGAGGTGAGTATGGCTGATATTTCACTATAAAGAGCGTATATTAAATCTTTGACTTCAGGGATACCATATGTAGCCGACCTCAAATCAGAGTCGCCAGTAGTTGCAGTCATACTGACTGACCACCGACTCAGTCTTCGAATTAACCGTCGGGTGAATATTATTTAAAAATTTGGAACCATGTCCACCCGAATTACCTGACGATGACCGAAGAAGGTCGAAACGTTGTTCGCTCTTCTATGTAAAATATTTTATCAACCCAAACGAGCCATTTTTGCATATATAAGTCGACATTTGCTTATTTTTTCACAGTAACTTCGACATCTCTTTCAACTCATCATATTTATATACATTTTTCCCTTATTTTTCACGATAAATGTATAAATGGGATCACATCTGAGTTGCGGATAGAATGTCAGCATTTTTGGATAAAATTCTTGGACATATTCATTGTATAAATCTTCAGACTTTTTTCAAAATATATCTCTTCAACACAAGCATGTGAGTTTTGTCTCTTTGGAAATTGTATTTTTGTTTTAATAATATAATATATATTGCCTGTAAATACATGAAAGACTGGAAACGTTTAGTAAAAGTTCATTCATAAACTATTATTACTCTTGCAATTAAAATTATTATTACTATTCAGATCATCATCAGAGACATCACTTTCTTTGAAACTATCACTACTACATCGTCAGTAGCACCTAATTTCTTAGAAGTAATTCACTGAAGATACCTCTTTTTGGGGGATCATTGAACCTTTATGTGTCCTTTTAAATGAATGTTTCATTTTCCATTTTTCTCATCTTTTCTCATCTTTCACAGTACGAGCATCTTAAGAGCAAAGTAGTTTTTACATACTATAAAATTGCATAGTATTATTAAAAGGTGTTTTATGCTAAGACCAATATTAAATTACCAATTAAAAATATATTTATACCTCTTATAGTTATTTCTTTTGATAAATCTACAATGGACACAAGGAAAAATAATAATAAATGAGAATAATGCATTGAGTGAAAACAATTCAGTTGAGAGAAGCGTCTTTGGTGAAAAGATCAAATTACCAAAGATTCACCAGTAATGATAAAGATGCTATAACTGATAATATTTCGGCAGAATGAAAAAGACCTTTTCAACATGATTATTATGTTTTAAATGATAATATTTTTGCAGAATGTGAAAGCCCTCGCCAACATGATTATTACGTTGCAAATGATCATATTTCACAGAAAGTGAAATCCCTCTCCACCATTATTATTACGTTCTCAGTGATAATACGTTTACAGAATGTGAAATTCCTTTTCAACATCACTATTACGTTTTAAGTAACAATATTTCTACAGAAAGCGAAGGCCCATTCAACATGAAATTTGCGTTCTACACTATAATATTTCAAAAGAAAATAAAAGCTCTCTCCAACGTGATAATTACATTCTAAGTGATAATATATCTGCAGAAAGTTAAAGCCCTTAACATAATTATTACGTTCTAAGTGATAATATTTCTACAGAAAGTGAAAACTCTCTCACATAATGATTACATTCTTAGTGATAATATTTCAAAAGAAAGTGAAAGCTCTCTTCACATAATAATTACGTTCTAAGTAATAATATTTCGATAGAAAGCAAAGGCCCAATTGAACATGAATTTAGTGTTCTAGATGATAATATTTCTACCGAGAGTGAAAGCCCTGTTGAACATGTTTATTACAATCTAAGTGATAATATTTCTACAGAAAGTAAAAGCCCCAAAAATATGGTTATTCTCTTGCAAGTGATAATATTTTTACAGAAAGTGAAAGCCTCCTAAATACGGTTATTACCTTCTATATGATAATATTTATATAGAAAGTGAAAGCTTTTCCGAACATGATTTTAACGTTCCAAGTTATAATATTTCTTCAGAAAGAGGAAGTTCTCTTGCCTATAATGATTATGTTTTGAGCAATAATATATCTACAGAAAATGAAGGCCCTCTTGAACATAATGACTACGTTCTTAGTGATAATATTTCTACATAAAGTGAAAACTCTCTTGAACATTCTTATTTCGTTCCAAGTGCCAATTTTTCTTCAAAAAGTAAAAGCTGTTTTGAACATAATTATTACATTTTGAGTGATAATATTTCTAGAGAAAGTTAAAGCATTTAAATATTGTTATTACGTTCTAAGTGATAATAATACAACAGATATTGAAAACTATCTTCAACATAATGATTATATTCTTTGTCATAATAGTTCAATAGAGAGCGAAAACTCTTGAATATAATGATTATGTTTTGAGTGATAATATATCTAAAGAAAGTGAAAGCCCCTCAACATGTTTATTACGTTCTGAGTGATAATATTACTACAGAAAGTAAAAGCACTCTTCAACATAATGATTATGTTCCATGTAATAATATATCTGCAGAAGTGAAAGCCACCTAAATATGGTTATTAAGTTCTTAGTGATAATATTTCTACAGAAACTGAAAACTCTCATGAACATAATGATCATGTTCTGAGTTATAGTTGATCTATAGAAAGTGATAGCCCAGCAAACATGATTATTTCGTTCTAAGTGATAACACTTTTAGAGAAAGTGAAAGCTCTTTTGAACATAATGATTATTACCTTCTAAGTGATAATATTTCTACATAAAGTGAGAGTTCTCTTCAACACAATGATTATTTTCTGAGTAATAATATTTCTACAGAAAGTTAAAACTCTATTGAATATAATGATTATGTCTTGAGTGATAATATATCTATGGAAAGTAACAGCCCAGTAAACATAATTATTTCGTTCTAAGTGATAATATTTCTAAAGAAAGCGAAAGCCCTATTGAACATAAATTTTACGTTCTAAATGATAGTATTTTTAGAGAAGGTGAAAACTTCGCTGAACATGATTATTACGTTCTAGGTGGTATTATTTTTACAGAAAGTGAAAACCTCCTAAACACGGTTATTACGTTCTAAATCATAATATTTCTACGGAAAGTGAAAGCGTCCTAAACATGGTTATTACGCTTTAAATAATAATATTTTTAAAGAGATTGAAAGCTCTCTTCAACATAATGATTACGTTCTAAGAGATAGTATTTCTTCAGAAATAATATTTTTAAAGAGATTGAAAGCTCTCTTCAACATAATGATTACGTTCTAAGAGATAGTATTTCTTCAGAAATAATATTTTTAAAGAGATTGAAAGCTCTCTTCAACATAATGATTACGTTCTAAGAGATAGTATTTCTTCAGAATGCGATAGGCTTTTTTAAACATGAATTTTACGTTCTAAATTATAGTATTTTAACAGAAAAATAAA
This sequence comes from Carcinoscorpius rotundicauda, assembly GCA_011833715.1. Taxonomy (NCBI): domain Eukaryota; kingdom Metazoa; phylum Arthropoda; class Merostomata; order Xiphosura; family Limulidae; genus Carcinoscorpius; species Carcinoscorpius rotundicauda. Next base: position 162,865,005 of record CM022391.1, on the reverse strand, counting down.
GCTTTGCTGAACATGATTATAACATTCTGAGTGATAATATTTCTGGAGAAAGTAAAAGCCACCTAAACATATTTATTACCTTACATATGATAATATTTCTACAGAAAGAGAAAGAGCTTTTTAAATTTAATGACAATGTTCTTAGTGATACTATTTTTATACAAAGTGAAAACTATCTTCATCATAATGATTATGTTCTAATATAAAATATTTCTCAAAAAAAATAGAATGCCTTCCTGAACATGGTTATTACGTTCTAAATGATAATATTTCTACCGAAAGTGAAAGCTCTCTTCAACATAATGATTATTACTTTCTATGTGATAATATTTCTACAGAGGGTAAAAGATTTCGTAAACATAATGTTTATGTTCTGTGTGATAATATATCGAAAAAATGTGAAAGCCCTCTTAAACACAATGATTATGTTCTAAGTGATATTTCTACGGAAAGCGAAGGCCCTATTGAACATGAATTTTACGTTCTGAATTACAGTATTTCTACAAAAAGTGAAAGCTATTATGAACATTTTATTATGTTCTAAGTGATAATATTTCTACGGAAAGTGAAAGCTTTTTAAACACGGTTATTAGGTTTTAAAATATAATATTTCTACAGAAAGTAAAAGCACTCTTCAACATAATTATTGTGTCCTATGTAATAATATATTTACAGAAGTGAAAGCCCCCTAAATATGGTTATTATGTTCTTCGTGATAATATTTCTACAGAAACTGAAAGATCTCTTGAACATAATGATTATGTCCCGAGTAATAATATATCTATAAAAAGTGAAAACTCCCGATCCATGATTATTAAATTCTAAGTGATAATATTTCTACATAAAGTGAAGATGTCTCTTGAACATAATAATTATTAAGTTCTAAGTGGTAATATTTCAACAGAAAGTGAAAGCTTTATTGAACATAATGATTATGTTCTGAGTAGTAATATATCTAAAGAAATCTAAAGCTCTTTTGAACATGATTATTATGTTCCAAGTGATAATATTTCTACGGAAAGTGAAAGCCTCCTAAACACGTTTATTACATCACATATGATAATATTTCTGTAGAAAGAGAAAGAGCTTTTGAACATAATGACAACGTTTTAAATTATAGTATTTATACAGAAAGTGAAAACTCTCTTGATCATAATGTTCTATTTTATAATATTTCCGCGAAAAGTGAAAGTCCTTCTGAATATGGTTATTATATTCTAAGTGATAATATTTCTAGAGAAAGTTAAAGCATTTTAAGTGTTGTTAATACGTTCTAAGTGATAATAATTCAACAGATAGTGGAAGCTCTCTTGAGCATAATCATTGTGTTCTGTGCGATAATAGTTCTACAGAAAGTTAAAGCTCTCTTGAACACGATAATATAGATTATGAAATTAATAAGAATAATAAAAAGTAGTGAAGACTTGTGGCGCCCTATACGAAAACATCTGAGGATTGAGATTCATTATCAGTTATAAATAAAGATGGCAGAATGTTAGAACCGTAGAAACTGAAAAATTGTCATCCAATAAACAGAGCTGAAAAAATAGCAAATGAATAGTATTTTCGCACGTGGTGTGGTATTGAAAACATTTAAGCAGAAGAATATTTAATATTATTAACATTTTGTAAGGAACTCGGTCACGATTTCAATGAAAACAAATTGTTAACTCCGAATGAATAGTAATGGATGAAAAATGTACAGTGAGCCAGAAACTGTGCGTGTTGAAGCACTGAATATTAGCGATTTCTTAAACTAACTTATGGACCAATCCTTCTATTAATGATACACAAGCAGTAACAAATTCGACATAAAATATTGCAATAAGTTATTGCAATATGATAACAAATTAACGGTACCTCTACTTATAATAACTCATAAAAATTAATAAATGTAGAGATAAAAAAGCAAAAACGACAGAGAATAGTAAAATAAAAATCTAAAAACGTTTTATGTTTTTGTATACCATCAGTTTATTAAAATAATTTAAAAATAAACTAATAACACAAACACTATGACCTTAACTATGTAGGGTCAGGTTTTTCTATTGTTTGAAAATCCAATTAAATGAGAGTGTCCCAGTGAGGATAAACTCCTTCATAAAATCCTTTGTATAAAAAGCTCTTTTTCCTGTACTTTGATTATCATTATCTATTCGCTGATAAAATTAAACGAAATAACAATACCCTATACTGGTAAATTCCTATAAATTAAACGAGTCCTAGGATCATGGAATATGTTTATCCACACTAATTAAACCAAAGTAGTTTCAGCAGAAGTCCTTCTATCCTGGGTAATGTATGACTAAAACTAGTCAGAGAAGCCTGGCATGGCCTAGCACGTGAAGGCGTGCGCTTCGTAATCTGAGGATCGCGTATTCGCCCTCCCAGCCGTGGGGGCGTTATAATGCCATAATAAATCCCACTATTCGTTGGTAAAAGAGTAGCCCAAGAGTTGGCGGTGGGTGGTGATGACTAGCTGCCTTCCCTCTAGTCTTACACTGCTAAATTAGGGATGACTAGTACAGATAGCCCTCGAGTAGCTTTGTGCGAAATTCCGAAACAAACAAACAAAGAAACTAGTCAGATAAACTATCTTTCATTAATCAGACGTAAAGCATGTTGAAATAAATGTAGAAAGGAAATAACACTGCATTGGACGAATTCCTTACTTTGTTATAATTTGTATTATTACGTTATACAAAGCTAAATATAAGTATATATAATACGAGACCAAGTTATTTGGAAAGTCTTTCATTGATTATAAGACAATCATTCAATGATATTAATAAAGAGATGTGCAGATTATCAGATAATTATTGATCAAAAGGTAAATAGCTTAACAGAAGACAATATACCAGATATTTTTCTGAGCTCAGAGAGTTATATCCTCAGTAAATAAGATTGTGCAGAACCATGTTGTCTTTAATAGGCTGGTCAGAAATTATTTCATCACCCCAGTTTGCTTTGCAACAAAACTACTATGAGCTATTTGGGCTCTTTCCATTGTTGTAAGTAAGTAAAATTATTGCTGTCCCAGTAGAGGTCCCAGTGCTCTGAGTAATATAACTGAACCACAGAATATTATCATATTTCATCATGAATAAGCCCAGTGAAGGGCGACATATTCCAATATGGCCTAACTCAGAATTTTGCCACGTTAAGGTCAGACAAAAAGTATGTTTGAGGAGTTAAAATGTTTGCCATCTCCCACGATTCAAAGATCAGTCACAATGCCTGCCTGACGAAACAAAATAATTTATTACTTGTCGTAACACAACCGTAAAATTCCAGTTCATTAGTTATAAGTATCTCAATTTTCACCTTATATTGCTTAAAATAATTACAACTTGTACATCTTACCTTAGTAAATATTGGAGCCACTTTTGGTAACTTTACTTTCAATATCATTCCAAAAGCAAGAGGCAACACGATAATTACCAGAGAGACTGCCATCTTCCAGTAAGGAATTATAACAGTCCCTGTATCAATTCCGTGTGAATATATCCACAAGTTCAAAGGCATCATTCCTAAAGCAATAATTGTTGACCACGTTGTCATAGCGACACTGAAGTAAAAAATACAAATGACTATTTAGTTAAAGGAGACTTATAAAACAAAATAACACTACAACTTCTTGAGGTTTGCTTTAAAGCGTGTCGATGTGCAGTATTAAATATTGCTTTTGTTTGTTGATAAAATAAAGTTACATAATGGGATATATGTACTGTGCCCATTGCATGTATTGAGGACTTCAGTGACATGATTGCATACTTACTGTAATAAACACCTGGTTTAATTATCGTGGTGGAAAAAATACAGTTAGCCCATTGCACAGCTTTGTGCTTAACTACAAACTAACAAAGCGTGAAATAAACCTGAATTTTTAGCACTATAATCCTCAGACTTCCAGGCGAGCCATGGAGGCACACTGCTTTTATAAAAAAGGAAATAAAGTATTCTTGTGACCAATACTAATTTAGATTTTCTATTGTTATAAACAAAAAATAAGACGAATAATTCCCTTATAAAATTTATAGATATTTGTAAGTATTACAAAAACAATTATTGTAAGAAAATGCTCTCTTTTCATGGGATAAAATTTATTACTTGGTATTGCGCTGATTATGATTTATTTTACAGAATGTACATTTGGTACCTCAGCGGTTAATCTAAAGACTTATAGTGCTAACAATCAGATTTCAACAGCTGCAATATACAGAGCACAGACAGTCTATAGTGCAGCTTTGCGCTTAACGACAAAAAATACCTATGAAATCCTCAGTAATGTCAAAAAATTCAAGAATCTGTCACCCTCTGGTACAACACTAAGTATACGGAGTCACAACGCTAAAATCGGGGGTTCGATACCCCTTGACGGACTTAGCAGACATTCCAATATGGCTTTCCTATACAAAAATTACACAAACACACACAAACTCATGAAATGTACGAACCACACTTTCTTCAGTGCTAATGAAGTTTCTGGTTAAATTTCTTCTTACAAACCTATTTACTAAACCACATCCAAAAAACAAACGTAAAAAATTCAAACGTCAAACAGTACACATAATATTAGGTAGCAGTTCGCTTACAAATGTAAATCTCGACAAACATAAGTATTAAAGACAACTCAGTAAACTTATTTACTATCCTACTTTTAACCAAAGTGTTCAGAAACAATATATTCAACTCTATTAAACTCAAAGAAGTCCTGTTACATCATGGTTACACTCTGAAATTAAGCTGAAACATTTCAAACTTTCCCTTTTAACTTTTTCTAAATTCGCTGTAAGTTCTTTTGACGTGATAATTGCTGTACTTTTTTCCTCAAACAGAAACTGTCTTCATTGTGTTTAATAACGACCATAGGACACATGTGTACCTTTCAAATGATTATAATTTGGCAATTAATGTTGTTTGGTTTGTTTCGAATTTGGTGAGAGAAGAGAGCTAGTTATCATCATCCAAAGCCTACTCTTTTACCAATGAATTGTGGAATTGAACGTCACACCATAACGCACTCACACCTGAAAGGGCAAGCATGTTTAATGCCCGATCCTCGGATTACGAGTCGAGTGCCTTAACCACTTGGCCATGACGGGCCACTTCGTGTCATCAGTAAAAGGTGGCCACTTAGCGATTTTGTAAATTTGCAACTTAGATATTTAGAAAATTAATATCATTGATACAATTAGAATAGTTGGAATTTTACGTTAAGCTACACGAGGACTATTTACGCTACCGTCCCTAATTTAAGAGCGAAAACTTATCGTGAAAGCAGTTTTTCATCATTATCCACCACAAACTCTTTCACCAACTAATTGGTGTTGTGGCCGTCATATTATAGCGCTCCCACAAATAATAGGGTAAGCACATTGAGTAAAACAGGGATTCAAACTCGCGCCCCTCCTATTTCGGATCGAGCGTCCTAACCATCTGGCTACGGAAACGATCTGAGATAAGGTACTTGCAGATCTAATCTAAGAAAGACGAACTAGCTTTCAAGATGTTGGAAAAAAACTCGTAAGTTCAAAAAAATCTGATAAAATCGAAACAAAACCTTACGACCCAAATGCTTTCGAAAAGTGGACCTTTCTTCTTCAGTAGCAAAAAGAGAGAGAAAACAAGACACCATCCATGAAAACAAAAAGCAAACCTTTATAAAACGATATTTAAAAAAATTAATAAACTCTCATAGCATAAACACAAACATGCACTTTCACTGATATGCAAACACAATTAAATGTTGTGTTAATTTTAACATATCTTTACCTCAGATGGTTTTTCTATAAATTTCGCACCTCTGGATCAAAAGCGTGAAACTAGCATATACATAAACATTAAAGTATCTCACATGAGAAACATGCACACTGAAACAGCAAGAGCTGCAATGATAAAGAAAGGATGACAATGCTGAAGCTACAGGTTCTTGGTTAATCCTTGGTTTGCGGCTTGTGTAAATCTTCCTACAACACCATGTGCAAAAATTCGCAAATTTTTGTGACAGCCCATTCAAAATGTTGCGTACAAAATGTTTGCATCATATGATGTTGATCGCAGTCGTCTGTGCCAATATTGAATGATGTCAACCGCAGTTGAAGGGTTATAAAAAGTAATCAGAGGAAACTTTTAATAATTACTGAAGTTTACAAGAATCACGGAAAGCTGAAACTGTGTATTCTCAAAAATTAAAATTGTTGAAGGAAGTTTCTATAGTTTCTTACGTTTACAGTTGAACAAAACTGATAGAATGAAAAAACACTCATATAATTACCAAGTACGTATTTAATAAAGCAGATCCCACCCTTTAACAACGACAAGTTGTCATATTTCTATTACTATAATCAGAAGTTCGAATACCCTCAGTGGACACGTCAAGTAATTCAATTTGGATTTGCAATGTTAAAGTTGTGATTTGAAGAGTGACAAAGCAAGTAACCGAGATAAAAAAAACTAAATGCGGTCGACAACATAACAAAATATAAACCTAATTTGGCTCGTTAATCACATAAACTTGTTTATATGTTCTGAAATTAAATCATGAATATAGGTATATAATGACATTTTCAAATTACGTGTTATATATATGATTTACTTGTGACCGTTACTCCATTACAAACTGATATGCACGCATTATTTTTCTTTCAGTTAAATCTAACTCTGCCATTATCTTTTAGAGTAACAGTTGGATACTTCAGGTGAAGTTCAAATAAAATTTAAGTACATTTGGAAAATATTTTTTGCAGCCTATGCCAAATATTAAATGGAATAATAAAGCAAGATATTTCTTATTTTGTTATTCACCTCATTACGATGGCACAAATATCAAACACAAAAACTATAAAACAGTAACACGTAAAAGGGAAGCTAGATAACCTTGCTTTAACGATTCCTTACTTTCAATACACGTTTCAAGTAAACAGCAAAGATGCTACATAGTTATCTTAAAGAAAACAAATGACGCTAGACTTAAACCAACCTCAAAGAAACATCTCCTCCACAGAAATAGGTAATCATGTTAGATGAGCTTCCTCCAGGACAACAAGATGAAATCATTATTCCTGTTGCATATAAAGCACCCATTCCACAGATCTTAACAAAAGAAAATGCCAGAAGAGGAATAAGGAAAAACTGACTGGCCATACCTATAACCAAACCTATAGGTTTCTTCAGGTGACTCCAAATCTGCAAAAAGAAAAAAATCATGTTAGATTTACAAAACCTGTATCTATACACTGTACTGTTTTTACACCTCTGTATTCTTACGTATATTCAAGAATCACAGCTTTCTTGTGGATTACTACTAATATGAGAGCTTAAGAAGAAGGGATGGTATTTCTTTCATGAAGCCCAAATTTATAACCCTACAAAACAGGCATTCTCTGAAAATGGCAGAACAGAGGAGCAGCAAAATAAAACCTCTTTATTGAAAGATTTATTTTCGAATTTCGCTCAGATCTACTCAAGGGCTATCTGCGCTAGTTGTCTCTAATTTTGCAGTGCAAGACTAGAGCGAAGGAAGCTAGTCGTTACCAACCACCTACAACTCTTATACTACTCTTTTATCAACTAATAGTATGATTGACTGGGATATTATAACGCCCCTATTGCTAAAAAGGCGAGCACGTTTGGGATTCGAATCCGCGACCCTCAGTTTACGAGTCGAATACCTTAATCCACCTTGCCATGGCGGGCCTTACTGAAAGTATTCAACTGTTAACGTATCTTTCTAATATCACTCACATCTCTTCGTAACATATAATATTTATCTTTCATGGCGAATTACTGATAAACTAATCAGTTGGCTCCTTTTCAAATACTTTTAAATAGCTTTAGAACTTTATATTCACGACCCTAACTCATTCATCCACAGCAACCAATTAGCAACCCTTAGAGAATTCACTACCATAAAAACTAACTTTATGTCGAAAGAACAAAACTACCTGCAAATAAGTAGCCAAAGAACGGCCAATCTCGTGTCACTAGTTCAAGCCAACATTTTTATGACAGAGATTGAATGTCAAGCAATCGGTTCTACCTCACACCCACCACTACACTGGTACAGATGTGCTTACGATACAATAGCTGGATTCACATCCACAGAACACACGCTTACTTTTTTCAAGTACGTTAGCTCTGCACTCCTCAACATTGAATTCACATGTGAACAGGGAAAACTAAACAAATATCATTTTTAACCTCAATATCAAAAAAACCGATAAACAATTCAAACCAGAAACCCATAGGAAAATCACCCATACTGGTCTATATATTCCCTGAAACTCAAAGCATGAAACAAACAAAAATCACCCATAATGGCCCATGTATTCCCTGAAACTCAAGGCATGAAACAAACAAAAATCAATGTATTAATAAACCAAATAAACACAACTACAAAACTATGCTCACACCATAAAATTAACGATAAAGTCAACAAAATAAAACAACACTTCATCAGCATCAACAAACTTCCTCGAAAAACCGTAAAAAAAATTATATGCACACACATAGAACAGCAACAAACAAACAACAATAAATCCCAAGATACAACAAAATACAAAAACTAACACTCCTCCATGTTTCCGACATCAGCGAAAATATATTATATGGACACACTTATAAGAAGGAACTCGACTTTTAATCTCAACGTCGCTGGTTCAAATCCTCGCTGTACCACACATGTTTGCCCTTTCAGCTGTGTGAGGATTATAATGTCATGGTCAATTCTACTATTCGTTTGTTATGTAAATGTCGTGTAAATATTTTGTAAGCGACAACATGTCGTGTTGTGTTTGAGTTTTCGTTTCTGTTATTCATTTTTCCATATTGATATTATTGTTTCGAAGTTTAAACTAATATTTTGTTATTTATTTAGGGTAACATTTAGAATTTTCTTGAATTAAGTAGACCAATCATATGTTTGTAAATGAGTGCTGGTGACTTCGTGTCTAGACGTGTAGTCTCGTGCAAGAACGGACATGCGCGGATTGCTCTGGAGATCTGTAGAAAGTTCGCGGTGATTCGAGGGGTCTAGGCCTACAATATATAAACAGACGAAGATGCGAGAGAAGGACAAGAGATAGATTCAGACATCAGTTTTTATTCGAAGAAGAGAGATAGATTCAGTCATCAGTTTTTATTCGAAAAAAGAAGATAGATTCAATCATCAGTTTTTATTCGAAGAAAAAGAGAGAGATTCAGTCATCAGTTTTTATTCGAAAAAAGAAGATAGATTCAGTCATTAGTTTTGTTCGAAGAAAAAGAGTGAGATTCAGACATCAGTTTTATTTCAAAAGAAGAGAGTTAGTTATTTGAGAAAGATCAAGTGTTTGCTGTGAATATTCAACTTGGATTTGTGATTGAAGTTAGATCTACGGAAGCTGTGATTTTATTTCGTCAATCTCTACGATACATCTAAATTACTGCTTGTGCTGAGAGTCGGCGAATTTATTGAACTGTGATCTCTGTTTCTGAACTTCTTCATTTAAGCTTCGGAATCTCTTCGTGGGACCAAATTCACACCCTAGACTGGAATTTGAGACTTTCATTTTAGATCATTACATTAGATAGAGGCCAGTACCGTTTTGTATTGTGATTAATTTTGAAGTTTGAAACTAATATTATTTTGTTTTGTAATTAATTTCGAATGTTGTAACTTAATATCTGTCACTGTTATTATATAATTTATGTTATATTTGTTATATTTGTTAATAGTTTAGTGTAATAAATTATACAAGCTGTTATCTGCGTTTTTCTGTTGCGTTTAGTCTACAAAGAACATAAAACATTAAAAAATACGTAACATCGTTGGCAAAAGAGTAACCCAATCAGGAACGGCTAGCGCACATAGCCCTCGTGTTGTTCTGGGCGAAACTCAAAACAAACCAAAACTTATAAGAAAACACAAAATTTCAGTAAACACCATTTTTTAAAAACCTACGTACAAAACCAAAATAATCCATGCTATGTAAAAACTACACCAACAAACATAACACCAACATTACTCATAAAATAGTAATGTTTAATTACTAGACATCAAAACCAGTTCTCTCTTACTATATACTCAGTTGTCCCCCGATGGGACAGCAGTATTCTGCGGACGCAACATAAATGGGTCTTGATATCCGTGTTGGTCAGAGCAGAGATAGCCTATTGTGTAACTTTGTGCTTAATTACAAACTATCAGTTTTATTCTAGTTAAATCAACAATCCCCCCATCACTGACTTTTCAATTTTTGTCTTGGATGTTTTGTCTTTCTTGTCTGGGTGTTTAAGTACATTTTTATCCAATAATTTCTTAACAAGTGAAACATTTTGTTTTACAGTGCAACCTAAAAATAAATTATATTAACCCTTTCAATACCGTAATCATCTAATAGAGTATCTTCCATATCAATTCATTCAAGATGCAACGTACCCATAAACCAAATCATCTGCACTACAATGCCATCCATCTGACATGTTTATCCAACTAGCCGAAGCGTAGTATATCGGTTAACATGTCCAGACTTTGAATCGGAGGTTTATTGTTCTTGTCTCGCTGCTGCAGAAAATTTGCTCCTCACTTTATGGATCCGTAGGTGAATTAGAAAAGTGATAATTAAATTTCACTTGAAAATTAAAAACCACTGTGCGAGACAGAATTTGGTTAAACTTTTACACAAACAGTTATTTTGGATAACAGCTCCAATGTTTTCCAATCAGTAAATTGATCATTCAAAACATGATATTGATAGCTAAAAAGTACTTATAACTATTTTAATTAAGTGAAAAATTTTCTCTTAAGCTACACTACCAAATATTATGCTTTATAGGGTTCTTTGGAGTTCATTAGTAATTTGCCCCCATCCTTTTCCAAATCGCGATTACGACAAATCTTGTTTCCGTATTTAATTTTTATTACGCAAATTGTTTGTTTATTCTGCACTAACCCTAAGATTTATGACTTTTAAACCAGATAGAATAATCTTTATTTATCGTCCAATAGCCAAATAGAAATGTTAGGCTAAAAACATATATATATTTCAAGACGTAGACTCTACAATGCATTTTTATTTCACGTCATGCAGTTGAGAACAATAAGATTCGTACTAGTACTATATATAAAAAATATATAATATGTGAAATTTTTCACTGTAGATTTTCGATCATAATAATTAGCACCTCATGCGACTGTAAGTTAGGCATAACAAACAAATTGTGAACTTAATCGCGCTTTTTTTATTCTTTGAAGTTTATAAGGCTTGTTCTTCGGTTAACCATCTGTCATGTTACCAGAAAATGCGTCTTTTTTTACGGTTTTTAACATTTTAGTGTGAGACGTCAACAGCTAACCACTGAAGCACTAGGAAGGTCATTAGCAAAAACAAATGTAACGCATAAAACACTTGAAAAAAACTACATCACCTTCATATTTTAAATGGACCTAAACCGAGTTCTTCGGCCGAAACAATGTATAGTTTTGTCATGTGTGTGCGCGCACCTGCGTGTTGCCAATTGTAACCACCTATCTGCATTCAGCATAAATTTTATTTTTCTTCTACGCTGATTGCATCTCGCAAAAGGTAACAACAATTTGTAATCGTTAATAAGTTCTTATCTATTTAAATACGTGGCTTTTTGTAGTGAAAACTGATATTTGAATAATGAGTGTTATTTAAACCTATTAAACTGAAAACTTGAAACATTTTAAATCAGATAAAAGTTCTGTCCTTTAACAGAAAAATAACAAAGTTTCATAAATTTCATAAACATATCCTTGAACGCTTTGATAATCATTTGTTCCTTTTTGCATATCATATGATTCGGTTTTCTTGACTGCAATGACTACAATTGGGAGGATTTGAATGAATGTCTATTCTAATTGAAATGTACACTGACCAGTTTTAAAATTCACGATTATGATACTAAAATCAAATAATTTATTCACATAAAAAGAATCAAGTAATCACTTATTCAAAATGTTCCAATTGTACACCTTACAGTAAGTCTGAAGGCTTACAACGCTCTAAACGGGTTTTGATATCCGTTGTGCTCACGACACAACTGACAAGCACAGGAAAGTAACCGATTCAATATAATTGAAATTTAGTACGAGCAAACCAGTTTTACGAATTATCTGCTATAATAGGTACATAAATATAGCTATGCGAATAAAATAACGAGTAAAGAAATTCCAACATTCCTTTGTAACTGTGCCGAAAACAAGTACACAACTTCAGTGGTATTACAGAACGTATTATTGCTGCATAGATGTTTTGCATCATAGATGGTATTTTGTATAGCTTTGAACTGACACATTTCTATCAAAACTTTCTTTTTATGCACTATTTATAAATACACCCATTTCTTGCTAAATCTGAAAATATAGTTCCAATTCTATGTTGGATATTTAAATTGGTCAACTGATATTTCTGGCTAGCTATATTTGTGTTATCGCAATAACTCAACTACACTTTTGATTATCATGTTGCACGTAGTTTGTAAAATCGTTAAAGTACCGAGAAAGACTTACTTTTGTTTCTTTTAATGTTGAAAAAGACTATTGAAATTAGGTCAAACATGTTCACGTGATAACTGAATTATAGTTATACTTACAAAGATCATTACTGACAAAATAAAAAAAGAAAAAAACAATCACGTGTCTCACAAAAACCTGGAAGTCAAATTTCAGAGAGTGAATTAGTTTACAAATATAATTTAGCCCAAAACTACAAACAACTTTCTTGTAACTTTAGACAGGTTGACAAGAAAAAACGTATTTACAGCTCATGGGTTGCACGTGACACTTTTGTTTAGGTAGGCTATTCTATCACAGTTACTGTATAACATTTTTTGAGCCAATGAGAATAATGGTTTGTAACAGATTTCGTATTTGAGGAAACTGTTTGTTTGTTCACGACAGGTGTTTCAGAGTGTTGGCCCAGCAAGCAGTCAGAGATGATATATCTCTTCTTAGTTTTGTTTTTGAATTTCGCGGAAAACTTTACGAAGGCTATCTGCACTAGTCGTCCCTAATTTAGCAATGTAAGACCAGAGAGAAGACAGCTAGCTTTCAACACCTACCGCAAACTCTTGGGCTACTCTTTTACCAACAAATTGTGGGATTCACTCATATTATAACTCCCCTACAGCTGAAATGGCAAGCATGTTTGGTGCGAAGGGAATTCGAACCCTCGACCCTCAGATAACAAGTCGATCGCCTTGACTACTTAGCCATGCAGCTATCTCTTCCCATTCTAAGCCTTCACAAACCTCTTGCACTGCCAGTTTTTGCCATACTTCAATCTAACATTAGAAGTTAACCATCGTTTTTATAATGCTCCAATGATACCCAAAAGTCGTGTCGACATTTTGTGGTAATACGGCGCAAAATTTGGAACCCTAGAATCCCCACTCCAATACGCTAACAATTAAGTTACACCTGTCTCAAAGATTCAGAAAAACAAATATAAAATAATATCAAAATAATATTTATAGTGTGGCAAAAGAGAATATGCAGAGTTATGTAGGTTCAATCACACATAGAAACTAAACTATTGATCCTATTGGAGGATTGTTTTATTCATCATTTTATCAATTATGGATATATCGATTATATAAAAAATGGGATGTTCTATAAGCACATGTAAGGTGAAGATCATAATTTTGTTGTCTAAGCTCTTACGTAAAGAAAAAAATATGTAAATTGTGATTGTTCTATTTTGCTGAATGATTTAGAATTGATATACGATGGTAAGTAATGAAAATGCCTATCGGTTTCATATTTTGTACGCATTAAGATATGCAACCTATCATTTTAAGAGTATGAGCATGGTAACTACCATCTAAGGGTCATCCTCGTACATTAGGTAGATCATGGAAAGGCTGCAAGAAGCAATGGTGTCTTTGGACGTGTCAGACTTTCAATACACCCATTTGGTTACGAATGAGTCGTTTTCTTTATTTTATGAATAAAGGTTAGAAACAAAAAATAAACTTACCTCGGACAGTGTGATGTGACATCCCATTCCAAACATGATGAAAAGAAGGATAAAAACAATTAGAATGTCGTGAGCCCGTTTAAGAGGAGGTGCGCGTTTTTCTTCAGACTCAGTAACATTCTCGTTATTAATGAGCGAAGCGTTAAAAAAGTTGCTATAGTCAGTATCCATAACGAAGTTGTTGTTCAGTGTGATACAAAAGTCAGGTTTAAATACTAGTTTGGTGTACGTGTACTAGACACCTGCAACTTCGACGTGTTATAAGGCTGTGACGCCCTTAAATGAGAAATTATATTAAAGAAACTTTGGAACTCAGCAAATCAAATTACAATCATTCCCTTAAAAAAGTTGCGATGGAAATGCTTCTAATATTATCATATTTTAATACTGCTCAGATGTACCAAGGTAGTGTGGTTCCACTTAAAACTGACAGCTTCTGTAGACATAACGTAAAAGCAAAATATTCACACACAAAGTTCACAAAGAAGGGTTCTAATTGGTAGTTTAGAATTTACGTGACAGAGAATTTTCTTTATTTAATAGAATATTGGTCATACTGGGACACCAATCATCGAGAAAGATTCCGAAAAAAAATGCGTGGTAAACAAAGTGCAGAGTCTTCAGATACAAAGAAAAAACCTTCCACGTGCCCCTGACAACACTACGTAACATAATCAATTAAGGAAAACGGCACAATTTATGAGTTCATAAATTGTTTTCACGACGCCTCTCCGCAGTACAGTGGTATGTCTCTGGACTTACAACGCTAAAATCAGGGGTTCTATTTACCTCGGTGGGCTGAGCAGATGGCCCTTTGTTGCTTTGCTATACAAAAAACACACGTTTCCACGACCTTTCCACCAGTCATCGTACACCTTAAGCACTTGGAAAAAAGGAAGGAAGAGCTGTTTCCTCACTAATACATATTAGTAAAGTCGTCGAACATGTGGACTTATTTGCGATCGAATTCTTTAAAGCGTATGCTTGGAAAATGTTGTTCTTGTACACTAGACAGATTACGGAAACCTTTTAAGAATGAACGGTGAGCTCAAGATATTACAGGCTGAGGATAAAATTTCCCACAGAAAGTAAAAAAATTGCAACATTCATTTATAACTAACTGTCCCACAAATAACTTCAGGAATACTATAGTACATACTGTTGCTACACAGAAGTTTTATTTTATAATGGTATCCTGCATAGTTTTATAACGATATATTCTCGTCAAAACATTTTTCTTGCACATGATTTATAAACCATGCATGACGTTTTCCTGTTAAATTTTAAAACACTATGTGAATTCTGTGTTAGGTGTTTAAATCGGTCAGTTGGTCTTTTTGGCTAGTTATATTTGTATCCTAACAAGAAATCAACTAAACTTTTGATTACCTTGTTGTACTCAGTTGTTAGCATCTTTAAAGCACTAAGAAAAGATCACTTTTGTTTCGTTTACTTTTATAGGGAAATAATAAATTAAGAGTCAAGCATAATCATGTGGTATTTGAATAATAATCATTTGTACGAATCACATAACTTAACATAAAATCATTGAAAAAATCACGTGTCTCATAATTTGTTGTTTTAAATTAAGCACAAAGCTACACAATAGGCTATCTGTGCTCTGCCCACCACGGGTATCGAAACCCGGATTTTTTTAGCGTGTAAGTCCGCAGACATACCACTGAGTCACTGGGGGGCATCTCATAACAACATTGAAGTCAAATTTCAGAGAGTGGATTAGTTTGTTTACGTACTTTAGCTTAAAGCTACAAACAGCTTCCTTGAAACCAATAATTTTGAACTGATCTACCAGAGGATAGTATACAAGGCCCATACGTGGCGAGTGACTCTTTTGTTCAGGTAGGTTAATCTGTCACAGATTCTGTATAACATTTTTTGAGTTGATGAGAATAATGGACTGTAACAGATTTCGTATTTAAGGAGATTGTTGTTTGTTTATTATATGTGTTCAAGATGGTTTGCCCATCAAACAGTCAGAGATGCTCTATTTTTTTCTTACCCTTAGCCATTGATGGCAAATCTATGACGCGCATGCCCAAGGTGGTACGCAAGAAACAATTGCTGGCGTGTGGCATGCATTGCCGCCTCTTGATTCTTTAAACTCTAGACCTAACCAAGAATAAATAAATAAATATACATATAATGATTATCATTATTGACAATTGGAGCAGCAAATAATTTTTTCCAAGCCAGGAGCAGTGAGAAATGTTCATGGGGGACGTATTACACCCACTTAGCGCCAGCTTTGTGGTTAGGGGAGCATATGTCATCGAATGACAGGTTTTAAATTCCTGGAAGACTCAGTGTACACATCAGTATTTCAGAATAAAGAGAAGTAAATTGTTTGTATTGACTTCGCTCTGCTGGTTTGTTTGAGTTTTGAATTTCACGCAAAGCTACACGAGAGCTATCTGCGCTAATTGTTCCTAATTAAGTAGTGTTAAACTAGACAGAAAGCAGCTGGTCATCACTAACCACCGCTAACTTTTGGGGTACTTTTTAATCAACGAGATTGACTGTCACATTATAAGACCACCACGGCTGAAAAGGCGGACGTGTTTGATGTAACGGGGATTCGAATACGCGATCCTCAGATTATAAGTCGAGTGCCTTATTTACTTAGTTAAGCCGAGCCCACTCTGCTTGTATTTTTCTTCTGTTGTTTTATGAATGAATACTGGATATTTAGTGATAATAACGGTAGATATGGATTTATTTTTCGCAATAAATATATTAATTGTATTCTTAAAGTTATGTTATTTGGCATGGCATTCGTATATTTTTAGTTGGTTAGTTAATTAAAGATTTATTTTTATTTCAATTACATAACATTTCACCTGCTAATAAGTTAAATTTTCGTATTTAAATTAATGGGTGAGATCTTTTATAAATTGAATTTACCCTTTTCAGTTTGTCAGAATGTCAATTTAACCGGGAAAGAAACAGAAACATTTAAATGGAAGGAGCACCGTGGAGATTTTCAAGAATCGTGGACTGAAAGAAATTGCATGAACAAAAATGGTGATAAAGCATTATGTAACTTATGTTCTGAAACACTGGTGTACAAGACTTCCTCCGTAGAGCGAAATTATGAACCTGTTGATAAATGACTTTGTGGTAAGAGTGAACAAGAACAAAAAAGCAGACCTCTTAAACAAAGTCAGTAACAACAATATGCAGACAAATTTTTGATGATATTTGTTTCAGGTGGTCCAAACTTAGTTGCTGCTAGTTTGCGATTCCAAAGTCATTGCTCAACGTGGTAAAAATACTTAATGATTAGGTGTATATTAAATAATCATGGCTAGAATGTGCTCCTTTCCTTTTTAAAGGTTTTTCGGTAAAAAAGAAAAAATATTCAGCACATTAAGGAATTGCCAATCACTAGAAACATAGTAAAAGCTATAATATTAAAGATAAAAACAAACATAGCAGAAGAGCTAACAATAGATACTGATTCATGTAAATTCCTTTCCATTTGTCTTGACGAGAGCACTGCTGTTACATCATCGGCTAGGCAAGCCACCACTTTAGTTTGTATAGATGACGAAACCTGCGAAGAATTGGTTAACTTGGAAACATTACCTGAACATCTCACAGGGGGAGAAACTTGTAAGGTAATAGTAAACAAATTATCCAGTCGACAGGTTGACCTTTCAGAAATAGTTTCTGTAAATCTGGTTTTGTAAATCTGCTTACAAAGGGTGTTGGACATTCATTAGTAAGCTGTTATTGTATTATATACGAGAAGAGAATTTGTGTGGAAAAGCTGGCTTTAAAGAGCCTGAAAAAAGTGATGAAACTTGTAACAAAGGTAGTTAATTTTATTTCTATGCATGCTTTGAAGAAAAGATAATTTCAGAATTTACTGAAACAGACAAATTCCGTGTACACAGGGCTACTTGTGTACGACAATGTTTGTTGGATAAGTAGAGGTTCTCACCTTAAACCATTTGTTGAATGTTTGGATGAAATTCATCTGTTTTCGGCAAACACAATTTTTTTCTTGTCAAACGTTATCTGATGTTATATGGATTTGTATAATGATGTTTTTTTTAAAGATTTCCCATCACATTTAAATGACTTAAACATCAAACTGTAGGGATCTGGCAAAACACCCGATGTTACGTTTGATAGCATAAAAGTTTTTGAAATTAAACTGAAATTTTTATGTGATGTTTACAATGGCACTTTAAAATATTTCCCAAACCTAAAAAAGCGCATGATAGATCTTGAAATTCATGAAAAATATATACATTCGAAACTTGCAAACGTAATGTCTAAGTATAATTAAATCAACTTTTGAAGAAACTGTTAAATTTATAAAGTATGTCGACAGTGTAACGTCAGACAAACTGAATTTGGAAATGTTGGTAGTGGAATGACTTGGATAATTTTAAAATCCAGCTAATTGATCAACAAAGCAGCTCAATTTGAAGGCAAAAATTTGTCGACTTAAGAGCTGAACTATAAAATATTGAAAGAATCCGGTTAGTGACTGGAATAATGCAGAAAATAAGGTTCTAAAACTCTATAATTCTATTCCTGAAAATTTTGACTGTCTGAGAAATGTCTCAATAGCAGTATTAACAGTATTTTTATGAATGTATTTATGCAAGTCATTATTTTCACTGATGAGCTTTGTTAAGTGCAATTGTAGGAACTGACTCACTGATGAAACTAGTGCTGCAGATATAGCTCTCAAAACAACCAAATACAAACCTGATATAAAATATCTTTCATCTTTGGTGCAATAGCAAATGTCTCACTAAGAGTAAAATATGCTTATTTTTCTTCCTTGTTTTTCTCTTTATATTACATAATATGAACCAAAGTTCATCATTTTACAAAATACTTTCTGTTAATAGCAATACAATAAGTAAACATGAATAAGAAAGATGATTCATTTTTCCTTAAAAAATCCATTATTATTGTTACTAGTTTTTTAATTTTATTTATTGTGAATTATTATATTCATTAATAACATGCAACTTCTAAAGCTGTTTCATTTTAATTAGTTCAGAATATTAATAGATAAAAATATCTTGCTAAAAATTACCATGGATACACAAAATAATTTTCAAAAGATTATCGCCAATATGGGCACACACACACTCTCAAAACGATTCGCTATCCCTGCCCAAAACCTTCACAAATTTCTTATACATGCCGCCACTCGAAACGCTAGTTTTTGGGCACTTTAACCGAATATTGAAATTTGGTCATGGTTCTTATAACGCTCCCCTTATCACCGTAAAACGTACCGAGTATTGTTTGATTATAGGATGCGAACCGCGAACCCTCGAATCCTTATTCTGAAACGCTAGAAATTAAGTTACACCTGCCCCCAACACATTTAAAGTGTGCCAAAAGCGAATATGCATTGCTATGCACGCTGAATCAAACACCCCAGCTAAATTATTAATACTATTGGAATTTTATTTTATCATCATTTTATCTAATATGAATATTTTGGTAATATATAATCGGATGTTTTGTAAGCACATTTCACGTAAAGATCATAATTATGCTGGATAAGCTCTTATGTAGAAAAAAATATGTAAGCTTTGAAATTTCTATTTTATTTAAGAATTTAAAATTGCTAAGCCACGGTAAGTAATGACAATGCTCATTTCAAAAGTATGAGCATGGTAACTACTATCTAAGCACCAATCCCATACATTAGATAGATCATGGAGAGGCTACAATAAGTAATTATGTGCTTTGGACATGTTAGACTTACAAGAGACCCCTTTGGTTACAAATTTGTTGTGCGTAGTGGAGCAAAATGAAAGTGAAGAGGTCACGCGCAGATTCGACGTTTACGGGGTTATAAAGCGATAAATAGCGTCAGAAAAAAATTCTGTATTTTCCAGTTTTTCTCAAGCATTTACCGAGTATTCAAGCAAAACACTGTCATTTATGGCTTGTTACGTATTTTTTATGTTTTATGTTCTTCGTAGACTAAACGCAACAGAAAAACACAGATAACAGCTTGTATAATTTATTACCTTAAACTATTAAAAATATAACAGATATAACATAAATTATATAATAACAGTGACAGATATTAAGTTACAACATTCGAAATTAATTACAAAACAAAATAATACTAGTTTCAAACTTCAAAATTAATCGCAATACAAAACGGTACTGGCCTGTATCTAATATAATGATCTAAAATGAAAGTCTCAAATTCCAGTTTAGGGTGTGAATTTGGTCCCACATAGAAATTCCGAAGCTTAAATGAAGAAGCTCAGAAACAGTTCACAGTTCAATAAATTGGCCGACTCTCAGCACAAGCAGTAATTCAGATGAATCGTAGAGATTGACGAAATAAAATCACAGCTTCCGTAGATCTAACTTCAGTCACAAATCCAAGTTGAATAATCACAGTAAACACTTAATCTTTCTCAAATAACTGACTCTCTTCTTTTGAAAAAAAACTAATGTCTGACTCTCTTCTTTCTTCGAATAAAAACTGATGTCTGAATCTCTCTTATCTCTCTCGCATCTTCGTCTGTTTATATATTGTAGGCCAAAACTCCTCGAAAGACCGCGAAATTTCTACAGATCTCCAGAGCAATCCGCGCATGTCCGTTCTTGCACGAGACTACACGTGTAGACACGTAGTCACCAGCACTTCATTTACAAACATATGATTGGATTACTTAATTCAAGAAAATTCTAAATGTTACTCTAAATATATAACGACATATTTTATTAGTTTAAACTTCGAAACAATAATATAAATATAGAAAAATGAATAATAGAAATGAAAATTCAAACACAACACGACATGTTGTCGTTTACAAAATATTTACACGTTTACATAACAGGCTGAAATTGATAAAATCTTGTAATAATGTTATCGAGATGCTTTTTGTTAACAAACAATCAGCGTTGCAGATATGAAGTCATAAATATGTCACACATGGATCTAATTATTTCTCACGAAACATAGAGTTTTAAAGCGATGCAAAGCATCATTATCATTAATTAACATGTTGCCGATGCACTTTGCTAACTAACAGCAAAGTAAATGTCTTTGGCATGTTTTTGTCTTTGGACAAGAAAAAACTCAATAAATGTTACTACAGAAGCCTGCAATTTGTTCATAGCCTCCGTGCACTGTCTTCTCTACCAGTTGTTGGTATCGCAAGAGAGCATTGGTGTCACGAGTAATTGGCTAACATAACATAATTAATAACTAAAAACGACACATTTCGCATGTATACATAAATTGTTTCCATGAAATTCCAATCAATCATCGCATACCTTAAGCAATTGCAAAAAAAAAAAAGAAATGAGTATCCATTTCCATTCGAATACATGTAATTGAGGTCGTTGAACACAGCAACTGTGGATTTCTTTGTGATCGAACACTTTAAAGCAGACGTTGGGAAACCGTTGATCTTGTACATTAGATGGATTATGGAAAGTATTTACGAATGAATGGTGTGCTTTAGACATTACGGGTTTAGGATGAAATTTCCTATGCTGCACGGTTAATGCAAGTTGTACGATCGTTAGATAAAATACGACCAGGGAAACAAGCATGAACTCTAACAACGTGTTGAACCTAACCAATCATTTTTGTATAATGTACCCAACCTGTGTATACAAGTACACCAATTTTAGTGATTTGAATATTTTTTTCTGAAACATCACAGCGTGCCATAAAGCAGAGTTTTATGCCAGCAGGGAATCACACTTGAAATATGTGTTGTTTTTTTTTAATATCAGCCCTCTTCCAACTTATAATTTTTTTTTTACTGCGGGTTTATGTTCATCTGTTTTGCAAAGTGTTTGTTGTTTCCACGAGAAGTCTGGCTCCGCATGGCCAAGTGATTAAGACATTCAACTCGTTATCCGAGGGTCGCGGGTTCGCATCCCCGTCACACCAACAATGTTCGCCCTTTCAGCCTTGGGCGCGTTATAATGTGACGGTTAACCCCCCTATTCGTTGGTATAAGAGTGGTCTAGTGGATGGTTATAACTAGCTGCCTTCCCTCTACTCTTAGACTGCTAAATTAGGGACAGTTAGTGCAGATAGCCCTCGTGTAGCTTTGTGTGAAATACAAAAGAACAATCATTTGCAGCTCACCCGGCTACTTGTACAACAAATAATGGAAGACAGCTTACATTCAGGAACCAGTTCATAAGCAGCACCTAAATTAGAGGAAAGCTAAGTTTGTCACTGGCCAAAGTTTATATTTTCACATCGCACATGATTGTTTGTTTGCAATTCAGCACAAAGCTACACTATATGTTATCCGAGTTCCACCCACTACGACTGTCGATACACAGTTTCTGGAAAGTCCAAAGACATATCGCTCTGTCACTGGGAATCCGGCCACATGAACCAGCCAAGCATTTTTTTAGTACCGTTAGAGCTTAGGACGTTTCAACAGGACGGGGTCATTACAGAAACCGATGATTTAAGTTTATTTCCACAGATCTCGATGAATGAAAGTCGGCACAACTTCTAAAATTAAAATAAACTAAATACTAATGAAAATATGACATGACAAAACCTATATGGATATACCAAAATAGTGCATATTGGTCATTATATCATTTTTATTATATTCACTTTTTATTGGAGAAATGATATTTTTAATTTAATAATAATAAAGGAAATCATCGCGCGTCAGATTCGTCTTCAACATTACATCTCGTACCGTTAACTTTACAAAATATTGAAACTAATAATATCCTTCATTTCAAAATAATGATACCATTCTGCCCTTTTACGTTTCGCTGTCACTGCAGTAATCAAGAGACCAATCTATGATTCAGCTGGTGTGTCACACAGCATGCTCTCCCCTAATCTGTTCTGGATGTAGGTTTAGCATAATTTCTATACTTCATCCATCACACTCACAACCACATAAAAAGCATTTCAAACATGTTTTATTACTATTTTGTTTTACTTTAAATTTACAAGTAACTTCTGCATGTTGGCTCTTATGGTTTGCTTGTTTTTAATTTCGAGCAAAGCTACACGAGAGCAATCTGTATTATCTGTCTCCAATTTAGCAATGTAAGACCAAAGGGAAAGCAGCTCGTCATAACGACTCACAGTCAACCCCTGGGCTACACTTTTACCAACAAATAGAAGGATTGACCCTCCCATTATAACGGCTCAAAGAGCGAGCATATATGGGGTGTAGGGGATTCGAACCTACGAATCTCAAATCACAAATCAAACGCTCTAACCACCTGACAATGTCGAGCCCAGCTCTTATGGTTTAAAGTCAGTTCATGGGTCTGGTCGAGATCTCAAAAACAGTACCAAACGTTTTCTTTTCGTCTAATCAAAACAATCCAGATCTTTTCCGAATGACCCATTTCTTTTGTATCCAGATTTAGATGCCGGGCTGTTAATATAATTTGAACGGACAACCACACCGTATAAACTTAAAGCAAGTTTAAATGTCCTTATGACGCTCACTGACATTATATTCAGATCTTAGGTAAACTGTATATTATGAGAGCACTTTTATGTAAAAGTCCCTTACTAATAGACTGAAATAATAGTTCAGCTACGAATCCTTTTATGAGAATTATTATACGAAGTGATCAGTGATAGAATGTTACTTAACGTGTGATCTTTACCTAAAGATGAGCCAACCATGGGTTAGAAAACTTAGTATTTACATGTTACAAGTATGAAAATGGAGAAATATTAAACTTCTTCGGTTTCGACATCTACCTTTGGTATGTTACGTCGCTAAGCACAACTTCTCCACATACGTTGCAACATAACAATCACCGATAACGTTGCTCGCTGATTGCGCTTGTTCTCTACGAAAAACAACGTGTAAGTACTGATTTATTGAAAGTAAAGATAGAACATTTAACCACACAATTAACTTTCACTAACGCATAACTTCTCACATAAATAGTTAACCTAAATATCCTAACAATTAACGAGATTAACTTTTTCTATAATCAGTCGTCATAATTAAAATCCAAACAAACCTATACTTTTCACAAACTAATCCGCAAAATTTCTTACAGAATCAATCTCTCAACAATTAATTTACTTAATTTCTTATAAAATCCATATGATTTATTATGCAGTTATTCTACTGTACAGTTAATTCTGAGATTATCTTACGATGAACCCGTGTAATGTTTGAGGTATCAGAGTAATTTTTCACATTAAAGTCCCACACAATTAACACGGACAACTGCTCACATATTTAAATCGCTTCACTTTTCATTCAACTAATCGACGTAACCTCTCACTCGATTAAACCACTTATCTTCTCATACAGTTAGCGTATTTTACATCTCATGCAACTTAACTGAATAATTTATTCATGCGATTGAATCACACAAATTCTTCCATTCAATTCATTTGTATAACTTTCTAACCGAACAGTACAATTAGTTTTTATCAAAATTAAACGGTTTAATTTTTCAGTTAGTCCTTGTCAGAGGCAGGATTATAAAATTACAATAAATATTAAGTGAACTGTATCGAATTACCGAACATAGACATAAAACAGCAAAATTCAAACCTTGGGAAACTAGTATTTAACACTTCTAACAGTGTTAGAAACATGAAACATGACATTTCTCCACACATGGTGTGTAGATATCCTTCACCCTAGTTGTGGGTTCGAATCTCCGTCACACCAAACATTCTCGCTCTTTCAGCTGTTAGGTCGTTATGATATCATAATCAATACCACTATTCGTTGTTAAAATTGTAGCCTACTAGTTGGCAGTAAGTGGTGATGACAAACAGCCTTTCCTCTAGTCTCACACAGCTAAATTAGAGACGACTAGCGCAGAAAGCCCTCGTCCAGCTTTACGCAAAATTTAAATATATATATATATATATAAGTGAATTCTGTCTCACAATATGATTAAAAAAACTGCACATTTCCGTTTGAAAATCGCTATTGTTCATAATTTTCAAACATGCTATTGCCTAGTGGCTAAGAACTTTGAACTCTTCCTGTTTCAATTTTATGGTTATAATATCATTGTGACAGTACTTTAGCCTTGAGTAAATGTATGTGGTGAGTTTCTCAGAGACAATGGATATCCTTGATGTTGCTTTGTACACATATTGTTTAGACCACATAATTTTAGCCAGCTTCTCTTAAATAACAGATTCTTCTTGAGGTTCCCAACAATAGATTACTTTCGATATTTTATGCCAAACTAACCTGGTAAGACAACTAACAAAAACAAAAAAGGACTACTTTCACATAATACACTATTTACAAAGAAGGTCAGAGCCTCCATCGATCCCAATGTCAAAGTTGAAGGTTCCATCTTATATTAAGTTATTTTTTTTATAAACGTGAGAAAAGTTAAAAAAATAAAAATAAATTAAATAGTCTTGCTCTGAGTTATGAATGGTGCTTTCCAGATGAAGAACCTGAACAATAATTGTACGTTGATGTTTAACACCCACTTGAAGTTTTACAAGATTATAGACTAATATATTAAACAACTCGCGTTTATATATTGGACTCTATACACAATAACTGGAAAATTCTGAACGTTATTAACGTTTGTGGACAGAACTGCTTGAATGTTTAATTTCGAGAAACAAGTCACGAATACGACAGAAGTACACTGTGACTAGACAATTCCCTTTGCTGTAAAAAAGAAACATTAATTTACAATCATTGTATAGCAAATTATAGATACCTATATCATTTTATTTTATATACCTTGACAATTTTCACGGCAGATTTTATTGAACTACAAAAATTAAAAAAAAACTGCTAATCCTATACGTACGTTTGCAGGTTCGCTTCACAGTAGAAGAGAAAACACAGGTCGAGCTGATCTGCATGAAAGGAAATATTCTGATTGTTAGTTTGGGAAGTTTCCTCCCTGCTGAATAAGTTTTCTTGCTCAAAGGGCAACAGATCTTGTTGAAATGATTGAAAATTGTCTTAACACTTTCTAGTGTTGTGAGAAAAATAACACAGTGTTTGTGTATTTTTCTTCTAACAAAGCCACGTCGAGCAGTTTGCTTTGCCCACCAAGAGGAATCGAACCTCTGTTTTTAGTGCTGTGAATCTAAAATAACACAATACAGTCCTTAACTGTTGAAATTTTTAAAATAAACCAAGAAAACAATAAATGGAACATAACAACTTGAAACTGAAGAGTGCGTGTGTTTATGTTTTCTTATAGCAAAACCACATCATGCTATCTGCTGAGTCCACCGAGGAGAATCGAACCCCTGAACGTAACGTTGTAAATCCGTAGACTTACCGTTGTACAAGCGGGTGAAGAAACTGAAGAGGATCTGTGAAGGTGTCGAAACTCGTTTTATTAATCTCACATCTTCTGATACTTTTCACCTAATGAATTGTTGTTTTTTTTCATTATTTTTCCTTTCCAATACTAATTTCGATAATTTATTCTGAATTGTAATAAAAAATTGAAAAATTAATTTAATCAAAGAAAACTGTTTAGGAATTTAATATAGTCTGCTACACTCGAGAAATCTACAGATTTCTTGCACTCAAGAAAATCTAAGTCATAAAAATCTTCCGAGAAAAAAATTATCAGAATATCGCAAAGGGCACGTGATTGTTTGTCTTATTTTTCGTGATTTCAGTTGAAATAGATTTATCCACTCCTTCCATAAATCTGCTTGACAAGATTGACTTCAGTTCTTTCTTACCTTGCAAGGATATTATATGTTCTGAGTGCAAATATTACATCTGTCTGAGGAAACGTACAGGCAATATTTTGCTATATCACCTTATTAGTGACGTGCAAGACAAACAGCTTAAATTAGAGTACCTACTTTTCTTTCCTATGTTTTGGCTGTTTGTTTGTTTGTTTTTTAATTAAGCACAAAGCTACACAATGAGCTATCTATGTTCTGCCCACCACGGGTATAAAAACCCGGTTATTAGCGTTGTAGGTCCGCAGACATACCGCTGTGCCACTGGGGGTTATCTTTTGTATGACTACACACGTAAAGTGTATTATCTTATATTACCCACATATCCCAAGTTCGTACACGTACAGTGCTATTTATCAAAATAAAGAATACATTTGGTAATTATGGCAAGCAAGATGTACAAAAGTAAGAAGATAACTTTAGCATTTGTCTCCTCATATGAAAAATTATATGCAGAGTATATAAGTTATTAAAACACTGGCAACATGTAATACAAAAGAATTGGTTTCCACTTTCATCTTCTTCTGGGTTTAGACATAATCAACCACTTATCGGTTTATTCATAAATAGACAAACTGGTAAGAATTTTATATGCAAAAAACGGCTCGTTTGGGATGAGAAAATATTTTAAATAGAAGAGCGAACAACGTTTCGACCTTCTTCGGTCAGGTTCACAAAGAAAGAGGTAACTGACCGGAAGCTGACCACATGTTTGGTGAGCATAGTTTTATGGCTGTGTTTATCTGGTTTCTTAGTATGTTGAGTTTTTGTTTTGTTTCATGTGCTGAGTCCCAAGGAATGTATAGTCCAGTATGGGTGATTTTTCGGTGGATTTCGGTTTTGAATTCTGTGTCGATTCTTATAATTTTGAAGTCAAGAAATGATATTTGATTGCTTTCTTCCTGTTCACATGTGAAGTTAATGTTGGGATGTATAGAGTTAATGTGATTGAAAAAATTAAGTATGTGTTCTGTAGATTTGAATCCTGCAACCGTGTCATCTACAAACTGATAAGAACGACAACAAAACAATCAAGAATCAGATGTATTCGGTAACTTTCGATACAATCTGCTTATAATCTGTTACATGATCATGTGGCGATTGAAGTTAAGAAATGGTGATGAAGCGTTGTAGGAAATACAAATATGGCAGTTATGATATTTTCAAACAGCTAGCGTTGGTGATGCTCCGAGATGGTTCTCAATACATACATTGGTGCGGTTGGTAAATATCAGTAAAATTAGAAATAACATTGTGACGATTTTGTAACGAGAGTTTTATAGAAAGTGACTCGCCACGATGTCTATAATAATTCGTCACCCTAATACATCAATTTATGATATAGAAAACACTATGTCTTTGTTTGTTTGTTTGTTTTGGAATTTTGCACAAAGCTACTCGAGGGCTATCTGTGCTAGCCGTCCCTAATTTAGCAGTGTAAGACTAGAGGGAAGGCAGCTAGTCATCACCACCCACCGCCAACTCTTGGGCTACTCTTTTACCAACGAATAGTGGAATTGACCGTCACATTATACACCCCCACGGCTGGGAGGGCGAGCATGTTTAGCGCGACGTGGGCGCGAACCCGCGAATTACGAGTCGCACGCCTTATGCTCTTGGCCATGCCAGGCCCAACACTATGTCTTCCGAGCTACATAATGTTAAATTATGTTGATGAGAGAAAACAAGAGAAAAACTCTGTCAATAATTTTTCTAAAAGAAACAAAGTGGTGACTGTGTTATTGTATTTATCACCTTAAACGTGGAGTTATCCTTCATTTGAGGGCCGGTCGAAATTTGTCGGAGGCGTTGAAGAAGCTTTCATGCAAAATAGTGATGAAATGTGACTTTATTTTGTTTCTTTTACGTTCAGTAATAAAGATTAAAAAACCAATAACAGATAATTTGAATTTTTATTTTCGTATTTATAAAAGTTATGAACCATTTTCAATACCGCCGGTGAGCATATTCAAATAGCTAAATGTGTGTTTTTGCTCTTAACTATAAAAAAAACCAGTTGTACGAATTATTTTTTATATTAGATGTATCAATATATGTATTTGAATCAAATAAAGAATAAAGAAATTGCGACATTGATTTGTAATTGCGACACAAACAAGTACTCAACTTCAGTAATATTCTGTTACATACTATTCATGTATAGAAGTTTAGTTTCATAGATCGAATCCTGCATAGCTTTAAAACAACACATTTCTTTTAAAAACGTTTACTTGTACACTATTTATGAAAAAAACATCCATAAAGACTTCCTGTTAAATTTGAAAACATTCTTTAACTTCTGTGTTGGATGTTTAAACTGGTCATATGGTCGTTGTGTTTAGTTATAATTCCATTCTGGCCAGAATCCAACTAAAATCTGATTTCCATGTTGAACACAGCTTTTAACGTCCGTAAAGTACCGAGAAAGGTTTATGTTTGTTTCTTTTCTTGTTGTAGAGGGCTATTAAAATTGAGTCAAGCATGTTTAAAATGATACCTTAGTTATGATTATTTAAATGGGCTTCATTGTTTCAGAATCTAGTAATTTAGAATCACGAAGTAAATAACAAAATTCATTATAAAGAAACAAACAAATAACTCACGTATCCTACTACGGCCTTAAAGACAACTTTTAAAGATTGGATTGGTTTGTTTCTTACATTCACACAAATCTGTATATACAAAGATATATATAAAGCACAAAAACTTGTGAGTCAATCTGTTTGCCCTTTATCTAACTACACCTGGGACGTTGGGCTAGTCTCAAATAAATTTTGTGATATAACAGTTTGGTCTTGTTAATAACCCATCCACTCCCATTATTACTCTTGTTGAATATTCATTGCCTTTCACGTAAATAAACTTAACCATATTCATAGGTGGCAGCTCGTCATTTCAAAATTTTCTTGCTTTTTTGTTTGTTTTTCAACTATGAGCTATTAGCTCGTAGCAACGTAACCTCCTTAAATGGCATGGTCAAGTGATTGGTGCACTCGACTCGCAATGTGCGTAATATTCGAAACAAAAAAAAGTTCCAAGCCTTTCGATTGATCAAACTGACCACGCCTAATGTATCATCGATTAATTTATTCTAGTTTTGGCTGAAATACTTCCAATTTCGTGGTATGCTAATAGAGATCTTGGTGATTAATAAAACTGAATCGAGTGTACGCACAATCCAAGTTTGGTAGTGTCGACGCATAAAAATTTTGTTTGTTTGAATTTTGCGAAAAGCTGTACGAGGTATATCTGAGCTAGCTGTCTCTACTTTAGCAGTGTAAAAGTGGAAAGAATACAATTAGTCCTCACCTCCCACCGCCAACTCTTTTACCAACGAATATTGTGATTGACCGTTATATTATAAATCCCCTACTGATGAAAAGGAGATTATGTTTGATGCGACAGGTATTCGAATTTTCAGATTACGAGTCGAGAGCTCTAACCATCTGGGCATGCTGAGCTGAGAAAAAGTTTATTGATTGATTATTCTGAATTGATCACAAAACCACAAAATGGGCTGTCTCTGCTCTGCTGAATGCCGGTATCGAATCGTGGTTTCTAACGGTGCGAGTCCACAGACATGTCGCTGTGCTACTGTGGGACGCATACAAATACAGTTAATAAAGAGTGAAACAGGCCTAATAGAATAATCCCCATATCCTGCCTACAAATTTCTAAGTATCTCGATTATTGAGGATTCTATATTACTTTGAGTTGGTAAGCTTAGCTATTTGTAAAAAAATATTTTATTTTTAGAGGTTTGTCCACGAAAGATGTTCAAAAGGGTTTGACACTCAGAAAGTTAAAGAAGAAATATCTCTTTTCATCCATTTAAGGAGGCTAAGCCTACCCAAATTTATTATTCACCAACACCATCGCTAATTTTTAGTGTACTTTAATCAAATCGCGGAATTTAATTAATGCTCTAAAAACACGCCTGCGGTCCAAACAGCGGATCTCATTTTGACAGTAACAGGACCCATATAAGAACCCATTTGTCCACACTCTGGTGTACTCAGTGTTACTCCTGACTCAAATATTCGGAGAAACAATAATGACATCTGATCAGAGTAATTACAATGCATAATTTAAAGCGTACCAAAATGATATATACAAAGCTATGTACACCCAATCAAATCGGTAAGCTAAACTCTCAACAATGGAGGATTGTTTTATTCATCATTGTACCTAATATGGATATATTGGTTATAAATAGTCGAATGTTCTACTTGCACATTTGAGGTAAAGATCATAATTATGTTGGATAAACGCTTACATAAAGAATATGTAACTCTTCAAACTGATATGTTAATTAATAAAATTACTGATAAATCACTGAAGATATACAAATGTTTTCTTTTCGTCATAATATACATCGTCACTACTATGTAACCGCTATCCTACATTACTTAGATCATGGAGATGCTGCAAGTAAGAATGGTGTGCTTTGGACACGCCAGACTTAAAGATCCATCTGATACCTCATGAGTCGTTTTCTTTATTTTATGAATTTACCTCGGGCATCCCATTCTAAACATGATGAAAAGAAGAATAAAAACAATTAGAATGTCGTGAGCTCGTTTAAGAGGAGGTGCGTGTTTTTCTTCAAACTCCGTAACATTCTCGTTATTAATGAGCGAAGCATTGGGGAAGTTGCTATTGTCAGTATCCATGACAAAGCTGTTGTTGAGTGTGATGCAAAATTCAGGTTTCAATAGATATATAGCGTACGTGTTCGCGTGCTAAATATCGACATTTTCGACGTATTATAAAGCTGTAACGTTAACGTCATTAAACAGGCTAATTCAGTGAGTTTTGTAAAAACGATTTTATATATGTATTTCGCAAAACACACGACAATAACAGTCAATATAAAGTTGTGCTGGAAGTGCTTGTATCAGAACTACTTTTTGACAGTTTTTGGAGATATCTAGACAATGTGCTATCACCTAAAACTGATTCCTTTCGAGTAAAAGGTCATTACAACGCAAACTATTTACTAATTATATCATAAAAGGCAAATATATCTTCGGTCATCATCAAGAGGTCGAAACGTTGTTCGCTCTTCTATGCAAAATATTTTCTCAACCCCAACGAGCCGTGTTTGCATATATATTTCTTTACAAGTGGGTTTTCTCGACATCATAAAAGAAGAATTACTTTAGAATCATGTACAAATATCTGAAGATAAAAAACAACAAGTTTATATTGCACCATGCAAGTCGAGTAAGAAAGATTATATAGGTGAAACTGGAAAAAGTGTTGAACATTAAAAAGACATAAAATATAAAAACCACGATAATTCCCTTTTTTCTTTATATGATTAATTTTAGCTAACGACAAGAAATTTATATAAAATGGATAATTACATAAAAAGAAGAATCATCAAAATAAATGTTCCTTGATGAAAAACCCTTCAAAATCTTTCAAGGTCACTTTACACTTAACAACTTCTTAGCCTCCTGTGTACTCAAGGGAATTACAAGATCAGGGTTCAAGTAGACATTTTTTGACCAATTTTGTCCTGCCAGAGGAATAAAGAGGACGCACAAATGTGCCAAAACTAGTTTCTCTAATGTCATACTTCTGATGACCTGTCATGATTAGATGGTTAATGTGTTTGACTCACTATTGAAGGTCGAGGATTCGAATTTCCATCAAACCAAACATGCTGCCCATTCAGCTGTGGGAGCATTATGATGTGACAGTCAGTCCTATTATTCGTTAGTAAAAAAGTAGCCCATGAGTGTGCGGTGCAAGGTGATGACTAGCTACCTTCCCTCTAGTCTTATACTGCTAAATTAAAGAGGACTAGTGCAGATAGCCCTCGTGTAGCTTTGCGCAAAATTCAAAACAAACAAGCCGATCAGTCTTCTGACACTTTGTATCGTTTATACTAATTTTCAGTAGTTCTATATTCCGAATTGTTCACCAGTAGGCAATACCACTTTTCAGGCTTTTTTTTACACAGAAAAAGAACACTGTTTTGCTAGCTCCTAAATTCCTCTTCTTCATGACCTATCGCTACTAATAAATGTTGTTGTTTTTTATATGAAATAGTTCTTTGTAAGGGTTAATAAATTTATTCCTTTATATATTTATACATTTCTTTTTTTGTTCTTATCTGAATACCGGAAACCATGATGTTTCTCCGTATCCCAATTAATCTTCCGAATTCGGTCTTACTGTTCCCAATCTGCATTGGCTCCTTGAAATCGCAGAAAAGCTCCTGTTCTCAGACAGTATAGACTCTGGAACTCCAGAGTCTAGGAATCTTAAGTATACGTGGCTGTCTACATTCTACATTTTTATATCGACTTCTTAACTCTAACAAAGTTCTTCTATACTTTGAATTTTCAGATCTACTGTTTAAACACCAAAATTCATTGGAATATAAGCTGGATTATGAGAATATATTTCTAATATATTCTTAAAGATTTAAACACAATAGAAAAATGAAATTGTTACTCTGAAACCTATTTTCTAAAATCTTTCAATATCAAATAATTTAATAATGATTCATGGTCTGCAAGGAACAATTTACGACATTTATTAAATAGCACTGAAATTCAGAAACTCAACTTTAACAAACTAATCCGCTCCACCCTATACGGTTATTGTTAAGAACAAAACTACGTTAAGGTCGAATTGTGCTCTGCCCACTTCGGGTATCGAAATACAGTTCTTTTTGGTCACAAACATACAGGTTTTCTGCTGAGACTTTAAAAAGCTAGTAGTTAAGAACAGATAAGTATCAAAGTGTAAAAAGAACAGAAATCGTGTATGAATCATTAGAAACAAGTGAAAAACAGGTATAATAAACGTTGTGTTTAACTTACAAGTTATACACAAAATTCTTTACTGGAGATTTCAGCACAGAAAACCCATTTTATTTCAGCTCACTATCATTTCATTGGTTTGAGAAATAATGTAAATGAAATTATATTTATTATTTTCAAACTTGATATGTCTAGAATTCTCGCGCAAAACTTCATCAAGCTGTCCTCAATTTTGAACCGATAGACTAGAAGGAAGGAGGTTAGTCAATAGTACTAACCACCAACTCTTAAGTTGCATTTTTCCGATCGAATAATGGGGATTGATTGTCACTCTTATAATGCACCCATGGCCTCAAAATGTGGAGAGTGTTTCTTGCACAAGTAAATGGGGCGTAAGCTATAAACCCTCGACTAAACAATCCATTTAACCATCTTCAATCAATTCAATCGTGGTAAGTAGACAAATTTAAATTCTCTACATATGTTTCATGTTCCCTTCGCTTAAAAATGTCACTTAATGACCCAATGATAAGTATATAAGCTTATGACGCTATAAGCCGAGTTTTGATACTGGTGGTGAGCAGAGTACAGATAGCCAATTATGTAGTTTTAACCATGACAACAAATAAACAAAATAAAAAATAGTGCTATTGTTTTATTTATTCATATATCACTCTTCTACCAAGATAGCTCAGTAGTATGAGGAATTTTTACTCTATAAATTGGGTTTTGATACCCATGAGGGCGAGATAGCTCATTGAAATCAAATCTCTCCTTCATATTTATTGTTCTTTCAAAAAGGTTAAATATGAATGGCATTTTTTGCATGTAAAGTAAAATTCACGAGCACGCCTAATCACTGAACATGAATATTTCATAATAACATTAACAGGAAATACACACACCAACCATTCTGTGCACTGACAAATAAAATATTTCCAAAAGTTACGTACACCCCTCTCTTGTATAGCGGTAAGTCTACGGATTTATAACGTAAAAAACAGTGGTTCGAATCTCCTTCGGTGGACTCAACAGATAACCCGAGGTATCTTTGCTGAATGAAAATTCACTCTTTCCACAAGGTTCATTTATTTACCACAAGCACACGAAAGAAAGAGGAATTAAAAACATTAAGATTTTTAACAGCTATTTGTGAATATCAAACAACATGTATATTATGTTTTTTGTTATTAATTATAAAGCGACAGAAAGGGTTATCTGTAATGTGCCCATCGCAGTTTTCGAAACCCATGTTTTGGTGTCCTAAGCTCTTAATCACACCGTTGAACCAATGGGGTCAAAATTTTATGAACACGAAAAGTTTAGAAATAAAATCATCACAAAAGAATAACAATTACTATGCAAGCTCATTTTATTCAAATTTAGTCATAAGTGTAAAACTATCGAACTTACCATTTTTATCTTCACAGTCTCAAACATAATCCAAGGAAAAAATCTTTCAAAAAATTTTACTTTCGTGGTTTGATGTATGCATAAAACATAAAAAAAACACAATTAATATTTTAAAATACGTCTTTGATATTCCTTTCTTGAATGTTTAGATAACCAGAAAAACACAGAAACAGTTCACTTTTATACCACAAACCAACAAATTCTTTATGTTTACTTTTTCCATATCACGGCACACAAGTTAAAACATTTATTTCTTATTTTCTTAGAGGATATAGAATATGCCACCCGACAACATTTTAGGAATATTAATACATGGCTCGGTGGGTTAAGGCCATGTATGTCATCTGAATTTTTGGGGGGTTCGAATCCCCGTCGCACCAAACATGTTCGCCCTTTCATCCGTGGGGGCGATATAATGTCAATCCCACTATTCGTTGGTAAAAGACTAGCCCAAGAGTTAGCGGTTGGTGGTGATGACTAGCTGCCCTCCCTCTAGTCTTATAGTGCTAAATTACAGAGGACAAGTGCAGATAGCCCTCGTGTAGCTTTGAGCGAAATTCAAAACAAACAAACCAAACCGGACTATTAACATTCTACCGATTTTTATCACTAGGATGTTTTGTTTAAACCCACATTATTCTTTTAAACATAGAGAAATACAAGAAAGAAACACAATATTTCATTAATTCTATCACCTGGTTTAAGGCTAACGTGACGGTTTTGTATTTAATATTTCAGCCCCCCAGTGGCTCAGCGGTATGTCTGCGGACTTGCACGCTAAAATCCGGGTTTCGATACCCATGGTGGGCAGAGCACAGATAGCCCATTGTGTAGCTTTGTGCTTAATTGAAAATTTAATATTTTTATTAGTTTATTTATTATGGTTGCGAAATTCAGTTTCATAAAAACAGAGAAGTTTCATGTTTACAGTTTACTACTTTGATGAGTTAACATGTCAGTAACAATGCTGATTTCATTAAATTCGTTTCTCCTCCTTTCTTTCTCCCCACTGGTGTAGTGATAAGTCCCAAGGCTTAAAACGCTAAACACTGAATCTGGATACCCATTGTGTGGCTCGTTGCTTAACTATAAACAAATAAATTTATCAACTTCAGTTATCAGAATATGTAGTAAGAAATCGTACAATGCGATGAACCAGCTTATAAAAAATTAATATGTTGTAATAGGAGAAACAGGAAATTATCTAGGACGTGGCGGCTGGTAGCTAGTTCGTGAATATTTATTTTAACAGGAAGTCTGCCTTGGCAAATCCATCTCGACACAGTATTTTAACAGGTTTGTGGCCTTATTAAGTCCAAATATGTGTAAGCTTCCTCCGTGAACTCGCATAATAGTTTAATATGTCAAAAACAGCTAAGGCTTCTGAGAGTTTCATGAATCACATAATTATCGTGACCTAAACAATTTGACCAGGATTCGCGAACAAATGTAACAAGACATCTTCACGCTCTCCCAGCATTGCCCGAACAAGAAAAACTTTACCCAGTCCAAAGACCCTTGCAAAAAAACCAATACATGTGATGATACCACGTGCTAAACGGGACTGTCACGTAATTAACGTATCATTAACATCATTTTTATAATTACGTAAATATGTTATTGAATCAAGATCAGATTCATGTGGCTTCCGCTGCATCGAATCGTCACATTCATTGTAATGACAAATCTAAAGAATCCCATATTAGTAAAACTCGTGGCAAGACCTTTGTAAAATGCTGAAAAAAAATGTCAGATGTTTTCAAAGCACTCGAAAAATCAAAATGCAACTCTCAGCCACTCGTCACATTAATGTGCGCCACAACACTGTCTGAGAAGTTTATTTCATTGTTAAAATCATTTAACTCTCGCTTAGAAATGATTGAAAATGCTGATGGTAAAAATCAAGAAATACTGACTAAAAGTTTGTTCAGTTATTAATTTCTTGAATTGTTTATTTTTGGAGGGTGAGGATGACATTCTTTTTGCAACACCCTCATGTTCGTTAATACAAACCTGTCATAAATATTTATGAACCATCTCCTATTCTTTTGCAGTTTAAAACTAAGTTTGGTATGGTATTGGAAAAAAGTAGGTTAGATCAGGAATTCCTAAGTTCTAGAAATAGACATTTCTATATTATAGCTTCTAAATAGTAAAAGGTTAACCAATTAGTACCACAAACGGCCTACGTTGCTATTCTCAATAGAATAACGAGATTGAATGCCATAGTTATAACTGCTAAACAGTTAAAAAAATCTTACTATGTTGAGCATTATATCGTCACCACGTTTCCAAACCTAAAAATCTGGATTGTCCAGGTCTTGCCCCTAAATTAATAAAGGTTATTACGAATTGGAAATCATATAACTTTTATTTAATCTATTTTATTTTTCCACAATATTTCTAAATATAATAAAACTGTCATTTTTAGAAATAATTTCAACTATTTTTTGGTAATACACAAAACGAACGAGCAAAATTAGTCCATCAGTACATCTAAGAAATCTTTAATTATTCACTTTATCCAATTCATCTCAAAATGTACTACTTCATACCTAGATTTATTTACGAATCCAACTGTTTCAAATCTATTACTAGTTTTAGAATTTAACATTACCTTGAACTTTTTAGACACATTTTTTTGAAGAATGAAAAGAATATAGGAGTTTTTTATTATTAAATAGTCATAAAATTCAGTACCTATCTACACAAAGTATGTTTTGACAAATAGCAATGCCTTAGCTTGTCTTCACATTACAATCTGCGCAACCTTGGTTTTTCACTGTGGCCTGGTGGAACTTTCGAGTTTGGCGGCAGCAGAAGAGCACGTGTCAAAAAAATGAGAAACTAGTTTAGGCCTATTATATATGTAATTCGCTCGGACTGACAGTTTTTTGATAAAGACATTTTCTGCGTACAGAGAGCTTTTCTCGAGACTCTGGGACAAACTAAGAAGAAAAAAAGGGAAGAACGTGTTCATTTGCATATCTCGAATGAATCTTAAGATCTCTAATCCATAGTCCAGCATACTGACTAGAAGACAACATTTTACCTTTCTGAAAGAACAAACAGCTACAAAAACAAGAACTACTACTGGCAGGAATTTTGATTTAAATGAAATTCTTCCGATATAATAATCGGAAGACAACCTGCTCGAGGTAGAGATAGAAAGCAGATTTGAGTTAAGATGAATCCAAGGCTTCCTGTAGCTCTTTTTATTGCATAGCTTGTTTTCTTCTACTTCTGGGCTTTTGTGTAGTGTAACAACTGGCCTTGGCAGAGATAGATCTAAACATTCAAAACGAAGGTCTTGGTGTGAGTGGAATTGGGAGTTCCTTGAAAAAACACTTTCATTGGTAAGACACCGAATACTCTACTTAACCACTGCCCGACTATACTCTAAAGCTGTTAAACAAACTGGTGGAGGAGGAGGAAAGTGTAAAGGTAGGTTACTATGGTAAGGAATTCAACTTGCTGCTGATTATGTTGTAGAAGGAATTTCGGCCAGGAAATGAACTGGCGTGAGGTGGTCTCCTTCGTCACTGGATGATGGGCGACGGGAAAAAGAAAATGAAACAGGTTGAAGTATCGTTGGTTTAGATGTTTGGCGATGAGAAAGATTCAGCAGATTAATAAAACATTTTCTAAATGAGATGAAACACAATTGACAGGCAGCTAAAGCTGGAAAGTCGAAAACGTTGAAGAACACTTGGTGGCTTGGCACTGTTGTTGATAGATTCGAATACCTGGAGTTTTTGTGCGACTTACTTCCTCTTACGCAATTTCAACTGGGTAAAGTAAGTAATTGTGGTAGCAGTGTCAGTAAAGATACAAACATCTCGTGCTTTATTTAGACCAACACGTTTGAGTTTTTTTTTCTTGTTTGTATTCGATTGGGGTAATTCATAAAAGTAGCAAGGTAGTTGTTTTTGGAACATATGTTCACATAGAGGATACAGAGGATATGTAACTCTCCCACAGGTAAAACAGTTCTTCTTTTGTAACGGATGTGCCGCCATCTTATGTGAAATTCTGAAATATCCTGCAAGGAAATATATAACCTCTGAGCTGAGTTGACGCCACTGGTAATACAAGGAAATGTATATCGAAATTAAACTACCTTAGATTGTCTATCAAAATATAATTTCATCTAATTGAAACCTCAAAATCCATAAGCAACTGTAATTTTTAAAGAAATATTAATGAAACATTGACAGACCCAAAATTTGATCATACCAGCGTCATTTACAGGCACTCTGACTGTCTAGTCAATAATGTTCCATTGGCTGTAAAAAAACATGAAAATTCATTCAAATATCTTTATAACTTTATTTGAAATAAAATGCAAATTTAGGAGTACAATAAATATAACTGATATTTAGTGAAGTTCATTTTATCCATTCTTTCATTACTCTGTTGTTGTTTTTTGACAATATTATACAAGGTACATGTGAATGCAATATTTATTTTGATACTTTTTATATTTTTGTGGGATGTGTTAGGTTTTGACTTCACTTTTACAATTATTTGTTTTATCGAATCATGATACTTTTGGTTATAGCTGTAGCTTGCATTAAAATGTGACTTATACAAACTTGTAGAAGTAGAAACATTTTAAAAACAATGTAAATTATTATAATTTATATAACGGGGCTAACTAATATTTCTTGTTAAAATCAGCATCACCATCTTGTAGAATAAGATGTAACGGCTAACAATACATTGAGTAAGAACTCAGAGAACATTATTTTCGAAATTAAGGGGTAAATTCAGTGAAAATAGTTCAATGAATTTCGGCCCACCAATAGCACAGCGGCAAATTTGAAGGCTCAATAACCCATTTTGTAGCTCTGTACTTAAATAGATAAAAGCAAACAAATAAACAACATTAAAGGTGTTTATATCACAATTCACTTATATTTCGCTAAACATTTCATTTTCGAAGATTAGTGTGATTTTTATTTATTTTCTGAACAGTGAACTTCCTAGTATGCCTTTCTTTGAATTTCGTTTTAGTAAGCTAATTTTCTAATCCTATTCCTCCGAGAAATATTCTTAAATTAAAATGGTATTTTATTTTGATGTTAGAATCAGAAGCATAAAACGACAAAAATAACTTGTTTTAAGGTTTTGAAAGCAAAGTAACCAAAAATATGTATTACGTATGAAGAATGTCGCTTCAATTTTTAACTCATCCCTTCATTTGTCAGTACATTCACCTTCAATATCTTTAATACCAGACAACTCTATGTTAATACCTACAATGCCAGTGCTCTCTACATCAATACTCTTAATCTGAGGCCATTCACATAAAATTATTTGGCATTAGTAACTGCGATATCAGGGTATTGTACGTCAGTACCTTCAATCTCCTTTCTGAATGACACGATAATATTCAGGTTGGAAACCTCTCTAGACGAGCAACCAATAACTGCATTAAAATACTATGTTGCTCATCTCAAGGAACATGGATCTCTCTTGGATACTGACAGATTAAAATGGTCAAAAATACCACATGTATCATCTGAAAAATTTGGTCAAACATTTGTCACATTTGACAAAAATTGGTTCTTAGAGCCCCAGTGGGTAAAGCCACGAGTTAAATGGTGATTTCTATTGGACTTGCCTTTTTTCGACATCATAAGTTTTCAAAAGACAGGTGAATGAAATAAAAACCATAAAGGTTTGAAAAGAATTTGCTTTCTCATAAACCACTTTTCAAAAGCTACCAAATTACAATAAATTTACCATGCATGAAAATACTAAGTACCATAAAGTTTCACTTGTAAAACGAGCTTTATTTCTTGGCAATTGTAAGGATTGTTCAAAGCGTATTGACTTTCTTTAAATATTTGTATTAAATAGTTTTACTTTTTGCATCAATTGATCTCATTAATTCTGCAAGGAGTTTTCCAAGGTGACCTTCACCGAACATATAAATCACAATCCTACCCTAAGACGTTTCAAGAAGGTAGAAATCGTTGTATGACAGATAACCACATATAGGTACAAAAAATTTTGAGAGATATTTGTTTGTGTGTTATTAAGACAATATGTAATAATTTCTCAAGCCTACCTTCAAAAGCACAAAGAGCGCGACCTGAAGATTATAATGGTTTCAGATTTCGGCAAAATATACAACTATGAAAATGATGACTGTAGTGTTTTTCTTATTTGATAAAATATATGAATATTGACAAATGTGTGTAAAAATGTTAGGAATAAGTTTCGATTTTGTTACAAAAACATGGGATCATATAATAAATATATTACTATATGGATCAGTACTGTCATTGCCCAAGAAACATAAAACTTCAAATTATTTGTTTGGAACCCAATACAAAGTTTGTGACAAACATCCCTTTGTGTTATATTTTTAACATTGAAGTTCAGCACGTTTCACGGAAATATTTCATACAAAAAAAAGACACGGGATGTTAAATTCGCTGATGTGAAACCTAATTCGACTGTGACTGAAATACTAATCATACAACGTTCAGTATATTTCATAAATTTATTAATACAAGCTAAACACTTTTTCTTAACAATATTTTGATACCCTGAATATCGCAGCTGTTACTGTTATTTTCAGGTAGTTATACTTTAGGAGATTCGGTCACTGAAAGCTATCTAATTATTAAATCTTAAATTTCAAGTTGTGACTTTATTTTAAAAAGGCTAATTGGTTTCATATATTTTATATTGTTTTAAAAATACCTCAATCTACGCAAATATTCTACAATTACTTCTGTTGTTAAGATTAATTTAATCTATTTTTAAGTGTTAGTTTTGCTTTTTTTAATTTCTCGGTGGATGTTTTAGAGTGAATTTAAAATTGGTCTGTAATAAAGTGTTCCCTTTATCGATTAGCATCTGTTATAATTAAATGAAATTAGACGAGAATTTGAGAAATATGTATAATCACAAATTAAATCTCATGAGAAACGTTATTTTCTCTAAAATTTTGGGATTCTGTGTGTATCTTTCTGATAACAAAGCCCCATCGGGCCATCTGCTATGCTAGCACAGATAGCCCTCCAGTAGCGTCGTGCGAAATTCAAAAAACAAAAAAACGACAATCATTAACCCTTAAATGGCGGCCATCGTCAGTAGATGCTGCTTCTTTCAACATTCCCGCTGTTTAAGGATTAAGTAATGATAAAATCTGAGATCAGAATAATCGGTCACAGCATGTAGCTTATTGTACAACCTTGGACTAAAACACAAGCATATGTTATTTGGGTGTTCCTCTGAGGATTTTTCTTTCACATTGCTACAGTTTCGTAACTACAAATATCTTATCTTTCTGGTAATTGCACCTTCTGAGTCACTGGCAGGTTTATTTGTTGCACTCTTGTCATTTACAACATCAGAAAGATGTTTTCAAATATTTTGTTGAAATATCGTGAGGTAACAGTGTCCAATACCATCACCAAAAGTTTGAAATACGTCAGTAAAAAGAAAGGTGCGAAAACAACAACGTCTTTTTACTTTAAAAAAGTAACGCTTACATGTGTAACTAAACGTACAGTTAACTGTAAAAAAGAGAGAGCGTTTTGAAATCATTGGAAAGTTTGAGGCGCTTTTCTGAAGTACAAGGTTATGAATATGAAAGAATACTGGTGATAACAATAGTGAAAAACTGTGTTATTCGGAAATACAGCTTTTCTTGAAAATAATGACTTATCACTCATGACGACGAGAAAACCCACTTGTAGAAAAAATATATATGTAAAAACTACTTGTTTGGGTAGAGAAAGAAGGTCAAAACGTTGCTCGCTTCTGTACATAGTGCTTTCTCTATTCATATCAGCCGTTTTTACATAGATAATAACTTATCATTTACGCAAAAATCATTTCTTACGAGGATAAAAATAATTTAAAAACAAAAGCTTTAAACCCATTGACTAGCTGTTGTGGAAAAATCTACTTACTAAAATAAATTATAACTTGAATTTGTAAAAACTCAAAATTGTATTTAAAGACATTGTAATATACTTTGTAACATGAAATAATCTCCTCTATCATAGTAACGGTTTCAAAGTTGCAGTTTTTGGAAAACGTTTGTATTGGTCGATGACAAGGATAGAGCATGGCAACCATGGTAAGCTGCTTTGCATCATAGCGTCGTAGGGTATATTCGACAGTATTTATTGGTATATTCAACAATGTCCAATACATTCTATACTGTTCTAGAGTACAGTCATATGGAAGTATTTTCAGTTTTACAAAGTGACTACATCACTTATTTTAGAGTATTAGATAATTTAAAACAAATTTTAAGTCATTTCATCTCTGGATATAATCGTAAGTTCTGGTCACAAAAAAACATTATTTTATGCACAAAGAAAACGGAAATACTTTAACAGAATTTCAAAGTTTTATTGAAATAAAGAAAATATGATAATTATTTATGTACTTAGATATAATAATAAGACACTTTAAACATAATCCTTATTGTGCATGTGTGAACTATTAAAAATCTTTAGTGTGAATAACGCTGTACAGGTAGAAGCAACTTGAACAAGTCACAGATTTTCATTAACCCTAGAGAAAGATAAAATCCTTTATCAGAACTGCGAGAAACACGATAACTTTCCAAAGATATTGTTAATGATATTTCGTGTAAAGACACTCTTAATGGGTTGGTGATATATTGCTGTTAATTTTTCAGCTTCTAGTCTATGCATAATTCGTGTCCGTCAAATATGTTATTTTATTAGTTTTGTTGTTGTAACAAAGGCGCTTTCATATTGGTCTCAATTTTTTTATGTGTGTACACTGCTACAGTTTTGTAACAACAACGTCCTTATCTTGCAAATCATTTTCCCTTCCTAGATCCCTGATGGAATTGTCTTCCACACTTTCATTCTCTGTCACATCAGGAAGATTTTTACAAAGCTTTTGTACAAACACAGCAACGTAACAGTCTCCAATAACATTGCTGG
The DNA here is from genome assembly GCA_011833715.1 of Carcinoscorpius rotundicauda. Taxonomy (NCBI): domain Eukaryota; kingdom Metazoa; phylum Arthropoda; class Merostomata; order Xiphosura; family Limulidae; genus Carcinoscorpius; species Carcinoscorpius rotundicauda. Next base: position 162,821,183 of record CM022391.1, on the reverse strand, counting down.
AAGTTCGAAATCGGTCGCTGCAAACAAAAATACAAGTGTATTTTAATTACAAAAACAACGTTTTAAACACTTTTAAAGATACAATTAATCAAATGACAGAGTTCCATAATTCGTAAATAAGTTTGAGCTACTTCCCTTCCGGAAATACAAGGCTATGAACAAAATTATATTTACTTAATTTTTTTTAATATTTTAGAATGACATCCGTTAACGTAAAATGTTCTCCACTTCCCTTTACAATAATATTAAACAAACTGTGATATTTTGTAACTTATACTTAATTCATTATTAACCATTAGATCTGTATATTATTTTATAAGTTAGAAGAAAATAATTAGAATTTTATTTACTATATTTAAATTTGTACACAAACTTAGCAGAAATCGTATAAACACGATTTAATGATATGATTATTTAAACGGGTACGAAAAATGTCAGGATTACCTGTCTTGAAGATATATTAATACATAGTATCAGTACTTACACAAGCCACTCAACAGCTAACAGTAAGGATATGTAAGAAGGATTCTTGATTCCCACGGATGAAAGAGCTGCCAATAGATACACAGGATTTGGACCTCCAGCTATACCTGGCGCTGCCACCGTCAACAACACTGTTGTAAGACTGGAGAAACAGTTGTTGACTGTAGTTATTTCACAATAATAATAACTTCTGCTGTGTATTGAAGTATTAGAAACATTCTAAAGTAAAATTGCAGTTCAAGACTCACCAAAAAAAAAATGTTAGAAGAATATCATAGATGTAATATTGTTGTTCTGTATTATAAGAGAATACACAAGTCACCAAAACAATAAACAATCGAGCACCAAAGTTACATAGTACAAAGAAAATAGCTTTGAAACTCATTTTTATATTTCTTTTATTCATATCAACGAAAATATATGCGTAAAAATTGTCATAAAAATATTGATATTTTCAATCTTATTTAAAATAAATAACCATTTAACAGCTGCAATAAGCAGCTAGTTAACGATAACTACGAAAACAGGTTGTGATGTATTGAAGAAATGGGAGACCATTTGACGTGGAAGACTGGTGAGTTGTCAGTTTAAAGTAAAAGTGTTTAAATTGTTTAAAAACATGTTATTTTGTTCTACGTATAGCGGTTACATTTTTATATCTGTTTATTTGAAATATATTTATGTAAGGTACTGGTTCTCATGATGTCATAAGCATAATTATGGGAAATATCAATTGGTAACGATTATGTCTTGTAATTAATCCTGTTACGTTCTATTTGTGGGTTTCATACAATTCGAGAAATCACTCAAAGTCGGCTGCATATCAGATAAATGATGATTAGCTAACAAGGACAAAATGAGAAGAACATAAGTTTTATTATAAGTACATTTGAATAAATATGAAATGTTTCACTGAGGGAAGTCAACATTCTCATATTTAATACATTTTAAGAACGTATACATTTTTTTTAAAATTGTGCTTCAATATAAATTAAAGCTAAAATAAAAATGACAATTAAAAAAAGGGTTAGTGTTTAAAGAAGCAAATCTCTTAAAGAAATGACTACAAACGATTTGTTAATCCATTATTAAGCACAAAAAGCTATCTGTATTCTTTCAACAAGAAGTATCGAACCCCGGTTTCAAGCGGTTGATTGTTTGTTTGTGTTTGAATTTCTCACAAAGGTAAACGAGAGCTAACTCAGTTAGCAGTTAGTCATCATCACCAACCGCCAATTCTTGGGCTACTCTTTTACCAACGAATAATGAGATTGATCGAAACATTATATCGCCCTTACGGCTGAATGGTTCAACGGAGAGTCGTAAGACCGTAAACATATCGCTATGTCAATTGAAGGGGGGGGGCTGCAAAAGAGAGAGAATTCTGAAATTTTACAAATCTAACTTTTAAAAAAAGAGTATGCAACTAATAATGTGGGTGTATATATATCTCCTAAATATATCCTTTATACCCAATGGTGATTTTAATCATAATTGCAAAATTCGATTTCACAATTCTCTCCCTTTAAAGTAAAAATGATCCTTTTTTTTCTCACAATCTAAATAAAGTCTGTTAAAAAAAGCAAGAATTTTATCCCACAACTGATGTTGTAAATAATTTTTTAGATTACATAAATTAAGTTATTTCGTTGTGCACATAGCAGTTAAACTTGTATGTCTATTAATTTGAAGCACGTCTTATACGAAAGTATTTACATATTTTTTTTAATATCAAAATGTAATGTTCTAGAACTGCATCACTTCAGTGTAACCAGCTGTTAGCCTCCTCTCATGGAACAACGCAATAATATAGGAAACAAAACTTAAGTACAAAAACAACAGTATATGAGAAAACTTCCACCGACTCAGTAATAATAGCTTTGGAGTTTGCGATGAAAGTATTGATATTAATATTCAATACTACAAGTAAACAAATCAACAGCTCATAAATCTGCAAATACTACAAAAGTGCAACCTCAACAAAAAGAAATGAGAATGGGTCGTTTACATCAACAGATGAAAACTTCTACGTTTGTAGAAATACCGCAAGGTTTCCCTTTTTTGCGTGTTTTCTAACTGCATTTTATGTTCAGACAGGTCGTACTTTCGTGGTGGTAATTTTTGTTTCTCTTGAATAATCTATTGCATTAAATACATTTGTAAAATCCTTTTGTACTAAGCAAAGAAAAAAGAAATAGGAAAGATATAATATTTTAATAAATAATAATAAATCATGAACACAGCTTTTCAAATGCAGTTGGCATTGATATTTTCCTTTAATTGCAAAGTTTGGTTTTATTAGATATTCCTTTCTGTTCTCATCCATAATTTTACACACAATTTTTTGAAATATTCAAAAATAAATTATAGCGTATATTGCTTTCATGACTCCATGTTTAAAACTGTTCATACGCTCACGCAAGCCAGCGAAACAAAACTGGTGACATGTGTTCAGGTTCCAAAGAAGGCGCGGGTTCGAATCCCCGTCACACCAAACATGCTTCCCCTTTCAGCCGTTGGGGAGTTAGAATGTCCTACTATTCGTTGGTTAAAAAGTAACCTGACAGTTGGCGGTGGGTGGTGATGACTAGCCTTCCCTCTAATCTTACATTTCTCTGACATTTTTTAACTGTTTATTTTCATGTCTGAAATTCCTTTATTTCAGAATCGTCCAGAAAACCAAATGTGCTTGTTTATTAATTTCTTTGCATTTCATAGAAACCATAAACAAGGTATTGTGAAGCACTTTATTCTGGAGTTAAGCTCCTTTAAAATACAGAAAGAAAAGTACATAATGATCAAAATTTGGCAAGTGTTTATGAAAGACATCATTTACATCTCTTTAACCATCCATTAGCAATTTTACAAAGGATAGTGAAAGAATCAATAACTTTTAAAATAATTCTTCTCAGGTAATACACAACATCCGTTTTTTTCAAAATCTATGAGGTTCTGATAGTCGTGTGTGGGTGTTGTATGTAATTTTATTCTATTCTGGCTTTTTCCTTTAGTAGATATCATTGTCTATCACATGTGTTGCCCTCCTACAATCATCTTTATTCATTCTTGTGATTCTTCATCATGTTTTCTTTAATTCCATCTTCCAATGCTTCACTAGCCTTCCGTGTCTTTTCTCTCCAGTTTCCAGCAGGCTCTAATTTTCTCCTTATTGCTTATTTTATTCTATACTCTTCACGCGACCGAACCGCCCCATGGTCGCCTCCTGGACTTTTAATATACTCCAGAAACACCTGCCATATCTTTCATTTCCTTGTGTGTTCTATTTCATTTACTGCCACCCCAACAGCCATGTCAGCATTCTCTTTTCTGTTTTAATCTGCAAGCATTCTTCCTTCTTTTTCAGAGTCCAGGTCTCGACTCTGCAAAGGAGGACCAGTGCCCTTACGTTTCCTACAGTTCTGACGAATTCTATTTCTCACAGCTTTCTCACTACCACTTCTATTTTAGATTGTACTTCCAATGCGTTCAATGTCTTCTACTGTTCCAGCGAGTACTTGTCTACTCAAGTAATCGATGGTTATGGTGGCCAGTAGAAGTGAACGACTGACTCTTGGTGCAGACCAACATAATCCTCAAACCTGTTTGCTTTTCGGTTTTTACGAATGTTGTCACTCCTTCATAAGTAGCTGTAAATAGCTTGATCAGCTTTTGAGAAAGTGTTATATTTCAGAAGAACCAATACACTAAATATCGTTGCACGTTCTCATATGCTTTTTCCTAATCTAGAATTCTTGGTATAACTTCGTGTTTTCTTTAAAGTACTTCTCCGGCAATTCTCTCAAGATAACTGTCGCACATATTTTCTCCAACGTCGAAATCCAAACTGTATTTCGTCGATGGTTACGAATTTCCTCATTTCACTTTCTTTCAGTTTCATCAGCTGCTTCACTATTTTTATTCTTTTTAATTTCCACATTGAAGAGAATCTTTTTTCTGTTTGCTTTTTACCACTCTCTCTCCGTTCTGTGCATATCTGCTCTTCAATACATACTTAACTTCACCATCTCTTCTGCCAAGACTATCTGAATCACAATCATTGATGAGCCTCCGTTTGCGTATATTCATTTCTCTTATTACTTCTTTGACCCCCCTCTCTACTGACGTCCAACACTGCCTGCTATTGGTAATGTAATAATCAATTTTTTCCTCACATCTGACGTTAAGTAGATCCTTGCAGTATTGTTTTCATTCGTCAGGAGTTTTCTTTCTTTGTCCTGAACTACTTTGATCACTGCAAGGATAGTGTATATACTATATGCATACATTATATATGCAGAAAAACATGCAAAGCTATGTGTGAAATACCTGCCACTGCAGAGATTGGAATCTTTATCTTTAACACGGTGAGCCTTCTATCTTATGCTGAAGTACAGGACTCAACATATTTAGGTAAACATATATAATAATGATATTTGGATAAATACATCAAACTTTCAGCTTCGCATCTAAAGACTCAAAAAATATAATATCGGATAATCAATAACTTTTACAGCAAGTTGGCCATAGCCCTTCAAAAACTAAAGATTAGGTTTTTAGACAAAAAAAAACATTAATGTATGTAAAATATCAAAAATAGATCAAATTGCCTCGTTTGCATAGACTATACTATTAGCTACATAATAAGGGTGTATAAAATATCTTCTGGTTATAGACGATTCTGTAAGTTATATCACTATTTTTTTGTTTCATTAACCTATTTCTTGTTTCTATAAATTATATTTTAATCCAAAACTAACATAAAACCAAAATAGCTTTCAATTATTTATTATTATAGAAAAAAAATCATTTGAACACAAATTACACGAGTACCTTAAAATCACCAAGGCTCCAGCTCCAAGATGAATAGCCATTACTTGAGAGATGAAAAGAACTTGAATTGTAAGATCTATACATCCTCCTCCCATGTGGGCAATCATTCCGAGGGGAAGAACAAACCGTGTGACGCAGGGATGAGCCTTGTTTTGTTCTTCCATAGTCCGCATAGTAACCGGAAGTGTAGCAGCACTGCCATTAAGGTAAAATCTGTGTTTATTTGACAATAAATAATGGGATTACGTAGATAAATACAGAGATAACATATTAATACCAAACATTCAATAATTTCACAGTTTATTATAATTGTTTACCTCCCTTTGAAACAGTAAAATATTCAAATTTGTTTGTTTGTTTATTTTTTGCGCAAAGCTACACGAGTACTATTTGTGCTAGCCGTCTCTACTTTAGATGTGTAAGATAGAAGAAAAGCGGTTAGTTGTCACTAACCATCGCCAATTATTTTACCAAAGAATAATGAGATTTACCGTCACATTATATTGCCCCCAAGGCTGACTGGGTGAACATGTTTAATGTGAAAGGAATTCCAACACGCGATCCTCGTATTACGAGTAAAGTGCCTTAACCACCTGACATCTTATATTTTGAGATTTAGTCAAACAGACAAAAAGTTCTTCAATATTAGCTTATTTAAAAGTAACAAATAAACATAGACCTGTTTATGAAGCATTATAAATAGTATAACCGAGGAAGATTTGGTTATTTTAAGAAACATTTAATGACATACAGTACCTTGATGAAGTTCCAAAAGCAGTAAAAAACACAGGTAAAATACTAACGAAGAATCTCAATGGATTTTTCCTGACTATGAGAAGGTAAAGTGCAGGAAGAAGAACTAACTGATGAATGGCATAACCAGAAAAAACAGTCACTAGGTACAACCCTATATTCCGGAACATCTCAGTCACGGATGAAGTTTTCAATCCTTCTTCACACATCCAAAAGAACATCCCAATAATCAAAATCCTAGATTTTTATAAAAACACTCGTTTACATAGACATAAAGAGTGTTACCAAACAAATATCACCTTGTATTTTACTTTAAGGTGCATATCACGGTTAAAACACATTATTTGATGTGCAACTACTTTTGGAGTAAACTCATATTCTAATTATACGTATTGCTCACAGCTTGAAATAAGCTGGCGCAAAATCCTTTATTTTTAGCTAGATATTATATTGAAATCATAATTAAATTGTATGTGTTCAATTTTAACAAAGACCAAATTCTTTCCTGATTGCTACAACTTTTCTTTAAACTGTTGTGCTAAATTATTTAATTTTCTTTACATTACGTTCTCAAAATTTGAACCTACAACAGTACTTTTAACAGACTCTTGAAATGGACTTGTTTCAGTTAAAAACTTACAAAATTTCTGAAACGACTTAAGTTAGTTATCAGACTCAATTAGTGGGTGCTAGATGTGAAGGGGTAATACGTCACAAAGATGTAGAAAGATGTGGCTACATGGATATGTGTGTTTTTAAATCAGATATTTTAATAAACGCTTAAGTCATACCAAAGTAAGAATTGAAGAATTTTCATGATGACAGCATTGACCTGCACAATGACTTGTTTCAGCAGCGCCACTTTATCGCCTAGAGACGACATTGCACAGCCAAACACCACACTGAATACCAAGAGACCTAAGTCAGAAAGTTATCAAATATCAAGGAATAGCAGTCACCTAATTCTGAATACAAATTAAGATCACCTGTATATTAAGTAATTAGAACATTAACCAAATAATTATCTTACAGAATTATTTACTATATGTTACTAGGTTACTTTAGTTATAAAACAACTAATATTGAGAATTAAGTAAATAAAATTTTGGGATGAATGACAACTGAACATAATAGCCAGATAATGTCATTTTTCATTAGATGGTCAAAATTCAAACATTTTGCGATTGGTTAGTGTTTTTGCAGTTAACCGCAATGCTACAAAATGGACTGAGGACTGGCATGGCCAAGTGGCTAAGGCACTCTAATCCGAGGGATCGAGGGTTTGAATCCCCGTCACACCAAATATGTTCGTCCTTTCATCCATGGGGGCGTTATAAGCGACGATCAATTCCATTATTCGTATTTGTTTAATTAGTGAATTTTAAATATGTTAGTCACCAAATACATACAAAGAAATTAATGTCTCAAAGTTTATAAGTTACAAGATTGTCGTTTCTTTCTCAAAACTCATATTTAAGTTACATATTAAAGTTTTATTTAGCGATTTATTTCCCTTTATATAGATCATTGACTGAGTGCAACCCAGTGGTAATTTCGAATGTGGATGAAATGCTTAATGGTTTGTATCCCGTTACAGCCTAAAACAAATAAAAAAACACGCTCCGCATGGATGCATTTAAATAACGATCTTTGTTATTATTATTCTATCAAAGTAGCCCCCGGGGTGGCAGAGTAGGCGTTGACTAGTTGTCTTCCCTCTAGTGTATCGTTTTAAAGTCAGAGCCGATTACTGAAGGTAACTATTGAGTTGTTTTTGCGTGAAAATTCAAACAAACATGTCCTCCCACAAATGAAAACTGATTAGGAGAAATAAATCTCGTGAAGGCAATTTCTGAACTTGTTACGTATTATTAATATTTACATTTACTTGTAGCTTCGGTGACAACAAAATAAAAATAACATGTTCTACTTGTATGACAACACACAACATAAAAATGTGTTCGTTATAATCAGTAATCAAACTTCGTAGTGAAAAAATAACTCTGTATGTTATAGCAGTCTTACACAATTGTGTAAAAAATATTTAACGATAGATTTAGCTATTTCAATTTTATGATTTGGTTGAAAGCTACTTGGTGACGTAATTATTCTTAACATAAATCCTTTAATTGTAAACAAACGTAAAGACATCCCATAGAAAAGCTTTCAGCTGATGACATATGCTCCAAATATCAATTTTATGCCTTTTTTAGTTGGCGATACAGATAAAAATTTACTCTATCCTATCCTTGAAATAAGGAGGTTTTTCATATTAGTTATTAAAATCAATACAGAATCACTATATTTGAATGTGAATTTTCTTATAACGAAGCCACATTGGCTATTGGCTGAGTCCTCCAAGGGGAATCGAACCGCTGATTTTAGTTTTGTTGTACCAGCAAGGGACGGTATTGTTTGTAATTATATATAAAAGTTCCAGTTTTACCAGTTCAACTGTAGGTGCTGATAAGAAAATAAAGATAATTCAATAAATAGTGCATTCTCTAGGGATACCTTGCATTTATTGTTTTGAATTCCACAAAAAAACTCCATGAAGAATATTTGCGCTGAAAAGACCAGACTACAAGTGAAAGAATAGAGGGAAAGGAAGTGGTCACTATCCATCGGCAACTCTTGGGCTACTCTTTTACCAAAGAACAGTGAGATTGATGGTGACATTATAATATCCCCAGAGCTAAAACGGTAACTGTGTTTGGCAGAACAGGAATCCGAACCTTGGACCCTAACATTACAAATCAAGTGCCCTAATCAACTAGCCATAACACGCCTCGGGTACGTCTGGATAAGCAGACTAAAAATCAATCTAAAAACATACTCGACTATTATACACAGTTACAAAATTCTAACTCTTATATACTCACCAATCAACCGATAAATAACCATGGAATAAATGTTATAATCATAATACAGCGGAGGTAAAAGTATACTCTCAACCATAGTACTTTTGTTTTCTATACTGAATTTTATCAACTCACCCTCTGTAACGAATTATTTTACAGTATTTGGTTTACCTATGTAGTTAACTCCGTCTTGCAGTTTGACTACTTTTGTGCTTGTAGTAGCGTTCTGTTCCGTTATGTTGCTAAATTCAAAAAGGGGCTGTCTTTTAATCACGGTTACTTCCTGAAAAACAAGATGAGCCTAAGAAAAGGTGATAACATTATCATATTATGTGAAAATGATTACCTCGTAATGGAACCAATCTCGAGCGTCTTTCATTATGACAAATCCTTCGACTCCTAAAAATACTGTTAAGATTAAAGTTGAAAGTAGAAAATACAAGAGTTCAAAAAGATTATAGACATATGTATTCATCTGGAAGAAAACAGAAAACTGCGTAATAACAAATCACGAAACCAAATTTTCTTCTACCTACTAACTTTGTGATATTCTCATGTGAACCTGTATTCCTTTAATAGCGACTAGATATGATATGCTGAATAACAGAAGGTTTTTGTGAAGAATCTATACCAGAAAATTTTTTCTAGAATCGACAAGTTTAAATTGAAGATATTAAATGTAAAACACGATGAACCAATATTATTTTAACACTGAAAATAATCAGTAAGCAATTTGGGTGAGAGGAAATTACTAACTGATTTCATTTAAATTCCATTCAAAACTACAAGCGTACATAAATTTTAATGCTTATATTAAAAACGGGAATAGGAAACAGTGGAATTCCACATCCACAGCGAATCAAACCTCGCTAACTCTTTCGTAAACAAATAAAAGACGTGATTTATGTTGTTTAGTACAAATCAATGATTGCCGTCTAAATATACATAATACATATTATATAATTTATGCGTTACAACTTGTGCCTCGAAGAAACTAAACTCAACTTTGTTCAACAAGGTGGCTGAGACTAAACTGATTAAGCAATTAGTTTGAAAACGGAAGAATAACTTAAAATTACAAAAACGTGAAACACAAAATCAATAATAAAGTATCAAAAATCTATATAGATACTAATATAAAAAATAAAAAAAATTGCAAAAACGGAATTCAGCCTCATCTGAAGTTATACAACATAGACAAATTACTAGCTATTTTATTTCACAAATTCTGGAATAAAAGTGCTTTTAAAATTTTGAATTTAAGCTGGTAATATCTGTCAAAATACGTTTTGTTATCAAAGCAGTAAAAGAAATATTTCTCATTTAGATAGCTTAGCACCAAATTCATAAGGATCATTTTAGAAGTAATCCATTTACACGTTAAGGCCAAAAACAAAAAAAAACAATTGGTACTTTATAAAACCATTAGACTTTCTAAACACTTTTATTCTCTTATGGAAATATAATTATATTTTTACATTTTCCAATATTTACATATACACGCTTGTATTTATATAAACATATGATTGCAAAACATCATTTTAAGAAGAGATAGAGCAGAAATGTTTTCTCACATTCATAAAAGTGGCTCGCATCAGGTTGTTAGGAAAGGCATTTCTGAAAACAATGAGAAAAGAATATTTTTAACTGTCTAAAATTAAAATAAAATAAAAAGAACAATGGTAAATTGAAAATAATAAAAATTTCAGAAGATGAAACCGCTTTAAACAATTTTCATATGTAAACACAATGTGAAACAAACGTAAGACCTCCCTACGCAGTTCACGACAAATTATCGACTATTTGGTTTTGCAATAATGCACTAGATACAGGTTGTGTATATATATTACAGCTCATTGCTTAGAAAAGATATTCGTAATGCGAAATCTTTAAAAGTCGTACAACAAGTGAAAAACAATGAATACGTGTTGTTATGTGTGTTAAACAAAAGTAAACTAAGTATGGGCGATGAGTGCCTTCTGTTTAGCCTATCAGCTCAACATTTTGGACAGTTAAGGCAAATTAACGCCCAATGTTGCAAATGGTTATAATATACTAAATATCGTAAATGATCTATAAAAATAAAGAAGTCTTTGGAAATTGCATAATATGTGAATCAAAATGTATGGATTATTAAGGATATGATTAAGAATTTCTGGGTTTAGAAAAACTATTTACATACATTGGTTTTCATTTCCGACATGGAGCTAGAATGTTAAACGATACCTTTTTCTATATTTGGTAATTTGGAAAGACTCTTCTATTAATGTGGTAAAAAACTTATTCTGAACTACAGTTTACGACCTTTAGTTTTAAATTCGGAAAGAGTTTATCATATAAATCACGAGTGAAAATGGTTTTCAACACTGATATTATAAATGTTGCAAGTGGAATCCTAATATCAACGTGTTAAAATTCAAGAGATAATACAAATATCCCGATTAAAAGCGGAAGTTCATGGTGATATGGAAATTTTGTATTAATCTGCGTATATATTTTTCAGTGTAAGTTATTTAAGCTCATAAATCTAATTACTAGTCTTATTTTGAAAGTTCTCGTTTTGATGAGCAATATTTAGATCATGTACCTCAGAACGGTTAATATGGGTACAACAAAGAACAAAGTTTCGACCTTTCTGGATCATCTTCAGGTTAGCAAATTGGGTTTCACGCCATCGAAAGTTTGTGCATAGTTTGTGATATTTTTCCTGAAGTTTTTAGTGTGATGGAAGAGGTGTCTCCTCAAAGAATTTTTAACACCTTTTAAATTCTCACCTAACTAATATTACGACACTTAATTAATATTAAGTACAGCTACACTTATTTTTCTTCAATTATCAATTAGGCTTACTATTATGCTTACCGAAACAAGTCAATCACAGAATCCAAAATCTGATCGTCATTGTTGGATTGGTACTGCTCACCGCTATTATTTTCCAAAGAGGAACTTAGCCTTCCAGGATGGATAAGAAAACCCAGAATAATACCTAAAACTGCACAGAACAAAGCGATGCCAAAGAAGAAACTAATTGTGAGGCCAACCAATCTTCCATTGTCACCCTTACCAAGAGACGAAATACCTGAAAAGAATAATTTCAGTTGAACAGCCTGATTATACAGCCAAACTCCAAAAAGAAGTCCAAGAATTCCCTTGTGAAGCATAAGTTCACTTAATTAAACTTCTGCTGTAGATGTTTGAATAACAATTATTAAATAAAAAAGGTTTAGCAAACAATATAGATCAGTATTAACTAAAAGTAATCACACGATCAACAATAAACACCTCACACTACATACCGGGTTTTGTTTTTGTTTTTTTTAGAAATTTAACTATTTGTTTCGTGAATCTCATGTAATGAACGTATTGGCAATTGTATCACTAATATGAAACATATATAATTTATATTCGTACGTTTTAACACTGTATCATGAAATGAAACAACATTATGAAAATATTCACTAAAACTGCTTGTTTATTAAATATACTTCAATCATGACCAAACAATATAGTAAGTACATAACGTGTATATATGTATACATATATTTCGCCCCCCACTGGTTCAGCGGTATGTCTGCGGCTTTACACGCTAAAATCCGGGTTTCGATACCCGTGGTGGGCAGAGCACAGATAGCCCATTGCGTAGCTTTGTACTTAATTCAAAAAAACAACAAGAATATATATATTTAATGCTATATTTAAGCCCCTGTTTGCGAGTTTCATTCATGATTAATAGTTTTCAGCACAATCCAGTTAAAAGACTTTTTTCACTATTTTTAGGAGAAACAAGAGGAAAGATTGTGTTATTAGAAATATCAACTAAAACTATGTTACGGCAACATTGAAAGCCAGTGTAAAAATTGCATAATTGTTTTATTAACAGTTAACCATGAAAATTCAATACCCCCAAAAGAGGCACAATTAAAACATTTACTCATTGGTGTTAATGAAAATAGTAGATCCATTGTATTTTCCAGTAATACTTTCCAAGTCGGTTTTAAAGGAAGCCTTGCATTTATCTTTTCTTAATGTTGAAATCAAGCTCTTGCTTTGTTTGTTTGTTTTGGAATTTCGCACAAAGCTACTCGAGGGTTATCTGTGGTAGCCGTCCCTAATTTAGCAGTGTAAGACTAGAGGGAAGGAAGCTAGTCATCACCACCCACCGCCAACTCTTGGGTTACTCTTTTACCAACGACAAGTGGGATTGACCGTCACATTATACACCCCCACGGCTGGAAGGGCGAGCATGTTTAGCGCTACGCGGGCGCGAACTCACGACCCTCGGATTACGAGCGCACGCCTTACGAGAATAACTAATCAGCAGCTGTTAATTTGATCTGTCAGAGGAGAATTAAACTAAGAATGACTGAATTGCCTTTTAGTAACTGTTAATAAAACAATTATGCTATTTTTACACTGGCTTTCAGTGTTGCCACTTTGTTATTTAAAATTAATCAAATAATTGCAAAAACAGGTTTCTTTTAGAAGTTAACGATCCTTTTAGTTATATAAAGAAAACGAAAACTACTACCATTTACGTTTGAACGTTTTTAAAAAGGGACCCAAATTTTAACTGTTTTATATTCAAATTGCCATCGTATCAAAGTGCCTTTCGTCAAGGTTTAGATGCAGCGTACATCGTTTGATAATATGGAAAACAAAGACCACCCACTTCGTTCGTGATCGTACAGATAAATGACTGTGATAACAGTTGGTTCTCCAGCTGGTCTCATCCAGTATCATATCAATAGTGGAACTGTGCTTGATACCGCAGAAAGTAAGGAATGCAATCATCCATTGCTTGACTGTCGTGTTGCTGTCTAAATATATATAATACATATTATACAATTTATGCGTTACAGCTTGTGCCTCCAATAAACTAAACTCAATTTTGTTCAAAGAGGCTAAGACTAAACTAATTAAGCAACTAGTTTGAAGACGGAAGAATTTTAAAAACGTGAAACACAAAATCAATAAAAAAAGTACCAAAAAGCTGTATAGATACTAATATAAAGAAATGAAACATTGCACAAAAAGAAATTCAGCGCTATCTAAAGTTGTACAATACAGAATAATTACCAGCTATTTTACTTCACAAATTCTGGAATAAAAGTGCTTTTAGAATTCAGGATTTCGGCTGGTAATATCTGTCAAAATACGCGTTTGTTATCGAAGCAATAAAGGAAATATTTCTTATTTAGATAATTTAGCAACAAATTTATAAGTGTCATTTAAGAATTAATCTATCTTCACGTCAAGGTAAAACACACACACAAAAATAATTGGTACTTCATTAAACCATTAGACTTTCTAAAAACTTTTTATCCTTTACGGAAATATAATTATGTTTTTAGATTTTCCTATATTTACATATACACGCTTTTATTTGTATAAACATGTAATTGCAAAACTGTTTTTAAGAAGAAATTGAGCAAAAATATATTCTCACATTCATGAAAGTAGCTCGCATTAGGTTGTTAGGAAAGGCATTTCTGAAAACAATGAGAAAAGAATATTTTTAAATGTCCAAAAATAAAATACTTATACCGAATTGCACAATGTCACAACGCCCTTCCCATATGTGGCGATAAAAACAGAATATCACACTGAAGAAAGTGAATAAATCTTTGTATTCATTTTAATTTATTCTTTCTGGATTATATAGCCATCATCCCATTTGGAAAGAATAAGTCATTCAGTTCACATAACGGTGGGCGATGATCATTAATGGGTTTTTATTTAAACCTTACCTCTATTCACAGCAATACTTAGGATTACACGTTGTGGTGCGTAGAACATTGAAAAATAAACCAAAAGCTTGAGAAATTTTATCTCTGAAAGGTCTAATTGCCCTCTGATTTAAGCTGCAAAAAAATAACAAGAATGGCTAACCAGCAGCTGTTAATTTGATCTGTCAGAGGAGAATTAAACTAAGAATGACTGAATTGCCTTTTAGTAACTGTTAATAAAACAATTATGCTATTTGTACACTGGCTTTCAGTGTAGCCACCTTATTATTTAAAATTAATCAAATAATTACAAAAACAGATTTCTTTTAGAATTTAACGATCATTTTAGTTATATGACGAAAACGAAAACTACTACCATTTACGTTTGAATGTTTTTAAAAAAAGGGACTCAAATTTTAACCGTGTTACATTAAAATTGGTATTGTATCGAAGTGCCTTTCGTTAAGAGTTAGACGTAGCGTACATCATTTGATAGTATGGAAAGCAAAGACCGTCACTTCGTCCGTAATCATACAAAGAAATTACTGGTTCTTCAGCGGATCTCATCCAGTATCATATCAATAGTGGAACTGTGCTTGAAACCGCAGAAAGTAAGGAACACAATCATCCATTGCTCGACTGTCGTGCTATTAAAACATTGATCAGCTCCACCCATATTGATTGATAGGTTGACATCATTGACCCTTTCAATGGGTGTAACTGCCGAATACTTTTATTACCAGCAAATTCTCATCTGAGCCTTTATCTGATTCATAAAAGACTGCCAGATAAGAATCTTTATCCTCTTCCTCATCTTTGAACAGGTGTTTATGTCTCATAACGATATCCTCATTCACGTCTGACACATAAGTCTTATCTTTGGACTTTTGATCAAGTCACGGCTCCAAAAACTTGTCTTTTATAACAATAAAATGTATATTACAAGTATTCAGATTCATTGTCTGAGATGTTAATAAAAGATCTCACCCGACCTTAGCATGGCAAGGATTGAGTAAAATTTGCTTTTTACTACTATCAGTGTTTATATGCTCCCACCAGTACAGCCGTATGTCTAGAGATTTGCAACGTAAAAATCGGCAGTTCGATTCCCTTTAGTGAATACTGCAGATAGCCCGATGCAGCTTTTCCTCAAAATGAAACACACACAATGTTTTGATAAATGTTTAATACTTCAGTTCAAAATGTTTTCTACATTTAAGAACAGCAGCCACTGACTGAAAAGACTAAAGCATCCATGGCCCGGCATTGCCAAGCATGTTAAGGCGTGCGACTCATAATCTTAGGGTCGCTGGTCCGCATCCTGGTCGCGCCAAATATGCTCGCCCTTTTAGCCGTGGGGACGTTATAATGTGACGGTGAATCCCACTATTAGTTGGTAAAAGAGTAGCCCAAGAGTTGACGATGGGTGGTGATGACTAGCTGCCTTCCCTCTAGTCTTATACTGCTAAATTAGGGACGGCTAGCACAGATAGCCCTCGAGTAGCTTTGTGCAAAATTTCAAAACAAACAAAGAAACTAAATCATCTCTCAAATATATCCACTCACAAGTACATAGATTCTTAAGAATTTATCTTTTAACTGACAAACAAATGATATAACAGTGACCAATCAGCGTTTTATTGGGTCAAACACTGAACAGATTATTATATCTCTAAAATAGTGATAGATTTTACCCAAACTTTTCATAGACTTTTTGGAGATTTTACCTAATTTATCAAAACACTGTACTCGGTGTTTTTATACATGTTATCAGATTTTAAGCAGAATTTATCTTATAATTTTAAAACAGTTCTACATTGTTGTTTCCAACTTATTCCTATTATTTGCTTTTACTAAGTTTCACAAATTGATGAAATTACTCAAAGAGATGTGAGTTAGTCTATAAAGCACTTTTGAAGATATATGCATTCCTCTGTGGTAAACAAGGTCAGGGTATTATGTTGCTATATTTTTTTTAAGAACGTTTTTCCAGTAACTATGGAGTAAACTTCCTTTATTTGTATTGGTGAGTGGATTCAATCACCAATTTAGTTTACTGTGTAAACTCACCTGAAAACAAAGAGTAGATTTGTTTAGTGTAATTAGCATTTATTTCCTTTATATATTTGAATTGGTTCTATAGATTTATATTAACCTAGAGACACGTTCTCTATTAAGGTTATGCTGGTTGAAGTTACATACAAAGACTTTTGGTTGAATAAAGACTTGACGAGTCACACTGTTCCTTTTTTTTTACTCGAACACGATCACTTACCCTGTTGTATTATTACCTTAAGTTGTTCAGAAAAGAGCGTTGTTGGTTGTACTGTAAACTGTGGTGTCTTTATAGACTTGAACTACTCTGCTTTGTCAGAAATCTTCAGATGACACATAAACATATTTGAAAAACTTTTTTTTTTTATATTTGATGTCCCATGGTCGGTTTTAGGTCCTCAGAAATTTAACGCATTAACATTCATATTCAATCATATATAACCTTTTTATTTAAAATATTAAAATGGTTTTGTTCACACTGGCCTGAGATATATGTCAGTAAATGCATAAAATTAAGAAGCACTAAATTACTTTTTAGGGAAAAATGATGAAATAACACGTGAGAGAAAAATAATTCTCGTAACCAAGTAGACACTTTTTATACATTGGGATGAGTGCAAATGAAAAATCATTTTATTCATTACTACGCTGGAGTATTTGTGTTCTATCCATGATGTAGAAATTTGTTGGAAATTGGTCAACATTTACGCATGTTGTTTTTGTTGTTTAGTAGTGAGTGAGGGTATAAGACTTACCTACGGTCACGTTACACACTATCAATGGTACAATGAGCAGGATAAAACTTCGGATGACAAGTTTTCCAGGAAACCCAATCAATTGAATTGTTCTCGAATCAGGTTCGAAACGGCGTGACGTCAGACCAATTAAAAAGCCTGTTAATGTCGCGGTAATGATAAGGATGGATATTTTATGTCGGCGCCAAAACGTTCTCAGCTGGAACTGTTGAAAAAATCGAGTTTTGAACAGAAAAATACAGCTCTACAAAGTATAGCTTTGGTTATCATTGGAATTCACAAAAATGATTTACATATTACACTCTTCAATTGTGGTACTGGAGAGAAAGAGATTTAAAATGCATGATTAATTGAGCCTCACTTCATGTTTGTACATGTAATATATTATTTTTGTCTGTCCAATACTACACAAGAGCTGTCTGCACACGTCGTCTCTAATTATTAACTTACAGGTCGAGGAAGAACAGCTAAACTACAGCACCCACCGCCAATTTTGAAGCTATTCTTGTTTGATCAGATAGTGAGATTTGACCATCACGCTAATGACGCACTGTATTTCCAAAATTTGAAGTGAAATCTTGCGTATGCAACTCACAGAACATGAATACTCAATTAACAGTCCGACAAGACAACAACGAAGCCACGACAGATCTACATAGGACATGTAATTAATTAGGAAACTTAAAAGTGAAAGGAGCGGAATAATTATTGCAAAAATATTTTTCAGATATTGACTGTGGGAAGGCGGTAAGAGATATTGAAAAGTATAATTCAAAACTATCCAATACTTACTGTATATTCACATGTAAAGCTTAACGTTGTCTTTTTCCCCTCAGGTATAAGAAACAGATATATATAGAGAACCAAAACTGAACTAAGCTTTAAATGATGATCTAGCTTTTAACGTAAAGAAACACAACTGTTAAAAGTAAAAATAAAAAATGTGTTTCTCTTGGATTTTTACAATGATTCAACTTTAAAACATAAAAACGTCACAACAGCACTAGTTACTGAATCAATAAAAAATAAAGTGTTTCTCAGTATTTCAACAGTGTTTGAACAAACAGTAAGAGGAAATATATGGAAACAGGCTAAGGTCTATGTTTAGATATATCGTTAAACATAAATAGACGTTTAAAGTCTTGAAAAGGCAGATAAAATATCAGGAATAGAAATAAGCACCAATTTGTGTTTTGTACTTGGTGTAAAGATATTTTCAAGGATTGTTAAAGTTACAGGATTCTTCAAGTAGCTTTAAAAAACACCAGTTTCTTCAATGTTCATTTTTAAGCACATTGCTGAACAACGATCCTAACGCAAGAATCGAACCCTAAATTTTGGAATTTTTAAGCCTTCAAGCCCTTATTATTATACCATCTGGCGAAATAAGTGTGGTGCATTAAATTAGAACAACATATTTACCCTGTTTCAAATCAAGCTAAACATGAATATACATCAGTTCCAGATCACGTTGTTATCAGTTCAACACATCTTAAAAACAAACAAATATAACGTGATGAAAACGTCAGTGTACCGGTATGTATACGTAAGGTTCCTTGTTATTACCTAAAAAAAAATATCCAAAAGCTTTGGTGTCTTGGGAATGTTACAAGAATAACCGTTAAATTACAACGTTCAATCAGAGTAGTTTCTGAATTGGCGGTGGGTGACGTTGATTAAATTTCTTCCGTCTGGTCTATTATTTCAAAATTGGAGACGTGTAGCACAGACAGTCTTCTTGTAGCTTTGAGCAAAATTCACCAAAACAACAACAACATTTATCATAATCCGAAAACTCACCCACCAAGAAAAGAAAAACTGTTAAATGTTCCTCCTAAACTTTCTACTGTCAATGGAGAATTATTAAAAACGTATTTTCTAGTTAACAATTAACATTGTCAACATTGTAACACTTACATTTTAAGAATTAAACAAGAAATAATTGAATTATTGCGAAAGATAGAGAAACAGCAAGAAGACTTGCTATTTGGACGATCAAAACTGTTCTTGGTGGTTCTTTTTTTATTGTTGAAGTTTCAAATGTCGCTTTGTTTCTTTTCTATTGAAAAACACTTAATGTCTTCTCCCATGTTTTTACAATTCTATCACTTCCTATTCATTCAAGTTTTGCCGAATTCGTTTTGTTTGTTTACATGAGAAGCAATTAAAATTTATTCGGGTTTAAAATAACATTTAATTTTTCATAGACTAACCTTAAATCCTCGTCGTTGAGGCAGGTTAAGAAACAGTTAAACTTTCTTCGGGTCTGAAATAACATTTAATTCTTCATAGACTAACCTTAAATCCTTGACGTTGAGGCAGGTTGGGAGGTATCTTCTCTTCCTGAAATACCATCGTATAGCTAACAAATGCTTGCTGTTTATTCACGTGAAACAA
Source organism: Carcinoscorpius rotundicauda (assembly GCA_011833715.1). NCBI lineage: Eukaryota > Metazoa > Arthropoda > Merostomata > Xiphosura > Limulidae > Carcinoscorpius > Carcinoscorpius rotundicauda. The sequence continues at coordinate 162,801,323 of CM022391.1, read as the reverse complement.
TTTTTTTTCACCCTCGTAATTCAGTTCGGCAGAACGAAATGCAACCAGTTCTTCTCAAAACAGCCAGGTTCTACATGTACACAATTTTTATTTATATATTCTTGGTTTGAAATTCATGACGTGATGTATAATACATTCTTTTGCTGACGTTTCTACTCAGTTGTATTCTATCGTTATAACAACTTGTTTTTGAAATATATTTCGAAGTATTTAACAAAAAGACTATTTTCTTAATTACACCTACTTCACGTTCGGGGTCAGCGTTTACTGCCTGCGTACTAAATAGAATGTTGGGGCTTTTATCTTACAGGGTAAAGTAGAGGCTAAACTCTATATCCCGAAGCCAGTTCAGGATTTAGCAGACCTTGGATAGTACGTAATTTCGTCACTAGACGGCAGAGTGTAACCCACAGCGAAATAAAAAAAATACTCCCAAACACTTGTAAAATAACGACTCGTGCGTAAGGATATTTCAATTAAATTTAGCAGAGTGGTGTATTGGAATAAGTAATTTAGTGGCCACTTTATTCTTACTTGAAACTGATATAATAAGATTGTTTTCTTTTTCGTTTGTTTGTTTTAGCATAAAACAAAACAAAAACTCTTTTTTGTTTTATCGCCTCAAATGGCACAGCGGTGTGTATGCGTGCTTACAAAACTAAAATCTAGTTGTCGATAATCGTGACGAGCAAAGCACAGATAGCCTATTGTGTAGCTTTGTACTTAATTATAAACAAACATACTGTATTTTACACACTACAGAGAGTCAAATTCCAAAATTTAACTTCACAAGTCTATAAACCTGCCGCTGATCCACGAGTGGACTGATAAATTTTCTGGTGTTAACTCTAAAAGGAACAACAAGAAACACATATTAATACAAGAAATAAACGATTTTATAACACTGAAATGTGTTTTTATTTAAGTAGACAGTCAACGTTTCGCTTTGTAATTTATATACAAGCATTCAATAAATCGCTATAAAATTTGAAATGGTTTAAATAATAAATTGTGTTCGAATTCATAACATACATTTGTACAGCGTGCTTTAATATATTTAATAGTAAAGCTGATTGTTGAAAAATTAACTGCAATCTGTAGTAAACGAGCATTCTATCATCGATTCGAAATTCGATAGTTATACATCAGACCAAGCTAGGTTTCAATAATAAAACAACACATGTTAAGTTATTATCAGTTAATTTATTTAAAAAGAAAATTTTTGAATTTTTTACAAAGCCTCGTTTGCGTCATCGCAAGAGGTCGGCTGCACCTTAGTGGTTAATGAACTGGTGTGTGGTTTTGGGGTCCGCGTCTCGTTTTACCTCCAATATATTTTTTAATGTGCTCCATCTTAGTTGGGGACCAAGGGTAGATTCTAAGCGTTAAAATAAAATTCTACTATTTTTTTAATTTTTATTTCTTTGGCCTAATATAGTGTCAATTTGTCTATATCTCTCTGGTTTTTCACTTCAAAATTAGGAACGACAAACGTAGCTTTGCGCGAAATTTAACCGAACAAACCAGACATTTTATGCAAATAAATTTGCGTCGCTAAATGTCTTTATTCCATTGTCTGCCTGAATATTGCGTTTACGTGTCGTTAATATATATTTTTGGTGTTGGTAATTAATGTATAACTCGTTGCACATAGCTGTTCAGCGATCAGTTATCTAGCTGACACAAATATCTTAGATAATGAGTACAACCTCTTCAGAGCAGCTGAACATAAAATTAGATTTTCAAACAAAGAGACAACTTAAGTATATAAAATAGCCATAGGAAAGGGGCTTCTGGTTCTTCGTTTGTGATTTCAACCATCTGTTATTTTTTTGAATTATAAATGCCGCGTTTAGTAATAAATTCACAACCAAATATGATCACGATATTTTCAAATGATATGTTTATTGGTTGATGATTACTTGTTTTTGTTTGTTATTAATTGTTTTCAGAGTTTGTAATGATTTCAGAAAAAAAAATGAACGTAGGCAGTGAGCCTCGTTAATCGAAAGTTAAATAAAGTTATAGATATTGTTTTGAATTAAACATAAAGCTGTACAATGGGCTATCTGTGCTCTGCTCACCACGGGTATCGAAACCAAGTTTTCAGCGTTGTAACTCCGCAGACATTTCACTGAGCCACTGGCGGGCAAGATAGGAATATAATACTGGTTGTACAATGCAACTTTATTATCATTTATTCAGAACGTAATATCAACTGCTCAGATGCGCAGTGTTGGAAGAAATATCTTTCATTGGTATATATAGAAAGTTATTAATATCACCTTTTGTAAGCTTATTTGGTTGTTAAAGATTTATATTTCATATACGCATTATATTTTCTTAAGTTACGCGTGAGCAAACTTGACTCCAATCCAGGAGTATCAGACAATAATACATATGAAACAGCGGATGATAAAAAGTAAGTGTGAAACAAGTACATCTTTTTGTTGTTGTTTACGATATATTTGTATTTTTCAAGTTTATGATAGCGATACTTTCAAAAGAGTACATGACGTTTTTTTTGCATCATATCATTCAAAACTTATTGTTGATAATATGATTAGCTCACCCAATCATTTTTTTAGCTTTTGATAAGTAGTGTTACCTAGTGACACAAATATAAAACGAATATCAAAAATATAAACGTTGCAACAAATTCATTTGATGCCAATCAAAGTTCAATCATGAACAGGAGAATAACGCATCAACAACGAATGTTTAACACGTGTGTGTACGGTAACAAGCATCTAATTGCCGAACGTTTAGGAATTCACGTATTCCATTTTTAGCGAGCTATATTGAACAAGGTAAATCCCTTATACTTTATTCAAGTCCTAATACGTAAGTTCCTTTCTCACAAACTTGAGCTTTTAAAGAAACCATATACTGTTGGTAAACACCCATTAAGACTTTTTAGGTAAGCAAAGTTTCATACTGAAATCACAATGTTAAGAATAATTAAAACGTTTGCACAACGTCAACTACAAATGATATTTCAATTACCTTTCAAAATATAAAATCTTTTCCGATTACCTACTTTTACATGTTCCATATCTGTGAGTCTACAAACATATGCCAGTATCGAACAGAACAGGTAAAAACTACCAAATCAACCAGACTCTGTGTAACCTGTTACAAATATGTAACAGCGGCAGATAATATGGTGTAATGAAGAAAAATATGCATATGTTGAAACACGTCTTAATTATTCTCTTTCAGTTATTACATATGTTATAAAAGATACCGACTAAATATAGTGTATAAATTAAGTGTTCTATGATTTAGTAAGGCTAATAAATCTTTCGTCCTTCTACTGGGCATAATATTCTCATTTCTAAAATCATCAATCCAAACGCCTGTACTCATACACATAAAAATGTTCTTTATGCTCTCACATATTATAAAACACATTTGTGTTTTTAGATTCACTACATACTTTCATTCGAATTTCGAGTCACCTCTCTCTTTATGTCTTTATTATTATTATTCGAAATATACAGACGGGAAACTAAACCAAAGAGCACATCAAAGATGCAGTGTAGTGAAGTATATTTTGAATGACGCGAAAATACCAGTTAAATGTTAATTTAATCAAACTCCTGGTGATTCGAAGGAAGAAGCGCATGTCCATTAGAAACATGTATATGACATGCACTTTAGAGATCACACCTTCAGCAACGCAAAACACTGTGCTGTTTCCTTAAACTCAAAGTGATATTATTCATAAACAACGGCTATGTGAAATAGCACTTCGTTCAAGGCAAAACGAGGGGATAGAAAAACCCGAACAGATAGAGAAAGAAGAACGATATCCTATTTAGTATTTATGAAAAATCCGTTGATTACTATTTGTTAGTTCTCAATGATCGAGTCGTACAAGCTACGGTCAGTCTGGTCCAATCGGATTGAGCTGATCAACCTAACATAGATTTCACTGAATTTTTCGCGAATTCGATTTTCGGTCGCACCAAACATGCTCGTCCTTTCAGCCGTGGGTGTGTTGGTCAGTCCCACTATTCGTTGGTAAAAGAGTAGCCCATGAGAAGGCGTTGGGTGGTGATGACTAGCTGCCTTCCCCTTTGTTTTACACTGCTAAATTATGGACGGCTAGCCCTCGAGTAGCTTTCTGCGAAATTAAAAAACAAACAAACAAACAAAGCACTTAATTTTATGTATTTTATGTCTAACTAAAGGATGACAAAATTATTTTCTGAGTATTTCTCAAGTTTGGTAAATTAAGAATGGGAAACTTAAAAATGCTGTTTTAAAGTCAAAAATCTTAATGTTAAAAATTTATATTTCACACTTTCACATGTTGTTACTTTTTTAAGTCAACCTAATTCATTTAAAAGTTACACCAGAGAATTACAAATTGAGCCGAATTATAATGAAAAAGCCATTGAAAGTAAGAAAAAAACGAACGATGACTTTATGAGGATTACATGATTAGAAACATAGAAACTGTTTTAACCTACCAGGAAGGTAGGGATAACATGATTGGAAACAAAATAAACTGTGTTTTATCCACTGAGTAGGCGGTAGTTGGCATAATAAAGAAGTTACGTTACGACAGCGCAACTCTTTGCTGTGCTTTGATGAGCTCATTCGATCTAATGGATTGGTAATAAAAACGAAAACGGAAAGGGTAATTTGTTAAATGTTGTACGCCATACAACAAGTCCATGAAGTAGAAGTGGGTTTGTTTGGAATTTCGCGCAAAGCTACACGAGAGCTATCTGCACTAGCCATCCCTTATTTCGTAGTCTAGACTGAATTGAAAACAGCTGGTCATCACGACCAACTGCTAACTCTTGGGCCATTCTTTTACCAACGAACAGTGAGATTCACTCTAATTATAATGCCTCCCACTGCTAAAAGGGTGAGTGTGTTTGGTGGGACGAGGATTCGGACCCATGGCATATAGACTGCGAGTGAAGCTCCCTAACCACCTGGCCATGCCAGTGATAGACTAGAGACAGATAAGAGCTAATCGTCTTCACCCATCATTACCTCTTAGGCTACTCTGAGAGAAAAGCTAAGCTAACTGTCATATAACGCTGAAAAGGTGAAAATGATCAATTATGGGATTCAGTACCGCCACCTGGCTGTGTCTAGCGCTGGAAAGTGATAAAGTACACCTACATAATGCGTTCATTTATTCTTTTACCTGTTAATATATACAAATGGAAGCATTTGAAGAAGGATGAAAAGATGTAAATTTTCATTCCGTTTTCATAATAAGTTTTGAAGGAAAACAGTTGAAATATATTTCGTTTCAATACATGCTACAAATAAGTATCATACAATATATAACACTTTCCTTTCGAGTTTATACATGTGACGAACTAAGAGTTAGGTCTAAGATAAAACTGGTTCTTGTCAAATTAATTTTAAACAGAAATGATTAATTAAAGGGTGCCTGTTATATTATTGTTAATCAGTATTATTACTGGCTCAAAACGAAGAAAGGATACGCTTAGCTTTTCAAGACGATGGGATTACTCTGTCAAAATAACACTGATTAAGATAATTTACGTCATCATGAAACCTGTCTCTTTACTGACATATTTTGTCATATCACTCCTATTTTTAGGCGATATTAATGTGCGAAAATTTAGGGCTTGTAGGGTAAATGGCCAAATAAGGTGCTATAACGAAATGTCATGTTTGTTTCTTGTTCTTGTTCTTACTTATATGTTGATTTTACAACCAAATCCCCACAAAGGGCTCTCCACTAAGTTCTATTGTGAGTATCGAGCCCTGGAATTTTATTATCATAAGTCAAGAAGCTTAATCACTAAACTACTTTACATCAAAAGCATAAATGGTTCCTTAGTATTCGATTTCTTCAACTACAGTTGGTGACTTTTTTAAAGATAGGCTATAGCATTCTGGTTATAGTCATGAGGACGAACACTAAACTACATGAAAAACTTTGGCTTAGCTTCTTTGTAGTCACTTATTTATCCCTTGTATCATCTTTCATTTGGCTTATTGTTTTTGAACTTCAATGTTTGTACTTCTCAGCTAAATCCTTAAACACCTTAAGGTTTTGCAAATCAGTGACTTATGAAAGGCTAGTAAAACACATTATCATCCTTATACGAATGATTTCTCTTTTCATGACTTCTCACAGGATTGACTTATAAGAAGAAAATGGATACAGTGACAGGTGGAACACAAAATTGTAGAAAAGAGTTTAGCCCTTATACCTACAAAAAAAATTTTACAGCTGATGAACATATGTTGCATACTTTTTTAGCTGTTGCATTTGGTGTTTTTATCTCAACTATAGCATTCATTTAGCATGTTTATATAGCTGTATAGCTGGAATTTTCTTCCTCTTTCAAGTATTTCAGATCATATGTTGCATATGCAATACAAAAAAAAACTATTTTTTTTCTGTAGAAGCGACACAAATCACAGAGTATTTTTATGGCATATCTATTTAACTACTGTACATTAAAATAGCTGAAAAACAAAACGTATATTCCTGGTATTCCATAACAACACATTCTATTTAATTTCAAGGAAGCAACACCTCTGGTTCTTTCTGTACACGTATAATTGAAACAAACGCTGGAAAACCGTCTTTCTCGTACACGAGATGGCGTATGGAAATCATACAAACAGAAGTTTGTTTTTTGAATTTCGCACAAAGCTACTCGAAGGCTATCTCTGCTAGCCGTTCCTAATTTAGCAGTGTAAGACTAAAGGGAAGGCAGCTAGTTAGTCATCACCACCCACCGCCAACTCTTGGGCTTCTCTTTTACCAACGAATAGTGGGATTGACCTTCAAATTATACACCCCACGGCTGGGAGGAAAAGCATGTTTAGCGCGACGCGGGCGCGAACTCACGACCCTCAGATTACGAGCGCACGCCTTAACACTCTCGGCCATGCCAGGCCAACAAAGAGAATAGATGTGCTCTGAACATGAAAGCCGTACAGTGGAAATCTCTCAAACAGGAAAACTATAGCATTGCTGTTACCAATATTTATAATAATCAGATAGAAAACAAACGAACTTGGAGACAGCAAGTGTAACAATTATGTGATTAGGGCGTGGAGACATCAACAGCAATAATGATGTGATAAACAGCAAAAACTGTTTTTATACAAAATACTTAATGTCTGTAGATCTACTTTTTAAAATATCTACAGTTTGTTCGCTCGTGTACTTTTTTATTTTAACAGAGGTTCAAATGTATTTCAATAATAAATCGTTTCTTTTTCATTCCTTACTAGGCTTTCGTCTTCTTCAGTCTCTTTGAAACATTTCTAAAACCTAAAAACTTATTCTGTCATTGAAAAATATGCAGTCTTAGGATTAAATATTTCTGAAAAATTAATCATATCGAATATTATTTCCTTCACTAGTACAGCGGTATGTCTCCGGATTTACAACGCTAAAATCAGGTGTTCGATTCTTCTCGGTGGGCTGAGTAGATAGCCCTTTGGGGCTTTGCTATAAGAAAAACACAAACGAATATTACTGCACTACTGCCACCACACAGAGACATTTGTAATTTGAATGATGAATGTAAATATGTTGCCAGATTTGTCAACATACACACAGGTCTAACACAACATGCCAATTGTGGTATGGTATTTAGATACTACGATATCCCCTAAACAGTTAAAGTTTCTGCAAGAACTGCGTGGACTGTTAAGAGAAAATTAAATCGAAAAAAGACGATAAAAAGAAAACAAACAAACGCAAATGAAACCAATTTTTTATTCACAATAGCTCACAAATATCCCACATTTATAATCGTACAAAGCCTTAGTGTGGTATTCCATAAGTCATAAGATTATGTACTTCAACCAGTAATTCATATATAATTCTAAGCTAGAGACAAGACAAACAAAAGTGGGATTATCTTACTTCGTGTGTATAAAACAAAACGTGTGTAACTCCGTTTGACTCAACATAGCAAGGTGATTAATACATTTTACTCATAATCTGAGGAAAGCTGGTTCGAATCCTAGTTACATCATATATGCTCACACTTTCAGCCGTGAGGGCGTTGTAATGTGATGGTTTGTAAAAGAAAAGTCCAAGAGTTGGCGGCGGGTGGTGATGACGAGCTGCCTTCCTTCTAGTTTTACACTGCTAAATTAGGTTCGGCAAGCGCGATATTTCTTGTGTAACTTTTTGCAAAATTCAAAACAAACAACCAAATAATGGGAATATTTTATGTGACAACGCGAAATGAATATTAAACACTTCAAAAGACAGACAGTTATCTTTGGAGCTTTTATTCAAATTGAAACGCCAGAGAAAACCACTGTAATTGACATATCTTTGTCTTTGTCAGCTTCTAGTGTTACGAGTGTTTCAGATTCTGTACTTTATCAAAACAGTTCTCGGTTGTTTTATAGAAATTTATTTTAAATATTTAATTTTGAATTTATGAACAAAGATATTTTTATTTGGTTGATTTTCTACATTTCCAGTTTTGATGAAACCAGCATCAATCTGATTCTGAGTTTAAATTTTAAAATTTAAATTAATGAATTTATTATTGTTCACCCAAATATGCACGATGTGCGAAGCATACTGGGTATTTCTTTTTAATTTAATTCAAACGTAGGAAGTTTGATTTTTGAGAGCTGATTGAGGTACGGGACCATCTTGCTCGTATTCTGGTTATCTGTTGCATTTAGGTATTCTCTTTCTGTGTCACTTGACTATTTCTTCACTAGCCATAGCGATTTCAACTGTATGGTGGGTTTTTGTGGAACCTGAAATATTGCCCTTCCTTTTTTTATTTTTGTTGAATGACCAGGAGAGATGGCGCTGTTGTTTTCTGTACACTATTATTCGCTCATGATGAAAGGAATCAAGATCTGAATATGGTGATCTGTCCGTGAATTAAAACAGTTCTTTGATCAGGAAGACATACGTGCTTTGTAAAGCTAAGCTTAGCAGTACGAATTAATTACTTATAGAAATAAATATCGGTGGACAGTAATGAAAGTGCCACATTTTTACCTTGTCGGTCCGTTCATTCTCAGGTATACAGACGAAAAGCAATCATTCTGTCAGTTCGACAAAATCATTAGATAACACTGTATTCTACAACAAACCATAATAGTTTCAGACCCCACGCGTATTTAACGAGGAGGAACCAGTCAATGAACCAGAAAAAATTATGGCTCGATAAAACGAAGAAGGAATATCAACTAACCAAGGTTATGCCAAAAAATGCTTACGAATAAAATATTAAAATGAACTCTGTTTTTGTTGTTTTCTTTTAACATTTCTTTATGGCGTACAGGGTAAACTTTTTTTTATTTTGTTCACAAAGTTTCACAGGATTTACTTGGTATCAGGAGGTGAAATACAAAAAAAAAATTTAAAGAAGCATTTCATTTACTATGAGAACTTGTAATGTGTGCTGCGCAATAAAAAAATTTTTTTTCGAAAAGCACTTTTTGCGTTCACCATAATGTGTAAAAACACAGAAACGAGGCTTACCGAAGCACTAGCTAAGAGTACACGATACTCCTAGTTATTGTTCTCTTAATTTCGTATGGTAAAGAAAACATAAAACACTACAGTAAAAAGTCATTGAGAGAAGCCATAAGTTGGTACACATCAGAAGCATGTAGCTAACACTTTAACTTTTAAATTTATGACAACATCTTAAAGTTGAAAAACATGATTATAAACAAACCTTGATGTTTCTTTATTTTCTGTTAATCATTTAACGTCAAAAATATAAATACAGCACTCATTTATCTGCCAAAACATTAAATACGTGTGATTTGTATTAGTTTTTATTACGATAAACCTTTAAAAAAATTTGCGCATATCATTGGGGGAAGGATATAGACTTCAAATTGACAATTGTCCCAAAACCTGGACTTCACTTAGAGAGCATTAAACCCTAAATAAATTTCTTAGCTGATTTTGTTTTTTTTGTTTTGGAATTTCGCACAAAGCTACTCGAGGGCTATCTGTGCTAGCCGTCCCTAATTTAGCAGTGTAAGACTAGAGTGAAGGCAGCTAGTCATCACCACCCACCGCCAACTCGTGGGCAACTCTTTTACCAACGAAAAGTGGGATTGACCGTAACATTATACACCCCCACGGCTGGGAGAGCGAGCATGTTTAGCGCGACGCGGGCGCGAACCCGCGACCCTCGGATTGCGAGCGCACGCCTTTACGCGCTCGGCCATGGCATGTTAATGAATACCTGTGTTTGACTTTTGTTACGAGTTTCCTCTTGCTTCATTTAATTTGATTTAAATATAACCACCTCAAATGTTTGTGGGATCTTCTGTACTTACAAAAACATTCATAGGTTCTAATATTTATTTTATTACGAAAACCAACTAATTTGAAGAAGGGCCTGCTTCTTAGCTGAACTATAGGACATGTTATAAGAGATAATAGCATATCACACTAAGAAAATTACGTTTAAAATTTATTATTAAGTCCAACACTATCTGTGCTCTGACCATCACGAGTATCAAAACCCACTCTTGGGTATAAAGACCCTTTCATGATTCAGATACGTCCCATTGCATTGATCGAACGCCTCCATTACCCCCATTACTTCTGTGGCTACACCAAAGAGAGGCCTGTATCCAAAAACAAACACCAAAAAGACTCCTTCCTCTGCTACCTGAGCGCAAACTCCATGTTTTGTGTTGCTAGCTTGTGAATGGAAACATGAGCGTAATTTCAAAGATGGCGTCCCTAGAATTTTAATTGGGTGTCAAGCACACAAATCTTAATTTAGTATCATCGTTTACAGCCCCGAATGACATTTCTTAGGTTCTATCATATCTGCACGATATTTACGGACGCGTTGTAGCCCTCCACCTTTTACCATGAGAGGATAATTTTCCAGGCGAACCTGAATTTACTTGTCATGTTTGATGCTGGTATGCAACTCTGAAAGGAGCTCGCGGATATAGAGAAAAGAAGACTTGAAGATGAGAGATAGACTCCTTTGTGGGCTGTATTTATATAATCGTTATTGAATATTTCACATGTTTCTGAAACGTTTCTCTTTTTCTTTAAAAATAAATGTCCTTTTTTGAATGGTATATACCGAAGATTCATATGTATGCTAATAAACCAGTATTATTAAAATAATTGCATTTTCCTCAAATGTTTCGGATGTCTCTTTGATTAATAACCTCGATTAAACTTTTCTTCACGATTAACTAGCATCAAAAGACGTGTTAGACATATTTCAAAACAGCACAACAAAGAAAAAGGATCATATTTAAAATTTAATTATAATATATACAGATGAGTTCAACTAATTTCTAGATTAACTGCTATTTATATCACGAAATGATGATAGCATATCAGATAAAGGTTTGTTTGTTTTTAATTTCGCACAAAGATTCTCAAGAGCTGTCGGTGTTAGCAGTCTCTAATTAAGTAGTGTAACTGCATTTAGTGTCACATTATTACGCCCATATGACTGATATAGCGAATATTTATTTCTTTGACTGGGATTCGAACCCGGAACTTTCAGATGACGAGTCGAGCACCCTAACAACCTTGCAACGCCTGATCAACTGTAAATGAAATTTAGTCAATGTGTATCATAAAATTAAGAGTAATAATAACCCCGCGAATATCAAAGATACAAATAATAATTGAATTTCACCGACTACTGCAAAAAGATGTAGTTTACTATAAATGTTGAGTACAGATTTGTTAATTATGTGCAAGAAACAAAATAACGCTGACTATGGGTCAAACCAAGGTATGACAAAAACCGCAGTTCGAACTGTTTACTGACAGAACGACGCCTAGAAAGACTGCAAACATAGATTAAAACTTCAATTAAAATTATTCACTCATAAAAAGCTGTTAGCTAAACAGTTATCAAAGAAACTTGAACATGAAAATGGACTCAAGTGAAATCTGAAAGGACTTGAATATAATGTAAACTGTAAACCAAACATTTAGTTTCACTTCACACTGACGAGAGACGTAGGATGTCACATTCGAACAAATCAAACCATGTCTTAAGGAATATTTTTATATAGTTTTGTATTTGGAAAAGTGGATATAATTTCTGTTATTTTTCTAAAAGATCAAAACACATAAACATTTCTAAATGTCATTATTAAAAGTAGCCGATTACATAGATTTAAAAATTTCTTGTTACTCGTTTCTCACTGAGATTTATCAAACATCATCTGGATGATAAATTAACGTTTACGTCATTTCTGAGCTCAGTTTTGGTGATATCTTTATTTTTGTATTTTATGAATATATTTTTGGATGCTTAATCATGGTTTTTTTATTCATCAGGTCAAACTGAACAAAATAAATTCACACAGTAAAAACAGAAAGAGTTATTTTAGCTTACTGTTGTAAATTTAGCAAATTAAAATATTTATCGGTATTTGTCTGATGATAGTGGATACGAAAAGGACATTTTCAAATTCTTTACATTAAACAAAAGAACCTTTGTAGTATTATCTTATACCCCAGTGTCACCGCTGTATGTCTGCAGACTTACAATACCAGAAAACTGGGTTTCAATATCCTTGGTGGCTACATCACAGATAGCTAGCGCATTGTGTGGGTTTGTACGAAATACCAAATACATTTAAACGGAGGCCTTTTGGAAGAACAAAGAGCACCGAGCGCTTAATTAGTTATTTGTTGTTGTATTATATATTTTTTCCTGAAGTATATTTGTGATAACACTTTCAATTTGTAGTCAGAAGTTACGATGAAGTACAGTTGCATATTCGTGTGAGTCTGAAGCTCACAACGATATAAGCAGCATAGCACATATTTTCATTTCCCAAAATTACTGACGGCTTTTTCTTTCATCTTTATGCTGTTAAAGACATAGTCTCCAACAACTTTTTATACGCTCCTCAGTGGCCCAGGAGTATGTCTGCGGCCTTATAATGTTAAAAACCAGGTTTCGATACCCGTAGTAGGCAGATCACAGATTGCCCATCGTGTAGATTTGTGCTCAGTTCAAAACGACAACAACCAACTTTTATTTCTATGGAACACATATTATATGAGAATTGATAAATTGTCATAAAAACAGCTGCAGGACTAACATAAAGGAGTTTTTTATTATTCTAAAAACTGTTCGTAACTAACTAGCATGCTTTTATTGTGCCACTTATTCAACAAAATATGTGGTTTTTTTTATAGCAAAGCCACATCGGGCTACTCGCTGAGTCCACCGAAGGAAATCGAACCTATAGATTTACTGATGAATCAGAGGGCAGTTCTATGAAGTAAAAGTGGTTGTATTTATTTTAGTATGAAAGTAATTAGAACCGTCTTAAATTGTTTGTTTGTTTTTGTTTTTCGCGCAAATCTAGTAGAGGGTTATCTAATCAACTGGCCATGCCGAGCCAGACTTCTTATGGAAACAACAAACGCTTTGCGAAACAGGTGAACGTAAGCCCACAGTAAAAAAAAGTATAAGTTAAAAAATAGCTGATAGTAAGAAACAAATATTTCAAGTATGGCTCCCCGCTCCATTCTTCTCGCTGGGCTAAGAAAATAGCGCTATGTGGCTTTACTATAAGCAAAAACACACACACACATTTCAACTATGCCCCACCCAAAGTGGCTTAGCAATAGGTATGGAGGCTTTTATAGTGTTAAAATTCGAGTTTCGTAGTGAGCACAACACAAATAGCCCATGGATTAGGTTTGTGTTTATCAACAAGAAGCAAACAATATCAACTTCAGAAAGAGTGCATGGAAGTAATTACTACTGCATATCTATAATACAGAGCTCAAGGAAGAGCTGAGGGTGTAAAAGAGATCGAAGGTAATATAGGTGTATAAGTCTATATCTGGTTTTAACTCTTATCACTTATTATTTGATGCATACACTTAAATTTCTTATCAACACAACAGATAGAACTACATATTAATAGACACGTATTGTTTGTTTGTTTGTGAATTGCTCGCAAAGCTACACGAGGGCTATATGTGCTAGCCCTCCCTAATTTAGCAGCGTAATTGAAGACGGAAGACAGTTAGTCATTACCACCCACTGCCAACTCTTGGGCTACTCTTTTATCAACAAATAGTGGGATTAACTATCACATTATAACGCTCCCATGGTTGAAAGGGCAAGCATGTTTGTTGCGGTGGAGAATCAAACACGAGACCCTCAGATTACGAGTTAAGCGTCCAAACCACCTGGCCAATTTGATAAAGACTCCTTATTATAATTATTTTTTGTTATATTTTGAAAATAATAAGACAAGAGGACACAAGATTAAGACTGGAAAATAAAAGACAGTATTTAAAACCATTTTATTTTATTTTTTACAGGATTATTGGCCAATAAAATACGTTCCATTCGGTAGTAGTGAAAACCAGCTGCCTTCTCTGTTGTTATACGCTGCAAAATGAGGGACGCCTAACGTAAATAGTTCTCGTGTAGCTTTGCGCGAAATTAGAAACAACAAACCAACAAGAGAAGTATAATGAAAAGCTGTCCATCTATTTCATCATGTTACTTTTCACGAAATATTTTGATAAAATAAATGAAGACAATATTTAGTATTCAATACTCATCTTCTTTCGTCGAATCATTAATTAAAAAAATATCAGAAATTCTAATTTTTCTGTACAGAAGACTTATAACGTGTACTAAAGGCTTATCAAATTGCGTGTAGATACAGTGGTATTACGTCTTCATGTTACGATAATCGTTTCGTACGGCTAAATCGGTACACCTTTAATATAAACAATTTTCGATATTTTAATATTTAACAGTTTGTACTTTCTTCACTAGATGGCACTAAATTGAGCAAAGTACATAATTCAATTATTTGGAAACAGTTGTTAATCGATTTTATTTTGCACACAAACACTAATAGAAGTATTTGTTTAACAGTGCGCAGACGAATTTGTTTCTAAAGCCAAACAAATTGTTTAATAAACATGTCTGACGAAATAAGATATAGTACACGAAATACTTTTTTCTATAAACTCACACTCAAATATATTAAGAGACAAACACACACACATATAGAGGTGAAAATGCATCGTCTTTTTATTTTAAAAATCTGAGCTCTCAGTATTTGATAAGTAAATCTTTAAAACAGAAATACTGGTAATACACTTTACTTGCTGTAAGTGTATTTCTCTGCAAAGCTGCTCACGTAATCTCTCTTTAAAGTATTATTAAAAACGATTGGTGTGTGGTATCACTAATTTGTTTCATATTAGTAAATCATGTTTAATATCTCTTTCATTATTTACACTTTGAACTATAAGGTAAATCTTTCAAGCTACGTTTATAATTGAAATAGTGCGCCTTATAATCACTGTATCGTACCAACTCAGCTCACTGTATCGTACCAACTCAGCTAGAAGCATAACACATAATACACGTACTAACAAACGTATTTTGTGGTTAATATTTGAATTGCACTTCAGATAGTTTCAATACCGGAATTACTACAATTTGCTGAGCACATTTCTCTGTTATATTAAAAGTAGTCATAAAGACAGCCGATACTGTTAAAGGTTGTGTACTAACTAAAGATGTGGCAATACAGCAATACATAAAGCCGTGACAAGATTGTAATCGACACATAGTCCGATACAATACGAAAGGATTTATGTATCTACACGAAATTTGGCAGACTTTAAGAACATGTTATAAGTCTTCTGTACAGAAAGAATGCAAGATTTCTAATAAGGTATTTTTGCTAAATATTAATGATTTAACGAACAAAGACGAGTATTGAGTGCTACAAGTCTTCGTATATTTTGTCAAAAACGTTACATGCAAAGTAACACAAATCAACATCAATAATACAAATATTAACTATTTTCTGTCAGCTGCCGTACAGATGATCAAGTTCGAGAATTTGAAAAAAACAACTGTAAAGTGTTAAGTACTTAAGTAAGACAATTATATTAACATTATTAAAATATTACAGACAAGGATGTAAAACTTCGTAATGAATAGTTTGTTTTTAATTTCTCGCAAAGCTACACGAGGACTACCTGAGCTAGCCATCTCTGACTTTGTACTGTAAACCTAGAAGGAAGACAGCTAGTTAACACCACTCACCCCCAAATCTTGGACTATTCTTTTACCGACGAATAGGTGTATTGACCGTCACATTATAACGCCCCAACGGCTAAAAAAAGCGATCATGTTTTATGCGACGGGGATTCGAACCCGCTCCCCTCAGATTACAAGTTGAGCTCCCTCATCACCTGGCCCCATAACTAATACTTCCTAAAACTTCGATATCTAGATATCCATGGTATCGACAACAAGGATACACACCACCAATATGAACGTTTCGAATATCTGGCCTGTATCGAGAACAAAGTCTCTCCAAACATGTCTCACCGAAGCAAAAATTACAGAAATACATTAGATATTTGCTTGGGCGTTGGCCAGAACTCTCGTGCACAATTAGGGTTGATAGTGCTGTCTCATCCCTTCTCAAACACTCTACAGCCTCCCAAAATGATGAATACTTGTAGCCAACACATTCTCTGAAACCATTACTCCAGGTATCGCTGAGGTTGTTTATGCTGTTTTCCCAGACAGTATGACTGCAGAACATTCAATGGAGCATTATGGCAGGTACTTTGTTACAAAAATTTGTTAAGAGGTTAAGCACTTGATGTCTAATTATCAATTCGTCACTAGTGATGGAAAGACCAGTTCAAGACATGTAAGGAATAACAAAAATGTCTTTACAATTTTTATTTTACGTGCATGCTAATCAGCTTATTTATATATAAAAGATAAACAAACTACTGCGTAATTATGTAATCAAGCTACGTAAAGGAAATATAATTAGAAAACTAACGTAGTAATTCATGCACTGTTATACAAAATTTAATTTTAAGATATATACTTTGCAATGTAATTTTAATCTCTCATAACATTATCTATAAATATATAGAACAAATCACGAGATTAATAAAACTTATAGGCTCTAATATACTGTTCAACGTCAACATTCTACTGGATGGATATATGAGGAAAACATATTTCCACTTGTCTAAGTTATTCTTAAGATTTCCTTGTTTTAGCAATACAATTAGAGCTTGTGTAACTTATAAACGAGGAATGAAATCAACTGCTGTGATAAAATCTCTAAAAATTATAAACAACTTTACCCTTTTCAACTCACGTATCTCTCTTAAAACGTCTATAAAATTAAAACTACTTCAAATATTTAAATCGCCGGTTATACTTTGCTTTCCCTTTTAAAAACGGAGGTTTCGTTAATTTGTATCATTCAGTTCTGTCATTTAATATTTTAACCCATACAATCACAAAAAACCCTTCTCATCTTCGAATAATAAAGTTAAAATTTCTCTTCAACAGAACATTAAATATTATATATATATATACATACAGGGGTGTACGTACGTATTCTAAACAGTGTATGAAATTATTTAGAGAAAACACTTCGCAGTTTTAGCACTTTTACTTTTGTACCGGTTCATTCAATAATGGAATGGAAATAGTATTTTATAAACATACACTGCTTATTAATAAGAACATTATTTGAGCGATAATAGAGTTTAACATATCTATGTTTATTGTATCACCTCTAATGAATGATCATATACAGCTGTTGCTGAGCTGGTAAATAATAAACGTACGATGAATGTTTAGACGATAAAAAAGGCATTTCATTTCCTGAAGGAAAAAAAATTAAACATAACAATAAAAATAAAACACAATAATAATTTTAACATTGAAACCATGATGGAGAACATCTACTGACAACAAATAGATATCAGTCAATTGTCATAATCAATTTACTTACATCCAGAGCAGAGAAGGAAAATTTTCTTTTCTTTCTTAACACAATTCTGCATTTTGTAGCCAAGTTTATAACAAAATAATTTTATGTCTTAAACACAATATCTCATATTATCTTTCATTACCTAGTAAATCATCAGAACATAAGGGACAAAACTTCAAGAAGAGAGTATAGAGTAAAGTAGCTCTGTCTCTCCAGGAAAAGAATAAAGTTATTTTGTTGTTGTGTATCACAGCTTGTAATCCGTTACTTACATTGACTACCACCAGCAACAACTGGTGGTATACAATACTACATCTTTTTCAAAGCAGTTATAAATGCAGTGAGATTTGTCCACATCCTTCATTTGCATCTCTCAAGCTTTGTTGAATTTAATTAGCAGCACTGTATTTCTTACTGGCCAATAATACTTCCATGTTTTTTTTATTCGTGTAAGAGCTTCCATTGTTTATAAAGACTTCATTTTAGGTTGAGTGCTTTACAAATTTATTAATAATTATAAAAGTTTAATGTAAATATTTTGAGCAGGTTTTTAATCACTTGCAAGCCATGTTTCCCAAAAAATAAAATATACATGACAATAAATCAGCATCTATAACTTCATGTTTTAACCAAAAACGAAATATATGCATATTTATGTAAAAATATATTAACTTGTAAAACAAATTGCATTCACTTCAAAACTTGGTGTATAGCCACATTTACAAAGGTAGAGTGTACTTAAAAATCTGTCAATGTAAACAGAATGAACAGAATGTTAAAAATTTTCCAGGGTGAAAGAAGATTGTTTAATCTTCGAACACCCTTGATAATTAACTGTCTTTCGAAGTAACTAATTTTACATCAGAACACCTGCCAGACGACAAAGAACGTCATAATACTTCATGGGATTCAAATGCACATTCATTTCTAGATGAGACTATCATATCCAATTACCCTTTAGTAACAAC
Organism: Carcinoscorpius rotundicauda; assembly: GCA_011833715.1. Taxonomy (NCBI): domain Eukaryota; kingdom Metazoa; phylum Arthropoda; class Merostomata; order Xiphosura; family Limulidae; genus Carcinoscorpius; species Carcinoscorpius rotundicauda. Next base: position 162,782,583 of record CM022391.1, on the reverse strand, counting down.
ATATAAAACAGTCATGTTTGCGTTTAAGACGAGAGTGTTGTTTAAGAACGCCTACTTTCATCACATATATCGCTATTATACTTCCTAAACTCAAAAACTATATATCTTGCCTTTAATAAATCCTAGATAATTATATTGTAATGATAAGAGAGAGTGACAGTTTTAATAATATTCCTAAAATTCCTTAGAGTTGAATCGTGTGAAAAATGTTTAAATCCCTATTTATTGAACTGGGAACTTTGAATATATTCTATAAATTCTTGCTGTTCTTTTAATGATAATTAATGTTTAATTTTTATTTTCATTTTCATACATCAGATATATAACAACTGCAACTAAAGTTGTTTGGATAATTATCAACGGATGGTGGTTACTTCAGTTCCTAAAGCATTTTTCATTCAACATTACAGTCTTCAATGTTGTTTTCTGTCTTTTCTGTAGTTTCTGGAAAAAAAAGATAAAAAAGATCTTAGTCGTGTAACATTGGAAACTTATCTCAGAGTTTTAAGTGAGCTTTCTCAATGACTCAGCGGTAAGGTTGAAGGTTTATAACGCTAAAAATTGCGATTCGATCCAGGGATGGGAACAGCAGAGATTCTGCAGCTTATTCCCTGAAACTAACAAATTTTCCTGTAACCATACTTCACAATAGCTTTCTTGATGAAACCGTGATCGTAGGTAAACGAACAGTTTTCTTGTTTTACATCAGTTCTGTGAAGAAGCTTGCAGGTAAATAAATATATGAACATGTAATCTAATTGTAACATCCGATAGTTTTAACTTAATGTGTTTTTCAGAAACATTTCTACAAAATAAACCTTATTCTTAACTTTGAAATGATGAATATTTATCTTGTCAAATATAAAAACTGTTCCTTCGCCTAATTCCAACTGGAACATAACAAACAAAGTGTGGCACAAAGAGACAAAATATACATGTTAATACAAAACAATTTAACTTTTAACAACCTGGTGTGTAAATCAATAAATTATTTTTATACGTCGACTGTTAGTCTTATTTACTTGAAGATCAAATCGGCATTGGGCAACCTAGTGAATACACCACGAGGATTCGAACCACGGATTTTAAGATTGTTAGTCCATAAATATATCGCTGTCCCTTTCGAAAACACTAAAATACAACATAACAACCTGTAGTAATTTATAAAAAACAGAACATTTCCTATTCCATTCTATTCTCATGATTATAATTCTTAGTGTGCGCTCACCTAAATTCAATGTTTCTTCTAATGCTTCATCAGTAAAATTGTTAGACTTCCGACGGGAGAATCGCTTATATATCTGAAAGAATACAACCATGAGGAAACCAACGAACATCATGGAAAATCCGTATAATGCAGGAAATAAAAGGATGTCTCTTTGTAACTGTAAAAATTCAAATATGTGCAAATTAAATATAAGTTACAAGTAATAGTTCTATCAACAAAACAGTTTGTTGGTCTTTTTCTAATAGAACTATGGAAACATCCATTTTAATTTCTCTTATTTTATTCATTTTATTGAATATAAATTATTTTTCTAAACCTGTTAAAAATTACAAAATAATGGATAATTCAAAACCTGGTCTTTAGTCATGTCATCAAACGTTAGTGAGTTTTATCTCCTTTTCACCGAAGAAGCACTGAATAAATAGCGAGAAAATACGTTCATGAGGCTCATAAAATTATATTCAGTCATGTCATTACAATAACATCTCCATAATACTAGAGCTGGCATGTCCAGGTGGTTAAGGCACTCGACTCATAATCAGAGATACGCAGATTCGAATCTCCCGTCACTCCGAAATTGCTTGCATTTTAAGGCGTGGGGTGTTATAATGTGACGTCAATCCCACTATTCCTTGGTAAAAAAGTAGCTCAAGAGTCAGCGATGAATGATGATGAATAGTTGTCTTCACTCTATACTGTTACACTGTTACATAAGTGATGGCTTGCACTGATAGTCTTCGTGTAGCTTCGCACGAAATTCGAAACAAACCAAACGTATTTCTTCAGAACCGTCTATCTACAGGAAAAGTTGTGCACAGTCCACATCTTTGGTGCTGAATCAGTGTTGCTTGGATTTTACTGTAACAACTCCATCACTTTGATTTACTATTTCGAACTTTGTTCTTTTTTTTCATTAGCAGAATAGCTGTTGTTTATTTCATTTTGTGCATAAAGCTAAAATATATCTATCCTTGTTTAACTGGTGTGCAATATGTGATGCTCCTATTCCAGAAACCAGTGGATGCTACGTGATGACTTTATTATGATTCGTGTTGTTGTCTTACTTCAAAATACCGAAATGATATTGATTTACTAAATTAAACGAAATAAAATAGCAAATAGCTTATCACCAAAAACTTGCCAGATTTGGAAAACGGAAAAAATATACATTTGTTAAACGAATTTGTTTTGCTTTCTATAAGAAACAGCACATGTCTGTCTTAATCTTTTTTTAACTTCTCACGTACGTAACGAAGCCACAAGAAATATTTCAAATGATAATTGGAAATAAATAAATAAATAAACCATTTAAACTGAAATACTCACGAAGGATATCAGATATCATAGTTAAATTTATATTTCTGTATGGAAGCAAGGCAAATTGGTTTTATTTTTAAATTTCAGTAAAATATATTAATATTTTAGTGTTTTAGTGTTCAAAGTATTTATTCGCTTGTTTCAGTTATATTAACAAACTACTGAAGCGTTATTGTTTAATGTCACTTCCGATATAAAATATAAAATTTAATTTTCCGTAATAGAAAAGCGTTGTAAAAAAATAAAAAGAGTAAGACAAAACCACGTCTTCGTGCAAAAGATTCCTTCAATAACATAAAATTACACAAGGTTAAGTTACCCCATATTTCGCTGAAAATCTGCAAAAGACACACAATAAAAATATGTTAAAGAATGTACAATCTCTAATTGTTTGTTTGTTTTGGAATTTCGCACAAAGCTACTCAAGGGCTATCTGTGCTAGCCGTCCCTAATTTAGCAGTGTAAGACTAGAGGGAAGGCAGCTAGTTATCACCACCCACCGCCAACTCTTGGGGTACTCTTTTACCAACGAAAAGTGGGATTGACCGTCACATTATAACGCCCCCACGGCTAGTAGGGCGAGCATGTTTGGTGCGAACCCGCGACCCTCAGATTACGAAGCGCATGCCTTAACGCACTAGGCCATGCCGGGCCCCACAATCTTTTATAAAAACGGATTCATTCCAATATAAAAACAATGATAAAAAAGGATAAAACGGGATATGGTTATAAAAAACAGTTCAACACAAGATTCAATGAATGAACACTTTATCTTGATAATAAAATATATGATCTTACACTGAAAGGAAACGAAAGAGAAATCACGGTGAGAGCAGTTCCAATATTCTGGAATCCAGCTTCAATTCCAATAGTTCTACAAATATGCCATGGTTGGCGAAAGATCCGACCAAAGACGGCCCCAAGAAATATTCCTACGCTTGGCATGAGTACTTCAACTATATACAGTGTGGTAGGAACTTCGTCAAAGATATCGGGGAAAATAAAGACTTCCATTATATGAACGATAAGAATGACACCATATCCACTGAAACTTCCTAGCTAGAAGGATAAGAAATAAAAAAATGTTTCAGGAAAATACTTTGTAGGTCTTGCCCTCAAAAATTATTTTGAAGGCATTCTAATGCTTCACAAAATTTACATCCGACAGTAAAACTCGGAATATAAATTTATATTCATGAGTAACACATAAAAGGAAACGTGGTCACGCTTAAATAAACGTGTTAGTCTGTAGTCACAGGTTAATGTGCATAAGTGTATTTGATATTTATTAACTTTAAAACAGGGTTTACTGCGTGATAACGTTTTTAAAAAATAACTACCTTTTGCATAAATACAACTTGATTAAATATGCTACAGTAATACTTTTTAAAAAATGTACAAAACAAGAAATAACATCGATTACTTCAGTTGTTTGATTGATATTCAGATGTATACAGGCTAATGAAACAGGTAATAGTTTTTAATAACCTTTTCCAGTGATTTAGTCGATTGCAGTAACAAATACACTTTGATAGCTATATCGGGTAGAACGTGCATACAATTTGAAAAACAAAGACTTATAAGTGCAGATTACTACATTATCACTAATAGATTGTTTGAATGAATGAAAAATAGTAATTTCCTTATAAATGCTATCACTGACGTGTTTTCATCTTTTCTTTACTTACTGTGATAGCAGGGATGGAGTTAAAGTTAACCAACTTTGAGTGACAGGTAAGCATGGCTGATATTTCACTATAAAGAGCGTTTATTTAGTCCTTGACTTCAATAACACCACATGTAGCCAACCTCAAATCAGAGTAGCCAGTAGTTACAGTAATATGGACTGACCCTCACTCAGTCTTCAAACTGACAGTTTTTTCACAATAACTTGAACATATTTCAACTCATCATATTTTTATTCATTTTACCTTATTTTTCACGATGAATTTATAAATGGATCACATCTGAGTTGCGGATAGAATGTTTGTATTTTTAGATATAATTCTTGGACATATTCATGGTATAATTCTTTAGACTTTTCTAAAAATATTTCTCTTAAACACCAGCATGTGAGTTTTGATTTTTAAAGGTTATATTTCTTTCAATATAAAAACATAGTGCCTATAAATACATGGAAGACCGGAAACGTTTAGTAAAAGTTCATTGATAAATTATTGTTTCTCTCACAATTAAAATTATTGTTACTATTCAGACCATCATCAGAAACATCACTTCCTTTCAAACTATTACTATTACATCGTCAGTGGAACCTACTTTCTTAAAAGTAATTCATCAAAGAATTCTCTTCTTGTGAGATTATTGCACTGTTACGTGTCCTTCTCAGTAAATGTTTCTTTTTCCATTTTCATCAGCTTTTCTTATCTTTCACAGTGAAATGTTCGATTGTTTGTTTGTTTGTTTTGGGAATTCGCACAAAGCTACTCGAGGGCTATCTGTGCTAGCCGTCCCTAATTTTGCAGTGTAAGACTAGAGGGAAGGCAGCTAGTTATCACCACCCACCGCCAACTCTTGGGCTACTCTTTTACCAACGAATAGTGGGATTGACCGTCACATTATACACCCTTACGGCTGGGAGGGCGAGCATGTTTAGCGCGACGCGGGCGCGAACCCGCGACCCTCGGATTACGAGTGCACGCCTTAACGCGCTCGGCCATGCCAGGCCTGAAATGTTCGAGCAAAGTAGTTTTTACACACTATACAATTTCATAATATTATAAAGAGGTGTTTGTTTGATGAGACCAATATTAAATTACCAATTAAAAATATATGTATACCTCTTTTGGTATTTCTTCTAATTGAACCAGAAGAGAACCATAGAAATTTGAGAATAACGATTAGTGAAAACAGTTCAGCTGAAAGAAGCGTCTAAAAATTCACCAGTAATGATAAAGATGCTACAACTGACAATATTTTTACAGAACGTGAAAGCCCTTTCCAACATAATTATTATGATCAAAGTAATAATGACTCCACAGAAAGTGAAAGCTCTCATGAACATAATTATTGCATTGCAAGTGATAATATTTCTACCGAAAGTGATAGCTTTCTTGAACACGGTATAATATATTATGAAATTTATAACAATAAAATAAAGTAGTGAAAACTCGTGGCGTCTTATTCAAAAACCACCTGACGGTTTAGATTAATTATGAGCTATAAGTGAAGATGCCGTAATATAAGAAACCGTAGAAAGTGATAAGCTGTGATCTAATAGATAGAGCTGAAAAATAGAAAATAAATTGTATTCTCGCACATGATGTATTATTGAAAACATTTCTGCAGAAAACTATCTAATGTTATTAGCATTTTGTAAGGAACTCGTGCATGATTTCAGTGAAAACACATTATTGACTTCAAATCAAAATTAATGGATGAAAAATGTACAAAAACTGTACGTGTTGAAGGACGAAAAGATAGCGATTTTTTAAACTAACTTATTTGTTTGTTGGTTTTGAATTTCGCACAAAGCTACACGAGGGCTATCTATGCTAGCCGTCCCTAATTTAGCAGTGTAAGACTAGAGGGAAGGCAGTTAGCCCTCACCACCCACCGCCAACTCTTGGGCTACTCTTTTACCAACGAATAGTGGGATTGACCGTCACATTATGATGCCCCTAGGGCTGGGAGGACGAGCAAGTTTGGTGCGACCGCGATTCGAACCCGCGAGTCTCGTATTACGAGTCGAACGCCTTAACACACTTGGCCATGCCAGGCCCCTGAACCTAACAAGTTGACTAACAATTAATGTTGCACATGCATTAACAAATTCAACGTAACATAATACAAAACTAATAAGTTATTGGAGTAAGGTAATAAATTAACCTTACCTCTACTAATAATAACTAATAAAAATGATAAATATACAGCTGAAAAACAGCAAATACGAAACAGAATAGTAAAATAAAAATCTAAAATTCCCTTGTAAAACCTTTTGTATAAATACTTCTTTTTTGTGTATTTTGATTATCATTGTGTATTTAAGGTCTCTTCGCTGACAAAATCAAATGAAATAACAACACCACAATCTGGTAGAATTCCTATAAATCAAACAAGTCCTGTCATTATGAAAGATTTTTATCCACACTAATTAAACCAAAGTATTTTCAGCAGAAGTCCTTCTATCTTAAGTAATGTAAGACTAAAATTGGTTGTATAGAATTGGTTGTATCTTTTATTAATCAGACATGAAGCATGTTGTAAAAAATCTAGAAAGGAAATAACACTGGGTAAGACGAATTTCTAGATTGGTTATAATTTATATTATTACTTTATACAAAGCTATATATATATATATGTGAATGATATGAGGCCAAGTTATTTTGAAAGTCTTTCATTGATTATAGTACAATCATTAAATGTTATTAATAAAGAGATGTTCCTATTATCAGATAATTATTGATCAAAATGTAAATAGCTTGAACCTCTAACATTCGGAGAAGACAATATACCAGATCATTTCCAGACCTCAGAGGGTTACATCCTCAGTAAATAAGATCCTGCAGAACCGTGTTGTCGTTAATAGGCAGGTCAGAAATTACTTCGTCACCTGAGTTTGCTTTACAACAAAACTACTATGGGCTCTTTCCATTGATATCAGTACGTAAACTTATTGTTGTCCCAGTAGAGGTTCCAGTGCTTCTGAGGAATACGACTGAACCACAAAATATTGTAATTTCTCATCGTGAATAAACCCACTGAAGAGCGACATATTCCAATATGGCCTAACTCAGAATTTTGCCACGTTAAGGTCATTTAAAAATTATGTTTAAGGAGTTAAAATGTTTGCCATCTCATACGATTGAAAGATCAGTCACCATGCCAACCTGGCGATACAAAATAATTTATTACTTGTCATAACACAACCGTAAAATCCCAGTTCATTGGTTATAATTATCTTAATTCTCACTTGATATTGCTTAAAATAATTAAAACTTATACACTGCAGAAATCTTACCTTAGTAAATATTGGAGCCACTTTTGGTAACTTTATTTTCAATATCATTCCAAAAGCAAGGGGCAACATGATAATTACCAGAGAGACTGCCATCTTCCAGTAAGGAATTATAACAGTCCCTGTATCAATTCCGTGTGAATATATCCACAAGTTCAAAGGCATCATTCCTAAAGCAATAATTGTTGACCACGTTGTCATAGCGACACTGAAGTAAAAAATACAAATGACTATTCAGTTAAAGGAGACTTATAAAACAAAATAACACTACAATGTATTGAGGTTTGCTTTAAAGTATGTCGATGTGCAGCAGTAAATATTGCTTTTGTTTGTTTATAAAATAAAGTTACATGATGGGATATATGTACTGTGACCATTGTAGGTATTTAGGACCACAGTGACATGTCTGCAGATTTACTGTAATAAACACCTGGTTTAATTATCGTGGTGGAAAAAATACAGTTAGCCCATTGCACAGCTTTGTGCTTAACTACAAACTAACAAAGCGGGAATTAAACCTGAATTTTAGCACAATAACCCTCAGTGTGCCTCCAGGCGAGCCATGGAGGCACACTGCTTTTGTGAAGTAAGAAATAAAGTGTTCCTTGTGATTAATACAAATTTCGATTTTCTATTGTCAAAACAAAAATTAGACGAATAATTCCCTCATAATATATATATATATTTGAAAGTAATATTGAAGCAATTATAGTAAGAAAATGCTCTCTTTTCATAGAATAAAATTTATAACTTGGTATTGCGCTGATTATGAGTTATTTTACAGAATGTACATTTGGTATCTCAGCGGTTAATTTAAAGACTTATTACGCTGCAATTAGATTTTGACAGCTGCAATAAACAGAGCACAAACAGCCCATTGTGCAGCTTTGCACTTAACGACAAAACACAGCTATGAAATCCCCAGTATTGTCTATGTACTCAAGAATCTGTCACACCCTCTGGTACAGCACTAAGTATGCGAATTTACAATGCTAAAATCGGGGGTTCGATTCCACTCGATGAACTCAACAGATAAATCAACGTGGCTTTGCTTTTAGAAAAATACACCAATACACACACACTCATAAAATATAAAATCCATATTTGCCACAGTGCAAAGAAAGTTTCTGGTTACCTTCCTTCTCACAAACCTATTTACCAAACTACATCCAGAAAGAAACATAAAAAATGCAAACGTCAAGCAATGCACACAATGTTAAGTTGCAGTTCGCTCACAAATGTAAATCTCGACAAACATAACAACTAAAGACAACTCAGTAAACTTATTTAATATCCTACTGTTGACCAAAATGTCCAGAAACAATATATTCAACTCTACTAAACTCAAAGAAGTACTATTACGTCATGGTTACACCCTGAAATTAAGCTCAAACAGTTCAAAACTTCCTTTGTAACTTGTTCTAAATTCGCTGTAAGGTCTTTTCCTTCGTTTGCATAAAATTTCCCAAGATAATCGTTATTAGTTCTTTCAACGTGATAATTGCAGTACTTCTTCCCTCAAACAAAAGCTGTCCTCATTGTGTTTTATAACGACCATAGAATACATGTGTACCTTTCAAATGAATTTAATTCGGCAATTAATGTCGTTTGGTTTGTTTCGAATTTCGCGAGAGAAGGCAGCTAGTTATCATCATCCAAAGCCTACTCTTAGACTACTCTTTCACCAACGAATTGTGGGATTGAACGTCACATTATAGCGCACTCACGGCTTAAAGAGCGAACATGTTTTGTGTGACGGGGGAATCAAACCGGTGATCCTCGGATTACGAGTCGAGTGTCTTAACCACTTGGCCATGTAGGGCCAGTTAATGTCGTCAGTAAAAGGTGGCCACTTAGCGACTTTGTAAGAGTATAACTGAAATATTCGAAAAATGAAGATTACTGATAATTTCTTGGCTAGAGAAACGATTAAAATATCTGGAATTTTACGTAAAGCTACACGAGGACTATCTGCGACACCGTCCATAATTTAAGAGTGAAAAGTTATAGGAAAGGCAGTCAGTCATCACTATCCATCACCAACTTTTTCACCAACTAATTGGTGTAGTGGCCGTCATATTATAGCGCTCCCACAAATAATAGGGTAAGCACATTGAGTAAAACAGGGATTCAAACTCGCGCCCCTCCTATTGCGGATCGAGCGTCCTAACCATCTGGCTACGGAAACGATTTAAGATAAGGCACTTGCAGATCTAATCTAAGAAAGACGAACTAGCTTTCAAGATGTTGTAAAAAAACTCGTAAGTTCAAGAAAATCTGATAAAATCGAAACAAAACCTTACGACCCAAATGCTTTCGAAAAGTGGACCTTTCTTCTTCAGTAGCAAAAAGAGAGAGAAAACAAGACACCATCCATGAAAACAAAAAGCAAACCTTTATAAGACGATATTTAAAAAAATTAATAAACTCTCATAGTATAAATACAAACATGCACTTTCACTGATATACAAACACAAGTTAATGTTGTGTTAATTTTAACATATCTTTACCTCGGATGGTTTTCCTATACATTTCGCACCTCTGGATCAAAAGGAGAAACTAGGACATAAAAATAAATAAAAGTATATGACACGAGAAAACATGCACACTGAAACAGCAAGAGCTGCAATGATAAGGAAAGGATGACAATGCTGAAGCTACAGGTGTTTGGATAATCTTTTGATTGCGGCTTGTGTAAATCTGCCTACAACACCATGTGCAAAAATTTGCGAATTTTTGTGGCAAACCATTTAAAATGTTGCGCACAAAATGTTTGCATCATATGATGTTGATCGCAGTCGTCTGTGCCAATATTGAATGATGTCAACTGCAGTTTAAGGGTTAAAAAAGTTATCAGAGGATAAAGGTTATTGTCGTATTTACAGTTGTATAATCAGAAATTCAATTCCCCTCAGTGGACACGTCAAGTCATTCAATTTGGATTTGCTATAAGAAAACACGCAGACACACACTCTGTATGGAACATATGGATGTTGCATCAGTTATGTCGAGAAAACCCACTTGTAGAGAAAAATGTATATGTAAATACACCTCGTTTGGGTTGAGAAACTATTTTACGTAGAAAAGCAAACAACGTTTCGACCTTCTTCGGTCATCCTCAGGTCTGCTTTGTTCGCTCCTCTTCGTAAAATATTTTCTCAACCAAAACAAGCCGTTTTTACATATATATTTGGATGTTGCATCACTTCTATCATCAAATATCGTGATATTATAATAATTGGAAAATATGAATAATTCCTATATACTAATATTAAAAACATATCAACTCTGATGCGTGTGTTATTTCAGACTTTTTAACTGGTTAAAAGAAAACCGGCTTTACACAATCAACATTAAATACGTTACCAAATAGGATGGATATTATACGGGTTGTAGGGGACAATAAATCATCTTTTCTATGAAGTCTTTTTTAAACTTTACCACTTGATAATTGATTGATTACAACCAACAGATTAAATAAAAAGTCTATCGGGTTAGATTATTGAGACCTTGTTTTACCTTCAATACTTCCCTAGTGACACAACAATGTCTCCAAATTCACACTGATAAAACGCTGATTTCGATACTTGTGGTGAGGATTACGCAGACAACCCACTACGTAGCTTTGTGCTTAATTTCAACAAATCAAGATATTTGTTTCTTTGTTTGTTTTTGAAATTCATACAAACCAACTCGAGGGCTATCTGTGCTAGCCGTCCCTAGTTTTGCAGTGTAAGACTAGAGGGAAGGCAGCTAGTTATCACCACCCACCGCCAACTCTTGAGCTACTCTTTCACCAACGAATAGCAAGATTGAATGTCACATTATAACGCCCCTATAGCTGAAAAGGAGAGCATGTTTGGCGCAACGGGGATGCGAACCCGCGACTCTCGAATTACGAGTCGCACCCTTAACGCCATGCCAGACCCTAAATCAAGATATAAATTAAGTGTAAACAAATAAAATACGTACATTAAAGTTGTGATTTCAAGAGTAATAAGACAAGTAACCGAAATAAAAACTAAATAGGTCGACAACATAACAATATATATACCTGATTTGGTTCATTAATCATATAAGCTTGTTTTTATTTTCTGAAATTAAATAGTGAACATGAGTATATAGTGACATTCTCAGATTACGTGTTTAATATATAAGATTTACTTGTCACCGTTACTTCATTACAAACTGATATGCACGCATTATTTTTATTTCAGTTAAATCTAACTGGCATTATCTTTTAGAGCAGTGGTTTCCAAACTTTTCAGCTTGTTACCCAATTTAACATGCCACATTAAGCATGTTACCCCTTTCACAAAATGTTTTCAACATTGATATATATGGCTAAATTAAACTAGAGATATATTGCACTTTATTTATTACACTTTAATTATTTACAGTTTATTTATATAATTTATTTACACTGAATTACACTTTTAATTATTGTATTTGATCATTGTGCATTTCTAATGAATATTGCCAAACATTTCAAGAACATCAGTTGGATGGATGGAGTTGCACACATGAAGCTAGTTTAAAAATTCTTGGCTTTGTGGTTGAAAGTGCCAGCCTGGCATCGTTTGCAACATTCAAGCGAGTCCTCTGTTTTGTTTTCATCCCCAGCACGGTTGAGAACCCCTTCTCGCACAGATACGTTGTTGAGAATGATACCAACAACTTCAAGGCTCTCTTGTACAGTGTTGGCGAGCCAGCTAGTTGTGAAATCCAAAAGGAATCTGCATTTTGGTTTTGGAATTTGACTTTCAAGGCTTCATTTCCTCGCATTGTGATCCACTCCTCCTTTACAGGGAAATCATCATCATCAATGGCCTCATCAGGTACAGAAAAGGGATCAATGATCCACTGAAGACTGGCTGTTTTTAGGTCACTCTCTGGAAAGTAGTGCTGCATGCTTGTTTCAAGCCCCTTCAAATGGTCGCTCATCTCTTTGTTGATGGTCTGTAAAAGTTATCCAGTATCATAACTATTCTCCTCAACAAACTGGTCTAGGGTGGGAAACTGAGCGATCACTCCTTTCTCCAAGCGTCGAATCCAGAGTCTCAGTTTTCCCAGAAATGCATTCACAGTATGATGGACATCAATGACAGTCGTGTTTTGGCCCTGGAGTTGCAGATTATCACTGTTCAGCTCCGCAAATATGTCAGCCAAGTAACAAAGTCGAACAAGCCACTTCTTATCAGTTAACTTGGTAGCAGAAGGAGATTCTTCTTGTTTCAGAAATTCCTAAAGAGCCGTTCGGAGCTCAATGACTCGACGTACAACCTTGCCTCGTAACAACCAGCGAACATCGGTGTGGTAGAGCAGAACTTGATACTGCTCTCCCATTTCCTTGCACAGCTCTCTGAATATGCGCGAATTCACATCCCTGGACTTGATTAAATTGACGATTTCCAACACATCTTCAAACACTAACTTCAGATTACCAGACAAGCTTTTTAATCCAAGAGAGTACCGATGAATGATGCAATGATCTACAGAAATATCTGGATTCACAGCTTGTATGAGGCCCCGTAATCCACGATTACGACCCATCATCGACGGAGACCTAGATTAAAAAAGAAAAACTATTATAGATTGCTTCAGTTAGTTATTCTTACTTATCTTTTGCGCTATAATTACATGGTTTTAATTTGATTTAATTTATTTTGGTACTTTAGTATTTCAGTATAACAGGCACGATACTTTTTTGTGAATTATGTATAAAATATTAGCTACACTACAGCTACTTGTACAATAAATAAAACTATATGACTATATGTCATGTAATTCATTGTATTTATACTAATCTAGACTTTATATAAACATCTCTCCCTACCTGTTGAACGCTGTTCCAATCCAATCCATTCGTGGGAAAGAAACTGTTGATGATATTGTAGATATCTTCTCCCTTCGTGGTTGTCAGCAGATCTTCACATTATTGGAACTCTTCTTTGATCTATGTCCTGGTGGACGTAACAAACGAAGGAGAACAGCACAACTGGCTACGTCACACGATTCATCAAATTGCAAGGAAAATTTGCTATATGAGCTTTCCTTGATCTCTGTTGTAACTTGGGACAGAATATCTGATGCCATGTCATCGACTCGTCGGCGGATTGTGTTGTTTGATAGAGATATGACACTCAGTTTCTTCGCTTCATCCTCCCCACATACCTTGTTTACCATCTCGTATGCTCAAGGCATAATCAGATTCTCTGCAATGGTGTGGCATTTTTGTTGTTCGGCAACTTTATATGCAACAAAGTAAGATGCTTCGACCGCAGCTTGAAGCTTTCGGGCTTGAATTTCAGATGAACCGAACTGGATATTCTTCAGTGATACAGCCCGGCGCTGTAAATAAGCCTGATCCTTATTTTGAGGATTTGGATGGCACTTCTGGAGGTGAGCTGAGAGTTTTGATGGCTTGAGGCTTTCATTTGTCAACACTTTGTGACATACTACAAATTGTGGCCGATCCTTTCCACCAGAAGGTAAATTCACAAAGCCATAGCGAAGAAAGGCGTCAGAGTAAGTGCGCTTTTTAGACATTTTATTGTTTAATCTGCAGAAAAAGAAAAACTGCATAAAAAAGTGTGAACTATGTGAACTTATTATTTATTTTTTCATGGTATTCTAGATGGCATTAAAAGAGCTTATTCAGCATAGGAATGATGTAATAGTAAGTAAATACTAACTATACTGCACAGGGCAGTACACATACATACCAGGTTTTGTCTACCACGGCTGATGCCCACATAGAAACTGACAGTGTGAAATAGAGGCAACCTCAGGCAGTGAGTGACGCGTACTGGACACGTCGATCAGTCATCAGGGTTACTGAGTGACTTGTGTTCTGAAGCATACTTGTCAAAATACTTTTAGGTTACCACACACTTAGACACATATTTTTTCTTCTACTACTGTATATTAGTTTTTGATGTTTATTATTATTTGGTTTAATTTTATTACATAGTTAAAATAGTTTTAATTTACAACTTTACATACTAAGACTAAGTTAACATTAATCCTAATACCAGCTATCTCAAAGTTTTCTTGATTTTCAGAATTTTAACTTCTTCTGTCACCCCTTCATTACCCCGATAAATTGTTAAATTCCCCCAGGGGGTAATTTACCCCTAGTTTGGGAACCACTGTTTTAGAGTAACAGTTGGATACTTCAGGAGAATGAAGTTCAAATAAAGTTCAAATACATTTGGAAAATATTCTTGCAGTTTATGCTAAATATTTAGTGGTATAATAAAGCAAGATATTTCTTATTTTGTTATTCACCTTATTACGATGGCACAAAAATCAAGCGCAAAAATTATAAAATAGTAACACGAAAAGTTAGATAACCTTGCTTTAACGATTCCTTACTTTCAATACACGTTTTAAGTAAACAGCATATTACGTGTAAATGTTTGAACCTGCAAACATGCTACATAGTTATTTTAAAGAAAACAAATGACGCTAGACTTAAACCAACCTCAAAGAAACATCTCCTCCACAGAAATAGGTAATCACATTAGATGTACTTCCTCCAGGACAACATGACAAAATCATTACTCCTGTTGCGTATAAAGCACCCATTCCACAGATCTTAACAAACGAAAATGCCAGAAGAGGAATAAGGAAAAACTGACTGGCCATACCTATAGCCAAACCTATAGGTTTCTTCAGATGACTCCAGATCTGCAAAAAGAAAAATCATGTCGTGCATTAAAATCTATTTTCATTTACAAAAACCTGCATCTATACACTGTACCGTTCTAAAGCAGCTCTGTACTCATATACATATTCAAGAATCACAACTTTGTTGTGGGTTATCACTAATATGAGAGATTAAGAAGAAAGAATGGTATTTCTTTTATGAAGCCCAATGTCATACGCTTGACAAAACAGGCATTCTCTGAAAATGGTAGAACAGAGGAGCAGCAAAACAAAACCGCGTTACTGAAAAAAAATTGTTTGTTTTTAAATTTCACTCAAAGCTACTCAAGGGCTATCTGCGCTAGCTGTCCCTAATTTTGCAGTGTAAGACCAGAGGGAAGGAAGCTAGTCATCTCCATCCACAGTCAACTCTTGGGCTACTCTTTTATCAACGAATATTGTGATTGACCGTTTAATTATAGCTCTCACGGCTAAAAGGGCCAGCATGTTTGGTTCTACGGGGATTCGAATTCGCTACCCTCAGATTACGGACGAACGCCTTGATCCACCTGGCCTTACTGAAAGAATCCAACTGTTAACGTATCTTTCTAATGTCACTCACATCTCTTAGTAGCCTATACTATTTATTTATTCATTTTCCTTAGCTAATTACTAACAAACTCATCAACCGGCTCCTTTTTCAAATACTTTTAACTTTAAATCTATTTCAATCAACTAAATCATTAAAACTTAATGGCCCAATTTTGATATGATCTCCTTCATATCAGTCCTAGCCTCTCTAACCTGCAAGATAGTTTTAGAACTTTATATCCAAGACCCTAACCAATTAATACACATCCACAGCATTCAATTAGCAACCCTTAGAGAATTCACTACCACAAAAACTAACTTTGTGTCAAGTGACCAAACCTACCTACAAATAAGTGGCCAAAGAACGGCCAATCTCGTGTCACCGGTTCTAGCCAAAATTTTTATGACACATTGAATGTCAAGCGATTTATTCAACCTTACGCCCACCACTATACTGGTACAAATGTGCTTACGATACAATTGCTGGATTCACATCCACAGAACACACACTTACTTTTTCAACCACGTTAACTTCACACATCTCAAAATTATATTCACCTGTGAACAGGAAAACTAACCAAATAGCATTTCTCAACCTCAATATCACAAAAATCGGTATACAATGGAAACCAGAAACCCACAGCAAAATCACTCATACTAGACAATACATTTCCTGGAACTCAGGGCATGAAACAAACAAAAATAAATATATTAAAATACCAAATAAACACAACCATGAATCTATGTTCACCTGATAAAATTAACGAGTAAATTAGCCAAATAAACCAAAACTTCATGAACATAAACAAATTTCCTCCTAAAACCGTGAAAATATTATATGCACACACCTAGAACGGCAACAAACAAACAACAATAAATCCCAAGATACAGAAAACTGCAATATCTAAAACTACTACATATGTTTCCGACATCAGCGAAAAAAAATAACCAACACTTGGAAAACTTATAAGAAGACCCGGCATGGCCAGATGGTTAAGGAACTCAATTTTTAAACTGAGGGTCGCGCGTTAAATTCCCTATCTCACAAAAGATGTTCGCCATTTCAGCTATGTGGGCGTTATAATGTGACAGTCAATCCTACTATTCGTTGGTAAAAGAGTTGGCCAAGAATTGGCGGGAGGTGGTGATAGCTTGCTGCTTTTCCTCTGGTCTTACACTGCTAAATTAGGAACGGCAAGCGCAGAGAGCCCTCATGTAGCTTTGCGCGAAATTCAAACCAAAACAAAAATTTTTAGAAAACACAAATTTCCAGTAAACTCCAGTTTTTTTAAACTATGTACAAAACTAAAGTAATCCATGCTTTGTAAAAACGACACAGAAAATTACAATACCAGCATTACTCATAAACTACAAAGTGATAACTGCCACGACTTCGATATTGGAGAAACCTTCACATGTTTTTGAACACTGCAAATCAAATAAACTCAACATCACCACAGAAAACACCCAGCTAAGTAGGGAAACAAATGTAAACAAACGCAAAATCAAATAATCCCTAATTATACAACATCTAAAACGAAAATTAAACCAATATGCAATTTCGTACCGGTTTATACTCTCGTCCCTAATACACGTGCCCGGCAACGGTCAGTCGCAAACTCTCTCCTGTTAACCTGAAGATGATCTAAGAAGGTCGAAATGTTCTTCTGTACTTATTTTAATTAAAGTACTAATACCCATACTAGCCGTATTGAGAATATATTAATGCCACATGTTATACATACAGCACTTCTCGACACTTTGTGTTGTCATACATTGCTGCAATTGACTGTTTTCTTTAACATTCCGTACATGTTAAAATGGCTGACGCACTTTTTAAGGAAAGAGAAATGACAGAAACAAGTAGTTTAATGTTTAAAGAAATTAATTTTGATCAGGAATTTCTGAACTACTCTCAGGAGATCTGTCGTACCCACTCGTATAAATCCATACAATAAAAATGTCTCATTTCTAAAACAGCGACCAATAATAACTCAAAATCCTAACACTAGTTTAATTACTAAACATCGAAACCAGTCTTCTCTTACTCTATACTCATTTGCGGACTTACAACGCTAGATAAATGGGTTTCAATACCCGTTTTAATTAGAGCAGAAATAGCCTATTGTGTAACTTTGTGCTAAATTACAAACTATCAGTTTTATTCTAATTAAATCAACAATCCCTCCACCACTCACTTTTCAATTTTTTCCTTGTCTGGGTATTTAAGCACATTTTTATTCAATAATTTCTCAACAAGTGAAACATTTTGTTTTACAGTACAGCCTAATAATGAAATATATTAACCCTTTCAGTTAAGTAATAATCTAATGCAATATCTTCTATATCACTTCATTCAAGATGCAACGTACCCATAAACCAAATCACCTACACAACAATGCCATCCATCTGACATGTTTATCCAACTAGCTTAAGCGTAGTATATCGGTTAACATAACTTTGAACCGGAGGTTTATTGTTCTTGTCTCGCTGCTGCAGAAAATTTGCTTCTCACTTTATGGGACCATAGGTGAGTTTCAAAAAAGTGAGTGATAATTAAATCTCACTTAAAAATTAAGGACGACATTGCGGAGACAAAATGTGGTTAAAGTTTTACACAAAAAGTTATTTCGGTTAACGGCTCCATTGTTTTCCAATCAATAAATTGATCATTCAGAACATAATATTGAAAGCTGAGAATTAATCGTAAGTATTTTAATTAAATGACAAATTTTCTCTTTCGCTACACTACCAAATATTCTTCTTTAAAGGTTTCTTTGAAGTTCATTAGTAATTTGCCCTCTGTCCGTTTGCAAATCGTGATTACGACAGACCCTGTGTCCGTTATCTAGTTGTCATTAGGCAAGTTGTTGTTGCTTTTTCTTTTGTACTAACCCCATGAATTATAACTTCTAAACCAGATAGAATTATCTTTATTTATCGTCCAATGGCCAAATAGAAATGTAAGCCTAAAAACCTGTATACTCGTATATTTTAAGACGTAGACTCGATAATGCATTTTTATTTCACGTCATGCAGTTGAGAACAAAGACATTTGTACCAGTTCTGGTTATCCGAAAAATATATAGTATGTCAAATTTGTCACTGTAGATCTTTGATCATAATAATTAACACCTCATGCGGCTGTTAGTTAGACATAACAAGCAAAATGTGAACTTATTCGCGCATTCTTTTATTCTTTAGTTTCGGGGCAATTTTCTTTCTTTTTTATGGTTTATAAGGCTTGTTCTTCGGTTAACCATCAGTCATACTACCAGAATATGCGTTTTCTTTTACGGTGTGAGACGTCAACAGCTTACCACTGAGGAACTAGAAGGCTTATGAGCAAGAACAAATGTAACGCATGTAACACTTCAATAAAACTACTATACCACCTTCATATTTTCCATGGACCTAAACAGAGTTCTTCGGCCGAAACGATGTATAGTTTTGTCATGTGTGTGCGCGCACCGGTGTGTTGCCAATTGTAACCACCTATCTGCATTCAGCATAAATTTTATTTTCCTTCTTCCGCGCTGTTTACATCTCGCAAAACGTAACCACGATTTGTAAAAGTTAATAAGTTTTTATCTACTTGAATACAAGGCTTATAGAAGCCAAAACAGGAGACTGATATTTAAATAATGAGTGTTATTTAAACGTATTAAGCCGAAAACTTGAAACATGTAAAATTAAATAAAGGTTCTGACATTCAATAGGAAAATATCAAAGTTTCAAAAATTGCAGAAACATATCCTTAAACGGTTTGATAATCATTTGTTCCTTTTTGCACATTATATGATCAGATTTTCTTGACTGCAATGACCACTCTTGAGAGGATTTGAATGAATGTCTATTCTAATTGAAATATACACTGGACAGTTTTAAAATTCACTATTATGATTCTAAAATCAAATAATTTATTCACATAAAAAAGAAACGAGTAACCACTTATACAAACTGTTCCAATTGTACACCTTACAGTAAGTCTGAAGGCTTCCAACGTTCCAATCGGGTTTCGATACTCGTTGTGCTCACGACGCAGCTGATAAGCACAGGAAGGTAGCCGATTAAATATAGTTGAAACTTACTACGAGCAAACCAGTTTTACGAATTATCTACTACAATAGATACATAAATATACCTATGCGAACAAAATAACGAGTAAAGAAAGTGCAACATTTCTTTGTAACTGTGCCACAAACAAGTACACAACTTCAGTAGTATTTCAGTGTTATTATTGCTGCATAGATGTTTTGCATTATAGATGGTATTCTGTATAGCTTTAAATTAACACATTTATGTTACAACTTTCTTCTCGTGCACTATTTATAAAAATATCCATAACGATTTCCTGCTAAATTTGAAAATATAGTTCCAATTCTATGTTGGATATTTAAACTGGTCAACTGATCTTTCTGGCTAGTTATATTTGTGTTCTAGCAATAACTCAACTACACTTTTCATTATCATGTTGCACGTAGTTTATAACATCATTAAAGTTCTGAGAAAGGCTTACTTTGATTCTTTAAATGTAGTAGAAAGCGATTGAAATTCGGTCAAACATGTTCACGTAAAAATTGAATTATAGTTGTCTACACCAAAATCATTACTTATGAAATAAAACTGATAAATAATCACGTGTCTCACAAAATCTTTAAAGTCAATTTTCAGAGAGTGGATTAGTTAACTAATGAAATTTACCCCAAAATTACCAACAACTTTCTTGCAACCGATAATTTTAGATAGATTGGACTGGATAAAGTATTCACAGCTCAAAGATGGCACGTGACACTTTTATTTAGGTAGGCTATTCTGTCACAGATACTGTACAACATTTTTTGAGCCAGTGGAATAATGGTTTGTAACAGATTTCGTATTTGAGAAGACTGTTTGTTTATTCACGACCGGCGTTTTAAAGGATATGCCCAGGAAATAGTCAAAGATGATCTATCTCTTCTTTGTTTTGTTTTAGAATTTTGCGCCAAACTTTACGAAGGTGTATGTTTTCTTATAAGAAAACCACATAGAGTTATCAGCTGAGCCTACCGAGGGGAATCGAACCCCTGATTTTAGCGTTGTAAATCCGTAGACATACCGTTGTACTAGCGGGGTGAGCTTTACACAGGCTATTTGCGTTAGTCATCCCTTATTTAGCAATGTAAGACTAAAGAAAAGACAGCTAGTTATCACCACCCATCGCCAACTCTTGGGCTACTCTTTTACCAACACACAGTGGGATTCACTCATTAAATAACTCCCCCATAACTGAAAGGGCAAGTTTGTTTCGTGCGAAGGAAATTCGTATCCTCGACCCTCAGATTACGAGTCGATCGCCTAAACCACTTGACCATGCCGCTTTCTCTTTCTATCCAAAGCCTTCACAGATATCTCGCACCGCCAGTTCTTGACCTACTTTAACCGAACATTAAAAGTTGGCCATCGTTCTTATACCGGGCCTGGCATGGCCGAGCGCGTTAAGGCGTGCACTCGTAATCCGAGGGTCTCGGGTTCGCGCCCGCGTCGCGCTATACATGCTCGCCCTCCTAGCCATGGGGGCGTATAATGTGACGGTCAATCTCACTATCCGTTGGTAAAAGAGTAGCCCAAGAGTTGGCGGTAGGTGGTGATGACTAGCTGCCTTCCCTCTAGTCTTACACTGCTAAATTAGGGACGGCTAGCACAGATAGCCTTCGAGTAGCTTTGTGCGAAATTCCAAAACACAAACACACACGAGCTTATAACGTCCCAATGTATCCGAAAGATGTATCGAGTTTTTGTAGTAATACGGCGCAAATTTGGAACCCTGAAATCTTCACTCCGATAAGCTAACAATTAAGTTACACCTGCCTCAAACATTCAGAAAAACAAATATAAAATAATATCAGAGTGATATTTATAGTGTAGCAAAAGAAAATATGCTCAATCATACACAAAATTGGTTCTTGCGTAAAGAAAAATATATGTACGTTTTGAAATTTCTATTTTATTAACTAATTTAGAATTTCTAAACCACGGTAACTAATGAAAATGCTTTTCTATTTCATATTTTATACGCATTGCGTTTTTCAATCTATCATTTCAATAGTATGAGCATGGTAACTACCATCTAAGCGTCATTCTCATATATCAGATAGATCATGGAGAGGCTGCAATAAGTAATGGTATGCTTTGGACACCTTAGACTTTCAAGGAAACCCTTTGGTTACGAATTTGTTGTGCGTAGTGGAGCAAAACGAAAGTGAAGAGATCACGCACAGATTCGACATTTACGGGGTTATAAAGCGATAAGTAGCATCAGAAAGAGTTCTGTATTTTTCATTCTTTTTCAAGTATCTACCGAGTATTCTATGGCTAGAAATTGATAAAATCTTGAAATAATATGATCGAAAGTTAATATTTGTTTACAAACAAGCAAAGGTGCAGATATGATGTCATGAATACGTCACACGCGGACGTATACGAAACATAGAATTAGAAAGAGATGAATATCGTCACTATCATTAATTAGCATGTTGCCGATGCACGTTGCTAACTAACAGCTAAGTAAATGTCTTTAGTATGTTTTTGTCTTTGGGCAAGAAAAAAAATTCAACAGAGATTACTATAAAAGGCTGTTGTCACAGGTAATCGGCCAATATAACATACTTAATAACTAAAAATGACACAATCCACATCTACTTAAATTGTTTCCAGAACATTCCCATCAATCATCGCACACCTTAAGCACTTGGAAAAAGAAATGAGTGTACATTTCCTTACGAATACATAGAGGTGAGGTCGTCGGACAGGGCATCTGTGGATTTCTTTGTGATCGAACTCTTTAAAGCAGACGTGGGGAAACCGTTGTTCTGCTACATTAGATAGATTATGGAAAGTGTTTAGAAATGAATAGTGTGCTTTAGATATTACAGGTTTAGGATGAAATTTGCTATGCTGCAAGGCTATTGCAAATTGTACGATCGTAAAATAAAATACGATCGAGCACGAACTACTTCAATGTGGTAAAGCTAAGCAATAATTTTTGTATAGTATATCTAACGAATATATACACGTATACCAATTTTTGATATTTGAAATATATTTTCCTGAGACATCAGGATATGCCATATAAACACTTACCACATGAATCAATACTTACCTCATTAGCGGATGTGAATTCGGCCCAACATGGCTAAGAGGTTAGGTGCTCGACTCATAATCTGCGGGTCACAGCGTCATGCTCTACTCTTACACTGCTCAATTAGGGAGAGCTATTGCGGATAGCCCTCGTGTAGCTTCACGTGAAATTCAAAGTAACTTACCCGGTTACTTGTACAGCAAATAATGGAAGAAAGATTCTACACGGGAACCAGTTCATAAGCAGCATCTAAATTATAAGCAAGCTCAGTTTGACTCTGACCAAAGATTGTATTTTCTGTTACGTATTTTTTTATGTTTTATGTTCTTCGTAGACTAAATGCAACAGAAAAACACAGATAACAGCTTGTATAATTTATTACACTAAACTATTAACAAATATAACAGATATAACATAAATTATATAATAACAGTGACAGATATTAAGTTACAACATTCGAAATTAATTACAAAACAAAATAATACCAGTTTCAAACTTCAAAATTAATCACAATACAATATGGTACTGGCCTGTATCTAATATAATGATCTAAAATGAAAGTCTCAAATTCCAGTCTAGGGTGTGAATTTGGTCCTACGAAGAAATTCCGAAGCTTAAATGAAGAAGTTCAGAAACAGTTCACAGTTCAATAAATTCGCCGACTCTCAGCACAAGCAGCAATTCAGATGAATCGTAGAGATTGACGAAATAAAATCACAGCTTCCGTAGATCTAACTAACTCAGTCACAAATCCAAGTTGAATAATCACAGAAAACACTTAATCTTTCTCAAATAACTGACTCTCTTCTTTTGAAATAAAACTAATGTCTGACTCCTTTTTTTCTTCGAATAAAAACTGATGACTGACTTCTCGCGTCACCGTCTTTTATACCGGTAGGCCTACTTCTCGAACAATCTTGCAATTTCCATACAACTCCAGAGCAATCCACGCATGTCCGTTCTTGCACGAGACTTGTTGTCTAGACACTAGGACGCCACATTTCATTTACAAATATATGATTGGTCTACTTAATTTAAGAAAATTCTAAATGTTACCCTAAATGAATAACAACATATTTTATTAGTTTAAACTTCGAAACAATAATATAAATATGGAAATATAGATAATAGAAATGAAAACTTAAACACAACACGACATGTTGTCGTTTACAAAATATTTACACATTTACATAACATTTCACACAGCACATGATTATTTGTTTGTAATTCAGCACAAAGCTACACCATATGCTATCTGTGTTCTACCCACTACGACTATCTGTACACGATTTCTAGCGTGGTAAGTCTAAAGATATATCGCTCTATCACTGGGGATCCGTCCACATGAACCAGCCAAGCATATTTTTAGTACCAATCTTAGAACGTTTCAACAGGACAGAATCATTATAGAAACCGATGAGTTATGATTATTTCGACAGATCTCGATGAATGAAAGTCGGCACAACTTCTAAAATTAAAATAAACTGAATATTAATGAAAATATGACATGACAAAATCTATATGAAATATACTAAAATAGTGCAATGTTAGCTATAATATACATTCTTCCTATATTTACTTTTCATTGCAGAAATGGTAGTTTTAATTTGATAATAATTGAGGAAATCTTCACGCGTCCACTTCATCTTCAACATTACATCTGGTACCGTTAACTTCAAAAAATATTGAAACTAATGATATCCTTCATTTTCAACATAACGATACTATTTTGCCCGTTTACCTTTCGCTGTCACTGCAATAATCAAGTAACCAATCTATGATTAAACTGGTATGTCATAAAGATTGGGATATCTTCGAGTATGTTCTCCCTTAATCCGTTCAGAAATTAGGTTTAGCTTAATCGCTATACTTAAACCATCACATTCACAACCACATATAAAGCATTTCAAACATGTTTTATTACTATTTTGTTTTACTTTAAATTTACAATTAACTTCTCCATGTTGGCTCTCATTGTTTGCTTGTTTTGAATTTTGAGCAAAACTACACGAGGGCTATCTGTATTATCTGTCTCCAATTTAGCAGTGTAAGACTACAGGGAAAGCAACTAGTCATATCCACTCACAGTAAACTCTTGGGCTACACTTTTACCAATAAATACAGGGATTGACCGTCCCATAATAACGGCGGAAACAGCGAGAATATTTGGGGTCTAGGGGATTCGAATCTATGAATCTCAAATTACAAATCGAACGCTCTAACCACCTGAAAATGTCGAGCCCAACTCTCATGGTCTCGAGGCAGTTCAGGGGTCTGATCGAGATCTCATTGTTCATAATTTTCAAACATGCTATTGTATGGTGGCTAAGAACTTTGAACTCTTCTTGTTTCAATTTCTTTACTTCTATCAAGTACCACAATTTTTATGGCTATAATATAATTGTGACAGTACTTTAGCTTATGGGGTGAATTTCTCAGAGACAATGGATATCCTTGATGTTGCTTTGTACACATATCTTTTAGACCACACAATTTTAGCTAGATTTTCTCTACTAGCAAATGCTTCTAAAAGTGCCCAATAATAGATTACTTTCAGTATTTTCTGCCTAGCTAATCTGGCAAGATAACTAACCAAAAACAAAAAAGGACTACTTTCACATAATACACTATTTACAAAGAAGGTCAGAGCCTCCATTAATCTCAATGTCAAAGTTGAAAGTTCCATCTTATATTAAATTGTTTTTTTATAAACGTGTGAAAACTTAAAAAGAGAAAGAATAAATTAAATAGTCTTGCTCTGAGTTATGAATGGTGCTTTACAGATGATGAACCTAAAAAATAATTGTACGTTGATGTTTAACACCCACTTGAAGTTTTACAAGATTATAGACCAATATATTAAACAACTCGCGTTTATATATTGGACTCTATACACAATAACTGGAAAATTCTGAACGTTATTAACGTTTGTGGACAGAACTGCTTGAATGTTTAATTTCGAGAAACAAGTCACGAATATGACAGAAGTACACTGTGACTAGACAATTCCCTTTGCTGTAATAAAGAAACTTTAATTTACAATCATAGTATAACAAATTATAGATACCTATATAATTTTATTTTATATACCTTGACAATTTTCACGGCAGATATTATTGAACTACAAAAATGTAAAAAAACAAAACTGCCTATCCAATACGTACGTTTGCAGGTTCGCTTCACAGTAGAAGAAAAAGCACAGGTCGAGCTGATCTGCATGAAAGGAAATATTTTGATTGTTAGTTTGGGAAGTTTCCTCCCTGCTGAATAAGTTTTCTGGCTCAAAGGGCAACAGGTCTTGTTGAAATGATTGAAAATTGACTTAACACTTTCTAGTGTTGTGAGAAAAATAACACAGTGTTTGTTTATTTTTCTTCTAACAAAGTCACGTCGAGCTGTCTGCTTTGCCCACCAAGACGAATCGAACCTATGTGTTTAGTCCTGTGAATCTAAAATAAAACAGTACAGTCTGTAACAGTTAAAATTTCTAAAATAAACCATGAAAACAATAAATGGAACATAACAACTTGAAACTGAAGAGTGCGTGTGTTTATGTTTTCTTATAGCAAAACCACATCGGAATATCTACTGATTCCATCGAGGTGAATCAAGCCCCTGAACGTAGCGTTGTAAATCCATAGACTTACTGTTGTACTATTGGATAACGAAACTAAAGAGGATCTGTGAATGTGTCGAAATTCGTGATATTAATTTCACATCTTCTGATACATTTCATCTGATGTATTGTTTAATTGTTTTCTCATTATTTTTCCTTTCCAATACTGATTTCGATAATTTATTCTGCATTGTAATAAAAAATCAAAAAGTTAATTTAATCAAAAAAGCTGTCAAGGAATTTAATATAGTCTGCTACACTCGAGAAATCTACAGATTTGGTGAACTCGAGAAAATCTGAATCGTAAAAATCTTCAAAAAAAATGTATTCGATTATCGCAAAGGGCACGTGATTGTCTGTCTTATTTTTCGTGACTTGAGTTGAAATAGGCTTAGCCACTCCTTCCATAAGTCTGCCTGACACCAGTTCTATCTTACCTTGCGATGAAATATTTCACGAGGACAAATATTACATCTGTCTGAGGCAACGCACAGGCAATATTTTGTTACCTTACCTGTGACGTGCAAGACGAACAGCTTAAATTCTAGTTCCTACTTATCTTTCCTATGTTTTGGTTGTCTTTTTTCAATTAAGCACAAAATTACACAATGAGCTATATGTGTTCTGCCCACCATGGATATAAAAACCCGGTTTTTAGCATGGTAAGTCCGCAAACATACCGCTGAGCAACTGGAGGGCATCTTTCGTGTGACTACACACGTACAGGTTAATTATCGCATATTTCCCAGATATTCCAGGTTTATACACATACAGTGTTTTTTTTTACAACATATTATTTCTTATACTATCAACATATCCCAAGTTTGTACACGTCAAGTACTATTTATTAAAATTCAGAATACATTTGGTAATTACGGCATGCAAGATGTACAAAAGTGAGAAGATAACTTTAGCATTTGTATCTCATGTGAACAAGTATATCCAGAGCACATGAGTTATTAAAACACTGGCAACATGTAAGTAATACAAAACAATTGGTTTCTACTTTGATTCTTCCGGTCCAGACATAATTAACCATAAATAGGTTTATTCATAAATGGACAAACTGTAAAGAACGGCAACAATACAATCGTATTATTGGG
Source organism: Carcinoscorpius rotundicauda (assembly GCA_011833715.1). Classification (NCBI taxonomy): domain Eukaryota; kingdom Metazoa; phylum Arthropoda; class Merostomata; order Xiphosura; family Limulidae; genus Carcinoscorpius; species Carcinoscorpius rotundicauda. The sequence goes on along the minus strand of CM022391.1, from coordinate 162,754,983 downwards.
TAACAATCGATAAAATCTGCTTGTAATCTTTTAAATGAGCGTATGACGACTGATGTTAAGAAATGATGAGTGAAGCCTTGTAAGATATACAAAAATAGCGGTTTATATAGCATGCACACATATCTCCAATATTAAAGCATACTTGTGCCATTTAAACTTCTGTCTATCTCTTTTACACAAGGCTCAGTTTTTTTCATTTATAAATTCATCATAGTGGGTTTTGTTCGGCGTTCAGAGAAACCAGTTTGATTATTGCCACGTGTAACTCGATATACCGTTAGTGTTGTGTATACGACAACTTACATGATATTTTCAAACAGCTGCAGTAGGTAATGCCCTGAGATGGTTCAGAATACGTACATTAGTACGGTTGGTAAATATCAGTAAAATTAGAAATAACATTGTGACGATTTTGTAACGAGAGTTTTATAGGAAGAACAGGAAAGTGACTCGCACGATGTCTAAAATAACTCGACACCATAATGCATCAATTAATGATATAGAAAAACACTGTTTTCTGCGCTACATAATGTTACAATTCACAGAAAAAAAAAAACAAGAGGAAAATTAGTCAATTAGTTTTCTCAAAAAAAAATGGCGAACTGTGTTATTATATTTATCTCCAAGGTAAGGCCCACTAACGTCAATACAGTAAGATATTTCTCTTCAAATGAACTCAAGAAAGGCTAGACACTCGATACGTGGAATGTATCCCTCATTTGAAGGCGCGTCAAAATTTGTTGGAGGCGTTCAAGTAGCTTTTATGCAAAACAGTGATGAGATGTGATCTTATTTTGTTTAAGTTCTGTAATAATGATTACAAAACCAATAACAGAAAATTCGTATTTGAGTTTTCATATTTATTAAAGTTATAAAGAGATTTCAATACTCCTGGTGAGCGGAGACAAATAGCTTATTGTTTGTTTTTGCCCTTAACTATAAACTAACCAGTTGTACAAATTATTTACTACATTACATGAATTAATTGAATAAAATAATGAGTAAAGAAATTATAATATTGATTTGTAACTGTGACACAAACAAGTACCCAACTTCAGCAATATTCTGTTACACACAATTCACTCACAGAAATTTTGTTTCATACATCGGATCCTGAATAGCTTTAATATGATACAAATCTGTTGAAAACTACTTCTTGTACACTATTTATAAAAACATCCATAAAGATTTCCTGTAAAATTTGAAAGCATTCTTTGACTTCTATGTTGGATGTTTAAATTGGTCATATAATCGTTATGTTTAGTTATATTTGTATTTTGGCAAAAGTTAAACTAAAATTTGATTTCCATGTTGCATGCAGCTTTTAACGTCATTAAAGTGCAGAGAAAGGTTTACTTCTGTTTCTTTTCTTGTTGTAAAGGGCTATTAAAATTGGGTAAAGCATGTTCATAATTATATCTCAGTTATGATTATTTAAATGGACTGCATTGTTTCCGAACCTAGTCATTTGGAATCACTCTAAAGAAACAAACAAAAAGATCACGTATCTTGATACAGCCTTAAAGACAACTTTCGAAGATTTGATTGGTTTGTTTCTTACATTCACACAAAACTGTATATGCAAAGATATATATATAAAGCACAAAAACTTGTGAGTCAGTCTGTTTGTCCTTTATCTAACTACTCCTATGACCCTGGGTTAGTCTCAAACAAACTTTGTGATATAATAGTTTGGGACAAGAGGCTTGTTATTGGAAGATCAATAACCCGTCTACTTCCATTATAACTCATGTTGAATATTCATTGCCTTTGACGTAAATAAACTTAACCATATTCATAGATGGCACCTCGTCATTCCAAAATTCATTTATTTTTCAAGTATGAGCTTTTAGCTCATAGCTGAGTCACCTCCTTAAATGGCATGGTCAAGTGATTAGGACACTCGACTCGAAATGTGCGTGATATTCGAAACAAAACAAAGTCCCAAGCTTTTCGATTAATCAACTTGACCACGCCTAATGTCTCATAGACTAATTTTTTCTTATTTCGGCTGAAATACTTCCAATTTCGTGGTATGCTGGTAGAGTTCCTGATGATTAAAAAATTGAATCGAGTGTACGCACACCCCATGTTTGGTGTTGCCGACGCATAAAATTTTTGTTTGAATTTCTTGTGAAGCTATACAAGGGATATCTGCGCTAACTGTCCATAATTTAGCAGTATGAAAGTGGAAAGAAGACAATTAGTCTTCACCACTTACCACCAACTCTTGGACAACTCATTTACCAACGAATAATTGGATTGGCCGTTACATTATTACTCCCTTACTCTTGAAAAAGCGACCATGTTTGATGGAACAGGTATTTGAATCCGCAACCCTTAGATTACGAGTTGAGAGCTATAACCATCTGGCCATACTGAGCTGAGACAGAGTTTGTTGATTGATTTTTCTGAATCAAGCACATAACCCCAAAATTGGCTGTCTATGCTCTGCCCAATACCGGTATCGAAACCTGGTTTTTATCTGTGCGAATCCACAGATATGCCGCTGTGCTACTGTGGAACGCATACAAATATATTTAATAAAAAGTAAAACACAGCTCTCGTAGAATAATCCTGTAATCCTGCCTAAAATTTTTCAAGTACCGTGATCATTGAGGATTCTCTATTACTTTGAGTTGGTGAGGTTAGTTATTTATAAAAAAAGTATTTTATTTTTAGAGGTTTGTCCACAGAAGATGTTCAAAAGGGTTTGACACTCAGAAAGTTAGAGAGAATTTATCTCTCTTCATCCATTTGAGAAGGCTGAGCCTTTCCAAGTTTATTATACACGCACACCATCGCCAATGTTTGGTGTACTTTAATCAAATCGAGGAATTTAATTAATGCTCTAAAACCGCGCCTGCGGTCCAAACAGCGGATCTCATTTTCATAATAATGAGACCCAAACAAGAATCCCTGTGTGCACACTCTCGTGTACCAACTGTTAAATTACTCCTGACTCAAACATTCAGAAAAACAATAATGATATCTGATCAGAGTAATTACAATGCATAATTTAAAGTGTACCAAAATGATATATACAGATTTATGTACACCCAATCAAATAGGTAAGCTAAGTTCTCAACAATGGAGGATTGTTTTATTCATCATTGTATCCAATATGGATATATTAGTTGTAAATAATTGAATGTTCTACTGGCACATTTAAGGCAAATATAACAATTAAGCTGGATACGTTCGTTCGTAAAGAATATGTAACTCTTCAAACTTACATGTTAATAAATGAAATTACTAATAAACCACGAGAAGATATAAAAATGTTTTCTTTTTGTCATATTTACATGCATCCTACTTTGCTATTTATTATTTCCTTGGCATGAGTACCGTTACCACTATCCTCCCACATTACTTAGATCATGGAAAGAATAAATGCAAGGATGGTGTGCTTTGGACACGTCAGACCTAAAGATCCATTTGATATCTAATGAGTCGTTTTCATTATTTTATGAACAAAAGTCGGAAACAAGAATTAAACTTACCTCGGACAGCGTGATGTGACATCCCATTCCAAACATGATGAGAAAAAGAAGAAAAACAATTAGAATGTCGTGAGCTCGTTTAAGAGGAGGTGCGTGTTTTTCTTCAAACTCCGTAACATTCTCGTTATTAATGAGCGAAGCATTGGAAAAGTTGCTATAGTCAGTATCCATGACGAAGTTGTTGTTCATTGTGATGCAGAAATCAGGTTTAAATACATGTATAACGTCCGTGTTCGCGTGCTAAATATCGACGTATTTTAAAGCTGTAGAATTGACGTCATTAAATAAGTTAATTCAGTGAGGTATCTTAAAACGATTTTATACACGCATTTTGCTAAACACACGACAATAACAGTCAATATAATGTTGTGCTGAAAGTGCTTGTATTACAGCTACATTTTGACATTTTTGGAGATATCTGGACAATGTGTTATCACCTAAAACTGATTCCTTTGGAGCAAAAGATCATTACAACGCAGACAGTTCACAAATAAATCTACAATAAGACACTTCCGAACTGTGGTAAATGTATTTTGCGTTTATTAACAGGTGCAAATCCAAAAATATAAAGGATAGCGCTAAAAAAAACATCCACGAGCTTTTAGCAACATTAAATAACACAATAAAAAACGATCTCTGTCTTGAAAAGTGACACAATCGTGTATACACAAACTGTTTCAACGACACATTCATTCAATTGTTATATGAGTTAATCATTTGGAAAATGAAACAGGTCGCTATTTTCATTCGAAGACATGCAAGCGAATTCGCCGGATGCACTATTTGTGAGTTGTGGAAAGACTATTGGGAGAATTTAGGAGCTTTGGACGTAACAGTCTCACGACGAATCCATTTTCCATGGAAGCTGAGTAAGCTGCAGGACTGTTCTCCAGATGACTGGAATTAGAAACATGAGCTGTAATGACGTGGTGACGCTTAAAATTTTTTTAATATAACATTATCAGCCTCTGTATACACGTATGTATGCCTTAGTCATTTCAAGCGTATTTTCATGAAATTTTAGAAAGTCTAAAAAAACATATATTTTGTTGTTTAAAATATAGAATTCCTAACTCGAGTTATGTCGTTATCTGTCTGACCAGCAGGACTCAATTGTTTCAACCTATTTAGCACAAACAAATTGTACACTAATAGTTTCTATCCTCTTAAGTGGCAAAAGGATGTTGCCGCCTCAGGGTTGAATAACCATTCGGTAATATGCAAATCATACAGACGCCTGAGGATTATCTAACTATTAAGTAGTATTCAAATTAAAATGTCTCAATATGAGATAACATCATTAACGTCTTGATTTAATTATACGTCATAATAAGTTACAAATAAAACTGGTATTTTAATGAGACAACAATTACAACATTTCGTATGAAGTAAGTCAGTTTTCATGACACTTACTATTATAATTCAACCATTATCTAAGAGAGAAAACTGTTATAGCGCAGCTAGTAATTTACTTTATGTCCTTTAACAGTTGTCTGTACCGAAAATATTTTATCACACCTGTGCCTTTCGTTTTCATAATTGCGCAAGAAGCTGGCGGCATTGTTGATTGTTTTTAACGTACCGGTTTAATACGTCAAATATCTTGCACAACATACTTTTTACATTTTGTGACGCTTTATAAGTTAAACACACATTAATATCGCTTTGTTTATTTCTTTCTAATTGAGCACAAAGCTACACAAAGGGCTAACTCTCCTCTATCCATCACAGGTATTGAAATTCGTATTCTAGCGTTTTAAGTCCCCAGATATACCACTGTGCCGTTGTTGTTGTTTTCGAATTAAGCACAAAGCTACACAAGGGGCTATCTGTGCTCTGCCCACCACGGGTATTGAAACCCGGATTTTAGCGTTATAAGTCCGCAGACATACCGCTGAGCCACTGGGGGGCACCATTGTGCCACTGAAGAGAATTTAATTTTGGTAATTTATTTGTTCTATATTATAGTTTTCATTTATTCAATTCATATATTGCATGACATCTGAAAAGGGCATTGATCTAAATCTCAAAAAACTTAATTTTCAAGTTTAATTTGTCTCCCAATAATACAGCGATATGTTTGCGGACTCACACTGCAAAAATCGGGTGGACAGAGCACGGATAGCCAATTTAGTAGCTTTGTGCTTAATTCTAAATAAACCATGTTTAGCTTCACAAATAAATGTATATATTTGTTCCGCTAAAGTTTAGATCTAAAGAATCTATATAAATAACCATTCTGTATAAAACTTTTCGAAAATCTTGTTCCTTGATCAATTGAAACTTTGCACACAATACTGAAATATTCCTACCAAGTATATCAGTGCAGATAAAACGAACTTTCTTCTGGAATAGACAACTAAAAATAACTTATGTTTGAGGTATAGTGCTAACTTAAAAGTGAATAATAAATCAAATAATTGATCATGTGACAGAAGTCTTGTGAAGAAACGGTTTTCCCTTAAAACTTGGAGTGAAAATGATCAATAATATTGGAAAAAAAATTATGGAACTAAAACGTTTTATAACACACACATTCGCTTATGTGTATATTAATAGTTTGTAATCCTATCAGAAATGTACGAAAATATCTCGATATAAAGTCAAGATACTTTTAAACTTATATTGTTTAAAATATTTATTGACAACTTGGAAACTCTGTTATACTAACAGGGTGTAGGTAAAACAAAATAAAATATTTTCTACTTTGATTCATATGTGGGTTAAGACTAAATAACCATCAATAGGTTTATTCATAAAGAGACAAACTGTCAAGAACGACAACAATACAGTCGAAGTACGGATTACATGTATTAGTTAACATTTGATACAATCTGCTTATAATCTATTACATGATCATGTGACGATTGAAGTTAAGAAATGTTGATGAAGCCTTGTAAGAAATACAAATATGGCGGTTAAGACGAAAAAGTTTCCTTCACGTGAGTCGAATGTTTCTGCATACACATACATCTCCAATATTAAAGTATTCTTGTGCCATTTAAACTTCTGTCTACCTCTTTTACACAAGGCTCAGTTTTTTCATTTATAAATTTATCATAATGGTTTTATTCGGTGTTCAGAGAAACCGGTTTAATAATTGACACGTGTAACTTGACATACCGTTAGTTCTGTGTATACGACAACGTACATGATATTTTCGAACAGCTGGCGTTGGTAATGCTCAGAGATGGTTCAGAATACGTACATTGGTGCGGTTGGCAAATATCAGTGAAATTAGAAATAATATTGTGACGATTTTGTAACGAGAGTTTTATAGAAAGGACGCGAAAGTGACTCGCACGATGTCTATAATAACTCGGCATCATAATGCATCAATTAATGATATAGAAAAACTGTTTTCGCGCTACATAATGTTAAATTATACAGATGAAAAAAAAAAGAAAAACTAGTCAATTAATTTTCTCAAAAACAAAATGGCGAACTGTGTTATTATATTTATCTCCAAGGTAAGGCCCACTAGCGTCAATACAGTAAGATATTTCTCTTCAAATGAACTCAAGAAAGGCTAGACACCCGATACGTGAAATGTATCCCTCATTTGAAGGCGGGTCAAAATTTGTCGGAGGCGTTCAAGTAGCTTTCATACAAACAGTGATGAAATGTATCTTATTTTGTTTTTTTTAAGTTCTGTAATAATGATTACAAAACCAATAACAGAAAATTCGTATTTGAGTTTTCATATTTATTAAGGTTATAAAGTGAAATTTCAATACTCCTGGTGAGCGGAGACAAATAGCTTATTGTTTGTTTTTGCCCTTAACTATAAACTAACCAGTTGTACAAATTATTTACTACATTACATGAATTAATTGAATAAAATAATGAGTAAAGAAATTATAATATTGATTTGTAACTGTGACACAAACAAGTACCCAACTTCAGCAATATTCTGTTACACACAATTCACGCACAGAAATTTTGTTTCACACATCGGATCCTGAATAGCTTTAATATGATACAATTCTGTTGAAAACTACTTCTTGTACACTATTTATAAAAAAATCCATAAATATTTCCTGTAAAATTTGAAAACATTCTTTGACTTCTATGTTGGATGTTTAAGTTGGTCATATGATCGTTATGTTTAGTTATATTTGTATTCTGGCAAGAATTAAACTAAAATTTGATTTCCGTGTTGCACACAGCTTTTAACGTCATTAAAGTGCAGAGAAAGGTTTACTTCTGTTTCTTTTCTTGTTGTAAAGGGCTATTAAAATTGGGTAAAGCATGTTCATAATTATATCTCAGTTATGATTATTTAAATGGACTTAATTGTTTCCGAACCTAGTCATTTAAAATCACGAAGTAAATTGCAAAATTCACTTTAAAGAAACAGACTAATCACGTATCTAGCTGTAGCCTTAAAGAGAACTTTTAAAGATTGGATTGGTTTGTTTCTAATGTTCACACAAAGCTGTATATACAAAGATAAATATATATATATATATATATTTAAAGCACAAAAAAACTTGTGTGTCAGTCTGTTTGTCCTTTATCTAACTACTCCTATGACCCTGGGTTAGTCTCAAACAAACTTTGTGATATAATAGTTTGGGACAAGAGGCTTGTTATTGGAAGATCAATAACCCCTCTACTTCCATTATAACTCATGTTGAATATTCATTGCTTTTGACGTAAATAAACTTAACCATATTCATAGATGGCACCTCGTCATTCCAAAATTCATTTATTTTTCAAGTATGAGCTTTTAGCTCATAGCTGTGTCACCTCCTTAAATAGTATGGTCAAGTGATTAGGGCACTCGACTCGAAATGTGCGTGATATTCGAAACAAAACAAAGTTCCAAGCTTTTCGATTAATCAGCTTAACCACGCCTAATGTCTCATAGACTAACTTATTCTAATTTCGGCTGAAATACTTCCAATTTCGTGGTATGCTGGTAGAGATCCTGATGATTAAAAAATTGAATCGAGTGTACGCACACCCCTAGTTTGGTATTGCCAACGCATAAAATTTTTCTTTGTTTGAATTTCTTGTGAAGCTATACAAGGGATATCTGCGCTAGCTGTCCATAATTTAGCAATGTAAGAGTGGAAAGAAGACAATTAGTCTTCACCACTTACCACCAACTCTTGGACAACTCATTTACCAACGAATAATGGGATTGTCCGTTATATTATTACTCCCTTACTCTTGAAAAAGCGACCATGTTTGATGGAACAAGTATTTGAATCCGCAACCCTTAGATTACGAGTTGAGAGCTATAACCATCTGGCCATCCTGAGCTGAGACAGAGTTTGTTGATTGATTTTTTCTGGATCAAGCACATAACCACAAAATTGGCTGTCTCTGCTCTCCCCAATACCGGTATCGAAACTTGGTTTCTATCTGTGCGAGTCCACAGATATGCCGTTGTGCTACTGTGTAACGCATACAAATATAGTAATAAAAAGTAATACACAGCTCTCATAAGTTTATCTATTGGTAAGCAAACTGTTAAGAACAACTACAATACAATCGAAGAGCGAATTTCAGCGGATAGACCGTTACATTATAACGCTCACACGGCTGAAAGGGCGAGCATGTTTAACGCCATGTAGATGCGAACCAGCGATCCGCAGAATACAAGTCGCACGCCTTAACACGCTTGTCCATGCCGAGCCACCGATTAAGATGGAAAAGTTTCTTTCACGTCAGTCGAATGTTTTTTCTGAATACAAACAAATATCCAATAGTAAAGTGTTCTTGTGCTATTTTAACTACTGTCTATCTCTTTTACACAAGGCTCAGTTTTTTCATTCGTAAATGTATCATAGTTAATTTTGTTCAACGTTCACAGAAACGAGTTTGATAATTGCCAGGTGAAACTCGACATATCGTTTGTGTTGTGTACACGCCAATGTGCATGATATTTTCGAACAGGTTGTGTATATGACATTGTACATGATATTTTCAAACAGTTAGCTTTCGTAATGTTCTGATGTAGTTCAGTTTAACTACTGTTGGATTCCACGGAAACATACACGAAGGCTATCTGCACTAGGTGTCTCTTGTTTAGCAGTGAAAGACTAAGAGAGAGAGCAGACAGTCATCACCACCCACTCTTGGGCTACTATTTTACAAACGAATAGTGGGATAGATCGTCACATAACACCTTCATGTATTGCGAGTTTGGCGCCCTAACCACCTAGCAATGATAGGTTAAGATGGTTTAGGACAGGTACATTGGTGTGGTTGGTAAAGATAGGTAAATGTAACCGTGCCGATGTTATAAAAAGGGCTTATTGAGGATTTTGCAGATACGTTACCAAAATAACGTGATATGTAGTTTTCCACTGTTTTGGGCACCACGCTGTAGTCTATAGTACCCTGATATATTGACTTTGAAATAAACTCAGCAACGATGAAAGTGTGATAAATTATTCAAACTGTATGATCGAAATGCACATATAATACTTATAAACAAAATAAAAAATGTTGTGTTAAGATAATTAAACACTAATTATGTAGTTGTTTGGGCAAATGAAATATAAACAATAAAGTATTCTCAACAATTTATATATTTTGTGTAAGTTAATATACAGTTTCTTTCCTCACAACTAAAATGTTGACGAATTATTAAATTAAATCGCACTGCCGTTTCAGTTAATTTCTTCTGAATTTTTCATAATTTCAGCATATAAAACAAAATCTAAACTGATGGTACCCATTTACTTAAAATTATTAAACGTTGTGTTGGGAAAATAGATCAGCCTCATAATTTCTCTTCCTTCCCTTTCAGACTTCTTTCCTGCTTATTATTATTAAATCAGACGCTTATATCGTAACACTGAATAGAATTAGATCACATTATTGGCTCTGCCACGTGACACAGACGAAATCCACCAGATCTGCCCAACATTAGAACAGGACTACCAAGTTTTATGTTGTGTCAAGTGCTACTTGTTTACCACCCCCTCAAAAACTAGTAAAACGTTCAGAAGTTAATTTTTTTATATACATTAAAGATAACGAAAACATAAATTTAGTTTCTATTCCACTATCTACTGGTATCATCCTATTCTAAGTTTGCTTTGATGTTAGGCACAAAGCTACACAATGGGCTATATCTGCTCTGCCCACCAGAAGTATCGAAACTCGGCTTCTGGCGTAGTAAGTCCTCTGTGTCGCTACGGCCCCCAATTCCAAATATATTAAAGTTACATAATATGCAATTAAGAGTACTACTTTATTTCAATGATTTTCGGCTAAATTTATCAAACCAAACTAAACCTTTTAACAAACAGTAATAAAAGAAACATCAGAGAAACAGCTGATTTTTAAACAGATATTTCTGTCATGTAATATTTTTTCCAATTTATTTATTTTTTTATACACTGGCAAACGTTTCCTTTCCTCATGGCCTTTATGTAACGTGAAACAATTTAGAATTCTATTTTCCTAACAAGTGTAATTATTACAGACTAGTGTATACGCGTTATGTAATAAATAAACGTAAAGTTTTCTTCATGAGTGTTTGTTTGTTTGTTTCTGAATTTCGCGCAAAGCTACTCAAGGACTATCTGCGCCAGCCATCCTTAATTTAGCAGTGTAAGACTGGAGGAAAGGCAGCTAGTCATCAACACCAGCCGCCAACTCTTGGACTTCTTTTTTATTAAGGAATAATGGGATTGACCGTCACATTATAACGCTCCCACGGCTGAAAGGGCGAGCACATTTGGGCGACGGGGATTCGAACCTTGACCCTCGGATTACGAATCGAGTTCCTTAACCACCTGGCCATGCCGGGCCTTGTCATGAGTGTCGTTGCCTACACTTCGTCTACGACAATGATATTTGTTTAGTGTTACAAAATGCCGTTTCACATTATTAAGCAACGTGTAGAACAAAAATTGTTTTAGTGCGAAAAGGAAGGAAAATACAAAAAATTATAGCTGAGAAATGGTTGTTCAAATCTATCCTTACAACTATGTGATGCTTTTGTTATTACTGCACTTAAATGCGTACCATTTGACTCAAGAAAGTATAAAAGACTTTCGATAGATCACGGTGGGCATATCGGGTTAAAGTTCTGGTGTCAATCATTCATTGCTTATATTTTCTTTATCATTACTCAGAATGTTAAGTCAGTAAAATTTCGTGGAATCGGAATTCATTGGCTGTATTGCTATTAGTTTCACAAGATTTGTGATTTACTTTCTGTTAATTGTTAGACCAGGCTTATAAAAAGGATAATAATGTTAGAAATCTTTAATAGCAGTTTATTCAAGACTGCATTAAGGCTCAGAAAGTTTGTATTAAGTAAATTTACTAGTTTAAAATACTGGAGTGGGTAATGTTGTGTCTACAAATACAGTGATATGGCAAGTACAAAGTTAAAATTACCAACAATGCGATAACATCCGGAAATCGTCTGCTAAAACAATAAAAAAAACATGAACTGCTAAGAGAAACCAAGCAACCACGAATGCACATATGAAAATAAATCTCTGTTGATACCACAGAGAAACCTTACTAGTACAAAGTGACTTCTAAACTTATATACCTTTTGGGTACTGAAGCAGAGGATTACTTCCTGCATCTGCTCAGAATAGAAACAAGAATAGGGATAATTATCATATGATGATTTCAATTTAAACAATAAATAAACTTAATTACCTCAATAATAATTCTTAATATACATGTTATAATTCAATACTATTTAAACATGTCAATTATTAAATGACATTTGAAAATAAATATATATTTTTTATTGAGCATTTTAACCACCTGTCTATACCAGGTCCTGTATTAAGATTTCAAAGAGCTGGAAATTTTAATTTAAATTCAGAAGCACATATGTATCAAATATATGATATTTGCCAAATAGATTGATACACACATTTTCTTTACAAACATACATATATTTTAGCATACAAAAAATAAAACAATTTCTAATAACAGTTATTATAAAAAAGGAACTACAAATATTTATTCATACACAAACATTTTACAAAGTCACAAACAATATTCACTCTTCCATCTGGTCTTTAACTGAATATTTTATCAATGATCCAGGTTCAGGAAGAGCAAATTAATTATGAGTTGATATTGTTACACTTCGTCCAAGCTAGTGCTGTCCTTACTTGGCTTACATTACACCACTTACAAACTGACTATTTTCCGGCAAAGATTGTTTTTATTTTGTTTTGTTTCTTAATTTCGCACAAAGCTAATGGAGGGCTACCACCCATATTTAGCAGTGTAAGACTAGAGGGAAGGCAGCTAGTCATCACCACCCACCGCTAACTCTTGGGCTACCCTTTTACTAAAGAATAGTGGGATTGACAGTTACGTCATAACGCTCCCACGGCTGAAAAGCGAGCATGTTTGGTGCGACGGGGATGCGAACTCGCAACCCTCAAATTACAAGTCGCACGTCTTAACACATTTGGCCATGCATGACCTGCCAGCAAAGATATCTAACGTCCTCGTAAAACTATTAACGTTAGAAATAATTCACTGAAGTTGAAGGATTTTTAATGTTCTAAATCTACTCAAATGCTGTAGTTTTCTGATCAACAAGCGTTGATCACAATTAGGGTTTCAGAAGCTTATAATATACTGACTGTAGCTGACTAATAATACATTCTACTGTCTCTCATATAGTTGCTTTCATACGAATCACGTGAAATACTCGAACGTTCAACAGTGTTCGAAAACACGTTCCCATTTTTCTGAAACAGATATATTGTTGACACTTACTCCCATAATCTTCCACAAATTTAGATAACAGGCGGGACTTGTACAATGCACATTCAACATTATGCGTCACATGCATCAAACTGAAACAAAACATAACTATTAAAATAAACCAATACCAGTAGCCCTTTTACAAGTTATACTTTTTATCTGAATTAACATGTTAATATTTTCGAAATGCAATACATTTATCAAGAATTTTATTGCCTTAATAAGGGTAAAGTGTTAATATTTTTGAATGTTTTTTTAATTTCGTGCAAAGCCATCCTTAATTTGGCAGTGAAAGACAAGAGAGAAGACAACGAGTCATCACTACCCACCACTACGTCTGAAGACACTCTCTTACCAACTAATAGTGAGATTTATCATTACATTATAATACCCCCACAGCTAAAAGGGCGAGCATATTTGGTGTGATGGTGATTCGAACTCGCGACCGTCAGATTGCGAGTCAATCGCTCTAACCACCTGAGATGTATTTTAATCGTCTTCCAAAAATTTTGAAAAAAAAAGATAAAAATATAGTTATGGTATCAGAAAAGTATTCGATTGAGGTAATCCATAAAAGTAGCTTGGTAGCTGTTTTTGGAACATATTTTCAGAGAGAGGATATGTAACTTTCCCACAGGTAAGGCATTTCATCTTTTGTAACGGTTATGCAGTCATTTTATGTGAAATTCTGAAATATCCTGCAAGGAAAATATAACCTCTGAAATGTCGCCAGTGGAGATACAATGAAATGTATACCAGGTTAAACTACCTGAGATTGTCTATCAAAATATAGTTATGTCTAATTGAAATTTCAAATCTATAAACAACTTTGTTTTTTAAATTACGAAACAAATTCTGTGAAAATATTTCAATGACTTTCGACCCCCAAAATCACAGCGGTAAACTTGAAGGCTTATAAAGGTAGAAATCAGCTTTTGATGTGCGTAGAAAGCGTAGTAGAGACAGATCATATTGTTACTCTGTACTTCACTAGATACAAGCAACCAAATAAATAGTTTTAAAAGGTGTTTATATCACAATACACTTACATTTTGCAAAACATTTCATTTTCGAATATTAGTGTGATTTTTATTTATTTTACGAATAGTGAACTTCTTTAGTATCCCTTCCTTCGAATTACGTTTTAATGGTTTGGTTTCGGTTGTTTTGAATATCGTGCAAAGCTACACGAGGGCTATCTGCATTTGCCGTCCCTCGAGGAAAGGCAGCTAGTCATCATCACCCACTGCCAATTCTTGGGCTACTCCTTTATCAACGAATAGTGTGATTAATCATCACATTATAACGCCATCTCGGCTAAAAGGGCGAGAATGTTTGATACGATGGGGATTACCAGTTGAAAGCCTTAACCCACCTGGCTATGCCAGGCCTTTCTGTACTGTACGTAAGTATTTTTAACCTCCTTTCTGAATGAGAAAATAATATTTAGATCGGAAACCTATCAACATGAGCAACCGAGAACTGCATCAAAATACTATGTTGCTCATCTCAAGGAATATGGATCTCTTTTGAATATTGATAGAATAAAATGGTTTAAAACACCACAGGTATCATCAGAAAAACTCACCTCCATTTGGTCAAACAGTTGTTACATTTAACAAAAATTGGTTCTTAAAACTCTACTTAGTAAAGTAAAGCCACGAGTTGAATGGTAATTTCTGTTTTGCTTGCCTTTTTCAGAAATCATAATTTTTCAAAAGACAAACGAATGAAATCAAAACTGTAAAGGTATAAAAAAAATTGCTTTCACACAAACCTTTTTTTGAAATTACAATAATATTAACATGCATGAAAATACGTATTACTATGAAGTTTCACTTGCAAAACGAGCTTTATTTTAGCCAATCGTAAGGATTGTTCGAAGCATATTGACTTTAAACTTGATACTTCAAACTACAAAAGTAAAGTAAAGACACACTTCCCCATTGAAAAGACAGTATTGTTACTACTGTCCATGTAATATAGTACCCGGCATGGCCAAGTGTGTTAAGGCGTTCGACCCCTAATCCGAGGGTCGCGGATTCGAATCGCGGTCGCACCAAACATTCGCCCTTTCAGTCGTGGGGGCGTTATAATGTGACAATCAATCCCACTATTCGTTGGTAAAACAGTTGTCCAAGAGTTGGTGGTGGGTGATGATGACTAGCTGCCTTCCGTCTAGTCTCACAGTACTAAATTAGGGACGATCAGTGGTGTCGAGAAACTCACTTGTTGAGAATTTTATATGCAAAAACGGCTCGTTTGGGTTGAGAAAATATTTTAAATAGAAGAGTGAACAACGTTTCGACCTTCTTCGGTCATCGTCAGGTTCACAAAGAAAGAGGTAACCGACCGCAAGCTCACAACATGTTTGGAAGGGGTTGTGTAACTGAGTGTCGCAATGTAGAGGGCGGGGTTAGATGTTTGAATATATAATTTTATCTATAATATTAGTATAGGTATAATGGCGTTTCTTTATATTGGTTTATTTTGGGTTTAAGTTGTTTTTAAGTAAGGCTTCTTTAATTTTGCGTTTGTTTATGTTTGTTTCTTTATTTAGTATTTTAGTGTTTTCTATGGTTATGTTGTATTTATTTGACTTACAGTGTTCGAAAACGTGTGAAGGTGACTTTTTATGTTCTTTGAATCTGGTTTCCATTTTTCCACTTGTTTCTCCAATATAGAAGTCGTGGCAGTTATCACATTGTATTTTATAAATAACGTTGGTGTGGTGTTTGTCAGTATAGTTCTAACATAGTATGGACCTCAGTTTTGTGCCTGGTTTTTGAATAAATTTAGTATTAACTGGAATGTCATATTTTGTTACTAGTTTTTGCCAAATGTTGGTTATTTGTTTGCTGATGTCAGGAATATATGGTATACAGCAGTATATGGTTTCGTGATTTTTTGATTCGTGAGATATATTTACTTTAGTTGGTTGATTTTGCTTTCTGTCTGGGTGTGTGCGTATAATGTTTTCTACGGTTTGTGGAGGAAACTTATTGATGTTGTAAAGTATTGTTTTATTTTGTCTAATTCATCGTTAATTTTATCTGGTGAGCATAGTTTTATGGCTGTGTTTATCTGGTTTCTTAGTATGTTGAGTTTTTGTTTTGTTTCATGTGCTGAGTCTCAAGGAATGTATAGTCCAGTATGGGTGATTTGTCGGTGGATTTCTGTTTTGAATTGTGTGTCGGTTCTTGTAATTTTGAGGTTAAGAAATGATATTTGATTGCTTTCTTCCTGTTCACATGTGAAGTTAATGTTGGGATGTATAGAGTTAATGTGAGTGAAAAAATTAAGTATGTGAGTAAATTTCTTAATTTCTGGTATAGATTTTGTATTGGTGTTATCTTTTGATTGATTGTATATTAGCTTTCCTTTAAAATTAAACGCTCAGCTTGTTCAGACATAATGGTAACAGATGTATAGAGTTAATGTGATTGAAAAAATTAAGTATGTGTTCTGCAGATTTGAGTCCCGCAACCGTGTCATCTGTACCAGTATAGTGATGGATGTAATGCTGTATTAATTGCTTGTGTTTCAATTTGTGTCATAAAAATATTGGCTAGAACTGGTGATACTGGGTTGCCCATTCTTAGGCCATTTGTTTGTATATAGTTTTGGTTGTTGAACATGAAGTTTGTCTTTATTGTGGTGAATTCTATGAGGGTTGCTAACTGGTTACTGGGAATGTCTATAATTGGGTTAGGGTCTCGGATATAGATTTCTAAGGCTATCTTGCAGGCTTCTGTTGTTGGAACTTCTGTAAAGAGGGATATAACATCGAAACTGGCCATTAAGGCTTTATGATTAAGTTGATTTAGATTAGACTTGAAATTAAAAAGAGTCTTTGATGAATGAGTTGGCTGATGTTACATATTTGGAGAATGCCCATGCTATGTATTTACCAACAGTTGGTACATTAATGTTATTTAATTTCGTAAAATAATAAGGTCACTGATAATACTTATGTTTGTTTGCAGTTTAACATTATTTTTAAAGAAGTTTAATACTGACCTTTTGAAAATCTTGAAATTAGATTTTTCTTCTTCTACCTCTTTTTCTTTCCCCTATTTTTGATATTGGTGTGTTTTGTTTTATATTTGAATAATGTTACAGCAATTAGTATCTGGCCAGATTTTGTAACCAAATAAGAACCGATTTTCTGGTATTTTGTCAGTTTTCATACCCTATTAGTAACTGTACTATTGCAAGATTCCCACGTTTAGATGCCATTTCTTAATTATATGCCCCCCGCTAGTACAGCGGTAAGTCTACGGATTTACAACGCTAAAATCGGGGGTTCGATTCCCCTTGGTGGGCTCAGCAGATAGCCCGTTGTGGCTTTGCTAAAACAAAAACAAACAAACTATATTAACGATATTATTCACTTAAGTATGGAAAGATAATTTTATAATTTCGTGTAATCGTTATTTCGATATCCACTTTAACACACATTTGTATAATGTTCTATTAAGTAAAAATTAGCTTAAATGGTATAGATTTTGTATTGGTGTTATCTTTTGATTGATTGTATATTAGCTTTCCTTTAAAATTAAACGCTCAGCAGTGAATGTAATTTTGTTCCATTTAAGAAAACTTGCATAAACCATTCTTTCTTGTAATTTGTTGTGTTGTCCATTTACTAGATTCAGGTTAAACAAATTCAGACAGCTTGCAAATGTCCAACACAAATGTACAAAGCGTAAAGTATTCTAGGATATATTTTGGGAGTAAGAATAAAGAGGTATTAAGTTTTAGAAACCAAAATTTGTCACAATGATTTTTTGAGAATAGTAGGAAAAAGAGTTCCTGAAATGGTATTTGTACTCCAAAATGGAAAAGCTTATAAGAATTCTATAATTGTCAAAATAAATTTTAAAACAACAAAAATAGTTTTAAAACAAGGTGTTTATTTCAAGTTGTATGCAATGCGTGAAGTTGAATTTAATAGACATTGACAGAGTATAGCATTTTTTAATTTTAAATTAATTTTGTTCTTGTATTTGCACTTTCTAGTAACATTGGGACTTCCAAGTGTTCTAAAGTGTTTTGTAATAAGCTAAGAACTTATTTAAGGTGGTGATTAACTTTTGTTGAAGAAAGATTTGGGAAAATACAGATTTTTCTTTTTCATTTAACAGTCACAGTCAGTGTTGTCAGGCCTAAATTGTTTATCTGTATATTAAGAAAATTCTAAGAATATAGTTTTGCCACTAAAATAACTTACAACATACTTAAAGTTTAAAATTATCATTTGGTACTAAAAATGTGTTGGACTTCATATTAAGTCTGAACCTACAGTTCTATAGAAGTTTAAAAACTGACAGAAAATAAATTATATACATTATATAAACAGTAATAAAATTCACACACAACTGAGTTAAGAACATTTCTACAGATTTACTAAGTTGTTACTGATATATATTACTAGTGCTTCTTTGACCTCTCCAATAGATATTAGACCTAGTTTGTTAATGTTTTTCCACAATGCATGAATTTCAATTTAAACATTTCCATTACAATTGACCATGTTTTGTTTGTAAATATACTGCAATTAAAATTTATTGTAAACAGGTATGTATGGAATATCTGATATACTATTATAAACTATCAAGTGACTCAAAAGTTTATTCTTGTATTTTGAGTTAATATCCTACAACAGTTTGACATTTTTGTTCATTAAATTGAACTTTAAAAAGAAGCCCAGGTTCTCCAACTTATGAAATTACCAAAGTGGATAAAACCACAGGGTCACTTCAATAACTAGAGGATTTACAAACATTAATTTTTGTCGTTCGTATATCATTAAATATTTTTATTACGTTACTAGAAAAAATTTGTAATTTTGTATTATTTACATGAATTTAGAAGTGTATATAGAACTGACTTTTTCATTATAGTTTTTCTTCATTTCAGAATTCCAGAGTTGCATATAATGTTCCAGAACTAAAAGGCAGCACACAATTATAGTTTCTATAATGAAAAGTTAGCCATTAGGTTACACATAAAATTTAGAAACATAGATACAACTGGATGTTCTACTCGTAATATTCCATCTTCAAAATCAATACAAAGATAAAATTTGAAGAGATTAACAGATAGAAATAAAATTATTAAAATGATGTAAACCTTCTCAGTAGAAGGAAGTTGGTTTTAAGTAAATAATATTTTTCCTCAACTAAATTTAATCTGAAAAACATAGAAGAATCATTTCTAATAAATTATTTCGCTAAATTTCATTGTCTTTTCTTTATTACAAAAATGCATTGTATAGTTGATCCTTCACAGACAATGACACAGTAGCAGTGGTGAAGCAATAAATAATTTTGTCAGTAAGAGTCACATAACCATTCTACTTCATTTGATCAAGAAAAATAAATTATTTTTAAAAATTACAGTAACGTCGAGAGCACAAATGCAAAACAAAGCTAGAACAATTTCACCTTACTGGTTTGTTTTGTTTGTTTGTTTTGAATTAAGCACAAAGCTACACAATGGGCTATCTGTGCTCTGCCCACCACGGGTATCGAAACCCGGATTTTAGCGTGCAAGTCCGCAGACATACCGCTGAGCCACTGGGGGGCTACTGGTTTGTATCTTGTCATGTAATGGAATTGTGTAAAATATGATGAGATAAAAGAAAGACTTCATGGTGGTGGTCTTCTCTTCCACTGTTTTCTTAAAGCACTAGTCTGGAAATTGCAGTATGTCACAGGTCCAAAACAACACTTGACATAATTTGGATACTACCTTATCAGTTGCAAAGTCCTTTTTAAGTAGTCAATTGCAGCCTGGTAGCTATGTCTTTCTTCATCTAGTCGATACTTTAGTTGTAAAAGTTCCTGTGATAAAAAAAAAAATAAAGATTTGTTTCTTGTATAAAATATGTATATATCTCTAATGCAACTGTTTTATATAATGATTAGAGCTAGCAGTTACTTTATAACAACTGTGTTAGTTATTTTGTCAAGCTGCTCTCACCCACATTGAACAAATTATGTGAAGAGAATTTATCAATACCTGGAAGATAAGCTAAATCTGTTTAGTAGAGTATTTATAGAGTAATAATCACTAGACAGTTTCAATTCTGTATATTCTGTGTACGAGTTAATATTATTACCAATTAATTAGAAAAAAGAAGAAACTTACAGTCATTTGATAATGGAGCTTCTCTGCATTATGGTTAGCATTATTGTTTTACCTCTGTAAATAATAGCACCTCTCTACCAAAAACATTAGTTTTTGTTTTTGTCCTGGGAATTCAACAAAACATTTTAAATTGTTTGCAAGTGAGCCAATTTATTATTTTACACTGCAAATACTCTTGCTGAATTCTTGATAACAATGATATAATTACTTACAATTTACTGGACAACATGTCTGAAATTACAGTGCAGAGAAACCAAAGGATGGATAGAATATTTAAACTATATACAAATTTTTGTCGAATTGAAATAATTGGTCACATAATTTCCTTTCAAGAAGTAATGATAACAACAAAGATTTGAATTTTTTTAAACCCATCTAATCTTATTGATGTAAAATTCCAACAGTTATTATTTCAAATACAATTATGAGCTTTAAAACTAGTAATCTATAACTAGTGTATTTTATTTCATTCAGTATTAATATCAAAGTGTTCAAACCGGCACTACATATTTTGCAGCTTACAACTAATCTTTAATTGAACAGAAAGATAGTTTTTTGCCATACCTTTTACTTTCTCAAAATTTCAAGTACTGCCAATGCTTCAAGTTACATCGAAATTTTAAAAGGCTTAGAGTAACTGGAATTTCTTCAACAAAAAGTTTTATGTTTTAAAATTAGCTTATTATAAATATATACAGTAAAACTTGCCTAACCTGGAAACTACACTGGGTGAAAACCTGTTCAAGGCAGAAATGTCAAAGCTTTGAAACATTATCTTATAATTTCTCTTATAAAAGTCTTCTATATGGCAGAACCTACATAACATAAACCGAACACTATCTTTCACCTACCTCATCTATCAACAAGTTGAATTAGAACCTGAGTAAAGCAGAAAAAATGTTTTTGAGTATATATTAATTTCTTATTCAATTAATAATTTCCTTAAATATTAATATATTCTTGTTTAATTAATAATTTGTTTTAATATTAACAAATTTTCAGACATTTTGTTACAAGAAGTATTGGTTAAATATATTATGTTCTTTTTTTGCCATTATTATTTTTGCAATTAAATTAAATTTATGATTTGAAGAAATATATTTGTCTTTTAATTGCAAAATTCTACTCTTTAATTAACTCTCACGAAAAAACAAATTCCTAAATTCCCTAATTTTAAAATTCAGGGAAAATTTATCACGTGTAATAGGTAAAAGTGAAAATTCGCACTGTTTCAAAAATTTAAGGAAGAATCAACTTTCTCTGAAATGGAAAACGAATAATAAATAGTGAATGACAAGTGCTATATTTGAGGAATTTTTTTAACAAATTAAACAAAAGAATGGAACATGAAAACAGAAATATTCTACTTTTCCTAGATAATGCAACCTGTCACCCAAAGGTTCAACTTTCAAATATTCATTTAGTTTTTTACCTCCATGTACAACATCAGTTCTACAAAACTAGATAATGAAATTATACAGTGAATAAAATTAAAATACAGAAAATTGATACTTTGAAAATTGAAGTGTTAGATGTAATTGCATTTTTAAGCTATTCAATCAAATGTATAAAAGATGAATGCGTAATAATATGCTTTCAAAACTGTGGATTTATTCTGGATAATGACATAGACTGTGGAGAAGTTGTTTGTTATGATTATCCCAGTGATAATCTCTGATTGACAAAATTAATGCAGATTATTTAAAGAATGTGGAAAGTTTCATGAACACTGACAAGAATATTTTAACAGAAACTGATGAAACTGATTTAAAATATAATAGAATTGCAAGATGGTAACGGTGTGAAAGATTCAGGAGATGAACAGAATGGAAAGGATACTGAGAAAATAGAAATTCCTACTTCATAACAAGTGTTAATTTATGTTAACACTATCAAATTATATGCAAAAATGAAGGGGAAAATGAGTTTAATAATAAGGTCAAAAGTGCTGCGTTCTCTTTTAACCACGTGAGAAAGCTCATTAAAATTATGAAACAGTTGAAATTGGACACTCCTCTTCAAATAAATTTGATTAAGATTTTGTGTACTTGTAAATATTTTGAATGTCTATTTTTGTTCTTATTATAATAAATATAGTATAAACAGTATAATAATTTTATTCACAAATGTCTTACTTCCCTTGGGTTAACCAAGTATTATCTACAACATCTGCCGCTCGATTCCTTTAAGGAACATAGGACCCCAATCACTGCGATTCCAGTGAAAGGTCAAGTGAATTATAGTATTTAGGAAACAAACTACTAGATGGCACTACATTAAATTTGGGTTTTCGAGATTTGAGCAGATTTGATTTTATATATTAATTTATATGCAGTTAAACACACTTCTACACAATAAGTTTTTTGTGCTTTTTCCCCAACAGATATCGAAACCCGATTTCCAGTGCTGCAAGCCTACAGATACAGCGCTGTCATACTGGAGGCGGGTTTATATGTGCGCAAAGTTAAGTACAATATAACAAAATAAAATCAGCGAAGAATGAATGATAAAATGTTATTTCTTAAGGCGTGTGTAATAAATTTAATTGTTGACTGAAACATTAGTTTCAAAAATTTTCTGGGAAAAAAGCATAATCGTTTTTGATAACTTACCAAAGTTACAACCTTATATTATAAATTTTAAAGGTACTGGAATTATACAATAAAATATGACTATTTCTTATATTTGTTTACAATGAGAGTGAATCTTTATCTCAATTTGTGAACTTGTTATCTAATAATAATAATGTTTATTCAACACGAGAAATAAAAGTAACAAAAACAAATGAAAGAAAGTGAAAAAGTCAACAAGATGAATAAGTGTCATCCAAAAGACGGAGAGCAATAAGTTTGCCCCCTAGTGGCTCAGCGGTATATCTGCGGACTTACACGCTAAAATCCGGGTTTCGATACCCGTGGTGGGCAGAGCACAGGTAGCTCATTGTGTAGCTTTGTGCTTAATTCAAAACAACAACAAAAACAGCAATAAGTTTTGAGATTTAAAAGATTAAAATCAAGGGTTCGATATTTAAGGTTTTTGTTTAACAACTGTGAATAAGAAAATACTAAAATGTCACAATTACAACTTGACCCAAACATTTATATTTTTTTATATATTTTTGAAATCCTTAATATTTTATGAAGAAATCAGGAATCTGATTGTTTACGATTTTCGTTATAAACCAGAAACAGACGAATAGTGATGGAATATTTACGTCTAATTGTGCAGAGAGAAGAGAGTTCTGTATAAAGTTTTTAATGCAGTATTTCAAGATCAACATTTTTTCTATCTTTTAGTATTAAATCTTTAATTACCTCATTAGATGTCATCTGGTTTCGTTACTTTTTAGAAGTAATTATTGAGTCATTTAACTCATTTACTCGTGTCCTTAAAACTCAAAGTCAACGCTTTCTGAATGTGAAATTCACTTTATTTCAAAATGTCTGTTTGATTTTTATGCAAAGATGTCCCTAATTTAGTGGTATAAGATTAAAGGGAAAGCAGCTAGTTATCAGGAACTACTATCAAATCTTAAGCCACTTTTTTCGAATAGTGGAACTGACCGTCACAGCTTAAAGCCCCCAAGGCTGAAAGGCGAGACTAGTTGGTGTGACAGAGATTCGAACCCGTGAACTTTAAGGTGTCTTTTATCTCCTTTCTCACATTCAATACAGTTCGCGTTCTCTAACCGTATGAGGACGTTTTTTCCTGATATGTGTGGATGTTATACATGATTCTAGAATAAGAATTAGAGGGTAAATCTGGAGGCAAAGTTTTGTGATATTCACAAATAATAGCACTACTTTCTTTATATCTATTTAATGAATAAAGCTAACATATTTAAACTATATTAACTTGTATTTTTTTATGACTTCACACAGGCATTTAATGTAAAATAGATTGATCATGTATATGGCCAAGGTAGTTTCTTAAAACTATGTAATAGCAAAGATGTAAACATGTGATCGCTATTCTTAAAACTGAGTAAAAGTCTCAGTTTGACTGACAGGGAAAAGGACATAGTAGTGGAGTCTGTCTAATAGGAACATTTTTATCAAATACATTTTTCTTTGGCCTACTGTTTAAATATATATACTATCATAGCCTTACAACAGCAGGAACAAGAAGGAAATTTATTTCCCATTAGAAAAACTGTATTCGTCAGTCACTGGTAACAAATCGAAAGAAAAGGCAACTGAAAGCGAGAAAAGTGTAAATGTGCGTTTACTACTTCTTTTTATGTAGATCCAACAGGTCAAGTTGAGGAGAGGGGGTGCAGTGATGTGGGTCATGTTTTAGTGGCAATGACTAAGTCCTTTTATTCTTTTAGATAAGGCAAATATCACTACAAGTGTGCCTGAACCCTATAATACTTCATTTTTATCTTGACACACAAGGGCTATTATAAAATTACAATTAAGCAATCCTCAGAGTTCTTATTATCCGTAATTGGTTTAAAAAATTATCGTGGCCTCAACCATTTCCTTCATAGAATATCACTTGAAATGAAGTTGGATGTCACAATTACTCCCTGCACGTATTCATGAATAAGTGACAGACTATACTCCTAGATGAGTGGTTTGGTATTTTAAAAGGTCCTCACAATGAGTCAAAGAAGTTATAATTGCGAAGAATGGATCAGTATGGTATTATGTTAGGATATTAATCAAAAAGTTATTCAACCTACAGTTAAGATCTGAAAGTTTATTGGTGTGTTACATTCTTTTTAATTGGAATATACAGTAATCCTGAAAATTCTTGAAAATCTGTGACGTAAAAGTACCTTGTAAAAGTATGTGTGCTTTTCTTTTAACAAAACCACATTGGACTATCTGCTGAGTCCACCGAGGGGAATCGAACCCTTGATTTTATCGTTGGAAATTCGTAGACTTACCGCTGTACCTACAGGGATCTTGAAAAAGTATTCAATCCGTTTCCACATTTGGTTGCTGTCTAAGCTTGCAGTTATGAAACTTTCAAATGAGACTTCATATTTAATATCAACACAATGTACTTCAAGCCGAGAAAGCTAATAAGATGCAATATACATTGTTATTGGACATTTCTTCACCTGTATAATCTGGTGTTGATAAGATTTTGCTGATTTGTTTTAGTCAGTGGTAAGCTCCCACTGGGATGAACACAGGATAGTTTGATTCTGTAAAGTGATAAAAAACACTTATATATAAATCTATAATTTGTTCTTATTAGAAAACGTAAAAACGCCAAATTATTGGAAACAATATTGTAAACATCAGGTCGTATTTAAGATTTATAAACCTTAATTATTTGAAGCAATGTGACAATAATAATAGTTGTCTAATAATGACAAATATGAAATGGGATGAAATGTCCTTTAAAATACTGCTATAAAAAGGGAATATTGATTTAAAGATAAAAATTCTTTTACCATGTTTGTTTCTTAAAACTGCAAAGTCTGTCTTATATTATTTTTCTTTGCGTTAGATAAAAACTTCATTTCCTACACTTTTACCACTTAAATAGTTTTACTTTTTGCGTCAATTGATCTCATTGATTCTGCAAGGAGTTTCCAAGGTGACTTTCAGCTAACGTATAAATACTGGATGAAATTATTTTCACATTTAAACAAATGTATGTTTATATAAAAGCGTGCAAAGTATTTACAAGAATTTGGTAGTTTCTACCTGAATGCCACCTGGTCTTAACTGACAGATTAGAGACCTCAAGACTGAACTACAACCATCCAAAAATTTCAACTGGTGATCGTAAGGAGTGGCATTACTGAGTAGCATCCACCATCTTTACAGCTGGTATTAACTGGATAGCACGAGTTACTTTTGTAAGTTGCCCACAGCTGAAAATTGGGTGACTGTTGAACAACAAATCGAGGAGGAGAGGGAATCTAAGCGTTCCATACATCCTGATTCGTTGCCTTAAATACTATATAAATAAAAATCACAAATTAAGAAGATAGAAATCGTTGTATGACAGATAACTATACATATATGCAAAACATTTTGAGAGATATTTGTTTATGTGTAATTAAGGCAGTATATAATAATTTTCTCAAGCCTACCTTCTAAAGCACAAAGAGAGTGACCTGAAAATAATAACGGTTTCAGGTTTCGGCATAATGTACAACGATGAAGATGATGACTATAATGTTTTTCCGATTTGATAAAATATATGAATATTAACAAATGTGCGTAAAAATCTGGCAACCTGTCAGAAATAATTTTCGATTTTGTTACAGAAACATGGGATTATATAATAAATATATTACTATATGAATCAATACTGTCATTGCCCACGAAACATAAAACTTCAAATCATTTGTTTGTTTGGAACTCAATCCAGAGTTTGTGGCAAACATCCCTTTGTGTTATATTTTTAACATCGAAATTTAGCACTTTTCATGGAAATATTTCACAGAAAAGAACGACATAGGTTGTTGAATTATCTGATGTGAAACCTAATTCGCCTGTGACTGAAATACTAATCATACAGCGTTCGGTAAAGTTCATAAATATATTAATACAAGCTAAACACTTTTTCATAATAATATATTGATACCCTGAATATCGCAGCTGCTATTGCTGTTTCCAGATAGTTATACTTTAGGAGATTCGGTCACTGAAAGCTATATAATTATCAAATTTTAAACCTTAAGTAGTGACTTTATCTTAAAATGGCTAACTGGTTTCATATATTGTATATTGTTTTAAAAATACTACAATCTATGCAAATATTCTACAATTACTTCTGTTGCTAAGATCAATTAAAACTATTTTTAAGTTTTTTTCTGCTTTTTTCTTAATTTCCCGGTGGATGTTTTAGAGTAAATTTAAAATTAATCTATAATAAAGAGTTCCCTTTATCGATTAGCATCTGCTAAAATCGAATTAAATTAGACGAGAATTTGAGAAATATGTATAATCACGAATTAAATCTCATGAGAAACGTTATTTTCTCTAAAAGTTTGAGATTATGTGTGTATCTTTCTGATAACAAAGCCCCATCGGGCCATCTGCTATGCTAGCACAGATAGCCCTCGAGTAGCTTTGTGCGAAATTCAAAAAACGACAACCATTCACCCTTAAATGACGGCCATCGTCAGTAGATGCTGCTTCTTTCAATATTCCCGCTGTTTAAGGGTTAAGTAATGATAAAATTTGCGATCAGAATAATCGGTCACAGCATGTAGCTCATTGTACAGCCTTGGACTAAAACACAAGCACATGTCATTTGGGTGTTCCTCTGAGGATTTTTCTTTCACATTCTACAGTTTCGTAACTACAAATATCTTATCTTTCTGGTCATTGCACCTTCTGAGTCACTGGTAGGTTTGTTTGTTGCACTCTTGCCATTTACAATATCAAAAAGATGTTTCAAAATATTTTGTTGAAATATCGTGAGGTAACAGTGTCCAATAACATCACCAAAAGTTTGAAATACGTCAGTGAAAAGAAAGGTGCGAAA
The DNA here is from genome assembly GCA_011833715.1 of Carcinoscorpius rotundicauda. Classification (NCBI taxonomy): domain Eukaryota; kingdom Metazoa; phylum Arthropoda; class Merostomata; order Xiphosura; family Limulidae; genus Carcinoscorpius; species Carcinoscorpius rotundicauda. Next base: position 162,727,147 of record CM022391.1, on the reverse strand, counting down.
ACAACAACGTCTTTTCACTTTAAAAAAGTAACGCTTACATGTGTAACTAAACGTACAGTTAACTGTAAAAAAGAGAGAGTGTTTGGAAATCATTAAAAAGTTTGAGGCGCTTTTCTGAAGTACAAGGTTATGAATATGAAAGAATACTGGTGATAACAATAGTGAAAAACTATGTTATTTGGAAAAGCAACTTTTCTTGAAAATAATGACTTATCACTCATGATGACGAGAAAACCCACTTGTAGAAAAAATATATATGTAAAAACTGCTTGTTTGGGTAGAGAAAGAAGGTCAAAACATTGCTCGCTTCTGTACATAGTGCTTTCTCTATTCATATCAGCCGTTTTTACATATATAATAACTTACCATTCACGCAAAAATCATTTCTTACGAGGATAAAAATAATTTAAAAACAAAAGCTTTAAACCCATTGACTAGCTGTTGTGGAAAAATCTACTTACTAAAATAAATTATAACTTGAATTTGTAAAAACTCAAAATTGTATTTAAAGACATTGTAATATACTTTGTAACATGAAATAATCTCTTTTATCATAGTAACGGTTTGTTGCAGTTTTTGGAAAACGTTTGTATTGGTCGATGACAAGGATAGAGCATGGCAACCATGGTAAGCTGCTTTGCATCATAGCGTCGTAGGGTATATTCTACAGTATTCATTGATATATTCAACAATGTCCAATACATTCTATACTGTTCTAGAGTACAGTCATATGGAAGTATTTTCAGCTTTACAAAGTGACTACATCACTCATTTTAGAGTATTAGATAATTTAAAACAAATTTTAAGTCATTTCATCTCTGGTTATAATCGTAAGTTCTGGTCACAAAAAACATTATTTTATGCACAAAGAAAACGGAAATACTTTAACAGAATTTCAACGTTTTATTGAAATAAAGAAAATATGATAATTATTTATGTACTTAGATATAATAATAAGACACTTTTAACATAATCCTTATTGTGCATGTGTGAACTATTAAAAATCTTTAGTGTGAATAACGCTGAACAGGTAGAAGCAACTTGATGAACAAGTCACAGATTTTCATTAACCTTTGAGAAAGATAAAATCCTTTAACAGAACTGCGAGAAACACGATAACTTTCCAAAAATATTCATAATGATATTTCGTGTAAAGACACTCTTAATGGGTTGGTGATATATTGCTGTTAATTTTTCAGCTTCCAGTCGATGCATAATTCGTGTTCGTCAAATATGTTATTTTATTAGTTTTGTTGTTGTAACCATCATACAAGGCGTTTTCTTATTGGTCTTAATTTTTTTTATGGGTGTACACTGCTACAGTTTTGAAACAACAACATCTATATCTTGCAAATCATTTTCCCTTTCTAGATCCCTGATGGGAATGTCTTCCACATTTTCATTCTCTGTCACATCATGAAGATGTTTACAAAGCTTTTGTTCAAACACAGCAACGTAACAGTCTCCAATAACATTGCTGGAAGTTCGAAATCGGTCTCTGCAAACAAAAATACAACAGTGTATTTTAATTACAAAAACAACGTTTTAAACACTTTTAAAGATACAATTAATCAAATGACAGAGTTCCATAATTCGTAAATAAGTTTGAGCTACTTCCCTTTCGGAAATACAAGGTTATGAACAAAATTATATTTACTTAATTTTTTTTAATTTTTTAGAATAACATCCGTTAACGTAAAATGTTCTCCACTCCCCTTTACAATAATATTAAACAAATTGTGATATTTTGTAACTATACGTAATTCATTATTAACCATTAGATTTATATATTATTTTATAAGTTAAAAGGAAATAGTTAGAACTTTATTTACTATATTTAAATTTGAACACAACTTTGGCTCCCTGTAAATAATCAAGTGCGATTTTATGATCAATGAAACTAAAAAAGATATTTTTGTTCAAAAACATTATGATATTTTCTGACTTTTTGTGAAAGGTTATGTACTGTTAGGGTTCTATACACAAGATGAATCAAAACTGAAATAATTTTGTTTTCAATAAATTCAGGAATAAAAGTTATTAAAATTAAAAATATAAACCACTTGTTTTGTGATTCCTTTGACAACAAAACTTACTATTACATTTGTTGTTCAGTGCGTCTTGTGAAGCTAGATTATGCTTTTGCGATGTTCTAATATGATTTTAAACATTTATGTTTTCTATTAAGATTCTTTAAAAATGATCAGCATATGTGCAACATTATAGCTAAATTAAGCATGGTCAATATACCTGCGGTAATATGCAGACTTTAAACTCGGAGGCCAATCTTTTACTGTCTGTTTTTTATAATTACAACTACTAAGTGTCGATGTAATTTTGTGTTCATTCCTACTCCATCATTTTGGTCATAATAACAACTGCTAAGTGCTGATATTAATTTTGATTTCTTTACTACTCCATAATTTTGGTTATAATAACAATTGCTAAGTGTTGATGCTGATTTTGATTACATTGCTACTCCATCATTTCGGTCATAATAACAATTGCTAAGCGTTGATGCCAATTTTGATTTCATTGCTACTCCATCAGTTTGATCACATATAATGTTACTAAAAAAGGAATGATATTCTTTAATGAAGCATCACAACTATTTCTGAAAAAAACATATTTAGAAATATTCGTAGTACTGTCATCGTTCTGACACAAAGTATCTACTGCCTGTTGTTGTATCTCTTCCAATGGAAGCTGATAAAAGATTCTACGACAAGACTAACACAACGATCATCATTTTAATTTAACTGCGTTTACCTTATGAATAAAGATTGTTTCACTTTACTACGCATTGAGTCAAGTCTCTTTTCATTCGTCAAACTAATACAGATTTACGCCGTGAAACACTTTCAGTGAAACATAACTGCTATTCTACTAGTTTTGGACCTGGAATGGCCAGGTGGTTAGGGCATTCGACTCGTAATCTGACGGTCGTGGATTTGAGTTCCCGTCCGACCAAACATACTCGTCTTTTCAGCCGTGAGAGCGTTATAAGTGACGATCAATCCCATAATTGGTTAGTAAAGAGTAGCCCAAGTGTAAGCGATGAATGGTGAAGGTAAACTGCCTTCCCCTTGGTCTTACAGTACTAAGTTATGGACTGCTAGCTCAGATAGCCCTCGTATTGCTTTGTGCGAAAATTAGAAAATGAACAAAACCATTCCATTGCTATATAGAAGATCGTATGATTCTCAGTAAATATTTAAAACGGCAAGCGGCCGGGAAGAAAAATTTTTATTGTTTTTTTTTAAATGTGTCAGAGCGAGGTAAGAATGAAACAAACTATAACACGATGGATGAAGCAGAATAAGCTCTCTCGCTCGGGCTGGAACAGAGTGACCAAGTTCTTAACCACATAGTAACCGTCACGGTTTCCATAATATAACTCATAACAGTATACATCAGTTTATAGTTAATTTTATTGTTTTATTACCATTTGAACCATGTTTTACTGATGATCTCGTCACATAAGTTGTAAATCATAAAGCGAATGTGCAGCTGCTGTTACCGTGTCGAATTACGAAATGCACCGGCTGCTCGTGTGAATACCTCGTGAAGAGTTTTAATAAGTATTGTTACGTTTATTTATCTTACCTTATCTACTCTAATAAATTTCAGATATTACATTTTAGCTGCTTTTATAATTATAAATAAACAAAACTCATGAAGAACATAAATATAGTACTCAGCTTTGAAAATATCACAAACCATCCCTTCTTCTTTATACCTAATTCAAGACCTTTTTATATCACAAGTACAAGCGAAAAATCTATTATAGGAAAATTTTAAAATCACTTACTTACAAGTGGAATGAATAAATATCTTTATATCAGAAAGCATAATGCAGTATTTTATATACGTTTAGAGACCAAACAAATAATTTTGCTAAAAACATGTAATGTGCTAGTGTACCAAAAATGGGTTGTTTATTAAACTGGTATTAAACATGTTATTACGCAACCAAAGTAGCAGAAATCGTATAAACTCGATTTAATGATATGATTATTTATACGGGTACGGAAAATGTCGGGATTACCTGTCTTGAAGATATATTGATACATGGTATCAGTACTTACACAAGCCAGTCAACAGCTAACAGTAAGGATATGTAAGAAGGATTCCTGATTCCCACAGACGAAAGAGCTGCCAATAGATACACAGGATTTGGACCTCCAGCTATACCTGGCGCTGCCACCGTCAACAACACTGTTGTAAGACTGGAGAAACAGTTGTTGACTGTAGTTACTTCACAATAATAACAACTACTGCTGTGTATTGAAGTATTAGAAACATTCTAAATTAAAATTCCAGTTCAAGACTGACAAAAAAATGTTAGAAGAATATCATAGATGTAATACTGTTGTTCTATCTTATAACAGACCACACAAGTCAACAAAACAATAAACAATCGAACACCAAAGTTACATAATTCGAAAAAAAAGCTTTGAAACTCATATCTATATTTCTTTTATTTATATCAGCAGAAATACATGCGTACAAATTGTCATAAAAATATTGATATTTTCAACCTTACGTCATAATGTCAGACTCGTCATTATGTCATGAGCACAATTATGGGGAATATCAATGGGAAACCTTTATGTCTTGTAATTAATCCTGTTACGTTCTATTTCTGGGTTTCATAAAATTTGAGTGGGGCCTGGCATGGCCTAGCGCGTTAAGGCGTGCGCTTCGTAATCTGAGGGTCGCGGGTTCGCATCCCAGTCGCGCCAAACTTGCTCGCCTTTTCAGTCGTGGGAGCGTTTTTATGTGACGGTCAATCCCACTATTCGTTGCTTAAAGAGTAGCCCAAGAGTTGGCGGTGGGTGGTGATGACTATCTGCCTTCCCTCTAATCTTACACTGCTAAATTAGGGATGGCTAGTACAGATAGCCCTCGAGTAGCTTTGTGCAAAATTCCAAAGCAAACAAACAAAACATAAAATTCGAGAGATCACTCAAAGTCGGCTGCTTATCAGATAAATGGTGTTTAGCTTACAAAAACAAAATAAGAAGAATATAAGCTTTATTATAAGTACATTTCAAGAAATATAAAACGTTTCACTTTATTACATTTTAAGAAAGCATACATTGTTTTAAAATTTTGCTTCTATATAAATTAAATCTGAAATAAAAATGATAGTAAGAAAAGGGTTAGTGTTTAAAGGAGCAAGTCTCTTGAAGAAATTACTACGAACGAAAGTTTTGTGCATTTCTTATGGATTTTCAACCTTAAATAAAAGTGCAGAAACTTTGACATAATTGCTTGTGTTAGAACAATTTCTGCTGAAGCTGGTATGTCACTGAATAAGCTTGTTAATCCGTTATTAAGCACAAAGAGCTATCTGCATTCTTCCAACAAGAAGTATCGAATCCCGGTTTTGAGTCGTTGATTGTTTGTTTGTGTTTAAATTTTTCACAAAGCTACACGAGAGCTATCTGAGCTAGCCGCCCCGAATTTAACAGTGTTATACTAAAGGGAAGGCAGCTAGTCATCATCATCAACATCCAACTCTTGGGCTACTCTTTTACCAACGAATAATGAGATTGATCGAAACATTATATTGCCCTCACGGCTGAATGGTACGACGGGGATTCGCAAGACCGCAAACATATCGCTATGCCATTGGGGGCGCTGCAATTGAGAGAGAATTCTGAAGTTATACAAATGAAACTTAAAAAAAACTATGCAACTAATAATGTGTGTATATATATCTCCTAAATATATCCTTCATGCCTAATGGTGATTTTAATCATAATTGCAAAATTCGATTTCACAATTCCTCCCCTTTAAAGTTCAAATCATCCTTTTTTATCTGAAAAGATAAAGTCTGGTACCAAAATCCAAGGATTTTATCCCACAACCGATGTTGTAAATAATTTTTTTTTAGATTATATGAATTAAGTTCTTTCGTTGTGCACATAGCAGTTAAACTTGTATATCTATTAATTTGAAGCACGTCTTATTCGAAAGTATTTACATTTTTTTAAATATCAAAATGTAATGTTCTAGAACTGCATCACTTCAGTGTAACCAGCTGTTAGCCTCCTCTCATGGAACAACGCAATAATATGGGAAACAACACTAAAGTACAAAAACAACAGTATATGAGAAAACTTCCACCGACTCAGTAATAACAGCTTTGGAGTTTGCGATGAAAGTATTGATATTAATATTCAATACTACAAGTAAACAAATCAACAGTTCATAAATCTGCGCGTAATACAAAAGTGTGGCCTTAACAAAAAGAAATGAGAATGGGTCGTTTACATCAACAGATGAAAACTTCTACGCTCGCAGAAATACCGCAAGGTTTCCCTTTTTTGCGTGTTTTCTAACTGCAGTTTATGTTCAGACAGGTCGTACTTTCGTGGTGGTAATTTTTGTTTCTCTTGAATAATCTATAACATTAAACATATTTGTAAAACTATATGTAATAAACAAAGAAAAAAGAAATAGGAAGAAGGTTTTTCTACATACAAAATATCATATTTTAGTAAATAATAATAAATCATGAACACAGTTTTTCAAATGCAGTTGGCATTGATGTTTTCAACAGAATTTCCTTTCATTGAAAAGTTTGGTTTTATTAGACAGTTCTTTCTGTTCTCATCCATAATTTTATACACATTCTTTTTTTAAATATTCTATTATAAATTATCGCCTATATTGCTTTCATGACTAAAAAACTGTTCATACGCTCACGCAAACAAGTGAAACAAAACTCGTGTTATGAGTTCAGGTTCCAATTCCCGTAACACCAAACACGCTCCTCCTTTCAGCCGTGGGGGCGTTATAATGTCCTACTATTCGTTGGTACAATAGTAACCTAAGAGTTGGCGGTGGGTAGTGATGACTAGCTGCCTTCCCTTTAATCTTACAGTTCTCTGGCATTTTTAACTGTTTATTTTAAATTCTGAAATTCCTTTGTTTAAGAAATTTCCAGAAAAAATGTGCTGGTTTATCGATTTCTTTGTATTTTATAGAAACCCTAAACTAGATATTGTGAAGCACTTTACTATAGAGTTAAGCTCCTTTAAAATACAGAAAGAAAAGTACGTAATGATCAAAATTTGGCAAGTGTTTATGAAAGACGTCATTTACATCTCTTTAACCATCCATTAGCAATTTTACAAAGGATAGTGAAAGAATCAATAACTTTTAAAATAATTCTTCTCAGGTAATACACAACATCCGTTTTTTTCAAATTCTATGAGTTTCTATAGTCGTGTGTGAGTGGTGTATGTAATTTTATTCTATTTTGGCTTTTCCCTTTAGCAGATATCATTGTCTTCCACATGTGTTGCCCTCCTACAATCATCTTTATTCATTCTTGTGCTTCTTCTTCATGTTTTCTTTGATTCCATCTTCCAACGCCTTGCTAGCCTTCCGTGTCTTCTCTCTCCGGTTTCTACTAGGCTCCAATTTTCTTCTTAGTGCTTATTTTATTTTATACTCTTCACGCGACCGAACCACCCCAAGGTGGCCTCTTGGACTTTTAATTTATTCCACATACAACTGCCATTTCTTTCATTTTCCGAATTTGTTCTCTTTCATTCACTGCCACTCCAACAGCCATCTCAACGTTCTCTTTTCTGTTTTAATCACCAAGCATTTTTATTTCTTCTTCAGAATCCAGGTCTCCGTAAAGTAGGACCGGTGCCCTTTCGTTTCCTACAGCTCTAACGAATTCTATCTCTCACAGCTTTCTCACTACCACCTCTATTTCAGATTGTATTTCCAATGCGTTCATTGTCTTTTACCTGTTTCCGCGAATACTTGTCTACATATGTGGTCTTAACCTTCTTCTTCCTGTCTTTTATTCTTATCATGATTACTGTCCTTCTGGTATTAATTTTCAAACTTTTTTTTGCCAAACTCTTATGCGACAGTTTAATTTGTGCTCACTTTCACCAATTAAGAAAAGGTTTTTGACAAATAATTGAGATCCATTTCAGGTCTACTTACTTAAATCATCAATGGTAATGATGACCAGTAAAAGTTAATGACTGACCCTTGGTGCAGTCCAACGTAATCTTCAAACCTGTTTGATTTTCGGTTTTTTTCGGTATTATTTTTCAGAAGCACCAATACACTAATTATCCAAGTTATCATATGCTTTCTCCTAATCTTGAATTCATGGTATAACTTCGTGTTTATTTGAAGTATTTCTCCTGCAATTCTCTCAAAATAATTATCGCGTATTTTTTCTCCAACGTCGGAATCCAATCTGTATTTCGTCCATGGTTACAAATTTCCTTATTCCACTTTCTTTCAGTTTCATCTGCTTCTTCACTAGTTTTATTCCTCTATAGTTTCCACATTGAATATAATCTTTTTTCTGTTTGTTCTTTACCACTTTCTCTCAGTTCTGTTCATATCTGCTCTTCAATACATACTTAACTTCACCATCTCTTCGTGCCTTCACTATCTGAATCACATTCATTGATGAGCCTCCGCTTTGCTTATATTCATTTTTCTTATTACTTCTTTGACCCCCTCTCTACTGACGTCCAACACTGCCTGATATTGGTAATGTAATCTTCAATTCTTTTTTCTCACATCTGACGTTAAGTAGATCCTTGCAGTATTATTTTCATTCGTCAGGAGTTTTCTTTCTTTGTTCTGAACTACTTTGATCACTGCAAGGACAGTGTATATACTATATGCATACATTATATATGCAGAAAAACATGCAAAGCTATGTGTGAAATACCTGCCACTGCAGAGATTGGAATCTTTATCTTTAACACGGTGAGCCTTCTATGTTACGCTGAAGTACAGGACTCAACATATTTAGATAAACATATATAATAATGATATTTGGATAAATACATCAAACTTTCAGCTTCGACTCCAAAGACTCAAAAAATATAATATCGGATAATCAATAACTTTCACAGCAAGGTGGCCATAGCACTTCAAAAATAAAGACTAGGTTTACAGACGAAAAAACATTAATGTTTGTAAAATATCAAAAATAGACCAAATTTCCTCGTTCACATATACTATGCTAGTAGTTACATAATAAAGGTGTATAAAATGTCCTCTGGTTATGGACGATTCTGTTGGGTACGTCACTATTTTTTTGTTTCTTTCAGGAAATACTATCACTATTTCTTAACCTATTTCTGGTTTCTATAAATTATATTTTAATCCAAAACCAACAGAAAACCAAAGTAGCATTCAATTATTGGTTATTGTGGAAGAAAAAATCATTTGAACACAAATTACACGAGTACCTTAAAATCACCAAGGCTCCAGCTCCAAGATGAATAGCCATTACCTGAGAAATGAAAATAACCTGAATTGTAAGATCTATACATCCTCCTCCCATGTGGGCAATCATTCCGAGGGGAAGAACAAACCGTGTGACGCAGGGATGAGCCTTGTTTTGTTCTTCCATAGTCCGCATAGTAACCGGAAGTGTAGTAGCACTGCCATTAAGGTAAAAACTGAGTTTATTTGACAATAAATAATGGGATTACGCAGATAAATACACAGATAACACATTAATACCAAACATTCAATAATTTCATAGTCTATTATAATTGTTTACTTCCCTTTGAAACAGTAAAATATTCAAATTTGTTTGTTTGTTTGTTTATTTTTTGTGCAAAGTTACACGAGTACTATTTGTGCTAGCCGTCTCTAATTTAGCTGTGTAAGACTAGAGGGAAGGCGGCTAGTCATCACCAACTCTTTTACCGAAGAATAGTGGGATTTACCGTCACATTATATCGCCCCCACAAATGGCTGGGTGAACATGTTTGGTGTGAAAGGAATTCCAACCCGCGATCCTTGGATCACGAGTAAAGTGCCTTAATCACCTGACATCTTCCTTTTTGAGATTCAGTCAAACAAATAAAAAGTTCTTCAATATTAGCTCATTTAAAAATAACAAATAAACATAAGTCTGTGTATGAAGCATTATAAATAGCATAACCGCGGGAGATTTGGTTATTTTAAAAAGCATTTAATGACATACAGTACCTTGATGAAGTTCCAAAACCAGTAAAAATACTAATGAAGAATTTTAATGGATTATTCCTGACTATGAGAAGGTATAGTGCAGGAAGAAGAACTAACTGATGAATGGCATAACCAGAAAAAACAGTCACTAAGTACAACCCTATGTTCCGGAACATCTCAGTCATGGATGAAATTTTCAATCCTTCTTCACACATCCAGAAGAACATCCCAATAATCAAAATCCTAGATTTTTATAAAAACATTCGTTTAAATAGACATAAAGAGTGTTACCAAACAAATATCACCTTGTATTTTACTTTAAAGTGCATATCACGGATAGAACACATTATTTAAGGTGCAACTACTTTGGAGTAACCTTACACTCTAATTATACGTATTGCACACAGCTTGAAATAATCTGGCGCAAAATCCTTTATTTTCAGCCAGATTTTATATCTGAAATCATAATTAAATTGTATGTGTTGAATTTTAACAAAGACCAAATTCTTCCTGATTGCTACAACTTTTCTTTGAACTGTTTATTTATTTTATATATGCACGGATATGTGTCTTTGTAAATCAAATGTTTTAATAAACGCTTAACTCATACCAAAGTAAGAATTGAAGAATCTTCATGATGACAGCATTGACCTGCACAATGACTTGCCTCAGCAGCGCCACTTTATCGCCTAGAGACGACATTGCACAGCCAAACACCACACTGAATACCAAGAGACCTAAGTCAGAAAGTTATCAAATATCAAGGAATAGCAGTCATCTAATTCTGGATACAAATTAAGATCACCTGTATATTTAGTAATTAGAATATAAACCAAATAATTATCTTACAGAATTATTTACTACATGTCACAAGGTTACTTTAGTTAGAAAACTACTAATTCTGAGAATTAAGTAAATACAATTTTGGGATGAATAGCAACTGAACATAATAGCCAAATAATGTCATTCTTCACTTGCTGGTCAAAATTCAAAAGTCCTGCGATTGGTTAGTGTTTTTTGCAGTTAACCGCAACACTACAAAATGGCCTGAGAATTAGCATGGCCAAGTGGTTAAGGCACTCTAATCCGAGGGTTCGAATCCCCGTCACACCAAATATTCTCGTCCTTTCAGCCGTGGGGACGTTATAATTTGACGGTCAATCCCACTATTCGTATTTGTTTAATTAGTGAATAGTCACCAAATACATACAAAGAAATTAATGTGTCAAAGTTTAAAAGTTACAAGGTTGTCATTTCTTTCTCAAAATTCATGTTTAAGCTACATATTAAAGTTTTATTTGGCGATTTATTTACCATTTTTATAGATCAATGACTGAGTGCATCCCAGTGTTATTTTCGACTGTGGATGAAATGCTCAATGGTTTATATCCCATTACAGCCGAAAAGAAATAAAAAAACACGCTCCGCATGGATGCATTTAAATAACGATCTTTGTTATTATTATTCTATCAGAGTAACTCCCCGAGGTGGCAGTGTAGGCGTTGACTAGTTGTTTTCTCTACAATTTATCGTTTGAAAGTTAGAGCCGATTAGTGCAGGTAACTATTGAGTTGTTTTTGTGTGGAAATTCAAACAAACATGTCCTCCCAGAAATGGAAACTGATTAGGAGAAATAAATCTAGTGAAGGCAATTTCTGAACATGTTACTATTTACATTTACTTGTAACTTTAGTGACAACAAAATAAAAATAACATGTTCTACTTGTATGACAACACATAATAGAAAAATCTTTCGTTATAATCAGAAATCAAATTCGAAGTGCAAAATAACTCAGTATGTTATAGCAGTCTTACACAATTGTGTAAAAATCTTTAACGATAGATTTAACTATTTTTATTTTATGATTTGGTTCAAAGCTACCTGTTGACTTAATTATTCTTTGCATAAGTCCCGAACTGTAATACGAACTTAAAGACCTCCCATAGAAAAGCCCTCAATTGACGTCACATGCTCCAATTATAAATGTTATGCCCTTTTAGTCAGCGATACAGATAAAAAGTTACTCTATCCTATCCTTGAAATAAGGAGGTTTTTAATATTAGTTATTAAAATCAATACAGAATCACTATATTTGTATGTGAATTTTCTTATAACGAAGCCACATTTGGCTAAAAGCTGAGTCCTACGAAGGTAATCGAACCGCCGCTGATTTTATTTTTGTAAATCCGTAGACTTACCGCTGTACCAGCAAGAGATGGTATTGTTTGTAGTTATATAAGAAAGTTCCAGTTTTACCATTTCAACTGTAGATGCTCATAAGAAAATAAAGATAATTCAATAAATAGTGCATTCTCTTGGGATACCTTGCATTTATTGTTTTGAATTCCACAAAAAAACTCCATGAAGAATAGTTGCGCTGAAAAGACTAGACTACAAGTAAACGACTAGAGGGAAATGAAGTGGTCACTATCCATCGCCAACTCTTGGGCTACTCTTTTACCAAAGAACAGTGAGATTGATGGTGACATTATAATATTCCCACAGCTAAAACAGTAAGTGTGTTTGGCAGAACAGGAATTCGAACCTTGGACCCTAACATTACAAATCAAGTGCCCTAACCAACTAGCCATAACACGCCTCGGATACGTCTGGAATAGCAGACTAAAAATCAATCTAAAAACATAGTCGAATATAATACACAGTTACAAAGTTCTAACTATGTCCTACTCACCAATCAACCGATAAATAACCACAGAATAAATGTTATAATCATGATACAGCGGAGGTAAAAGTATACTTTCAACCATAGTACTCTTGTTTCTTATACTGAATTTTATCAATTCACCCTCTGTGAGGAATTATTTTACAGAATTTGGTTTACCTGTGAAGTTAACTCCGTCTTGCAGTTTGACAACTTTTGTGCTTGTGGTAGCGTTCTGTTCCGTTGTGTTGTTAAATTCAAAAAGGGGCTGTATTTTAATCACGGTTACTTCCTTAAAAACAAGATGAGCCTCAGAAAATATTATAACATTATCATATTATGTGAAAATTTCTTAGCACATGATTGCCTCGTTATGGAACCAATCTCGAGCGTCTTTCCTTGTGATAAATCCTTCGACTCCTACAAAATACTGTTAAGATTAAAATTTAAAGTCGATAATACAAGAGTTCAAAAAGATTATAGACATATATATTCATCTGGAAGAAAACAGAAAACTGCGTAATAACAAATCACAGAACCAAATTTCTTGTACCTACTAATTTTGTGATATTCTCATGTGAACCTGTATTCCTTTGATAGTAACTAAATATGATATGCTGAATAACAGAAGGTTTGAGTAAAGAATCTATACCAGAAAAATTCCTCTGGAATCGACAAGTTTAAAGTGAAGATATTAAATGTAAATACGATGAACCAATATTTATTTAATACTGAAAATAATAAATGATAAACAAATGTATTGTATGACGTCTTTAATTATGAGGTCCAGGAGTGTTTAAATCTGTTTTAATGTGCAAATATAGATCCGGAATTTGTATCTAGATTGTTTCAGGTTTAGAAAGCATGACATTGTATGTAAGAAACAATATGACATTCTTCTCAGAATGTGGACACTACCCCAGTGACGGTCAGTTACTCGCATCGAAAAATAACGAAAGGTATAAATTCAAAGCAATACCTGAATTACCATTGGAAATTGCCATTGTCCGTTTGTATATAGTATGATCTATTTTACAAAAACGTTCCCATGAGAAATTGCATTATTATAGCATCCTAGTTGAACGGTCCAGTTCAGTAAGCAATTACTAACTGATTTGATTTAAATTCCATATAAACCTACAAGCGCACTATGTACATAAATTTTAATGTGTTATATTAAAAAAGGGAATAAGAAACAATGGCATTCCACATCCACAATGGTTTAAACTTGGCTCGCTCTTTCGTAAACAAATAAAAGACGTAATTTATGTTTTTTAGCACAAATCAATGATTGCCGTCTAAATAAACATAATACATATTATATAATTTATGCGTTACAACTTATGCCTCCAAGACTCTAAACTCAACTTTGTACGACAAGGAGGCGAAGACTAAACTAATTAAGCAACAAAAGAATAACTTAGAATTATAAAAACGTGAAACACAAAATCAATAATAAAGTATCAAAAATCTTTATAGGTACTAATGTAAAAAAAAATTAGAACATTAAAGAAACCGAATTCAGCGTCATCTGAAGTTATAGAATATAGACAAATTACTGTCTATTTTATTTCACAAATTCTGGGATAAAAGTGCTTTTAATATTTAGGATTTAAGCTGGTAATATCTGTCAAAATACGTGTTTGTTATAAAAGCAGTAAAGGAAATATTTCTTATTTAAATAGCTTAGCACCAAATTCATAAGGGTCATTTTAAAATTAATCCATCTACACGTTAAAGCAAAAAACAAGAAAACAATTGGTACTTTATGAAACCATTAGACTTTCTAAAAACATTTTATTACTTCTGAAAATATAATTATATTTTTAGATTTTCCAATATTTACATATACACGCTTTTATTTTTATAAACATATGATTGCAAAACATCATTTTAAAAAGAAATAGAGCAGAAATATATTCTCGCATTCATTAAAGTGGCTGGCATTAGGTTGTTAGGAGAGGCATTTATGAAAACAATGAGAAAAGAATATTTTTAATTTTCCCCCCCAAAAAATGGAAATAACAATTGTAAATTGAAAATAAAACATATAGAAGATTAAACCGCTTTAAAAAATTTTCATATGTAAACACAATGTGAAACAAACGTAAGATCTCCCTATGCAGTTCACGACAAATTATCGACTATTTGGTGTTGCAATAATGCACTAGATATAGCTTAAATAAATATTTATAGCTCATTGTTTGAAAAGGATATTCTTGTAGCGAAATCTTTAAAAGTCGTACAAAAAGTGAAAAACAATGAATACGTGTTGTTATGTGTGTGGAACAAAAGTAAACTAAGTTTGGGTGATGGGTGCTGTGGGCTAACTGCCTTCTGTTTAGCCTATCAGCTCAACATTTTGAACAATTAACGCAAGTTAACGCCCAATTTTGCAAATGATGATAATACACTGAATATCGTA
Organism: Carcinoscorpius rotundicauda; assembly: GCA_011833715.1. Taxonomy (NCBI): domain Eukaryota; kingdom Metazoa; phylum Arthropoda; class Merostomata; order Xiphosura; family Limulidae; genus Carcinoscorpius; species Carcinoscorpius rotundicauda. The sequence goes on along the minus strand of CM022391.1, from coordinate 162,712,075 downwards.
AAGGATCCATAGAAATAAAGAAGGCTTTGAAAAATACATAATATGTGAATCAAAATGTACGGATTATAAAGAACGTCATGGTGATATGGAAATTTTGTATTACTCTGGGTATATATTTTTCAGTGTAAGTTATTTAAGCTCATAAATCTAATTACTAATCTTACTTATGAAATTCTCGTGTTCATGAGCAATATTTATGTCATGTATCTTAGAACGGCTAGTATGGGTATAACATTTTTATTAATAAGCAAAGAACAACGTTTCGACCTTTCTGGATTATCTTCAGGTTAACAAATTGAGTTTCACGCCATTAAAAGTTTGTGCATAGTTTGTGATATTTTTCCTGAAGTTTTTAGTGTCATGGAAGAGGTGTCTCCTCAATGAACTTTTAACATCTTTTAAATTCTCACCAAACTTATACAGTACAGCTACACTAATATTTTTTTCAATTATCAATTAGGCTTACTATTATGCTTACCGAAACAAGTCAATCACAGAATCCAAAATCTGATCGTCATTGTTAGATTGGTACTGTTCACCGCTATTGTTTTCCAAAGAGGTACTTAGCCCTCCATGATGGATAAGAAAAGCCAGAATAATACTTAAAACTGCACAGAAGAAAGCGATGCCGAAGAAGAAACTAATTGTGAGGCCAACAAATCTTCCATTGTCACCTTTACCAAGAGATGAAATACCTGAAAAGAATTATCTCAGTTGTACAGCCTGATTATACAGCAAAACTCCAAAAAGAAGTCCAAGAATTCCCTTGTGAAGCATAAGTTCACTTAATTAAACTTCTGCTGTAGATGTTTGAATAATAATTATTAAATAAAACTGGTTTAGTGAACAATAAGAATCAGTATTAACTAAAAGTAATCACACGATCAACAATAAACACCTCACACTACATACCGGGTTTTGTTTTTGTTTTTTTTAGAAATTTAACTATTTGTTTCGTGAATCTCATGTAATGAACGTATTGGCAATTGTATCACTAATATGAAACATATATAATTTGTATTCGTACGTTTTAACACTGTATTATGTAATGAAACAACATTATTAAAATATTCACTAAAACTGCTTGTTTATTAAATATACTTCAATCATGACCAAACAATATAGTAAGTACATAACGTGTAAACATATATATATATATATCTTTAATGTTATAATTAAGCCCCTGTTTGCGAGTTTCACTCATGATTGATAGTTTACAGCACGATCCAGTTAAAAGATCTTCTTCACTACTTTTTAGGAGTAACAAGAGGAAAGATAATGTTATTTAGAAATATCAACTAAAACTATGTTATGTAAAACCCCTGATAAAGTTGTGTTTAATTTATATCTACCCATTATGGTGTGAATTTTTGCATCAGTCTTATCTTAACCATGAAAATTCAATACCCGCACAACATTTAAGAGGCACAACTAAAACATTCACTCATTGGTGTTAATAAAAATAGTAGATCCATTGTATTTTCCAGTAATGCTTTCCAAGTCGGTTTTAAAGGAAGCCTTGCATTTATCTTTTCTTAATATTGAAATTAAGCTCTTGCTCTAATTTGTTTTCTTTTCACTGACTACAAAGTGCTCACTTCAGTACCTCTTGAATTAATTCATGAAATTACACGTAATAACAATAAAAGTGCAATTTTCAAGCCTTCAGACCCTATTCATTCCACGCTCTAAAAATAAATTAATCATTAGCAAAATCCACTCAAATTAAGACCTTTAAAGTCTATCAAACCAGGAGAGATTTTTTGCTATAACTACTGAGCTTTAATATACATTCAAAGGAACCAAAATTCCCTCATATTTTACAGGTACGGCATACCTCCCAGATAATAAGATAGGAAATCTAGTAATTCGCTCACTAAGAAGATATACTCCACAGATATCTCGCCACACATTTACATCGGAAGTAATTATGTTTAGGAATGTTTCACATCAGAAAATTCGCCCAATGATTACCCTATGATTAAAGCTACGAATAATTACGAGAATAACTAATCAGCAGCTGTTAATTTGATCTTTCAGAGGAGAATTGAACTAAGAATGACTAAAATGCCTTTTAGTAACTGTTAATGAAACAATTATGCTATTTTTACACTGGCTTTCAGTGTTGCCACTTTGTTATTTAAAATTAATCAAATAATTACAAAAACAGGTTTCTTTTAGAATTTAATGATCCTTTTAGTTATATAAAGAAAACGAAAACTACTACCATTTACGTTTGAACGTTTTTAAAAAGGGACCCAAATTTTAACCGTTTTATATTCAAATTGGCATCGTATCAAAGTGCCTTTCGTCAAGGTTTAGATGTAGCATACATCATTTGATAGTATGGAAAGCAAAGACCACCCACTTCGTCCCTGATCGTACAGATAAATGACTGTGATAACTGTTGGTTCTTCAGCTGGTCTCATCCAGTATCATATCAATAGTGGAACTGTGGTTGAAACTGCAGAAAGTAAGGAACACAATCATCCATTGCTTGACTACCTGACTGTCGTGCTATTAAAACATTGATCAGCTCCACCCATATTGATTGATAGGTTGACATCATTGACCCTTTCAATGGATGTAACAGCCGAATACTTTTATTACCAGCAAATTCTCATCTGAGCCTTTATCTGATTCATAAAAGACTGCCAGATAAGAATCTTTATCCTCTTCCTCATCTTTGAACAGGTGTTTATGTCTCATAACGATATCCTCATTCACGTCTGACACATAAGTCTTATCTTTGGACTTCTGATTAAGCCACGGCTCCAAAAACTGTATGCCTAGAGATTTGCAACGCAAAAATCAAGGGGTTTAATTCCCATTAGTGAATACTGCAGATAGCCCGATGCAGCTTTGCCTGAAAAAGAAACACACACAAAGTTTTGATAAACTTTAATACTTAAATTCAAAATGTTTTTTTATATTTAAGAACAGCAGCCACTGACAGAAAAGACTAAAGCATCTTTCAAATATATTCACTCACAAGTGCATAGATTCTTAAGAATTTATCTTCTAACTGACAAAACAGTGGAATGCCAACTTTTGTACGGGAAACTATAAATGGCAGAAAAGAGCAACGTTATTACTTAAACTCAGAATAAGAAAATTACAAGTTGCATGTAAATATAGTACTATACTGTCCTACTTGTTTTCTATTCCTTTTAATTTAAAAGTAGATTTTGCAAAATTTTTACCCTTTTTTTTCTATAGTTTCACAGTTGGAACACCGTAATGTTAATTAGACAATGTAGAAATTAGGTACTTATTATCTGAATCTCTTGCAAAAATAACAAAGAAATTTAAGTAAGATGTAAAGATATTCTTATTAGAGTATCATGCAGTAGTCTCAGATGAACTCTTTTGTCTTACGTGTCCATTGTTCAACCGATATAACAGGGACCAATCAGCGTTTTCTTGGGTCAAACACTGAACAGATTATTATGTAACTAAAACAGTGGTAGATTTTACCCAAACTTTCATAGACTTTTTGGAGATTTTACCTAATTTATCAAAACACTTTACTCGGTGTTTTTATACATGTTATCAGATTTTAAGCAGAATTTATCTTATAATTTTAAAACAGTTCTACATTGTTGTTTCAAACTTATTCGTATTATTTGCTGTTACTAAGTTTCACAAATTGATGAAATTACTCAAAGAGATGTGAGTTAGTCTAGAAAGCACTCTTGCAGACATATGCATTCCTCTGTGGTAAACAAGGTCAGGGTATTATGTTGCTATATTTTGAAGAACGTTTGAAGATTTCCTGTGACTATAGGGTAAACTTCCTTTATTTGTATGGGTGAGTGGATTCAACCACCAATTTAGTTTACTGTTTAAGCTCACCTAAAAACAAAGAGTAGATTGGTTTAGTGTAATTAGCATTTATTTCTGTTTTATATTTGAATTGGTTCTATGGATTTATACTAACCTAGAGACACGTTCTCTGTTGAGGTTATGCTGGTTGAAGTTACATGTAAACCCTTTTGGTTGAATAAAGATTTGAGAGTCACACTATTCCTTTGTTTACACGAACACGATCACTTACCCTGTTGTATTATTACCTTGAGTTGTTCAGAAGAGAGCGTTGTTGGTTTACTTTAAACTGTGGTGTCTTTGTAGACTTGAACTACTCTGCTTTGCCAGAAATCCTCTCGATATTTCATAAACGTATTTGAAAAACTTTTTTTTTTTATCTTGGATGTCCCATGGTCGGTTTTAGGTCCTCAGAACTTTAACGCATTACCATTCATATTCAATCATATATAACCTTTTTATTTAAAATATTAAAGTGGTTTTGTTCACACTGGCCTGAGATATATGTCAGTAAATGTATGAAATTAAGGTGTATTAAATTACTTTTTAGGGAAAAAATAAATGGTGTAACACGTGATAGTAAAAATAATTCTCGTAACTAAGTAGATACTTCTTTTATACCCTGGAATGAGTGCAAGTGAAAAATCATTTTATTCATTACTACGCTGGAGTACGAGGTCTGTTAAAAAAATACGCGGACTGTTTGAATTGCACAACTCCAGTTAGTTCCAGAGGAATCTGCTTGGTGTCGCTAGGTTTGCACAGATCAGCTGATCACGATGCCATTAACCGATTGTAGATATCTTTATTTGTGTATTATCTATGCGGTTTTAAGTGTAGTGCGATTTTTTCGTTTGGCGGATTTCATAATGAATGGTCTGAAGGAGCAACGACTTGCTGTGAAATTTTGTGTTAAACTTAAAAAATCTGCGACTGAAACTTTTGTTATGCTTAACACGACTTACATTGATGTTGTTATGAAGCGTACGGCATGTTTCAAGTGACATGAACGTTTTAAAGATGATGAGCGTCCTGGACGTCCTTCCACGTCAACTGACGACCCACACGTCGCTAAAATTAACACTCTGGTGCAGGAAAATCGACGTCTGACTGTAAGGGAGCTTGGTAAAGAGTGTGGGATATCAGTTGGATCGTGTTACGAGATTTTGACCAAAATTTGAAGATGCACCGCGTTGCTGCGAAATTTGTGCCTCAGAACTCGTGAGTTTTTTGCCAAACACTCGATCACTGTTCTTCCCCACACCCCTACTCACCTGACCTTGATCCTTGCGATTTTTTCTTGTTCCCCAAACTCAAAAGACCCTTGAAAGGAAGAAGATTTGAGACGATTCCAGAGATTAAGGCAAATGCGACGAAGGAGCTGGAGGACATTACAAAAGAAGCGTACCAGGACTGTTTCAAAAAGTGGAAACACCGTTCGGATAAATGTGTGCGTAGGGGAGGAGAGTACTTTGAAGGGGTCCCAGACCTGTAACTTCGAAGTAAATTTTGTTTTATGACGTCAATCCGCGTATTTTTTGAACAGCCATCGTATTTGTGTTCTATCCATGATATGGAAATTTGTTGGCAATTGGTCAACATTTCTCATGTTGTTGTTGAATGTTCAGTTGTGAGTGAGGTTATTAGACTTATCTACGGTCACATTACACACTATCAATGGTACAACGAGCAGGATAAAACTTCAGATGAAAAATTTTCCAGGAAATCCAATCAATTGAATTGTTCTCGAATTCGGTTCAAAACGGCGCGACTTCAGATCAATTAAAAAGCCTATTAATGTCGCGGTAATGATAAGGATGGATAGTTTATGTTGGCCCCAAAACTGTCTCAGCTGGAACTGATAAAAAATCAAGTTTTTAACAGAAAAATACAGCCCTAAAAAGTATAGCTTTTGTTATCATTGGAATTCACAAAAATGATTTACATATTACACTCTTCAATTGTGGTACTGGAGAGAAAGAGATTTAAAATGCATGATTAATTGAGGCTCATTTCATGTTTGTACATGTAATATATTATTTTTTGTCTGTCCAATGCTACACAAGAGCTGTTTGCACACGTCGGCTCTGATTATTAAATTACAGGTCGAGGAAGGACAGTTAAACTACAGCACCCACCGCCAATTCTGAAGCTATTCCTGTTTGATCAGATACTGAGATTTGACTATCACGCTGATGACGCACCGTGTTGCCAAAATTTGAAGTGAAATCTTGCGTGTATGACTCACAAAACATGAATACTCAATTAACATTCTGACAAGACAACAACGAAGCCACGACAGATCCACATAGGACATGTAATTAATAAGGAAACATAAAAGTAAAACTGGCGGAATAATCATTGCAAATATTTTCAGATATAAACTGTGAGAAGACGGTAAGAGATGTTGAAAAAATATTTCAAAACTATCCAATACTTACACATGTCTATTCACACATAAAGCTTAATGTTGTCTTTTTTCCCCTCAGGTATAAGAAACAGATATATATATACATGGAACCAAAATTGAACTTAGCTTTAAATGATGATCTAGCTTTTAACGTAAAGAAACACAACTGTTAAAAGTAAAATTCAAAAATGTGTTTCTCTTTGATCTTTGGAATGATTCAACATTAAAACACAAAAACACCACAATGGCACTAGTTAATGAATGAATAAAAAATAAAGTTTATATGCAAAAACGGCTCGTTTGGGTTGAGAAAATGTTTCAAATAGAGGAGCGAACAACGTTTCGACCTTCTTCGGTGAACCTGACGATGACCGAAGAAGGTCGAAACGTTGTTCGCTCCTCTATTTGAAATATTTTCTCAACCCAAACGAGCCGTTTTTGCATATAAAATTCTCAACAAGTGGGTTTCTCGACATCACTAAAAAAATAAAGTGTTTCTCAGTATTTGAACAAACAGTAAGAGGAAACATATGCAAAGAGCTTTCGAAATAATAAACACTTATATTAGAGAAAACATTACGATGAACAAAAATATATTGAGAACAAAATAAAAACTTTAAATGACGGAGGCAATGTTCAGATACAAATCTTTGTTAACTTTAAAATCAGGTTATTTGAAGCGTAACTTATCCCTTCTTAACGCAATGTCTTTAGTTGTTGTCTGTTGTCATATTTTGCCAAAGCTAACAATATCTATGTTAGAGGTTCTCAGGCTTGGGTCTAGGTTTCAAATATATCAGTAAACATGAATGGACATTTAAAGTCTTGAAGGCAGATAAAATATCAGGAATATAAATGAACACCAATTAGTGTTTTGTATTTAGGTGTTAAGATGTGTTCAAGGATTGTTAAAGTTACAGGATTCTTCAAGCAGCGTTAAAAAACACCAGTTTCTGCAATGTTCATTTTTTAAGCACATTGCTGAACAACGATCCCACCACAAGAATCGTACCCTAAATTTTGAGCGAAATAAGCTTTCAGGTCCTTATCAGTATACCATGTGGCGAAATAAGTATGGTGTATTAAATTCGACCAACATATTTACCCTGTTTCAAATCATAAATATACATCAGTTCCAGATCACGTTGTTATCAGTTCAACACATCTTAAAAACAACCAAATATAACGTAATGAAAACGCAAATGTGCCGGTATGTATGTCTGAGGTTCCTTGTTATTACCTGTAAAAATAGCCAAAAGTTCCACACTTTAATGTCTTGGGAATGTTATAAGAATAACAGTTAAATTACAACGTTCAATCAGAGTAGTTTGTGAATTGACGGTGGGTGACGTTGATTAAATTTTTTCCGTCTGGTCTATGATTTCAAAATTGGAGACGTGTAGCGCAGACAGTCTTCTTGCAGCTTTGAGCAAAATTCACGAAAACAACAACAACATTTATCATAATCCGAAAACTCACCCACCAAGAAAAGCAGAAATGTTAAATGTTCTTCCTAAACTTTCTACTGTCAATAGAGAAGTATTAAAAACGTATTTTCTAATTAACAATGAACACTGCCTACATTGTAACACATTTCACGCCGAATTCATTTCGTTTGTTTACGTGAGAAACAGTTAAAAAGATTTTCGGATCTAAAACAACATTTAATTTTTCATAAACTAATCTTAAATTTTTGACGTTCAGGCAGGTTGGGAAATAGTTAAAATTCCTTTGGGTCTAAAATCATATTGAATTTTTCATAGGCTAACCCTAAGTCGTTGAAGTTAAGGCAGGTTGGGAAACAGTTAAAATTATTTCAGGACTAAAATAACATTTAATTTTTCATAGAATAACCCTAAATCGTTGACGTTGAAACAAGTTAAGAAACAGTTAAAATTTCTTAGGGTCTGAAATAACATTTAATTCTTCATAGACTAACCTTAAATCCTTGACGTTGAGGCAGGTTGGGAGGTATCTTCTCTTCCTGAAATACCATCGTATAGCTAACAAATGCTTGCTGTTTATTCACGTGAAACAACTTATTTTTTCACCCTCGTTATTCAATTCCGCAGAATGAAATGCAACCACTTCTTGTCAAGACAGCCAGGTTCTACCTGTACACAATTTTTATTAAAATATTCCTGGTTTGTAATTCATGAATACATACTTTTGCTGACGTTTTTACTCAGTTGTATTCTACCGTTATAACAACTTGTTTTTGAAATTTGTTCCGAAGTATTTAACAAAAAGATTATTTTCTTAATTACACCTACTTCACGTTCCGGGGTCAGCGTATACTGCCTCCGTAATAAATAGAATGTTAGGGCTTTAGTCTTACAGGAGTAGAGGCTAACTCTATATCCCGAAACCAGTGTAACCAACAGCAAAATAAAAAAACAAATATGTTTGTTTGTTGTTCTTGTTTTCCAGCAGTAGAACTTACATTTTTGAAAGCGCTAACCTACTCCCTAACACATGTAAAATAACGACTCGTGCATAAGGTTATTTCAATTAAATTTAGCAAAGCGATTGGTTTAACTATGGTGTATTTCACTATATTACTTATTCCTGAAACAAAAACAGATGAGAAACAACTGGCCAGAAAATCATATAATAAGATTGTTTTCTTTTTCGTTTGTTATATACTTAGCATAAAACTGAAATATTCTCTTTGTTTTCTTGCCTCAAGTGACACAGCGGTGTGTATGCGTGCTTACAAAACTAAAATCCGGTTTCGATAATCGTGACAATCAGAGTACAGATAGCCTATTGTGTAGCTTTGTGCTTAATTATAAACAAACAAACTGTGTTTTACACAACACAGAGAGTCAAATTCCAAAATTTAACTTCACAAGTCTATAAACCTGCCGCTGATCCACGAGTGGACTGATAAATTTTCTGGTGTTAACTCTAAAAGGAACAACAAGAAACACACATTAATACAAGAAATAAACGATTTTATGACACTGAAATGTGTTTTTATTTAAGTAGACATTCAGCGTTTCGCTTTTTAGTTTCTATATAAGCGTTCAATAAATTACTCTAAAATTTGAAATGGTTTAAATAATAAATTGTGTTATTCGTTAATGATTACATGTTTTTGTTTGTTAATAATTGTTTTCAGAGTTTGTAATGATTTCAGAAAAAAAACGTAGGCAGTCAGCCTTTCGAATCAGAAGTTAAATTTAGTTCGAAATGTTGTTTTGAATTAAGCACAAAGCTATACAATGGGCTATCTGTGCTCTGCTCACCACGGGTGTTGAAACCCAGCTTTCAGCGTTTTAAGTCCGCAAATATACCGCTGAGCCATGGGTGAGTAAGATAGGAATATAATACTGGTTGTACAATGCAACTTTTTTATCATTTATTCAGAACGTAATATCAACTGCTCAGATGCGCAGTGTTGGAAGAAATATCCTTCATTGGTATATATAGAAAGATATTAATATCACCTTTTGTAAGCTTATTTGGTTGTTAATAATTTATATTTCATATGCACATTATATTTTCCTACGTCACGCGTTAGCAAACTTCACTCAAATCCAGAAGTATTAGACTATTACATATGAAACAGCGGATGATAAAAGTAAGTGTGAAACAAGTACATCTTTTTGTTGTTGTTTACGATATGTTTGTATTTTTCAAGTTTATGATAGCGATACTTTCAAAAGAGTACATGACGTTCTTTTTGCATCATATCATTCAAACCTTATTGCTGATAATATGATTAGCTCACCCAATCATTTTTTAGCTTTTGGTAAGTAGTGTTATCTAGTGACAAAAATATAAAACGAATATAAAAAATATAAACGTAGTCACAAATTCATTTGATGCGAATCAAAGTTCAATCATGAACAGGAGAATAACGCATCAACAACGAATGTTTAACACGTGTGTGTACGATCGGTGAGAAACATCTAATTGCCGATCGTTTCGGAATTCACGCATTCCATTTTCAGCGAGCTATATTGAACAAGGTAAATCTCTTATACTTTATTCAAGTCCTAATACGTAAGTTCTTTTCTCACAAGCTTGAGCTCTTAAAGATACCATACACTGTTGGTAAACACCCATTAAAACTTTTTAGGTAAGCAAAGTTTCATACTGAAATCACAATGTTAAGAATAATTAAAACGTTATGTGCACAACGTCAACTACAAATGATATTTCAATCACCTTTCATTATATGAAATCTATTCCGCTCTAAGGACCTACTCTTACATGTTCCAGGATCGTATACACAGGTGTTGGCTGTAATACCACTTACATTGAAAAACAATACGACAATTGTATCTGTGAGACTGCAAACATATGCCAGTATCGAACAGAACAGGTAAAAACAACCAAATCAACCAGACTTTGTGTAACCTGTTATAAATATGTAACAGCGGCAGATAATATGGTGTGATGAAGAAAAATATGCATATGTTGATACACGTCTTAATTATAATGTTTCGTTTATTACATATGTTATGCAAAATATCGACTAAATAAGCTGCATAGAATAAGTGTTCTATGATTTAGTATGGCTTAAAAATCTTTCGTCCTTCTACTGGGCATAATATTCTTATTTCTAAAATCTTCTATCCAAACGCCTATTCTCATACACATACAAATGTTCTTTATGCTCTCACATATTATAAAACACATTTATGTTTTCAGATTCACTACATATTTTTATTCGAATTTCGAGTCACTTCTCTCTCTATGTCTTTATTACACGCTAAAATCAGCGGTTCGATTCCCCTCGGTTGGCTCAGCAGATAGCCTGTTGTGGCTTTGCTGAAAGAAAAACAAACACAAACACACAGAGTCTTTATTATTATTATTCGAAATATACAGACGGGAAACTGAACCAAATAGCACATCAGTAGAGGAAGTGTAGTGAAGTATATTTTGAAAGACGCAAAAATATCAGTTTAAAGTTTGTTTAATCAAAGTCCTCGTGACTCGAAGGAAGAAGCGACTCCTCGTGACTCGAAGGAAGAAGCGAATATCCATTAGAAACATGTATATATGACATGCGCTTTGGGGATCACACACTGAGCAACACGATACTCTGCGCTGTTTTCCTAAACTCAAAATGATTGCATTCATAAACCACTGTTGTGTGAAATAACATTTCGTTCACGGTTATACGAAGGAATAAAAAACCCGAAAAGATAGAGAAAGAAGAACGATATTCTAATTATATGCAAAAAACGGCTCTTCTGAGCCCAAAAGAGCCGTTTTTTGCATATAAAATTCTCAACAAGTGGGTTTCTCGACATCACTGATTGATATTCTAATTAATATTTGTGAATAAGTTCGTTGATTACTATTTGTTAATACTCAATGATCGGGTCGTAAAAGCTACGGTCAGTCTGGTCCAATCGGATTGAGCTAACCAACCTAACATATATTTCACTGAATTTTTCGTGGGTTCGATTTACGTACGCACCAAACATGCTCGTCCTTTCAGCCGTGGGTGCGTTATAATGTGATGGTTAATCCCACTATTCGATGGTAAAATAGTAGCCCAAGAATTGGCGGTAAGTGGTGATGACTAGCTGACTTCCCTCTAGTCTCACACTGCTAAATTAGGGACGGCTAGAACAGATAGCCATCGAGTAGCTTTGTGCGAAATTCCAAAACAAACAAACAAAACACTTAATTTTATGTATTTTATGTCCAACTGAAGGATGACAAAATTATTTTCTGAGTATTTCTCAAGTTTGGTAAATTAAGAATGGGAAACTTAAAAATGCTGTTTTAAAGTCAAAAATCTTAATGTTAAAAATTTATATTTCACACTTTCACATGTTGTTACGTTTTTAAGTCAACATAATTCCTTTAAAAGTTACACCAGAGAATTACAATTTGAGCCGAATTATAATGAAAAGGCCATTGAAAGTAAGAAGAAAACGAACGATGACTTTATGAGGGTAACATGATTAGAAACACAATAAACTGTATTAACTTACCAGACAGGTAGGGATAACATGATTAGAAACACAATAAACTGTATTAATTTACCAGGCAGGTAGGGATAATATGATAGGAAACAGAATAAACTGTTTTAACTTACTAGGCAGGTAGGGATAATATGATAGGAAACAGAATAACTGTGTTTTATCCCACTGGGTAGGCGGTAGTAGGCACAATAAAGAAGTTACGTTACGACAGTGCAACTCTTTGCTATGCCCTAATGAGCTCATTAGATCTAATGGTTTAGACGAGGATTCGAACCTACGACATATAGACTGCGAGTGAAGTTCCCTAACCACCTGGCCATGCCAGGCAATTATAAGTGATAGACTAGAGACAGATAAGAGCTAATCGTCTTCACCCACCATTACCTCTTAGGCTACTCTGAGAGAAAAGCTGAGCTGACTGTCATATAACGCTGAAAAAGCGGGAATGATCAGTTATGGGGTTCAGTACCGCCACATGACTCTGTCAAGCGCTGGAAAGTGATAAAGTACACCTACATAATGCGTTCATTTATTCTTTTACCTGTTAATATATACAAATGGAAGCATTTGAAGAAGGATGAAAACATGCAAATTTTCATTCCACTATAATGATAAGTTTTGAAGAAAAACAATTGAAATATATTTCGTTTTAATACATGCTACAAATAAGTTTCATACAATATATAATACTTTCTTATCGAGTTTATACATTTGACGAACTTAGATATGGTCCAAATAAATCTGGTTCTTGTCAAATTCTTTTTAAGCAGAAATAATTAATTAAAGAGTGCTTCTTATATTATTGTAAATCAGTATTATTATTAGCTCAAAACGAACAAAGGATACGCTCACCTTTTCAAGACGATGGAATTACTCTGTCAGAATAACACTGATCAAGATAATTTACGTCATCATGAAACCAATTTTTTTACAAATATATTTTGTCATACCACTGCTATTTTCAGGCTATATTAACGTGCAAAAATTCAGAGCTTGTAGGCTAAATGGCCAAATAAGGTGCTATTACGAAATGTCATGTTTGTTTCTTGTTCTTCTCACTTATATGTTGATTTTACAACCAAATCCCCACAAAGGGCTCTCTACTAAGTTCTATTGTGGGTGTCGAGCCCTGGAATTTTATTATCATAAGTCAAGAAGCTTAACCACTAAACTACATTACATCAAAAGCATAAATGGTGACTTTTTTTAAGATAGGCTATAACATTCTGGTTATAGTCATGAGGACGAAAACTAAACTACATGAAAAACTTTGGCTTAGCTTATTTGTAGTCACTTATTTATCCTTCGTATTACCTTTAACTTGGCTTATTGTTCTTGAGCTTCAAATTTTGTACTTCTCAGCTAAATCCTTAAACACCTTAAGGTTTTGCAAATCAGTGACTAATGAAAGGGTAGTAAACAACAATATTATCCTTATACGAATGTTTCCTCTTTTCGTGACTCCTCACAGGATTTACTTATAAGAAGAAAATGGATACACTCACAGGTGGAACATAACATTACAAAGAAGAGTTTAGCCCTTATACCAACAAAATAAATTTTACAGCTGGTGAACATATGTTGCATACCTTTCTAGCTGTTGCATTTGGTGTTTTTATCTCAACTATAGCATTTATTTAGCATGTTTATATAGCTGTATAGCCTGTGGAATTTTCTTCCTCTTTCAAGTATTTCAGTCACTAGTTGTCGCTTTTTGTGTAGTTGTGTTTTTTAGTAGACACTCCAAATGACACATTTTATAAAAATATTAGACATTAGTTTATCTCAAGCTAAACAAAAACCATGATTGTTCACCATTGTGCATAAAAGGAAACTACTCATGTTAAACCTTGTCTGCGTCATATTATCTTGCGTCATAAATTCGTAAATACATCGTAAAATATCACTCATTTCGCAGATTCCGTAACTGACATACATCGCTACTCACAGAATTTTTATAACTATCAATACTTTTAGTAAACCGTTTCCATGATTGTAAAATAATTTTGAATATGCAGATCAATAAGCCACGTGACAATCATTTACAATATAAAATCTCCATGGAACAATATGCATCAGAACTACATTTATCCTGTTTAGTATAGATGTTGTATGATGCTACTGAAAATTGCTCGTCTTTGGAAAGGATACAAAAGAGTCTTTTCTAATGCAAGGTATTAATACACTAAGACCATAAATATGTGCCCACAATGGGATATTAGAGTTTCCATAACATGAATATTCCTTGTTCGTTTTGGTATTGGAAACTAAAGGAATATGAAACAATTTAGTGAACCAGGACAAAAAGAAGGAGACCTGCAATAGGTCTTGTTTCAGGAATGTTAAGCAAAATGCGGCGTTTTTTTTAACAGGTGAAAACCCAGCAACTTGAGGATCAGAGACAAAAGCCGTCTAAGTGTTAGTATAACAGTATGCAATACAAAAAACTATTTTTGTCTGTAAAAGCGACACAAATCACGTATAAACAGAGTATTTTTATGACATATCTATTTAAGTACTGTATATTTAAGTAGCTGAAAAACAAAACGTATATTCATGGTATTCCATAACAACACATGCTATTTAATTTCCCAGCAGCAACACCTCTGGCTCTTTGTGTACACGTACAATTGAAACAAACGCTGGGAAACCGTCTTTCTCGTACACTAGATGGCGTATGGAAAACATACAAAGAGAATATGTGCGCTTTGAACATGAAAGCCGCACAGTGGAAATCTCTCCAATAGGAAAAATATAGCAGTGCTATTATCAATATGTATAATAGTCAGACAAAGAACAAGAGAACGTGGAGACATCAACAGTAACAATGATGTGATAAGGACGTTGAGACATCAAAGTAACAATGATGTGACAGAGATCAAAAACTGTTTTAATATAAAATACTTAATGTCTGTAGATCTACTTTTTCAAATATCTACAGTTTGTTGGCTCGTGTACTTTTTTATTTTAACTGAGATATTCGTGGTTAAATTCTTGTAAAGAGGTTCAAATTTATTTCAATAATAAATCGTTTCTTTTCATTCCTTACCAGGCTTTCATCTTCTTCAGTCTCTTTGAAATGTTTCTAAAACCTAAAAACTCATTCTGTCATTGAAAATATATACATTCTAAGGATCAAATATTTCTGAGAAATTAATCATATCGAATATCACCACCCGCACTAGTACAACGGTATGTCTCCAAATTTGCAATGATGAAATCAGGTGTTTGATTCCCCCTCAGTGGGCTGAGAAGATAGCCCTTTGTGGTTTTGCTATAAGAAAAACACAAAAGAGTATTACTTCACTACTGCCATTACACAGAGACATTTGTAATTTGAATACTCAATGTAAACATGTCACCAGATTTGTTAACAAACACACAGGTCTAACATAATATGCCAATTGTGGTATGGTATTTAGGTTCTACCATATTCCCTAAACAGTTAAAGTTTCTGCATGGACTGTTAAGCGAAAATTAAATCGAACAAAAACGATAAAAAGAAAACAAACAAACACAAATGAAACCAATTTTTATTCACAATAGCTTTCAAATATCCCACATTTATAATCCTACAAAGCCTTAGAGTGGTATTCCATAAGTCATAAGATTATGTAGTTCAGCCAGTAATTTACATACAGTTATAAGCTAGAGACAATACAAACAAAAGTGGAAATATCTTCGTGTGTACAAAACAAAACGTGTGTTACTCTGTTTGGCTCAACATGGCTTGGTGATTAAAGCATTTGGCTCATAATCTGAGGAACGCCGGTTTGAATCCTTGTTACACCAAATATGCTCACACTTTCAGCCGTGAGGGCGTTATAATGTGACGGTTAATCCGACTATTCGTTGGTAAAAGAATAGTCCACGAGTTGACGGCGGGTGGTGATGACGAGCTGCCTTTCTTTTTGTCTTACACAGCTAAATTAGGTTCGGCAAGCGCAGATATTCCTCGTGTAACTTTGTGCAAAATTCAAAACAAACAACCAAATAATGGGAATATTTGTGTGACAACCTGAAATGAATATAAAACACTTGAGAAGACAGACAGTCACCTTTGGAACTTTTATTCAAATTGAAATGCCAGAGAAAACCACTGTAATTGACATATCTTTGTCTTAGTCACCTAGTGTCACTAGTGTTTCAGTTTCTATACTTTACCAAAACAATTCTCGGTTGTTTTATAGAAATTTATTTTAAATATTTAATTTTGAATTTATGAACAAAGATATTTTTCTTTGGTTGATTTTCTACATTTCCAGTTTTGATGAAACCAGCATCAATCTGATTCTGAGTTTAAATTTTAAAATTTAAATTAATGAATTTATTATTGTTCACCCAATATGCACGATAGTTAATACGATATCTATAAAACTGGAAACATTGCTTATAAACATCTGAAGCCAAATCTTGTTAGTAACAATGTCAGCAATCTAGATAATAAAGCTAGCAATGTACTTACTCTTTTACATAATATTGCATAAATATATATGTTGAATATTTAGTGTGCGGAGCATACTGGGTATTTCTTTTTAATTTAATTCAAACGTAGGAAGTTTGATTTTTGAGAGCTAATTGAGGTACGGGACCATCTTGCTCGTATTCTAGTTATCTGTTGCATTTCGGTATTCTCTTTCTGTGTCACTTGACCATCTCTTCAGTTGCTACAGCGATTTCAACTGTATGGTGGGTTTTTGTGAAACCTTAAATATTGCCCTTCCTTTTTTATTTTTATTGTATGACCAGGATAGATGGCGTTGTTGTTTTCTGTACACTGTCATTCGCTCATGATGAAAGGGTTCAAGATATGAATATGGCGATCGGTCCGTGAATTAAAACAATTCTTTGATCAGGAAGACATACGTGCTTTGTAAAGCTAAGCTTAGCAGTACAAATTACTTATAAAAATAAATATCGGTGGACAGTAATGAAAGTACCACATTTTTACCTTGTCGGTCCGTTCATTCCCAGGTATACAGACGAAAAGTAATCATTCTATCAGTTCGACAAAATCATTAGATAACACTGTATTCTACAACAAACCATAATAGTTTCAGACCCCACGCGTATCTAACGAGGAGGAACCAGTTAATGAACCAGAAAAAAATTATGGCTTGATAAAACGAAGAAGGAATATCAACTAACCAAGGTTATGCCAAAAAATGCTTATGAATAAAATAATAAAATGTCTTTTTAACATTTCTTTATGGCGTACAGGGTAAAACGTTTTTTATTTTGTTCACAACGTTTCACAGGATATACTTGTAATCATGAGATGAAATACAAAAAAAAATATTTTAAAAAAGCATTTCATTTACTATGAGAACTTGTAATGTGACCAGCGCAATGAAAGAATTTTTTTTTCGAAGAGCACTTTTTACGTTCACCATGATGTGTTAAAACACAAAAACGAGGCTTACCGAAGCACAAGCTAAGAGTACACGATACTCCAAGTTATTGTTCTCTTTATTTCTTATGGTAAAGAAAACATAAAACACTATAGTAAAAAGTCATTGAGAGAAGCCATAAATTGGTACACTTCAGAAGTATGTCGCTAACACTTTAACTTTTAAATTTATGACAATTACTGACAGAACGACGCCTGAGAAATTCAGACTGCAACTATAGATTAAAACTTCAATTAAAATTATTCACTCATAAAAAACTGTTAGCTAAATAGAATATCAAAGAAACTTGAACATGAAAATGGATTCAAGTGAAATCTGAAAGGAGTTGAATATAATGTAAACTGTAAACCAAAAATTTAGTTTCACTTCATACTGAAGAGAGACGTAAGATGTTACATTCGAATAAAAATCGAACCCTGTCTCAGGGAATATTTTCATACATTTTTGTTTTTGTATTTGAAGAAGTAGATATTATTTCTGCGATTTTTTTCTAAAAGATGAAAACACATAACCATTTATGAATGTCATAATTAAAAGTATCCTATTATGTAGATTTAAAAAATGTCTTGTTTCTCGTTTCTTGCAGAGATTTATCAAACATTATCTGGATTATAAATTAATGTTTACGTCATTTCTGTGCGCAGTTTTGGTGATATCTTTATTTTTGTGTTTTATAACTACAATTTTGGATATCTAATCATGATTTTCTATTCACCAATTCAAATTAAACAACATAAATTGTCACAGCAAAAAAAGAAAGAGTGATTTTAGCTTACTTTTGTAAATTTAGCAAATTAAAATATTCATCGGTATTTGTCTGCTGATAGTGAATACAAAAAGGACATTTTCAAATTCTTTACATTAAATAAATGAACCTTTGTAGTAATATATTATACCCCAGTGTCACCGCTGTATGTCTGCAGACTTACAATACCAGAAAACTGGGTTTCGATATCCTTGGTGGCTACAACACAGATAGCTAGCGCATTGTTTGTACGAAACACCGAATACATTTAAACGGAGACCTATTGAAAAAACAAAAAGCACCGAGCGCTTAATTAGTTACTTGGTGTTGTATTATATACTTTTTACTAAAGTATATTTGTAACAACACTTACAATTTCTAGTCAGAAGTTACGATGAAGTACAGTTGCATATTTGTGAGTATGAAGCTCACAAGGATATAAGCAGCATAGCACATATTTTCATTTTCCAAAATTACTGACGGTTTTTTTCTTTCACCTTCATGCTGTTGTTAAAGACATAGTCTCCAACAACTTTTTATACGCCCCCAGTGGCTCAGGAGTATGTCTGCGGACATGTTGAAAACCAGGTTTCGATACCCGTAGTGGGCAAATCACAGATTGCTCATCGTGTAGATTTGTGCTTAATTCAAAACAAAAACAACCAACTTTTATTTCTATGGAACACATATTATATGAGAATTGTCAAATTGTCATAAAATCAGCTGTAAGACCAGCATTAAGGAGTTTTTTTATTATTTTAGAAACTGTTCGTAACTAAGTAGCATGCTTTTTGTGTGCCACTGATTCATCAAAATGTATGTGTGTTTTCTTATAGCAAAGCCATATCGGGCTACCCGCTGAGTCCACCGAGGGGAATCGAACCCCTGAGTTTAGCATTGTAGTTACACAGATTTACTGATGAGTGAGAGGGCAGTTCTATGAAATAAAACTGGTTGTATTTATTTTAGTAAGGGAATAATTAGAACAGTCTTAAATTGTTTGTATTTGAATTTCGCGCAAAGTAAGTAGAGGGTTATCTGCGCTAGCCGTCCATAATTTACCAGTGTAAAACTAGTTTTACCACTAAAGCTAGTGGTAAAAGTTAGTTTTTACCACCCACCGCCAATTCTTGGGCTATTCTTTTTCCAACAAATAGTTGGATTGACCGTCACATATAACCCCCTCAAGGCTGAAAAGGCGAACATGTTTGGTGTGACGGGGATGCGAACCCGCGACCCTCAGATTACAAGTCGCACATCTCAACCTACCTGGCCATGTCGGGCCAAAGTCTTAAATAAGCCACGACGTCACCGCTTCATTTCCATATATTTTTGTAGAAATTTCGGTTTGTTTTTAATTTCGCTCAAAGTTACACGAAAGCTGTCTCAGCTAGCTTTTCCTAATTCAACAGTGTAAGACTACCCACCGCCAACTCTTGAGCTACTCTTTTGCCAACAAATTGTGGGATTGACCGGCCATTACAAAGTCCCTACAGCTGAAAGGACGAACATATTTGATCTGACGGGAATTCGAACCCGCGACCTTCGGATAACGAGTCAAATGCCTTAATCACCTGGCCATGTCGAACCAGACTTCTCATGGAAACAACAAACACTTTGCGAAACAACTGAACGTAAACCCACATTTAAAAAATAGTATAAGTTGAAAAAGGGCTGATATTAAAAAGCACATATTTCAAGTATGGCTCCCCGCTAGTACAGCGGTAAGTCAACGTATTTACAACGTTAAAATCAGGGGCTTCATTCTTCTCGCTGGGCTCAGAAGATAGCTTGATGTAGCTTTGCTATAAGAAAAAAAAACACACATTTCAAATATGCCCCACCCAAAGTGACTTAGCAATAGGTATGGAGGCTTCTATAGTGCTAAAATTCGAGTTTTGATTTTCGTAGTGAGCACAACACAAATCACCCATGATTGAAGTTTATGTTTGTCAACAAGAAGCAAACAATATCAACTTCAGAAAGAGTGCATGGAAGTAATTAATACTGCATATCTATAATACAGAGCTCAAGGAATTAAATGATGGAGACATAGACGTCTCATAAAAATGTGGATTCGAGGTAGAGCTGAGGGTGTAAAATAGATTAAAGGTAATGTAGGTGTGTAAGTCTATATCTAGTTTTAACTCTTACCATTTATTATTTGATGCACACACTTAAATATCTTATCAACACAACAGATAGAGCTACATATTAATGGACACGTATTGTTTGTTTGTTTGTGAATTACTCGCAAAGCTACACGAGGTCTGTTTGTGCTAGCCCTCCCTAATTTAGCAACGTAACTCAAGAGGGAAGGCAGCTAGTCATTACCACCAACCGCTAACTCTTGGGCTACTCTTTTATTAACAAATAATGGGATTGACCGTGACATTATAACGCTCCCACGGCTGAAAGGGCGAGCATGTTTGGTGCGGTGGGGATTCAAACACGAGACCCTCAGATTCAGAGTCAAGCGCCCTAACCACCTGACCAGTTGGATAAAGACTCCTTATTATTATTATTTTTTGTTATATTTTGAAAATAATAGGACAAGAGAACACAAGATTAAGACTAGAAAATAAAAGACAGGTTGAACTGTATTTAAAATTATTTTATTTTATTTTTTACAGGATTATTGGCTAATGAAATATGTTCCATTCGGTAGTAGTGAAAACCAACAGTTTTCCACCTTAAATTACTAATACAAATTTTGAACACATATCAGAACTTTTATTAGTGAAACGAAAAAGAAACGAGTTCTCTTAAATTGCGTTGGAACGTTTAAAATAACATTATAACGCCCCCAATGCTGAAAGGGCGAGCATATTTGGTGTGACGAGGATTTCAACCCGCGCCCCTCACATTACGAGTCGAACGCCGTAACCTACCTGGCCATGAGGGTCGCAGGATCGAATCCCCGTCAACCACACATAAACATATTCGCCCTGTCATCTGTGCGAGAATTATAATGTGACGCACATTACCATTATTTGTTGATAAACAAGCAGCCCAAGAACTGGCGGTGGGTGTTAATGACTAGCTGCCTTCTTTTTAGTCACACGCTGCTGAATGAGGGACGCCTAACGTAAATAGTTCTCGTGTAGCTTTGCGCGAAATTAAAAAAAAACCCAACAAGACAAGTATTATGAAAAGTTGTCCATCTATTTCATTATGTTACTTTTTACCAAATATTTTTGATAAAATAAATGAAGATAATATTTAGTATTCAATACTCATCTTCTTTCGTCGAATCATTAATTTAAAAAATACTTTATAAGAAATTTTGATTTTTCTCTACAGAAGACTTATAACGTCTTTAGCCTATAAAGACTAAAAGCTTATCAAATTGCGTGTAGATGTATGTATCGTATGGAATTGTATGAAAATGATATCGATACAGTGCTGTTACGATAATCGTTTCGTACCTCTAAATCGCTACACCTTTAATATTCACAATTTTCGATATTTTAATATTTAACAGTTTGTACTTTCTTCACTAGATAGCACTAAAATGATGTTGTTGTTTTGTTGTTTTTGTTTTTGAATTAAACACAAAGCTACACAATGGGCTATCTGTGCTCTGCCCACCACGGGTATCGAAACCCGGATTTTAGCGTGCAAGTCCGCAAACATACCGCTGAGCCACTAGGGGGCGCACTAAAATGAGCAAAATATATTATTCAATTGTTTGGAAACAATTATTGACCGATTTTCTTATTCACACGTACACTACTAGAAGTATTTGGATAACAGTGTGCAGACGAATTTGTTTCTAAAGCCAAACACATTGTTCAATAAAAATGTCTGATGAAATAAGACATAGTACACGACATACCTTTTTCTATAAACTCACACTCAAATATATAAAGAGTTACACATATATTCACATATAGAGGTGAAAATGCTTTGTTTCTTTATTTTTAAAATCTGAACTTTCAGTATTTGATAAGTGAATCTTCAAAAAAATAAATACTGATAATACACTTTACTTGCAATAAGTGTATTTCTCTGCAAAGCTACTCTCGTAATCTCTCTTCAAAGCATTCTTAAAAACGATTGGTGTGAAGTATCATTAATTTGTTTCATACTCGGAAAGCATGTTTAATATCTCTTCCATTATTTACACTTTGAACTATAGGGTAAATCTTTCAAGCTACATTTATAATTGGAATAGTGCGCCTTATAATCACTGTATCGTACTAACCAAGCTATAAGCATAACATAAAATACACGTACTAACAAACGTATTTTGTGGTTAGTATTTGAATTACACTTCAGTTAGTTTCAATACCGAAACTACTACAATTTCCTGAGCCCATTTATCTTTTATATTAAAAGTAGTCATAAAGACAGCCGATACTGTTAAAGGTTGTGTACTAACTAAAGATGTGACAATATAGCAATACATAAAGCCTTGACAAAATTGTATCGATTCATCGTCCGAAACAATACGAAAGGATTTATGTATCTACACGAAATTTGGCAAACTTTAAGAACATATAATAAGTCTTTTGTACAGAAAGAATGCAAGATTTCTAATAAGTTATTTTTGCTAAATATTAATGATTTAATGAACAAAGACGAACGAGTATTGAGTGTTACATGTCTTCGTATATTTTGTCAAAAACGTTACATGCAAAGTAACACAAATCAACATCAACAATACAAATATTAACTATTTTCTGTCAGCTGCCGTACAGATGATCAAGTCCGAGAATTTGAAAAAAACAACTGTAAAGTGTTAAGTACTTAAGTAAGACAATGATATTAACATTATTAAAATATTACAGACAAAGATGTAAAACTTCGAAACGAATAGTTTGTTTTTAATTTCGCGCAAAGCTACACGAGGACTACCTGAGCTAGCCATCCCTAACTTTATAGTGTAAAACTAGAGGGAAGACAGCTTGTCAACACCACTCACCCCCAAATCTTGGACTATTCTTTTACCAACGAATAGGTGTATTGACCGTCACATTATAACGCCCCAACGGCTAAAAAAAAGCGATCATGTTTTATGCAACGGGGATTCGAACCCGCGACCCTCAGATTACAAGTTGAGCTCTCTCATCACCTGGCTCCATAACGAATACTTCCTAAAACTTCGATATCTAGATATCCATGGTATCGACTACTAGGATACACACCACCAATATGAACGTTTCGAATATCTGGCCTGTATCGAGAACAAAGTCTCTCCAAACATGTCTCACCTAAGCAAAAAATTACAGAAATACATTAGATATTTACTTTGGGGTTGGCCAGAACTCTCGTGCACAATTAGGGTTGATAGTACTGTCTCATCCCTTCTCAAACTCTCTACAGCCTCCCAAAATGATGAATGCTTGTAGCCAACACATTCTCTGAAACCATTACTCCAGGTATTGCAGGAGTTGTTTGTGCAGTTTCTTCAGACAGTGTGACTGCAGAACATTCCATGGAGCATTATGGCAGGTACTTTGTTACAAAAATTTGATTTTACTAAGCATAAGAGATTAAGCACGTGAAGTCTAATTATCAATTCGTCACTAGTGATGGAAAGACCACTAACCAGTTCAAGAAATGTAAGGAATAACAAAATTATCTTAACAGTTTTTATTTCACGTGCATGCTAATCAGCTTATTTATACATGAAAGATAAACAAAGAACTACGTAATTATATAATCAAGCTACGTAAAGGCAATATAATTAGAAAACTAACGTAGTAATTTGTGCAGTGTTAAACAAAATTTAATTTTAAGATATATACTTTGCAATGTAATTATAATCCCTCATAACATTATCTATAAATATACAGAACAAACCATGATATTAAAAAAACTTATAGGCTCTAATATACTGTTCAACGTTAACATTCTACTGGATGGATATATAAAGGAAAAAAATATTTCCACTTGTCTAAGTTATTCTTAACATTTCCTTGTTTTAGTAATAGAATTACAGCTTGTGTAACTTATAAACGAGGAATGAAATCAATTACTGTGATAAAATTTATGAAAATTGCCAACAACTTTACCCTTTTCAACTCACATATCTCTCTTAAAACGTCTATAAAATTAAAACTACATCAAATATTTAAATCGCCGGTTATACTTTGCTTTCTCTTTTAAAAACGTAGGTTTCGTTAAGTTGCATCATTCAATTCTGTCATTTAATATTTTAACCCATACAATCATTGGCTAATACTAATATTTTTACAACTAAAGGGTCTTTATGGCGTTGCAATAAAAAGTGGCTTTTTATTTAAAAAAAAAACCCTTCTCTCTTTCGAATAATAAAGTTAAAATTTCTCCTCAACAGAACATTAAATAGTATATACAGGGTATATACATACAGGGGTGTACGTGTGTATTCTAAACAGTGTATGAAATTATTTAGAGAAAAGACTTTGCAGTTTTAGCACTTTTACTTTTGTATCAGTTCATTCAATAATGGAAATAGTATTTTATTAATAGACACTGCTTATTAATAAGAACATTATTTGAGCGATAACATATTTTAACATTTCTATGTTTATTGTATCACCTCTAATGAATGATGATACATAGCTGTTGTTGAACTGCTAATTAATATTACTATTAGTCAAAATAGATTTACTTACATCCAGAGCAGAGAAGGAAAATTTTCTTTTCTTTCTAAACACAATCCAGCATTTTGTAGCCAAGTTTAAAAAAACGACTTTCTATCTCAAACACAGTTCGTTAAACTATCTTTCATTACACAGTAAATCATCAGAACATCAGCGACAAAACTTCAAGAACAGAGTATAGAGTAAAGTAGCTCTATCCCTGCAGACTTATTTCTTTGGAAAAGAATAAAGTTATTTTGTTGTTGTTTATCACACATTACTAACATTGGCAACAACCAGCAACCACTGGTGCTATACATTACCACATCGTTTTCAAATCTATTATAAATGCAGTGAAATTTATCGATATCCGTCATTTGCATCTTTCAAGCTTTGTTCAACACGTTTAAAAGCAGATTGCATTTACTTCAAAGCTATGGATTGCCTAAGTTTTCGAACTACTGCGAAACGTGATGTATAACCACATTTAAAAAGGTGGGGTCTGCTTTAAAACTCGGTCAATGTAAACAGAATGAACAGAATGTCAAAAATATTTCATGACATTTTAATGCTATTACAATTAAACTAACACAGTTAAAATAAGCCCATAGTGTGGTATTGTTCAACCTATATTCACACTTAGTCAGAAATACTCGTACCCAAAATGCTGTTAAGGTTCAAATTCAATCTACCCATTCAAAGCAAAATTTTGTGAGAGTTAGCACGTTACATGAAAGCCTAGAATGATAGATCTAAATCTAGCTCTACTATTTATATTTATTACACATTTGAAGATCGTATCATTGAAGAAAAACTAATTTTAGACGATTAAGTTGAAAATCTGTATTAACCGATTCAGAGGCCTAAATTCGAAAGCATATTACCCAAGTTAAGTCTTGGTATAAGTAACTGATTTGAAATATCGTAGATAATCATATCAGTGTAATATCTAATAACCATTCATCTTTGAATGTCTAAATCGTCAAATGAAGCCCAAATAGATGTCTGCGGCAGCTACTACCCTTTATAAGCTCTTCAATGTAGAACTTTAATGGATCTTTAGATTCCAAACATGGCCTTTGAATTAACTGATCCAAGCCAGACATTGAAAAGATTCATTTGTTTCGATGCTGTGTTAACAATCAGTTCTAGCCCTACCTTCTACACTCCAGCCTGCCTCGACTTAACTTCGTCTTTGCTTTTGCGTGCACCTACCTGCCTCAATATTTAAAAAAAAACAGCATAATTAGGAGCATCCCACTTGGTTCAAATAGACCTCAATAACTCTCAGAAATCTATAATCTTTAGTCTGGAGCAAATAAGATAGTTTAATCTTCAAACACCCTTGATAATTAATTATTTATTTCGAATTAACTAATTTTACATCAGAACACCTGCCAGACGACAAAGAACGTCATAATACTTCATGGGATTCAAATGCACATTCATTTCTAGATGAGACTATCATATCCAATTACCCTTTAGTAACAACATATAAAACAAACATTTTGCGTTTAAGACAAGAGCGTTGTTTAATAACGCGTACTTTGAATCGCATATATCGCTATTATACTTCCTAAACTCAAAAACTATATATTTTACTTTTAATAAATCATAGATAATTATATTGTAATGATAAGAGGGAGTGACAGTTTTAATAATATTCCTAAAATTCCTTAGGGTTGAATCGTGTGATAAATGTTTAGATCCCTATTTATTGAACTGGGAACTTTGAATATATTCTATAAATTCATGCTGTTGCTTAATGATAATTAATTTTAAAAAGTTCTATTTTCATGTTCTTTTCGTCCCATTAGTTGGTCGTCCCGCTTTATGTTCAATTTTTATTTTTATTTTCACACAACAGATACATAACAACTGCAACTAAAGTTGTTTGAATAATTATCAACGGATGTTGGTTACTTTAGTTCCTAAAGCATTTTTGATTCAACATTACAGTCTTCAATGTTGTTTTCTGTCTTTTCTGTAGTTTCTGGAAAAAAAGAGATAAAAAAGATCTTAGTCGTGTAACATTGGAAACTTATCTCAGAGTTTTAAGCGAGCTTTCTCAATGACTCAGCGGTAATCTTGAAGGTTTATAACGCTAAAAATTGCGATTCGATCTAGGGATGGGAACAGCAGAGATTGTGCAGCTTATTCCCTGAAACAAACAAATTTTCCTGTAACCATACTTCACAATAATTTTATTGATGACATCGTGATCGTAGGTAAATGAAGAGTTCTCTTGTTTTCCCTCATTTCTGTAAACAAGCTTGCAGTAAAAGGAAAATGTCAATATCTTATTTAATTCTAGCTTCCGATAGTTTCAACCTAATGAGGCCCGGCCCAGCCAACTGTGTTAAGGCGTTCGACTCATAATCCGAAGGTCGCGGATTCGAATCCCGGTCGCACCAAACATGCTCGCCCTTTCAGCCGTGAGGACGTTATAATATGACGGTCAGTCCCACTATTCGTTGGTAAAAAAGTAGCCCAAGAGTTGGCGGCGAGTGGTGAAGACTAGCTGCCTTCCCTCTTGTCTTACACTGCTAAATTAGGGACGACTAGCGCAGATAGCCCTCGAGTAGCTTTGTGCGAAATTCAAAAAACAAACAATTCAACCTTATGTTTTTTTCAGAAACATTTCTACAAAATAACCCTTATATTCAACTTCGAAATGATAAATATTCATCTTTTCATGAATAAAGACTGTTCCCTCGTTCCTAATTCCAACTGGAACACAACAAATAAAGTGTGGCACATAGAGACAAAATATACATGTTATTACAAAACAATTTAACTTCCATCAACCTGGTGTGTAAATCAGTCAAATATTTTTATACATCAAATGTTCGTTTTATTTACTTGAAGATCAAAGCCGCATTGGGCAATCTGGCAAATACACTGCGAAGATTCGAACCCCGGATTTTAACATTGTAAGTCCGTAAATATATCGCTGTCCCTTTCGACAACACTTAAATACAACATAACAACCTGTAATAATTTATGAAAAACAGAACATCTCCTATTCCATTCTATTCTCATGATTATAATTCTTAGTGTGCGCTTACCTAAATTCAATGTTTCTTCTAATACTTCATCAGAAACATTTTTAGACTTCCGACGGGAGAATCGCTTATATATCTGAAAGAATACAACCATGAGGAAACCAACGAACATCATAGAAAATCCGTATAATGCAGGGAATAGAAGGATGTATCTTTGTAACTGTAAAAATTCAAATATGTGCCAATTAAATATAAGTTAGAAGAAATAATTCCATCAATGAAACAGTTTGTTGGTATTTTTCTTATGGAACTATGGAAATATTTATTTTAATTTCTCTTATTTTATTCATTTTATTAAATATAAATTATTTTTGTAAACATGTTAAAAATTACAAAATAATGGATAATTCAAAACCTGGTGTTTACTCATGTCATCAAACGTTACATGAACTTTACGTCCTTTTCACTAAAGAAGCACTAAATAAATAGCGAGAAAATACGTTCATGAGACTCGTGAAATTATATTCAGTCATGTCATTACAATAACATCTCCCTAATATGAGAGCTGGCATGGCCAGATGGTTAAGGCACACGCCTCATAATCCGAGAGTTGCAGGTTCGAATCCCCTGTCACACCAAACATGCTCGCCCTTTCAGCCGTGGAAGCATTATAATATGACGGTCAAGCCCACTATTCATTGGTAAGAAAATAGCCTAAGAGTTGGCGGTGAGTGGTGATGACTAGCTGCTTTCCCTCTTGTCTTACACTGTTAAATCAGGGACAGCTAACGCAGATTCCAACTTTGCGCGAATTTCAAAAAACAAACAAAACAATCACAATTTTGCCGATATTGCCATCAGCGTTTATGAGAAAAAATGTAATATAAGACATCTTTAGGAGCACATAGATTACAATGACGTTTGTATCCTTAAAGCAAAGCTATATTGGGCTATCTCATGTGTGCACCGCGGGGATACGAAACCCTAATGTTCCGTAGAATTAACGCTGCCCATGTGAAGACACAATCTTACAAATAAGTGAAGCTTGCAAAAATATCGCAATGTTTGATTTTTGTTTCTTTATTTTCTTTAATTTCCTAGCCGTCCCTAATTTAGCAGTGTACGACTAAAAGGAAGGCCGCTAGTCAACACCACCCACTGCCAATTCTTGAGATATTCTTTTACCAATGGACATTGAGATTGACTCTCACATTATAACGCCCCCACGGCTAAAAGAGCGAGTCCGTTTGGTGTGATGGGGATTCGAACTCGCAACCCTCAGATAACGAGTCGAGTTCTCTAACCACCTCGTTATGCCGGGCTGCGGCATTTGTGGAAATACAAGATTTGTTCTGCTGTGGCTCACAAGTGTTCACTGGTCTCATTTATCTATATGGTGCACGAAATGCAGTCTTTAATCAACTGAAACATCTAACATGGACTTCGATCCCAACACCTTGCATAGATTCCGACCTAAACGTTTTTCAACAATCACAGCTGTACACTTTTGATTCCTGAACGTGGCGGATCTTCGAAAAACTTCTTAATACAGTTATTTCTTCTTGAATTTTGTGATTAACCGTTTAATTAAATTTTCTTCTTGAAGACATTTATACATTCCTCTAATACTCAATCCACACACCCAATACTATAATAAACCAGTACAGAACACTGATTGGATAGGATAGTGTAGCTGAGATTGCAGCAGAGTGCAAAATCCTTCACATAGGATAATTTACTACACTTTCTATTTCTTTTTTCACCCCGTCATGGCTGGGTGTTTAAGGCACTCAACTCATAATTTTATTAAAGGGTTATTTCGTTAGGGCGGTATTTGAGTGAAAAAGTTACGTTTGATTTCTCGGATGGGGTTGGTCGGGTGTTAACCTTAAGATTCACATATGCAAATTTGTCCTTTAAATTGTTATCTGTTTATGACTTTCCATTAGATGATTGTTCGGATTCCTGTTATGTGCTTTATTAAGATAAAACTGAGTTTTCCTTTTTATCACAAGTGTTCCATTGTTTTTTTTTGTTTTATTAATGTTTTTTGGTATAGTTTGATTTAATACTTACCGCGAATTATTTTCATTTATATAAACACATTTTATACTTTTTGTTGTAATTTTTAGCAATGTGTATCTTCCAATGTTTTCTTTCCAATTGCTAATTATTTAACTTGTTTTATTTCATGTATGTTTTGCGTATACCCACTCTTTGAGGTGGAATGAATAAGGAGAATAAAAAGAAAATCAACTCATAATCCGAAGGTCGTGGGTTCGAATCCCCATCACACCAAACATGCTTGTCTTTTTAGACGTGAGGGTGTTATAAGATGACGGTCAATCCCACTATTCGTTGGTAAAAAAGTAGTTTAAGAGTTAGCGGTGAATGATGATGACTAGTTGTCTTCGCTGTTCTCTTACACTGTGAAATTAGCGACGGCTTGCGCTGATAGTCTTCGTGTAGCTTTGCACGAAATTCGAAACAAACCGAACCTATTTCTTCAGAGTCATTTACCGGCAGAAAAAGTTGTGCATAGTCCACATCTTGGGTGCTACCTCACTATTGCCGGGATTTTACTGTTACAACTCCATTACAATGATTTACTGTTCCGAACTTAGCATTGTTCCTTTTACATTCACTGGCAGAATAGCTGTTGTTCATTTCATTTTGTGCTTACAGCTAAAATACATCTATCATTGTTTAACTGGTGTGTAAAAATGTGATTCTGCTATTCCAGAAACAAGTGGATGTTACATGATGACTTTACTATAATTCGTGTTGTTGTATTACTTTAAAATACCGAAACGTTATTGATTTACCGAATTCAATGAAATAAAATAGCAAACAACTTGTAACGGAAAACTTGTCAGATTTCGAAAACAGAAAAAAATATATATTAGTTAAACGAATTTGTTTTGCTTTCTATAAGAAATGGTACATTTCCGTCTTAATCTTTTTTTAACTGTTCACGTACATAACGTAGCCACAAGAAATATTTCAAAGAAAAGTCGGAAAAAATAAATAAATAAACCATTTAAACTGAAATGCTCACGAAAGATATCAGATATGATAATTAAAATTACATTTCTGTATGGAAGCAAAGCAAATTGGTTTTATTTTTAAATTTCAGTAAAATATATTAATATTTTAGTGTTTTAGTGTTAAATATACTTATTCGCTTGTTTCTGTTATATTAACAAACTACTGAAGTGTTATTGTTTAATCTCAATCCCGGTATAAAATATAAAACTTAATTTACTGTAATAGAAGAGCGTTGTAGAGAAATAAAAAGAGCAAGATAAACCCACGTCTTGGTGAAAAAATTCCTTCAATAACATAAAATTACAAGAGGTTAAGTAATCGCATATTTCGCTGAAAATCTGCAAAAGACCCACAATAACAAATATTTTAAGGAATGTACAATCTTTAATAAAAGCGGATTCATTCCAATATAAAAACAATGATATAAAAAGGATAAAACGGGATATGGTTATAAAAAAACAAGTGTCAACACAAGATTCAATGAATGAACACTTTATCTTGATAATAAAATATATGATCTTACACTGAAAGGAAACGAAAGAGAAATCACGGTGAGAGCAGTTCCAATATTCTGGAATCCAGCTTCAATTCCAATAGTCCAACAAATATGCCATGGTTGGCGAAAGATCCGACCAAAGACGGCCCCAAGAAATATTCCTACGCTTGGCATTAGTACTTCAACTATATACAGCGTGGCAGGAGCTTCGTCAAAGATGTCGGGAAAAATAAAGACTTCCATTATTTGAATGATAAGAATGACACCATATCCACTGTAACCTCCTAGCTAGAAGAATAAGAAATAAGATGTTTCAGGAAAATTCTTTGTAGGTCTTGCCCTCAAAAATTATTTTGAAGGCATTCTAATGCTTTACAAAATTTACATCCGACAGTAAACTCGGAATATAAATTTATATTCATGAGTAACACATAAAAGGAAACGTGGTCACGCTTAAATAAACGTGTTAGTCTGTAGTCACAGGTTAATGTGCATAAGTGTATTTGATATTTATTAACTTTAAAACAGGGTTTACTGCGTGATAACGTTTTTAAAAAATAACTACCTTTTGCATAAATACAACTTGATTAAATATGCTACAGTAATATTTTTTTAAAAATGTACAAAACAAGAAATAACATCGATTACTTCAGTTGTTTGATTGATATTCAGATGTATACTGGCTAATGAAACAGGTAATAGTTTTTAATAACCTATTCCAGTGATTTAGTCGATTTCAGTAATAAATACACTTTGATAGCTATATCGGGTAGAACGTGC
Organism: Carcinoscorpius rotundicauda; assembly: GCA_011833715.1. Lineage (NCBI taxonomy): Eukaryota > Metazoa > Arthropoda > Merostomata > Xiphosura > Limulidae > Carcinoscorpius > Carcinoscorpius rotundicauda. Next base: position 162,679,829 of record CM022391.1, on the reverse strand, counting down.
ATACAATTCGAAAAACAAAGACTTATAAGTGCAGATTACTACATTATCACTAATAGATTGTTTGAATGAATGAAAAATAGTAATTTCCTTATAAATGCTATCACTGACGTGTTTTCATCTTTTCTTTACTTACTGTGATAGCAGGGATGGAGTTAAAGTTAACCAACTTTGAGTGACAGGTAAGTATGGCTGATATTTCACTATAAAGAGCGTTTATTAAGTCCTTGACTTCAATAATACCATATGTAGCCAACCTCAAATCAGAGTAGCCAGTAGTTACAGTAATATGGACTGACCGTCGGGTGAATATTGTTTAAAAATTTGGTACCATGTCCACCTGAATTGCCCACGCTTCTGTTGTTTTCGTTTCGTTTATTGCTCAGTACGGAAATCTTCATTAATTAACACTTTGTACAGTGACAGATACAACAAGTTGACATTTGCTTATTTTTTTTCACAGTAGCTTGAACATATTTCAACTCATCATATTTTTATTCATTTTACCTTATTTTTCACGATGAATTTATAAATGGATCACATCTGAGTTGCGGATAGAATGTTTGCATTTTTAGATATAATTCTTGGACATATTCATGTTATAATTCTTCAGACTTTTTTAAAAAATATTTCTCTTAAACACCAGCATGTGAGTTTTGATTTTTAAAGGTTATATTTGTTTCAATATTATAATATAGTGCCTATAAATACAGGGAAGACCGGAAACGTTTAGTAAAATTCATTGATAAACTATTGTTACTATTCAGACCATCATTAGAGACATCACTTCCTTTCAAACTATTACTATTACATCGTCAGTGGAACCTACTTTCTTAAAAGTAATTCATCATAGAATTTTTCTTCGTGTTTCCATTTTCATCAGCTTTTCTCATCTTTCACAGTACGAGCAAAGTAGTTTTTACATACTATAAAATTTCATAGTATTATAAAAAGGTGTTTGTTTACTAAGACCAATATTAAATTACCAAATAAATATATATATATATCTTTCTTATAGCTTGTCTTTTAATAAAACCATAAGGGACACAGGGAAAAAATAATAATAAATGAGAATAATGCGTTGAGTGAAAACAGTTCAGTTGAAAGAAGCGTCACTGATGAAAAGACTATATTACCAAAGATTCACCAGTAATGATAAAGATGCCATGACTGATAATATTTCTGAAGAATGTGGAAGTGCTCTCAGACATGATTATTACGTTTTTAGCGATAATATATCTACAGAAAGATAAAGTCTTCGCTAATATGATTATGTTACAAGTGTAATATTTCTACAGAAATTGAAAGCTCTCTTCACATAATCATTACGTTCTAAGTGGTAATATTTCTACAAAAAGTGAAAGCTCTCTTAAACATAATGGTTATGTTCTAAGTTATAATATTTCTATAGAAAGTAAAAGTCCTGTTGAACATAAATTTTACGTTCTGAGTGAAAATATTCATAAAGAAAGTGTTAGCTCTCTTGAACATAATGATTATGTTTTCAGTGATAATATTTCCACAGAAAGCTATAGCTCCCTTGAACATGATAAGATAGATTATGAAATTTATAACAATTGCAAAAAATAGTGAAGACTCGTGGCCTCCTTTACAAAAACCACCTAAGGATTTAGAATGAATAAAACCAAAAAACTGACAATCTGTTATCCAATAGACAGAGTTGAAAAATTGCAAAAAAATTGTATTGTTGCAAACGATGTATTACTGAAAACATTCCTGCAGAAAAATATGTAATGTTATTAACATTTTGTAAGGAACTCGGGCATTATTTTAATGACAACACATTATTAAGTCCATATGAATATTAATAGATGAAAAATGACAATGAGCCAGAAACTGTACGTGTTGAAGTACTGAAAAATCGCGATTTCTTAAACTAATTAGTGGACCAACAATTCGATTAATGATATACAAGCAATAACAAATTCAACGTAAAATAATGCATAACTAAGTTACCGGAATAATGTCGTGAATTAACCGTACCTCTACTAATAATAACTCATAAAGAATAATAAATATACAGCCAAAAAACAGCAAATGCGACACAGAAAAAGTAAAACAAAAATCTTAGACAAGTTTTATGTTTTTGATAACCATTTTTAATTATTTAAAAACAAACTAGTGATAAAAACATTATAACGTAAACTTTGTAGGGGTAGATTTTTCTATCGTTTGAAGCCAGTGCCCTGGTGAGGATAAACTCTCTTATAAAATCCTTTGTATTGATAGTTCTTTTTGCTATACTTTGATTATCATTGTCTGTTTAAAGTCTCTTCACTGACAAAATCAAACGAAATAACAATACCATAATCTGGTAGAATTCCAATAAATTAAACAAGTCCTATGATCATGAAGGATATTTATCTACATTAATTAAAACAAAGCAGTTTCAGCAGAAGTCCTCCTATTGTGGGTAATGTATGACTAAAATTAGTCAGTTAAACTATCTTTGATTAATCAGACATGAAGCATGTTGAAAGAAATCTAGAAAAAAATAACATTGGGTAGGACGAATTCCTAGATTGGTTATAATTTATATTATTACGTTATACAAATATACGTTGTAAAATATGAGGCCAAGTTATTTGGAAAACTTTTCGTTGATTATAAGACAATCATTAAATGTTGTTAATGAAGAGATGTGCCGATTATCAGATAATTATTGATCAAAATGTAAATTGCTTGTACCTCTAACATTCGGTGAGGACAATATACCAGATCATTTCCTGACCTCAGAGGGTTACATCCTCAGTAAATAAGATTGTGCAGAACCGTGTTGTCGTCAATAGGCAGGTCAGAAATTACTTCGTCACCTGAGTTTGCTTTACAACAAAACTACTATGAGCTACTTGGGCTCTTTCCATTGATATCAGTACGTAAGCTTATTGTTGTCCCAGTAGAGGTTCCAGTGCTTCTGAGGAATACGACTGAACCACAAAATATTGTAATTTCTCATCGTGAATAAACCCACTGAAGAGCGACATATTCCAATATGGCCTAACTCAGAATTTTGCCACGTTAAGGTCATTTAAAAATTATGTTTAAGGAGTTAAAATGTTTGCCATCTCATACGATTGAAAGATCAGTCACCATGCCAACCTGGCGATACAAAATAATTTATTACTTGTCATAACACAACCGTAAAATTCCAGTTCATTAGTTATAATTATCTTAATTCTCACTTGATATTGCTTAAAATAATTATAACTTATACACTGCAGAAATCTTACCTTAGTAAATATTGGAGCCACTTTTGGTAACTTTACTTTCAATATCATTCCAAAAGCAAGGGGCAACATGATAATTGCCAGAGAGACTGCCATCTTCCAGTAAGGAATTATAACAGTTCCTGTATCAATTCCGTGTGAATATATCCACAAGTTCAAAGGCATCATTCCTAAAGCAATAATTGTTGACCACGTTGTCATAGCGACACTGAAGTAAAAAATACAAATGACTATTTAGTTAAAGGAGACTTATAAAACAAAATAACACTACAATGTATCAAAATAACACTACAACGTATTGAGGTTTGCTTTAAAGTGTGTCGATATGCAGTATTTAATATTGATTTTGTTTGTTTATAAAATAAAGTTACACAGTGGAATAAATGTACTGTGCCCATTGAATATATTAAAGACCTCAGTGACATGTCTGCAGATTTACTGTAATAAAAATCGGGGTTTGATTATCGTGGTGGGCACAACACAGTTAACTTATTGCACAGTTTTGTGATTAATACAAACTAACAAAGCATGAACCAAATCTGAATTCTTAGCATGATAACCCTCAGGCTTCCGGGCGAGCCATGGAGGCGCACTGCTTTTGTAAAAAAGGAAATAAAGTGTTCCTTGTGACTAATACAAATTTAGATTTTCTATTATCATAAACAAAAAATAAGACGAACAATTTCACTATAAAATATATAAATATTTGTAAGTAATATAAAAAAATTACAGTAAGAAAATGCTCTCTTTTCATAGAATAAAATTTATTACTTGGTATTGTGCTGATGATGATTTATTTTACAGAATGCACATTCGGTTCCTCAACGGTTTATCTGAGGACTTATAACGCTAACAATCAGATTTCGACAGCTGCAATATACAGAGCACAGACAGCCAATAGTGCAGCTTTGCGCTTAACGACAAAAAATACCTATGAAATCCCCAGTAATGTCAATATACTCAAGAATCTGTCACCCTCTGGTGCAGCACTAAGTATACGGATTTACAACGCTAATATCGTGGGTTCGATTCCCCTCGGTGGACTTAGCAGATAAACCAATGTGGCTTTGCTATAAGAAAAACACACCCACTCAAAAAACATATGAACCATGCTCGTACTTTCCACAGTGCTAAGTAAGTTTTTGGCTACCTTCCGTCTTACAAACCTATTTACAAAACACATCCAGAAAAAAAACATCAAAAATGCAAAGGTTAAACAGTACAGATTATGTTAGGTTGCAGTTCGCTCACAAATGTAAATCTCGACAAACATAAGAATTAAAGACAACTCAGTAAACTTATTTAACATCCTACTGTTGATCAAAATGTTCAGAAACAATGTATTCAACTCTACTAAACTCAAAGAAATCCTATTACGTCATGGTTACACCCCGAAATTAAGCTCAAACAGTTAAAAACTTCCTTTGTAACTTGTTCTAAATTCGCTCTAAGGTCTTTTCCTTCGTGTGCATAAAATTTCCCAAGATAATAGTTATTAGTTCTTTCAACGTGATAATTGCAGTACTTCTTCCCTCAAACGAAAGCTGTCCTCATTGTGTTTTATAACGACCATAGAACACATGTGTACCTTTCAAATGAATTTAATTTAGCAATTAATGTCGTTTGGTTTGTTTCGAAATTCGCGAGAGAAGGCAGCTAGTTATCATCATCCAAAGCCTACTCTTGGACTACTCTTTTACCAACGAATTGTGGGATTGAACGTCACATTATAACGCACTCACGGCTTAAAGGGTGAGCATGTTTGGTGTGATGGGGGAATTGAAACCGGCAATCCTCGGAGTGCCTTGATTATCACTTGGCCATGCCGGGCCACAGTTAGTGTCGTCAGTAAAAGGTGGTCATATAGCGACTTTGTGAGAGTATAACTGAAATATTCGATAAACGAAGATCGCTGATACATTCTCGGCTAGAGAAACGATTAGAATATCTGGAATTTCACGAAAAGCTACACGAGGACTATCTGCGACACTGTCCGCAATTTAAGAGTGAAAAATTATAGGAAAGGCAGTTAGTCATCACTATCCATCACCAACTCTTTAACCAACTAATCGGTGAAATGGCCGTCATATTATAACGCTCTCACAAATAATAGGGTAAGCACATTGAGTAAAACAGAGATTCGAACTCGTGCCCCTCCTCCTGCGGATCGAACGTCCTAACCATCTGGCTACAGAAACGATTTAAGATAAGGTACTTGCAGATGTAATCTAAGAGAGACGAACATAGAAAAACTTGCCTTCATTGTGTTGGAAAAACTCGTAGGTTCAAAAAGACCTGATAAAATCGAAACAAAACCCGATGACCTGAGTGCTTTCGAAAAATGGACCTTTCTTCTTCAGTGGCAAAAAAATAGAGGAAGCAAAACGCCATTCATGGAGACAGAAAGCAATTCTTTATAAAATGAAATTAAAAAAATAATAAACTATCATAGTATAAATACAAACATGCACTTTCACTGATATACAAACACAAGTAAATGTTGTATTAATTTAACATATCTTTACCTCGGATGGTTTTTCTATAAATTTCGCACCTCTGGAACAAAAGCGTGAAACTAGAACATACATACACATTAAAGTATATCACATGAGAAACATGCACACTGAAACAGCAAGAGCTGCAATGATAAGGAAAGAATGGCAATGCTGAAGCTACAGGTTCTTGGTTAATCCTTGGTTTGCGGCTTGTGTAAATCTTCCTACAACACCATGTGCAAAAAATCGCAAATTTTTGTGGCAGGCTATTTAAAATATTGTGCACAAAATGTTTGCATCATATGGTGTCGATCGTAGTCGTCCGCGCTAATACTGAATGATGTCAACCGAAGTTCAAAGGTTAAAAAAAGTAAGTTATCAGAGGAAACTTTTGATAATCACGGAAAACTGAAAGTGTCGATAGCTTGTAAGGTTTACAGTTAAACAAAACTAACAATAAGAAAGCACCCACATAATTACCACGTACGTATTCAATGAAGCAAATCCAACGCTTCGACAACTACAAGTCGTCGTATTTACATCACTATAATCAGAAGTTTATTTCCCCTCAGTGGACACGTCAAGTAATTCAATTTGGATTTGTTATAAGAAAATACACACACATACTGTATGCAACAAATGGATGTTGCGTCATTTCTTTAATCAAATCTCGTGATATTATAATAATTGGAAGACAATTATAATTCCTATATATTAATGTTTTTGTTTGTTTTGGAATTTCGCACAAAGCTACTCGAGGGCTATCTGTACTAGCCGTCCCTAATTTTGCAGTGTAAGACTAGAGGGAAGGCAGCTAGTTATCACCACCCACCGCCAACTCTTGGGCTACTCTTTTACCAACGAATAGTGGGGTTGACCGTCACATTATACATCCCCACGGCTGGGAGGGCGAGCATGTTTAGCGCGACGCGGGCGCGAACCCGCGACCCTCGGATTACGACCGCACGCCTTAACGCGCTCGGCCATGCCAGGCCGTTATATATTAATATCAAAAACATGTAAACAAATAAAATCCGTACATTAAAGTTGTTATTTTAAGAGTAATAAAGCAAGTAACCGAGATAAAAACTAAATAGGTCGACAACATAACAAAATATAAACCTGATTTGGCTCATTAATCACATAAATTTGTTTTTATTTTCTGAAATTAAATAGTGAACATGAGAATATATAGTGACATTCTCAGATTTCGTGTTTAATATATAAGATTTACTTGTCACCGTTACTTAATTACAAACTGATATGCACGCATTATTTTTCTTTCAGTTAAATCTAACTCTGCCATTATCTTTTAGAGTAACTGTTGGATACTTCAGGTGAATGAAGTTCAAATAAAGTTTAAATATATTTGAAAATATTTTTTGCAGTTTATGCCAGATATTTAATGGTACAATAAAGCAAGATATTTCTTATTTTGTTATTCACCTCATTACGATGACACAAATATGAAACGTAAAAATTATAAAACAGTAACACGTAAAAGGGGAAGCAAGAAAATCTTGCTTTAACGATTCCTAGCTTTCAATACACGTGCAAAGAAAACAGTATATGATGTTTGAACCCACAAACATGCTACATGGTTACCTTAAAGAAAACAAATGACACTAAACTTAAACCAACCTTAAAGAAACATCTCCTCCACAGAAATATGTAATCACATTAGATGTACTTCCTCCGGGACAACATGACAAAATCATTACTCCTGTTGCGTATAAAGCACCCATTCCACAGATCTTAACAAAAGAAAATGCCAAAAGAGGAATAAGAAAAAACTGACTGGCCATACCTATAACCAAACCTATAGGTTTTTTCAGGTGGCTCCAGATCTGCAAAAAGAAAAATCATGTTAGATTTACAAAACTTGCATCTATACACTGTACTGTTTTTACAGCTCTGTACTCTTACATATATTCAAGAATCACAGATTTGTTCTGGGTTACCACTAATATGAGAGCTTAAGAAAAAAGAATGGTATTTCTTTTAAAGCCTAATGTTATAAGCTCGACAAAACAGGAATTCTCTGAAAATGGTAGAATAGTGGAGTAGCAAAACAAAACCGCTTTACTGAAAGATTTGTTTGTTTTGAGTTTTGTTCAGAGCTACTCAAGAACTATCTGCGCTAGCTGTCCTTAATTTTCCAGTGCAAAACTAGAGGGAAGGAAGCTAGTCATCACCACCAACCGCCAACTCTTGGACTACTCTTTCATCAACGAATACTGGGAATTACCATGGCATTATAACGCCCCTATGACTAAACGGCGAGCATGTTTGGGATTAGAATCCACGAACCTCAGTTTACGAGTCAAACGCCTTACTCCATCTGGCCATACTGGGCCTTACTGAAAGTATTTAACTGTTAACGTATCTTTCTAATATTATTCACATCTCTTAGTAACATATAATATTTATCTTTCATGGCAAATTACTGATAAATTAATCAGCTGCCTCCTTTTTCAAATACTTATAACTTTAAATCTATTCTTAATGAACTAAATCATTAAACCTTAATGGCCCAATTTTGGTGTAATCGCCCTCTTCACAGCAGTCCCAATTTCTGTAGCCTGCAAGATAGCGTTAAAAATTTATATCCAAGATCGTAACCCATTAATACACATCCACGGCAACCAATTAGCAACCCTTAAAGAATTCACTACCACAAAAACTAACTATATGTCCAATGATCAAAACAACCTACAAAAAAGTGGCCGAAGAACGGCCAATCTCGTGTCACCAGTTCCAGCCAACATTTTTATACACACATTGAATGTCAAGCAATCTATTCAACCTTACACCCACTACGATACTGGTAATGATGTGCTGACGATACAATTGCTGGATTTACATCCACAGAACACACACTTAGTTTTTTAAACCACGTTAACTCTATACACCCCAAAATTAAATTCACCTGCGAACAGGTAAAACTAACCGAATAGCATTTCTCAACCTCAATATCACAAAAACTGATATACAATTCAAACCAGGAACCCACAGGAAAATCACCCATACGGGTCTATATATTCCCTAAAACTCAGGGCATGAAACAAACAAAAATCAGTTTTTTAATGAGCCAAATAAACACAACCTCAGAACTATGCTCTCCCGATAAAATTAACAATAAAATCAACAAAATTAAACATTTCATCAACATCAACAAGTTTCCTCTAAATACTGTGAAAAAAAATTATATGCACACACCTAGAACCAGTGGGCCCCCAATATTGATACCTACAATATTGTTGTTGCTTTACAATTAATATCAGATAGACATAGATCTGTAGAACTCAACGTATTCATTCAGACGGAAGTATATATCATGCGTCCCATAGTAATGTACTGAATGCACTGAAACTCATACGTTGTATTGCCGCTCCTGTGTAATGCCATTCTATCTTGAGCTTTGACGAAGATTAGACAACCACGTTTATTTCAAGTTACAACAGATCATCAGGGATTTTAATTGATAAACCAAAGGTTTCACAGGTACTTACCCATTAAATTTCATTTATCTTTATTGAAAAGTAAAACATAGCATGCATATATAAGTGTATTGTGTATAGGTCGAAAACTATGAAGCATTTAGCCGGTGTTGTGTCCTCTATGAGATCATTTTGCATTGTGTATCAGCCATCTAAAATTGTACTGATAATTGTGATCATACACTTAAAATTGTGACTTACAATCGAATTAATGTTATACTGATGATTAGGTAATAACCACACCTGTTAACTGACCAAATAATATTTCTAAACAATTCTAGAATGAATTTTGAAATTGTCATTGGCTAATTTAGAGTAATGTTTGTTTGTTTGTTTTTGAATTTTGCACAAAGCAACTCAAGGGCTATCTGTGCTAGCCACCCCTAATTTAGCAGTGTAAGACTAGAGGGAAAGCAGCTAGTCATCACCACCCACCTCCAACTCTTGGGCTACAATTTTACCAACGAATAGTGGGATTAACCGTCACAAGGTAACGCCCCCACGGCTGAAAAGGCAAGCATGTTTGGTGTGACAGGGATGCGAACCCGCGACCCTCAGATTACGAGTCGCACGCATTAACACGCTTGGTCATACCGGCCCTTAAAGTAATGTAGTAGTTCTGTTATTGTAACAGGTGCTTTTCACACTTACGATAATAAGAATAATACCACAATCACAGTTTGGCTTGTATGAATAATGTGAACTTATGAAGAAACCAGCCTTTCTGTGAAGGTCAATTTAGACATTTTGTTTTGGTGCTAATATGACAAATCAATATCCAGGCCACAGGTTCGCGATTCCCGCCTCGAACGCCTTAAGCGTATGATCACCGAGCCGCTGTCCATTATGTATGCTCTACGTACGGCTGACAATTGGCTCAGCCCGATCGAGATCCACATGCCACGCTACACACACACACACACACACACACACACCCGCTCGATCCCATTAGCTGCCCACAGTTTTACAACATGCCCGATCAAAGCTGTGTTTGTGTTCCCTAACTAGCCCTGCAATTTTACATTACCACTAACCTCTAATTAAGTACTTGTGCTATATGGTTAAAGATAAACACTTTCTCTAACAGTATTTTACGGATATGTTCTGGACTTTCATGTGCTATTACTATAATTTGGTGATTTCATTGCCACAGAGCAGCTGTTCGTAATGTTTAGTTGTCATTTGTTCCTTATTCATGAAATGACTTAATAGCATGTTATATCTTTTCCCTTAGATTTCGATGTTTAAAATGAATATCCTTTGTAAGCCCTAATGCCAATATAAGGAGAGAAATTCCCAATCGTTTGATATAAACTAATATAACATGGAAGTAAGAAGTGATACCAGCAGTCAGCCGGCTCGGGAGTCACTTTGACGTTCGCGCTCTCTGTATAAAAGGGAGTTATGTGTTTACGCGACTCTGGGGGGCACAAAATTGAGTACGGATGTCAAGTAACATACAATATGTCAAACAACACACTCCAGAAAATCCAAGTTCAATAGAACAGAATATTAAAATCTGCATTCAGTCTACCGTCATTCACGCCAACAAATTATATGCATCAAATAAGTAATTTACCAACACTAAGAGATAGAATAACGGAAATATCACTCAAATATTATCTAAAAGCAAAAAATAGAAACAAACTAACTGCATCACTACAAAAATTAACTAGTGCACCAACAAAATATATTTCACCTTACAACATATTTCAAGAATCTCAAATTACACAACAAAGAATCTGAAAGAAATTGTTGTTTTGAATTAAGCACAAAGCTACACAATGGGCTATCTGTGCTCTGCCCACCACGGGTATCGAAACCCGGATTTTATCGTCTAAGTCCGCAGACATACCGCTGAGCCACTGGGGGGCTCTAAAAGAAATAAATCCAGATCAAAAATATGTTTTTTTTCTTTCTTTCAGATATAGGGCACACAACAGACAAAACTTTCGGCGCCTGTCCTGTGAAAGTGGGTTTTCTCGGGGCACTCCCGTTTCCCCGGCCTTTTTTTCCGGTGCTGTTTTTGCCTCCACTCAAGACAACATTTAGAGTGACATCCTCCACCCAAAAAAGAATTTAAAAAAAACTATTCCTGATAACAATTCACGAAAGGGGACGAAGAGGAACCACAACGTTCCTGAACACCCCAGTTGGAGAGAGAACTCTTCTGATTTCTCTCTCTCTAAACTAAACCCCTGCCACGTTAGTTTGAGTTTGAGTTTTGAGTTAACGCGACTCTTGCTCTCTCTGGTACTCTGCCTCACACTGGAACACACACTCAATATGGATTAATAAAAAGAAATCAAAATCAGCTATTCATTTTCAAACAAGGACACCAACACACACGACAAGAATCAGACACCACCCACCAAAACATAAACCGATCATACTACACATAGGATTGATTATGCAACACTACCTGCTGCCCAAGAAAAGGCAGTGATTAAATGGTCCTACAAACACTTGGTGCAAGTGAAAAGGACAATGGTGATCGTGATGGTGAGAATGCGGACACGACTAGTACGGGACCCCAGCCGCAAGAGGTCACCACACACACTCAGGATGAAAAACTACCACCAGAACCCAAGAACCTAAGCCAGTTCCAGATGGTAGTCCTACCTGTCCAGACTTGAAGAGATACCCAGACACAGAATATAGTGGTCAGTCAAGGTCATTCAACAAGAATTGGCGTAATAAGCACTCGTGGTTGGAGTACTCTGGGACCCAAGATGCTGCATTCTGCTTCGCATGTCGTCTTTTCAGTCACACACACTTCAGTAAAACTGAAAAGCCCTTCACCCATGAAGGTTTCTGGAACTGGAAAAAAGCGACCACATCTATGAAGTCCCATGATAACTCTGCAAAACAAAAATTTGCCATGCAAGCTTGAGCAGAGTTAACATTGCAGAAAACAAAGGGTGCAAGGATCCAACATGCTCTCGATGCAAGCCATGCTAAAACTGTGGAGGAAAACGGAAATTGCATAAGAGCCATGATAGATGCACTGCTCTACACAGCCTGCCAGAATGAAGCCCATAGAGGTCACAGGAAAAGTAGTCGGTCAAATAACAGGGGCAGTTTCCTGGAACTTCTTGACATGATTTCCAGGTATAATGAAATCGTGAAGAAGCTGAGTGGTCCTGGCAATGCCAAGTACACGCACCACGATATCCAAAACGAACTGCTTGACATCATAGCTGGAATGATCGGGAAGGATATCAGTAAAAACATCATGGAAGCTGAGCATTTTGCTCTAATAGTGGATCAAACAAAGGATATGAGCAAACAAGAACAGCTGTCCATTTTGGTAAGGTACCTCCACCAATAGAACCTTCACGAGTTGTTCCTGGACTTCACAGCTGCTAAGGATCTGGATGCAGATTCATTGCTCAAGAAAATCATAGAGACTCTGGCTAAATGTGGTATTGACTATAATGCCTGCATTGACCAGTGCTATGACGGAGCTGCAGTCATGTCAGGGCACATTCAGTGGCGTAAAGGAGAGGTTCAGGAGAGTGGTGTCTCAGGCTGTGTATGTCTACTTCGATGCACACAGGCTCAACCTTGTGCTAGTTGACTGTGTACACAACGTCCAGGCTACAACAGTTCTTTGTGACGATTCAGAAGCTGTACAAATTCTTCTCTACATCGGTTGTGCATAAAGAATTTCTGAAGGTGTAGAAGGAGCTTGAACCCGTGAACCAGCATATAGAGTTGAAGCGACTGTCAGACACAAGAATAGACCTGCCAACATTCTGCTTGTCTGGCTGTAAAAAGAGCACTCCTGCCATTGTGAAAACCCTAAAGCATCTTGTGAAAGGGGCAATGTCCAAAGAGCCACTGAATCAAAAGGTCTGTGCATCCTCCTAGATTAGCAGTTTGTAACCAGTCTAGTGGCCATAGAAAAACTACTGCTGATGACAAAACAGCTATCAGACAAAATCCAGTCACCTGACCTGCAGCTGGCCTCTACATAGAACCTAGTACAATCTGTCATCTCTGGTCTTTCTGAAATAAGAATTGAAGAGGCATGGGAAGACTTGAAAGAGACTGTTGCGAATATATGTAAGAAAGTGGGAATACGCATTGAGACGGTACGTCAAGGTGGAAAGCGATCTGCCCCCAGACACCTGGACGAATTCATAATCACATCTAGTACTGGCCAAAGAGATGAAACAACACCAGATGCCAGGAAACACACCTTCTATGCCATAATAGACAGGATATTCAACAAGCTGAATAGATGCCTGCAGTGTTTTGATGGGTGCAACTGCATTAAACCCCAAATACTCCACATTTCTGGACAAACAAGTACTCTTAGGAATGGCAGCAAACTATGGTGTGGCAGAGGATGATCTCGCAGTGGAGGTCCACTAGTTAAACCGGCTAATTGCCAGGAAGAAAGACAAGGGGCAGAAAGTATCCAAACCATTGAAGCCTGCAACGATGCTGGACCCATACAAGGATGCCTTCATGGATCTACACAAACTTGTTTGCATCGCTGTGACCCTACCTGTCACTTCAGCTGCCTGTAAGAGAATTTTTTTATGTCTGAAGCTTCTCAAGACATACTTGCGCAACAGCAGTGTTAACACCCGCACCAGCAACCTTGCTGTCGTATCAGTAAACTCCAGGAGGGCAAAACAACTTGATACTGATACTGTTATAGACACATTTCTGCCAATCACCAGAACAGGCGCATTGTTTTGAAGTAATATTGACTATAACATAATGATAGATAGTTAGCCTGATAGTGACCTTACTTTTCCGCAGAATGTATTAACTTCACATGGGATAATTCATTTCTGCTATGTAAACTATGTCTTTATGTTATATTTCTTTTGATTTGTAGCTTAACTCTTAATATTATATTAAATATTCAATCGAAGCTAACCTTGATTTTCTTTATTATTATTATGTATTACCTTGGGTGGATTTTATGTGAGCATCCTCTTTTACATATACGCCTATTTTCATAAACAGACTATTTCTAATTTGTAATAATGAATTATTAATCAGAGTATGAGTTTTCAATGAAAACTGCATTGAAAACGCAGTTCAAAATGGAACACCTTTCTGAAATGTACCTTGGTATTTACATTATTATAATTTACCATCTATACTTCATATTGATGGCATTTTGGGAAGTCCCTCTACACTTTCCCTCATCCCCCTAACGAAAATATCCTGACGCCGCCACTGCCTAGAACAGCAACAAACAAACAACAATAAATCCCAAAATACAATAAACTACAAAACCTAACACTGCTGCATATGTTCCCGATATCAGCGAAAAAATAACCAACATTTGAAGAAAAATTAATAAGAAGGTCCGGCATGGCCAGGTGGTTAAGAAAATCGACTTTTAATCTGAGGGGCATGAATTCGAATACCCCCTCATACTGAGCGTGTTTGCCCTTTCAGCTATGTGAGCATTATAAAGTGACACTATATTCGGTGGCAAAAAAGTAACCCAATTAGGGACGGCTAGTGCAGATAGCCCTCTTGTAGCTTTGCGCGAAATTCAAAACAAACCAAAACTTATAAGAAAACACAAAATTCCAGTAAACTCCAGTTTATTTTCAAAAACTAGGTACAAAACTAAAGTAATCCATCTATACTATGCAAAAACTACACTGACAAACACAACACCAACATTATTTATAAAATACAATGCAATAACTGCCACAACTTCTATATTGGAGAAAAAAGCAGAAAAACAAAAACCTTCACATGTTTTTGAACACTGCAAATCAAATAAACACAGCATAACCATAGAAAACACCCAGCTAAGTAGGAAAACAAATGTAAACAAACGCAAAATCAAAGAATCCCTACTTATGCAACATCTAAAACGAAAATTAAGCCAATATACCTATACTAATTAATAAGCTAATATCTAACTGTAACGCCACAGACAATATCGTTCCAGTTTACACTCTCGTCCCTAATACATGTGCCCGGCAACGGTCAGTCGCAACCTCTCTCCTGTTAACCTGAAGATGATCTGAGAAGGTCGAAACGTTCTTCTCTACTTATTTTAATTAAAGTACTAATACCCATACTAGCCGTATTGAGAATATATTAATGTCACATGTTATACATACAACACTACTCAACACTTTGTGTTGTCATACATTGCTGCAATTGACTGTTTTTCTTAACATTCCGTACATGTTAAAATGGCTGACGCACTTCTTAAGGAAAGAAAAATGACAGAATCAAGTAGTTTAATGTTTAAAGAAATTAATTTTGATCAGGAATTTCTGAACTACTCTTGGGAGATCTGTCGTACCAACTCGTATAAAACCATATTGTAAAAATGCCTTATTTGTATAACAGTGACCAAAGATAACTTAAAATCCTAACACTAGTTTAATTACTGGACATCGAAACCAGTCCTTTCTTGCTCCATACTCATTTTACCCCCGGTAGTATAGCAGTAAGTCTGCGTACTTACAACGCTAGATAAATGGGTTTCAATACCCGTTTTGGTCAGAGCAGAGATAGGCTATTGTGTAACTTTGTGCTTAATTACAAACTATCAGTTTTATTCTAGTTAAATTAACAATCTCTCCACTACTCACTTTTCAATTTTTCTTTTGGATGTTTTGTCTTTCTTGTCTGGGTGTTTAAGTACATTTTTATCCAATAATTTCTCAACATTTTGTTTTATAGTGCAACCAAAAAATTAATTGTATCAACCCTTTCATTTAAGTAATCATCTAATACAATATCTTCCATATCAATTCATTCAGGATTCAACGTACCCAGAAACCAAATCACCTGCACAACAATGCCATCCATATGGCATGTTTATCCAACTAGCTTAAGCGTAGTATATCGGTTAACATGTCCAGACTTTGAATCGGAGGTTTATTGTTCTTGTCTCGCTGCTCCAGAAAATTTGCTTCTTTCTTTATAGGACCGTTGGTGATTTAGAAAAGTGATAATTAAATCTCACATCAAAATTAGGTACGACTTTGCGGAGACAAACTTTGGTTAAATTTCACACAAAAAGTTTTTGGATGACAGCTCCATTGTTTTCCAATCAATAAATTGATCATTCAGAACATAATATTGATAGCTAAAAAGTACTTATAAGATTTTAATTAAATGACAAATTTTCTCTTTCGCTGCACTAACAAATATTGCTTTTTACAGGGTTCTTTGGAGTTCATTAGTAATTTGCCCCTTCCTTTTCCAAATCGCGATTACGACAAATCCTGTTTCCGTTATTTAATTGCCATTACGCCAATTGTTATTGCTTTTAATTCTGTACTAACCCTGACATTTAAAAATTCTAAACCAGATATGATCATCTTTATTTATCGTCCAATGGCCAAATAGAAATATAAGCTTTAAAACCTGTATATTTTCAAGACGTAGACTCTACAAAAAAATTTTTTATTTTATGTCATGCAGTTAAGAACATAGAGATTTGTACCAGTTCTGGTTATAGAAAAAATATAAAGTATGTGAAATTTGTCACTGTCGGTTTTCGATCATAATAATTAACACCTCATGCGGCTGTAAGTTAGGCATAACAAACAAATTGTAAATTTAATCGCGTTTTCTTTTATTCGTTAGTTTTGTGGCAATTTTATTTCTTCTATGTAGTTTAAAAGGCTTGTTCTGCGCTAAACCATCTGTCATACTACCAGAATATGCGTTTTCTTTTACGGTGTGAGACGTCAACAACTTACCACTGAGAAACTAGGAGGCTCATTGGCAAGAACAAATGTAACGCATAAAACACTTCAATAAAACTATTACACCACCTTCATATTTTCCATGGACCTAAACCGAGTTCTTCGGCCGAAACAATGTACAGTTTTGTCATTTGTGTGCGCGCACCTGTGTGTTGCCAATTGTAACCACCTATCTGCATTCATCATAAATTTTATTTTCCTCGTTCCACGCTGTTTGCAACTTACAAAAAGCAACCACGATTTATAAAAGTGAATAAGTTTTTATCTAATTGAACACAGGGCTTATAGAAACCGAAACAGCAGACTGATATTTGAATAATGAGCGTTATTTAAACCTGTTAAACCAAAAAATTGGAATATGTTAAATTAAATACAAATTTCTGTCCTTTAATAAAAAAATAGCAAAGTTTCAAAAATTTTAGAAACATATCCTTGAACGCTTTGATAATCTGTTTCGTTTTGCTTATTATTTGATCGGGTTTTCTTGACTGCGGTAACCACTCTTAGGATGATTTAAATGAATGTCTATTCCAATTGAAATGTATACTAACGAGTTTTAAAATTCACTATTATGATACTAAAATGAAATAATTTATTCACATAAAAAACGAGTAACCAGTAACGTTCCAATTGTACACCTTACAGTAAGTCTGAAGGCTTACAAACCTCTAAACGTGTTTCGATTCCCGTTGTGCAAACGACGCAACTGGAAAGCACAGGAAGATTGCAGATTCTGTATATTTGCAATTTACCATGAGCAAACCAATTTTACGAATTATCTACTATAATAGATACATAAATATACTTACACGAATAAAATAAAGAGTAGAGAAACTGCAACATTCCTTTGTAACTATGCCACAAACAAGTATATAACTTCAGTAGTATTACAGTACATACTATTGCTGAATGGATGTTTTGCATCATATATGGTATCCTGTATAGCTTTAAACTGACACAAATATATTAAAAGTTTCTTGTACACTATTTATAAAAACATCCATCAAGATTTCCTGCTAAATCTGAAAATATAGTTCCAATTCTATGTTGGATATTTAAATTGGTCAACTGATATTTCTGGCTAGTTATATTTGTGTTCTAGCAATAACTCAACTACACTTTTGATTATCATGTTGCACGTAGTTTGTAACATCGTTAAAGTACTGAGAAAGGCTTATTTTTCTTTCTTTTAATGTTGAAGAAGGCTATTGAAATTAGGTCAAACATGTTCACGTGAAAACTAAATTATAGTTGTATTTACAAACATCATTACTTATAACAAAAAACTGAAAAAAAATCATGTGTCTCACAAAAACCTTGAAGTCAAATTTCAAAGAGTGGGTTATTTTTCTTATGAAATTTAGTCCAAAATTGCAAACAACGTTTTTGTAACCGTTAATTTCATACAGGTTGACCAGAAAAAAGTATTCACAGCTCATAGGTGGCACGTAACTCTTTTGTTTAGATAGTCTATTCTGTATAACATTTTTGAGCCAGTGAGAATAATGATTTGTAACAGATATCGTATTTGAGGAGATTGTTTTTTTCACGACAGGTGTTTAAGAAGGTTTGCCCACCAAGCACTCAGAGATGATCTATCTCTTCTTTGTTTTTTGTTTTTGAATTTCGCGCAAAGCTTTACGAAAGCGATTTGCGCTAGTCTTCCTTGATTTAGCAATGTAAGACTAGATAGAAGACAGCTAGTTAACACCACCCACCGCCAACTCTTGGGCTACTATTTTACCAACGAATAGTGGGATTCACCTTCACATTATAACTCACCTATAACTGAAAGTGCAAGCATGTTTGGTGCGATGGGATTTCGAATTCTCAACCCTCAGATTACGAGTAGATCGCCTTGACCACCTGGCCATGCAGCTATCTCTTCCTACCCTAAGCCTTCACAAATCTCTCGCACCGCCAGTTCTTGGCCTACTTTCATTGAATATTGAAAGCTGGCCATCGTTCGTATAACGTCCCAATGGTACCCAAAAACGTATCAAGTTTTTGTAGTAGTAGGACGCTAATTTGAAACCCTAGATTCCCCATTCCAATAAGCTAACACTTATGTTACACCTGCCTCAAACATTCAGAAAAACAAATATAAATAATATTAGAGTAATATTTAAAATGTGCCAAAAGAGAATATGCTGTTTGATTTATATTCAATCAAACATACAAGCTAAACTATTAACACCATTGTAAGTTTGTTTAATTAATCATTTAATCTAGTATGGATATATTGGTTTAAAATAATCGGATGTTCTATAAGCACATTTAAGGTAAAGATCATAATTATGTTGGATAAGCTCTTACGTTAAGAAAAATATGTAAATTGTGAACCTTATATTTTGCTAGATGATTTATAATTGATAAACCACGGTAAGTAATGAAAATGCTTTTCTGTTTCATATTTTGTTCGCATTACGTTTTGCAACCTATCAGAGCACAGATAGCCCTCGAGTAGCTTGATGCGAAATTCAAAAACAAACAATCTATCATTTCAACAGTATGAGCATGATAACTACTATCTAAGCGTCATCCTCGTACATTAGGTAGATCATGGAAAGACTGCAAGAGGTAATGGTGTCCTTTGTACATGTCAGACTTACAACAGACCCCTTTGGTTACGAATGAGTCGTTTTTTATTCTATGAATAAAAGTTGGAAACAAAAATTAAACTTACCTCGGTCAGTGTGATGTGACATCCCATTCCAAACATGATGAAAAGAAGAATAAAAACAACTAGAATGTCGTGAGCCCGTTTAAGAGGAGGTGCGTGTTTTTCTTCAAACTCCGTAACATTCTCGTTATTAATGAGCGAAGCATTAGAGAAGTTGCTATAGTCAGTATTCATGACGAAGTTGTTGTTCAGTGTGATACAAAAGTCAGGTTTAAATACTAGTTTAATTGCATGTATGATGTACGTGTTCGCGTACTAGACACCTGCAACTTTGACGTGTTGTAAGGCTGTGACGCCCTTAAATGAGAAATTATATTAAAGAAATTTTAGAACTCAGTAAATCAAATGACAACCATTCCCTTAAAAAAGTTGCGATGGAAATGCTTCTAATATTATCATATTTTAATACTGCTTAGATGTACCAAGGTAGTGTGGTTCCACTTAAAACTGATAGCTTCTGTAGATATTACGTAAAAGCAAAATATTCACATACAAAATTCATAAAGAAGAATTCTAATTGGTAGTTTAGAATTTACATGACAGAGAGATACCTTTATCTAATAGAATATTAATCATCTTTTGACACCAATCATCGAGAAAGATTCCGAAAAAAAGAATACGCGGTAAACAAAGTGCAGCGTCTTCTGATTCAAAAGAATCCACAAACACAATGGTAAACATTAAAAACCATCCACGTGCCCCTGACAACAGTACGTAACGTTATCAATAACGACAAACAACACAATTTACATGTTCATAAATTGTTTCCACTACATTTCCTCCAATCTTCGTACACCTTGAGCACCTGCAAAAAAGGAAAGAAGAGCTATTTCTTCACAAATACATGTTAGTGAAGTCGTCGGACATAACAACTGTGGACTTATTTGTGATCAAATTCTTTAAAGCGTACGCTTGGAAAATGTTGTTCTTGTACACTAAACAGATTACGGAAAGTTTTTCGGAATAAACGGTGTGCTCAAGATATTACAGACTGAGGATAAAATCTCCCATGGAAAGTAAAGAAATTGCAACATTCATTTATAACTAACTGTCCCACAACCAAGTACATAACTTCAGGAATATTGTAGTACATACTGTTGCTACATAGAAGTTTTATTTTATAATGGTATCCTGCATAGTTTTATAACGATATATTTCCGTCAAAACTTTTTTCTTGTACACGATTTATAAACCATGCGTAACGTTTTCCTGTTAAATTTGAAAACACTATTTGAATTCTGTGTTAGGTGTTAAAATTGGTCAGTTGGTCGTTTTGGCTAGTTATATTTGTATTCTAACAAGAAACCAACTAAAATTTTGATTACCTTGTTGCACACAGTTATTAACTTTAGCCCAAAGCTACAAACAGCTTCCTTGAAACCGATAATTTTAAACTGATTGACCAGAGGATAATATTCATAGCCAATAGTTGGCGCGTGACTCTTTTCTTCATGTAGATTATTCTGTCACAGATACTGTATAACATTTTTCGAGCTGGTGAGAATAGTGGTCTGTAACAGATTTCGTATTTAAGGATATTTTTGTTTGTTCACAACAGGTGTTCAAGATGGTTTGCCCAACAAACAGTCAGAAATGATCTACTTCTTCGTACCCTAAGATATTGGTGGAGAATTTATGACGCGCATGCCGAAATTAGCACGCAAAAAATTTTTGCTGGCACTAACCAAGAAGAAATAAATATATATATAATAGTTAACATTATTGATAATTGCAGCAGCGAATGATTTTTTCCAACCCGTGTGCAGTGAGAAATGTTCACAGTGGATATTACACACTCTTACGCTCGATCAAATACAAAAGCTTAACTATTAATACTGTTGGAAGTTTATTTTGTTCGTCATTGTACCTAATATGAATATATTGGTAATATATAATGGGATGTTTTATAAGCACATTTAAGGTAAAGATCATAATTATGCTGGATAAACTTTTACATAAAGAAAAAAATATCTAAGTTTTGAAACTTCTATTTTATTAACTAATTTAGAATTGCTAAACCACGGTAAGTAATGAAAATGCTCTTCTGTTTCATATTTTGTACGCATTACGTTTTTCAATCTATCATTTCAATAGTATGAGCATGGTAACTACCATCTAAGCGTCATTCTCGAATATCAGATAGATCATGGAAAGGCTGCAATAAGTAATGGTATGCTTTGGACATGTTAGGATTACAAAAGACCCCTTTGGTTACGAATTTGCTGTGCGTAGTGGAGCAAAACGAAAGTGAAGAGGTCACGTGCAGATTCAGTTGTTGTTTTTTCAAATATCTACCGAGTATTCAAGCAAAACACTGTCATTTATGGCTAGAAATTAATAAAATCTTGGAATAATGTTACTGAAGGGTGCTATTTGTTTACAAACAAGCAGGGGTATAGATATGACGTCATGAATACGTCACATTCGGATCTAACTGTTTTTCACGAAACATAGAGTTACAAAGCGATGAATGGCGTCACTATCATTAATTAGCATGTTGCCGATGCTAATTGCTAAGTAAATGTCTTTGGCATGTTTTCGTCTTTGGACAAGAAAAAAATCAACAAAGGTTACTCTAGAAGGCTACAACTCGCTCATAGCCACAGAGCATTGTCATTCCTACCAATTGTTGTTGTCGCAAGTGAGCAGTGGTGTCACGGGTAATCGGTTTAGGTAACATTTTTAATAACTAAAAACGACACAATTCACATGTACATAAGTTGTTTCCACGATATTCCTACCAATCATCGCATACCTTAAGCACTTGAAAAAAAAAATAAGTATCCATTTCCATACGAATACATATTGGTGAAGTCGTCGGACATAGCAACTGTGGATTTCTTTGTGATCGAACTCTTTAAAGCAGACGTTGGGAAACCGTTGTTCTTGTACATTACATGGATTATAGAAAGTATTTACGAATGAATGGTGTGCTTTAGGCATAACGGGTTTAGGATGAAATTTCCTATACTGCAGAGCTAATGCAAGTTGTACGATCGTTAGATAAAATACAACCAAACAAGCAAGCATGAACTCTTACAACGTGTTGAAGCTAAGCAATCATTTTTGTATAATGTTCCCAACCTGTGTATACAAGTACATCAATTTTAGTGATTTGAAATATAGTTTTCTGAGACATCACAGAGTGCCATAAAGCAGTTGTTTTTTTTCTTTAAAGATGCAACACTTATCACTTAGGTCGATACTTACCTGACTAGCAGATGTGAACTCGGCCCGGCATGGCTAAGTGGTTCGGGTGCTCGACTCGCAATCTTGGGGTCACGGTTTCGAATCCCCGTCACACCAAACATGCTCGCCCTTTTAGCCGTGGAAGCGTTATAATGTAACAGTGAATCCTACTATTCGTTGGTAAAAGAGTAGCCAACGAGTTGGCAATGGATGGTGATGACTAGCTGCCTTCAATCTACTTTTAGACTGCTAAATTAGGGACAGTTAGTGCAGATAGCCCTCGTGTAACTTTGCATGAAATTCAAAAAAGAAACAATCCTTTGCAATTTAGCCGGCTACTTGTACAGTAAAAAATGAAAGACAGCTTACATTCAGGAACCAGTTCATAAGCAGCATCTAAATTGTAGGAAAGCTTAGTTTGTCACTGGTCAAAGTTTATATTTTTGCATCGCACATGATTGTTTGTTTATAATTTAGCACAAAGCTACACTATATGCTATCCAAGTTCCACCCACTACGACTGTCGGTACACAATTTTTGGTAAGTCCAAAGAAATATCGCTCTGTCACTGGGAATCCGGCCACATGAACCAACCAAGAATTTTTTTTAGTACCGTTAGAGCTTAGGACGTTTCAACAGGACGGGGTCATTACAGAAACCGATGATTTAAAATTAATTCGGATGATTTCGATGAGTCAAAGTCGGTACAACTTCTAAACTTAAAATAAACTAAATACTTATGAAAATATGACATGATAAAATCTACATAGAATATACTAATATAGTGTCATATTGGCCATAATATCATTCTTCTTATATTTACTTTTCATTGCAGAAATGGTATTTTTAATTTGATAATAATTAAAGAAAATCTTCACGCGTCCACTTCATCCTCAATATTACATCTCGTACCGTTAACCTCAAAAAATATTGAAACTAATATCCTTCATTTTCAAAATAACGATACTATATTGCCTGTTTACGTTTCGCTGTCACTGCAATAATCAAGTAACCAATCAATGATTCAGCTGGTATGTCACATAGATTGGGATATCTTCGAGTATGTTCTCCCTTAATCCGTTCAGAAATTAGGTTTAGCTTAATCGCTATACTTAAACCATCACATTCACAACCACATATAAAGCATTTCAAACATGTTTTATTACTATTTTGTTTTACTTTAAATTTACAATTAACTTCTCCATGTTGGCTCTCATTGTTTGCTTGTTTTGAATTTTGAGCAAAACTACACGAGGGCTATCTGTGCTATCCGTCTCTTATTTAGCTGTGTAAGACTATAGGGAAAGCAGCGCGTCATATCCACTTACAGCCAACTCTTGGGCTACACTTTTACCAAAAAATAGAGGAATTGACTGTCCCATCATTACGGCTGAAAGAGCGAGTATACTTGGAGTGTAGGGTATTCGAACCCACGAATCTCAACTTACAAATCGAACGCTCTAACCACCTGACAATGTCGAGCCCAGCTCTCATGGTCCAAAGTCACTTCATGGGTCTGGTCGAGATCTCAAAACCAGTGCCAAACCAATCCAAATCTTTCCGCAATGACTCGTTTATTTTGTTTCTAGATGCCGGACTGGCTCATGTGGCAGATGTTAATATAATTTCAACGTATAACTAGCTGCCTTCGCTCTACTTAAAGCACTTAAAGCAAATTTAAGCGTACTTAAGACGCTCATTGACATTTTATTCAGATCACAAGTAAACCGTACATTAAAAAAGTACTTTTATGTAAAAGTCTCTTACTAATGGACTGAAATAATAGTTCAGCTACAAATCTTTTTATGAGAATTATTATACGAAGTGATCAGTGATAGAATGTTACTTAACGTGTGATCTTTACCTAAAGATGAGCCAATCATGGGTTGGAAAACTTAGTATTTACATGTTATAAGTATGAAAAGGGAGAAATATTAAACTTCTTCGGTTTCGACATCTACCTTTGGTATGTTACGTCGCTAAGCACAACTTCTCCACATACGTTGCAACGTAACGATCACCGATAACGTTGCTCGCTGATTGCGCTTGTTCTCTACGAAAAACAACGTGTAAGTACTGATTTATTGAAAGTAAAGATAGAACATTTAACCACACAATTAACTTTCACTAACGCATAACTTCTCACATAAATAGTTAACCTAAGGCCTGGCATGGCCGAGCGCGTTAAGGCGTGCACTCGTAATCCGAGGGTCGCGGGTTCGCGCCCGCGTCGCGCTAAACATGCTCACCCTCCCAGCCGTGGGGGTGTATAATGTGACGGTCAATCCCACTATTCGTTGGTAAAAGAGTAGCCCAAGAGTTGGCGGTGGGTGGTGATGACTAGCTGCCTTCCCTCTAGTCTTACACTGCTAAATTAGGGACGGCTAGCACAGATAGCCCTCGAGTAGCTTTGTGCGAAATTCCAAAACAAACAAACAAAGTTAACCTAAATTTCCTAACAATTAACGAGATTAACTTTTTCTATAATCAGTCGCCATAATTAAAATCCAAACAAACCTATACTTTTCACAAAATAATCCGCAAAATTTCTTACAGAATCAATCTCTCAACAATTAATTTACTTAATTTCTCATAAAATCCATATGATTTATTATGCAGTTATTCTACTGTACAGTTAATTCTGAGATTATCCTACGATGAACCCGTGTAATGTTTGAGGTATCAGAGTCATTTTTCACATTAAAGTCCCACACAATTAACACGGACAACTGCTCACATATTTAAATCGCTTCACTTTCCATTCAACTAATCGACGTAACCTCTCACTCGAGTAAACCACTTATCTTCTCATACATCTCACGCAACTAATCTGCATAATTTATTAATGCGATTGCATCACACAAGTTCTTCCATTCAATTAATTCGTATAACTTTCTAACAGAACAGTATAATCAGTTTCTCTCGCAATTAAGCGGTTTAATTTTTCAGTTAGTCCTCGTCAGAGGCAGGATTATAAAATTACAACAAATATTAAGTAAACTGTATAGGATGACCGAACAAAGACATAAAACAGCAAAATTCAAACCTTTGAAAACTAATATTTAATACTTCTAACAGTGCAGATAAGAGAATGAAGCATGAGATTTCCCCCAAAGAGTGTGGATGTCCTTCACCCTAGTCATAGGTTCGAATCCCCATCACACCAAACATTCTCGCCCTTTCATCCGTAAGGGCGTTATAATGTCACGGTCAGTCCCACTATTCGTTGATAAAAAAGTAGCCCAAGAGTTGGCAGTGGGTGGTGATGACTGACTACCTTTCCTCTAGTTTTACACAGCTAAATTATGGATGGCTAGCGCAGACAGTCCTCATGTAGCATTGCGTGAAATTTAAAAACAAACATAAGTGAATTCTGTCACACCAATATAATTAAAACAAATTGCACATTTCTGTTTGAAAATTACTATTGTTCATAATTTTCAAACATGCTATTGCGTGGTGTCTAAGAACTTTGAACTCTTCTTGTTTCAATTTTATGGTTATAATATCATTGTGACAGTACTTTAGCCTTGAGTAAATATATGTGGTGAGTTTCTCAGAGACAATGGATATCTTTGATGTTGCTTTGTACACATATTTTTAGACCACACAATTTTAGATGGATTCTCTCCACTAACAAATGCTTGTAGAAGTGCCCAGCAATAGATTAATTTCACTATTTTTACGCCTTGCTCACCTGGCAAGACCACAAAAACAAAAATGGACTACTTTCACATAATACATAGAAGGTCAGAGCCTCCATCAATCCCAATGTCAAAGTTGAAGGTTCTATCTTATATTAAGTTTGTATTTTTTGTAAACGTGCGAAAAGTTAAAAAGAGAAAGAATAAATCAAATAGTCTTGCTTTGTGTTATGTATGGTGCTTTACAGATGATGAACCTAAAAAATAATTGTACGTTGATGTTTAACACACACTTGAAGTTTTACAAGATTATAGATCAGCATGAGAAACAAACAACTCGCGTTTATAAATTGGACTGTATACACAATAACTGGAAAATTCTGAACGTTAATGTTTGCTGACAGAACTGTTTGAATGTTTAATTCGGAGAACAAAACAAGTCACAAATACAACAGAAGTACACTGTTACTAGGCAATTACGGTTGTTGTAAAGAAGAAACTTTAATTTACTGTCACTGTATAACGAAATATAGCTACCTGTATCGTTTTATTTTATATACCTCGACAATTTTCATGGCAAATATTATTAAACGATAAAAATGTAAAAAAAAAAAACTGTCTATCTTATACGTACGTTTGCAGGTTCGCTTCACGGTATAAGAGGAAGCACAGGTCGTGCTGATCTATATTTATTATATATATGGATAGATTCTGATTGTTAGTTTGGTAAGTTTCCTCCGTGCTGATCAATTTCTCTAGCTCAAAGGGCAATAGGTTCTGTTGAAATGATTTAATATTGTCTAACGCTTTCTGGTGTTGTGAGAAAAATAACACAGTGTTTGTGTGTTTTTCTTCTAACAAAGCCACATCGAGCTATCTTTTGTGTCCACCAAGAAAAATCGAACCTCTGTTTTAGTGTTGTAAATCAAAAATAACATAGTACAGTCTGTTACAGTTAAAAATTAGCAAAAATAAACCAACAAAACAAGAAATGGAACATAACAACTTGAACCTGAAGAGTGCGTGTGTATATGTTTTCTTATAGCAAAACCACATCACGCTATCTGCTGAGTCCACCGAGGGGAATCAAACCCCGTTGTAAATCCGTATACTTACCGTTCTACTAGCGGGTGACGAAACTGAAGAGGATCTGTGGTGTCGAAACTCGTTTTATTAATTTCACATCTTCTGATACTTTTCACCTACTTTTTTTTCTTATTTTCTCATAAAATTTTTCTTTCCAATACTAATTTCGATAATTTATTCTATAATATAAAAGAAATGAGAAGTTAATTTAATCAAAGAAAACTGTCAAAGAATTTGATATAGTCTGCGTCTCAAGCTACATTCGAGAAATCTACGGATTTCGTGAACTCAAGAAAATCTATGTCGTGAAAATCTTCAGAAAAAAAAAACGCATAATTAATCGACTATTACAACACGTGATTGTCTGTTTTATTCTTCGTGACTTCAGTTGAAATAGGCTCAGCCACTCCTTCCATAATTCTGCTTGACGAGATTGACACCAGTTCTCTCTTATCTTGAGACGATATTATATTTTATTTGTACAAATGTTATATTTATCAGAGGAAACGCACAGGCAATATTTTGTTACGTCACTTAACCTGTGACGTGCATGACAAACAACTTAAATTATAGTACCTACTTTTCTTTCGTATGTTTTGACTGTTTGTTTGTTTCTTTAATTAAGCACAAAGCTACACAATGAGCTATCTATACTCTGCCCACCACGGGTATAAAACCCCGGTTATTACCATTGTAGGTTCGCAGACATACCGCTGTGCCACTGGGGGCATCTTTCGCATGACTACACACGTACAGGTTAGTTATTGTATATTATCCACATATCCTAAGTTTATACACGTAGAGGTTAATTATCTTATATTATCCATATATCCCAGGTTTACACACGTGCAAGTTAATTATCTTATATTATCCATATATCCCAAGTTCGTACACGTACAATGCTATCTATTAAAATAAAGAATACATTTGGTAATTAAAGAAACATTTATTTCCAAAGTTGCTCATTATGGCTTGCAAGATGTACAAAAGTGAGAAGATAACTTCAGCATTTATCTCCTCATATCAAAAGGTAAATCCAGAGTATATGAGTTATTAAAACACTGGCAACATGTAAGTAATACAAAACAATTGTTTTCTACTTTGATCCTCTTCTTGGTCCAGACATGATTAACAATTGATTGGTTTATTCATAAATAGACAAACAGTTAAAATGGTCAACAATACAATCAAAGTATGGATTACATGTATTAGGTAACTTTCGATACAATCTCCTTATAATGTTATATGAGCATGTGACGACTAAAGTTAGGGAATAGTGAGTGAAGCCTTGTACTGAATACAAATATAGCGGTTAAGACGGAAGAGTTTCCATTACGTCACTCGAACGTTTCTGAATTCACACGAATCGCCAGCAGCAAGTATTCTTGTGCTATTTCAGTGGTTCCCAAACTTTTTCAGCTTGTTACAAATTTAACATGCCACATTAAGCATGTTACTCCTTTCACAAAATGTTTTCAACATTGATATATATGGCTAAATTAAACTAGAGATATATTGCACTTTATTTATTTACAATTTATTTATATAATTTATTTACACTGAATTACACTTTTAATTATTGTATTTGATCATTGTGCATTTCTAATGAATATTTCCAAACATTTCAAGAACATCAGTGGGATGGATGGAGTTGCATAATTGAGGCTAGTTTAGGAATTCTTGGCTTTGTGGTTGAAAGTGCCAGCCTGGCATCGTTTGCAACATTCAAGCGAGTCCTCTTTTTTGTTTTCATCCCCAGCACGGTTGAGAACCCCTTCTCGCACAGATACGTTGTTGAGAATGATACCAACAACTTCAAGGCTCTCTTGGACAGAGTTGGCGAGCCAGCTAGTTGTGAAATCCAAGAGGAATCTGCATTTTGGTTTTGGAATTTGACTTTCAAGGCTTCATTTCCTCGCATTGTGATCCACTCCTCCTTTACAGGGAAATCATCATCATCAATGGCCTCATCAGGTTCAGAAAAGGGATGAATGATCCACTGAAGACTGGCTGTTTTTAGGTCACTCTCTGGAAAGTAGTGCTGCATGCTTGTTTCAAGCCCCTTCAAATGGTCGCTCATCTCTTTGTTGATGGTCTGTAAAAGTTATCCAGTATCATAACTATTCTCCTCAACAAACTGGTCTAGGGTGGGAAACTGAGCGATCACTCCTTTCTCCAAGCGTCGAATCCAGAGTCTCAGTTTTCCCAGAAATGCAGTCACAGTATGATGGACATCAATGACAGTCGTGTTTTGGCCCTGGAGTTGCAGATTATCACTGTTCAGCTCCGCAAATATGTCAGCCAAGTAACAAAGTCGAACAAGCCACTTCTTATCAGTGAACTTGGTAGCAAAAGGAGGTTCTTCTTGTTTCAGAAATTCCTGAAGAGCCGATCGGAGCTCAATGACTCGACGTACAACCTTGCCTCGTAACAACCAGCGAACATCGGTGTGGTAGAGCAGAACTTGATACTGCTCTCCCATTTCCTTGCACAGCTCCCTGAATATGCGCGAATTCACATCCCTGGACTTGATTAAATTGACGATTTCCAACACATCTTCAAACACTAACTTCAGATTACCAGGCAGGCTTTTTGATCCAAGAGAGTACCGATGAATGATGCAATGATCTACAGAAATATCTGGATTCACAGCTTGTATGAGGCCCCGTAATCCACGATTACGACCCATCATCGACGGAGACAGATTAAAAAAGAGAAACTATTATAGATTGCGTCAGTTAGTTATTCTTACTTATCTTTTGCGCTATAATTACATGGTTTTAATTTGATTTAATTTATTTTGGTACTTTAGTATTTCAGTTCGACAGGCACGATACTTTTTGTGAATTATGTATAAAATATTAGCTACACTACAGCTACTTGTACAATAAATAAAACTATATGACTATATGCCATGTAATTCATTGTATTTATACTAATCTAGACTTTATATAAACATCTCTCCCTACCTGTTGAACGCTGTTCCAATCTGATCCATTCGTGGTAAAGAAACTGTTGATGATATTGTAGATATCTTCTCCCTTCGTGGTTGTCAGCAGATCTTCACATTATTGGAACTCTTCTTTGATCTATGTCCTCGTGGACGTAACGAACCAAGAAGAACAGCACAACTGGCTACGTCACACGATTCATCAAATTGCAAGGAGAATTTGCTATATGAGCTTTCCTTGATCTCTGTTGCAACTTGGGACAGAATATCTGATGCCATGTCATCGACTCGTCGGCGGATTGTGTTGTTTGATAGAGGTATGACACTCAGTTTCTTCGCTTCATCCTCCCCACATACCTTGCTTACCATCTCGTATGCACAAGGCACAATCAGATTCTCTGCAATGGTGTGGCATTTTTCTTGTTCGGCAACTTTATATGCAACAAAGTTGGATGCTTCGACCGCAGCTTGTAGCTTTTGGGCTTGAATTCCAGATGAACCGAACTGGATATTCTTCAGTGCTACAGCCCGGCGCTGAAAATTAACCTGATCCTCATTTTGAAAATTTGGATGGCACCTCTGGAGGTGAGCTGAGAGTTTTGATGGCTTGAAGCTTTCATTTGTCAACACTTTGTGACATACTACACATTGTGGCCGATCCTCTTCACCAGAAGGTAAATTCACAAAGCCATAGCGAAGAAAGGCGTCAGATTAGGTGCGCTTTATAGACATTTATTGTTTAATCTGCAGAAAAAGAAAAAGAAAAAAACTGCATAAAAAAGTGTGAACTATGTGAACTTATTATTTATTTTTTCATGGCATTCTAGATAGCATTAAAAGAGCTTACCGTATTTTTCGCCTAATAAGCCGAATTTCTGGCCCTAAATTTTGGACCTGAATTTTGGGGGTCGGCTTATTGGCCGATCACCAGCCTTCTTCCACTCACGGACCTGTTTTTCATTCACACAGTAATGGCGAGCGGCATTCATATTTGAGGTTTTTTAGGCTAGCTCTACTACTTTCAGTTTAAAAGCAGCATCATAATGCATTCTTTTTTTTGCAGGTGTAGACATCTTTGGCTTTTGACGGTACAATGATAAACCCCCATTATATACCCCTGGTATTTATACCCTGGGTTAGTGATTTTAATTACTGAGTAAAAATTCTGGAATTTCTTTGGTTACCTAATTACAGTGAGTGGAGCCAATAATGAATGACATTGATTCCATCTCTGTCTCAATACGACACGTTCTGCTTTACTACAGAACGCCAAAGATCACACACAACATGTATGGTGAAGCTGAAACAAGACTAAGAAATCATTTTGAAGAAACTTGTCACTTCTTAAAAATGGCCTCGGCTCATTGGGCGGTAATAAGCAAAAACCCTCATTTTCAGAGCTGAAAATTGGCCTCGGCTTATTAACCAGAAAATACGGTATTCAGCATAGGAATGATGTAATAGTAGGTAAATACTAACTATACTGCACAGGGCAGTACACATACATGCCAGATTTTGTCTACCACGGCTGATGCCCACATAGAAACTGATAGTGTGAAATAGAGGCAACCTCAGGCAGTGAGTGACGCGTACTAGACACGTCGATCAGTCATCAGGGTTACTGAGTGACTTGTGTTCTGAAGCATACTTGTCAAAATACTTTTAGGTTACCACACATTTAGATACATATTTTTTCTTTTCTACTACTGAATATTAGTTTTTGATGTTTATTGTTATTTGGTTTAACTTTATTACATACTTAAAATAGGTTTAATTTACAACTTTACATACTAAGACTAAGTTAATATTAATCCTAATACCAGCTACCTCAATGTTTTCTTGATTTTCAGAATTTTACCTTTTTTTTGTCACCCCTCCATTACCCCCGATAAAATGTTAAATTACACCCAGTTTGGGAACCACTGTGCTATTTTAACTACTGTTTATCTCTTTTACGCAAGGCTCAGTGTTTTCATTTATGAATTTATCATTGTGGATTTTTTTCAACGTTCAGAGAAACGAGTTTGACAATTGTCAGGTGAAACTTGACATACCGTTAGTTCTGTGTATACGACAACGTACATGACATTTTCGAACAGCTGGCATTGGTGATGCTCCGAGATGGTTCAGAATACGTACATTAGTGCGGTTGGCAAATATCAGTAAAATTATAAATAACGTTTTTCCGATTTTGTAACGAGAGTTTTATAGAAAGGACGTGAAAGTGACTCGCACGATGTCTATGATAACTCGCCACCCTAACACATAAATTAATGATATAGAAAAACACTATGTCTTCCGAGCTACATAATGTTAAATTATGTTGATGGAAGAAAACAAGAGAAAAACTCTGTTAATTATTTTTCTAAAAGAAAAAAAAAAGTGGTAATCTGTATTATTATATTTATCTCCAAAGGACTGCGTAAAGCTCACCAACATCAAAACATAAGATAATTCGCTTAAAATGTACTCAAGAAAGATTATACACTCTTTCCGTGGAGTGTATCCTTTATTTAAAGGCGAGTCAAAATTTGTCGGAGGCGTTCAAGTAGCTTTCATACAAAACAGTGATGAAATGTATCTTATTTTGTTTCTTTTACGTTCAGTAATGAAGATTACAAAACCAATAACAGAAAATTCCTATTTGTGTTTTCGTATTTATTAAGGTTATAAAGAGATTTCAATACTCCTGGTGAGCATATTCAGATAGCTTATTATGTGTTTTTGCCCTTAACTATAAACAAACCAGTTGTACGAATTATTTACTATATTAGATGTGTTAATATATTTATTTGAATCAAATAAAGAATAAAGAAATTGCGATATTGATTTGTAATTGCGACACAAACAAATAACCAACTTCAGTAATATTCTGTTACATACGATTCATGTATTGATTTTTAGTTTCACAGATTAAATTCTGCATAGCTTTAAAATAACACATTTCTGTTAAAAACGTCTTCTTGTACACTATTTATAAAAACATCCATAAAGATTTCTTGACAACATTTGAAAATAATTCTTTGACTTCTGTGTTGGATGTTTAAATTGGTCATATGGTCCTTGTGTTTAGTTATAATTCCATTCTGGCCAGAATCCAACTAAAATCTGATTATCGTGTTGCACACAGCTTTTAACGTCATTAAAGTACCGAGAAAAGTTTAGGTTTGTTACTTTTCTTGTTGTAGAGGGCTATTAAAATTTGGTCAAGCATGTTCAAAATGATACCTCAGTTATGATTATTTAAATGGGCTTCATTGTTTCAGAATCTAGTAATTTAGAATCACGAAGTAAATAACAAAATTCATTATAAAGAAACAAACAAATAACTCACGTATCCTACTACGGCCTTAAAGACAACTTTCGAAGACTGTATTGGTTTGTTTCTTATATTCACTCAAAGTTGTGTAAACAAAGATCACAAAAAACTTGTGTATCAGTTTGTTTGTCCTTCATCTGATTACTCCTGGGACGCTGGACTAGTCTCAAATAAACTTTGTGATATAACAGTTAGACAAGGACAAGAGGCTTGTTACTGGAAGGTCAATAACCCATCCACTCCCATTTTCACTCAAGTGGAATATTCATTGCTTTTGACGTAAATAAACTTAACCATATTCATAAGTGGCAGCTCGTCATTTCAAAATTTATTTATTTTTTCAAGTATGATCTTTTAGCTCATTGTTACGTCATCTCCTTAAATGGCTTGGACAAGTGATGAGGGCACTCGACTCGCAATGTGTGTAAAATTCGAAAGAAAACAAAGTTCCAAGCTTTTCGATTGATCAACTTGACCACGCCTAATGTCTCATAGATTAATTTATTCTAATATTGGATGAAATACTTCAAATTTCGTGGTATGCTGGTAGAGATCCTGATGATTAATAAAACTGAATCGAGTGTACGCACACCCCAAGTTTGGTATTGCCGACTCATAAAACTTTTGTTTGTTTGAATTTCGCTTAAAGCTACACGAGGGCTATCTGCGTTAGCTGTCCCTAATTTAGCAGTGTAAGAGTGGAAATAAGACAATTCGTCTTCTCCACCTACCGCCAACTCTTGGATAACTCTTTTTCCCAACGAATAATTGGATTGACCGTTATATTATAATTCCCCTACTGTTGAAAAGGCGAGGATGTTTGATGCGATGGGCATTCGAAACCGCAACCCTCAGATTACGAGTCGAGAGTTCTAACGACCTGGTCGTACTGAGCCGAGACAAAAAGTTTATTGATTGATTATTTAGAATTAAGCACTAAACCACATAATGGGCTGTGCTTTGCCCATTACTTTACCCGCTACTTGTATCAAAACCTGGTTTCTAACAGTGCGAGTCCACAGACATACCGCTGTACCACTGTGTGACTCATACAGATATAGTTAATAAAAAGTGAGACACGGGTCTCATAGAATAATCCTTTAATCCTGCCTAAAAATTCAAATACCGCGAATATTGAGGATTCCCAATTACTTTGAGTTGATTAGATTAGTTATTTGTAAAAATATTTTATTTTTAGAGGTTTGTCCACGGAAGGTGCTCAAATGGGTTTGACACTTAGAAAATTAGAGAATAATTATCTCTCTTCATCCATTTTAGGAGGCTAAGCCTTCCCAAATTTATTATACACTTACACCATCGCCAATGTTTGGTGTACTTTAATCAAATCGTGGAACTTAATTAATGCTCTAAAAACGTTCCTGCGATCCAAACAGCGGATCGCGTTTTGACAGTAACGGGACCCAAACAAGAACCTCTGTGTCCAAACTCTGGTGTACTAACTGTTAAATTACTCTTGACCCAAACATTCGGAAAAACAATAATGATATCTGATCAGAGTAATTACAATGCATAATTTAAAGTGTACCAAAATGATATATACAGAGCTATGTACACCAAATCAAATATGTAAGCTAAGTTCTCAACAATGGAGGATTGTTTTATTCACCATTGTATCTTACATGGATATATTGGTTATAAATAATCGGATGTTCTATCAACACATTTAAGGTAAATATAGCAATTAAGCTGGATACGTTCTTAGGTAAAAAATATGTAACTCTTCAAACGTATATGCTAATAAATAAAATTAATAACAAACCACTAAAAGATCTAAAAATGTTTTCTTTTTGTCATATTATACATTCATCCTGCTTCGCTATTTATTATTTCCTTGCAATGAGTACCGTCATCATCATCTAACCACCATCCTCCTACATTACTTAAATCATGGAAATTCTGCAAGCAAGAATGGTGTCAGACCTAAAGATCCTTTGATACCTAATGAGTCTTTTTTCTTTATTTTCTGAATAAAAGTCGGAAACAAGAATTAAAACTTACCTCGGACAGCGTGATGTGACATCCCATTCGAAACATGATGAGAAAAAGAAGAAAAACAATTAGAATGTCGTGAGCCCGTTGAGGAGGAGGTGTGTCTTTTTCTTTAAGCTCCGTAACATTCTCCTTATTAATGAGCGAGGCATTGAAGAAGTTGCTATTGTCAGTATCCATGACCAAGTTGTTGTTCAGTGTGATGCAAAAATCAGGTTTAAATACATATATAACGTGCGTGTTCGCGTGCTAAATATCGACATTTTTGACGTATTATAAAGCTGTAACGTTAACGTGATTAAACAGGTTAATTCAGTGAGTTACGTTAAAACGATTTTATACATGCATTTTACTATATACGACAATAACAGTCAATATAAAGTTGTGCTGGAAGTGCTTGTATCAGAACTACATTTTGAATTTTTTTGGAAATATCTAGACAATGTGCTATCACCTAAAACTGATTCCTTTGGAGTAAAAGGTCATTCCAACGCAAAATATTTACTCAACTCTATCATAAACATGTGCTTCAATTAGTGGTTTAAAAAATTCCAAGACGGGTATTTCCCTTGCATTTAATGGAATATAACCAACTTTAGGCACTCAGACAATATATAATAGGACATTTCCTAGCTACGGTAAATACAGTTTGCGTTTATTAGCAGGTGCAAATCCAAAACCGCAAAGGTAAACGCTTAGAAAAACCATCCACGAGCCTTTGGCAACATTACATAACATAATCAAAAAAGATATTTGTCTAGAAAAATGACACAAGTCGTGTTTCCACAAACTGTTTCGACGACACATTCATTCAATTGTTATATGCATTAACCATCTGGAGAATGAAACAAGTCACTATTTCCATTCGTAAACATATAAGTGAAGTCGCCGGATGCACTGTTTGTGGTTTTCTGTTTAATCGGACTTTTAAAATAGTCGCTGTGAAGTTGTTGTTCTTGAATATTAGATGAGTTGAGGAAAGACTGTGGGAAGAATTGATGAAATTTGGACGTGACAGTCATACGACGGAACCTTTTTCCATGGAAGCTGAGTAAGCTGCAGGACTGTTCTCAAGTTGACTGGAATTAAAAACGTGAGCTGTAATGACGTGTTGACGCTTAAATTTTCTTTCAATATAACATTCTCAGCCTCTGTATACACATATGTATGCCTTAGTCATTTCAAGCGTATTTTTCTGAAATATCAGAAAGTCTAAAAAAGCATAGATTTTGTTGTTTAAAATTTAAGTTCCTTATTCAAGTTATGTCGTTATCTGTCTGACTAGCAGGACTCAATTGTTTCAACCTATTTAGCACAGACAAATTGTACACTAATAGTTACCATCCTCTTAAGGGTCAAAGGATGTCGCCGCCTCAGGGTTGAATAACCATTCCGTAATATGCAAATCATACAGACACCTTAGGATTATATAACTATTAAGTAATATTCAAATTAAAATGTCTCAATATGACATAACATCATTAATGTCTAAATTTAATTATACGTCAAAATAAATTACAAGTAAAGCTAGTATTTTAACGAGACAACTATTATAACATTGTGTATGAAGTACGACAGTTTTTATGACACTGATAATTCAACCATTATCTGAGAGAGACAAATGTTATTGCATAGCCAGAAATTTACTTTACATCCTTTTACAATTTTCTGTACGGAAAAGATTTAATCACACCTTTGCCTTTCATTTTCATAATTGCGCAAGAAGCTGATGGTATTGTTGATTGTTTTTAACGTACCACTTTAGTACGTTAAATATTTTGCATAACATACTTTTTTCC
Organism: Carcinoscorpius rotundicauda; assembly: GCA_011833715.1. Taxonomy (NCBI): domain Eukaryota; kingdom Metazoa; phylum Arthropoda; class Merostomata; order Xiphosura; family Limulidae; genus Carcinoscorpius; species Carcinoscorpius rotundicauda. The sequence goes on along the minus strand of CM022391.1, from coordinate 162,642,194 downwards.
ATTTGGTGACGCTTAATAAGTTAAACACACATTAATATCGCTTTGTTCGTTTGTTTCTAATTAAACACAAAGCTACACAAAGGGCTATCTGACCTCTACCCACCACAGGTACTGAAATTCGGGATCTAGTGTTTTAAGTCCCCAGATATACCCAGAAGAATATTCATTAGATTAAATACTAGATGATTCCATATTTGTGACGAATAATAAAGAAAATTTAATAAGCAAATCTCGTTATTGCATAGGCATTTAATCATTAGCGCAATGACGTAATATTTCAGTAATTACGAAATCTCATGAGTTCCAATTGTTCTTCAAGATTTACTTACGAGCCCTATTTTTATATTACTTCGTAAAAAATATGGCAGCTAATGATAAGAGAAAAGATGACGACGAAAACCGGCAGTTTCATGATGATTGGACTGCGCAATACTGTTTTGTTTAACAACAGAAAAACGTTATTTGTCTGCTGTGTCATTCGACAGTAACAGTGGCGAAGGTATCCAATTTAAAGTGTCATTATGAGTCAAAGCATAAAAACTTTCACAACGTTGTCGTTGATGAACAAACAGCTCGAATTGAATCTCTGCATCACCAGAAATTGGCCTGGCATGGCTAAGCATGTTAAGGCGTGTGACTCGTAATCTGAGGGTCACGGGTTCGCATCCCTGTCGCGCCAAACATGTTCGCCCTTTCAGCCGTGGGGCGTTATAATGTGACGGTCAATCCCACTATTCCTTAATAAAAGAGTAGCCCAAGAGTTGATGGTGGGTGTTGATGACTAGCTGCCTTCCCTCTAGTCTTACACTACTAAATTGGGGATGGCTAGCACAGATAGCCCTCGAGTAGCTTTGTGCGAAATTCAAAAACAAACACTCAAAGCAGTCAGCAGATTTAGGTCAGTTACGATATTCTGGCCAACCATTCACTGATGGTGATTTTGTCAAGCAATGTATGATTACTGCATCGGAAAAGTTGTGTCCAGAAGCAACTCAAAGCTACAGACGGTGGCTTTGAATTGTATGACAGTTCAACGAAGAATTTCACACTCTTCAGCACACGTAACAAGGCAGCTTACAAATAAAGCAGCCAACTTTATCTACTTATTTTTGGCAGCAGACGAGTTGACTGACATCGGTTCAACGGCACAGCTACTAGTTCTTTTCGTCGTATGTCGTCATCGTTTGATATCACAAGGAAACTAAACGGCATGGGTTCCACGAAGAGTCAGACAAGTTATTCTGCTCTATTCGAGGAGACAGTACGACTGTGTAGTGGTGTTTCATTGGATTTCACGAAACTGGTAAGTGTGACAACTGATGTAGCACCAGCCATGACCGGAGGAAGTAGCGGACTGGTAGCACTGTTGATGAAGAATCAATAAAAGCAAAGCAGACAGTTGGTGAAGTTGCTCTGTATTATTCACCAACAGAACCTGTGCAGTGAAGAAGTTGGTTTTCAGGCACTGACGGCATTAGTGACGAAAACCATTGATTTCATCAACTCACGAGGGATCAATCACCGTCAGTTTCGAAGTCTTCTTGAAAAAATTGATTCAGACTGTGGTTATCTTGTGTATTACTGTGAAGTACGTTGGCTGAGTCGAGGAAAGATGCTCAGACGATTGTGGGAGTTCATTAATGAGGTGTTAGAACTCCTCAGAAGCAAAATCAAAGACACAGAAGTGATTTCCATGACTTACCCAGTATGGCAAGCTGATTTGACCTTTCTGGTCGACATAACACAACACTTGAATGATCTGAATTTGAAGTTGCAAGGCAAAAATAAGCTTGTCTGTCAGCTTGCAAATAACGTCTCAGCTTTCAGGACAAAGTTGCAGTTGTTCTGGCAGCAAGCAGCAACAGACAACTTTCTCACTTTTCAGTCACAGCTACAAAAGAATCAGGACATTGACACACAAGTTTATGTTGGAAAGCGAGATACCTTGATTCAATCCTTCAACTCACGGTTTCATGACTTTGACCAATGCAGATTGTTGATGAAACTTTTTGCTGATCCTTTCAGTATGTCAGTGGATGACTCGTCAGCAGAATATCAGCTCGAACTTAATGATCTCCAGGCATCTGCCACGTGACACAAACGAAAACGACCAGATCCATCCAACATTAGAACAAGACTACCAAGTTTTATGCTGTGTTAAGTGCTACTTGTCTACCACCCCCTCAAAAACTAGTAAAACATTCAGAAGTTAATTTTTTAAAATATCAAAAATAACAGAAACACAGAAACTTAATTTCTATTCCACTATCTACTTGTATCATCTTATTCTAAGTTTGCTTGATGTCAGGCACAAAGCTACAAAATGGGCTATCTCTTCTCTGCCCACCAGAAGTATCGAAACTCGGTTTCTGGCGTAGTAAGTCCACAAAAATTCCTGTGTCGTTAGTGTCCCCAATTCCAAATATATTAAAGTTACATAATATGCAATTAAGAGTACTACTTTATTTCAATGATTTTCTGGTAAATTTATCAAACCAAACAAAACCTTTTAACAAACAGTAATAAAAGAAAATCAGAGAAACGGTTGCATTTAAACAGATATTTCTCTCATGTAATGTTTTTTTCTAATTTATTTATTTTGTATAATTCTTCATATTTTTGTTTATTTTGTTTAGAATTAAGCACAAAGCTACTCAATGTGCTATCTGTGTTCTGCCCACCACGAGTATCGAAACCCGGTTTTCAGTGTGTAAGTCCGCAGACATACCACTGTGCTATTGGGGGGGGGGAATTCTTAATAAACATGTTATAATTCAATACTATTTAAACATGTGAATTATTAAATGACATTTGAAACTAAATATAATTCTTTTTATTGAGCATTTTAACCACCTGGCCATGTCAGGCCCCATATTAAAATTTCAAATAGCTGAAAATTTTAATTTAAATTCAGAAGTTCATAGGTATCAAATTTATAATATTTGCCTACTAGCTAAATACACAATTTTCTTTCTACACACACGTACATTTTAACATACAAAAATAAAACAATTTATAATAATGGTTATTACAAATAGGTAGCACAAATAATTATTCATACAAAAACATTTTACAAACTCGAAAACAATATTCACTCTTCTATCTGGTCTGTAACTTAATATTTTATCAATGATCCAGGTTCAGGACGAGCAAATTAATTCTGAGTTGATATTGTTACACTTCGCCTGAGCTACTGCTATCTTTTCCTGGCTTACATCACATCACTTACAAGCTGATTTTTTTTCGGTAAAGATATCTAACATCCTTGTAAAAATAATAACTACCCACCACTACTTCTGGAGACACTCTCTTACCAACGAATAGTGGGCTTGATCCTTACATTATAATATCCCCACAGCTAAAGGGCGAGCATATTTGGTGTGACCGGGATTGGAACTCGCGACCGTCAGATTGCGAGTCAAGCGCTCTAACCATCAGAGATGTAATTTGTTGTGATGTAAAGTTCAGTGCTCAAACTCGCCTTCATCTCGATGATTCAGCTGTTAGTCCATGAGCTTATACTGACATACATTTACTTTTCCCAGTACGCTGACAATATAGCTATCTGGAGTGTATCGCGCAACCCACTAATAACAAGCAACAGAGCACAAAAATCACTAAATGTTATCCTTAATTGGTGTAATGACCGGAAAGTCCTTCTAGTTCCCTCTTTAAAAAACTATTTCATTTGGACGCAGTTTAGACAAACACCATAGAAACCTTTTAAAAAGTAAAACTTAAACCAGGTCACACTTGTTTTTTTTAATTTCGCGCAAAGCTACACAAAGACCATCTACAATAGCCTTCCCTAGTTTAGCAGTGTAAAGCTAGAGAAAAGGTAACTAGTCATCATCACCCACCGCCAACTCTTGGGCTACTCTTTTACCAACGAATAGTGGGACTGACCATCAAATTGTAACATTCCACCAGTTGAAAGGGCGAACATGTTTGGTGTGACAGGTTTTCGAACACACGACCTTCAGTTTACGAGTCGAGTGCCTTAACCACCAGGCCATGCCGGGCCACAACTAGCTTACGATCAAATACAGTTACGCCCCTATGCAAATTTTTTTGGAATAGCACGACTCTTTTGGGCGAAGCATTTCAAAAACATAAGTAATCGACCAGCAAAAAAATTGACTGTTTAAGACTAAAAACAGGAAGTAATAAAGGATTTAAATCTAATACTGTTATTAAAACCTGTAAAGCGAATATTCGTTCCCTCATAGAATACGGCACCCAAATCACCTACAATATGTCAAAAACATCGCCAAAACACTACAACTACAATAAAACAGAGTTCTACGACAAGCCCTAAAATTACCAAAATTCATCCTTATCAATTACATCCATAAAGCTTGCAACATCCCATCACTCAAAGACAAATGAACAACACTAGCTCTCAAATACACAAATACTACCAACAAGCAGAAATAAAAAATACGTAAATACTCAGCTACGCACCTTGACGCTCCACACAAAACAATATACACGACCTACAAAGCATCATAAACAACATTTAACAGAAATTTAAATGCACGTACTAATCGTTATTAGTGTTCTTTTTGTCGGCTTTTGGCACAGGACAGGTAGAACATTTAGCACCTATCTGATGAAAGTGGGTTTTCTCGGGCAAGCCCCCTTTTCCCCCACAGCAAATTAAAAGGCACTTGGATTTATTGATCCTAGTCGTATCATTGTATCCACTGATCCTAGTCACCCCGTGACCGTGATCATGGAAAGTTTGTCGAATGTTTGTCACCTTGCTTCCTCTCTGTAACGTTGCCTCTTCTCTGCCTTGGAACCGATCAGACTTTACCCTATTTCATTCACTTCTTCAAAATACCACTAATTTAAAGCATTACCACACACCCCAATAAAATTTCAAAATCACGAATATAACAATTAAAATTTTACCGCGTGAGGAATGAAGGGGAATATTAATATCCCTGACCACACCTAGATGAGAAAAGTCTAATTTTCTTAAAAAACTAAATTTCTAGCACGAAATATTTGTTGTTGTTTTCATACCCAGTCAATAATTTATATCTCGGTATGATAAATATGTAGAAATCAAAATTTTGAGTGTTTGTAGACATTCCAAATGAAACATTGCAACGAGATTCAATGATTTAATAATAACTATGCATAACACTTTGAAGGGATTAAAGTGGAAAACCGAAATATTCCAAAAGCGGTGTTGAATATTTCAGGGTTCGTTCTTTATGAGGTAAAAAATGTTTGAGTACAGATCTTGTCAACGACTTTGCTTTGGATTCTTTTTTTAACGTTACCATTAGAACAGTAAGATACACTTAAAACAATGTGATCTAAAAGAACTTTTAGATGATTGAAAACTGCTGCTTGAAAGAGTTAACCAAGTCGAAAAGTTTGAGATTGGAGTCAGACCTGCAATAGTTGAATTTACAACGCTTGTGACGTTTGTGTCTATACATGAATCCAAGTGAAGTATGTTGGGAAGGGGAATCAGTACAAGTTCGGGGCTGCATCTCAGCCAACAATCTCGATAATCTACAAACAATTGATAGCACTCTCACTGATGGATAGTAAAGGCAGATTATGCATAATCCATCTTGTTATTTTCTCAGAAAGATGATTCATCAAGATTCATCTCGCAGCTCAACAATGATCCCAAGCATGCGTCAAATGCAATAACACAATATTTTAATAATGAAGAGCTTGTGTGTTGTGCGTTTTTTTTATAGCAAGGCTGAATCGGGCTATCTGCCGTGTCCAATCGAACCCCTGATTTTTAGTGTTGTAAATCCGAAGACTTACCGCTGTGCCAGAGGGGACGAAAGTGAAAATACCAATGAAACACTTGCATAAATATATAATATAAAAAAAAAAATGTATTTCTGTTGAGAAGAAAAACCAAATGAGATGTCTGATAACTTCAGGAAATTTATGTAATAGTGATAAAATAAAGGTTACAAAATGCTTCAGTTTATTATTATTTCTTCGTTCAAGATATTTAGGAAATGCTATCATCATAGTAAACAAACTCTGACTTTGTGAAAAAAAATTACAATAAATCTTCTTTTTTAATAAATGTATAAAACTTATTTTCTCTGAAATGGTTTATTTATGCTTAAAACACAGCGAATGTCGCATTACATAAAATTATGCCCAAAAGCTATACGAAATAATACCAATCATGTTTAACGTTTCACTGATAAATATTTTAATTTATACACTAGAAAAACGTGTTGAGCCCAAAAGAAAGTACCCACAAACTTCATCCAAGGCGTATCAATACAATTATCATTCTTAAATCTTCGTGATAAGCTGAAACACAGATCTTGACCAAGGAGATTACTGGAAAATTATTTGTACAAATTGACAAGCATGTCAACTAAACTCAGTTCTGTAAAAAAAAAAAAATATATCGTACGTTAAAACTGTTTCGGGTGATACAAAGTATGGAACAAAAATATTCAAGTAAAAACAGAAGTTAATCTATAAATTTACATTATTTCTTAGGCTTTATGAAAGTTAATTGTGTCGAACGCTTAGTTTCGCTCAAGGCCAAAGCTCTGAGCTACTTATTATACCGACTACTGTAAAACGTATTTTATTAAGCATTTTAGTCATAATAAAATAAGGTAAATCTACATATTTATTCTTTAAGTTATTTTACACTTTAAAATTCGAAAAATAGGGTGATTCATTCCTGACAGTTCAGTGTAGAATATCCTGCGTGCGCAGCTTTTTAAACAAAGTGCGGGAAACGGCGATCGTAAACAGAAATAATGGAACGCTCGGACAGATACCATGGTTCGCAGCATATGTATTAAAGATATACCAGAGGGAAAGCAAGTAGTGTACATCACTAACAACCAGTTCATGGGCTATTATTTTACTAATGAAGAGTAGGATGACCGTCGCATCATAACGCACCCACGGTTGAAAATGCAAACATATTTGAAGTTGTAATATAGAGAGCAAAGAGTTTTATAGAAACTAAATAGATCTGTCAATCTGACAAACGCTAAACTCCAAGGCTCGATTTCTCGCAGTGGGCAGAGCGTAAACAAGACTGTTGTGTTACTTTGCGCTACAACAACTAATATAAGCTAAAACTATGACAGTAGTTCTATAAATAAGATATGAAACTTTTTTTTTTATAACACGACTTGGTGTAAATACACAGAGAACTCGGCTTGTTGTGGTCAGTGCTTCCTGTTGTAGTGCGCTGCGGTGTCCCTGCTGTTCCAAAGGCAAAGATAACAGGGAAACTTGGTAAAACCTACTTGGAGACCCATCGGAAATGCCATCATTTTGAAGTGTCCGATAACCTCTTACCTATGCTCATCATACTTCAAGGCTTATTGCAAGTTCTTAAAGCTGTTGTGTTCCTCTTTGAGGTGCACCGAAAGATATTAAATTTTAAAAGGTCTACAATTTGTATAATATAAAATCTTACTATTGAAGCAAGCAAAAATTGTCTGTCTTACCTTCTAGAGTTTTTTGCAGTTCTTGCAGGTAAAATAAGGTGCCCAGGGTTTGTCTTGATCCCCGACAGACATACTGAAATATGCCTTGTAGGCTTTACACATTTTAGCAGATGCTGTCACAGGGTACTTTTTCGTTCTTGTCTTGGTAAATTGGCCACATACATAGCAGAATGGGTCTGGAGAATACTTGCTGCTTTTTGATGCCATCTTTAATAAAAACAAATAGATCTGTGTTCACTCAGGCAGCTAGAACTAAACTATATTGTGGTGTTACAATATATTTTGTTAAAAGTTGTATTGTATTAACAGCAGTACAAACAGACAGGAAGGTGGGGGAAGTGGAAGACCATAAGCCAAACAAGCTCTGTATTACCTAAGATATTTACTGATAGCTTGGGATTTTTCAAGTATGAAGAGGGTTTTGTATTACAAAGCACAAAAATTCGATTTTCTCCCTTATAAAATAACTGCAATTCTTGTTTCGAAACTCTTAAACAAGTTATATTTATTTTTATATGCAAAAACGGCTGTTCTGGGCCCAGAAAACACTTCAAATAGAAGAGCGAACAACGTTTCGACCTTCTTCGGTCATCGTCAGGTTCACAAAGAAAGGGTTACTGGTCGGAAGCTGACCACGTGTTTGGGAGGGGTTGTATAATTGAGTGTTGCAATGTAGAGGGCGCGGTTTGAATATATAATTTTGTCTATAATATTAATATAGGTATAATGGTGTTCCTTTATATTGGTTTATTTTGGGTTTGAGTTGTTGTATAAGTAAGGCTTCTTTAATTTTTCGTTTGTTTATGTTTGTTTCTTTATTTAGTATTTTAGTGTTTTCTATGGTTATGTTGTGTCCATTTGACTTGCAGTGTTCGAAAACGTGTGAAGGTGACTTTTTATGTTCTTTGAATCTGGTTTCCATTTTTCTACTTGTTTCTCCTATATAGAAGTCGTGGCAGTTATCACATTGTATTTTATAAATAATGTTGGTGTGGTGTTTGTCAGTGTAGTTCTTACATAGTATAGACCTTAGTTTTGTGCCTGGTTTTTGAATAAATTTAGTGTTAACTGGAATGTTATATTTTGTTACTAGTTTTTGCCAAATGTTGGTTATTTGTTTGCTGATGTCAGGAATATATGGTATACAGCAGTATATGGTTTCGTGATTTTTTGATTCGTGAGATATATTTACTTTTGTTGGTTGATTTTGCTTTCTGTCTAGGTGTGTGCGTATAATGTTTTCTACGGTTTGTGGAGGAAACTTATTAATGTTGATGAAGTGTTGTTTTATTTTATCTAATTCATCGTTAATTTTATCTGGTGAGCATAGTTTTATGGCTGTGTTTATCTGGTTTCTTAGTATGTTGAGTTTTTGTTTTGTTTCATGTGCTGAGTCCCAAGGAATGTATAGTCCAGTATGGGTGATTTTTCGGTGGATTTCTGTTTTGAATTGTGTGTCGGTTCTTATAATGTTGAGGTTAAGAAATGATATTTGATTGCTTTCTTCCTGTTCACATGTGAAGTTAATGTTGGGATGTATAGAGTTAATGTGAGTGAAAAAGTTAAGTATGTGTTCTGTAGATTCGAATCCCGCAATCGTGTCATCTACATATCTGTACCAGTATAGTGGTGGATGTAATGCTGTATTAATTGCTTGTGTTTCAATTTGTGTCATAAAAATATTGGCTAGAACTGGCGATACTGGGTTGCCCATGCTTAGGCCATTTGTTTGTATATAGTTTTGGTTGTTGAACATGAAGTTTGTCTTTATTGTGGTGAATTCTATGAGGGTTGCTAACTGGTTACTGGGAATGTCTATGATCGGGTTAGGGTCTCGAATATAGAGTTCTAAGGCTATCTTGCAGGCTTCTGTTGTTGGAACTTCTGTGAAGAGGGATATAACATCGAAACTGGCCATTAAGGCTTTATGATTAAGTTGATTTAGATTGGACTTGAAATTAAAAGAGTCTTTGATGAATGAGCTGGCTGATGTTGCATATTTGGAGAATGCCCATGCTATGTATTTACCAAGATTGTAGTTAAACGATTCATATGTTGACATTATTGGTCGTAATGGACAATCTCGTTTATGAGGTTTGGGGATGCCGTATATTTGCCGTATAATTTCACAAAGTGTTTGTGAAATTGTGTTGGCTTTTTTTATTTGTAGTAGTAATTTGTTTAGTTGCGTCTCATGTGTCTTTGTTGGATTTGTGTGTATTGGTTTAAATTTGTTCGTGTCTGATAGGATGTTATTCATTTTTTGTATGTATTCATTCGTGTTCATTATTACTATAGCGTTACCTTTATCTGCTTTTAGAATTTTTATGTTTCTGTCTTGTTTTAGGTTTCTAATGGAATTAATGTCTCTTTTTGTAAGGTTGTTTTTTAGTTTTCTGTTTTGTGAAATTATGTTGATAGTTTTGTAAGAAAATTCTTTGAAAAAATCGTTTAAGATAATGTTTTTAGGTGGTTCTGGAAAATATAAATTTGTAATTTTACCTGGGAAGTTTGGCAGTTGGATGTCAATAAAGTTATCTAAGTTGTCTTCTTTCTGTTTGTTGTTTTTGTTTTCTGTAGAAAGTATCACAAGTCTCCTGGCTAGGTCTTCTAAACATGTTTTGATTTCTATGGTTGGAATGTACCTTGGTGCTATTGCGAAGTTGAGTCCTTTGTTAAGTAGATGTATCTCGTCTGTGTTTAATTGTCGGTCAGATCTGTTAATTATGAGGTTGGTCAACGGTTTGTCATGTTGATGTCTTTTCTGTTGCTTACATCTTAGTTTTTCAAGTTTTTTGTTGTGGCGGATCTTTTTGTCTCTATCGTTTTTAGTATTGATTTGGTTTATGTTTCGTTGTATTAGTCCGTAAATCTCTGGTTTAATGCAGCATGCTAGTTGATAGTCTAAGTTCATTTTTTGTTTTTGTAAGTCATGTAGTTCTTTGTATTTTGTGTTCAACATGGCTTTAAGAAGTTTTTTCTGTAAATTTTGGATAATGTTTGTGTATTTATTAAAATCTTTTGAAAGTTTTACCTTTACAAAATTAGGGGTTAGTTGTTCTTTTCTACATTGTTGAATAAAGTTGATGTCATTTCTTCTATTAATGATACGTTGGTTTAAATTTCTTAGTTTCTTAACAATCGTGTGAGCGTGTACTGTTAATGGTGGTGTACTGTATGCTTGTTCAGACATAATGGAAACAGGTAAGTACAAATACACTGAGAAAAAACACAAAAAACTTACACTTCTCGAACAATTGCCGTGGTGAAATAACAATCAGTGATGTCGAGAAACCCACTTGTTGAGAACTTTTATATGCAAAAACGGCTGTTCTGGGCCCAGAAAACACTTCAAATAGAAGAGCCTTAATGGCCAGTTTCGATGTTATATCCCTCTTCACAGAAGTTCCAACAACAGAAGCCTGCAAGATAGCCTTAGAACTCTATATTCGAGACCCTAACCCGATCATAGACATTCCCAGTAACCAGTTAGCAACCCTCATAGAATTCACCACAATAAAGACAAACTTCATGTTCAACAACCAAAACTATATACAAACAAATGGCCTAAGCATGGGCAACCCAGTATCGCCAGTTCTAGCCAATATTTTTATGACACAAATTGAAACACAAGCAATTAATACAGCATTACATCCACCACTATACTGGTACAGATATGTAGATGACACGATTGCGGGATTCGAATCTACAGAACACATACTTAACTTTTTCACTCACATTAACTCTATACATCCCAACATTAACTTCACATGTGAACAGGAAGAAAGCAATCAAATATCATTTCTTAACCTCAACATTATAAGAACCGACACACAATTCAAAACAGAAATCCACCGAAAAATCACCCATACTGGACTATACATTCCTTGGGACTCAGCACATGAAACAAAACAAAAACTCAACATACTAAGAAACCAGATAAACACAGCCATAAAACTATGCTCACCAGATAAAATTAACGATGAATTAGATAAAATAAAACAACACTTCATCAACATTAATAAGTTTCCTCCACAAACCGTAGAAAACATTATACGCACACACCTAGACAGAAAGCAAAATCAACCAACAAAAGTAAATATATCTCACGAATCAAAAAATCACGAAACCATATACTGCTGTATACCATATATTCCTGACATCAGCAAACAAATAACCAACATTTGGCAAAAACTAGTAACAAAATATAACATTCCAGTTAACACTAAATTTATTCAAAAACCAGGCACAAAACTAAGGTCTATACTATGTAAGAACTACACTGACAAACACCACACCAACATTATTTATAAAATACAATGTGATAACTGCCACGACTTCTATATAGGAGAAACAAGTAGAAAAATGGAAACCAGATTCAAAGAACATAAAAAGTCACCTTCACACGTTTTCGAACACTGCAAGTCAAATGGACACAACATAACCATAGAAAACACTAAAATACTAAATAAAGAAACAAACATAAACAAACGAAAAATTAAAGAAGCCTTACTTATACAACAACTCAAACCCAAAATAAACCAATATAAAGGAACACCATTATACCTATATTAATATTATAGACAAAATTATATATTCAAACCGCGCCCTCTACATTGCAACACTCAATTATACAACCCCTCCCAAACACGTGGTCAGCTTCCGACCAGTAACCCTTTCTTTGTGAACCTGACGATGACCGAAGAAGGTCGAAACGTTGTTCGCTCTTCTATTTGAAGTGTTTTCTGGGCCCAGAACAGCCGTTTTTGCATATAAAAGTTCTCAACAAGTGGGTTTCTCGACATCACTGAAAGTTATATTTATGTTATTGTTTCCACTTAATACATGTATCTTGTACCTTTCACTGGCTTATCGCGAGATCCAGTTAGAAGATAAAATAAAACATAAACATAGTGAGACAGCTCGACGGAAAGATTATTATAAAGGATAACTGGTAAAATGATTTCGTTCGTAATGATAAATACGTTATTATCTGAAATTAAACCTGTAGATGTTATTTTACGTTTGAGACATTATCATCATATACTAAACTATCACTGAACTAATGGAACAGCATCATTCATCTAAGTTTGCAAGAAAATAATTCCTAACTCAAGATCTAAGCTTTTTAACATAAATGCCATTACAAAGATGACAAGCGAAACGACCTAAGTACATCTTTTGGAATTAGTAAGCGCATATGTTATAGTGATAAAACAGTCCTGCGATGGTTTTATTGTCCTGAAAGTTTGAAATGTTCTAGGTAATTCTTGTACGCTTAATCTAAAAATGATAACCATTTTCTCCATCGCATACAGATTGCTCATAAAACGTCATATGTACTTTAACACAAATGAATCATTCCTTGAAATTGGGTTACATTTTGTCATGCCTAAAATCTTGACAACTATTAGCTACAAATTTCTATTCATCAATTGTGACGTGAGGGTCATATCAATCCTTCTAAAACCCCAGCACAGCAATAATAATGTTGATTGTAGTGAAGAATCCAATAATTCGATCTAAGTAAGAGTTCTTTTTCTCTTTCTGATTTGTAAAAAATTCTTACGTTTTAGAAAAATTTCAATATTATTTTTGAAATCTGAGTAGTGAATTATGGAAACTTCGTTATTAAAATGAAAACAAATTTCATGAAGTTGAATTTCGCAGCCTGTTATCGGAGAAATGATGTCTTTATAAAGTGTTCATACTACAAAACTCCACTATTTTTGATATTTTAATTTCATTGTGCACATATGAAAAGTCAATGTATTTAAAAGTTTGCCTCATATAAATCATATTTACAGTATATAGATGTTTGACTAAGTATGTGATTGATTTACTTTCAGATTTACTGGTCAAGCTTTGATAATACGAGAATGTTTTGTTTTTTCATTTTCAATGATCAACTAAATAGACTATATCTTCTAAAAACTTTTGAATCTTGGAGAAGTCCTCACTTCCACAAATGAAATGAGAGGTCAAGCTTGTGATGAGTCCTCTTGAACCTTCAATATTTGCTGACTTGGAAGAATTTAAGAGGGTTATTAAATCTGCTGGGGCCATCTTTTACTTTATATTTATCGCTAAACACATTCTATAAATTTATCAATTGAAACCACTTGTCAATTAGCTAAAATGTGAAATCTTTTCCTTCATTGGAATTTTCCAACAGTATTGTATAAACGTTCACTCTGCTAACATTAACAACCCAATACTCCTAGCAACACTAATTGGACAGTGCAACATACTGAAAGTGCACGTTTTTTGGAAGTCATTCCTAACCCAGATCTTTACACAGAATATCTAAATGAACTCAATATAGAGGACTGAAATTATTAAATGAACACCAAAAAATAGACACTAGGTCTTTATCGTGGCATGACTTAACTCGCCGAATAATTTAAGTTGTAATTTTTAGAGGAGTTTGGAACCACTTATCATCTGGATTCAAAACTACATAAACGTGCTTACAGGTACTTAATACTCACAACCACATCACGTTATGTACAAAAACTGAACAATATTCAAACGGAAACGGACAATGAATTGAAAATTATTTCAGAGATTATGTTAAAAGTGGTTCAGATTGGATATAAATAATGAAACATTCTGTATATATGGGGGATCATACAAAAGAAAGTTCATATTTGGATCTTGCCCCTAGGTCCAGTTACTTAATATCTTATTCACTGCTGGCTAAAATCTTAAGGCCAAAGAATATAAAGAAAAATACGCATTTTGCGTTGTTAGATTCAACCACTTATTTGAGCAGAGCTTCGAAAGATGAAAATAAGAAAAGGGAAAACAAAACTAAAAATAAACGTTTTTAGCATTTAATATGGAAAATGTGAACATTATAAATTAGCTTAAATACTAGCTGGTCAAAAGTTTAAGACCACATCAAAAACCTTAGTCCATTTTTCTGCGTCCTATGTTTGGTGCTTCTCAGCAAAGTTTAACCAAGCTGTTTCGTGGTGTGGCCTTTGAAGACGTTTACGGTTTTTAAAGCCTTTCTCTCATAGATGCCGTCGTATTGTTCTTGAGCTGCATTCTGCGTCCATAAGGGTCTTAATCTAGTTCGACAATCTGCTGGTGTCTTGCCGGACAATCCGTCGAATCCTCCTGCTCAACGCCGGTGAAATTTTCATGGGCCGACCACTTGAAATTCTCGTTCCGTATCCCTCTGGGTCTTTTAAGAAATTTGCAACAACAGTTTTACTACACCCAATCTCACCAGCGATGGCATGTTGAGAGAGACCTTGCTTTTGCAGCTCCATAATTCTGCCACGTTCAAACTGTCAACTTTTTACCCTCTGCCATGTTTTTACCTAATATAACAAAGAATATGTCAGTGGAAGATGTTGACAACGCTAATGCTTGAACACAAATTACTAACTTTCGTTACGTGTTTACAGATTAATGCTTCGTTTCAGTATGGTCTTAAACTTTTGACCAGCTATTATTTAGGCTAATTTTATAGTGTTCACATTTTCCCTATTAAATGCTAAAAAAGTTTATTTTATTTTCCCTTTTCTCATTTTCATCTTTCGAAGCTCTACTCAAATAAGTGGTTAAGTCTAACAACGCAAAATGCATTTTTTCTTTATGCTCATTGACCTTAAGATTTTGGCCAGCAGTGTACAAAACGTAACAAATGCAATGTTTAAAATGCAGATTTATTATATTGACATTATACTTGTTATTTAGTCACCATCAAATGATTATTTATTGTTTTCCCTGATGAACATCAACTTCACAATTTCTTTCTACGTTCCCATTCCCTCCAATTAAAAGAAAGTTAATCCAAGTTCATAACTCCATCTGGTTTCACAATATGAGGTTATACGTATAGATGAGCAGGCTTCTTTATCAAAACTGAACGGTTGCCCGGAGAGCTGACCTGATTAAATGGAATACTTGAATATTACAAAGTAAAAATAGTGATTGATTACACATTTAGTATGTATAACATCTGGAGGTCAAAACATTTTTCAGTCTAAGTTCTCAAGTGACATTTCATGGAGAACGTATTTAGGCCTATACATGAATATTGCATTCGAATTATTATTTTATGCTCTTAATCAACACGACAAACAATTAGTTAGAGCTCGGAAATATTGGAGAAAAACTTAGTTTCACATCACTTTGCCTTATTTATTTTCCTCGTGACGCTGGCAAAATTGTTTTGTTTTTTAACAGTGGCATTATGGTAGCAGATGATGCACCAATTAACCTACTATGTTAGTGGTCAGATGTAATAACATTGTTAGTGCTTTCAATATTGCATGTATAGATAGAGGTTTAGAGATTCGTGTAGATTTTTGGTTGTCATATTTCAATATAATAAATGAGTTCAGGTATTGGATGTGAGACATCCTGTTAATCGCAGATAAAATGTTATTTACAATATATTAAAATGGTATCACCCACACTTAAATATTTAGACTCTACGGAGGAAAAATGTGTTCTGAAAACTTCAGTTGTTGTTGAGGCGTGTGTGTGTTGTGTTTCTTTCTTATAGCAAAGCCACATCGAGCTATCTGTTGATTCCACCAAGGAAAATCAAACTCCTGGTTTTTGCGATGTAAATCCGTAGATTTACCGCAGTACTAGCAGGGGACTGTTACTAATGTACAGTGACTCGCAGAGTCAAAGTGATCACAGAGCTCACACCTGCTATCCACTCTGTATCTCGATCCAGCAGGCACTGCAACATCTGCTGCCAATTTTTAATACAGCTACAACCTAACATATTCAAATATAGTAGAACTTTGGTGAATGTAGTGCAACTTTAGTACACAGTCGAATAATAACACGAAATGCACTTAAATATCTCAAGACTATGTAACACAGCGGTATATGTTGATTTAGTAAAATATTTGCAAACTGAAGGAATACGTTAAAAATGAAAAGACTCAATTTTATTATTTGAGGATTAATAGTAGCGTTTATAGAATATTTTCAGACATATTTGGTTTTATCAGTTTTACAATAATAACCATTTCACTTTTTGTTGTGTATTGCAGAAGTGGTTATTTTATATATATATATATATTCATATTAATCATTAATCCAGTTATTCTCAACACAAGTTTAACGTTTAACGCTTTTTTCACACACACAAAAATAATATATAAACCTTACTAGCTTAATATATCACTGCCATGGACCAAAACCATCACGAACATACGTGAAAATTAAAAATACTAGATCTAAAAACAGTTTCATACATGGTACCTTCAAATCGATAGCATTCTTTGTAAACGTCGTTCAGTTGCAGTGTATCGGTAGTAGAGATTTTTAATCAAATACAATTGACCGCTGTTAGGATTGTTATAAGCCAGAAAGCTAAGCAACGGGCTACCTGTGATGTGCCCATTGCGGTTATTATATTTTTAGCAACATAAGCGTTATAATGTGCAGTCAATCCCACTATTCGTTGGTAAAAGAGTAGCCCAAGAGTTGGTGATGGGTAATATGGACTAGTTGTCTTCCATTTAGTCTTACACTGCTAAATTAGGGACGGCTAGCAAAGACAGCCATCGTGTAGCTTTGCGCGAAATTAAAAAACAAACAAATCTTGTATTTTATACTCGTCATAGTTAACACTGACAATTTCACAAATTGAGCTGACAAATAACACTATGTAACAAAATTCTTACGTTTTATTGTTCCTAGGTAGAAAGTGTTATTTCCCAATTGCTTATCCCTGAAGTAAATAAAAAAGACCTATTTTTCTCTTCAAACTTTGCCTTTGTGACCTGGGTAATGAAATTTCAAATTTACTCATTTTCCAAAACATTCCAGGTAGATTCAGTATTGAGTAGCTGACACAGAATTTTCTCGAACTTACAAGAATTTTCTAGAATTATGGTAGAACTTACATGAATTTTCAAGAACCTTTTAGTTAGAATCTTATAGAACTTTCCATGGTAATATATATACAGGGGCTCAACTCTCACCACTACATTTTAGTTCTTGCTGCTTAAGTGAAGACATAGACCTATCTGATTTTATCAGAGATGGCATTAAGAAGCTGCAAGCATTCTCCAAATGCATTCTGCTATGTATATGGCCAATTTATCAAGACAAAAGCGAAAAAGTACTCTGTGACAGCATTTGATAAAATGGGTGAAGCCTACAAGACATATTTCAGCATGCCTGCTGGGGATCAAGACAAACCCTGGGCACTTCATTTTACCTGTCAGCACTGCAAAAAAACTCTAGAAGGTAAGACGGAGAAATTTTGCTTCCTTGAACAGTAAGATTTTATATTATAAATTTTAGACCTTTTAAAATTTAAATATCTTTTAACTGTTTTAATTTCTAATTGTATAGAAAAATATCACATATAAAATATTTAACAAACCTCTGACACATTAGTTGTGGATGAAATATATTTATTATTCATAATAATTTTATTTTCCTCTTTTCCAGGACAATACACAGGGGAAACGAGAATTTGGCGTGTACGCACTTACCACTCAAGCCATTGCTACTTCTGCATGGTGGACCTTTCCAAACGTCGGGCTGGCAAGAATGCATCTGCTACCATACATACGGATCTCTTGATAATGACTCCGCAATCTTCAAGTAACTTCGAGACTTCTTCCCTAAACTGTCTGAGGCAAAGGTTAAAGCTGGTGTCTTGTTGGACCACAAATAAAGAAAATCCTGGAGCACAAATAATTTCCAAAAAAGCTCAGTAAAAAGGGAAAAAAAGCTTGGGGGAACTTCGTCAGAGACTTTCGTCAAGTGGTCAGAGACTTCTTGGGCAATCACAAAGTCCAAAATTATGTGTAATTGGTTAAGGCTCTGGTGAAAAACTACGGAAAAATGGGCTACAACATGTCCCTGAAAGTCCATATCCTTGACGCTCATCTTGATAAATTAAGGAGAACATGGGAGTATACATAGGAAAGCAAGGCGAGCGCTTCCACCAAGATATACTGGACTTTGAACGTTGATATCAAGGAGCGTATAACGAAAACATGATGGGAGACTATAATTGGGAATTGATACATAAAAGTGATTTACATTACGGTCGCAAATCTCGAAAAACTACTCACCTCTAAACATTTTTGATCATTTTTGTACAACTTTAGTATAAATGCATGTAAATCTTGATTCATATGTTGTTTTATTTAAACATTATGTAAAGGAAAATGTGCAAATTTGCCCGTTTTTACACAGAAAATTTATTAATTTCTAAATTTCATTATCCATGTCATAAAAGCAAAGTTTAAAGGGAATAATGGCCATTTTCTGTACTTTGACAACCTAAGCAATTAAGAAATAACACATACTATTCAGGAACCAAATTTGTGTTGCATAGTGTAATCAATTATGGTAAAAAAATTAAGTTATTTGTAGAGCGTACTCTAGATAAAATCATTCCTCATATTTAAACTGGCGGTCCTTTTCACTTGTATATTAATTTTTTTCAAACAGTGGTTGCTTTTCAAAGTTGGTATCACATATACAAATGTGTTGCTTATATAATAAGGCTGAAGATCCAGTTTTATGCGTCACTAAAAGATTAGGTATACTTTTAATATCAGATCTCGCATGATAACATACTTTATGGAGCATGCAATAAAATAGTTATGAAAAATTTCAGCCATTTATAACAAGTGTTTGTGTTTTTCTTATAGCAAAGCCACATAGGCTATCTGCTGAGCCCACCGAGAGGAATTGAACCCCTAATTTTAGCGTTGTAACTTCGTAGACAATATTTATAACAAGAAGTATTTATCAAGAGTTTTATTAAATTGCAGTCATTCTTTTAATTACAACTTCAAATGGTATAAACTCTGGATATCAACGTCATGGTGTTTTAAAATTGGAGATAAACGGAGTTTCCAACAATATTCACTGCAGATTTAACGTGTTACTTTATTACTTTTACGAATCTTACGGCCCCCTTCGAGTGCCACAGCGGCATGTCTGCGGACCTGTATTGCTAGAAACCAAGTTTCGATACCTGTAGTGGGCAGAGCAGAAATAGTCCTTTGTGTAGCTTTGGCATGGCCGAGCGTGTTAAGGCGTGCACTCGTAATCCAAGGTTCGCGGGTTCGCGCCCGCGTCGCGCTAAAAACATGCTCGCCCTCCCAGCCGTGGGGGTGTATAATGTGACGGTCAATCCCACTATTCGTTGGTAAAAGAGTAGCCCAAGAGTTGGCGGTGGGTGGTGATGACTAGCTGCCTTCCCTCTAGTCTTACACTGCAAAATTAGGGACGGCTAGCACAGATAGCCCTCGAGTAGCTTTGTGCGAATTTCCAAAAAAACAAAAACAAATTGTGATTAATAACAAACCTACGCCTCCCTCCAGTGAAACAGAAGAATGTCTGCGACTTACATTGCTAGAAACTGGGTTTCGATACTCGTGATGGGCAGTATACAGGTAGCATATTGTGTAGCTTTGTGCTGAATTTCAACCAACGAATTTTACGTAACTTAATATTTTCATTTTCTTTATTAGCAGTATTAACAAAAATGCGAAAGTGTAGTGGAAATTATCTAGAATATTCTATGCTGACGATCTTTCAGTAATAAGAACATATTGAAGAAAAAAGATCAACATTTAACATCGGATAATAAACATTTAAAATGAGGCTATTACCAGTTTCATTGTAAAATAACAATGTTTTACTTAATAGCTCACTACATCAAAGTAAAATATCTTAAGACTAGGGCACAATCTCAGCCATTATACGTTTCGACATCTTATTGAATCATCACCAAGAGTTCTGAATATTGATAGTTATTTTGGTTTAGTATATTTCATGCCCCGATGGGGTCTTAAATACATCCGTATACATAAATAACTGTTTCTCTTCATCACGATCGTGAAGTTACGGTTATATGACACAACTTATCTTGCAACAGTAGGAAAACAATGAATTTCTATCACACCTAACATGCTCGCCCTTTCAGCCGTGGAACTGTTCAAATGTGACGATCAGTCACACTATTCGTGGGTAAAAGAACAGCCAAAGAGTTGACAATGACCACCAAGAATTGGTAATGACTAGCTGCCTGATCTTAAATTAGGGACGGCTAGCGCAATAGCCCTCGTGTATCTTTGCGCGAAAATCAAAACAAACCATGTATACTAAGGCATCACATGATCAAATTTGCATGCACTTTAACTTGAAGAACGTCGCGCCATTTATTAAAAACAGTTCCCTTTCGTCTTTCGTCCTTATTAAATAATTTAAAAGTAATTTTATTACACTTTATTATTTCAATATATTTATGGATAATACCGACATTGAAATCTGCGGTTTGCATTAAAATAAAACGTTTTTGCCCATTGAACCTTGTGTTCAGTTTAATTAGGGGTCAAACGGTGATAACTTTATGCACTTTTGAAAAATAGCGCTGAAATTTGTTAAGCCGATGTTGAAAATAACACGTTTATGAACGTTCAACCTCAGCTGAACTAACTGTACAGCGAACAGATTGTTTTAGGTCTTTTTAACACATGTTGTAAAATAAATGTATTTACACTTGTTGCATTTTAAAAAAAAAATGTTAACTGTCTTCTTCTCAGATAACTTCACTTTTCAGAATGAAACAAGCAACAATAATATAACATTTAAGAGAATAGGCCATCTTACCACTAGCTATTCGCAGTTAATAAAAGAAAAGAAAAGCTCCAGCTACTTTAAGTGCTGATAACTTGTTCCCCAACAGAATTGGGGAATAGTTGTTCCCCAACTTGTTCCATAACAGAATAGGTGTAAGCACTTATTCCACAAAACGTTGTTGCTGCATCAGTAATGTGATGAAAATATGATTTGGGACCAAAATATGGATCATTATTCTTTATGACTGGCTCTCTACATGATCATATACAGTTTTAATACCATTTGTTTCATTAAATACAGGTTAATTTCACTTTCAATTCCTTTGTAGGTATACACTTCTGTTTTAACACCAACACAGTTTAGGAAACAAAGCGCAATGAGAAAAAATGCCATAAAAAGGGGTCATAACTCTAGAGTGTTACATTTTTGTGTCCTGCAAGATTAAGTTATTTTGTTTTATTTTACTTTACCGCTCCCTTTGAAAAAGGTTAGTCTTAATTTTAACGAAAATATAAATTAAATGATCTTATCTCTCGTACTATTTCCTCGTGTATGATATCATTAAAATCTTTATATTTACTCTCATAATGCACCAGTTATTTGCTAAAGAGTTGTTTTCCACTTTTCGGTTTTTTTAAATTAATTCTTAAACAAATACCAAACTTGTTCGGTCCAGATCGCTACAGTAACTTTGCCTCAGAAAACATTCTCTCGCCCAAAAAAGTCCTCCCAAAGTACGCCAGTCCTGTCGCCATATTAGCGCGTTCAAGCTTCCTCAACAGAAACATACGGACAGCGCATTCTCCACCGAACATTATTCGAGATTTAGTTATCATTGTAGGCGTAACGAGTGGACAAAGAAACAAGAAATTACATTCCATAGCTGAAACTTATATGTATTATATATACTTAAAACTTTTATTTTAGTATAAATAGGTAGGTCTTTTTAAATAATTAACACGTAACAGCTTCGGAGAGAGCCGTACTTACCTGACTATCGTTAAATTTGCCTTTGGTAACGAATGCGAGTAAAGATGATTTGTTTACTACTCATTACGACACAGCGATTTTAACATCTTAAAACTATCAGTATTGCACTATTAAATACTGTAAATTTATATGGAATATACTACAGTCCCGTGGAAAATAAATATTTAATATTGCACTTATACAGGTTACTGTAGCCTCGTTTAGTTTTCAATATATAATATAAACAATAAAATCGTAATTTATATATTCTTTCAATCTAACAAACTTACCTTGTATGCAAAATAAGGTGATCTTGCAGGGTGAATACAAAATCTACATCACCTATGAAATAACTGTGAAAACAAATATATATTATTGCCTTTCGTTTTGTGATTAATATTATTAACAGTAACAAGAAATTTTTGCTCCAGTTTCAACTTTTAGTTTCACTATTATATTAATCAATTAGTTTCACAGCATGTATTTAAGTTTATTTTTTAAAGTCAGAGTTGCGTTATTACTGTTTTTCACCGATTATTTTCATTTTCTCTCAATAAACAAACCATACGAAGCATTGAGAAGAACCGCGTACAGTTTGTAAACACACATCTGGAAGGCGAAAGCTCGAAGAAGCCTTCTGTCGGGTTATTCGGAAAGGTTAAGAAGGTTATGCTGTTTCATACGGTTGAGGTCGGTGTCTGCTCTAATTTAGAGAAAACAAAGCTCGAAGAGAGGCCACCTTAATTACATGTATTTGCTACAAGTAGATCAAATGTATATATTAATATACACAAGAGCAACCCAATTAAGGAAACTTCATTTCCTTTCATAATTAAATATATGCATTCTCAAGAAGGTTGGTATGGGTACTATAAACGTTAATTAAAATAATGTACAGAACAATTTCAATTTTAATTAAAGTTTAAATACCCATACCAGCCATCTTGAGAATACATTTTTAATTTAAGTGGGTTTCTCGTCATCACGAATCACAAACTAAATACCTGTCACGAATAACACGAAATAAAAAAAAACAACTTGAATGAAGTAATTAAATTAGTTTAATTACAAATTAACACCATTTTAGCACGAACGTGTCATCATCAGGTACCAGTAGTTTACATAAAAACAAAAGAATTTGAAACATTTACAATAAAGTTTTTCAGTAACCGGTCTGACAGTCTCAAAACGTTTAATTACAAAAGTACATGCATATTATGTAAGGAATAGTTCACATGATTAATGACTGCTTAACATTTGAGTAAATAAAATTACGTAGAATCGTACAGCGCCACATCATTTTTAAAGTAGTATGCAATAATTGTTTAAAATTGTGAGTCACAAAAACGTAGAAAACTGGAAACTAAATTCGCTGAACATGATAAAAACACCACAATGTTTACACCATTTCAACTAAAACAACGAAGTATATTTATACAAAACACTGTAATTTTAAACAAAGAAGCATTTATCTATCTATGATTGGGAACAATTGTTATGTATATGTGTAAATATTTTGTAAACGACAACATGTCGTATTGTGTTTGAATTTTCATTTGTATTATTCATTTTTCCATATTGATATTATTGTTTCGAAGTTTAAACTAAAATATGTTATTTATTTAGGGTAACGTTTTAGAACTTTCTCGAATTAAGTAGACCAATCACATGTTTGTAAATGAGTGCTGGTGACTTCCTGTCTAGAAGTGTAGTCTCGTGCAAGAACGAATATGCGTGGATAGCTCTGGAGTTGTATGGAAATTGCGAGATTGTTCGAGAAATAGGCCTATCGGTGTAAAAAAGACGGTGACGTGAGAGATATTCAATCATCAGTCATCAGTTTTATTCGAGGGAGAGAGATTCAGTCATTAGTTTTATTCGAAGACAAAGAGTGAGATTCAAACACCAGTTTCATTTCAAAAGAAGAGAGTTAGTTATTTGAGAAAGATTAAGTGTTTGCTGTGAATATTCAACTTGGATTTGTGATTGAAATTAGATGTACGGAAGCCGTGATTTTATTTCGTCAATCTCTACGATACTTCTGAATTACCGCTTGTGCTGAGAGACGGCGATTTCATTGAACTGTGAACTGTTTCGGAATCTCTTCATGGGACCAAATTCACACCCTAGACTGGAATTTGAGACTTTAATTTTAGATCATTATATTAGATACAGGCCAGTACCGTTTTGTGTTGTGATTTATTTTGAAGTTTGAAACTAATATTATTTTGATTTGTAATTAATTTCGAATGTTGTAACTTAATATCTGTCACTATTATTATATAATTCATGTTATATCTGTTATATTTGTTAATAGTTTAGTGTAATAAATTATACAAGCTGTTATCTGCGTTTTTCTGTTGCGTTTAATCTACGAAGAACTTAAAACATCAAAAATACGTAACACAATTAAGGTTTTAAATCTAAAAAAACGCAAAAGAAAAAAAGCGTTAATTACGGCAAAACAAAGGAAGCCATTTTGATTTAGCGAAACGGCAGTACACTAAAACTCTCATGAGATATCAAAATTCCGTTACTAAAATGTTAAGCAGTCTTTGAACATGTGGCCTATTTGTTCTGATTGCTTCTATTCTCTACCCTACTCTGATTGGTTCTCGTATCAATTTTTTTTCTAAAGCTCATGTTTCTTTACCGTTTTACTTTTTAATCTTCTAGAAATTCCGAGTAGAGCTTGTAATTTTAGTTTAACAAGTGGCATTATTACTTCATAAATATCTTTTTTATTGGCATTGTATGTGATTTTGCCTGACTGTTATCTTCATATGCTTTTCTTTGAGGGGTGATTATAGAAAATAACACTATTGTAATCTGAAGAGATCTTACAGGTTAGATTAATCCTGGCAATTTGTTCAGTTAATGGAAAACTTTATGATATTGTATATTTTATCTGTTTTCGCTTAAGATTTGTGGAGTTTATCTTGTCGTGTGAAAATCTCATATACTCGTAGGTTGGATAAAAAATTTAATACACTTGTAAAATTATTGTAAAAACAATATACACCATTACCCTTTTGTTCTAAACTATTGTTGATTCTAAAACTTGAATTTCCAGCGGATTCTCTCTCTCATGCAGGCTGCAGCTGCTAAGTTGCAAACAAGTAAGAAATGACTATTTGTATGAGCTCATAGTTAATCTTCCAAATGTTAAAATGCTTTCATACCAATAATCTGGTAGTATTAGGATAAAATTTTCTAGCAGCATCATTGGATGTCATTATTATTGTATCGATAAATCTTTACGGTGCATATCGATCGTGTTATGTAAATGTCGTGTAAATATTTTGTAAACGACATGTCGTGTTATGTTTGGATTTTCATTTCTATTATTTATATTTCCATATTTATATTATTGTTTCGAAGTTTAAACTAATAAAATATGTTGTTATTCATTTAGGGTAACATTTAGAATTTTCTAGAATTAAGTAGACCAATCATATGTATGTAAATAAAATGTTGACGGCCTCGTGTCTAGACGTTGAGTCTCGTGCAAGAACGGACATGCGTTGATTGCTCTGGAGTTCTGTAGAAGTTTCGCGATGTGTCGAGAAGTCTAGGCCTACAATATATAAACAGACGAAGATGCGAGGAAGGGATAGAGAAGAGTCATTAGTTTTTTTTCAAAAGAAGAGAGTCAGTCATTCGTTTGAGAAAGTTCAAGTGTTTGCTGTGATTGGTGACTGAAGTTAGATCTACAGAAGCTGTGATTTTATTTCGTCAATCTCTACGATGCTTTCGAATTACTGGTTGTGCTGAAGGTCGACACATACGGTTCTAGTCAGGGGATATCGGAAAATTTTAGGGCGACAAGTTTGTGACGTTCATCGGAGGCATCGTGAAAAAAACTTCGTCGAATTAATTGAACTGTGAATTGTTTCTGAACTTCTTCATTTAAACTTCGGAATTTCTTCGTGGGACCAAATTCACATCCTAGACTGGAATTTGATACTTTCATTTTAGATCATTATATTAGATACAGGCCAGTACCATTTTGTTTTGTAATTAATTTTGAATGTTTAAACTTAATATATGTCATTGTTATTATATAATTTATGTTATATCTGTTAATAGTTTAATGTAATAAATTATACAAGCTGTTATCTGTGTCTTTCTGTTGCGTTTAGTCTACGAAAAACATAAAACATAAAAAAACGTAACAGAAAATTGGGGGCCCGTCCAGGATTTCGAACAAACAATTTAATTCTATTCTAAAATTAGATTTATATTCTATACAGATAGACAGCTTGTATATTCAAAATGGCATTCTAACTCGAAGATTTTATAGATAAATTTAATCAGAATCCCTCTTTCGAATTGATCAGTGAATTAAAAAAATCTGAATTGCTTGATGTTGGAAAACATTTTAATTTGGAAGTGAAGCAAGCAATGAAGAAAGCAGATATCAAACGAATTGTTGTCGAACATTTGGTCAGCCAAAAAGTTTCACCTCAAAAAGTTGTACAATTGCCTGCTGCTTATTTTGACCCAGATTTTGAATTAAAAAGAATGGAAATGGAAATGAAATTTTGTTTAGAAATTGAAAGCAAACGTCTTGAGGCAGAACAAAACCGTATTGTAGCAGAACAAGAAAACAAACGCCTTGTTCTTGAAGCAGAAAAGGAAAACAGACGTCTTGTTCTTGAGGCAGAACAAGAAAACAAACGCCTTGATGCCGAAATACAAATAGAACGCATTAAAGCTGATAAGGAAATCAGTATGAGAAAGATACAGACAGAAGAAAAGGTTGTCCAAATGCGGTTGGATAATTTTGATGCTTCCAAACAAATTCGTTTAGTGCCTCCATTCAATGAGAAGGCTGTAGATAAATATTTTCAGCAATTTGAAAAAATGGCCTACCGAATACTGGACAGTATTACGTCAGAGTGTTCTCAAAGGTAAAGCTCAGGAAGTATTTTCCAAACTCACGGCCGAGCAAAGTTATGATTACGAGCACGTCAAAAAATGCATTTTGAATGCTTATGAATTGGTGCCAGAGGCATATAGACAAAAATTTCGTGGTTACAAAAAGTTTGACAGCCAAACTTATGTCGAATTCGCTCGTGAAAAAGAAACTCTGTTCGACAGGTGGTGTGATTCCTAAGAAATTAAAGATGATTACACAAAACTCAGAGAACTCATGTTAGTTGAAGAGTTTAAAAGATGTATTCCCGTAGAGCTCAAAACTTACATTGACGAACAAAAAGCTTCCAAAATTCATGATGCTGCAGTCTTGGCAGACGAGTATGCTTTGACTCACAAAGATTTCTCGTACAAAAGCAAAACAAATCACACAGCAAAAAAACTAATGACTTTTCTCTATCCCTTCCTCGCATCTTCGTCTGTTTATATATTGTAAGCCTAGACTTCTCGAAACATTCCGAAACTTTTACAGAACTCCAGAGCAATCCACGCATGTCCGTTCTTGCACGAGACTCAACGTCTAGACACGAGGCCGTCAACATTTTATTTACATACATATGATTGGTCTACTTAATTCTAGAAAATTCTAAATGTTACCCTAAATGAATAACAACATATTTTATTAGTTTAAACTTCGAAACAATAATATAAATATGGAAATATAAATAATAGAAATGAAAACCCAAACACAACACGACATGTTGTCGTTTACAAAATATTTACACGACATTTATATAACAATCGGGTCTATAAATAATTAGCCGAAAGTATAAAAATCTATATAAACTGAAATTATTAAAACCGTAATCCATCATGTCAAAATATGACTGATTAGTTAACAGGAGCACACGCTGACCAATCACCAACTAAATTAATTAAACAGAATATCACCAAGAATTAGTACATCAGTAGATGCAAATACACTTTTTCACTTTCATCCAAGCACTCAGTAACAAGGAAGTGCAATATATGAACAGTTAACAAGTGGTAATTAAATGAACGGCAAAGGAGATGAAACTATATTTTTAAAATTAAAGGCTAAGTTTTAAGCGTGTTCATTATAATTTAATTTTTTATAAAGCTAATGTCATAGCAATTTCAAATCAGGTTGCATATCATGATAAATTCTACTATCAGTAAACATTAAGTAAAAGTAAAAGTGACACTGTCACTTGCCAGAGTAGTTATGCATGAATGAAAAATACACGTGCACACATTGTTTATACAAACTAATTAATAACAAATCAATTACAAATCTGTGTGCTACAGTAGACCTAGTTAGGAGCATTGAACAAAAGTGACTGTCAATTCTAAAGGGCAAAAATCTTTTTTCGGTAAATTTTAAACCATATCGTAATTTTCTATTCCGACTTGTAAAGTTGGTCGGTCAATCACATCCAATACTTTGATAATATCTAAAATAATCAATAATATATTGTTACTGCAAATTAGCATCTTTTGTAAGCCTCACTTCTATAAACCCAAACGTAGTATTACTAAAAACAATGATTTGCGAAATATTTTATTGCCCAACTTTCACTCATTCTTCACATAACTCAACAATTAAGGAGCAATTTATTTCTATTTACCATCGACATTTTTCGGGATTTACGTATGGCCCCATTTCTGCCGCGATATTTCTTTTGACATTATTTTGGAAAAATTAGATTCACGTGTGTCATTGCTTCGACAACAACCTACCCTTACCAATATTGTTGCATATTAGTCTCAGTCAGAACACCATATGAAACATATTATTATGTCCTATCCTTTCCCTTCCCAATCATTACCTATATCTTCTTTTCGGGGTGTTTTTTTTTTGTTATTATTTACGATGCACCTAATGTCACTAACAGTACTAGTGTGATCTCGTCTTGCCAATTTTTTTATAATTGATATTCCTTCATCGAAAATCAATGGGTTATTCAGATTTTATCCGAATGGTTTTTAATCCCCTTTTTTCCTCACCTCCTGTATATCCTTTCCCTCTTTACTTTGGATCTTATGACCAGACAGCATCTATCAAAAGCAATTCAACAGACAGACCATTGAACCTGTTCTCCATCTTTCAAAAAGCTTTATTCGTGAATTTTTGTTATTCCGGAGAAAAACAGAAAATGGAAACCAATCATAGATTTATCTCACCTCAACCACTCCGTGCACCTGCCCCAGCTTATCAAGGAGTCTTTTCTCGCAATGAGGTTGGCATTTCTATACACTTATATCAGTTCTGGCATCATCTTCTATTTATCCATCTTAAAGTATTTTATTAATTTTGTGCCCTGCCATTCATGCTTTCTTTGACTCTTTATGTTTTTTTTACTGAGTAGTCCGAGTATTTGCTCGAATTTTCATATTCTGGGGTTAAGTTTACATTATTATATGATGACTGGCTTCCCCTTGCTCATTCTGAATTAACTATCCATACTCGGTAACCTCTTTCAGTTACTTTTAGCTAATATTGGTTCCATGAATTTATTTACCTTCCTATTAAATTACTTCTTTTAGTTATCCCTTGCTTGTTAGGTTCTTCTGATTGCTTCTTATTGGCCAGCTGAACCATAATTTCTGTAGGTACACTACCTGTTACTCTTCATTACCTTTCCATCATCTCCATCTATTCTTCGTCAACTTCAGTTACCTGTCCTACATCCCACACTTTATGTCCTGCATTATAATGCCTGATTTTATGTAGTACTTGACGAAGAAATCCAGTTTCTCTTGTCAAGTTGCTTTCGTTTAAGCTGATTCCATATGTCCTTCTTCCAAGAAGATGAATCAGCACAAGTGGAAGATGTTCCACAGATGGTCTACAGCTTGGGAAATTCATGTTGACAAACCTACTATGACTCAGGTGGCAAAATTTCTCACTTGCTTTTTGACTAGGGGTTCTGGGCTCCTCAATAGCTGATTGTCAGACAGATTTATCCCATACCTTGCCTTTTTTAATATTGTAGAGTTTTTACTGCACCTGTCCTTCCTATGTTCACGTGTTCTTTCTTAGTACATTGTCTTTTTAGGTGGCCTATTTTTTTGGATTAGAATATTAATGTGGTACTCCATTTCTTCACTTTACTTCCTTTTGAGTCACTCTCCTCGTGTTGCATGTTTCATCTTTTCCTTGAAACATTCTCCCTTCTTCTCTTAGCCTGTGAAAGTCGATGGTCGGATTTGATGTTCATATACGCTTTATCATCTTACCTGTCTTTTCCTTTATCCAAACCATTCTTTCCTTCCAAAGGCCTTGGCAGCTTAAAAGGGTAGTTACAACATTCTAGGGTATCCATCCATTTCTTACTTTTATCCTTTACTAAATCCGAATAGGTTTCTATGTCCACTTAAGGCTCTTCATTGTTATATTTTCTGTATGGCTTCATTCTGTGGTACCCGTTCTTGATTCTTTATCTCCTGACAGTCTTCCACTCGTTCTGATCTCTCACTTTCAACAATAACAAATTGGGTCTAACATGTGAACCAACTGACTTATTTCTTCTTACCTTCTTCCTCCCAGAATTTACACACACAACTCCTACTGAAATCAAAGGTTCCAACATGTCTTTCATGCAAATCAATGTTTCATCTCTCCATCAATAGGAGTGCATCATCATTTTCCAGTTGCCTTTCCGTCAGTTATGATACTTCCCCGTTTTCCTCGCTTCTCGTCTTCATTGGAGGAAATTCTACAATCAGACATGTGAACCATGCCCAGTATGTTTGTCTCCTATTATCTACATCATATTGCAGTCTTTTTTTTAATTTAATTTTC
The DNA here is from genome assembly GCA_011833715.1 of Carcinoscorpius rotundicauda. Classification (NCBI taxonomy): domain Eukaryota; kingdom Metazoa; phylum Arthropoda; class Merostomata; order Xiphosura; family Limulidae; genus Carcinoscorpius; species Carcinoscorpius rotundicauda. The sequence continues at coordinate 162,611,447 of CM022391.1, read as the reverse complement.
TTCTTCCACCTGTGACTGTTCATCAGACTTTATTGCAACTCTGACTGGTAAGTTTATATTCATACCTTCTTTTATTTTCAGGGGCTACTCTTCATTTATAATTATATAGATTCTGCTCTATCGCAAATGGTGCCTGACCACGCTTTCTTTAACTTGAAATCTACACTGTACAGCCATGTTGACTGACGCTTTATATTCCGTTATTTCACAGTACTCACCATTGAGATGGAGTTTCCACATAATCGTTTGTAGGTGCATAACCTTGCAATATTTTGTTTCATAAACATTTATATCCTGGACTTGTATCACTCATGAACTGTATGGGTAAAGCACAAGAGAATAGTTGCTCATGCCTGTAATGAATATCTCGATATGATCTGCTTTTCAAAATATGGTTCATGGTCACCCAATGCACTGTCTTGGGTGATGACTTTCCGTTAGATTCTGGCCCGGTATGGTCTAGTGATTAGGGTGCTTTACTCATAATCTGAGGGTAGCGAGTTCGAATACCTCTCACACAAAACATGCTCACCATTTCAGCCGTGGAGGTGTCATAATGTGATGGTCAAGCCCATTATTCATTGGTAAAAGAGTAGCTTAAGAGTTGGTGGTGGATGATGATAACTAGCTGCTTTTCCTCTTGTCTTACACTGCAAAATTAGGGACATCTAGCACGGATAGTTCTCATGTAACATTGGGCGAAATTCAGAAACCAAACCTTTGGATTCTCCACTGCCTTTTCACCCTCCTATTTTTTATTGTTTTGCCCACTTTCATATTTGTTGGATTGAGTTATATTTAATATTATGGTTTCGAACACGATCCTAGCATTGTCCTCTCACACGTAAATGTGCTTCTCTTCATTACTGCTCTTATCTTTTTCATATTTCACAAAAAAGCAAAGAGTATACCAAGTTCAGAAGTGGTGCAGTTCTCTTAGTTTCACATGATTTTTTTGGAGGGGCGCATTGTATCATTCCTTCGCATTGATTTTTCCTCCTTTTCAGTGTAGTATTCTCGTTAATTTTGTGAGAGGTGTAAGTACTACATCAAAAATTATAATTTTCCTATTCCGAAAATATATTTCCAAAACGTGCCTGTCGCCTTTTACACTTCCCACCCCTCCTCTCTACTTTAATCCGGTAATTACGTTTTCGAAGTGATAGATCTTTAGAAGAATATAGAGGGTGTCACATGCATCACATGAGCATGTCATTCTTCTGTTGATGGATTGTTGTTGTTGTTGTTGTTTTAAATTGAGAACAAAGCTACACAATGGTCTATCTGTTCTCTGCCCATCATGGGTATCGAAGCTCGATTTTTAGCGTTGTAAGTCCACAGACATACCGCTGAGCCACTGAAGGGGGCTCTGTTGATGGAGAAGTAATGCATGATGATTTGCATAAGAAGCATTCTATTTTAATATTGGGGTTGTTGTTTGTTGTTGTTTTGAATTAAGCACAAAGCTACACAATGGGCTATCTGTGCTCTGCCCACCACGGGTATCGAAACCCAGATTTTAGCGTGTAAGTCCGCAGACATACCGCTGAGCCACTGGGGGTCTAATATTGGGGAGAAGAGTTTATGGCATGCGTATAAAAAATTGGACATAGAGGGCAGCACTGAACAAGAATATCTATTTTGTGAGCAGGAAATAAGTATCTACCAAATATACATTTTCAGTATAGGGAGGGCCAGGTGGCCACTAACTCTATAATTCAAGCACCAAGTGATGTGAGTACTTAGGAAGATTTTTTTTAAATTCTGATTGTGCCATTTTTGATATTCTTTATGGCTTTAATTTTATTGTCAAAACAAAAAAAATATTAGACAGAAATTAAGAGTGAAAGAATTTTGATTCGTTGTATAAACTGAGATACACTGAGATGTTGTTGACATGACAAATTAAGAAGAGACTAAATGGCATGATAATATTATTATATAAAGAAAATTTCAAAACTAAAGCATTCATCTTTCTGGCACCATGATTGCACCTGTCCAACCATCAACGATATAAAAATGAGACTTGATTTGGCTCAAAAACGTATTGATAAACTGCAGCGTTAGGAAGGTAATGCCAAGTGTCGTGAAAGGTACGGCAAAAGAACAAAAGCTTCACTTTTAAACCTTAAAAAAAACCTGATCACTCGTGAGCTGAAATCCAAATTTGATCTTTATTTGGGTAAGTTTCATAAGTTATTAAAATCTAATTTTCTACCTTTATACTGCAGAAATAATTATAATTAAAACAGCTGCAAAACGGTGGTACAGATCCTATTTTTAAAAAAGTTTCAGCATTATAAACTTTACTATTTAATGTATTTATATATAATACTGATACATATGGTCATTTAAACCGTCTTGTATTCATTTTTACACTGCAGACCTTCCAATGCACCTGTTTACAAAGCTTAACCAAGGGTTTCGTCAAGAACAAATTGACTTCGCCTTAGCACCGTTTCTGTTTGGTACAAAGACATATGGAGTACTTTGAAACTACCCCTACCCCACCTATGAACCTTACAGAGGTATTTTTTTACCATACTGATATAAAAGAGTAATCTTTCATTTTACATATTGAAAAACCTATGCAATATGCATTAACTTGAACGATAAAGACACCAAAGAGACATGATATAAATGCAAATTAAATAAAAAAAACTGATAATTTTCTTATTATACTGAGTATCAAAAGCTAATTTTATCATAAAATTAACTTTTCTTTCAAAGTTAAACGTTTACCTTGTCTAGTAATTAGGGTTATATGGTCTTGGCCCTCTGGATAGACTGAGTAGTCACATCGGAGAATTCCAGTGTTTTACTAACGCATACATGGCCTGGTATGGCCGAGCGCGTTAAGGCGTGCACTCGTAATCCGAGGGTTGCGGGTTCGCGCCCGCGTCGCGCTAAACATGCTCGCCCTCCCAGACGTGGGGGTGTATAATGTTACGGTCAATCCCACTATTCGTTGGTAAAAGAGTAGCCCAAGAGTTGGCGGTGGGTGGTGATAACTAGCTGCCTTCCCTCTAGTCTTACACTGCTAAATTAGGGACGGCTAGCACAGATAGCCCTCGAGTAGCTTTGTGCGAATTTCCAAAACAAACTAACGCATACAAAACTTGCATTTGTGTAGCTTCGTATCTGTTATGTATTTAAATTTTTCTTTTCAATGGAAATTAAATCTTGAAACAGGTTATTTCATGATATCTGAAGTTAGTTTTTTTGGTTGTGTAATATTTCATGATATGGCAAGGAATCAAGCCTTAAGATTTCAAGCTAAACAACGTTATCAACAGTTAATACATTAAAGTTCTTTCATTTCTCAAAATAATTAGATCACCGATAACACTTATATGTTTGTTTTTGTTTGCAGTTTAACATTATTTTTAAAGAAGTTTAATACTGATCTTTTGAAAATCTTAAAATTAGGTTTTTTCATCTTCTCGTTCTTTTTCTTTCCCTTATTTCTGATATTGATGTGTTCTGTTTTAAATTTGAATAATGTTATAGCAGTTAATATCTGGTCAGATATTGTAACTAAATAAGAACCGATTTTCTGATATTTTTTCATTTTTCACACCCTATGAGTAATTGTACCATTACAAGATTCCCAAATGTTTTGATGCTATTTAATAGTGACATCATTCACTTGAGTATAAAAAGATAATTGAATTATTTGATGCAATTTTTATTTCTATATCCACTTAAACACACATTTATATAATGTTCTATGAAGTAACAATGAGTTTTAATGGTGTAGATTTTCTATTGGTGTAATCTTTTGATTAATTGTATGTTAGCTTTCCCTCAAAATTAAACGCTCAGCAGTGAATGTAATTTTGTTCCATTTAAAAAAACTTGCATAAACCATTCTTACTTGTATTGTGCTGTCTTGTCCATTTACTAGATTCAGGTTAAACAAATTCAGACAGCTTGCTAATGTGCAACACAAACTTATGAAGCTAAAAGTCTTCTAGGACATAATTTGGGAGTAGAAATAAAGAGGTATTAAGTTAATAGAAACCAAAATTTGTCACAATAATTTTGTTGAGTATGGTAAGAAAAGAGTTCATGAAATGGAAAAGCTTATATGAATTCTCTACATGACAAAATAAATTTTCAAACAATAAAAATAATTTTAAAACAAGATGTTTTTTTGGAGTTGCATGTAACATATAAAGATGAATTTGATAGACATTGACAGAGTATAGCATTTTTTAATTTTAAATTAATTTTGTTCTTGTATCTACACTTTCTAGTAACATTGGGACTTCCAAGTGTTCTAAAGTGTTTTGTAATAAGCTAAGAACTTGTTTAAGGTGGTGATTAACTTTTCTTGAAGTTTAAAAACTGACAAAAAATAAATTATATACATTATATAAACAGTAATAAAATTCACACACAACTGTGTTAAGAATGTTGCTTCAGATTTACTAGGTTGTTACTGACATATATTCCTAGTGCTTCTTTGACCTCTCCAATAGATATAAGACCTAGTTTGTTAATGTTTTTCCACAATGCATGAATTTAAATTTAAACATTTCCATTACAATTGACCATGTTTTGTTTGTAAATATACTGCAATTAAATTTATCCTACACAGGTATGTATAGAATATCTGATATACTCTTATAAAATATCAAGTGACTCAAAAGTTTATTCTTGTATTTTGAGTTAATATCCAACAACAGCTCAACATTTTTCTACATTAAATTGAACTTTAGAAAGAAGCCCAGGTTCTCCAACTTAAGAAATTACCAGAGTGAATAAAACCACTGGGTCACTTCAATTACTAGAAGATTTTTAAAACCTACAAGGTTTAACACACATTAATTTTTGTAGTTCGTATATCATTAAATATTTTTATCACAATTTTACAAAAAAAAATCATAATTTTGTATCATTTAACATGAATTTAAAAGTGTATGTCAAACTGACATTTTCATAATGTTTTTTTTTCACTTCAGAATTCCAGAGTTGCATATAATGTTCCAGAAGTAAAAGGCAGCACACAATTATAGTTTCTACAACGAAAAGTTAGCCATTAGGCTACACAAAAGTTTAGAAATATAGATACAACTGGGTGTTCCACTTGTAAAATTTCATCTTTATAATCAGTGCAAAATAAAATTTCATCAGATTAAGAGATAGAAATAAAATTATTATGTAGGTACCATTATCAAAATGATGTAAACCTTCTCAGTAGAAGGAAGTTGGTTTTAAGTAAATGCTTTTCCTTTTCTAAAATTTAAGCTGAAAAGCACAGAAAAGAGAATCATTTTTAATAAATTATTTGGTTAAGTTTCTTTGTATTTTCTTTATTACAAAAAATGCTTTGTTTTGTAAATACTTAAATTTAACTACAACAGAAATTTCAAAAGACAAATAACACTTCACTCATGATTTAAAGGTGGTCAAAACAAATATAAAATGAATGGTACAAAAAAAAAGGAAAAGTCTTTGCAATTTGGATAAAAGTTTGCACCAAAATTGTACATAAAAAAGAAAACTAGTGAAAGAATAAGTCATTATTCCCTTCCCTCTGTGAAGTGTTGGTCCTTCACAGACAATGACACAGTAGCAGTGGTGAAGCAATAAATAATTTTGTCAGTAAGAGTCACATAACCATGCTACTTCATTTGATCAAGAAAAATAAATTATTTTTAAAAATTACAGTAACGTTGAGAGCACAAATGCAAAACAAGGCTGGAACAAGACCACCTTGCTGGTTGGTATCTTGTCATGTAATGGAATTGTGTGAAACATCATGAGATAAAAGAAAGACTTCATGGTGATGGTCTTCTCTTCCACTGTTTACTTAAAGCACTAGTCTGGAAATTGCAGTATGTCACAGGTCCAAAACAACACTTGACATAATTTGGATACTACCTTATCAGTTGCAAAGTCCTTTTCAAGTAGTCAATTGCAGCCTGGTAGCTATGTCTTTCTTCATCTAGTCGATACTTTAATTGTAAAAGTTCCTGTGATAAAAAATAATAATAATAAAGACTTGTTTCTTGTATAAAATATGTATATATCTCTAATGCAACTGTTTTATATAATGATTAGAGCTAGCAGTTACTTTATAATAACTGTGTTAGTTATTTTGTCAAGCTACAACATTGAACAAATTATGTGAAGAGAATTTATCAATACCTGGAAGATAAGCTAAATTTGTTTAATAGAGTATTTATAGAGTAATAATCACTAGACAGTTTCAACTCTGTATATTATGTGTAGGAGTTAGTATTATTACCAATTAATTAGAAAAAAGAATAAACTTACAGTCATTTGATAATGGAGCTTCTCTGCATTATTGTTAGCATCATAGTTTTTTCTCTGTAAATAATGGCACCTCTCTACCAAAAACTCTTGTTCTTGTTTTTGTTCTGGAAATTAAACAAAACATTTTAAATAGCTTGCATGTGAGCCAATTTATTATTTTACACTACAAACTCTTGTAGAAATTTTCATATAAGTGATATAATTACTTGCAACTTAAAGGACAGCCTGTCTGAAATTACAATACAGACAAACTAAAGGGTTGATACAATATTTAAACTATATACAAATTTTTGTCAATTCGAACTAATTGGCCACAGAATTTCCTTTCAAGAAGTAATGACAAGAACAAAGATTTGAAGTTTTATTTAAACCCATTTAATCTCATTGATATAAAATTCCAATAGTTATTAGTTCAAACAAAAATTATAAGCTTTAAAAGCACTTATCAATGACTGGTATTTTTTATTTCATTCAGGATTAAAATCAAAGTGTTCAAACCAGCACTACAGGCTTTGCAGCTTACAACTGTTCATTAATTGGACATTTTATCACACATTTTACTTTCTCAGAATTTCAAGTACTGCCAATCCTCAAGTTACATCAGCATTTTAAAAGAGAGAAAGAGAGAGAAAAAAAAAGAGAGAGAGAGAGAGGGAGAGTAAAACCTGTCTAAGCCAGAAACTGCATTGGGTGGAAATCTGTACAAGCCATAAATGTCAAAACTTTGCAACGTTATCTTAAGATTTCTCTTATAAAAGGCCCTCTATATGGCAGAACCTGCATAACATAGAAGGAAAACAGATTCCGCCTTAGACAGGATTTATTGCATATTTATTTAAAACTACTACAGTTCTGTTAAAATTCAGTATTTTACAAAATCTATCAAAAGATAAATATTCTTTGTAAAGTTACTATTAAGAAGTTAAGATTATTATAAAAGTTCTGTCATATAGACTGTCAAATTTTTTTCTGATAAAGGTGAGAAAATGTTCAATAAAAATAGTTCAATAAAATATAGCATATAACATAAATCTTTTATTTCACCTGTTGAGTAGTTTTCATAGGCTTCCATTACTACTTCAATACCAGGCCAACGATATTTCTCGGTCTTTTTTTGATAATTTATTTCAGGAAAGTCCAGAATTGGAGGTGAATTGGTCCCTGTTCTTTTCTTTGCTGACCACAGGCAATTTTGCCCAGCTGTATGTACACAGATTTTATTTTTTATTTTTTTTAAAGAAGTGGAATAATTTGCTCATACTTAAGAAGGGTTTTTAAAACTCCAATTTACTGTGAAACATTTAATTGCTCTGTATGTAACTTGTTACTTGACCTAATTGTTTCATATTATGTGGTACTTTAATATCTGCAGAAAGTGTTAACATGAAACATTCATATTTACAGAGTATATATATAAAGATGACTAGTTTTCTAGGTTTAAAAGGATTTGAACACTATTTTTGATCTACTTGAAAACTTAATGTTTATTGACAAGATACTTTAAATTTTAATAATTTACCTAATTGTTGTTGAGTGGTTTCCAACACTGACTTGTGAAACTCCTGTACAAAATTATTGGCTAGCTTTTGTGGTTTCTTGCCTGATGTTTTAAGTACAGAGACCACTTTCTGGCTTTTAGAATCACTGTCTTGTGAAAAATTGGAGTAAAGAGGGATTGCACTGACAGTTGAGTCAACATCTTGTGCTGTGTCATAGGTAAAAATTAAGACATTTTATGACCAAGAATAGCTGTCATTTGCTTTTATCATTATCATTCCCAAAATGTTGTAACATTGCAATATCTTTAAAAAAACAAAACCATCAATACCATTGGGAGTAAAGATAAACTAATTCATATGTATAGAAAGATTCATAAATTGTATATATAAGCAGTTTGGTTAGAACACTTTCCACTAAAAATACTATATTCTTTACAAACACACTTTAACCTCTCATTAATAAATGCCCCATCTGTGAAAATTCTTCTACATATATTCCATTATAACATTTTCAAGTTCCATATACTACACCATATGTCACATACTTCACAAATGTTATATATGTCAGCAGTTAAACTACCAAACACAAAGTTTTACTGGTGGTTCAATGTCTTTAACTTATCTAAAATTATGACTACATAAAAACTTAAGTTTGTGTAGTTGCAGAAGTCATATTTTACAATGAATTAAAATAAGTATCACTTCATGGGATAAAAAAGATAGCCTTTACTGAAACTAAACAAACATATGTCCATGTAATTTGTAAGTTTGCTTCCATTTTTGTTAATCATTCAGAATTAAATTATTTTAATAGTGACTAAAAAGAAAAATACATACCACTGGTTTGACGATTGGAGAGAGATACCTGAAGTTTAGTAGGTGTTATTTTATTAGGAGGATTGTAATCTTTTTGAGGTGAAGCTTCATTTGAGTGATTAGGACTAGGCTGTAACCTTCTTTTTTTGCTTTTCATTGGTAACCTCTCCAACGAAGTTATTTCTAATTTAATAGTGAAACTTGCATAAGAAGTAATTACACCATTGAAATCTCAAAATAAAAAGTGCACATAAATGAATAAAATACATTTTTTTATTAAATATGCAACCACAATGATTAAGTTATCAGTATATAAAATCATAAACCTTTTAATTGAGACTAGAAAAAAATTTTCCTTCACAGAAAAGTGCATTTTCTCTTCATTGACATTATTTTAAAACTTAAATCTAAATTTGAATTTGAGCATTCTGAAGTACAAATACAAAAATTATGCCCAGTGTTTAATGGTAGGGCAAAGATGCTTTACTGAAAAAGAAAAAAAGGCAAAGAATCTTGAATAAGCTTTAATGATATTTTAAAAGCCACTCTAAAGGTCACATACATATATTACTAGATTATTAATGTAACAGCATTAGGTTGGACAGCATCTCAATAGTTTTGTATCAGCTTTACATGAAGTTAAGTCTTGTAATACTGCTTTCTAGAACATTATGAAGTTTTATCATTCTAAAATACAATAAAAACACATGTTAAGATGCAAAAATACATATAATTTCATGCAAAAAAAATAATAATGAAAAGCCGATAATTAAAACTAAAATATACAGTTTATCACATCAGCTTGAACATTTTTCTTAAACAAGTGGCAATACCCAATTAGTATAATTTTTTAATTCATTGTTAAATATGTATTATGCACAGTATCTAGTGTACTGTAGGTATACTTTTCAAATGTGTTGAATAAAGTTCTCAGAGTCTGCTAATAATATTAGGATTGCATCTAGACCAATCTTCAATTTCTGTTACACAAGTTATGTAAAGTTAAACACATTTTCAAAAGGGTTATTTACATAAGAAACAATAAAGGTCATTTTGTAACATGTCTGAAAAATATTGGCAGACCTTCAGCATTATAAAATTTAACACTACATTAGTGATCTGGACAATAGCAATGCAGAGTAGTTTGTATTTCCAAAGACTATCATAAGACTACATTGGTGAACATTCTCCCTTGCAGACTTTTCATAATCCACTTGTAATGCATGACGACAATGATTTTTGAAGCACTTTTCAGAAGTACCATGTCACAAAAAATCACAGATGCTGCTTCTGGCAATTTAAGCAATATGTGTTTATATGTTATAGCATGAATTCTTATTTATTTCTTTGTTTGCTTAAATGAAAAGTTTGACTGAAAGCCCATACCCTGTGGGCTTCTTTTTAAGGTAAATCCAATATTTCTGCATGGTACAAAGGCTACATAGTATTGGATTATACAGAAAGCACTTTCCTGATCTATTAGTTTACTCTGATACCATATCCACTGGATGATCAGAAATCCTTTTAAAACTTTTTGTGACATGCTGTGTATCACTTTTGTAAAATCTTTTTCATCCATTAACTTGTACAAAATGACATGAGACTTTTTAAGGTACACATATACACATGTCAGTTCGTCATATTTCAACCAACACTTAATGCCACATTTACTCAGCTACCATTCATGCATTTTTCTACAATTAGTCTTCCTTTCCTTATTTTTCTGTGAAAGAAACTCATGCACAAATGACTTGTGCCTTTTCTTAAATTCCTCCTTGATATGTTGGATACTGTCACCTAGGAGATATGGATGGCTCTTGCCATTGACCTTTGTCTTCCTGAATTCTCACCTCTAACATGATGTGACATGTTGCTTCTGGCAATTAAGATACAACTTGTTGCAGTATTTTTGCTGAACAGTTCTGTGCCTTATATGGATCAATATTCCTTTTCTTACCAATTTTATTAAGAAATGGTATATCCCATTACCTGTAAATTCTAAATCCCCAGTCTGAACATACAATACATGGTCCAAAGTATGTGAACACCCTACCATCACACCCATATGAGCTTGTTGAACATCTCATTCCAAAACCATGAGCATTAATATGGAGTTGGTCCCCAATTCCTGCTATAACAGCTTCCACTCTTTTGGGAAGGCTTTTCACTAGACTTTAGAACACAACTGCAGGAAATTACTCCTATTCAGGCACAAAAGCATCAGTGAGGTTTGGAACTGGTGTCAGGTGAGAAGGCCTGGCTCGCAGTCAGCATTCCAATTCATCCCAAAGATATTCAATGGGGTTGAGCTCAGGGCTCTATGCAGGCCAGTCAAGTTCTTGTACGCCAACCACAGAAAACCAGTCTTTATGGATCTCACTTTGTTCATGGAAGCATTGCCATGATGAAACAAAAAAGGGCCTTCCCCAAGCTGTTGCCACAAAGTTGGAATAACACAATTCTCTAGAATGTTGTTTTATGCTGTAGTATTAATATTTCCTTTGACTGGAACTAAAGAACCTAGTCCAAACCATGAAAAACAGACCCAGACCATTATTCTTCCTTCATAAAACTTTACAGTTGGTACTATGCATTCAGGCAGGTAGCATTCTCCTGGCATCTGCCAAACCAAGATTTGTGGACAGATAGTGAAGCATGATTCATCTCTCCAGAAAACACATTTCCACTCCTCCAGAGTACAATGGCTGTGTACTTTACACCACTCCAGCCAATGTTTGGCATTGCACGTGGTGATCTTAGGCTTGTGTTCAGCTGCTCGACCAAGTAAACTCATTTCATGAAGCTCCTGACAAACAGTTTTTGCACTGACGTTGCTTCCAGAGGCAGTTTGGAACTCAGTAGTGAGTTTTGCAACTGTAAACAGACAATTTTTACGCACTTCAGCACTCGACTGTCCCATTCTGTGAGCTTGTGTAGCCTATGATTCATGGGTGAACCGTTGTTGCTTCTAGATGTTTCCACTTCATAATAACAGCACTTACAGTTGACCGGAACAGCTGTAGCAGGGCAGAAAGTTGATGAACTAACTTGTTGGAAACGTGGGATCCAATGACACTGCAATGCTGAAAGTCACTGAGTTTTATACACCTGTTAGAAATGGGTGTGGCTGAAATAGCCAAACCCACTAATTTGAAGAGGTGTCCACATACCTTTGGCCATGCAGTGTATCTTTACGATATTAATGTACAACTTTTTTTCTTTTTTTCTGTCAGAAAAGATGGTTACATACTTTCCCCAAATACATTCAATTTCTGGTGTCATCACACTATCTATAAATGCTAAATGATGTTAAAATGTGGTTATTGTACAATATGTTGAAATTTATATACTTATATAGATACACACACACACATTTTTATTTAACATGTATACTGATCCTCAATTTTATGTTGTAATGATAATATTTATTACTATTTATCTTTAGCATGTTACATCTGGATATCAAAGCTTACTGGTACAGAAAATATTAATAATACTTTTCTAGTATCAATTATTGAATATTTATAATTTGACACCTAAGGATCCAACCATAACTCTGGTATGTATACATTTTTATAAGATAGGTGAATTAACTCTGTTAAAAAATATGTGCTATACAAAGAATGTGTAGATTAACTGACATGTGTCAAATAATCATTGGAGTGCTCATGAAGTCATAGAATTCTGTAATTTTTCACTACTTTCATGATATATATATTGAGAAATTTTTCTACTGACATGATGATTTATTACATTTCTTTTCAAGTCAATATAAAATTAATACTTCAATATATGGCTGCTTATATTTCATTTACTACCTCTGTTGAGGTAATCACAAATATATAGCTATGTTGTATTTTAGTATAAACTCTATATGAACAATTCATATACATATGCATTCATCTGATAAACATCTTTCTAGAATTTTATTTGGGAATTAAAAAATCCATTACAATAATTTTAAAATTATTTTTGTATTTAAGTACATGTAAGCTGATACTATACATGCATAAGGTAGTATTACAGATATATCAAAATAAAGTTGATGATTAAAATTATTAATATATATACACACTGACCTACTGTTAAGTAAATCTACTATACTTGCTGTTACAAGTCATATCAAAATTAGGCCTATATTACCTGGTTTTCTATCATGTACTTTGGCTTTCTTTTTACGTTTAGATCTTAATTTTTGTTTTTGACGAATTCTGCCTTCTTCAGTTATTTTCCATTTCCTCTCAGTCTCTGAATATAGAAAATGTGATACTTCAGACGCTTTCATAAGTACAGATAGATATGTTAGGGGGGAACTAGCAACTAAACTGGTTCCAAAATTGGGTTTTGTTTGTTATAAATTAAGTTCACTAGCCAAATTAACATATGCATAATGTTACTTTTAAATGAGATGATTTCTAAACTAAACAAAACCTTTAATCTATTAAGGTTGGTCACATTGCTTAACTAATAATATTGATTATGATAACTCAAGTAAATAAATTAGTCCTTGTATTTGTGTGAATCCAAATGCAAACCTAGTTTTTGTACTAAGACAATCCCAAATTCTACAACAGTTCTTCTACAAGGATACTTGAATGTGCTAAGCTGATACTTTAATTATTAAAAAAAACTAAAATTTTATCTATAGTTAAACACTAAACTACAAATAAAAACTAATGTTGAAAGAAATAAATCAAAAAAAGTATTTTTTAAAAAAGCTGATTTGTGAATCAAAAATTAAACCTTTTTAATGATCTTGTCCTCTTTTTGTCCATTTGTCATATCACAGAAAAACAATCCTCCATTACTTTAACTTAAATTTCATGCATTGTTTTTGTATTTTTCAACTTAAACTTGAAGTATTGATATTAATAAACAAATAACTTCTTTATTTTACCAAGATTAATATTTTTTTAAAGAAAAACCTTGCTTCATTTTCTGCTTTCTGCCTTATAACATTTAAGGACAACAAGAGACCTGGTGGTCCATATAAGTTGTCCCATTTACTAAACTATTAAAACAAAGCATAATCAATTAAAATTACAGTTTCCACAACATAGGTAAACAACCCATTTCAAGAGTAAACCGTTTATTAGGAAATAATCAAACTTCTTTAACTGAAGATAACTAATACCCTGTCAAAATCTATGTTTGTGCTTCCAGGTCATAGAATTTTCAGCATTGATGCTATCAGTTCTTTTAATAATCTTAAATATCTCAATCAGATTCTAGCTAATTCTTCTTTTTACAAGATAAAATAATTTAAGAGACCTTATTAACCTGGCCTAGCTAAGACAAGCTTTCCACACTAGGTATCATCCTACTAGCCCTCCTCTGAACCACTACTAAAAATTCAATATCTCTCCAAAAGTAAAGTGTTTAAGACTAAATACAATGCTCAAAGTTTGGCTGAACCAGTAACTTGTACAATAAAATTTTAATGTCATTACACATGTATTCAATATTTTTGTATATATAACCATAAATCCTTTTTGCACTACCATTAACAACAGCACACTGCTTAGATAGCTTAAGAAACTATCAACAAAAGTGAAAAAAAATAAAAAATAAAACAGTATAAAAATAAACAATATTTCTAAAATAATGATGTAACAAAACATTACAATAACTCATGTTACTAAAGAATAAAGTTACTTATGCCATTTTGTAATTTCTGTATCATATCATACTTATTTAGTGATAGGCTTAATGCTGTTGTGCCTCGGTAGTTTCAAAGCAATATCAACTGGGTCAACTTATAGGTTAAGAAAGGAAATTCAGTTCAATTATTTCAACAAGTTATTACTCTGCTGTCCGTTTCACTTTTACAGTGTTAGATGTGGCCAATGTGGTTATTTAGTTTTTAGTTACTAATACTTTAGGCAGCTTATATGGCATTAAAGCATCCATACAATTAAAATAAGACAACTTAACACCTCTTTGTGCAAGTATATTGCACTTATGGTGTTCTGTTTCTTATTATTATTTATTAGGATAAATGATAAAAGTATTTTTAATAAAAATACAATTTACATTGTTATTTGAGCTATGTACAAATCAGCATTAAAAAAAACAACTTAAGGTAATTTTTTTCCATAAGTTTTTCAACAAAAATAAATAAACGTACACAAATATTATCAAAATTTAATAAACAGACACAATATCTGCTACTATAATTAATGAATTTGATATTATTTGGATAATTTGAGCTGTGAGATAAAAAAGGTTTATTGAAAACAAAGAACTTATTAACCTGTTAAATCATATTATTGCTTAACATTAACATGGTCATTTTAAAACATTTTTCATAAACATTACTACTTACCTATCCTCTCTTGAAAAGTTGTTAACTTTAAAGCAAGGAACTGTAAAAATTTAACTTTATGCGGAAAGTCAGCAGCAAAACATAGTTCTTCAGGAGTGATATTTGTTGTTAGAGGCAATGGAGAACACTCCCTACTGGTGTTATTACTGTCTAGAGGGAAAATTGGTCGTTCTTGTAAAACTTTTCTCCCCTGAACATATTTAGCAAATTCTAGTTCTGCAAAGAAATTCCAAAATCTTTTTTCATCTATATAAATTTTTGTAAATTATTTAGTTTGTAAAACTGCAATAATTTACATAAGTTTGTCAAAATACTAACCAATCTTTCACAAGTGTTATGAAAACTTCTTAGCAACTTTATTTACAAGATGAAATAAGTATGAAATTAGAAACTGTGAGGTTGGGATTTTATTATATATATTTTCATTCTTAATTTCTTTTTAAAAACATTTAAAGAAGAGGAATTTTAATTATGTTTGATGAACTTGTTTAATACACATCCATGTATGTCTAAAAAACGATTGTGTTAAGAATACTGATTACTTTTAAATACTAGATTAACACAATATGGTTATTATTACGACTTAAAACAGCAGATAAACTATAGTGAAAAGCATTTTCATATAGAATACTGTAATTATAAGGTTATATAAACATACTACACTCAATTAAAAGAAACTGTCTCATACACTAATAAGTACCTTGTTTTTTCTGATGTGTTGTCAAACCAACTGTATCAAGAAATTCAAGTTTCTGAAAAATTTATACATTAAATAAATGTATCAATTGAAAAAAAATATAAAATTTAGCATTACATTACTGACACAGTAACAAAACTTAAGGAGTTACTAACCTTGCTTTTAGATTTAGAAGAATAATAACTTCTGATATGCAAAAACATAATTTCATAAATATTTTGAATAGATTATGAATAAACATGTTTGTTAAGTGCCTAAAATGAACTTTAATTTTAAGTACCTATAACACGAATCCATATTTACTATAATTCATGTATGAGAAACAAAAATTAATTAGTACACTATAGGAATTTCAAAGTATGTACTGTATTTAGCACTAAACACTTTTCCAAAATGATCTATCTCCAAGAAACAGTTGTGTTTGTTTTAGTAGCCAAACCACACATACTTGATAATTTACTAGAGAATAAGTTTATTAAAAATATTATAACACCCATACTGTACATTAGCTTGGTTCATTACACTAGTTTTAGTTTTTGTATTATTTATTATGAATTGTTTTTGAAGAGAGGAACTCCTAAAATGTAGGCTTAAGATTAAAATTCTAAATCAATAGTTTGTACTACATACATTTAAAAATTTATATTCTTAAAAGCTTTTAAAATAGACATAATCATAAATGTGAAAAGCACAAAATACCCAATATCACAAAGCTATTTTTGGTTCTTTATAGCTTACAACTGAAGGTCTAAGCCAATTAAAAAAAAAACAAAAAAACTCAGGAGATAAAATGCAAGTTCAATTGGGAATTAAATTAAATTCAGATTAGCATTATTTTGGTTAACGTAGTGAGGAAAATATATATATTTAAAATTGAAAACAGGAAAAACCATAGATTCTTTGTGGAACTAGTTGTGTGAATACTATACTTTTATCAATAAATTTTAAATTTGTCACTATATCACTAAATAAAACACACATAGATCGGTTTGTAAATTATTTTTCATAAACTCATATGAATTAGGAAACAAAGGTAAGTTAAAACAGTGGCTTGAAACTTGGAAGTTGCATGTACTCCCAAACTCCTTTCAAAGAGAGGGGGGTGAAAGGTGTTAGGATGTCTGGATGAACGTCATGCTAGAGAAAATGCAATGAGTGACTATGAAACTCTGTTTTTAAAAATACACCACTCCTGATTTATTCAACCAAAGGATAGTCAAGGATGGAGAGCAATCCTCTTTTGCTTTACTCATGATAGTAAATGAGTAATGGTCCATCTAGTACTTAGAATTAGACATATTGAGAAACAGATATATACACATGCACACATATTTACCAAAAGGAAAACCATTAGTTTTTTGATGGAACACACCATCTCAACAATGTGTGATATTACCATAAAAGTATTCAGTGTGGGTTTATAGAAAAGCATACCTGACCACTTAGCTATTGCTCCTGAGTAGAATTTAAATTTGTATTGACACTGAGTTAGTTATGTTTACTACAGTTTGAAAGTTGCATGCATTTTATACAGTGGAAAGGTGAAAATCACTTATTTGTTATTAACTTGTGTAGATGCAATACCTGATCTACAACAATATTCAAAGCACCTGAAATGTGGCAAGCTGAGGGCTGTATTCTGTGCATGTGGGCTCTGGAGTTCTGGAGTCCAAAAACAAAGGGACATGGATTTGGTACCCTTTGTCTGATGATGTAAGAAGCCAATATGAAGTTGTTAGAAGTGTACCATAACCACCTTCCCCCTCAAAAGACAGACAAAAAGATATAACTTGATGAACAAGAAAAAGCTTGAGGAAATGATACAGCTTGATGAAAACTTCAAAACAGTGGCATGAAACCCAGATGCAGCCAATGACCAGCCCCAAGAAATCTCCTGAGCATCAAGATATGCACTCCAGCCCACAAGAGAAGCTCAGTAAAACACTGCAGGTCCAGACAAGGAGGTGGAAAAGGAACACATTAGCTGTTATATTGTCTTTGTACAACCACCAAACAAGGTCACTCTGAAAATAAGAAAAACGGACAACCAGTTGATCTGAGCTGAAATTTCATCAATTATGGAATTTTCTTTGGAAGTAAGCATAACTAGTGAGTGTGAGAGCTTCCAAAGAAACCCACATCCCCAAAAGAGATATAATTTTTAAAACTGGAATATAGAGCCTTGATGATCAACTATTCCACATCCTGAAAATGTAATGGAGCAGAATGGGCCTGACAAAGATGGGAAATGGAGAAACATCCAAGCAATCAAGACAACTATGTGGGAAAAAGTATGAATTTTTTCACTTTCACAAAGCAACCCACATGAGATACCTCCTTCAGAAGTAAATGGGTGTAGTCAGAAGATGCTGAAAAGGAAAGACCCAGATAAAGCCAGTAATCCATATAATGATGAGACCAGAGCCCCAGTAAAGACAGATGTTGAATGAATGTCTTCACTACCTAACAAAATACTTAAAAAGCCAAATTAAGTCAAAATAGAAGAGCCTGGAACAGAAACAACACCCCTCATGGACAAACTAAAGAAAATGATATGGGGATGGAGAGATCGGAACACAAAGGTATGTATTTACTACAATAAATTGGTCATCCAAAGACCTGGAGTGTAAATCTAAAAAAGGGGAAGAAACTACTCCTTGGAAAAACAAGGAGGATCCAGAATTGATTTAGATAGGAGAGGTCAGTGATGGATTACACATAAAATGTCCTCCACTTCCATTCATGTTAATATTAAATGGACTGTGATACTTTGTAACCTATACTTAATTCATTATTAACCATTAGACTTGTATATTATTTTATAAGGTAGATAGAAATACTTAGAACTTCATTTATTATATTTAAATTTGTACACAACATTATCTCCCTGCTAGTACAGCAGTAAGTCTATGGATTTGGAATGCTAAAATCAGGGAGTTCAATTCTCTTTGCTGGGCTCAACAGAGTGACCGATATAACTTTGCTATAAGAATAAAGTCAGTGATGGATTTCCAATCCCTATGTTCTTTGTAGCAACAAAAAACTGAAAGCAAAAAATCTGGCTGAATAGAAAACATTGGGTTGATATGTTCCTTAAGAAGAATGTCTCTCCCTGCCTCCCTTCAGTGTGGATTCCTGTACGTGGTGAGGGGACCTCCCAGGGAAGGTTCTGTTCTGTCTGGTTGCCTTCTCTGGGATCTAAACATCCACCCACGTGTTTGCCATGCGTGGTGACCCGTGAAGGGGAAGAGAGGATCCTGGTGGTTGAGGGGTCCAACCCTAACACACCACTTTGGCCTCGATTCCCTGTAGATGGGCAGCCTTTGGGTGTGTCCCCTTGAGTCAATCGGCTGGTCCACTTGGGCTAGAGCCAACCAAGTACCAGTGTTGGAAGTTCTCATCGGGTGTTGCAGACATTGTGCCTGATGCTGGTGTTTGGGTACAGGGCTCAAGAAACCCTGGCATTGCTGCAATGTCCTTGCATTACTTTGTAGTGCATTCCCTTGAAGGGCTCCATGGTGGGTGGGGTCAGTGGGTACCGAAACTTTTCCTCTTTCCTATGGATCCTCCAAAAAATTTAAATAAAATTGTAAAGAAAACAGTCAATGGGTAAGCGACCACGTCTTGAACACTCAGAATAGCAATCTTCAACATCAGTAACATACGTACCTCATTTTCTTATATTGCATTCTCTTTCGGAAAACCTTTAGGGCAAATGTCTCCTTTTTTTAATTCAAAAGGGACTAGAGGGTCTTGCTGGCTCTCCAAAGTCAGTAAAGAAGCTTTGATCTGGTGACATATTGGTTGAAACATCCACATCCCAACACAGTGAACTCCTCTTGGGGATGTACCTATTGAGGTTACACCCCATGCTACTTTGAATTCTTCACGAGGAGTTATTGTTGAAAGGGATTTGAAGAACGTTCCCGAGTCAGAGATTCTTGCTGGTCTCTCCACTCAAGGAGTTTCTGCAGTTAGGCGCATCTCCACTCACAAAGATGGAGTTACACTGCCAACAAATACCCTCGTTTTAACATTTACTTCACCACGTGCACCTGCCACCATCAAGACAGGTTATCTCATTTGCAGGGTTCAGCCATACATTCCAAACCCTCTTCAATGTTTCCAATGTCAGAGATTCGGCCATTCAAAGATTTCTTGTCGTGGTTCCCTGACATGTGCTCACTGTGGAGGCAAGGACCACGATGCCTATAACTGTGACATGAACCCGCATTGTGTAAACTGCAATGGTTCTCACCCCTCTTACTTTCATTCTTGCCCAAAATGGTTGGAGGAAAAAAGAGGTGCAGCATTTGAAAATGACACATAACATCAGTTATCCTGAGGCTCGGAAATTGCTGTACACAACTCCATCTTGGACACATGCTGCTGCACTTCATTCCACAACTACAGTGGGAGTGCAGACAGATCTCTCCTGTGCCTCCAAGAGAATCATTTTCAAAACAAATGAAAAGCCTTTTGACCTCCGTGGTTAAAAAAGTTGAAGAATCGACTTCCACTCCCATCTCTGTTCCTCCCATACCTTCCAATAAACCTCAAGATTCACGTCCTTCAGTTTCAAATACAGGCATTTCTTCTGATACATCGTTTTCTCCAACAACAAGAGACAAAACAATTATTCGTTCGCATCCTCAGTCACTGGATTCCTCTTCCAATAACAAAAACCTGCCCACTTGACCCAGAGCAGGATCCATGGAGGTTGACAGACCTCCTCCAATTAAAGACAGTAAAGAAAAAAAACGTTCTTAAAAATGGCCACCTTGATACAATGAAACTGCCAATGTTTAGGTTCTAATCTGGATGATATCAAAATGCTGATTGCTTCCTACCATCATGTTTGTCTTTCTTTACAAGAAACATTTCTCAAATCTGCTGATACAGTCTCCAATCGACAGTTTTCTCTGTACAGAAATGACAGATTGTGTGATGGTCGAGTACATGGAGGGGTGGCACTGTCGGTTGATCAACATGTGCCCACCCTGTCTTTGTCACTCAACACACCCTTGGAGGCCGTAGCAATCCGTGTTTCCTTGGGTCAAACCATCACTGTTTGTTTTCTGTACCTGTTCCCTGGAGAGACATATGATCAATCAGAACTTGATGCTTTCGTTGAACAATTGCCATCTCCATTTCTAATCCTGGGGGATTTTAATGGACACCATCCCCTCTGGGGAAGTGCTATTATTGATGGGAGGGGTCGATCTGTAGAGCGGATGCTCTCAGATCACAATCTTTCTCTTTTCAATACTGGTTCTTCCACTTACTTTTGCCCCCCAGTGGCTCAGTGGTATATCTGCGGAATTACACGCTAAAATCCGGGTTTCGATACCCGTGGTAGGCAGAGCACAGATAGCCCATTGTGTAGCTTTGTGCTTAATTCAAAACAACAACAACCACTTACTTTCATGCACCTAGTCAGTACTTTACCACTATTGATCTCTCAGTTTGCTCCTCTTCATCATTCTCCCATTTTTCATGGAGGGTTGACAGTAATCCACTAGGCAGTGATCATTTTCTGATCCTTTTGAGAGAGACTGGCCGTGGTCAATGCCACCCTACCCGCGTGCCCTGGTGGAAGCTGGATCAGGCAGACTGGTCCACTTTCACTGCTCTCGCAGAACTTGATCCTGCCATTATAAATCATCCATCAATAGACGACGGTGTAACAGCGGTAACTGACTGTATTATACATGCAGCTGCTCAGTGTATTCCTAAAACCTCAACACGTTTTCCACGATATCCTCGTCCATGGTGGAATCCTGCTTGCCACTTAGCACGGAAGGCTAAAAACGGGCCTGGGATACTTTTCGTAGATATCCCACACTTTCAAACCACGTCACATTCCAACGAGTCTGTGCACATGCTAGGTGGGCAACATATCAAAGCCAGAAGGAATCTTGGATTAAGTTCACAACCAGCATATCTTCTACCACCAGTTCCAAGATCATATGGGACAGGATTCGAAAGGTTAATGGGCACTACAATTCTGTCCCCCTCTTGATCTTACTCTCTAATGGTCAGGAGGTGACTTACGTCCGGAACATCGCTAACACTCTAGGTGAAAGCTTTTGCCAGGTATCTAGCACTTCTGCTTGTTCCTCCACCTTCCTGGCCATCAAGACTCGGGCAGAGCGATCACCTCTTTCCTTTCAAACTGACTGTTTCTTTGACTATAATTGTCCCTTTACCCTGGTGGAACTAAAAATGGCCCTTCATCGGTCTGCCAGTACGTCTGTTGGACATCATGATATTCATTATGACATGCTGCACCATCTATCTCCTGCTTTTCTTGATGTCCTTCTGATTGTCTTCAACCGGATTTGGCAGGAGAATGCTTTCCCTGATGCCTGGCGCAAGGCTATTATTTTACCTTTCTCTAAGCCAGGGAAAGATCCGAAGATTCCTTCAAACTATCGTCCAATTGCTTTGACGAGCTGTCTCTGTAAAACCTTAGAAAGGATGGTTAATTTTCGTCTTGTTTGGTTCCTTGAATCAAACAACCTCCTCTCGCCCACCCAGTGTGGGTTCTGTCAACAGCACTCCACCACAGACAACCTAATTCGTCTTGAAACATCTATCAGAGAAGCCTTTCTCAACCGCCAACATCTTGTATCAATATTCTTTGACATAGAGAAGGCTTACGACACAACATGGAGGTATAGCGTTTTGCAAGACCTCCATACATATGGGTTACGTGGTCATCTACCCATGTTTATTAAAAAAATTTTAATGGACAGGAGATTCCAAGTTTGTGTGGGTTCAACACTTTCCCGTTCTTTTGTACAGGAACTTGAAGTCCCTCAAGGCTGTGTATTGAGTGTCACACTCTTCAGTATAAAGATAAATGCCATCACTGAACAACTCCCTCTCACTGTTGTGAATGGGCTGTATGTCGACGACTTTCACATCTCATGTCAGTCTTCAAACGAGATATATTGAGCAGCAACTACAAACTGCCCTCAATCGTGTATGGAAGTGGACTCTGGCGAACGGCTTTAATTTCTCTTTCTCCAAAACTCTATGCATGCACTTTTGCCGTCGACGAAGTGTTCACCCTGATCCTGAACTTCATATTGGTGAAGTTTTGCTGCCAGTGGTCCCAGAAACAAAGTTCTTGGGGCTTATCTTTGATCGCAAACTGACCTTTATAACACACTTAAAGCAGCTTCGGGTCAAATGCACAAGAGCACTGAACATCCTCCATGTCCTCTCTTCTACCAGTTGGGGGGCAGATCGCCGTTCAATGTTAAAGATATATCGTGCACTTATTAGATCGAAACTTGACTATGGATCAATGGTCTATGGCTCTGCCAGACCTTGGGCCTTAAAGATGCTGGATCCCATTCATCACCAAGGACTTCGACTCTGCACTGGGGCTTTCCGTACCGCTCCAGTTCAAAGCATATACATTGAATCTCGTGAACCTTCTCTACACCTTAGCCGTTTGCAACTATCTTTACAATATACCTCGAAACTTCGTTCCTTACCAAAGCATCCCACCTGGGAATGCATTTTCCTTCCTCGGTGGGCAGTACTTTTTCAGAACAGACGATCTGTCATTGCTCCGTTTGGCCTTTGCATCCGGGCGCAATTGGATGAATTGGGTTTGTCCTTGGATAACATTGCAGATTCCACAGGTTGGCCCATCCCACCATGGCTTATTACAGCCCCCAAATGTGACCTTTCTTTCAGTCACCTAAAAAAGGCAGATACTCCAGATTGGAAGTACCATCTTTTATTCAATGAATATCTTTCAAACAATCATTCAATTCCCATTTATACAGATGGTTCCAAATCAGGTGATTAAGTGGGCTCTGCTATGGTTTGCTATGGGTCAGTAGTTACGCACAGAATCCCCTCTACAGCTTCAATGTTCACTGCTGAACTGTATACCATATCTCTTGCCCTGGATCATATTGCAGCTGAGCAGTACTCCAACTGCACTATTTATACTGATTCGCTTAGTTCTATACTTGCCTTGGAATCGCTACATGTTAGCTCACATCCTATTCTCGCTGATATACAAAACTGACTGGCCCATTTCTCATTAGCAGCTACTTCAATCCAGTTTTTCTGGATACCAGGCCATGTTGGTATTCGCAGGAATGAGCTTGCAGACATGGCAGCTAAATATGTCTGCTTCAGCACTGTCACCCCTATGCCTATTCCGTACATGGACTTTGGTGTTGTCTTCAAGGCTTGACTCCGTGCCAGCTAGCAGTCCACTTGGAGTGAGCAACACAACAACAAACCCAAAATTGGAGTTTGGCCATCCAGCTTCCGTAAAGTTCGGAAGGAGGAAGTTGTTCTCACTAGGCTACGCAATGGTCACAGTTTTTTAACTCATCATTTTCTTTTATCTGGAATCGATGCACCTATGTGTAGTTTGTGTAACACTCAAATCACTATCAGCCACGTTTTACTTTCTTGCCATCGTTACAATTCTCAATGATGGCAATATTTTAAACATATTTTTTCCCAGGGTCAGTCTGTAACATTGGACAGAGTTATTGGTGATGATAACTCTGTCCACCTTGATAAGTTTTTAATTTTTTAATGGCCATTAATCTTTTTAATCTCATTTAAGTGTTGCATATTTATTCATTACACCTTTTTAATTGTGGGTCCTTTTTTACAGTTTTAATCTCTCTCATTCAATTTGACATTGGACAATGGCCAGAACAATAAATAACTCGGCACCAGGACTGGAAAGGCCAACTTCAGATGACTAACGCTACTGTTTGAACTACTTGTTTGTCGTCCTGGCGAGTTGTTATTATACTTTTGCTGCATATCATTTCACACTTTTACTACTTTACTTTTTAGTACTGGCCATACTGACCCATAACCCGGAACCAGGACTGGAAAGACCAACTTCAGGTGACTGACGGTGGTTTTTATTCTTACCTGTTAGTCTTCCTGGTGGGTTATGATCGTTGCCATTCTGCTACAGGTAGTTTTTTAGATCTTTGTTGACTGGATGTCAACATTGGTTTTTGTGACATTTTGATAACAGCTGCTATGACACATAATCTGGAACCAGGACTGGAAAGGCCAACTTCATGTGATTGACAGAGGTTCTTGAACTTACCTGTTAGTCTTCCTGGCGGGTTATGATCATTACCATTTTGCTAGAGTAAATAGTTTATAACTTTGAAGACTGGATGTCACCATTGGTTTTTACACCATTTTCTGTTTTAATTGCTGTTTTGTTTTTACCTTCATTTACTTTTACAAATTTTACTCCGTTTACTTGAATTTTATCTTTTTACTGGACATTTGGCTACTCATTGTTGCGATTTTGCTCTGTGTCTTTTAAAACTTCTATTCTTTTACATTTTGATACTGGTTGCTATGACACATAACCCAGAACCAGGACTGGAAAGACCAACTTCAGGTGACTGACGGTGAGTCTTGAACTTACCTGTTAGTCTTCCTGGTGGGTTATGATCATTACCTTTTTGCTAAAGTAAATACCTTACAACTTCTATCTTAATGTTGTAGGCTAGGTGTCAACATTGGTTTTCTACTTTTTTGTTTTACCTTCATTTCCATTTATGTCTTTTACTACATTTATTTTTTATTTTTTTTACTATTTTACCGGATGTCTGGCACAGATAGCCTTGTTGCTTTGTGCCATAAAACACTAAATCAATCAATCAATCAACTCTCCCTGCCTCAGACTAATGACTGCTTAAGACAGGTTACCTTGAAATAGGAAAAGGAACTAGAGACAAAGAAAGAAGATAGCAACCAGAATTGACAACAGAGATCCTCTCACAAAACCTGTAGAATACACAGATTGGTAGTGAAAATAGCCAAAATGTCAACAAATCAATAAAGTCTAGACATTCACAGAGCCTGATGTTATCACCTATACCATTGTTTAGATTCTTGATGGGCACAGAAGGAAACAAAGATAAGAAACAAACATCAAGATGTAGAAAAAGGAGGAGATAGGGAAGGAGATTGAAAAATGAAATTCAATTAAGAGATTGTGGATGAAGAAATAAACAATTAGGAAAGAATTAGCATGTCAACACAGAACTTAAGTATTTGAGTGGTAAAAAAAAATGATGGTCACCCCAAAATGAATCCATTTTTAAGTTCCTGAGGGAATACAAAGCAGAGGAACATTTGTAATTAGCTCATTTCTCTCCAGGAACAAAGCAACCAAATAAATAAATAAAAAAGAGTCAATAAAGAGAGCCTTATCAAAGTTGACCACAAAAAGTGATTTTAGGACCTCCAAAAAATAGCTGGGAGAATGACAAAAGACCTCAGAAAAAGGAGTAAGGAGTAGAGGTAATGCAAAACATTAGTAAGTACAAGCTGAATCCTTAAAAACTGCACCTGTGAGAAAGATACAGATGTCATACGATTAGAACCCCAGACAGTAAAGCTGATGGTTGGGTGGTCAAATAAGGGTTTGTAATTAACCAGAGAAAAGGAGTAGAAAATTGAACTTCTCCCAGAGATGCAGGATATAGCTGTATGGCAAAGAAAATTGCTGTCTGAGTCATCCTTGTCTTCAACATTTTCAATAAGTCTGAAGAGATGCTGGCCATTATGAAGAAAAAGGCCCAACAAATCAAGGCATGCACCTTCCTGGCAGACAATTTTGATCCCAAGGCCTGGGTAACAGGAGTTGTATCACCAGTACCTTCAGGAACCATGGTGGTAATCATTGTAAATTCATAATTTGCAAATAATTGTGTGAAAATGATAATTAAATTCAGTAACATGCCAGAACACAAGAAAGTACCAAGCGAACTAAGTTTAAAAAATAACAAATATGAATAACATCTAAAATATCAAGGGAAAAAATAACTGAAAACTGAAAGGAAGTGAAAAACACTTCCAACTTGTACTGTGTCTATTGAGAAAGAGAGGTTTATATGAGGTAGCAGACAGAGAACCAGCTATTCTAAGAGTGTGTGTAGTGCTCCTGTTGGTGGAGGGTTATTATATGTTCTGTGCATGTTAGAGTGTAAAGGCTAGTGCAAGTGAGAAACTTTTTTCAATGCAATACAGGGCAGTGAAAGATCAAAAGAAGCTATTGCATGAGTGGAGTTATGTAAAATATTGGAATTATAAACTACATGTACCACTATTGACTTAACTGTTTAAAAAACAACAAAGAAAACTATAAAGTAAAATGGACAAACCTTTGGGCTGAGATCAAGTGATAAGGGGGGTCCTTTGGTAATAATAAGAATTTCTTTTAAACAGTTTTCCTCGTTTTCTGATTCCACCTCATCATCACTGTTTCCACATTTACCTGCCAATCTGGCCTTCTGAAGTTTCTCCCACTCTAAATCAAGCTTACTGACAAGTCCACACTGTTGACTGGTGTAACCTGTGACTTTTACTTGATTATTACAACCAACTTTTTCAATGTGCACATTAGGAGTAACTTGTTGTGTTACATCTCTGCTGATAGCCTCAGTTTTCAATACAGATATACCTAAGTGGTTTTCAAATGTAGTCTGAGCCTTGTTTACTGTCAGGTTTGTAATGGCCTCATCTAATGTTTTTTGTTCATTTATGGTGCAACTGAAATTGGACTTATAAGGAGTCAGAACTTTTGGGGAAACAGCTTCTGTCTTAAACAATTCAGCTTGTGAATGGAGGCTGTTGTCAGCAGATATGACACTTTTCCTCTCTTGATTGAGAAGGGTCAGCCTATCTTGTGTTTCTGGTTTTGAGGAATAAGTTGGTGGTTTTAGCCCCAACCTTTCTAAATGTGTTGGATAGTTAGGACTTGATAAAGGTGGGCTTTGTGAATAACTTACATCCATATTTGGTAGATTAGGAACTTGTCTTCTCTGAGAAATGGAATGCTTTTTAGTATAATTTTTATCTCTGGAGACAGACTGTAGTTCACTTATTACTGGCCTTCTCCCTGTCATTGGTAAAGGCTGCTGTAACTCCTAACAGAAAAAAAAAAAAAAACATTAAATAATAACACTGAACTTGTTCTTAAATAAATTTCTTTATCATTTGGTATCTCATAGAAAATTTCCTATCTTCAAACTAATTAACAGATGACGTACATTGTAACTGCATTTGACAAACAAACTGTCATAAAACTTTTAGCAGCTTTAAAATTCCTTTAATACTTACAAATTGTCTACAACAATAACACTTTTTATCAAACCCATGCCTTCACCAAAATGTAACTCAAAACTACTAATAAGATAGCTGACTTACAATCAAAGTAGGCAATTTCAATCAAAATAAATTGTTTTCGTAAACAAACTGACCTATTATTGCAAGATGTTTCTACACAATATTAAAGTCTACAGCTATTCATCTTCTGCTTCTTTACTAAGTATCTGTGTTTGAAAATATTATCTTTAACACTGTTGAAATTTGATATCATTTGTGACAACTGTTGAGAATATATTGTTTGACCTTTAAATTGTACCAGCTATTATTTGTATTAAAACTACTTTTGTAAATGGTAAAGGGTTAATCTCTTGAAAAAAAGGTAAATTTTTTCACAAGTAACTAGTTATTTGTTTTCAACTAAATATGCTTACAATAGACTACTGTAAGTTATACAATTATTTTCCAACTGTATTCTGTCAATTAGCTAATACCTGCTGTAAATATGTGGAGTGGTTAAATCCTAATTCTTCCTGTGAACTTTTGGCCTGTGAACATTGCAGTACTATTTGATGATGAGAATCCCACTTATTTGTGCTTTGGTGGTTGCATCTGACAAGACTGAGGGGTGTAGAGGAGGTTGTGACACGTGAAGAGGAATGTTTGTTTGAGTGGAGTTCACGTGGAGTTCCATGAGTGATGGATCCAGGATGGCCTAAAAAATCACAATGTTCAGTGTTCCAAAAAAGTACGAGTCAAAAAAAAGTTAATTCCAAATATATAAAGATAAAATTATTGCAATGAGTTGTATTTCAAAAGCCTACTGAAGGCTTTAGTTCAAACTTATAAAATTATATATGAAATTTCAACATCAGTGTTTCTAAAAATAAGAAAAGTGTAATCTGATAAAACTGATTTGTGAACACAAGCATTTATAAACTATTAAATCTTTCACACACACACAAACCAATTTGGGATCATAAAACAATTCATAATCAAAATCTTTAAATAGCACACTTTTTTATAGATTTTTGGATTACTAATTGTCTATATTGGAAAATAAAGACAATACTTTCATTTCATTACAAGTTTCATTATATTTCTAGTTGCCAATGGACAACCAAAGCACTAGAAAGTTTATTCAAGTATAATTAATTATAACAAAGAACTTTTAGTACATTAATGCAAAGATCATATACAAATCTATACACTTTGTTCTTAAATTCAAAACATTACAGTTGAGTTTGATAAAAATATTTGGCATAAAACACAACAAATGCTTTAATACAAATACAAATATGTTACCTGGTGATTCAGAATTTCTGGAAAATGTGACAGGTAATGGACTTTGAATAACGTGACCAATACACTCTCTGGAAGAATGTCTAAAATGTTCCTGTCCTTGGTTCTCTGCATATTTAGCCCTAGTTTAAGATGAAGAATAATCATATCCTTAAAGAAACATTCTGTAACAGGTAAAAGCATGAGATGTTGTGTAAGATTTTGTGAAAAATATTTCAAATAAACATGAATTCAAACTGCTTTCTAAGAATTTAGTCCCATAAATAAATTGTTTTCTACACAGCTTTGTGATAGGCAGATATTAACTGAGTAGTTTTATACCATTGTCATTTCTTGTGTTATTTCAAAAGAAACTACTTCATGTAGAAGAATTTTGTTATTAAACAGATCAGAAAGAATCTCTAAACTATTATTATTTAACTTAAAATAATCTTTCTTACAAATGGCCCGGCATGGCCAAGCGTGTTAAGGCATGCGACTCGTAATCCAAGAATCGCAAGTTCGCATCTCCGTTGTGCCAAATATGCTCACCCTTTCAGCCATGGGGGCATTATAATATAAACAGTCAATCCCACTATTCATTGGTAAAAGAGTAGCCTAAGAATTTAAGGTGGGTGGTGGTGACTAGCTGCCTTCCCTCTAGTCTTACACTACTAAATTAGGGATGGCTAGCACAGATAACCCTTGAATAGCTTTGTGCGAAACTCAAAAACAAACAAACAAACTTTCTTGCAAAATAATATCTGCACAATATAACAATAAAGTCATAAAATTCAAATTATTTTGAAACCACTTCTAAAGGGTAAAGAATCATGTATAAACTAATAATATTTGGCAAAAAAACCAGGCTCTCACTAGTCAGCCAATAAGAGTGAAAACAACTTTTTTAAAGTTGCCACAATTTTAATTTCTAAAAAGGCCAAATGAATACCGTGAAGATATATTGATAGTTAAATCAAAAATGTCTAATGCTCAAAAAGAAAACTTGAAATTAAAACCCAGAAATACCACAATTAAGTCTGTAGTGTACAGGCTTATAATCAGTCACAAGTACAGAGATAAGTATGTTTTATTATAAAATGATTTTAAAAAGTAAATCAGCAAGTAACTTGACAACCACAACTGGCATAAAATCACAGTGGAACAATATGAATCAGAACTATATTTTGACACCGTTTGACATCTGTCATTTTCAGGAAAAAATATTTAATAGCTCTTTCTCAAACAAAGTATTCATACTTTCAAGTCATGAAGTTATAAATTGTTAATATCCACTTTAATTAATGGCATTGGTAAACAAAGAGTGTGTATGCAACTGGGGCACCAAAACCATCCAGAAAGAGACTTATAAGAAGTGATTTCCCAATTATGGTAAACATATGAAAGAAACCTGTAAGATGTAATTTCCCGACTATGGTAAAAAATATGAAAATCTATATACAGCAAAGTCACTGACAAAAGTATCCAGCATAATCAAGAAGAGTCTCCTTCTTGAAACAAGACTGACAGGGTATGAGTTCATCAAGACAACTCTTCTAGTCATGTCTTATTCAACTGTCACACATCTCAAAGTAACTAGAAAAAATACTGAATAAGTTGAAGGATGTAGCACCAAAACATATTTGTGTAATTAAACTGTTGAAATTGGCACAGGGAAACCATTATTCTTGAAAAAATAAAGGGATCATTGAAAGTATAAAGAAAGGTGTTGGGAACTTAAGACATGACAGCCTTATGACAGAGCCTTTCACAATAAAAACTATGCTGCAGTGCTGTTGTGAAGATGCAGAGTTGTCAGACAGAGCAAGAGTGGATATGGTGAAGTTCCAAAATCTTTTGAAATAATGTACTTAACCTCTGTACATAAGATGGCAACTACAAGCAAAACATTCAAATTGAGAAACTGACATTAAGCAAAATATTACAATGTTTTAGCAAAAACAAAAAAGGATTTGTTACTCCACATGTTATTTATACTACTAAACTTTTGTGTCATGATCTATATTTTTAATGTCACCCTACAAAGAAACACTGTAAAATCTATTAAAGAAGAACCAATTAGAATCACTGCCAAGATGCTTCAGTATTTTAATATAATATCAGTTAACAGAATATATACAGTTACAACAGAAAGTGTTTGTACCACTGCATTGTGAGTAGTTTTTTCCTCATAACTTAAAAGGTATCACAGTTAGAATAATGAAAGTACAGTATATTATAAATATTATACTAACACACATCTGCATAAATTTTTATGTAAATTTAACAACAAATTAACTGTTTATAAACAAATAACCAAACATAGGAGGGGCAAAAGTGTTCGTGCATTTACTTTAATGGTCAGTTGTATAGTTTTTCAGGTGAATTACTGGGTGCAATCTCTCCTCATAGCCCTCCATGATTGTTTGACAGTACTTGACTGGTATTTTCTTCCATTCTTCTTTACAGAAGGCCTTCAACTCTTACAAGCTTTTCATATGATGCTGATGAACACTGGTCTTCAACTCATGCCAAACGTTTTCAAGTGGGTTGAAATCTGGTGACTGCGATGGCCACTCCAGAACGCTTATATGGTTCCTCTGCAACCTGTAAGCTTAAACTTGGCAATTATGCTTTGAACAGTAGATTTTAGCAAATTAAGTTGTGTAGCAGTACCGGAAAGAGACACACGGGATTTTTATTTTACAATAATTCAGTTTTTTAAATCACTGGACAGTTGTTTACTGTTCACCATGATGATCAAGTAGATAATGACAAAGACGGTGCTAAATTGCTGGAAGTACATTTTTTGCTGGCTAAATTCCAATAATTATGAACCCAGTGTCTAGTTCTGGAATGGTATAATGTAGTTTATTCACCAAACTAAACAAAAGTTTTACAGAATTATGTTTTTACACACGTTCTGAACTGTATGAACACTTTCTGTTCTTCCTATTTTTGGTTATTTGTTTGTTTAAAAACAGTTTATTTGTTGTTTAATTTACACAAAAATATATGTAAATGTGTGTTAGTATAATATTTATAATAAACTATACTTCTATTAGCCTAATCGTAATACTTTTTAAGTTATGAGCAAAAAATCACTCGGGATGCAGACGTACGAACACTTTCTGTCATAACTGTACAATGAATAATGTTGAAGACTTTCAACCTAATATGGTTTTAAAGAAAATTTCAAACAATTGTATATACTTTTAAGTAAGATAATAACTTTATTTTTTAATAAAGAATTACAGTATTTTGAAGTTCATATAAAATTTAAAAGAAAAAGAAATGAAGCTTTCTATATGTTTGTAACTGGTAACATGATTAATTAACCTAGAACAGGAGGCAGCAAAACTTGAATTACTTCTCTTAAAAGTATTGAAATAGATTACTAGAATCAATTTCTAACAGGAGAAATCATGTACAGGTTGATAACACTCAAGCTTTTCTATCAAGAAGATCAAATCTGGACTGCTACCACCACAGGACTTCCTTGAAGACAGCAGTAGATTTGCAGCCAAAATGTAAAATCTAGCTAGTGAGTAATTACTACCTAGTACTAACAATAAAAAACTAGCTAATTAGCAATGAAACATAAGTGATAATATAGGCTTTATACCACTTCAAAAAATTGATATCTGATCATCACATTTTTAATATGTGTACTTAAATGTTTCAAAAGTCATATACTTTTCTCTAAAGGATCTTTTTTGAACTACTTTGTATTCCAGAAGCAATAAAGAAAAGTGATATTCAATAATCATTTTCAAATAATAGTTTTTAACTTAATGATTTCATATTTTCACCAATTAATGACAAATACACTACTAATTGTTATAACTATCTTTCAGTGTTTTGATAATTCAGGTACAAGAATTAATACCATAGTTTTATAAACTTAAACATTGGAATATATTTGTGTACACATAACAAAAATATGACAAATGTTTGAGAATTTAATTCTTTATACATAAAAACACAAAATATTTAAACATTTCTCATAATTATACAATACCTGTTACCAAGAAAGTACACACCTTTCATGGATAGTAAAAAGATCATTAGGAGATGCAACTCTGATGGACTGTCCCAAAATTTCTGGTGAATAAGGACTTCTTGCAAGAAATGGGAGATGTACATTTGCTGATGAAGAAGGTATGTGAGTTGTGGTGTTTCTGAGTATTCCATAATGATCTACAAATGTTGCATCTTCTAACCTGTTATTCCCAATGTAGATCACATTGACATTAGAAAAACAATTTCTATTTATTATAAATGAAAAACAAAAATAATATTACACTCTAGTAAATGTAATATTACAGAAAAGTTAAAAATTTGGTAATTACTGAAAGAATAAGCAATATTTATTATAGAAGTTTAGCTTAGTATTTTAATCAAACATTTTTAAGCTTCTTTTGTGGTTAATAAACATAGAATAATTTATGATATTCTTTAATTCTCACATATAAAAAGCAAATGAAAAGAAATTAACACAAAATACTCAGTACTGGTGTTAGTAACAAAATGGAATAAAACTAGTAAACCTCTTAGTGGGATACAGATGCACAAAGTACCTGTAAGTTTGATGTGAAAAAGATGGAGGAGGAGGTAAAAGGTTTGGTTGATAAGGATATGATATTGCATGTTCATATGATGAAATGGAATTTCGAGCCCTGTCAAAATTTCTGTATAGTTGAAATCCACTGGAAGATGGTTGGCTTTCTTCACTATCTCTTCCCACTTCAGGTCTAGTGGAAAAAGAATCACATAAAGTATAAATTAATTCAATAACATTGAAAAGAAGTAGATATTCAGCAAAAAAAATTTAATTTTACAAAAATAAGAAAGTTGAAACATAATTTGATTTAGGGTGAAACAACTTAAAATAAAATTTTTATCTTTCAGCTTTAAAAAAAATTAATTAAACACAATGATCTCTTAATTTTCTTCTTACATGTATTTTTTTTCTGAAATAGTTTGAATCACTTATCAAAACTGACAAATGATATGCATTTACATGTAAATTACTCTTTATGTTATTATTTTAAAAGGTGTCGCATTTCTTCTTATAGTAATATTTATAGTTTTTTTTTTATTCTTATGAGTCAAATGTCTTTTCAACTGTTGTTTTCATAAAGGATCACCATTTACTACAGTTTTTCTGATCTGACTATTTTACTCGATAAGTACTAATGTTGAAAGTATGTTATATTGAAAATATCATGAACTTTAGGAACAAAGATAACCTACAAAAATCTTTCTTGTAAAAATGATTATTTTTGAAAATGATAAATAGAAAAAAAATCTGAAAGTGAGAGCCAGTTAACTAATTAAATAAGGTATATAATTTAGAAACATGACTAATTTATGGTTCATTTTGGTGAAGTACCTTTTGAATTTTATTTCTTGAGTAAAATCATATCCGAGCAATTTTATGAGTCTCTCTACTAATCTTGCAATGAGCTAGTTAAAAGATAACACATAAATGCAAATGAATTTTTTTCTGGCATTATTCAAAAAATACATTAAAAAAGACAAATTTTAGATTGCTGTACATATGCTATTGTGACAAGCTTGATTCAAACTATAAAACTTTAAAGCTTATAAAATCTGTAATCAGTTAAACGAAATCTGAGATCTAACAACATATAAGGAACAATTCATCTTCAAAATACTGAACCCAACCTTTGATGGGATGAAGGAAGACATCTGCCAGTATCATTGTTCTCATAATATATTTCTTCTCTTTTAATGTTATAAAGACCACTTTTTATTGTTTTGGGGGAGGACTGATCCTTTTTTAGACTTATTGGCTCCATCGATTTCATCCTAATTCTGCCACTCTGTGAGTATCTTGAGAATTCTGCCTCCTAACAATGAAGAGTATGCAATATTACTATATTTTTAATAAACATGTGGAAGGAAATGTGTCCATGAGATTACTTTAATTCATATCATAATATGGAATTTACTAATAATACAAAAATCTATGTTTGTGCTCAACCACAGTTGTCTATTAAAAAGACTCAGTTTATAACAGCTGAAATCACTTGTAGGTATTTTTGAGATATAACAAGTTCAGAAACAAACATTTTGTTCAATATATATAAAAAATATTTCACAAAATTGCCTTAAAACCACTTGTTTAATGTATATTTAATATGAATAAATGTGTATAAAGAACTGATCTAACAGCTACTTATGTACCAATATAGTCTAACAACTTTTTATACCTCAATATCACAACATATTTTACCTTGTTCCTACTCTCAGTGGAATGATTGACATAATTTAATACAGAAGTGATGCTGACTGGCACTGGAGGAATGGAAGATGTAGATAACTGGCCACTGGTCAAACTATGATGCTCTGGTGTAACTGACTGATGAGTAGGCAATGTAGTGGACACAGAGTTGACAGATGAAACAGCTGTTTCCAAGAAACGCATACATAAAATCAATTCAGGAACATCATGTCAACTCTGAAACTAGTCTTCAACACAAAGTTCACAACACAGATAAATTCTACTCAAATTCTAAATTCAGTTTCTTCTTGCCAAACATCCAAATCCCGATTATGATGTCTTACTGAAACACAGGGTTTGGATACTAATTTAAATAATATTTAATATATGTGCGCGTATATACGAATTTATGGACATGCGCGCGTGCATCTATCAAAATCAGCATTTGCGCGCTCATATACGAATTTAATGATATGTACTCGCATATACGAATTTACGGACATGCGCACTCATATACAAATTTATTGACATGCGAGCGCAATATACGAATTTTTGGTGAACATGTGCGTGCATCTACAAAAATTAGCTTCTTCGCGCGCATATACGAATTTATAGACATGCGTATACATACATATACAAATTTATGGACATGCGAGTGCATCTACCAAAAAGAGCACCTGCGCTCGAATATACAAATTTATGGACATGTGCGCGCATATACGAATTTACAGACATGTGCGCGCACCTACCAAAATAAGCACCGGAGCTCGCATACAATAAAAATATTCTCTAACTTTCTTTTTTGAGCAACATGCAGGGAAAGATGTAAGATTTAATTATAAGCTTGGGCTTAGAGCTCTCATTGACTTCTAATAACTTTTTTAAATATTTCCACAGGAGAAAAATTGCAAGTTTAGATGACTGCAAAATAAATATGTAAGAGTAATTGTGACATAGAATGTTGAATTCATAATGATTTTTTAATATTATTTTTCCTCAAAATACTGGTTAAAATAACAACCAAGTCTGCTGCATAATGATTAAAATATGCTAAACCCTTTTACAATTAAGTTATGGTTTGTTAAAATGGCAGGTCCTAAGTTGCACTTTGTAATAACATCGTTCTTTCGTTGAGCAGGTTCTTTTAAATTATTTATGAAAATAATGCAAAGTGCAGTCCACATAAGTTAGTTTATTGCTTCTTTAATGTTCACTACAGGCTATTAAAACCATCACCTGTTATACCTGCAAGCCTAAGTTCACCAATGATGTCTTCACTTAACTGTGAAAGTTACTCAGTACCATGAGTCACACAAATTTCATGAGTGATTGAATATATAAGTGAGCATACATGATAAATAACATTAATATGAATATTTGACTGGCTTTCTACTATTTGAAAACTAACTAGTTCACTTAGAGTTATATCTAATTCTTGTTCTACATATTTTGTAAACTCTCTCAATTATTAACATTTATGAACATTAATTCTAGGACTTCTCAAAAACTTCATCTTAACATCATGCACCTTCAATAAAACAAACAAAGGCAATTAC
Source organism: Carcinoscorpius rotundicauda (assembly GCA_011833715.1). Lineage (NCBI taxonomy): Eukaryota > Metazoa > Arthropoda > Merostomata > Xiphosura > Limulidae > Carcinoscorpius > Carcinoscorpius rotundicauda. The sequence goes on along the minus strand of CM022391.1, from coordinate 162,574,606 downwards.
AGTGAACGTGATTTGGCTTGGATCACTTGTTCCTCTGGCTTCTGTATAATATACAGCCATTTCCAATACCTGCTTTAAATTTGGAGTTCATCCTTTTTTGTAATAGGGATTGAATAGCCATATCATGTCACCTCAATGAAATTCAGTCTTACCAGCATTAAACATCATAGCAACTTTTCACTATATTGCTAAATGATTTATGACTTTCCTGAGTGAAGTCATGTATGATCTCATTGCTATTTCTTAGTCATTCTGCATATTCTGTATGAAGCTGCTGGCTGCATAACTGTTCTCCAGATAAGAGTAGAGGAAATCCAATGGCACTTTAGGTTCTCTCCCAAATATCAGTGGTGATGGTGTATTGCCTTTAACTTCAATAATATTATACACTAATTTACTGGTAACAGTGGAAGATTGTAAGATCTTCACCCCATATCTTCTGATGCTCATCCACATAAATGGATAACAGTTTTACAATCAATTGTCCAACAGAACTTAATGTTGTTTTCTTAATATTTGGATAGGGAATGAACTGGGTCCAAAAATTTATATATACATGTGTGTAAAGCAAAACATTTCTGTGTCTGTCTGTCTGTTTGTCTAACTACTCCTAGATAACTTGTACAACCCCAACCAAATTTTATGGAATGATAGTTTGAAACAAGGGGCATTTTAATAAGAGTTCACAACCTCCTTCATATCCCTTTATAACTTTTATTGAGCATTTATTACTTATGATGTAAGTTAACACTAACTACATTTATGATAGGATCATATTCTTACACCAAACACAATAAACAATTATTAAATTTTCTATAACACAGTATATACAAAGTGTGGGGAGGGGGGAAACAAATGCCTTAAATGCCTCAGAGAGTGTGCTTCCACTCTCTAGAGAGGGATACAAGGAAAATAAATTGTTGCCACTAATGAAATACTACGTAAACTTATCTGAAGTTTCTACTCCAACAGCTACCATGCAGCTGATATGAAGAGTCATTTCTTGAGTAATGCTATTTCCTACTTTGACCAGTGACCTTTCCAACTTTGATCATCAATTAGTTAATCACTTCAAAGATTGTGGAAGGACATTATGAGGTAGGTACTGAAAGAGGGTAAAAGAAAGCACTCTTACTGCAATTACTTTTGTCGCTATCTCTTCCTACAAAGCCATCCTGACCATCCCACAGTGTATATCACATTTTAAGTATATACATATTGAGGTAATAATGAATACTGTGATAAAATGTTATAAACAAATCTAACCAAAACAATCTCAGATGCACACAAAGAACCCACAGTAATTAGGAGCATGATACTTGGTAGTAACTTATATTAGTTTTAAAATCACAACCCTATTCTTCAAAACAGATCTTTACTTCCCAGAATCAATCAATTCTTTAAAATATATGGTGTAGCTTTCATCTCTGTAATAATGTTAATAGCTTTTTTATACCAATGCCATGGAACTTAGGTTAACAGTTTCTTGTCATTGCCCCAATTTATGCTAATTTCTTAAGTTAATCTCATGTGATGTTAAATACTCTCTAATTAGTACAATTTCATAAAATTTTGTAAACTTGTGCTGAAAAGTTAGCAATAAATAATCAATAATAACAGTTCGCCTGTTTGGTTCTGTTGAATTGAATTTTATAGTGACATGGCTGTAGTAGTTCAGGAATGCTCTGTGGTAACAGAAAACATAGCAGTAAAGGTAAAAGGTGTGAACCAAACAAGTTTTACTATTTTTTATTTTGTAGTAACTGGTGTTTTTGGTTGGATTTTTTGGGCCAATGCAAAAAGAAGTGTGAGTAATTTCATTTTATTTTTCCATAACATTTATTACAACCTACCAACACTATCACTTGTCCACAGTTATCATGTCTTCATCAATAACATTTCACATTTAACTAACATGTACTTGCTAACACCGCCATGAATAAAATAATGTTCTTCTACAACTGCACAGCTAATCGATCGAGTAGCTGAATATACACAATAACTAACACTGCTTTGATTACTTCAGTTGGGTAGTCACTCTACTAACTGACTGTCACTCAGTTATACTTGCATCCTCATTCTAAATGTTTCACAGGCTCTTTCAATTACCAACATTCATGAACATTCATTCTCGGCATTCTGTGTTTATTTTTATAAGCGTGCTTGATATCAACATCATGCACTCTCTAGTAAATAAACAAATTACAGCACTGAAAATACAGCTTACAATAATACATACTTGTGACTGGATCTACAGCTTGTTTTGCAAGTTTCTTTAGTGCTGCTGCAAAGCTTGATGTGCAAGGTGCTTTGACAGCAGAGTGACTACTAGATGTTGTACATGAGACAATGACACTGGAAGAATGTGATGAAGCTAAGTCTACTGGAGATGTAGACTGGTGGTTTTGACTCCCAGGTTGTTGAGTATCACCCAAAGGTTTTACTGCTCCAGAAAGGGACTTGGACCCATGGGGGAGTCCTGTGAAGGTAATGAGATAATAATTAACACTAACAGTTCACTTGATGGAGGGAAAAAAAACTCTTATGAAATATATTCATTATGTTTTCCTAAGAAAATGAAGAGTGGTGTGTATTTTTGTAATGTACTCATTTTATTCGTATATTATTATAAATATAAAGACATAAATTCTAACTTATCTGGAAAAATGGTATTTTGCAAAAACAATTAATAAAAATGTAAATATAGAGAGAATTTCAGCTAAAATGATTAATCTTGGAAAAACAGGGATGACTTCATCCAGTGTTCTTTGACTGTGGAAATAAAGCTATCATGCAGAGATGGATGCAATAATTATTAGTGTTATACATAGTAGCTAAATTCAACTGGGAAATTCTAACAGTGGGATTAAACCCTGAAATACTCCTTTAAATAAGTTGAAAAAACATAAATTGTCAAAGTTAATATTGTTTGAAAATTAACACCCATGTAATAAACTTTTACTAATCTAGTTGCCCGACATGGCTAGGTGGATTAGGGTGTTCGACTCGTAATCTGAGGGTCAAGGGTTCGAATCCCGGTCGCACCACACATGCTCACCCCTTTCAGCCATGGGGGCGTTATTATGTCACGGTCAATCCCACTATTTGTTGTTAAAAGAGTAGCTGGTGGTGGGTTGTGATGACTAGCTACCTTTCCTCTAGTCTTACCTTACTAAATTAGGGACGGTTAATGCTGATAGCCCTAGAGTGGCTTTGTGCAAAATTCAAAATAACAAATAACTAATTCCTGAGAAAAGTTTTATTGTATCACCTTTAATATCACGTTTGCTCTAGGCTACATTTTGCATTTTTGATATACACAATTTTATTTATAATTCATACAATATGATAAGCAGCCTAGACAATTTTTAGCAATCCTTTAGACTTTTTATTAAATTGTATTTCATGTAAAATATATTGATTTTATAAGAGAATTCAAGATGTGTTGATTATTCACACTTGAAAAGTATTTGCGAATAAAACTATTATTATTTGATAGCGAAGTCCTATACAGTATTTATCAAATAAATTTAGTTTTATAAACAATACATAATCTTTAACTTTGTTATCAACAGATGACGTAGTGTTAAAGGTACTTTTAATTGCTGTGTAAGATGCTTTATACGTTAATTCGATTTCTTTGCCACAAAATAATGTTTTTCACTACCTTCGTTAATAAAGCCATGACTAAGAGTTTTTATTAAATGTTTTGAAAGATAATATTTGATGCACAGAAAAGTCGCAGAATAACATTTAAAAGAAAAAATTAATTCAACATTAGTTATTATATACCAACCTACACTTAATTCCACTTTGAAGTTAAGAAGCCACCTGCTCAAGGAAAACATTTAAATTATAATAGATAAATGTGTAGTTTTTATAAACTAGCTATAAAGCAAACAGCTCACAGCAGTATATAATTTCAAATTTCAAATAAGGTATGATTTGGATCACTCACTGAACATTATTAGTTACTACATACTGTTGTGTTACGTATTATTTTGTATTTTGTTTTCAGTATTTTCAAAAACACTTGCTTCTTCTTCTTTTGAATGACCTGGATTTGTATACACTATCAAATCACATGGCTTGTGGTATTTAAAAATCTGTAGAATGAGATTAGATCCCATAAAATATTTTTTCAACTATGCTATGACACACATACACAAAAAGGAAAGCCGATTTGAAGCTATACACATAAATAACTGGGGTAAAGTTTATAACGATTTCCGTGGGGCAATCAAAGGATTTGTCATCACCTGCCGCTCTGTTGGAAAATCTTATAAAAACTAGCTTACCAGTTAACTCGCCCTCGCGGCCCGCCCAGATAGCACGTGTTTGGCGGACGCCAGGACCAGCTGCCACATCATTTTTAAAGCACGTGCTTTAACAAGAACCACAAAGCTTAGAAGCAAGATGGGTACTGTCTTTTGATTACACATTGAGAATGAGTGGTATAAAAAACTGTAATCACATTCCTTCCTCTTTATGTAGACAACATAAAAACCATATGAACATTAAGAATTCATTTCTACAGCTGCTAGTTAGTTAAAAACGTGTTCGTAACACTAAAAGAATACGAAATTGAACATACTAAAATGAAAACTTCTTTCGTCATTGTCTAACGTATATTCAAAGTCGTAAAACTTCGAGGTATTACCAATATTACAGGTTTGTAGAGAGACTGAAAAAAAATCACAGGGATTTGTGCCAAATCTTAGCTTTAACGTTTATTTCTTTTCTTTTTTTTATCAGAAGTTGCACAAACGAAACGTAAAAGTGGCGTGCAAACATATGTATGAACCCTTTGTCAACTGACTGTTAAATAATTAAAAATAAGCCTTTGTTATTTCTACTGTTAAAAAGATGCAAATGAAGATAATTGTCGTCGTAATTGATTTGATTATGGTATTATGTTGTTGTTTATTGAATCTCTATAAAAGCTTAATGGTTACCCACACTATCCGTTCCTAATTTAAGTGACATGTTAGAAGGAAAGCAGATAGCGGACATCACCCTCAGCTATCTTGTTTGTTTTTGAATTTCGCATAAAGCTACTCGATAGGTATGTACTCTAGAAGTCCCTAATTTACCAGTGTAAGATTGGAGGGAAGGCAGCTAGTCATCACCACCTACCACCAACTCTTGAGCTAAATCTTTTACCAACGAATAGTGGGATTGACTGTTACATTATAACGCCCCTACGGTTGAAAATGCGAGCCTGTTTAGGGAGACGGGGATTTGAACTCACGACCCTCAGATTACGCGTCGATCGTCTTAACCCACCTGGCCATCTTATGAGCTGCTCTAAAACTTTATTTGTTGAATTTCGCGCAAAGTTATCCTATGACTATCTACTCTATACTTCCATGACTTTGAAGTAACATATTAGAGGGAAAGCAGTTATTCAACACCACCCAGCGTTTACTCTCGGGCTACTCTTTACCAACGACCTGTGTGATTAATAGTCATATTATATGACTCACATGACAGAGAAGACAAGTATGTTAGGTGATAGGATTCGAATCTACGACCCTCAATTTGCGAGTGCTCTAACGGTTGGGTCATGCCAGATCTGTTACTCTAATCTAATAATCTGACGATCATTCTTGTAACGCACTCGCAATCCCAAAGTATGGAGAGCGATCTCTTTTTGTTGTGTATTTGTTTGTTTTGATTGGCGTCAGTGTGGCACCAACCATAAAACTTCTAGCACACTATGAATAAACTGTTAGAATTCTAATTCTGTGCTAACCCATTATAACTTTGGTAGAACGTATATGATTATTTACATAAAATTTCAGTTGTATTTCCTTCAGCAGTTTCCAACCTGAGAGCAGAAAGACAGCCCAACCACTCTAGGCAAGTTTATGAAGCATTCCACAGATTGTTAAACAGATAACAATATATATTGGATTGTGGTTCTTCAAGATGTCATGGTGTTGCGCATTGTTTTACTTGCCAGCTTACCCTTGAGTTGAAAAACCAGACCAGCGCGACGTTAGAGATGACGAAACCAATCCACCATGTAATTGGCAAGCGAGTTCCCTAATTTCGCCAGTTTCAAGACCGTACAAGAAATTATCTCACAGCACAAAAACGTAATCATTACTGACTAGCCTTAGCGTATTATTAATTCTGAAACTACAGTAGCTTTCATTTTTTACTGACCTCATCATATTTTTCACTCCTAAATTACATGTTTTATTACTTACTTATTAACTCCAAAGTTACAGGAAGTTTTTGTTTGTTTTAGAGCAAATCCATATTGGGCTATCTGCTGTGTTCTCCGCGGGGAATCAAATATCTGTATTTAGCGATGTAAGACCTTAGACGCACGGCTGTTCAATAAGGGGTAAGAGAAGGGACAGTACAGAAGGTTTCTTATTACTTGCCTTGTATTAGTCAATCCTAAACTATAATTTTTATCTGTGGTCGTATTTTACGTTATCAATTAGAAACGTAGATAAAAATTCATAAGAATTAAAAATATACAGCATTAGTGTCGGGACCACAAAATACGTTACTCCCAACATAAAAAGTAACTGAGGCCCCTGCATTTATTCCCCTTGTCAGTAATTCGTAAGTTTGTCAGCCTCACTACAATTGCACTAACTTGAACGGATACTCCAGTGAAAAGTCAAGAATATTCTATCATATATATATACATTCTATATATATATACATATTATAATATATATAATATATTATCACCCAATTTTTAAGTCTATGACTGTCATTTTTACCATGGCAGATTAACCCTCAACATGGTAGTCTGCATTCCACAAAATTACATACGTTTTATATTGATTATGAAAGAAAAATAACCCTCTTCATGGTAGTCTCTATTTAACAGGGTCACGTACTTTTTTAAAAATATTTGTACGTAGTGTACGAACAGTCCAGACTGCTTCGTAGGCACACTTGTCATCTCTGGCCTCATGAGTCACACCGCAGTAAGTTAATAAACAATTTCGATTGAGTAGGAAGATAGTAAGTATAGCCCTATTCAAATTCATAGCTTGCATACTTATAATGAGTTCACCAAGTTATTTTTCAAGATGTGTGGTTTACTAAAAATATGTTCTAAAAATTTCGGGAAAAAATAATATTCTGTATAAACTGAATTTTTTTTGCTAAGACTTCAAATTTAAAATCCAGCACATACTGTATGTTTATACCCACACGCATACACAGAAACATATATATTACTATATGTACTTGCGCAAGATTCCACAAAGTTTTCTGTTTCAAGAGTAAGTGAAACCAAAATTAAAACTAAAAACATTTTTATTTCTTGCTTTCTCATTTCATATGTTATGCTGTGATGTAGCCTACAGAGTGCATAATGTTTCTCGTGATTCACAAAATGTAAACGTTTCAGTGACGTCACTACAGTTTTATGTGACGTCCTTTTAGCATATACTCACTGACTGACGGACAGATAACACACTAGTGTATAATGGTGCGAACCATTATAATAAACAAGTAACCTCCCGGCGGTGTTTAGTTCCATTTCTGAGAAATAATCTCTTAAGTCAGTACAAGAGATAGTAAATAGATAATAAAAACATGCTCCTCTTATTTATATCACACATGCAACTTGATTTTGCTTTTTGCGTTAATATATAAATATTTATTTATTTATATATTATTCCGTCAGTATTTACTCTTTAAAATTATAACCTTCAGTTTCCGAAAATTTGGTGAAGATCTCTGTTATTTTGGTTTATTATAGGGTATTTATCGTTGAGTATATTTATATATGCATCAGTTTTACAGTATTCAAATGACCGTCAACTTATAATATACTTGATGCTGTTTCGTACGTCTGTTAATTTATACAATATATTAGGTTAGGTTCAAGTTATACAATTATTTTATTATTTTCAAACTGAACAACGACAGATTTTCCCTACTTCCAATAACTGTAAAAGGATCGTAGAAGGGTATATATATTCCTACTCTTGACCTCAGTTGATTAAGTATGACCCACGCTGAGCTCTGGGTCGAGATGACGCACAAGTTAAAGCTTTGGTTCTTAGCTGATCAAGATGGTGTCGTAAAAGTGAGATAAAGTTGAATACGTTGTATTAAAACAATTTTCGAGTTATGTCGTCAGAGTCCACATAGCTCTGTCTGATATCTGTACATTTGTTCAATATTTTTCCAGCATCGCTTCCACTGCAGAAGACTGTGTCATGAGGCTGGAATGTTCAAACTACATCACTCCTCATTACGACCTTTCCATAATCCATCTAGTGTACGAGAATAATGATTTTCCAGCACTCGTTTCAACGAGTTGATCACACTAACATTCGTAAGAGCTGCGTCCGACAACTTTACATACGGTCATTTGTGTGAGACAGCATAGTACCAGTTTCACTCTCCAGCTGCTTAAGATATGCGACAATTGAACAAATATTTAACGAGAGCAATCGATGTCGCTTTTCAATATAAAAATCCTTCTTGATAATGTTGCTTGGCTATGTCCGAGTCATGTGAAGAGCTTTTGTCACTGACCTTTCTGTTTATAGATTCTCACTTGTTAAAAAATAATACAAATGCTGTACTTTGCTTACTACTGTTAAGAGTACGACTTCATGGTGAGGAGAAACCCACTTGAAGTAAAAACGTATCTCAAGCCGGCTGGTATAGGTATTAACATTTTTACTAAAATAAAGCAGAGAACAACGTTTCGACGTTCTTAGGTCATCTTTAGGTTAACAAAGAGAGAGTTGGCAACTGACAGGTAACCTGAAGATGACTTAAGAATGTCCAAACATTGTTCTCTACTTTATCAGGTCCTGGTTTTCCAATGCCATTAAATGCAATTACTTCACCATCTTAGAAATTGCAAATCTCCAATATCACCATATCTTTATAACCTGAGTATATGAATATTTTGCATTGGAAAAGACCATTATAAAACCTTCTCAAAAGTGATCAACTTTCCGTAGCATCACACTTTTTATGCATGCCACTCGACTACGACTTTACATTGGCTGTTTGTAACCTAACTTGTTCACTTACATATTTAAAATCGTTTTAATAAAATATACTCGACTGTATAGACTTTAAAAAGTTAGGTTTGCTAATACATAGTTAACATACAACAAAACATAATAAATTTCACCAACCACAGTAAGTTTGTTTGTTTTAAAGGAAACCCACGTTTATCTGCTGTGTCCATAGTAAAGATTCGAACCCTAGATTTGAACGTTGTGGATTCCTAAACTTATCGCTGTGCCGCTCGAGAATACCATACCTAGTACATCTAAAAATCTGTCTAATGTTTTCCTCAGATCAAATCGTCAAAAGTGCTAGGGAGTAAAAATGAAGCACGTTTTTTGCAACTACCAAAATTGTAACTTTGCGTTTAGTACAGTGAATAATTAGGTTCGAATCCCCATCACTTCAAAACATTCTTGCCCTTTCAGCCGTGGGAGAGTTGTAATGTTACAGTCAATACCACTATTCGTTGGTAAAAGAGTAGCCCAAGAGTTGGCGGTGAGTGTTGATGACTAGCTGCCTTCCCTCTAGTCTCACACTGCTAAATTAGGGGCGACAAGTGCATATAGCTTTCGTGTAGGTTTGCGCGAAATTGAAAAAAAAAACTAAATAATTATGTAAATAGATTTAGTTGATGATGTGAGGACGAATTTGATTTTTTGACCTTTCTTTTGGGGTATATATATATATATATATAAGTGATACTTAAATTTATTATATAAGTATTTGCAAACAATCACATTTAGTTGCTTTCAATCATTTATGATCTTGGACAGACCAATTTCTATAGCCATGACCAGATGGACATAGCAAGCTCCTAAGTACTTTCAAGTCTTTTTTTTTTTCTCACTTTTGAAAATCTACTGTGATATGCACAACAGATTAATGCTGATAAATTGTCAGTATTACGCACAGACTGACCTGTCATATCCCCAACAGACCAACACCACTAAGTTAATACCACGTACTACATAACAATTGATCTAGTATTCCGTGCAATGTATTAATCCAGCTAAACTGCTACGTAAATCATAATTAACATTATGTAGAATGAATTGCATAAATACTAGTATAATATTACGCGCAATCGATTAATGCCATTAAATTACTACATAAAAGCTAACCTTGCATGTACACAGTGGGTTAATACCAGTATACTAAACTAGAATACGTAAACAACACAGTGATTAACCTGAAGACGGCCTCACTCTAGAAGCTGAAACGTCGTCCCATTCTACGAGAAACGGAACAAATCTAGTATACCTAAACCGGATCATTGTAGATGAAGACTATATTATAGTATATGGTTAACAGGTCAAAGTTTAGTAACTGTTCCATAAAAAAATAGTCTGTATATTATCTGCACTGGGTCAATGCCAACAGTAATGTAACGATTAATAAGTGTTATAAAACTACTACTAGAGAAATTCTAGCAAAGAAACCTAACAGCTGAAAAATACATTTTAAAACTCTGTGCACTTCTCGGTCAGTAATTTCAAACCTTGATATACTAAATATTAAAACTTTGTTTCATTATGTTCTCTTTAGCTAATTATAACATGGTTTGTTTTCTCATTTATACAGGGTGTTCGGAAAGTCACTGTGCAGTTTTGTAATCACATTTTATTCAGTCTATTTCAAGACAGCAACTGATTGCGGTGTTTAGAAACAAAATAAGAAGGATCAGACCTGTATTGATGCCAAAGGGGGTCACTTTCAACATTGTTTGTAATTGTCATTCATATTTATCTCATGTATTCTATATTCAAACATGTCTGTTAATAAATATGCAAATGCACAGTGACTTTCCGAACACCCTGTATTAACTATATATATTCTTTTATTAGAGTTTATGCAAGTTTCCTTACCGACTTTACATGTGTGTTTGCAAGCTAGTAAGTTAGCTGTAACAGCATAATGCATTTCTAATACAAGAATGCTCTGAACACTATAATGAGTAAATGACGTCATTTAATATTAATGATACAAATAAAACTTGATCGTTCTAGAAATTATCAATACGAAAGTTCCAACACAGGAAAAATCTGACAATTTTCCGTACAGATTTGCTGATGAAATAAATAAAAGCATAAATTGTAGGGTACTTATAAATTACAGGTTTCATTTGAAATATGTATGTTTCCTTTCGAATAAACACGAAGCTCCAATCAGTCCACCTGGATGTATAAAAGGCACGAATATTTTTAGTTAAATGTATAGCTGTGTAATCTGTTATGCAAGTGGAGGTTTCTCTATCATGCTTTTCATAAAAAACCATACAAGAAAAATACAAAACCTAAACGTACCTTTCCACAAGGCAAGCATGTCAACCAGAGTTCTAGTCACGTGACTACATTCACGATCTTATTCTGAGATAGCCAGCTAGTAGAGGAACGGCCTACTAGCTTAAGATAAATTTTCTACAGTGCTTCAAATAGTTTACACGAAAACACTCAGTTATCGATAATACGAGGCGTCGTGACTTCCAAGTATTTAAACCTAACCAACACCTTATTCGAAATGAGCACCCAACAATATTGTTTCTTATCTGGATTCTGGCTCGCTTACTGACTGAAGACTGCCTTCCTTCGTAACGCAGCTAATACTACAAACCAGTAAAATTCATCCTGTGAAACTTGCTGGCCCGAGATTACAGCGGTAAGCGCATGCCAGCCACAAGACAAAGCCGTCACTGAGGGCATACAAACACCGCAAGTTCAACTAACATTACTCAAACTCTCCCCCCCCCCTCACCCCACCTCTCTCCTGTCAGACGGGACTACCCGTTATGAATGGTTCCCCGAGTGTTGTGTTAAAAAGACCTGTCTGTGCGTTTGTTCAATGTGAGAAAACTGCTTCAACACTTGTCCAATTCGAAAAATTCTAAATCAACATTTTAGGGATCCTGTAATAATTTTATATAACAGTTTCTACCTAAATATAGTGGGCACCTCGTTTGTAAATTAAATAAATAGACATATTTATAAATTCTGTACTTTATCATTATAATTAACTAAGAGTGATTAGTTATTTATATTTAATATGTTAACGATCCTATATGTGTTTTGCATTATCAAATATTTCTTATGATTTCCTCTGGTACTGAAGCCAAACCCTCTTTACGTACATAAATGAACTTCACTGTCAACTTACTAAACAATGTTTAGCCTAACAGACGCCACTGCAGTCATATGAAAACATGGTAGTTTGACAGAAAAACTGATACGATATGTCCATATGGGCCCCCACCAGTAATTAGTGCGTCGTAAATACGGTTACCAGACGTCCTAGTTTTATCCTTGTTTTGTGTGCGAGTCCCGATCGAAAACAGTAAAGCTATTAAATTGTCTCGTTTTTTTCTGTACTTCAATCTGTGTTTGATATGAACAGTTTGTTATTTATTATACACGGGTCCTTTAAATTTTATATGGAGAATTATCTGATAGAAATAGATCACGCGATACAGTGTTCCTCACCTCGCTGTTACGTTTTTTTTTCTTTTTGACATAAATTGCTGTGGGGTACTTTTACCAGAAAGTGTTTGATGTGACGTAAAAACGCTAACCCTAAACGTTATTCTTCTTTAAATGTGCCCCTCTGATACAGCGGTAAGTCTACGAATTTACAACACTAAAATAAGGGGTTCGATTCCCCTCATTTAATTCCCGATGTGGCTTTGCTATAAGAAAACAAGCACACACACACACACACTTCTTTGAATAAAAATAAGCATAAAAGTTGTCGATTGTTCAACTTATTATTCACTTGTGATATTTTCATCGGTTTTAACTATATTCGTCTCATTACAAACCCCCTTGAATGAAAGGGGAGCTTTGGGGGGAATAAGGAGTCGAGGCTACGATCCTCTCATTGCGATTCAAGCGCTCGAACAACTTTGCAGAAAAAAAATACAGTAAAATTTCATAATATTTATGCTATGTAACCATGGTAATAATCGATATAAAAGATGGCAACAATCGTAATTATTATTATTAACATATTATAATACAGTAAAACCGTAATCAACACAACTGCTGTAAGTCGAATAAAGATGTAGGATTAAAGGTCACGTTGAGAGTCATCACAAATTATGATCACGAAACACAATACACAGACATACCAAGAGGTCAGTGACAGGTTTGGGACTAAAAATCGGCTATGGTATTTTAATACACACCGGCCTACGTTGATACTGTGGCGCCTACACTCATTACGACGTAAGAATGTCGAATTTGTGGAAATAAAGAACCTCTATGTTCTACAACGATCGAATTCATTGTGTAAGCACCAGCGCAACTTCTGCAATGTTTACGGTATTAACTTCTTGTGTTTGATTCTTACATACACTTTGATTTCGTATAAACACACTTTAAATGACCTTTGACAAAGAGCACTTGGAAAGAACGAATTAAAACCAAATTAGTTTTTGTACAGAAAAGTTTTATCTTGTGTTTGTTGTAAATACGGGCTACACCAGGCGTACTCAAACATTCTTGAAATACGACGTACAATGATTTCATTTATTTAAATCTGTTTCATTAGTAGGTGGTGTGGTAAACTACAACTTACTTAAAAACAACAAATGTGTGCATAAAACATTGCATTTAATAGATTTACTGTGTAGTGCAGTTGGTGGTAATCAATTTTAACTTTTATTTGTAATCACAAGAAAACGCTGATTCTTGTATTTTTTTATCAGTGGAAACTGGAATCTTTGCTCATTAACGAAACAAGGTCTGATTCATCATTTAGTTAAGTAAATTCAAAAATTCCACTTTCTCACGTGCTCGCTTTTGAACTGACCGACTGCGCGGCCCCGTACATTTCTGTAAGCCACAGGTCAAATAAATAATGATGATAAAAATATTGGTGAATTACTTTTCAAGAACATCAGACTTCGTAGGAGTTCACTCCTTACCACAACTTTGTAGATTCTTTTTTCATTTGTACTTCGCTTATGCACATCAGTGTCGTGGTCGAGTCTAACGACCTTTCAAGGCAAAGTGTGACTTTTCGGTACTAGTTAGTTTCATGTTTTAAGCTCTTTCCCTGGCATCATCCATCAAACGCTTCCTTTGTATTCTTCTACCTATCTTTGTTGTTGGTTCTAAACCGTATGTTCCTGATGATGGCCATTCTGGATCTATTTGCATTAAGTGGCTCAGCCATTTATAAATCTGCTTTTCAATGTGTCAATAACAGTCTCAATTCAAGTTGTTGTGTGATTGTTTCATTTGTAACTTAATCCAGTCTGGTCTTACTTACAGCTTTACGCTGGTATCTCATTTCACATAATCTTATTCTTTATTCTGTTCTTTTGCTGGCTGTTCATGTCTGGCATTAATATGTTAGTGGTAAAAATACGATGTTGATAAGTGTTATTTTAGTTTCTAAAGCAATGCCTTTATTGGAAATCTCGCTAGATGGGAGAAAGCGGTCTAATACGTTGCATCGTTTGCTTTCTGGCAGCTGGCTTCTATCTTTTTGTCTAATTTACTATCTTCGCTGAAGACGCTCCCTAGATACTTGAACTCCTTAATTTACTCCAAATGGACCTCCTGAGTAACCAGTTTTGTAGATGACTTAGTGTTTTCTCAATGCTCTTTGTTTTTGGCTTTACCTTGCTGATTTTTATATCAGACTTTTGTATTGTGTGTTTGGTTTATTACCTTGTTTTTGTTATTTTTGTCAAACAGGACCTCATCATTTCCAATCATCAGTTCGTTGATTTTTTCTGGCATTACATTAACTAATTCTGATCCATGTATACTGTGAAGAGTAGAGACAACGGGGAACATCTCTGAAGTACGCCAGATGTCATATGTATTCAATTTTCCAATTCACTTTTTGTTCCAACAGTACATTTGTTACTCTTTTACAAAGCTCTTATGTGGCCCAGTAAGTTGCCCTTTACGCCATAATTTTCTGGTATTATCTTTAGTGCAACTCTGTCGATCCGATCAAACGTGTTTCTCTAAGTCAATAGAAATTAAACTTATTTTCTTCACTCAGTTGTAGCAGCGTAAATATGGTATCAGTGCATCTTTTGCCAATGTGAAACTCCATCTGCGCATTGCTCAATTGTTTTTCAACTATCGCTTTCACTCGCCTTTCTAAGATTTTTGCAAATGTCCTTCCCATGTAACTTAGTAACACTGTTCTTCTCACAACCCATTCACTTCTCTTCTATTTCCAGATGGGTATAATAATTGCTGTTTACCAGTCACGCGTCACTTTTCTTTCGTAATGTGTAATATTAAAAATCCTCGTAACCCATAACACACGAACCTCTTCATATGCTTTTATGGCTTCTGTACTTAATTCGCCAATAATACCTGCTACTTTGTTAAAAACACTTGATTTTATTAACTTCACTTAGAATAACAGGACATTCATGCTTTGAATGACTTGGAATATGATATTATATTTCTTGTAAACTTTATTTGTTCTAAGGGTTCAAAAAGTATTTTTACCCATCTTCTTTGGTCTGGCATGGACAGGTGGTTAAGGCACTAGACTCGTAATCCGAGGGTCGCGGGTTCGAATCTCCGTCACACCAAATATGCTTGCTCTTTCAGCCGTGGGAGCGTTAAAACGTGACGGTCAATTCCACTATTCTTTAGTAAAAGAGTAGCCCAAGAGTTGGCGGTGGGTGGTAATGACTAGCTGCCTTCCCTCTAGTCTTACACTGCAAAATTAGGGACGGCTAGCACAGATAGCCCTCGAGTAGCTTTGTGCGAATTTCCAAAACAAACAAACAGCTTTGCGCGAAATTCAAAACAAACCAAACCCATCTTCTTCTAATCTACTTGCCCCCCGCTAGTACAGCGGTAAATCTACAGATTTACAACGCTACAATCAAGAGTTCGAATCCCCTCGGTGGGCTCAGCAGATGGCCCGAGGTGGCTGTGCTATAAGAAAAACACGAAACACACTCTAATCTACTCATCATATTTTAATGAATTTCCTTTTTTATTTTTCATTATTAATTATTTTATTGTTGTGTGGATGGGGTAGATGTATTTTATCATCTTACTGACTTTACACATTTATAAAACTTTTTTGGTTCTTTCACACACTTCTGAACCGGCCCGGCATGGCCAAGCGTGTTAAGGCGTGCGACTCGTAATCTGAGCGTCGCGGGTTTGCATCCCCGTCGCGCCAAACATACTCGCCCTTTTAGCCGTGGGGGCGTTATAATGTGACGGTCAATCCCACTATTCGTTGGTAAAAGTTTAGCCCAAGAGTTGGGGTTGGGTGGTGATGACTAGCTGCCTTCCCTCTAGTCTTACACTGCAAAATTAGGGACGGCTAGCACAGATAGCCCTCGAGTAGCTTTATGCGAAATTCTAAAACAAACAAATAAAACTTCTGAACCAGGTCAACTTCAAACCTCTTCCATGATGTTTCTTTTATTGTTGTTATTATTTCCTTATTCTTGCTATACATTAGATTACATAGATGTCATCTGTTTGGTTTTTCTTCTTTATGGCTTTTTTTATTTACCTCTTTACTCAGTCATATTGCACCTCTCTTTTTTATTCCTTCCATTTAGTACTTTCAGCACTGTTGTAAAGTCTTTACATGTTCCCCATTCTTCATCAGTACTACACGTTTCTTTCTATTCATTCACATTATTCCTCATTTCCTTTTCGTTAAGTTTCCTGTACTTCTGATACAACTCTCTTTTTCCTACGTCTTTCTGTCTTCGTGTCCAGCATTAATGATGTACGAATGCTATCTATGTGCATGTTTTAAAAATTTTTGCATCAATGAAACATTTTGCCCTCATAAGTTTTGTTGGCATGCATTGATTTGTTTTGAATTTCGTGAAAAGCTACTCGAGGACTATTTGCGCTAGTCGTCCCTAATTTAACAGTGTAAGACTAGAGGGAATGCAGTTAATCATCACCACCTAACGTCAACTCTTGACCTACTATTTTACCAACGAAACGTGGAATCGGTCTTCACATTGTAATGTCCCCACGGCTGAAAGAGGAACCATGTTTGGTGTAACGGGGATTGGAACCCGCGACCTTCAGATTACGAGTCGAGTGCCTTAACCGCCAGGCCAGTAGGCTTGTAGCTGAGTTGTGATGCTGTTTTTAAATCAATCCAGTTGTACCAAATAACTATTTGATTCCGCCAATGCTGAAAAAATGTGTTGCTGATTATAACCCTTTGTTAAGTGCACAGTTCCAGAAGCAGCGTTCCATTACAATTCCATTCTGGTTTCATGTGGTCCTAAGTGTTTCTCCCATGGTAATTTTGTTGCTCAAACTTTCTCACTGAAACTCTCAATGATAATTAATTTATCTTATTGATGACAAGAAACCCATTTCAAATAAAAATACGTAGCTATACGTAGGACCACATCTTCTTTTCATTCTGTACCCTTACTTTGATGGGTGTTTCTAATAAATATGCTAGCTCAAGAACATACTTTTCTGTGTTTCGATACAGTACGAATTTTACTTCATGTTTTAATTTGTTCGCCTATAAGAGTGTAATAGCTTCATACTGCTTTATATCTTTTATAAGTCTGCTATTTGCAGCAGCTTTATTTCGTACATCTGTGTTATTTCGACAATCTTCTTTTCTTTCATGCGCAATCCACAGATATTCTACGTTGCCATTATAATATGTGTCTAAATTCATTGTTTTTTAACATTTTTATTCCATATTCTCTTCAAGTCAATCCGTTTACATTATTTGAACATTCAGAGATTTGCTGTCGGGTTTAGTCAAGTCGCTTCACGGTAACTCGGGGCACCCTTCATGGTTACCGTACTGGACTTGTGGAATATCCCTCAACATACTTCTGTACTCAGCAATTCCATATTTTATCGTGCTTCTGCCTTCCACAACGATGTACGATAGGTTGGATTTGGGAGGTATTCTGTAATCGTTTCATCTAAATAAAGTCTCATAAGAATGAATTTTCTGTCGCCGTTAGTACGAATAACTAAAAGTAATTTTGGAATACACTGCTGCGAAGTAGGTTTTCAATGAGGTTTAAAGTATAGAAACTTCTCTCACAGGCAGCTTGTGTGAAAAACAGAGTCAATAGAAACTTGTAGACCAGATCAGTCACATTATAGGCATCATACAAAATATTGCACCACTACAAAAACTGGTAGTAACAAATAGCACACTTATTGCACGCTCATCATTTGTTATTTACTTGTCCCATTTTTATGTCCTCATCACATCTTGTCTTCCTTAGATGTTTCTTTTGCCACTCTGATAAAGTATTATTTTAGTGCTAATATCTTAAACTTGTCTCAATGCAAAACAAGACTGATTAATTCACATTCGATGTTTCCTCTTTGACTCTCTCATCAAACGTAAGAAAGCGTTTGCTTAATTCATTCTAGTGGTGGTGTCTGAAACCCAGGGCCTCGTCATCCGGAAATACAATGTTCCTCTGAAAAGAAAACAGAAACGCTCTTATAAATTGTGGCAAAGATTACATTGCGGGCATGAATTCTACAGGGAATATGCTGTAATAGTATCATATATTTGTTCATTATAAGAGAATTCAGCCTACCTTAGTTTTATTCTTACTTACCCTCTCATCAGGCAGACTGACTTGTTCTCCAAGTTCACAATTATCGAGTTGTTGCAGCTTATGATTTGACCATTCTACAAAATTATTTGCAGCTTTGTTGACAACATTAATACATCTGTCAAGTGTTTTCTGTTTCTTCTGTGTTCCTGCTGCCATTTGATGAGCCTTTAAAAAACTCATTCTCACAGTTTGTAGGTATTTTTGTAATGATAAAGTCAATTTCATTATCCGCACAAAAAGTTGATGTGTGGAAACTGTCTTATGTTTAATTTAGTAGCGATTATTTATGAGCTTTCACAATTACGCGCACGACGAGTTTAGGTTTCTGGCTATTTGAATCCTTGTTGATGAGACATGAAGTTTATGTGTAAAGCAGAACCTGGTTTTGAAAAATAATATACATATCTTTTTTAGAATGTTATCTTTAAAACACCAGTAAGTTTTGCAGGTCACAAACTTTTAAGTTAGTGGCCTAAGTAACATTTTTCCAAACACTTCTCTGTTGTCTTGGCTCCCTTGATAAACATTGTTTGTTGTTTACCTGTTTGTTTGTTTTGAATTTCTCGCAAAGCTACATGAGGGCTAGCTCTCCCTAATTTAGTAGTCTAAGATTAGAGGGAAGGCAGCTAGTCATCACCACCCACCGTCAACTCTTTTACCAACGAATAGTGGGACTGACATTACAATGCCCGCACGACTGAAAGGGTAAGCACGTTTGGTGTGACGGGGATCGAAACCTCACAGCCCTCGGACTACGAGTCGAGTGGCTAAACTACCTGGCCGTTCATCTAACTGAAGAGAGAGGACTTTGCAATCACACAGCCTTTGTAGTAACTGCCAGTATAATAAACTCAGAATGTGTGCATTGCACGAGACATTAATTTTGTCCAGAAAATTTATTGATAGTCGCTCATTGGTAACTTTATATCTGCTGGTGCATCAGATAAGTTGCCAGTGTATTTCCTTACGTCAGTTAGGCAGAACCGAAGAACCAGAATTATCAATTGAAATAATTCGTCTCCAATTAAAAATTCATAATGAATTAGTGCAAAGAGCTTCTCATAAATATGTTCTTTTAAATATCGTATGAATACTAATTTTTGATATCCTGAATTGTGCTAATTTACACTGAGAACATTCTCCCCGCTTCACTCGCCTCATTTCCAACAGTCCTCTGAACATGTTTTTAAATTGTTTTGAAAATTATATTAACTGTTAATTCGTTTAATGGAGAACGCAATATAACATCTAAAGACTACTGTAAACATCTTTAACAGTAAAACGTTTCGAAAATACACATTCTATTAACCTTAAATCTACGGAAGTAGTAATTAAAATCATTCTTCAATAAACGGAACTAACATTAAATTAGAATAAAATTATATTAGGAAATTAAAATATTCATCTAAATAAGCGGGTTAAATAAAGCAAAGGGAATCGTTTGTATATCTCTTGAGGCTTAGGATCTAATTCATAATGTGTAAGCATTCTTTTAATCATGAGTTAGTAATCATTACAATCATAAATTAAGATTTCACAGTTTCTTTAAAAAATGGAGTATGTAACGTTTCTATATACAAACAAATGGGAGAGTTAGGCGAAGTTTAAGTTTAAGGCTAGTTCTTTCAAAAACCCATTTGCTTTGTTCAAACAGCATCTTTAAATGAGTGTTTTAATTTTCTAGCGCAGTTTCATTTTATTTAAATGTTATTTCATTTTATTGAATATTCTTGATGACGAGAAACCCACTTGAAATAAAAATATATCTCAGAACGACTGGTATAGGTGTTAAAACTATTATTGATAAATGAGTAGAGATGTTTCATTATTAAATGATGAATTACCGATATTTGCACTGTTGGCTTTCAAAAAGTAAGGTTCTGCGCAGTCTCTGTGCGTAATATTTTGTTCGTGTACTTCGCTCGTCTGAAGAATTCATATCCGATTTTTATTGCTTCAATAAACGAATTTTGTAACATTTTTTTTTAAATCCACCATACAGTAGTCTTGGCATACTGTATTTCTGCAGACTTAGAATACGAGAAACCAGGTTTTGATACCCATAGTGGGCAGATCACAGATAGCCCATTATCTAGCTTTGTGTTTAACTTCAAACAAACAAATAAACTTAGCAAATGTCGAAAAATTGAATAAAATACACATTTTATTTGTTTTATTTCTTAAATTTCGCGCAAAGCTACGTGATGGCTATCTGCGGTACCCGTCCCTTAATTTTGAAGATACGGACTGCTAATTTCACTTTGTATTTAATTTATTTTACATGGAATTTTAATGTAGTGAATTACTTGTGGTCTTGGCTATTTGATGAATCTACATAGGCTTAATACCATTCTTGTATTTGATTACATGTTTCTTGTATGAGGACCGGTCCAGTAAATGTTAAGGGCATTGGCCCTTCTGGCATTTTCCAGAGCTGTCAGATAAGCAGTTTGGACCTCCAACTGATTGAAGGTCAATAACCAACAAACTCAATATAGCACTGAAGCTAGAGAACTAAAAGCTGTTTGACTGCAGCCTTGAAATAGCACTGGTCCTGTTAGCTAGAGGCCCTTGGTTCAAGTCCCGATCCAAGAATATCTTTTTCCTTATCGTGTTTTTTACTCACAATTAGTATGTTAATAAAGTTTAAAAGAATAATAACACATGAAAGCAAGATAAGATAGTCTCCCCCCCAAAAAAAAAGTGAAACATAATTTGAATATTTAAATTGCATATATAATTTGCAGCTCTAAAGTGAGATCGTGTGTCACACATTGATATGATTGGGAGGCACGAAAAACAAGTCGCAAAATTTAACAAATGCATAAAAATAACAAGTATATAAGTTTGAACCCAGGCTAAATGGCTCTCCTAGCTCCCCCTGTACTTGGCCTTACTATATATATAGTGTTTTCTTTTATAAAAATGTCTGTGAAATGACTAATTCACAAATTCTAGGAATGTCTGTAAATATCATTACAAAAAGTTTGAATTTCTTGTTCTTGTTTCTTCAACTTGTTTTCATTTTTTTTTCATTACGTGATAACTCAACAATAAAAACAACGGTATCAGCAACTTTCTCTGATATGACGTAACTTAAAAGGGAGTATCAGCTTTTATAATTAGCATTAATAACTAGTAATAATTTAAAAAAACATAATTCTAGTGTGAATGATAGTGTTATTACCCCTTAAAGTTCGCTTTCTTATAGGCACTTACTGTTTCTTTAGAAAGCTTAAGTACAGGATGAAACAAAAATTACCAGCCAATAATAGATAACCAATAAATTCTACAGCTCGAACCTTATTGTATTTAGAAAATGGTTGTAGTTATAACCTTCCTACGTGTATTGAAACGCTCCATTAAAAAACAAGTAAACAAATAAAAAAAATACTTTGAGAAAAAGGAAGTGAATCTGGGAAAGACTAATATTAATCCTCCAAATAACAATGCAAACAATATATTATGAATTGCATTTGGATCATCCCAACTTAATAGCATAGATGCACGGTGTAATAAGATGTTAACAGATAAAAATAATAATTTAAATACATATACTGCAATGTGTTACTTCTTGCATATGTTGTTATTTTAGGATAATGCAAGTAAAGTTTTTACTATCATTATCGGCTTTATTACGTACAGACTTTATCCGTTTTAAGCCTATCTCAATTATTACATCAAATGATGATGCTCTGTGAGGCGTTATTCCTGAATGGGGTTTTTGGAAATTCTACTTTTTTACATATTTAATACTTTTTTTTTAGTATTTGTTAACATACTTTCCCTAAAAGTATGAACTGTTATCCTAAATAACAATATACTTCAGAATCTGTAGTTGTTACAACATTCTCCAGTATTTGCACGTGATACATCATATTCTAGAATCTGTAGTTGTTACAACATCCTCCAGTATCTGTTTATGTTATGATATATTCCACAACCTGTAGTTGTTACAACATCCTCCAGTATCTGTTTATGTTATGATACATTCCAGAACCTGTAGTTGTTACAACATCCTCCAGTATCTGTTTATGTTATGATATATTCCAGAACCTGTAGTTGTTACAACATTCTCCAGTATCTGCACGTGATACATCATATTCTACAATCTGTAGTTGTTACAACATCCTCCAGTAATGTTTATGTTATGATATATTCCAGAACCTGTAGTTGTTACAACATAGTCCAGTATCTGTTTATGTTATAATATATTCCAGAATCTGTAGTTGTTACAAACATAGTCCAGTATCTTTGCATATGCTACAACATATTCCAGAGACGTGTTTTTTTAATTGACACGAAGAATTAAAAGGTTAAAGTTATTACAATCAATACTTGAATTTGCTAACAGCATGCGTGAGCTGTTATCTACATATATATGTCTGCCAACAATGCGCAAACATGTATCACAGAAACACAAAGGTTAGACGAATGCGAAGAAGGAAAGGGAGAAAACGAAAAACTCATAAACATGTTAAAAGGATAGGGACATTTTCCTTTCTAAGTTGGCAATTCTTCAATAGATCTACAATTTCTCTCTGACAACGAGTCATTTAAATATATATATATATATATATATATAATTTTAGTTCTGCTTTTTAAATCAGCATAAGAAACAAAAAATAATTTGAATACTGGGAAAAACTGGGTCACTTTCAACATATACATATATGTGTAAGGACGTGAATAAAGCTAAAAAAGGAGGGAAATAAAAAATTTAGATTATCATCATGTATGAGACAAAATGTATACACAGAAACAACACTGTTATTTACATCAGCAAATCTTCAGTCACGCACAGGATGTCAGGGTACAGCAAATCTACTACTTGAGGCCTTTAGAAGCACATTGTCTTTGACCCAAACACAAACTACAAAGAACTTCCGTCCTAAAAACTCCATAAGGAAGAAGGTACTACTGAATATCGGTCAGCTGCCATCTGATAGTTGAATGACGTAATACACCAGAATCAATTGCTGATATGATTATGTAATTCCAATAATAGTTAAAAATTACAAAAACAATAGAGTGTTTGCTGTAAAAAAATTCGAAACAACTGACATGTAATTAATGTTCTTTAGAAAGAGATTTTCAGTGGCACGTTCTTCTTACAGTAATGCTAATACATGAATTTACCAGATTAAAGCTAATTGTGCTTTATTCCAGTTTCGTAGCAGTTTAACATCGTAATTTTCTTTCTGTGTTACTAAAACTTAGAAGTTATGATTCTTTCATGAACATTGTTAATACTTATTTTCCACAACAAAAGTGTCATTAATTCTTTAGTAAAATTTGCATATGTCGACCAGACATGGCCAGGTGGTTAAGGTGTTTAACTCATAATCTGAGGTTCGCGGTTTCGAATCACTATAACACCAAACATGCTCGCCCTTTCAGCCGTAAGGGCGTTATAAAGTTACGGTCAAACCCACTATTTGTTGATAAAAGAGTAGCCCAAGAGTTGGCGGTGAGTAATGACAACTAACTGCTTTCCCTCTAATCTTAGCCTGCTAAATTAAGGACGGCTAGCGCAGATAGCCCTCCTGTGGCTTTGCGCGAAGTTTCGAAACAAACCTTTCCTAATTTTGAATAAATGGAGTATACGTGTGTGTGTTTTGTTTTTGCTAAGCCACATCGAGTTATCTGTTGTGTCTACCGAGAGGAATCGAACCCCTAATTTTAGCGTTGTAAATCCGTAGGCTTACTATTGTCTCAGCGGGGTAGTGAACTAATGGAGGAAATAAGGCAGCTATACTGAATTATTCAACAGTACCCACCGCCAAATGCAGGACTATTCTTGTCTTGTTGAATAATTGGTTTGGACCATCAGTTCTAGTACATTGACCACTAGGACAAACACTATTTTTTTAAAAACAAATTACGCTTGTTTGTTTGTTTCGGAATTTCACACAAAGCTACTCGAGGGCTATCTTTGCTGGCCGTCCCTAATTTAGTAGTGTAAGACTAGAGGGAAGGCAACTAGTCATCACCACCCACCGCCAACTCTTGGGCTAAACTTTTACCAACGAATAGTGGGATTGACCGTGACATTATACGCCCCCACGGCTGGGAGGGCAAGCATGTTTAGCGCGAACTCGCGACCCTCGGATTACGAGTCGCGCGCCTTACGTGCTTCGCCATGCCAGGCCCTCACAAATTACGCAAACAATTCTAAGCTGAAATAAGCAACGAATAATATTAGAGGCGTCGATAGGCGCTGACATTCGGAGCCTGTCGCCCGAATCCCCAGTTGATGTTTTGAAAAATCAGAATAGAAAATCATTATTTTGGGTGTTCTATAAGGTGGGGTTATCTTTTAAGCATCCAGTGACAACTTTGACTGGTATTATTGATTGAAAAGTCATAGTGCTACATGACAGATCTTGAAATAATGCTCTTTAAGTCTTCTGGGTTACATGTGTTGATATCATAGAAACCAAAACGCTGCTAAAAGACAGTTTATTAACAGAACGTAAGTTAGAATTGTTGTTAAGTTAGTAAACAGATTAATAGTTTAATAGAGGGAAAATACTTGTAAAAATACATACAAAATATTATTAAAATGCAATAATATTCTCGATTTGTTTCGTAAATGCATTGAATAGCGTACTTCGATAGTTTTAAAAGTATATTTTATTGCAAAGTAATACCTGTAAATGACCTGTGACAAACAAAAGTAATATTTTTGTACTATGTAGACTGAAAAATATATGTTATTGAAGCCATAATATAGTTTTCATATATAATTAGGAGAAATAAAAAAGTCCGTTTACAACCTATAAACTGGTTCCAGTATCCAACTAAAGGATTTTTAGGCCACTTATAACAGGCTAATTTCTAATATTGGGAAAAATTATGTTAGAGAAAGTTTGTTATAGTACAAGTTATATATCCTTGTATGAATATTTAGTTGCTAATTGTTTTCAGGAGATAAGCAAGAATTGTTAAATGCATACAATTATCAAGTTCATAGAAATTGGTATAATAAATTACTATATGTGAATTAGAGCAGACAAAAGCTACATTTTAATAGAATTTTTGTGAATTAAATAAACAAAGAGAGATGACTTAGCTAAAAGCAAATTCCTGTACCGTTAACAGAAACTATAAACTTGTTCGTGAATTGTATGTTCTGCTGTGGTTATTTCTGCTCAGAAAATCATAGTTAAATACGAACTGTTGCACAATGATTGCTAAACCAAATGGTCCACCTTACATCACAAAGAGCATATGCAGCAATCTCTTGACTGATGCTATTCAAGTCCTCCCTTTTGCATCCAACTTGAACACACGAACCCCCAGTCCTAATTATCTGGCAGCGTGCCAAGACCACAAGGATGACCTAGCTTCTGTGTATGGTGTCTATTACTAATATGATATATGCCCTCACAGCTGGCACGTGTCACGGGAGGTCGCAGCGAAACCAAGCTGCACGTGCCACGTGACTGCATCATTGAACAAAAGCGGTAACTGCTTAGCGTGACCAAAAGCAGTTACTGACGGCTCGTCTCTTCGATAGTCAAATAGTTTTAACTATCTTTTAAACTTCTCAGTACATTGCCAGATATTTTTTTGGAATGTACGTAACAATTCAGTATACTGTATAATACATTTCACTCCACTCATCATAAAAACATAAAATTAGTCTGGAGTTTCAAAGACCAAAACAATCTGCAAGTATCCTTACGAAAAGCAGTCTTACACACGGTAAGTATAAATGAAGCTATAAGAATAAAGATCACAAATATAAAAAAATAATATTAAAAAGAACAAATCAAGCATTTTAAGATATTCTGCTGACTTATTCAGAACTGCGTTATAGTTTATAAGGATTCCTATTCGTATTTTAGTAACACATATTTTTGATTATTTCTTTTAAATCAAAGCTACATGGGGCTATCTGCTGTGTCTACTGCAGAGAATCGAACCTCAAATTTTAGAGTAATCTCATCACAGATCCACTGGGGAATACAATCTTTTATAATCACCGATTTATGTGTAGAGTTGTGCTTGAACGGATAAAAACATTGTTTTTAATATAAATAAGCCTAAAGAACAAAAACACTTTTCCTGAATCTTAGTCAGAGACAATAAATTCGGATCGTGATTTCTCCTAACATGTTCTCAAAATCGAAATCGAATTTAAAATAATTCGAGTGTTAATTAAGTTTGTCAATATATATGTATAACACGATCATTGCCTCCCAGAAAGCTACATTTGTTATTACTCAGAAATAAAACAAACGCAGACATATATTACAGGTAATATCCTTTCACCAGCGTGTGGGAAACGGTTTAGCCTACTACTAGTGTAGCGGCACCCATATTTGTCTAGTAAAACTGGCTTCCGGTAGATACCAAGAGGAGAAGAAGAGGGCAATTACCCTTGGACAGGGGACGAAATCGACAGCTGTCAGGGCGCTCGCAACAAAACCTGTTTTCTAAAGGGGAGGAATGGGCATAAGAAGAAGAAAAAAAGCGATAAAATAAAAAAAATCATCCCGGTAACGAGGTTATTTCTTACAGGCCTCTCTACAGTACGAATGAACTCAACGTAAACAGATAGCAATATTATTGTATCATTCATACAGAAAACAAGTAAAAAATAACTGGATTTGAAATATGGCAACATGCTCCACTGTACTTATGATTTTCGTTAATGTTTTTTTTTCTTACTATGATTTATGTACCGTTCGGTTCGTTAGTAAATCCCACACTAACGCAGAGCACAATAAAACACCATAAATATTAAAACAGAACAAGAAATAACAGATTATAATTGGTTCACCGAGTTTCTAGCTATTTTATTCTACAGGGTGGTCGCTAGAAAAGCGGAAAATTTGAGGGTCAGATGAGATCATGAATAAAATGCGTGCTTACTCATTTCTATTTTGATTTATTTACGTCATGAATAAAATGCATGATTTTCATATCATAAAATGCATTTTGAGCATCTATAAGTGTATTAAAACATATGCCTTTAAAAAAATTTGTAAAAATAAATAGCTGTTTGACAAATTTTCCGCTTTTCTAGCGATCACCCTGTAGTCTAGTGAACTTTATGTATGAGAGGCATAGACAGTAAAGGGTAAATATCGAATAATAAATTCGGCGCAATGCTGTAATGTTATCCACATATTTACATTAATGTATATTGTGAATTGAAGAGGGCTTAAAACCTACATAAATCTCATTTAAGCATCACCATAATAAAAGCCTATTTATTTAATGGTTTGCTGACCCAAAGAGTGCTGACGAGCCTTGAATAGACGGAACTGTAGTCCACGGTAGATGTTACGGCCAATCAAAGAATAAACTAAGCCTCAATGTCATAGATTCTCTTTACAATTTTAGCTTTAATTACAACGAAAACAACTCTTTAAAATATATGTACATATATCTATGTACTGTTGTATGTCTATGTAATTATTTCACAGGGTGTGGATGGATCCCCACCAAAATTGGTATGGAGGTTCATTGAGGGGTACTCCGCTGGTACAACGATGAGTCTACGGATTTACAACGCTAAAATCAGGGTTTCGATTTCTCTTAATGGGCTCAGGAGATAAGCCGATGTGACTTTGCTATAAAGAAAAAAAACAACACACAAGTTCATTGGGTCTTAAAGGAGATACATGCAAACTTGAGATTTCACATTTTGCATTTTGTTGTTTTGATGGGCGTTGTGTCGCTTTTTTGTTTTTTTTCCTTAAGGCAAGCAACTTTTCATGTCCTAAGACAACCTTTCATTAATCATGAATTTACATAACTTCCGTCTGGTATATATAGTCAGTAAGAAATGTAGTTTGACAGATGCGGGAAGATTTAAAAGCACAATAATACAGAGGACGTAAAAAAAAAAGAGAAATAATAAAAGGAAAAAAAAAAAAACTCCTTGTTCGTCCATGCATGGACTGAGCCCTGAAATGGGCCTGAGTATGAAGTTATACTTTTACCCTGGCCCAAAGCTAAAAAACAAAACAAAAAAAACCCCTAAAGACAGACGCTATAAACGTTCGGGAAGGAGGAAGAGGTCAAATGTACCTGACCCTCCTGGGTATTTAACATCAATACCCAAATACCGACACAGTGAACAGTTATAGTATTTACAACAGAAGCACTGAACGCAATAAGTCTGTTACCCAGTTCCTTAAACACCATTTACGCAAGTCAAACAGATCACGAATTTCTTAATGCAAATCAGGGTGTAAGAACACCCTGGTCATGAAATACATGCTTTCTCAGTATAAACGTGAAAAACAGAAATTCCATGGAGGCCTTCGGATTTGCCATGACAACAAACTGTCAATTAAAAACTAACGAATTCTCCCATAAGTGGGTGGGCATTATCTCTGTTTATGAAAGCTAGCTCTCTGCTTAACTGATATTTTTACCTATAAATTAACAAACTGTGGTTTTATATATATTTGTCTCAAAATTGTCTATTTATTTTATGGTTTATTTACCTTAAAAAAAACTACATGAAGAGAAAAGTCGAATTCCATTCATTTTTATTTTTTTCTTCTTCACACATTTTACAATTTACAAACGGTGAATATTTGTTATACCAACTACCTTCATCTTAAAATGGATGCATTTGCTGCAAGAAAAAAACAAAAATACCCATGACAATCTTCTTGGGTCAGAAGATAAAGTTAGTTAGGTAGTTCAAAACAGATGTTCAGTGGTCGTTGTTTATTAAGAATGTTTTAAATATTTGAGACTAAATCTACTTTGTTAAATTATGAAGGATATTACAATATACCTACAAACTTTATCACACCTCCAACGTGTCTGTCCACACAACATTGTATTTATTTTTATAAAGCTGATTCTTTTTACTGAAACAATTAGAAGCACTAGGTTCTGCCCCTAACCAAACCTCAAGTTCGTCACTTATCCGATAGACAGATGTGGTTCCTCTGTAAACGATGGCAAAACGTGTCATTGAAGTCTATAATTGGAAATTTAAACCTTAGTCATGTGCGTGTTACAAACCTGTTACACAACTGTCTCTCATCCAGATCTCTACATTTCACCACGACGACAAAACTTACTGCATGAAGAAGCAACTAAGGTTCACAGCATAAACCGTAATCTGATGTCATGTGTTTTTATAGAGCATTAGTCATACGTATGAATACAAAACTTTCCTTTAATGTAAAAAAAAATATCTTGAAAGCTAACATCTTTCCTTAACTATATCTAGTAATAAAACTATATTTACTATAAAAAAAGAAGACTGGTTCTAAAGTTTCACTATTTCACAAAGTAAAGATTTGAGTGTATTTTTTGTTCATTATTCTGGCATATTTCATATCGCTTTACCATGCTGTTTGTTTACATTATATTAAGTCATACTGCTATTTTTTACTAAACTGGATGATGCGTCTGTTCCTGACTCATTCCTTAAACTTTTTCTATGATTCCACATCAGGTTCTCAAAAATAATAGCAGAACTTCATGTAGCAAGTTAGATGACTGAGCTCTTTCATGGCTCTTTTATTTACCAACCATTAACGTACGAACTCTTAAACGTCTGAGATCAAAACCATCTTATTCACAGACAGTTTTTATTTTCATAAAAATAATAAAAGAATGGATGATTCGTGAGGAATTAAATCCAATAATGTATTTCAAGTGATGTGGACAAAAACGGCAACATCTATTACTTTACACAAAATGGTGTTTCCTGTGGTTATGATTTGATGTCCCAAGAATAAATATTTTACCAGTTGAGGTTCCACATCTTACATTGTTTTACAATTTTCTTTACATTTTTATCTATTGTCTTCTTTCTTTAATAATGGTTGTTGCATGGAATTTATTACATATGATATTCACATCTACAGCTTCAACAAATGCGAGTGTCAGCTGCTTGTGGCAGTAAATTTTGATTTGCTTTAGAATTTTCTGGCCAAATAAAGCCTTTAACGGAATTGCAACAATATATAATTAGTACAAAACTTTGTAAGTGCATTTAAAAAAAATGTTTAAATAACAACTTGACGACGAATAAAATAACATTATGACATCGTGTCTTATATTTAAGAGATGTGAAAATAAAAGCATTTATCCAACCCAAACCAGAATGACATCTACAATCCATATGTGTTTATGAACATTCAAGTCACAGTGCCTTGACACCGACCCTGTGGACCTCTGTGAAAAGTTAAAATCCTAAATGCCAATGTAAAACACTTGTAATGGTTCAAAATAAGATGTATACATTCGACCACAAGGACTACAAATGCACTCTGCATTTTAAGGTTACACCTAATTCATAATCAATTTTTGGCTCCGTATTTATCCAGGAGAAGAAAAACGCAAGTGAGCATACGATATCGTACAGTCGTCCCTTACTCTGCTACAAGCACGCAATGGTGTCATAAACACCTGTTTTTAAAATAAAAATGCCAGAAAACACAACTACTTAAACATAAAAACAGTTTGTTCTTCACGTTGAACACATTTGTTGTATTTTTTTTAATGTTCAGAAACGAGTTATCTGAGAAAAATTCCTTAATTTTAAAACGTACTACCAAGGATATCCCCCAGTAGCGAACTTACAACGCTAGAAATCGTGTTTACATATTATGGTGAAAAAACCGCAGATAGCTCTTTGCGTAGTTTTTTGCTTAACTACAAACAAACTACCACTTGAAACCTTAAAGTATAAAAACTGTACTAAGCGTTTTAGCGTTAAAAAAATAACTCGAAGTTTGAACATAAATTTATACAGAATACTATACTCTACAGCAAATATTTTTCATTCAGTAAAATTTTCTTTTTAATATATACACACATTTACAACTATCAATAAAGTTGCATACAATAAAGTGGTATAATAGCAATACAATCCCATGAATATAGTTTAGACAGCATTGTTAGGAAAGCCAACATGTGCGATTTTGGTTTGTTTAGAATTTTGCGCAAAGCTACACGAGGGCTATCTGCTCTAGTTGTCCCTAACTTATCAGTGTAAGACCAGAGGAAAGGCAGCAAGTCATCACCACCCACCGCCAACTATTTTACCAACGAAAGTTGGATTGACCGTAACATTCCAACGCCCCCACGGCTGAAAAGTTGTGACGGGGATTCAAACCCGCGACCCTCGGATTACGAGTCGAGTGCCTTAGCCATCTGGCCATGCCGGGCCAACATGTGCGATACAAAACGCAACTACTGATTTGCACTGTGGAACAGAAAATCAGGAAAACAATGACAACTAGTATGGTCAGAGTTCAATTCAAGACATCCTCGACCTGTACTAAAACAACTGTACGACACAATCTCAGATATCCTCATGATATTCGGTATTTTCAGAAACTTACAAAGATGCAATGAACATCAACTGTAGATCACGATTTTTAGCCAGTTTTTATTATTATTATTATCCAAACGAGCCATTTTTATTTCATATATGTATTCATATGCGATTAAACCGTAATTATGCGTGTACCACGAGTGCTCGGTTTCAACTGTACACCAGGTACGTGCAATTAGCTCATCAAATGGGTATCGCTTTCCTGGTATTAAATTGATCCATTCATTGTAATGAACGGAAGGATAAAAAATAAGTAGCGTAAAGACATTAACAAAGACCAACCAGATTCACCTTATGATATACCACTTTTATCTAGGGGCGGATTTAAGCCTAAATAGATAGTTAGCTAAAAAAAAGAAAAAGAAAGAAAGGGAGGTGGCCCGGTGAGCTCTATTCATATTATTCATCAAGCGAAAGCAAATAGGGGTCCGATGCAAAGACAGTCTTGGTCAGCTAAAGCTGACCATTAAATCCGCCTCTCTTTTATCTCATATGTAATGGCGTTTTTCAAGGATACAATGCACCTATCCATAATGTAATCTGTTGCAGGCCAGTTTGCTAAGCATGGAAAATCCTTCAATCATCCACTGTTATTGACACAACCACATTCTATCTCTTTTACTAACTATGAGGTATCGCTGAAA
Organism: Carcinoscorpius rotundicauda; assembly: GCA_011833715.1. Classification (NCBI taxonomy): domain Eukaryota; kingdom Metazoa; phylum Arthropoda; class Merostomata; order Xiphosura; family Limulidae; genus Carcinoscorpius; species Carcinoscorpius rotundicauda. The sequence goes on along the minus strand of CM022391.1, from coordinate 162,542,049 downwards.
GTAGAACTCTACATTACTTTCCCTAAGAAACTGAAGATGGTTCTTATTAAGAAGTGGTGTAATGTTTTATCATCTCAGTATTTAGCCACTAAGTCAAGTTATGTTGTTCCGAAGGCTCGTGGTTTGTTTGTTTGTTTGTTTTTTAATTTCGCGCAAAGCTACACGAGGGCTATGTGCCCTAACTTAGCAGTGTAAGACTAGAGGGAAGACAACTAGTCGTCACAACCCAGCGCCAACTCTCTGGGCCACTCTTTTAACACCGAATAGTGGGATTGACCATCACATTATAACGCTCCCACGGCTGAAAGGGTGAACATGTTTGGTGTGACGGGAATTCGAACCCGCGACGCTCGGATTACTGGTCGAGTTCCTTAACCACCTGGCCATGCCGGGCAGGAGGTTCATGGAGTCCAAGAATATAACTGTTCAAACTTTGGTCTTGATATGTGTTTTTCCCTTTTTTGTTGTTCAAATAAGCAAAAAAAATGAACACAAGTCGTTGTTTAATGATGAGATTTTGCTTGTTCTTTTTAGTTGTTCATGATTTTATTTTGTAATTAATTTTATTCATAACTTGTGCATTAAACATTTGTGACTCGTGAATTATGACTCACATATAGCTCTATAACTCGTGTATTAAATATTTAAAACATAGTACAAAAAAGAATGGCACAGTACTTGCAAAGGTACAAAATAAACATAGTTCAGCTAATAATTTTTTAAAATACGTTCTTAATGAGAAATTAAAAGTCGAAGAAGTGGAATATTTGTTATTTATATGCACAAAAATAATTTAAAATCATCCAAAATTTGTCACTCCTTTGTAATAAACATCAGTAAGTATTCAAAAACACCATAAAATCAAACACTTTCTTCAATATACTAGGATATCTTTATAATATATATAAGCATTATGAATACGTTTTTTAATTTGCAGCTATCTTCATTACAAGTTCAGGGTAAAAAATTATATAATATATTTGATCTCAGTTGGTACAATATTAATAGAGTTTTCAGTATTCACTTTTAATATTTTAAAGAGGATCGAACTACAGAATTCACTCTAATGGCAATTTATTTTCGATGTAATTCTATTCACTTCTCTTGGAATGTTGTGCACTAATCTTTGAAGATTAATTAAAGAATAAATTTTTAACTGTAGTGTTTTTTCATAACCATTTTAGGTCAATTGGAAAAAATTAAATCGAAGGAGTGTGAAAATATTGGAAAAGCCGTAAAGTTGAATTATTAATATTTGTTGTGATTCGTTTTCCTTTTACGGTTTTTATGACTGGCCTTTGTTCTAGTGTTTGTTTGATCCTTTTATAGTAAACCAAGTAAATTACGAAGGTGATAGAACGCTTATTTTTCGTCTTTGGTTTGTTTGTTTGAAGTTAAGCAAAAAAGTAACACAACGGGCTTCTGTGCTCAGCCTCAATCACAAGTATCAAAACCCAAATTCTAACGTGGTTAAGTCCACAGATGTACTACTGTGCCAGTGGGGACTTTGGTAAGAGGATCTAATGGTGTGGGTTGCTTGTTGACTTTTGTTTTAGTGACGCCACCTTTTGAGTATTACAGAAACATAACTCGTACTGTTTTAAGATAGATGACGTGATTTTGTGAAGAGGAATGAAAGTGACAGCCTAATACACTAGGTGATTTAAAAGTGTTTTATTAGATCTAATGGGTAACAGCTAATGATTTTTCATTCAAGTCCCACGAAATTAAATAGACTAATAGTTTCATTATGTTGTTTATGTATATTAAAGTATTACGTGGGCTGGACCATCAATTTCAGGAGATGAGTTTTATTTATCACTTCCTGTGGCCGGAAATTATAATCTGTTTTTATTTAATTTTATAATTCTGTCTCTGTCACACGATGAATGGTCAGTTTAGATGTAGACTTTGTGTGAGCTTGAAAATCCACATTCGCTTTTTATTAATTTTTTCTCTTTCTTTATTCAACAATTTATCAAATATATTAGATGGTGTAAATCCCACTAAGGTGGAAATTTACCGACTAAGAAAGATGATGTAGCTCCTATTTTTTCAGAAGTCCCTCTTATTGAGGTACACTTTACCAAATATGATAAATAGTGTAGATTCTAATTTTCCATATCCCCCTCTTATTGAAACACAACTTACGAAATACAATCGATGGTGTAAACGTTAATTCTCCTCTCTAGAATAATGCACATTTCTTAATGAGGTATAATTTATTCTTACCAAAATTTTTGTTTGTCAGCTAGTTTTCTATTGTCTGTCATTCAGTACCAAGACTTTTACAGTTCTTTTTTTTTCCCTCTCATTTGTATGGTTGAATTAAAATAATGAAAACATTTTCATTAATAAATTAAAATTGATACAACTGTTGTGCAATATTACTTGCATGTATTAACGTTTGTTTTAACATTCAAAGAGATTGTTTGTTTGTTTTGAATTTCACGCAAAGCTACTCGAGGGATATCTGTGCTTGTCGTCCTTAATTTAGCAATGTAAGACTAGAGGGAAGACTGCTAGTCATCACCACCCAGCGCCAACTCTTGAGCTACTCTTTTTACCAACGAATAGTGAGATTGACCGTCACATTATAACGCCCAGACGGCTAAAAGAGGAGAACATGTTTGGTGCGACTGGGATTCGAACACACAACCCTCGGATTACGAGTCGAGCCCCTTAACCCATATGGCCATGTTGGGTCTATTCAAAAAAATAGAACTATTACAGAATTTCAGAATTATCCCCAAAAGAGCAAGAACAGTAAATATAAATTTTATTTAACAAAAATTTAAAAACTTTCTGTCATACGCAAATACACGCATGTATATATATATCAATATATATCATTGTTAAAATACAGGCTGTCACAAACATTATAAACCAAGCTGTCATTAACAGACCCTAAAAGTACAAAAGAATATAACGAATAAATGAGCACGATTAACACAGAGATAATTTCTTTGAACTCACGTTTTGAAACCCTAAAGTAAAACAATCCATACAAGAAAATAAACGTAAAATAAACAGAATGGAAATTATTAGTTCAACTATCAATAACAACGACGAATTACTTATCCCCACCCAAAATCTTTGTTCTTAAGTGCAATCTGCACTGTGTCCCCCAAGAGCATCGAGACCCAGTTTTCAGCGTTATAAGCCTTCAAACTTATCACTGAACCAATAAGGGCAGGAAAAGAAAAAAAGACTGTCGGTTTCCTAACATCTTCTGTTAAAGCTATAAATTAATACACGACATTGGCATATTCCCATTCAAGTTTCGAATAATTGCCAAATATATAGTCACGTTGCATGTAATAACGACCTGTCTCGCAAGGAATTAATCTAATACATTTAAAACACAGCAGATCCCTAACGACGACTTATAATTCCAGTCCTCTAAGTGTAGAAGGATATTATCAATCACTGAGGTATTGGTAGCTCTCTAAATGATAAAGATTAATGAAACAGAAAATTGTATTCCTGAATAAGTGTCACGACAGAACCTTTGGTCTCATGAATAAGTAGCCAAACCCTTGTTTCTGATGAAAATATTTCGTAACAAGCATTTCCTTGTAAAAGATGGCACCTTTATCGTGAGCCTCTTTTCTTAGGGCGTTTTTTATTAACTAATTAATTCAACTATCTATATACAGACCACGTAAAGAAGATTTGATTTAGTCAAAGTCTGAAGTCCTTTTAATGCTAATACCGGGTTTTGGTACTAGTAAAGACAGAATATTCTTTACGGGAGTAAATTTGAATTATCTGAATTTGAGCTGTGTAAAGAATGAGGCTTCGCAATATCTAAATTAGTACGAACTTTATGTTTACCCAAGATAAATAGCAATCAAATTGATGAAAGTGAACGAAAAAACGTACCTTCATTGGAAACTGAATTCTCAGAATGATTTGTTTGAAATCGATAAAACTACAAGAAGATCTGTTCCAGACTTAGAAAACATGAAACAATAATGTCATTCCTTCACAGAAGTACCCGCTAGCACAGCGGTCTACGAATTTACAACACTAAAATCAGGAATTCAATTCCCCTTGGTGGGCTTAACAGATAGCCCGATGTGGCTTTGCCATAAGAAAAACACACATACACCTTTTCTAGAGCGAGGATGTTTGGCGCGACGGGGATGCGAACCCGCGACTCTCTGATTACAAGACGCACGCCTTAACGTGCTTGGCCATGCCGGGCCACTACACTTAAAAGTGGTTCACAAAATACACTAAGGATGATATACAATACACACTCATGTATCCAACTTTCTTGTTATTTTTTGTTTTGTTTTTTTTAATTTTGTGCAAAGCTACACGAGGGCTATGTGCGCTAGCAGTTCCTAATTTAGTAGTGTAAGACTGCAGGGAAAGCAGCTAATCATCACCCCCCACCGCCAACTCTTGAGCTACTCTTTTACTAATGAATAGTGGGATTAACCGTCACATTATAACGCCTACACGGCTCAGAGGGTGAGCATATTTTGTGCGACGGGGATTCGAATCTGCGACCCTCAGATTACGAGTCGAATGCCTTAACCCACCTGGCTATGCCGAACCTTCATGTTATCACATAGAAAAAGTTTAGTGTCTACATGTACACCTAAATCTTAAAACTGATAAGTAGCAGCTCATCACAACGAGAGATAATTTCACACGTTGTGCATTTTGACACCAACACTCAATTCCTAAAATATAGGTTACAAATAACAAATGGTAAAGTCATTTATTTGCATTACAATGTGTAATAAAATTAAAGGTGATAGAGAAAAAGGCAGTCTAAACTGTCTACCACTCAGTTTAATTCAAACCAAACAACAGATGCTCTAAGGTGGCAGTGAACATTCAACCGATATTCATTGTATGGCAAATGATTTATTTTGCTTTTCACAGAGCTTCGTTTGTTCTGGCCAGCTTAAAACAAAGTTGTCGTACTCATTGTCCAGCTGTGATGATGCACCCTCTCCACTTCAGTCTTACCCTTGTTTTCCTCCTTCAATCGACTTTATAACCTCAGTCCAGCAATGACATTTCAGTATAGACAGTTGTTGAGGCATGGATCAGAGAGACATGGTTCTTGATGTTTGGTTGGAAGCTTAACATTTGCTGACCATTTTAACCATGAATGAGTCTCTTTGGGAAGTGATATGATCAGAACTGACGTAAATACACTCAAAGTCCTTTCCAGCGTTTTAGCGTCACTTAACCAAGCAACATTACGATACAAATAGTTAAATAGTTGACATTTAAAGTGGATTATAAAGAATATAAAAAGCGCCTTACTAATCACATTTTTCTAATAAAAAATGTCTATTCATCACTACGTTGAAACCAAGTGGAAACCGCTAATAATTCAGAATTTAATTATTTTTCTACCGTTTCCACTTATTATAATAAAGTTACTAATTAATGTCTTGAAAGAAACTTTCTTACAAGCTTTATGAAAGCCATGATACATATGATCAAAATGTTACCTTTAGCCATAAAAGGAAAAAATCATAACATTTAACTCTAACTTATTAATTCATAACCTATAAATGTAGTTTTCTGAAATTTCCTTTGATTCTTTCTTCATATAAATAACAATCTTCCAATCCTTAAAATTTTTCTAAGTGTTAAATAACTGTCCCAAATAACCTTTAAACACTCCAAAAGCTTTTTTCTATGCTTTTTTAAGATTTGAGGATAAATTTCATTAGAACCAACACTTTCGTTCTCTTCAAGTTTTCCGAAACAACCTTTATAAATTAGAATAGAAGGTACGTATGGCAAACCCTCCTCACCTTAGAAAAGTTGGTCACCTTGGAAAGTTTCTGTTAAAGTAAAAACTAGTTGCCATTTAAGATATGTCCCTTTCATGGATGTTAACAATGTCACCTTTATAATTTCTAATACGAACAGTGGTACTCTTGATACTTTGCAGTTCACGGTAAGTATTAAGTTATTTTCTTTTTTTACTACTCACTATGTTTTTCATGGCCCTCTTAAACTCTGCGAATCAATGAGATATGGGTGGGCTACAAAGGTGTGTCACAGTTTCCATTGTTAAAGTGAGAATAATAATATATATACCGATAAAGAACTCGTTCTGTTAATTAAGTAATACACACTTAACTGCACAAGTAACTCAATAATGATTGGCTACAAAGGTGTGATACTTTTGCCAGACATTGTCTGTTTTCTAAAAAAGTAGAATTGTTCATACTGACACACCATGACTAGTCAAATAAGAAGTGCCCATGAATATTAACTGATCCACAACGGAGCTAAAATCATGCTGGCGATGCTTCCCTGACACAACTGCTGTTGCTGTTTCTGCTATTAATGTTACCATGAGTACCATTACTGCCCTTGTTACTGCCCTGATACATCTACTGTCTTCACTTCTACAGCATTCACATACCAGATTATCTCCTGTAACAGATTTGACCAGTATTTGCTTGCGATTCCAAGCAGAAGTAGTTACAACAAAAATACAGGGTGGTCGCTAGAAAAGCGAAAAATTTGAGGGTCAGATGAGATCATGAATAAAATGCGTGCTTACTCATTTCTATTTTGATTTCTTTACATCATGAATAAAATGCATTTTGAGCATCTATGAGTGTAATATAACATATGCCTTTAAAAAACTTTGTAAAAGTTATTCTTTGTAAAAATAAATATCTGTTTGACAAATTTTCCGCTTTTCTAGCGACTACCCTGTATAACGAGTGGACATACCAAAATACTACTTTTGCATGCCTTGTGGCATGTAATGTCAAGAAAGGGGAACGTGAAACTCAGTATTACCAAAACATTTTATTTCACACTAAGAATTTCTCGTTGTATAACAATATTTATCGATAAAACTAACGAAAACTACAGATAAAATGATTTTATGTACCTGAGGAACCAGGTCTTATATTTCATGATCACAATAAACCCACTTGAAGTAAAAATATATAATATATTCTAAAGACGTCTTGTATAGGTATTAAAATTTTAATTAGAATAAAGTGCAGAACAACGTTCGAACCTTTTTATGTCATCAATAGTTGTTGTTTTTTGTTGCTGTTGTTAACCTTAAGATGATATAAGAAGGTCGAAACGTTGTTTTGTACTTTATTTTAATTATAGTTTTAATATCTATACCAGCCATCTCTAGAATACAGGTCATGTATTGAAAACAAGTGTGGCCGTTACTGTGTTTTTTGTGTGGGGTTTTAAATGGGAATATAAGTTTTTCTCCCTCAGTCTAGAAAGTAGTGCATTCGACCACACTGAAAGGCAGTTCAGGTTACAGATAACACAAAAATCTCAAATCTATATTCGAGATTTCAAAAGAAAAAACTGGAAAGCTTTATTTGAGAATCAACCATCAAAAAATGTCTTTCTAACTCGACCAGGCGTGAACAGGTGGGTTAAGGCGTGGGACTCGTAATCTGAGGGTCGCGGGTTCGCATCCCCGTCGCACCAAACATGCTCGCCTTTTCAGTCATGTGGGCATTATAATGTGACGGTCAATACAACTTTTCATTGGTAAAAGAGTAGCTCAAGAGTTGGGTGTGGGTGGTGATGACTTAGCTGCCTTCTCTCTACTCTTACACTGCTAAATTATGGACGGCTAGCGCATATAACCCTCGAGTAGCTTTACGCGAAATTCTAAAACAAACTTTCTAACTCGCAAATTAGATGTTAATGTAATATGTGACAGTAATTAACAATGAAACCTTATCCGAGTTGCTTTAAATCTTGTTATTATCATCTAAAGAGTCTTCATCTCCATAAGATATAAGAAAATCAATTCCTGAAGCGAGCGAAATACTACGATACAATTATTTGAAATCTGTGAAAAACTATGAGTAGTAATTTGTTTGAAGACAAAAATATGATGTTTAAAGTAGAACAAGTAAACAAATGGCAAAATTAAACCTTACTTTGTTTGATCAATACTTGTTAAAACAAGAGTTATTTCTGTACCACAGATATCTGAAAAATTATTTTGACCATCCCACCCGAAGACGAATAATATCAAATAATCTGTTCTCTTATTTTTTATTTTGTGACTTGCTTTTTTTGTTTGTTTTGGAATTTTGCACAAAGCTACTCGAGGGCTATCTGTGCTAGCCGTCCCTAATTTAGCAGTGTAAGACTAGAGGGAAGGCAGCTAGTCATCACCACCCACCGCCAACTCTTGGGCTTCTCTTTTACCAACGAAAAGTGGGATTGACCGTCACATTATACACCCCCACGGCTGGAAGGGCGAGCATGTTTGGCGCGACTCGGGCGCGAACCCGAGACCCTCAGATCACAAAGCGCACGCCTTAACGCGCTAGGCCATGTCAGGCATGCTACATAAAGACCAAGAGCGTAGCCAGAAATGGCTATTAGTGGTTTCTCTTTTTAGTTTGAGTGCTTGATGCTAGCGCCGCAGGCGCGAAGCCATATTAAAGAAGTCCAGGGACATGTACCCCTGGGAAAATTTTTTAATAAAAACATAAAAAAAAGCCTGAATTATGCATTCTGAGACCACCTTTTTGGCAAATTTCAGAATGGCACGTAAGGCGTGCGACTCGTAATTCGCGGGTCGCGTCGCGCTAAACATGCTCGCCCTCCTAGCCGTGGGCTAAACTTTTACCAACGAATTGTGGGGTTGACCGTAACATTATACGCCCCCACGGCTGGGAGAGCAAGCATGTTTATCGCGAACCCGCGACTCTCGGACTGCGAGTCGCACGCCTTACGCGCTTGGTCATGCTAGGCCTCCTACAATGGGACTGAAAAATTTCACTTCCACGGAAATGAGCACACATTTCCCCGGTTTAAGTGAAAACTTTAATGAAAACTATTATGTCATTTACAAAAATAAAAAAACAACAAATTTTTCTTGTTCAGGGCAAAACAAACTTTAAGTTCGACCAAATTTGTACCTAAAATAACATCCTATGCTACATAATTTTGAATGGAAATTTCTCGTTTTGAAGACTTTCTAATAACTTTCTTTTTTTAGAAGTCTATTAAACTTTACATAGCCAAACTTTTCACAACCAATAATTTCTTTAATATTAGTAATTTTATGAAACACGTTTCATTTTTTGAAAGCATACATCGATTGCATCTTTCTAGTCCGATAAATATCTGAACAGAAGTGTTACTAATTTTTTAAAATAATAAGATAGTTTAATGAAACAATGCTTTTTAAAAAAAAACACGTCAAAATTTACGTATTTTAAACCCAAATTCAATATGCAATCTCAGATTCTCTTAATTTCTTAGAAAAGCTTAAAATTAAAATATAACGTCTTTAGTGAAAAAAAGATTATATTGTTTCTAAACCAACAAACTTCTCTGGACCGGAATAAAAACAAAGGTGAACTAAATTTCAAAAGTAGTCGTAATAGATTTCTAGATTTAATAACATTGAGTAAAAAAATCTTTTTTAATCCCTTTTATTAACTTTGTTACGCTTCGGAAATCGTACATCAAGTGTATTTTCTAGTCCATTAAAATCAAATAAGGTTTCTTTGTAGTTAAGCAAGAAATATACAATGGGCTAGCTGTGCTTTTCCCACTAAATCGAAACTCGGTTTCTAATGTTAAAAGTCTGCAGGTGTACTGCTATGCCATTGGGGTCCAAAATAAGGTTTTTCATGAATGTTCTGACAAATATTACGGTCATCGCCTTGATAGTTTTGAGGGAAAAATAATTTTTCTAAATAGTCAAAAAAGTGTGTATTTTAATCTAAGATTGATTGTGAAATATTTAATTCTCTTCATTCCTAAGAAAAACGCCCCCCAGTGGCTCAGCGGTATGTCTGCGGACTTACTCGCTAAAATCCGGGTTTCGATACCCGTGGTGGGCAGAGCACAGATAGCCCATTGTGTAGCTTTGTGCTTAATTCAAAACAACAACAACAACCTAAGAAAATTTAAGAATAAAACATGTCGAATTTAATGAAAAACATTACGTCATTTCTAAGTCTAATAAGCGAAAACTTCTCCTATACTGAAGAAAAACAAATATTAACATGGCCTAAATTGGAAAGTAGCAGTAATAATATCATACATAGTATGTATAATTGTGAACGACAATGCTTTTTTTTGAACCCCTTCCATTAATTTTCCATTCATGAGAAGTATGTAAAAGCTTTCATAACTGGGATTTTCACAACCAGTCTTTGCTTTAACAGTTCAATTTTGATTAAACGACGTGGCCTGGCATGACCAAGCGCGTAAGGCGTGTGACTCGCAATCCGAGAGTCGCTGGTTCGCGCTAAACATGCTCGCCCTCCCAGCCGTGGGGGCGTATAATGTGACAGTCAATCCCACTATTCGTTGATAAAAGAGTAGCCCAAGAGTTGGCGGTGGGTGGTGATGACTAGCTGCCTTTCCTCTAGTTTTACACTACTAAATTAGAGACGGCTAGCACAGATAGCCCTCGAGTACCTTTGTGCGAAATTCTAAAACAAACGATTAAACAAATTTTATTTTGAAAAGCGTACATTAAGTGTATCTTTTTAGTCCAATAATATCGAGGTAATTTGTTTAAAGGTTTATTGTTTTTTTTTCTTTGTGTCCACTGGCACAGGGATGTGTGGATTTACAACGCTATAAACCGAGTTTCGATACACTTGTTGGACAGAGCACAGATAACCCTTCGTGTAGCTTTACGCTTAACTTAAAAAAAGAAAAAAAAATTCTTTAAAAATACCAATAGTATATATACTTTTCCTAACCAATCACTGCTAAAATATTAATAGTTTTGGTTTTAAAAGGTTCTATTTTTAAAATCTCTCAGTAAATGCATCTTTCTAGTCCAATAATATCAAAATTAAGTTTTCATGAATGTTTTTAAAAATACAGAGAACATAGCCTTCGTATTTTTTTATGAAAAAATAATGATGTTTTGAAACGCAAAAAATGTGAAATGTGCTAATTTCTTCATTTCTCAGAAAACCTCAGGAGTGAAACATGACGACTCTAACTAAAAAGATCATGTCGTTTCTGAAACTAAAAAGTAAAAATTTCTTTTATTTGGAATAAAATCAAAGTCTGGCTAAATTTGAAAAGTATCCTTTACAATCTTCTACACTGTATAATTATGAATAAAAAATGTATGACCTCAAGCTTCTGGGGTCCTTCTGATATTTTAGGCCTATCTTATCCTAACCTAAGCCATCTCTGATCCTATCGTCATCTATACGCCATCGAAGTTAACAAACAAATTACAAGATTCTTAGAATGTGTGTGTTTTTCTTATAGTAAAGCCACATCAGGCTATCTGCTGAGACCACCGAGAGGAACCAAACTCCTGATTTTAGCTTGTAAATCTGTAGACTTTCCGTTGTAGTAACGGAGTTAAAAAACAAAACAAAAACATATAAGTTATAGATATACACTTGTTCAAGGATTCCAGAAATTTCATGAATAATCTGACCACCTTCTTATAAAACTGACCTTTACCTCATAACTTAAATAATGAAAAGTTACTTTCTACTTTATTAAACAAATGTACATACAACGCTTGAATAACTATTTAAACTTTTTATCAATCTCCCAGGTAAAGAAAAAGGTTTTACATATCAGTAAGTTTATTATTATCATTCAAGTGTCATTTACCACAAGGTTTTATTTATAATTTTTATTTTTAAAAATGTTGACTTGGTGTCTGCTATTTTTTCAAAATAGTATTATTTTTAATGATACATCTCTAGTGTGCATATTTCACGTTATGCATTACCAAGCACTTTATTTTCTAAGAGTTTGGTTTGAATTTTGCACAAAGCTACTCAAAGGCTATCTGTGCAAGCTATCCCTAATTTAGCAGTATAAGCCTTGAGGGAAGAAAGCTAGTCATCATCACACACCGCCAACTCTAGGCTACTCTTTTACCAACGAAGAGTGGGATTGACTGTAGAATTATAACGCCCCAACGGCTGAAAGAGTGAGCATGTTTTCTTAGGAAATTTAGTTGATATCCTTTCTTTTCGAGTTTAGCCGTACTTGAGCTGTTGTAACCGAGTTGAAATATAACATATTTTAATTTTTGAACCCAGTTACAATATCTTTATATAACAATAATTGTGATTCTCTCGCAAGGATCCTATATTATGGAGTAAACTATAAAAATAAGATCTAGATAGAATGCTTTGTGTGCAAATTGAGCACTAACAAAAAAAACGAATCTGTTCAATTCCAAAATTTGAGGCATTATTGGGTGAACGTAAATTATAGCAAAAAAAAACAACCAACAACCAAAACATATAAGCAGTTATGGTTTAATAATCACTGATATTTAACAGATGGGTCATTCCATGCCAATCATCTAGGGTTTCCAAGATCATGTTATAGACTTCCTTGAAAAAGAAAATCAGGCAAAATGTTCATTTTGGTTTATTCAGCTCCATAACAACATGAAAATGGTGTGAACATGTATTAATTACACCATAACAGTCTAGTTTGAGAAAACTGATAATATAAGTAGGCTATAAACCACTATTGCATATTTCATATCCCAGCCAGCCTGATGAACCCGGTTACTGGTGCAAAAGGCCCCATAAGCACTTGAAATGGCCCATACAGTTTGGCTGATGTATTTTAACTCCTATTCTTCTTTATTTATACTTTTAAGGTATTAAAATTAGTACTTGATTTGAAGCTGAAATCACAACTGTTCACCAACAGAAACTAATGATTAGGTAACAAAAGCAAAATTTAAGTGCAGTTATTGTTTATCACTTATTATAAAAATGTTAAATCATTTCCTTCTATGAGCAAGTCTTGCTGCATTGAATATTATTTAAACAGCCTGTTATGTAATTCCCTTTAATTGGTTTTATATCATACACTTAGAGGGAACTTAAAAATGGAACGTCTGTCTTCATGTCATCTGAAATTTGATTGTACACATTTGGTTCCCATTTGCTGTACTCTGTACACAAAAACAATCGTATTCACTTGAATAAATATCTGCATACAAAAAATATGTTTAAATTGTAAGAAAAGAAGGTTGATTTTCTTAAAGGCTTTGGCTCAATTTTACTTTGTTCACAATTACAAGAAATGTCCTCACTGATTGTAGCAATAACAATTTCCACTTAATTGTTTAGAAGTGTATGGTATCATTTAGTGAAATGTTGCTGTAATTTCCTGTTAGTGTTTTACATTTTCATTATTTATATGAATTGTGATTTTGATTCCATTATTCAAATATATGTTTTGAGTTATACATCAAGCAACAAAATATAACCTCATAGCAACAAATACATTCCCTCAACAGTATTCATATTTTTCTTTCTTTATTTAAGCCCAGCAGACTCGTAATCTAAGGGTTGCGGGTTCGATTCCCCATCGCACCAAACATGCACACCCTTTCAGCCATGGGGGCATTATAATGTGATGGTTAATCCCACTGTTCTTTGGTAAAAGAGTAGCCCAAGAATTGGTTGTGGGTGGTGATGACGAGCTGCCTTCCCTCTAGTCTTACACTGCTAAATTAGGGAGAGCTAGAGCAGATACCCCTTGAGTAGCTTTTAGTGAAATTCAAAACAAACTTTCTTTATTTAGATAGTTATGTTTTCATCACTAACAGTGTCAGTGAATTAACCAAATGCTAATATATTAAATCTTTTGAAACAACTGACCAGAAATTTCTCACAAAAATTTTGCAAGTTTTGGCTCATAGTATTTTATTTCTGAGGATATATTTCAAGTAACTTACTAAAGCAGTTCACAATAGGAAGTAATTATTCCGGAATACTTTAGATAATTTGCTCTGTTTTATTAGATATTTTCCTTACAAGTGGGTGATAAAATTAATGTTTTGTTATTTATTATTCATCCCACTTTTCTAAGGAATATTCCCCAATTTGGTATATTTTACTTTACTTTACTATCATGATCCCTCGGTTTTTCTAAAATACTGGAAGATAAAACTATCTTTAAAGAATGTATCTTTACAGGAAGGTTGATTTTATAAACAGTTAATCAGTTACCTCCATGTTATATAAATATTTCTAAGAGATAAAACTTGAATAGTCCTTGTTTATCTGAGTGACATAATAAATGATGTAACTATTAGGTAAGATTCTTTTACTTTAGCTGAGAGAGATGACAAGGATTTAATTCTCAAGTCTTATAACTAAACTTTAATTTCAGTTCTGTTTGCAAGTGTCTTTTTCTATCCTCCAGTAGCAGTGTGTTAATGTCTTAAGACACAGTTACAATTATCAGACTTGTGTCTTTTTATATCATTGAATAACAAGTCTTGACAACTGTTCCTTATGTTGCTGAAAGCTCACTATCAATAGGTTCAACAATAAATGTCTATATTTTCTTGAAAATAGTTTATTCAAAAAACAGGAGATTTTTCTATGAGTTTTTTATTCACTTGAAGCATCATAAAACATAGGTACTCAACAAATTTACACAAAGTTATTCTTAATTTCTATTGAGTTTTAGAACTGGAAGTATGGTAAATTATCCTAAGAACACAATTCTAAAATTAGTGGAAAAATTACAAACTGCTGGTGTCAATAACTCAAATGACATGATCAGATTGGAACAATCAAAATAAAATGAGAACAACTAAATTTCAAAATTTCTAACCAATCTTTTGATTGATTGATTCTAACTTTTTAGTTAGAATTTTGCATATTCTGAGTCCAGAAGCATTTGGGAAGACAATTTTGTTGTTTAATTACAGTTTTTCAATTTCTTTCATAAGACAAGGAAAGCAAACATAGTGTAACACCACACTTTAAAGTCAGACAAAGAAGTCATAGGGTGATATTCTCTTTTCCCAAAGGTTACTTACCCTGATTATTTCAAATGTGTATGTGTTACCTCATGAGAAGGGCTGTCCCACTCCCAGAGAACTGACATAAATTCAAGGTCATGTAAGCAGCAGTTTTTATGTGGAATAACTTTTCATGCACAACCTTTACTTATGCAAAAGGATTATCAGGTGTTTGCAATCTTTCAATATCTGATTCCCAGGATGTCATATCCAAATGTCACACATATCTTTGGTGCAATACATCTAAGTTTGAGAAGCTATCCATGAGTTTAAGGGATAAAACTATATCATGTAAATGTGTATGTATGTGCAACAATTCAATTAGGTGCTAATTTCTCCTTATATAACAATTTTAGAATCTGCTTTTATTAAGATATATTTCAGTAAGTCTTAACATAGTTATATAAGGATAAATTAACACTTAATTTAATTGTGGCACATACATACACATCTACATGGTGCAGATGACACCATCTGTTTTTGTTATATCACTTCAAAAACTAAGCTTCATTCCTCAAGCTCATGGACAGCTTCTCAAACTTAGATATATTGTTCCAAAGACAAATAATTTATATTACTTTTTCTGGACAGATAAGTACTTACTTTTTCTAATTAAATTACAAGTTTTTAAAGTACAAAATTTAAGCAACTGCTCAAAAATTATTCTTTTTCTGACATTGCAGTATTATAAAGCAAAACTACTGCTTTATAATCCCAAATTGATGTTTTCTACAAAAAATATTTTGCCTTAAGTATTGAAATAATGACTAAAGTTTGATTTCTATTACAAAATTAACCAGATACTTATTTTTGACAGTAAAATTAAAGTTTTCGTTTAACTGTTTATGTAAGTAGAAAAATGAAAGTTTTAACATATGTAATGTGTAATTGTTTTCAGTTCAGTTACTCAGCAACACAAACCTTCCTGATTGTTATAGCTTTCCTAATAAAATGAGGTAGAATTTTTTTTAAGGCAGCTATTCAAGCAAAAATCCTGGTAATTCAGAAATTAGAGGGAAGAAGAATGAGCTGCACTGTACTAAATTACAGTTTCTCTATAAGGTCTTTGTTGATTCAAAACTTTTAAGTACAGTTATACAAAATATGGTCATCACAGGTTTAGACATGATTATGTTAAATTTATTCATTTTTTTTAATATATTTATGAACAAGTACATATATTATTAGAAAACAGTAAAACAAAAAATAAAATATATTAGTAATTATTTTACATAGATATACTTATATATATTTTATACATACAAATTCTGCATTCAACACTATATTTCTGTTTCCTAAATAATAAAAGTCATGTGCCAAGTTATAGTCATATTTCATTTAAAAGTACTTGGCTTCCATTTGTTTTTGTAAATGTGACAATATTTATATGTTCCACAATTACAAAACCATCCTGTAACAAAACAACTACCTCAGATAATTCAACTTTTTGAGTGCAAAGTTGAATAACAGTCAGTTAAGTCTGTGATCCAAAGAAATTACAACTACTTCACTTCTGATCTTTTTTTGGTATTATTGCAGTGAAAAAATTATAAGTTCTTTTCTTTTAAAGCCAACTACAACAATAAACATTTTACTGATTGACAGAACATTTGAATGAGAGTAATTATAACTGATTAACATAATATTTTAAATGGTTGTCATGTGTGAAATTTAACTCAAACATCTTCAAGGGTTATCTATAATTTTGAAGTGATAAACTAGAGGAAAGGCAGCTAGTCAACACCATCCACTGTCAACATATGGGCTTATTCTAATCAAATGGTGAAACTTGACCAACACTCTAATAATGTAACCATAACCCCAAGGTATGAAAGCAAAATTTTTTACCTATAATGGGGCACAAACCCCAAAATCTCTGTTCCACAGTCTGTCATACCATAATCATTGAGCCCTTGCCCCACACTTAAATTGAAAGAAAAGAGGGTGAGTGGAAAATTTCTCTTCAAATGCTTGGTATGAGATAATTGAACTGAGTCATTGATTTTGAAGAATTAATTTGATTGATAACTGATTGAAGAAAAACTGATGGTACCCAACAAAAATAATTATTAACATGACTAACATGTGATAACACAGAAACTGTAATCAAATGACTAATGTTACTAAAATAAATGATCAGCACAGCTCTTAATCTTAAAAATGGTAACTTGGTTCATACTGAACTAAACACAACATAAATGAATGGATTGTCTAACAAGAACAATACATAAAAGTTGAAAAGCCTGACAACATTATGTAACACATATTTTGTTCCTGGATAGTATGTGTTATTTCTTAAATGCTTATGTTGTAAAAGAACAGAATACAACCATTATTCCCTTCAAACTTTGCTTTTGTAACTTGAATAATGAAATTTAGAAATTAACCTATATTCTATGTAAAAATTGTCAAATTTGCAAATTTTCATTTACATAAGGTCTGAATAAAACAACATATGAATCAAGATTTACGTGTATTTATACAAAAATGTTTAGAAGTGAGTAGTTTTTTGAGATTTGCAACTGTAATGTAATTCACTTTCACGCATCAGCCCCCAAATATAGTTTCCCATTACGTTTTTGTAATACGCTCCTTGGTAGTGGCATTCAAAGTCCAGTATATCTTCAAGAAAGCACTCGCCTTGCTCCTCTAAGTATGCTCCCGTGTTCTCCTTGAATTTATTAAGCGTCAAGGATATGGACTTTCAGGGACACCCTGCAGCCCATTTTGCCATAGCTCTTCACCAGAGCCTTAACCAATTCCACATAATTTTTGGTATTGTGATTGCCCAAGAAGCCCCAAACCACTGTGACAAAGCTGCCCAAGCTTTTTTTTTTCCTTTCTACTGAGCTACTTGGGGGATTCTGTGCACTCCAGAATCTTCTTTATTTGTGGTCCAAAGAAGACACCAGCTTTGACCTTTGCCTCAGACAGCTTAAGAAAGAACTCTTGAAGGTACTTGAAGGCTGCAGGTTCCTTATGAAGATTGTGACAAATTGTTTCACAAAACTCAATTTTATGTGCAATAGTGGAGGCAACACCTTCTGGAGGTCCACTAGTGGCTCACACTAGACACTGTACTTCCCCACAAAGAACTTGGTCCATTGTGGCCAGTGCTTCCTGTTGTAGTGGGCTGTAGTGTTCCCGCTGTCCCAAAGGAAAAAATAACAGGGAAACTTGTAAAGCCTCCTTGGAGACCCATCAGGAATGCCACCATTTTGAAGTCTCCAATAACCTCTAAGCCATGCTCATCAAAATTTGTATAATACAAAATATTACTGTTCAAGCAAACAAAAATTGTTTGAGAAAATTCTTTATCAGCTACTCAGCACTGAATCTACCTGGAATGTTCTAGAAAATTAATAAATTTAAGCATTTCATTACCCAGGTTACAAAAACAAAGTTTGAAGAGAAAAGTAGGTCTTTTCCATTTATTTTAGGCATAAGCAATTGGAAAATGACACTTTCTGCCCAGGAACAAGAAAAGGTAATAATTTTGTCCCATATACTGCAATTTAGAAAATGCAATACAATTAAATAAATTATTAAATTGTAAAGTGCTCAGAGATGAATAAATAATGCAACTGTTTATTAAATAGACATGAATGAACTTTCTGCAATCAAAGAAAACATCTCCTTTAAACTTCAGAAGCAAAACCCTAAGTAAAAACCAACAATATACACACTCAAAGCTAAAAAACTATCCTCAAAATATTGCATTTTTATAATTCTCTAAAAAATTGTATATTTTATATAATACTATCCACGACAAATATAATTCATATTTACAAAGTAACAAATTTGTTCTGTTAATTACAAATACATATTTCATTATTTTTCATAATTTAAAAAAAAATACTTTTCATGACAAAAATCATTTAATGAAAGATAAAAGTAATTACTCTGACATATGTATTTAAAAGTATCTTTCATTCAAAAATGTATACCATCTGCTGCTAAAAATATTGATAAATGTTCAGCTTAAAAGTGTCAGAAATACATCTCTTATTCAATGAATATTTATTTTCACTAGTTAATTATAAAACTGTACAAACCTGATTTTGTTTTTATCACGTGTTAAAACAATTTTGTAACTGCTTATAAAAGACGCAACTAAGACATTTCATGAAATTCCTATAATAATAATAATTGTGTGTCTTATACTATCATATTTACAAACCTGATTTCTTTTTATTGCTGGAACCAAATCAAAAATGATTAGAGAATTTAAGAAAAATATTTTCATGATTGAAAATAATCTCTTGCACCAAGAAAGAAAAATTATATACTTTTTGCATTGGTAACTATGACACAAATAAGATTATCTTTCCATTTGTGTTGTCACATCATACTAAAATATCACTATTTTTATAATTTTTATGTTTTTGAGAGCAACTCTTAATTCGTTTTGACTATTCAGCTAAATTTTTTTTTCTTCTGCCTCTATTTAATGATGGAGAATGACCAGTTTTTCCAGATGATAGATGTTTTCTAACTTCGCCATTGGACAGCTGTTCATGCTTGTTTTCCAGATTATTTTGGACATACATCTCTACCCACAATGGACAGTGCCAACTTACGAGCCCACCCAGCATCCATCCATTAGGTATAGCAGGGTGACACAACCCATCATGAACAACACCCCAGTTTCCTAACAGAACATTAAAGTAATAACTTAATAAACATAATCACCAAAATCAAACCATAAATAGCACCAAACTACAAACGTTTATCAGTACTTTTCTTTGTAACTACTCAAATTACTTTAATCAAAATACAAAAATGTTATTAATTACTTTTAACTGCATGAACTATAATCACAGTTGAAAAGACTATCAGCCACACCACAACCCTACTAAAATATGCATAATAATACAAGCAAGCAACCAGTAACTGAATAAAATTAATGATTAATGAATATAACTCATCACATTAACTTATGATCTATATGTATAATGTAAAAAACAACAATGGTTTGACTGGCTACAACATCAAATTTTCATATGTTAAATTTCAGTTCATAAACTAATTAACACATTTCTATTTTAGCACCAGTAAAAGCAGCTTGAGGGCAATCATCAGACTACATTTGAATTTACAAAATATGAATTAAACCTTAAAAACAGAACAAAAATATTTGATTTTTCTCTTTCAGTCTGATCAACAGTACCACTGGTTATTTTGAAAATTATACAGATTAAAATATCTTATAGTCTTGCAAATCTTGGTGTGTTGTAGCTGAAAAATGATAGCCGTATTTTCTTTTATGTGCTTACTGTTGATAACATGCAGTATTTTTCACAATATAATATGCTCCTAGCATTTGAATTTTCATTTTTGTAAGTTCCATAATTTGGAAAGATGCAAGTGAGGTATCTTCAAGTTAAGTTGATTTCCTATAAGATTATTATACAAGTCCTGCTTTACAATAGAACTGATAGGAAAATTAAGAAGTGGTGCTGAATTTTTAAGCTAAGAAATAACAGAGATTTGACATGCCTGTAACACAAAATGAAAACAAGATTTATTTATCCAGGAACACAAAAACAATGTACAAAGTTGCATTTAGACACAAGGACAGTGAAGAGCTCGGAAACTGATTAGCAGGTTTGCTTTTCTCAAGATGTTTTTCCATCAACTAACTCATTTAGGATCCAATGTATACAGTTAAGACTAATTTTATTACTTAATGTCAAATTCACCCATAGAAACAGATGGTTTTTATTGCTGTCTTTTGCATCTACTCAAGTTGTAAGTAATGTATATAAAACAGTCAATCACAGTAGGAGTCTTATCTGTTTCCTGTAGAGCTAATTTAAACTGTGTATAATTGTAACATGTTACACACTTACTCAATTTTATGTGTATTATTTTACTGATGTTTTATACATTCTTATATTTTAGTTACTTTTGTTAAACATATACATATTAAATAAGAATTTGCAGCTTGCTGCATAATTCACCTAGTTTGCACTGCAGTGACAATTGCAGATGGTTTTCCATAAGCCTTGTTTAGTGTCAAAAATACAATTGATGTAGCTTTCAAGTGTGCATTATAGAACACAAATTATATATAAATCACTAGGACAGAATGTAACAAAACTACTGTAATTTACTCAGCATTCTAATTAAACTATAAATACATTACAATTACTAAAACACCTTAAATTTTCAGGAGAAAAAATTATGGTAGCTAATTATTCATGATAGAAGAACTTTAAAACAAGTCAAAAAATTTATGTTGAGGAGAATGTGCTATATTAAGAGGTCATCATGGACCACTAGAATTGTAAGTACTGTAGACATGGATTCAAAAATATGAACCTACATGCTATTTCCAGCCTAATTTCTTTATGCTTTTATAGAGTCCCTAATTGTAGGTTTGAAAATATAACCTTTGCATTTAAATTTGTTTCTGTATGTTTTAGTGATACCTATTCCACTTTGTAAATTAATTACCTTGTGAACAGATCCCACATGGAGTTGATTACAAAGTAAATTGGTAGGTCAGACAGAGAGACATGTAAGAGGTCTCTCCAATTCGAAAATTTTCATTTGTATCTCAGCAAGTCAAAAAGGCAGGAGGTTCAAACTGTAATTATTTATAGTTTGTGTTTCTAATTGATTGTGAATTGTAGAAGCTTTTGGGAAAATCTAAACTGGAGAAATTGAAGCATAGACATGTCACAAGACAAAAAATGAAAACAGAGGATGTGTAAAATAGTTCTTTTTTTAAATTAATAAGCCTAAAGATAAATAATAATTATATTTGAATTACACATTTAAGTTTCATGCAAAATACATTAACATCCATTAATAATAAAGTTGTTTCATTAAATTTAACACAGTACTGGTTCATAGCATACACACGAGAGCCAAGTCTAGATGTGAAAGGATAAAAAAATCTCATACACCACTGTTAAATCTTGCAGTGATTTAGTCATATCAACACTATTAACTTAGTTATAAATCAAGGTTTTGTTCGTTTGTTGAATTATGCCAGCCATCCTTAATTCAGAAATAACATACAAGGAAAGGCAGCTAGTCAAAAACCACTTACTGTCAACATTAGGGCTACTCTTTACCAATGAATAATGAGATTGACTATGACATTATAATGCTCTCATGGCTGAAATGGCAAGCATGTTTATTGGGGGATTTCAATATGAAGTTCACAGAATGCAAATTGAGTGTCTTAACCACCAAGCTTATAAACTAACCATCCAAGGTATTCTAGCTCATGCTCACAAACGTAGTGTTTGAAAGTTAATGGTTAAAAACAATCTACTTGTTTTTTCTCACTAAATATTTTGTAGTTTTATACATCCCATAACAATATTCTAACCAGTTTTTTTCAAGATGGCACACAAAAAAGTTATTTTAAAGGTAAGCTCACACCAACATCATATTTTAATCATAACACAGTCCATTAAATATTTTTCTAAATGTTTCTTTAGTAAGAAATGACTACATACTGATAAATCAAATCAAGACTCAACTCTTTTTATTTCACCTTGTAGTTCACTGATGTAAACAAATGTGTGACTCTGCACTCCAACCAACAGTGAATATGGGATCATTGGAATACAAATTCTACATATTAAAAGGTCATGCACAATGTATATTTATTACCAGTAAACAGCTCAAGGGAATGAACAAGAAACTGGGTTAACCTATATGCTAATGTGACATAACAGGTCTAAATAGCCAATCTGTCTGTGTATATTTTGGGAACCTGTAAAATATTTTGCTATTAAGAAAGCCAACTGTAAAACATGGTAGAAAGCTTTTTTATATGCAAAAAAAGAGCGAACCTTCTATTTGAAGTGTTTTCTGAGCCCAAAAGAGCCGTTTTTTGCATATAAAATTCTCAACAAGTAGGTTTCTCGGCATCACTGATGGTAGAAAGCTGTTAAGATAAGTGTTACTAACCTTAATTTACCTTGTTCTACCAAATATGACAAAGCTTATTTATATAATCTTATCCTCAAATTCAATTTAAAGTATTTTAGTTTGGTCTTCAGTGGTATTATTATTAAAACATTTAAAATTCTCAGTACAATTTATAATTACTAGTTAAGAAACAAAGAAGCTAATTTCATCCATCTCATCTGACCAATCTTAAATAAAAACTTCAATGCTGAGATAGTGCTTTTAACCAAGTAAAGTAACAAACCTGCCTCCTAGTGTCTCAACAGTAAGTATGGAGACTTATAATGTTAAAAATCAGATTTCAATACCTGTGGTGGGTGTGGCACAGTACAGCCTATTGTGTTGCTTTGGCCTTAACAACAGACAAACAAAGACAAATCCAATTTATTAATTTATAAAGTAAAACAATATTTGTTCCATACGTTTGAGACCTCCAAACATTAAACTATTGTTTTAGCTTGTCACAAATATCCTTAAATTAAAAATTTATAAGAATAAAAATGCAAGAATAGAAAAGGAGAAATTTCTTTCAGTCTGGAATATAAAAAACATCTTTTAAATTTAATTGAGCTTAAGAACTTTAGAACCAAATCATATTCACCTGTAAAACTTCTTTTAAACTCATCATTTGCCCAATAGTGGGTGTCTTGCTTCTTTGTCTTTAAGTTGGTAACTATGTTTGTTGGAATCAACTGACTATAATGGCACTTGGTCAAGACTTCTAGTGCTAAAAGAAGAAGTACATTTTTATTTATACTTCATCAAAATGGATTTAATTAACACAACAAAAACTGCACAAACTATCCTAGTTGGATGAATACCTAAACGCCATGAGAAAATAATGAGGCACATATGCAGAATGTTTAAAAAGAGTATTATAATTTGTGAGATCAAAAGTATGCTAATACTATGTAGGCCTAGGGGCATGCCCCCAGAAAATTTGTAAAAAATGGGTGCTACAAGATTACTTATGTATACACAGATATATATTAGTAGAATAAAATACATATAAAAACAAGCTAGTAAAGTGGTTAGTTTTGTGTTCTGTAGCTGGGGGATTAACAATATTGTTGTAGTGCATTTTATCAATGGATGTACTTTTTACAATTATTTGTTAAAAATAATACCAAGTCCATTCCAAGTAAAGATAACAAATCAATTCATTTCTTCAATATAATCTTGTACAGGTTACATGTTCACTCCCAGGACTAATTTCATAAATGAACTTCATGGCATAAATTCTGCAACTAAATGTAGGCTTAACTTAATCATTAAATTTTTCAGTGTAAACTACATAACATATGGCTAACTTAACTTGAACAGGTAAACAAGCATATAACTCACCAAGTAACTGGACAGCAGAATAAGAACAATAACTCATAACTACTAACACTCACTAAACATATATTCTGAAACTAAACTAAAAATTATATTGTACTCTTATTTTTACACAGTCCATAAACCCTTTCATTTCTTAACTTATCACATTTTGACAATACTATAATGACAAGCTCCCTCTAGGAAACTTTTAAATTAAAACATTGAAAATATAGCTTATGACAACATAATTGATTACCTACAGGCATTGACTGTATTTGTTAGTTATGTGTAAAATAATCAATTTATTGAAATTATGATTAAATTTATGAATACCACAAATATAATCAACTGTTCTTACTAATTATTCCACCTATCTAGTAGTTGAAATAACAGTTAAATCAGTTAATGCTACAAAATAATCAATTAATTGAAATTAATGTTCCTAATTACTGTTAATTAGTTTTGATTATTCAAACTATCAAACTAATCCAAATATTATCATTATATTAATTTATCATAAAATGGAAAGCTAACAGAAATGGCTATCAAAACAAAATTTTAGCACTGTGAGTTGTTTTTTAGCAATTTCACAAGAATAACAAATCAGTTGAAGATAATCAATTAATAAGCCCCCAAAATCAGTTGATTAGCAAAATCCAATAATCACCCAACTCTACTGATATCAATGGTTTGGAATTATGAATAACACCATACTACCTAGACTGCATACTGACAATGTACTGTGACAGGACTTTATTACTAGAGGATGAAGAACTTAAATGTGCATTGGCTCATGCTATTCCTCCATTCAGCTTTTCAACTTAAATTATTATAATGGTTCATAAGTTGTTGTAAAGGATCTTTTATTTTGTTTTTTGAGTTTTATTAATAAGTACTAATTTATCACATGATTAGATGCAGGTTTACCCACACATTTATCAACTACTAAGTTACAGGTGTATGTAGAATACCTAAACATAAGTTTAGTTTAAGTGCACTGCAGACTTACCAATCATGAGGATTGAGAACAAGCTATTATGTTTAACTATAGAGTTAGTTTATGTTTTGTTTTCTTATTCACAGTGTCACTGAGTGTTAATTACAGCTCTAGAGTTAAGTTCTAATTACAATTAGAATTACTTTGAGTTGAGGGTAAGTACAATATCAGAATTATCACTAATGTTGGAGTTAGTTTAGTTTTAGTTTATGTTCAGGCATCAGTTTCAGATATAGGGAATAATCTATTTGAAATTGGTCCCAGTATTAACTATCTGGAACCTACTTGTATGCAATGTTAGGGTATTTGAATCTCTCATTATATGGATCAACAGCCAACACAATTTAGATATGCAAGCTGTACCATAAATACCACACAGTTTTACAAATAAGACATTTTACCACAGTCTACAAGTAGAATATGTGCAAACAACACAGAGATGTCTAGTTGTCAGGTACAAACAAAGATTATCTATGTAAAGTTCAGTAGCAGAATGCCTTCTTTGACAGTGGAAGAGTATTTTTATGTCCTACTGACCAGTGTTTGCTCAACTCAGAAATGACAACCTCATTCTACTAGGCTACTGCCCTGCCACTACTTGTCTACCCAGACAGGACTAGAAATACGTGTTTTGAAGAATAAATGATTTATGTGTTGCATACAAACAGTAAAAAAATAGTGCCTACATAAGTTGCTGTGGGAAAACTAAAATTGTATGCTCTGTGAAATCATCGACCATCTAGCAGAAAATGAGCAAGGAAACTAAGGCCTAAAACTGAATAAATGATGCATCAAACTCCAAGAATCTCACATTATGATAGGTTACTGCAATGTTAGGGAAATCAGGAGAAGTAAATACTTTCCTGAGAAGCTCCTTGAATTTTATCACACCACACTATTTCAAAAGATTAGACTCAGACTATAAGGAGTTCACTTTCAGTAGCTTTAACTTCACATCACATGCTGAACTAGAGTAGCAACTATTATGATAGCTTTCAGTGGAATAACCATAACTGACCATTGAGATGGGTCACTCAAAGTTAACCATATAATGATTGGAAACACCAATGTCTACATGAAATCTAAGTAACAAAGCATATCATCTGACAACTGAAGGTTTCTTTCAGGTGCATCTAACAAAACTCTTATGCATTTAGCATAAGTAGCTTCCAGTGCTAAAAACTCATATCTGTAGCAAAAGAGAAAACAATTACAGGAAAGGTTTAACTTCTGCCCTCCACAGTAAAGCCTACAGTATACAGGTAAACTCAGATGAACCAACAAGAGTTAACAAGTGCCAAAGTGATAGTACCACACTCCATAAAGATGAAGACAAAGGCAAGGTTTTGATGTGTTGATACATTCACAAATGTGACCACCATGACAAGCAGAAGAGCTCAAATTAACAGAAACAATAACTGAGCTACAACTACATGAATTATTGAATTCATCTTTAACTAATACAAATCACAAATAGATCTAAAGATGAAGCTCTAGATATAGATGATGCAAGAATCTCAATCTTCAAGAAACTTACAGAAACCACTCTATTGAACTTAATCTTGGGATTTCAATGCCACTTGGTAACAAGAAGCATACCTGAAATATGAACTGATGCCTTTATTGGATCTTTATCCTACAAATCAGATTGAATCAGAATGATTAATGTCATCAGGTGGTTATTACATTGAAAGACAAACCTGGATCTCTGGTGATGGTACATAGGAAAGCTTTCAGTTATATCAGGAAGATGCCTGTAGTAAAGTCCATCTGTTAATTCTTGCTGACAAAAATCTAAGAATAGGCATCAGTGTAACATATGCAAGATGTGTTTTAACTGCACAAACTGTCAAATGAAGTATCATTAGACAAAGAACCTGGCAATCAGTATGGATCACCATCAATAGTGATTTCTCTTAAGAATCACTATTCTTTAACATCTACACCATGGATCTAACCGATCTTGTTAGTCCATCAAGATACCATAAGCTTACCTTTGCTAATGCATTCTAGAATACAGCAGAGGCTTTATCAAACCTGAAATCAAAAGCAAGACCCAACCATCCCTTAATAGGACGATTAAGTGTTGCAATTACACAATAATGGTAATCAATTCTGCCAAAGCTACAACTTTGTTTTGCACAATAACAACAGACACAAAGACAAGGAAAAACCATTCTTGCAGGCAGTGCTATCCCATCTAGAAGAAACAAGAGCTACCAAAAGAACCAATGACTTGAAAGTTGCAACAGGAAAAGCAGTTGAAGAATACCACAAAGTACTGTATGACATATTTAGGAAAAACAAAAGTTGAGAAAGCAACAGGATATTGTACAGCCAGTGACCATTGGTAACAATAGAAAAGCAACATTTTTCCACCTCTTACAGGGCAGTCAGTCTCAAAATGATAGGTCAGTGCATATTGGCAATCCATGAAAATGTCACTTAATATTCAGCAATAATTTAAAACATTGTGAGGTTATATCGATTCTGGCTAAAGCATATATTGTACAAATCAAAATGTGTATTTCTAGTCTTTTACTAACCAGAATTTGTTGGAGGAAGACAGAAGTCTCCAACTAAGGCAACACATTTGTGACCTGCAAAAGAAGACAAAATGTTCCAATTAATTTGCTTCAATACTCCTGTAGAATGTACATAAAATGAACATTATTGTATTGATTCTGTATGTTATTCTTTACAAAGCCACCAAAGTTTCAGATATTCAACCAGGTAGGATAATTAAAAGATACAATGTATGAACATCAACAGTTATGAGTATAACACTTTTGTATGTAATAGTGAAAAGTTTTTCTTTTTAAAAAAACAGCTGTGAACTTATTACAAAATTTATTTTAGATTTACTTGCTTATCAAAGACTACATTCAATACTTTCAAAGAACTTTCTCTAGGCTGTACTGAGAAGAGGGAATCAAGCTCTTTTTTCTTATGATCAATTAATCTAATGATAGTCATAACCAAGTGTTCCTTAATTATCAGATTTTGTCTACTAATGAAAAAAGTGTATTAATCAGTTGCACACTAAAAGCCTAAAATACCTTTAAAATATTTTAAAATAGAACTGATTCTAGAAAGTTTTCAATACTCACATAATATTTATTAAAAAACAAACAAGATTTATAATAAAATTATATTATGTAAATGACACTAATCCCACAAGTTTTAGATGGTTGTCCATATAATACATATTTCATTACAAGAAAAAAAATGCTGTTGCATCACTCAAATAAGAACTTACTATTTAGTTCATTTGGAAAACACTCCATTAGTTCAGTTACTACATTTTCTATTTGGTTATCAATACAACTATCCTTCATGTGATGGTTAACAAGTGTGAGCTTCATCCCATCCACCTACATATCACAAAGACATGTATATTAATGGTAAAAATTGTCTGATTGTAAACTCTAAATTATACTTACTACATGTTTTTGTCTCATATAAATACAATGTAATTAATTAAATCACTGGAAGTCTTGAACTCAAACATGTACAGTACAAGGATCATAGTCAATTAAAAAGTAATATCTGGTATTTATATTTGAAAAGTAAATAATTTCTTTTCCAGCAACTTCATAAGGGATATAAAAAAAAATTCCAGAGAAACATAAACAGTGTTGATGTACTGTAAAAAAGAAAACACCTTTCAACAACAAAACTTTCTAGAAAAACCCAAATGATAAGGTTTTTAAATTTACCTAAGACATCACATGACATGTTAAGTTTGTTGCTGTTATCCTGCCATAAAGTATTTTCAAACATAATGAAGATGGAATGAAGAGTTAAAATACACAGAACAGCAAACACTACCTATGCCTAAATTCTGCCAGTAATTTTATATCCCTATGATATTCTTTTTCCTAATTTATCATCATATGAACGATTCAGCTACAATAATTTTAAATAAATACTTCAACTCATGATTTACTTTTAAGTGATAATAAACTTGAAAAAGGTTCAGAATGTTATAATTTCTGACAAGAATTTTGTGCCTAATACATAATATCAAATGTTCTCCAGAGTTTTATAGAACATGTTAAGAATTCCTCTAAAATATTTCAAACTATAAATATAGACATTTATAGGAAAATATATGGCATCTTGGAAGCAATTATTCAGATATTTAACTTTTAAATAATGATCCACTTTTTGGAAGACAAAAAAATCTCGCATAATGAGTAACTTTTTTATCTTTTGTTTGTAACTCTTAATTGTTCTGGACAATGCAGTTACACTAAACATAAAAATTTAATTTTTCCATCTATAAATTTCAATACAAAAAGCATATACATATTTGTATTTTGTTAAATACAAAAATAAGAAACAAACCACAAAGTTTCCTATACACACAGATGGAAGTGGTTGCAAATACTCAGCTTCTTCTTTTGGTATAATCAACAAATTGGCATCTTGCAGTTCAACACCATGACTTGTGTCAAATAGAAATCCACTAGACTGGTTTCAGATACAAATGTTTCTATTAACTCAACATTTACTCATTTTTATTATGCATAATTAATTATATCATTTGTTTTAAAATTTTGATATATAAACTTTATAGAATGCAATAAAATCTCATTCAAGCAACTGATGTAAAGAATAGAAAAGTTATTTTGGAAAACATGGGATAAGTTTCTAAAAAAGTTTGTGTCAACATCAATGAATTACATCATATTAGAAACCACTTTAGCCTACTGGCATTTTCTACAAAGTAATTAAAAGCTTTCTAAAACAAAGGTGATTTAGGTGTAATATTTTGACTGAGTTTTCTACTTGTTTATCTTTCCATTTCTCAAATCTGAGATATTTCAGATTCATGTTCAGTCATTTATAATTATGTTTAACAATGACATCAAAAAGGACTTAACATGAAGCTCCAGAGATTGTCTCAAAGTTAAAAGACAGAAATAGAAATATTTCTACATGTGAGTAATTACTATATACACTGTTTAAATGAGGCAAGAAGGAAAATGAAATAATCATTGTTAAACATTTGTGATCATTTAAAGTTATTCATAAAATGAGTTTGTATAGTGACATTTCTGTCATGAACAAAGTCTGATTTTTCTGGTCAATATTGTATAAAATAAAGTTCCCATTTAATTTCAGTTTAGTATTGTTTTTAAAACACTTTTACTTAATTAAAATTTACAAATTGTTTTTCCTTCATTGGGTTTAATACATATTAAGATGCTATTTAATATTAAATAATTAACAAATCTCTTACTGGTATATACTGTTTTACAGGTTTATAAACCAAAAATAAAAATTGCTACTTGTTGTTTATTATTAAACATAGCAATACAAATTATGTTGTTGTTTTTTAAAACACAGTTACTCATAACTGAATTTTCAATTACACACCAAACAATACATTTCACTCAGTTGCCTTCAGTCATAATATAGTATGAGAGAAATATTTAGTCTTCTAAATAAAGAGAGAGAAAAAGAGAATATTATAGGGTTCACAACTTTTATGGATGAGTTTTTTCAATGATAATAACTTACACCAGATCTTACAGAATGTTCAGGTATGACACTGCTCCATTTTCCTTTAACTCCCATCCAACTACGTACCAGCTTCTGTTGGGGATTATTTAGTTCAGTCACTAACTGTAAATATACACAAAGAACATTTTAAAAATCCTGAAATATCAGATTATTGTATTCACTTCATATACACAATATCATATTTATATCTTGATTATACATTTTAGGGTATACAACTTTAGTAAAAAAGTTAACTTTTAAAAATATAAACTTGTGTGAGTTGTCTCACAATTTTGAATTTCTTAAAATTCAGATAAAAGTTGACCTTTATCTCATTTTTCTGATGTTGTTTTTTACTCTTTGACAAATTTGCTTCATTATGTTTTGCATCTGATTCATTATGTCCAACTACAATTGAAAAGCCACATCAAAATACTAAAGTATTTGATAGATGCTACTTAATGTATTTGTTAAAGAAAATGTTAACAATAATGAAAGACACTATGACCATAAACAATTAATGTTTTAACAATGTTGTATTTTTTTAATATCAAATTTTAAAACTTACTAAGGTAAGTGCAGCCTCTGAAGGCACATCTTGTAAGGCAATTATGGTTAAGCTATAGCAAAAGAAAATATAATAATGGCATTTTATTTTGCAGATATTTAATTATTAAACAACTTTATAATTATCAAGAGTTCAGAAACTATTATATACAATGCAGGAAAAGTAACATCACTATTTCTGTTACAAGTTTTATTTTTCATATTAATGAAAAATATATTTTAAAATTTCGTATGTAAAATATCCAGTTATAACAAGAAAAAATATATATAGCTAGAGAATGTTTCTTCTCATTTATAGGCAATACTTTTGTTTGGAACTTCTTTGAAAGTTTTAACTTAAAAAATACTGAATCCAAAAAAACATTTGTAAATTGGTGACAACAGTCACTATAATCTTCCACATTTTCTGGTAAAATATTTTAGAAAATAATTGAATAATAAAGTTGTTACTAAATAAACATTTCAACTTCTGTTTTGGATACAAAACTTTATCGTAACTTTGCTAAAATGTGTAATAAGCTTTAGTAGAGTACCCTAGTCTATTAAATACAATAGTAACTCCCTATGATATTTGAACTGAAAAGGAAATTCCTGAGCTGTGAATGGTTGGATTGATCCAAACCAAGTGTGACCAACATTAACATTTCAATGGAGAAATACCTTACCTTTTTGTCAGTATTAAAGTACTATTCTTAAGTTGCAATATTTTTGTAATTATCTAGATAAAGAAACCGTGATATTCCACAAGTGATATAATCATGAACTATTGCTATTAATTGAAACAGTTTTGTTTATTGTTACACTTATACAGACCTACATGCTTGCAACTCTGTCTTTTTTAATATAAATTTGACATCTGAAATTGATAAAATTGAATAAATGTACATTAACATACACATTCTTGAAGTGGATCAGTAAAATTTGATGATAACCATTTAAAAGTTTTCTAAAGCACCAACCAGAAATTTTGCAAATTTTTAATTGAGAAAACAACAAAATAAATTTATTTAAATGACTGCAGAATACAACATAAAATACTTTACACAATCTGATCCATGAAAATTTTTATAGTAATAAAAATAAACATGAGTTTGGGTCTGCTTGACATAATCTTTGATCTCAGAGAATTATTAAACCTTTTCACATGAGAAATTCAAAACTTCCATTATTGTACAAAAATAAAATTCACATATTTTATTACGCATTAAATGTATTAATAACAAATATACTATGTGGATAAATACATGTACTCATGTATTACATGTATTAAAAAAACCTTCAACTACTATGAATTAGTAAGTACACACTGTGTGGATAAATACATGTACTTGTAGTTTTGAAAAAAAATTAGAGATAGAAGATGCCAAAAATTCAAAAAGGTGTAAAACAATTATACCATTTCAAGAGTTATATACTGAATATTTAGTCCATATCATACACAAACCTTTGGTTTTATTGTTTAATACATAAATTTAATTTTTTATTCAGCTATATTTTGTAAGCCTGTAATATGTTTCTTGTGCTTTAGTACAGTATGCTTAGCAATGAAGAATATGTCAGGTCATCTATATACATATACATACACATTTAAACGTGACACTAAAGAAATGGTGTCGTTTAATTGACTCTCTCAGTACACACTATTTATGCAGCATTTATCTTCTGTTAAAATATAATTTAAACTAATTCCATCCCAGTTAATAAAGGTACCTTAATGTTGATGGATTGGATTATTCAAGCCCCAACTATAATGTTTATGCTAGATATATATTTTCTGTTACACATCCATACTGTTCCTCAAACACGTTTAAAATAATTTTCTCATTTAGAAGAGTAGCAGTTAAAATTATGTAAATACTGATCAAATTGTGAAGAAAGTGATAAGCAGATAAGTAGCAAAGGATGCTATATTCACATTCTTAACACTTCTCTAGAGGCTTCACAATGTATCTATCATTCTCGTCTCTTGTCAAACTTTTTGTTACATGTAATATACGTTTATAAATTCCTGCAAATTTAAATTTTGAATAGTTTAAAATAGCTCCTAATCAAATGAATTATATTATGTATGTTAAACTGACTAGAATTAAATAGAATTATAAATCAATGCATAAGGATTGTTTGTTTTCAAAATTCGCACAAAGCTACTCGAGGGCTATCTGTGCTAGCTGTCCCTAATTTAGTAGTGTAAGACTAGAGGGAAGGCAGCTAGTCATCACCACCCACTGCCAACTCTTGGGCTACTCTTTTACCAACAAAAAGTGGGATTGACCATCACTTTATAATGGCTCCACGGCTGGGAGGGCGAGCATGTTTGGTGCGACTCGGGTGAAACCCGCGACCCTCAGATTATGAGCACATGCCTTATCGCGCTCACCCATGGCAGGCCCAATGCACAAGGAAACAACAGTTATAGTAATTAAAAGAAGTATAATCATTAATAATATTTTTGGCAGGTATGGTAATGAAGTTGCATTTGCATTTATCTGAGATTTTGGCACTTGATATCAAAATTTATTTAAACATGGTAACCTTTTGTACCACACATAAACATACATGCATGCAAATACTATTAATTACAAATCCAAAAATAATAGTGTGTACATACATGCAATATTGAAATTAAATATTGAAGTGTGAACAAAAAAGTATAAAAAACAAATGCTATGGAGGTAACAATCCTTTAACATTTGAAAATGAGCTGCACTAAAGTGCAGTCACATGCTGTTAGTTTACACTGTGATTGGCTATTACTGAATCAATCACAAAACCACACCAATATAAACTCTTACAAAAACACATGTTGTTATACTACACTCAGTAGTAAAGTGATTTAAGCCATGAATTCAGTATCTTAAACTGTATATGACAAATGTATAGAAATAAAAGTTATGGCTGGTGAATGAAAAATTGTGGCAAGACTGTATGCATGACAACAAAAATGGTCCATGAAACTCACACTATTCATAACAAAAGTAGTCAAAATATAAAACTGATACTGTACATTTGAGAGTATATTCTTTACAAGGTAAAGTAACAATACCGTAAATGTAGAAGGAAGTATCACCTCAAGAACATTAAGATGCACGTTAACATGAAATGCAGTAACAAAGGCAAAATAGCTGCTTGAAAACTACTACTATGAAGATGTAAGTTACCAAAAGTTTAAAATGGGCATTGGACCATAATGATTGGAATGAGCAAAGCTAGAGAAATATTCTCTTTAAAGACAAATCTATATTTGGTTAGGTCAGTAACAGTTCATAATTTGTTCAACAGTTGAGAAGAGCCCAGTATAACAGCTGATGTCTAACATATAATGTGAATGGTGCTGATGAATTAGTACAAGTCCTGTGTTGCATCTCAGCCAATGGTATCCATGACTTGTACAAAATATGTGGTATCCTGATTGATGATGGGCAGAAGCAGATCCTTTTAATCATGTCAACCTTCAGGAACTTGATTCACTGGGAAAAAAAATCATCTTCTAATAATAACTCACACTTATAGTAAATGTGCAATGATGTCTTGACATTAAAAAGATCAATGGAATATCCAAAATCATGGCCTGACTTACAAAAAGTCCCAGAATTAACATTATTGAGACTATAAGGACATGTATACAAATTGAGAAGGTCAAAAGATGATGAAGCAACCTGGATGAACTATGGAAAATAGCAACACATTCTGAACAATATTCAAAAATAATATCTTACTGAACTGTATGGTACCATGAAATAAAGGTTAATGTTTCATACAAAGCAAAGAGATCTCATGCAAAATACTGAACCATAATACAACATTATATTTTTTGTAGTTTCTGTTTTAATATGTTTAACAATTATTAAATCCACCATTTAGTTGTTGTTATCACTTTTACTCCAGTATTCTTTTCATTTGTGTGTTTCTATAAGTATTTCCATTATTGTTTTTCACTCTTGTCAGAAAAGCTTTCTATATATTACTGCTTTGTTCAATCACATGCAAGTCTATCAAAATTTGTAGTGTATACTGGAAGAATTTACACTTTTTGATAAAGATTAAGAATAAATGACCTTTACATTCCAGGTAAATATAAAATAATATATTTGTATTTAAACCAACAAGTTTGTTTTTAACTTTTATCAAAATATACAAGTCTAGTCAAAATTCAAATGTTCGGTCTTATTTGTGTTATCTCATCTTTCATGTAATTTTTATTATATGTAATTGTTATAACTTAAGTAAGTACTGTTATGCCATATCTTTCAATATAGTTACAGATAAATAGCTTTTCTGTTAGTGTACTGATCACAACTTTCCACATTTGCATCACATATTAAGAAAGATAACTTACCTATTTTCAAGTATTGTTCTACAGATAATTTCCTGGATACCAGGGTTGCGAACTTTTTCTAGAGTCAGGCTTTCTAGGTTCCAGACTCCAATACGTATCACTGGCTTACCATTTCTTAAATAATTAAAAGTTTCTTCTATAATTGGTCGATGGCAATGATCAGATAGGAAACTGTAGAGTTCTTTACTTGATTCATCTAGGTGTCTAATTCTCTCTATACCATATTTACATGGTGCTGACAATGTCCTTCTGTGATTGCTGATTCTACTTATTGTTGTATTTCTACAGCCTAGTGGTGTCCCAGTTGGTAGAGATAAATTTTCTCCATTTAATGTTGGAGGGTTGATGGTAATAAAAACTCTAATAAAAGCAAGCTTTTGGGAGTTAATCCCTTTTACTTTTAATAAGTCATCCATTGATTTGAATGGCCCTTTTCTTTCTCGATAGTGGATAATGTTGGCTGCAACCTCCTGACTCACACCTGGTGCAGTCATCAACTGGAAAACATTAGCTGTGTTTGCATTAATCATTTTTGCTGAAGTTCGAGAGTAACGATAGTTATTCTCTGAAACAGCAAAAGAGTCCAAGGAAATGTTGCCAGAAGACGCATTATTTCCTCCCTTACGAGAACCAACACAAATTTCAGGACGGATATGTTCCAGTGTGCTTGCTCCTACTCTGGAGACCAGAGCCAAATCTTCTACTTTCTTGAAACCACCAATAGCTTGTCGATATTCTATAATATTTTGAGCAATGTGACGAGTTATGCCTTGGAGCGTCATTAGCTCCTCCTCGGTGGCTGTATTAATATTAAGTAAATCCCAATGCAAGTTATTATCATGAACATGAAAAGTTGCACTGAGAGGTCTACCTTTAGTTTTGTACATTCGACTACTTCTTTCCTCTCTCTCGGAACTAACTACACTCTTAGAAACACTCTTGCACTGTCCCATATTTACTTCACTTCCTCATATTCACAAAAATGTGTGCACAAAACTTGAAAGGAATTTTTCTTCTCTATGAAATAAAAAGTTGGATTGGTCTGAAAATAAAAACAATAGTGACACTGAAACAAGTACGAAAGAAATACAATAAAATATTATATTTTAAAAGTTCCATTGTTCAAAGAAAAAATAAATACAATCTTAAATTACAAGCACAATTATTACTTTTTGTTGAAATGAAGAATGCTATTGAGGAAAAAATCTACCGTAATTTGCATGATCGCATACGTGAGGACAAAGACAAAATGTAGCCCATGAAACAAAAGGAAAATACGGGTTACGGTTTTTAGGAGACCTGATGTTAGATTAACTTACAAGAACAAAAAGAAACTAATCTTTCTTTCGTAGCTGAAAACAATGACATATTACTTGTCTTACGTTCTAAAATTTAAATTATATAATGTATCATGTGAATTCTAGAAAGCCACAAACTAAGATAAGAATATATACACATGCACACACTTTGATTTGTATAAAAGAGAAACGAATCTTTCTTTCATAGTCGAAAACAAAGACATATTTCTGTTTATATTCTAAAATTTCAATTATATAATGTATCATATGAATTCTCGAAAGTCACAAATTAATGTAAACAGATAGAATCAAACTAATTTGTATAAAACATATACTGTTGAACAATAACATTTTCGTAATCATTCAATATTTTTTACAAATATTATTGACGACTTGTTTACATAAATAAAACGCCATCATATGCACTACTGTATTAATGCATAAGCCACCTAGGAACTCACAGCTCACCAAAAAATAAAAGGTTTGTACACTAGAAGAATAGAAGCAAATGTTACTTGAGCCTAAGGCCTCCCTAAACATTAATCCGGCCCTGATCATATGGTTGGATCAATATGAGCATGAATGATACAAACAAATAAAATACTCGTGATAATACGGTCTTCATGGATAAAGATTGACAAGATACCAGTATGTAAGCCATCGCAGAAGGTCGATTTGTTGTAGCTAATCAAGAAATTTGTAACGTTGGCGGAGAACAAATTACGGCAGTGTGCAAGTGTTTACGTTTGTAGAAACGTTAATTATATGTTTCTTTTAAAGCAAAGACACAGTGGGCGGTTGTTTTTAATTTCAGGAATCGATCATTAGATTTTAGCATTTAACATTTTCCTTCCTGGTGGGAAATGGTATAAGGAGAAAATAAGAAATAACGTGATTTATTTTGTCACGTGGAATGAACATTGAATTATCACTAAATAATATGAAAGAACAACATCATAATAATATTATAAGGTAAATATTAAACTAACAATACCAAAGAGTAAAAATGTAGGATAAATAAACTTAACAGAATTAACAAAGTAACAAATTTTATTGTTATACACTTGCAAAATTGTACATTCTTTAACGATACTCTAAGCTTGAAATTTTATTTAAACTTTTATCTTTATATCGTTCAATAAAAACGAAATATTGCCTTAAAAGTTGTTTACAAACATTTAAAAGATCAGTAAACAAATAAATAACGTTTTTTACCTAAATTATTTTTATGTTTTGTTCCGTCATAAACCTAATCATATATTACTACATTCTAAACCACGTTTTTTTATTTAGATTATAATTTTACTAAAATTTGAAGTTAAAAGTGTCCACTACGAAGAACTGCATCTGTTCATGTGGGATCATCTACTTCCGATAAAATTTTGTATTTTTCCACTCACCTTCGCAATTTTTGACAAACGTAATACTTAAATACTTGATGCCTAATATATTAGCTAAAATTTTGTTTTCCGTTATAATTTACCTGACATTAAATCTGTTTAAAAAATACAATTCTTACAGTATAATATGTTCAGTCAACTATATCGCATCGTTTCCTACGTTTTAACAATTTTCTGTAGACTAAATGATTAGGTCTACCTTAACTAATTTGTGTAGAAAGAAGATTCCAGTACCGTTACACGTAATGTTATTCAGTTTTTGATCGTTTATAAGAGGCCCGGCATGGCCGAGTGCGTTAAGGCATGCGCTCGTAATCTGAGGGTTGCGGGTTCGCATCCGAGTCGCGCTAAACATGCTCGTCCTCCCAGCCGTGGGGGTGTTATAATATACGGTCAATCCCACTTTTCGTTGGTAAAAGAGTAGCCCAAGAGTTGGCGGTGGGTAGTGATGACTAGCTGCTTTCCCTCTAGTCTTACACTGCTAAATAGGGACAGCTAGCACACATAGCCCTCGAGTAGCTTTGTGCGAAAATTCAAAACAAACGAAACATCGTTCATAAAAATCTGAAAAACAATACATTATAAAAGTGTTATGTAAATGTAGGCCCAATCTTATTATCCCTATATAGTAATTTGTAACTTGGTTTGTTAAAGCTATTTTTCCCTTTTCTAATGATAAATTATATTTCTAATTGGTAGATCGGTTACATACAGTTTAGTTTATCCCTACTTTCGCAGTTGCTTCTCGGTGAGACGGCGCTGTCTTTCAAATATTACAGTTAAACGTCAAATTCTGGTGAAACATTAGATATCAATAGTTTGTTTTTTGTTTTGAATTAAGCACAAAGCTAAACAGTGGGCTATCTGTGCTCTGCCCACCACGGGTATCGAAACCCGGATTTTAGCGTGTAAGTCCGCAGACATACCACTGAGCCACTGGGAGGCAGATATCAATAAACATAATATTTCAGACAGAAATTATGTAAACTGCAGAATTATTTTATCTATATCGCTCTTAATTTGTCCTTTTGCTGTCCTAAACTCAGAGGTTTGTAAAAGTAGCGTTTCAGAATTATACTTTTCAGCTAAAATAAGTTCCGGTACTAAAAGAACAGGTTTCTTGAACAGTGATTTGTGGACGAAAAAAAAGACAGATCTCGTATCCTATTTTAACTTGCCTATAATTTGGAATCCGTAATTGACAAATTCACATAAGTTTGATGTTTGAAAATGAAAGTGCAGTTTATGAAATTTCATCCCAAATTTTAGGCTCGGTAGTTTTAATAATTCGCAAGTTTTAGTCTTTTAATTCTCTTATTGTAAGAATGTTGAACACTGTTGGCTTATATTGCTAAGATAATTTATGGACACCTTTCTTCAATGCTTTAGGTGATACATCTGAGACGTAAAGCAAAAACAGCGTAATTATTTGTATTTTACTTATTAATATCAGACTCTACACAAAAATATTCATATGATAGTTAAATATTAAATTTAACGTGAAAAGTGTGAACACTGATGTATGCTTGTTGGTACTAAAAAGTTTAAAACTGAAACGTTGACTCTTAACGTACTGGAATTATAATGTTATCTGTATTAAACTCCTGCAGGATAAAGAGAAAAAAACAAACTCGAACGTTAAATTACGCAACAAAAATTCAGAAAAAAGTAAAAGCTTAAACATGTTTAACATACAAAATATGTATATATCAGCAGATATTTCTCCGAAAAGAGACTGAAGCCTAAAGGAGTCACCTGTTTTAAGCTATAAAGTGGTGTTGTCTGTCAGTCAGTAGATATTATTATGACGTTCCACAAATGGTGCTTTAAGTTATGATTTGTACTATTGTGACGTCAGTAAAACGTCATACCACAATTCACGAGAAAAATTATGCACGCTGTAAGTTACAACACAGCATGACATATGAATTTCAAAAGCAAGAAATAAAAATATTACTCTTAATTTTTAATACAAACTCTTAGATCTAAATGTTCTTGATGCGGGCCAAATCCTCGCTGACTTTAAACCCAGGTTTTTATGTGTAACATCGTAAATTCTAGTGAGACTATCAATTGATTTTCTTTGTGCTTTGGTGACAAATGCCTATCTGAAGGATATCTGTTTTTGAAGTAACATAACTTAAAATTCCTATGAGCACAGTTAAAAACATGACTACTAAAACTTTAAATTTATCTCACCTCGTAGTCACTGTATGGATGAGAATGTGTTAACATCTGATAGATCGAAGATTTTTTTCATTAAATGTTCAAATCATGAAGAAACTGTCATTTTAAGAACAAGAACTGATTACAACTATCCGATTTTTAGTTAGAACTGAACTATGATGACTGAAACTCGAAAATCTGGTTCTTACAGATTAAAGACGGCACCTACAACGGATCAAAAATAATGTCACGATCGTACAAGAACCGGTTCATATACCGCAAAATCATCCGGAAATGAAATTTTCAACATGTTCACGCGATCTAAAGTGTGAGGATAGAAATCTTAAGCAATATCTAAGTTTGAAAAAAACTAATCAGATGGAAATTAGCCAACCACAAGTATTTACCAGCACAAGGTCTTTGACTTACTCTTTAAACCAAATAACAGGATGGGCTTTAAAGTTATAATGCGTTCATAACCAGCAGTGTAGAATACGTTTAGTAACATTATGTATCACACATCGGCTGCCGCGAGCCACAGCCTAACACACTAGCCACAAAGTTATGTCTTCCAATCAGGTGAACTTTCTCTTATTCTTTGGTCTCAGAAAATTTATTGATCACGAAAACAAGGTTATCTGGTAAGTTACAAATTTATTGTTTAGGATGAAATCGAGTGAGTTATTAACATGAATAATTAAGATGTAATTATTGTCGGAATAGACTAAAAGGTAAAATTATCAAGTATTATTCATGAATAAGTCTGGTGCGTTGGCAATTAAACGATTGAAAAGAATAATTTGATTTAGACAATAATAGCTGAAGCTAACCTCATCCAACTTTTACAGAAAGGCTTCTCCTGTGTTATTATTTAATCATAAACACAGCGTGTTAAGACTTCTAACAGACACTGTCTAAGATGGTTGTATGCACATCAAAGATCAAGGTTTGGGTTTATTTTGGATATCGCGCAAAACTACACAAGAACTACCTGCGCTAGCCAGTTAACAGTGCAAGACTAGAAGGAAAGCAGCTAGTCATCAGCACTCACCGCCAACTATTGGGCTACTATTTTACTAACGAATAGTGAGATTGACCGTGGAATTTTAATGATCCTATGGCTGAAAGGATGAGCATGTTTGGTGTGACGGGGGTATAAATCTGCAACCCTCAGACTGCAAGTCGAGCGCCCTAATCAACTGGCTATCAAAGGACGATCTCTCCAACAAAGACCGCCTTGTTAGATTAGAAAAAATAAGTAAGAACAGATTTTGTGAGTACTGATAAATCCAGCTTTACGTACGTCACTTTATAAACGCTTCCTAAGCTACAAAAAATCTATATCTATCTACTCGTTCAGACACTTATTGACTCAGAACAGGATACTTTTAGACTAATCTATCTACTCGTTCAAATACATATTGGCTCAGGACAGGATACTTTTAGACTAATCTATCTACTCGTTCAGATCCTTACTGGCTGAGGACAGGATACTTTTGGACTTGGTTATCATATTTGGTGTTTCAGCGTAAATCAAATATTAGCACTGTCTGCATCGCAGGGATTGAATCTGAATCTAGTGTTTTCGTTCTCAAGCTTCCCATGCACTGAAAGTGGTTAAATTCAAAACAAATATTAATGAGAAAAATACGTTTTTGTTGCTATGTGCTTTAAAAGTTCAATCATAAAATATGTTCGATAAGTTTTTCCACATATATTACTATATGCAACTTTTGTTTATAAATATGGAAGATGTCAAACAGAAACAGCGTTGTTCAATGTACTATACAAATGTAAATACTGTATATTACCAACATCATTAAGAATGGTGGAAATACATTGCTACGAATTCTTTGCTGTAACATTTCAATCATTTTTTGTTTTTGTTTTTTTTTCCGCAAAGCTACGCAATGAGATTACTGCGCTCTGTCTACGATGGAAACTGAATCTCGGATTCTAGCGCTGCAATTCTGTAAATTTACCCTTGACGGATTTTAGAAATATTTTCATATTTTGTTCAATAAAATTGCCTTAAATAAATCTGCTTCTTGAATAAATATTTTTATTTCAGTTTGTTTCAACTTTCGGTCAAAGCCACACGAGCTCTATGTGCGCTAAAAGTGAAGGTAGCTAGTCATCACCACCCACCACTAAATCTTGGGCTACATTTTTACCAACGAATAGTGAGGTTGAGTGTCACATTATAATGCCCTCATGGCGAAAAGAGCGAGCGTGTTTGGTGAGAGCGGAATTCGAATCTGCTAGATGAGCGCTCTAACCACCTAGCCATGTCAGGCCTTTCAATTCTGAAAAGCGATGGAATATGCTATATTGGCCCTTAATTTTGACGAGAAGTGATTTTGTGTTGACATAATTCATGTCAGAGAATTAGGTGCTTATTGAATCGAGCTATTTTTGAATATTTCTTGTTTAATTTAAAGTCAGAAAATGACTTTTATTGTGACTGATAGGCCTGGCATGGCCGAGCGCGTTAAGGCGTGCGCTCGTAATCCGAGGGTCGCGGGTTCGCGTCGCGCTAAACATGCTCGCCCTTCCAGCCGTGGGGGTGTATAATGTGACGGTCAATCCCACTTTTCGTTGGTAAAAGAGTAGCCCAAGAGTTGGCGGTGGGTGGTGATGACTAGCTGCCTTCCCTCTAGTCTTACACTGCAAAATTAGGGACGGCTAGCACAGATAGCCCTCGAGTAGCTTTGTGCGAAATTCCAAAACAAACAATTGTGACTGATACTGAAAATGGTTTTCAAAATATTTACACTTTATACTGCTTTAAAAATTCATCGTCGTGTAGTTGCACACAATACTTTAAATACATACCCACTTTCTTGTTGATTTTTTTTAATTAATTAAATTGCATAGTTAAGTAGCACCACAAGTCGTGATAATTCTTTTTCACCGCCTTGTTCCGAGTATATAAAGTTCCCCTCTAGCGTAATACTACGTGCTTGGAACTTCGTACCACCATGGAGCAATAGTAATTCCCTTCAAAATTCCAAGTGTTTACCCGTTTCAAGTTTAAGATAAAATTAAAATAAGTGTTGTTATATCTAAAACGAAACTGACGCTTGGAGAGTTGTTTATCTATAAGCATGGCAATGAAAGAGTTAAACGGTTTCTCAGAACTTTTATTCAACGAGTAATTGAGTAGTTTTAAACTAAGTTCCAAACCATCATGAAAAACTTGAAACAAAACAGACATATTTATAAGTTTACTACCCTTGACCACTAACAACAAAAACTTCCCAACAGACGTTACGATGCAACGACAACATTGAAGTTCTTACACAAAACATTACCGTTTTTGTTTGTAGCAAAGTCTAAGAGTTCGCATATGCTACAGTCCAAGTTAACCAATGAATTACGACCTTTAATCTTTAGTATGCTATTGCCAAGTCTCCGCATAATTACTCTGGTACCGAGCACTTTGACCTTCCTCTATCCCACGCCTTTTCAAAACAGGTCCTCAAATAAGATTAATTTACATGTTACAGTCGAGTGATCGTAACCAGTTAGTCATATCGCCTACTTACAGTATTGTAATCGTAACCAGTTAGTATTATCGCCTACTTACACGAAGGACAATTTTATTCGAAACTGAAATTCCGATTCAGCTGACATTAAAATTCAATATCTGAAATGTGGTATTGAACATACTAACTTTCTTATGACACATCATAAGTACACTCCAATGACATGCTAACATTCTCAAACCATTATATATTTCATGATTTTGATACATATCAGAATATATCATTTCATCCTTGTACTTGACATTCAATAATGTTCACCATCCATGAGAAAAAAAAATTCATTGAAATTCTAATCTAAACATGTGTTATCGTCACAGAATAAATTTTTATTCAAACAATTTATTTGTATACACAATTCTTAATGAAAGTGCCTCTTTTACTGTTGTAACAATCATGAAATCTTCACTGAAGAAAAACAACTAATTTTTACGTTTGTTCTTTGTTTTATACTTAAAATTTACTCCTTTTTTGTAATATTTAATAGTTAAATCCGAAATTTAGTCCTTTTTGTTTGTAATTTTTAGTGGATAAATCTGAGACGTATCACGTTTTGATAGTTTCAACTGT
This sequence comes from Carcinoscorpius rotundicauda, assembly GCA_011833715.1. NCBI lineage: Eukaryota > Metazoa > Arthropoda > Merostomata > Xiphosura > Limulidae > Carcinoscorpius > Carcinoscorpius rotundicauda. The sequence continues at coordinate 162,497,622 of CM022391.1, read as the reverse complement.
TTTATTTATTGCCTTGTTATAAAGATATCACACAGTTATGACTGGTAGTAATCGGTGCGGTAGTTTCAAAGATCCAAGTTTTGGACGCATACATTGCAAGCTTCATTACAAGATACTAGTTCTATAAAGTACGGGTTCCGTTGTTAAAGGATAACCTAAATATGCAATAACAAATTGGTATTTCTGCTTACAACACTAAAAACCTGGTAGACAGAATGCAGATAACCCATTGTGTAGATTTACATCAAGAAAATGAGAAGAACTTTCTCTCTACCTGTATAATAACGACACCAATAAAATCTTTATCCCGCATAACTCAAGTTGCATAGTTATATTTTGTTCGCATTCGCAAAATTTCTATGTATTTCAAAATAAAATCATTTTATGTTTCGATATACAGGTTTAAAATAAGGAAGCGATTTTTATCTATCCCCAGCCAAAAGTGAAAAGAGAGTGGAAAACTAGGGCAAAATAAAATAATCTGAGGCAACAATTGTACGCAAGTATATATTTTCTGTTATAAGTTTTCTTTTGTTTGTTTTTAATTAAGCACAAAGCTATACAATTGGCTATCTGTGCTCTGCTCCACCACGGATTTCTAGCGGTGTGAGGTCGCACACATACAACTCTGCCACTAGGGGGCTGAAAGATCGGTAAAAATACAACAACAAAAATATTATATCACTATATACATGTTAATTAAAGACTGGCAAAAGGGAGTATACTTATAACTATTTTCTTATGGCCGATTTGTTTGTAATCTTCACTGTTTTTTCATATAAAAAATTTAAAACAATGTTTTCGCATTTTTGTTTATCTGGATAATTTTCAGTTTAGAATATGAGTAAACGAAGAATTATTTATTCATGATGCCAATAAAGACAAATAAAACATGAAAGATCAAAGAAAGTTTATTGGGTAAACAATGCCGCCCCAACAAACGAGTTCAGAAATACATTAAAAGTTGACTTATGAACAACATTAAAAGCTCATAAATGATATTTTTTAAATGTCTGACAATAAAAAAACACCGACTCAAACATACATTCAGCGTGAAGATAATTTAGAAAGCATATATAAAGAGAGAGAGAAACACATAACTTGGTTAGTAGGTATTTTCAATCTGAACAGCAAATTATATGCAAGTGGACTAAACAGACAGGTCTTAGATGTCTAGGGTTCAGATATAGCAATCCCTAATGTTGAACTATTGACCAGAAGAGAGGCAGCTAATCAGCAGAACTCATCGGCACAAGGACTCTAGATGTTTGTTTTTGAACCAAATAACAAGATTGATTGTCACTCTTATAATGTGCTCACAACTGATAGTGTTGTGTGTTCAGCGCTTTAAACTGATAACCTTCCAACTCGCAGCCAAACTTGTTAATCACTAAGCAAAGAGATTAGTAATATAACGTTCTATTATAAGCCTGCAATAGTGTACATTTTATTCTACCGGTATGTTATTCTAGGGCAAAGAAAGCTGGCAACGCCTATAATTTTGGGTACTGTTATTTCCTCACAGTTTTAACATAAAGTTAGCTATTTCTGTGTATCAATAGAATAAAATTAGAAGGAATATGAACATGCCCAAACAGCCTTGAAAATATCGTGACGCTAGAACTTACGATACATGATATATTGACATGCTATATTATCTTTATTCTGTCATCCTTCTCATGAAAATAGAAGTTGTTTTCGAATGTGGCTGAAAAGTTGCGAGTCTCTGTCAACTTCAAATCTTTAATTTTTATATCATTTCAGTTTCATTTTACCGATTTCTTGGGTCGAAGGATTCTCTATCGTAATCATAGGGAATGGGAGTGTTGCTTCGGATTGGAGGGGGGTATAGTTTCAGAACCACTGTATCCCTAAATGCTTTGATGTGAAAAAAACAACAAAACAACCAGCTTACACTGAGAACATCGACAGTTCCCTTCCTCGCAATGTTGTCCTTTGGTTATGCTTCTTTTTGCATTCTCGTTACATTGTATTTTTCTTGGGAGAGCCCTCCTTCCAGTTGTATGCCTGTCTTGGCCATATCGCACTATTAATCAGTAAAGAATCTGTGGTGAGATTGAAAAATATACCTGCTAACAAGTTGACCATGGCGCCAAGTACAATTACACTTGTCTATATTCATCCGAGAAAATGCTAAAACTATTCTCAGTTTGCAAAAAATATTATTATTATGCAATCACTTTTTAAAGAGCGCAATTTTTGGAATTGAACCATATCAATATGAGCCCGGTATGGCCAAGTGGTTAGTGCGCTCACTTGATTTTCGGGGGCCGGGGGTTCATATCCATGTCACACCACACGTGCTCGCCCTTCAAGCCGTGAGGGTGTTATAATGTGACAGTCAATTCTACTATTCGTTGGTAAAAGTGCCTTTCAGTAATAAATTAAGGGTTGCTAGTGTAGATAGCTCTCGTGTAGCTTTGTGCGAAATTTAAACAAAATCAATCATCCAGACAATTTTCAAAAATAAAGAAGTTGATTTGAATATAAATGAATAGCGAAAAGAAATGTATATTGTATTCATATCCACCTAATGAATATAAACTAGCAAAACACATTGAAATGTAAAATAGGCTCGTCTTACACTGTTTAACTAGGGACAGCTAGCACAGTTAGCCCTCGTGTAGATCACTGTTGTAAGCTTTAATTATTTCATTTAAAAAATAACGTCGAAGAAAATAAAACTTTTCTACAATAAATTTTACAATTAACGATTCAATTTTTTCGACTGTTGAAGAAATGAAAATAAAAAACTCTACTTACTCAAGGTTATAAATACAGCGAACCTATGTACCTTTAAACAAAATAAAAAAACGAGCATATCTAATTTTTCACCCTACTTTTGTAATTCTTGACATAAATATCAGCAAATACATATAAACCTCTTTTTAAACTTATGACACGAAAAGTGGACCGCACTTTGAATCGTTCCAACTTTGTGTGCTCAAAGCGAAAGAGAAAAAATGTACTATTATAACATATGATAAAGTAGTGCATGACAGCAGTTGTCACAAGGTCAGTCCAAATACGTGCACGTCCTATTTAATAAGACTGTGATATTTATGTATTATTCGAATTTAAAAATCTAATATATCAAGTTTCAAAGAAAGGGAAAAAAATCTTTAAAAATCATATTTATGAATGTTTCGTTAATGGTAATAGTTAACGTGGTTAGGCTACGACCCCATTTTACTGTTCTTTATAGTTTGTCTATTTTAGAGAAGCCTTATGTGTCCATCACGGTGAATCGAACCACGGACTTTAGCATTTAAAGTTCGTAGACTTATTGTTTCCTCATCGGGGAACAGGTTTTTACAGAAATAGTTCTTTAGTCACAAAAAAAAGTCGTATTTGTCATTAAGGGACAAGGGAAGGCCAGATAAAACTATCTTGATATATACATGTCAAGCCTGTGCTATAAAACAATTGAGGAGAAAAGTTATTTGTTTTGGGATTAAGCACAAAGTTACACAATAGGCTATCTGTGCTCTGCCCTCCACGGGTATCGAAACCCGGTTTTGGGTTGGTTTGTTTTGAATTTCGCGCAAAGTTACTCGAGGGCTATATGCACTATCTATCTCTAATTTAGCAGTGTAAGACTAAAGGGTTGTTGTTTTGTTGTTTTGAATTAAGCACAAGGCTACACAATGGACTATCTGTGCTCTGCCCACCACGGGTATCGAAATCCGAATTTTAGCTTGTAAGTCCACAGACATACCGCTGAGCTACTGGGGGGCAAGACTAGAGGGAAGGCAGCGCTAGTCATCACCACCCATCGCCAACTCTTGGGCTACTCTTTTACAAACGAATAGTGGGATTGACAGTCACATTATAACGCCTCCACAGCTAAAAGGGCGAGCATGTTTAGTGTGACGGGGATTCGAACCCGCGATCCTCAGATTACGAGTCGAGTGTCTTAACCACCTGGCCATGCCAAACCTATCCGGTTTTTAGCAGTGTGAGTTCGGGGGCATGTTGCTGTGTTACTTGTGGGCTTCAGGAGAAAAAAACAAACACTAAAACGTCAGACCTGATTGTCAAGATTTTATATTATTTATAAATATCTGTGGCTTTTTTATAATTGAGTTTTATTAATTTTTCTTATTCTTATTTTTGTTACTGAATTTTAGTTATTTGTTTTCCTCATCTTCAGTTGTGGGTATAACACATTTTATATATTATTTCATTTGATTTATTTTTAGATATTCATAAATTTTAATTATTCTGATATTCTGTTTTGTTGATTATTTGGCAAGTTTTAAAATCAAAACACACTTCACAGAACTTGTATTAAATAGTCTGTTTCAGAACACACCAATATTGGGCTATCTGCTGTATCCACCGCAGGGAGTGGTTTGTTTTTGAAATTCGCGCAAAGCTACATGAGGGCTATCTGCGCTAATTGCCCTTAATTTAGCAATGTAAGTGAAAGACTAGAGGGAAGGCAGCTAGCTGTTCATCACCACATACAGCCAACTCTCGGGCTACTCTTTTATCAACGAATTGTGGGATTGACCGTAATATTGTAACGACCCCACGGCTGAAAGGGCGAGCATGTTTGATATGACGGGGATTCAAACCCACGACCCTCACATTACGAGTCGAGTACCTATATGGCCATGCCGGGCCTGCGGGGAATGAAACCCTAAATTTCACCATTGTAAGCCAGTAAATCTACCACTGCCTTATCGGGGAACTTTGAATTAAGTACAAATAACATACTTAACAAAATCGTATGACGGGAATTCAAACCTACGACCCTCAGATTACGAGTCGAGTGCCTATATGGCCATGCCGGGTCTGCGGGGAATAGAACTCCAGATTTCACCATTGTAAGTCATTAAACCTACCAGTGCCTCATCGGGGAACTTTGAATTAAGTACAAATAACATACTTAAGAAAATCGTACTCTATTACTCCGTTGAAAAGTTCTTCACTGACAGGGTTTACAGGCATAAATAACACACGTAAAAATCGTTCGAATAAACATTTTACAAAAGAGAAATTTGAACAGGTTTTTATCGCATAAATACGACGTGATACGAATTATGATATTTTTTTGCTTTAGAGCTAGAAGACAGAAAGAAATTAGAGTTCGAACAAATTACCAAACCAAGTTAAACATTACGTAGTAACAATATGGAAGTGCAGTTAGCCTTCACTGGGTCTGAAAAACGTAATTTAGAAAAAAATGCAAACGTGATATATTGTCAGTATAAAGAAAGACGTTGATTATATTTTTAACAAAAGGTTATATCTTTGACTTTTATCTGAAATCCCGAACGATACAAGTCTTCCAGTTTTTAAAAGTAAATAACAAACAGTAAAATATACTGTACATGGACTTTAAATATGCCGCTTAACGTAAACACACGATTAACAACAATTACATATCCTTCTATACATTGTTAATAAAAAACACACAAACATCAAGAAACGCGCTTTAACAAAATGAATTTAATTGCAAAAATATAGTGTTAAAATATAATGCCTTATACCAATGTCTTATGACAAGTATAATTAATCAAAACTGACGTAATTAAAAGGGAATTGTTCTAATTATATGAACAGTTCACAATTACTGTTTGTCCCTTTACATTATTTGAATTCAAACCTTTTCAAATTGTCGATCATAAAGAAAAATAACAATACACATGAAGCTTCCTTTATAGTAATTTTCCCCCAAATATTTCATGGTATGACTTGTGAGAAAACGTTCATAAGGTTATACTAAAACACGTACACTTTAGTTTCAGTTTTAATGCAATCTCAAAAACCACTGTTCCGTTTTTATGTGCTGAAAACATCCCGACAGTTAAATAACTCTTCTCCATTTCGCCCCCCAGTGGATCAGAGGTATGTCTGCGGACTTGCACGCTAAAATCCGGGTTTCGATACCCGTGGTGGGCAGAGCACAGATAGCCCCTTGTGTAGCTTTGTGCTTAGTTCAAGACAACAACTTCTCCATTTCACACTCTAGTTATCAGGAATACCAAGAGGGGGCTTAACGTCATTTCGCAGAAACACTGAACAGGTCAAACGAATCATTATTTTGATTTTTTTTTCTATCATCATAAAATTTCGTCCAAGAGTCATTACACTTGTTAACAGTATTTTTCAACTATATGGGCTAGACATGGCTCAGAAGTTTAGCGTGAATCCGAAGATCAGTTATACGTGTCCCCTCATTACAGATTCACACGTTGTATTCTGTGGGCGTGGGTATGTTAAAACCTAATATTCAGTCAAAAAAAGAGAAACGGTGAACGTTGAGACTAGCTAGCTTCATTCGCTCTGGTGTGTCATATAAATATTATCGTCTAATTTCTTTCACATATTCGCGCCAGGCTACGTAAAATAACAGATATTACCTTTATTGCTAATAAAAAGAGCAAGTCCTTTTAAAATACTTTTGAGACATGCACGTTAAATACTAAAGTATTTAAATACAAGAAATACTGACTGAAATAATAAATAGTGTTTGTTTTGAATTTCGCGCAAAGCTACACGAGGGCTATCTGCGCTAGCCGTCCGTTACATAGTAATGTAAACCAAAAGGGAAGGCAGATAGTCATCACCACCAATTGCCAACTCTTGTGCTACTCTTTTACAAACGAATAGTGGAACTGAGCGTAAAATTATAACGCCCCCACGGTTGAAAGGGCGAACATGTTTGGTGGGACAGGGATTCGAACCTTTGACCTTCAGATTACGAGTCGAGTGCCTTAACCACCTGTCAAGTAAATAGCGCAGAACATGCTTAAAAATAAGGTCTGTCAACATTTTAAAGCAAAATCATTTTATTCACAAAATAAATGAAAATATTCATGTTTAGATGTTTACAAGAATTCGTTTTCAAAACTCAGGCAGCATATATTTACTAACGGGACGCTTCCCACCCGTGCTCTCAACAGATGACGTTTATAAATTATTTAAGATTTCAAGTAAACATGCTGGTGTTAGTAATTGTTTCTGTAATAATCCCACCAGTAAACAATTATAAGTCCAGTAATAACGTGGAGCGAGAAAAATTAGTAGCATTTTTATCATTCCCCCATTTGTTATTGCAAGTGCAAACGCCCCTCCCACATTTAACATTAATATCAGTGTTATCGAAGACGATAGAACTTTTATTGTGAACGTCATCATTGTTAACAGTCCGTTATTACATAGCGCTAGATTTAACAGTTATTAAAAACGAACCGTAACGAAAGGTTTAGCTCATTAAATAAGATTAGATACACAAGTTCATAAAGTTGTTTTTAGTTTTGAGCTATACAGTTAGCTTATTTTTATCAGAAGATGTAGAGAAAGAGCTAGATACAATTTACAAAGAAAAGTGGCGTAAAACAAAAATAATTTTACAAACAGGATTTCATTATAAAATTACGACAGCCAAGAATTATTTTCTCATTCATTATTTAAAACCTGTGAAAACATTATTTTTAACATTCGTCCTAAAACCTGTACCATGGAACAAACACATATACTGGGAAACTATGAAATGTATACACACACACGTTTTCAGTGAAGTTTTAGTATGCTGTTGGTATTATACAGCTGGTACTGCAGAATATATTTCAGAGACAGCTGAAGTTAATCTAATTATTGTTTGCTTGAAAGTAAGACGTTAGTAATTGTTCTACATGAAACAACTGTATACTTAATTTTATTCTACCCTGTATAAGTAACAATCACACAGTGATTTACGCTTATTATACTATTACTGATATCGTTGACGTTTTATAAACATAAAAACTTTTTATCTACAGTTAATATATTAAAGGATAACCACCTGACTTATCTTTAAAATACAGGAAGTTTTACGATGATATAAGAGAACAATTACAATAAGCAAACGCTACAAATAACGGAAAACAAGCCCCCCTTGGTGCACTGAAATTGACAGAAATATGTACTCTAATAAATGTAATAGACGATTTATGCAGTTGCTATTCTGAGATCAATTTACATACTTGTAAAATTGAGGTTAAACAGCATACTTAGTGATTTTCACAACGTCATGTACGATGACGTTATTGACTTTGTAAGTCGAGAACTCACGTAAGAAGTGAAAAATGCTCATATTAAATATTTTACGTGAATAAGTGCGAGTACAGTCAGTTCTAAGTATCCTTTTAAATGTTATATGATAGAACGTGATCACGTGTCATTTGCTCTGAAGTGGTTTAATCCTGATTGATGTATATGCTATATATACATTATTCAAAAATAGTTCTAAAAACATATGCTCTCGTCTGCTACATAACGTGCACGTTTGTTCTATCTCGGATATCCACCGCTTTCTCTCAGTGAGTCTACAGTCTACACCTTTCTAAGTCAGACCTGTTAAATCTAAAGCACCATTAAATACATGACAGAACTTTACGGGCATTCTTAGTGTACCTTTACGAGCAATTTTTTTTAGGTTTAATAGAAAAAAAACCACAAAACATTGCTCACGGATTAGCAACGGTTATTTTATTAACATAACAGTCCGTCTGATGCCATTTCTTTAATCACGTGTGGAACGTTTGTTTGTTTTTGACATACGACATGAACACTTATAAACGATAGATATTTTAGAGTACTCTTGTAAAATGTTATTCCACACAAAGAAGTTACCCCAAGAATAATGAAAATTAATTCAGAAGTAAATAGAATTTCAAAGAAATATGTCTAAAGAATAGGTATTGTAACAGATGATGAAAAGCGTAAAAAATTCTAAAGTTTTCCGTTTATTACTTTTGTAATGCATAACGTTAAATAGCTTACCATTCACCTATCCTGGAGGAAAAATCCTACAAAGTAGTAACTACCACTGTAAACCTACTTCTGTGTTTCAAGAAAACTCTAAATTGATATAAGTGGATAACACAAAGCTGAGGTGATGCTTGATAAAGCACGTGAGCTACCAATTCCTGATACCTACACCCACAAGCCGGCCTCGCGCACGCCAACTAACACTAAACCACAAACAAGTTTATTTCTGAGGCAGTACTTACAGTCCAACTTCCAACACATATTGGCCTCCTTCCAAAACATGCAGGTTACTTTACAAGAAAAGTGTGACACACGAGCATGACGTGGTCATCACCATCCCCCATCAAGGAAACAGATCATTGCTTCGAAAACGCGGATGGTCGACCCACATACTTTCAAATTAAACTAGTTAATAAAACATCTAAATAAATTAACCGTTAACACATTTTAATTTTCTTCAAGCAATACCCTTGAAAATCTATAACATAATTTTTTTTCTGTCAATGAAGTCGGTTTATTAATGAAATTACACAGGTATTTATATATCAAAAACATAATTTCAAAATTTATTGTCATAACAGCTATTTCACAAATTACTGTATTTGTCTCTACATTATAACACGCAGGGTCAGCAGTTACAAAAACTGACATGTGAAATATATCCATTTTTCACCGAATTTTTCTCTTTAGGATTAGTTTGTTTGTTTTGGATTTCGTGCAAAGTTACACAAGATCTATTTCTACTGACCGTACATAATAACGTCTCAAAGACTGAAAGAGCGAGCGTGTTTGCAGGGATGTGGACTGAAGCTCTCAACCCTTAGATCGCCCCCTAACCACTGGCCATGTCACACCAACTTCAATTTAAAAATAATGAGTCACTGTATTAAATATGTGAAGAAACACTTTAATAAGGTTTATCATCTGTAATATAAAAGAAAAACTACAGGTCTCCTTGTTCGGGTACCATAATTTTACAAACAATGTTGATAACATTTATTCACGATGAGAGCCATATTATGAAATACGAATATCAAAAGTAGTTGAATAAGCAATCAAATTTTTCTTCGCATCTTGCTGAAATGTACATCTGGGGTTGTAAATATTTTTCCGAAAATGCAACAAACCAAACATGCATCATAGTTGGCACTAGTAACGACACTAGCCATTAATTAATCAGCCTCTTATGTGGACTTGTGTTAGTTTTCACCTTCACATTTAAAAAAAAAATTATGATTTCAGAGTTTGCAGCTGAAATTATAATTAATAGATCATCAAGCCGAAGAATCATCTTAATTATTCAAGCTCGTTTTTTTTTTCACTTTATGATATAAAATTTTGTACAACAATACACTATAAAAACAAATACTCACTAAAACTGTAAACATTCCTCTCTTATGCCTTAATAACTAATGATATGATGACATGATTTTACATCAAACATTACATCTCGGGTTAAATGCCAGCTTTCAATTACAATTAGTTAATTCCTTAGTTTTTATGAGTAACTGTGTCTTAATCAAGTATATACATTCACATAAGGTAAAAAAATTGTGGAATTTATCAAATTTAATAAAGATATTCATATAGTTGTTAACTTATATCTATCTATAGATACAAGATCAATACAATATAAACCATGAAAGAAAAGATTTACAAATAGTGACGTGCAAAGCATAGTACTTCATTGGCTGAGTTATTTCATGTGTATATTACTCAATACTTAAAAGTGGCATTAAGATCATTTTTTTCTTTCTCTAGATAGAAAATGTTTACTTTTCTAATTTAGATATAGAAAGTACATTTATAACAACACAAATAATTATATAATGCTTATGTAGAAACATTTTCAAACTGCCCTTTCTTTTTTGCAAGAACATGCTGAGCTATTTTCGACATAAATAGAAGACATAGTGATGTTCTCTGCCAATTACTTTCTCGAAAACAATTAAATTTGTTTACAAATAAAACTTTACTGCAAATTAAAGTTTTTATCTGCTCTATGCAGGCATGCTCCTAACATGCTACATACTCTCATATATGTGAATTCAATTTGATGCATAAAAAAGGTAACCTCATTACTATATGATTCAGTGTAAAATATCTGTTGTAGTAAAATTACTTTACTGACATTTGAAAAAATATATGACTATATCAATGTCCTTTCATGATTTCATTATCTCTACAGAATATGGGTTAATACTGAGCATTAATACAGGGTGTTCGGAAAGTCACTGTGCACTTTTTTCTGTTAATAAATATACAAGTGCACAGTGACTTTCCAAACATACTGTAGAATCTTTATATCTGACACACATGTAAGCATTCTGTATATATGATGGATTTTAATCAATTGATGGTACAATCTAACAAACACTATAGACTATAAGGTTACATTTATCACATTTCATAATTCGTTAATTTAGAAGGGTAACTGTGAATAGATATTATAGTAAATTCATAAATTTTTGTAATCATTAGCATTTTAACTAAGAATTCATTTCTTTTGAACATTTGTTCAAATAAAAAAAACCTCATTGTTGAATGAACAGAGAAATTGTAATATTAACAAGTAAAAACACACCGACTGTGAAAATTTCTCAGTTTGCACCAAAGTTCAAAAATAAAAGGATAATACTGGACCATTAAAGTGGAAAATTATAACATTATCTTAATTAACAGTTTTTTGTGTTTTAAAAAATTTGAGAAAATAGAAAGATATTTACCATAAATAAATTCAATAGTTGGAAAAAGTTGTTTTGAACAATGAATAAAATGGTGCCATCTGTTGTGCTGAAATACATGTTAATCACCACAATTAAGGCTTATCAAATATGGCACCATCTGCTGAATGGCACCAAAGGAAAGATCCATAAGAAATGTTCACACTTTGAGTATTAAAAAAGTGAGATAATTAGAAAAATAATGACAGTATGTGCAACAGCCATTTCTTTATAACAAAATAGTTTTAAATAAAAGTACTTTCTTCACAACTTTCACTAGGGCTGTGCATGAGGGTTTGATTGTATATTTACTGATGTAATGTTTAAATGTAGTACTAAAACACTTGAGTTTTAAACATTTTTTTTTTTAAATAAAGAACAACATTTTTAATAAATAAAAACATTACAGTTTATATCAGTAAAATTTACAAATATTTTGAGTTGTGTACATTGAATCATCTTGATAAAATGAGACGCATATGAATATAGAGCACAACCTAAACAATTTTTTTCATACAGTACTACCCAGAAATAAATCCTTTTTTTATACGATATATGAACGGTACAGTTACGAATTACTAACAAAAATAGGCACCCATAGAGTGATATTTTTGCAAGTTGGAGAAATTACTGATGATTGGTAGACTTCTTACCTGATTCATATCAAGTTTTAGAAATGAAAGTCTGGTAAAAACCTAGGCAATTAGAAGTTATCACATTGATTTCCATTTCTGAAAAGATGAAGAAAGACATTTAAATATTACCATGAACAATAACTGGGATGTTTTTAATACATGGGTTTTCCCATCTTACTACAGAAATATGTAAGGGTGATGTACTATCCTGTAATATTAGATTTTTTTCTGAACAAATTAAAACTAAGTTATGCAGCTAAGCTTATAAAACTCAGAATCCATCTATTGCTACTTTTGTTTTGAAGCCATAAGCACGCTTAGGAATGACACTTACCTCAATAATTTGAACTATACTGGTTAAATAGTAATTTTGTTGAGGATATTAATATGCTGGGTACAACTAATATTTGTGAAAACATATTTTATTCAAAAAATCTGTATTACATAATTCAATAACAAGCAGTGAATTATGACAATGCAAACAATGATAAAAGCTATAAGATTTTTTTTGAATATTTAAAGATGGTAAAATAAGGATAACAGTTTCAGCATCTATTAAAAGAATGAACAATCAAAAAGAAACCATGCTTTCAAGGGATGTTAAAAGTTCAAACATAATAAAAAATTAAGTTAAAGCATTTATCATACTTTCAATGCAATGTATGTTTGAATTTGTAAATAATCAAGCAGGTGCTAAGAAAATATCGCAAATTGAGTATCCAAAACAAATGGCAATAAACATGTTAATGCCAATACAAATATACTTTAAAAAGTAGGATATATGGTTACGTTTATCAAATCAAATTATATTTCCTCCTAAATGCAGTTACATTTGCAGTAATTTTTACCTACTAAAGCCAATGTACAAAATCCCTTCACAAGAGACTATGATGTCAAAAGAGAAACCTCAATATAAATATGTCAATTTTAAAGCTATTCTGACAACAGTGCCACATCATAAGCCACAATTAATCAAGTCAGTTACTGATCATACTACTTATGTATTGAAACATTTAAGGTATGAAGAAAGATGCAAACAAAGAACAAAAGATACCCCAAGTTAAATGTTTAGAATCAATAAAGACTTGAATAAAATACCCATGGGACCAAATGGTATTCTGTCATGTAGTTTTTGTTAATATTTGCAAAACAATTTTTTTAACACAACATATTTTTGCATAATTACTGATGTTATTGTTTAACTACTAAGGGCCCCGAGAGTATGTACATTAAGAAAGAAACAGTTTAATTTTCTCTCTTCAATTAACGTTTTCTAAACATAGTATGCTATGTAAATTTCAGTAAACCAGTTCTATTACTGATAGCATTTTTCATACAGCAGTAGTGGAAAATACATGTACAGTTGATAATGAATAAATTAAGTACATAAAATTACACAAATATACACATTAACTGGAAGTTTGTAATTAGCTGCATTGATTTTTGAGCTTTTCAGCCTCTTTATTATTATGTTTAAGTGTTTTAAAGTTATTATCTATATTTTCTTTACCTAAACTGTTACGTTTCAACTCAGTCTCACACAAAAGGTAGGATATCTTTCCCACATCATACAGCTTCTGAATATATTTTCCAACCAAACCCCATTTTCTTCTGTGCCTAGTAACTTCCACTTTCACTCTTCCTTAATGTTCTTCTAAATTTACTTTATACTAACATGTTGGTCACTTTTTGTAAGTAGCCTTAGCATTTTCAAATCATGAAATGCCAGTAGCAGAAACAAAGAGAAAGATTTTTTTCTTTACACAGGTGTGCCCTTGCATGTGGTACCCACAACACAGCACACCAAAATTATCATTGCAGTTAGCAGTTCTTTTCAATTTTAAAGGGGCAGGGGCATTTAACAAAAAGTTCACATAGGTCACAACTTTGAAAGAGCTAGCTTTCCATGCAAGGACAGATTATTATCTCAGGAAAAAAGAAAAGCCACAGACAATGTTATTAGTATTTAAGATATGAATAAATATTTTTCAGAGTAATACTACGAGTCATCTTCAACTAAAAGTTTTATTTTTCTAACAGTCTAGTCAGCTTTTAGAATGGGTTATCTTCAAATACAGGAGAATAAAGTTAATTTAAGAAATACACAACAAATATTTAAATGATAAGGGCTGACTTTGGGCATTGTATTTTTAAAGTTTAGTGGGTATGACAGGTAAGATGGGTTATCAAGTCCATTGTAGTTAAATTATGTATATTCTGTACGAGTTTATAAAACTTTGTACTTTATTAAACTTCTTACAAGTATTATAACATGTTAAATAAGCATTTGGTTGTGCAATAATATATTGAACTTTGGGTTATGAAGTTATCATGAAAATAAACTTCTATCACCTTTCTTGTCCTTATGGTCTCATTTTAAGATTACGAAATTAAAGTAAAAAGATAGTAAAACTTAAATTCTAAAAACGCCATTTATTTAATAATTGGTTAACAAACTTTGAACTTAAATATCAACCTGATTATGTACATAAAATTACATTATTATGACAGATAATAATAGCTTATGTGAGTTTTGTTTACTACTTGGAAAGTTATTATAATAACTCTATGAAAATTCAGTAAAAAAAGTTTAGCATAAGTCCTATATCACCTATCACATAATATATTCATTCATCTTATTATTACACAGTTTGGTTTATGGTACTCTACTGACGATTGTTTATATCTAGCAGTAATACTGTCACGAGTGAGTCTAAATTCAGTATCTGCTACGTAATGATTATAACTTCACCGCTAACGTATACACATACTTGCTGAAGATTTGGCATACTGATGAAGGAACATCCTTCTATCATTCTAAACCCGTAACACATGATGCACTTTAGAGACATCTGGAGGACAAAAAGCAAAAGCAATAATTTATGTAATTAAAGAGGCCTATAATCTAAATTGGTTATATTTGATATTCAACTAAGGTGACTTCAGTTAAATTAGTATAATTTTCAACAGTTATCGTAGACCCTCAAAATCTTGGTATTCTATTATTTTTATAAGAGCGTGTATCCAGATCTTTTATTGTAAACTTTTGGTAAGGCTTCTTTTAAAATATGTTCACTTTGTCCTTCTTATAATAAGGAAATATAGGTATTGGAAATTAAGCAGAAAATCAAACTATCAAAATAACAGTTGAGTTATTTATCCAGATTTAATGAGTCAGAGTCGACGTTCTTTGAACGATAGAAAAAGAAAATGTAATGGTTCAGAAGTTATAAGGGACTAAATAAACTTTCCATTGAGTATTGAAAAAGACAGGGGCTCGAAGTATAGACTAAAATATTTTTAGGCTCGGCAAGGCCAGATGGGAAAAAGCACTCGACTTGTAATCCAAGGGTTGCGGATTCGAATCTCCGTCACACCAAACATTCTCGTCATTTCACCTGCAAGAGCGTTATAATGCGACCGTCAATACCACTATTCGTTGATAAAAGAGTAGCTCAAGAGATGGCAGTGGGCGGTGACGACTAGCTTCCTTTCCTCTAGTCTTACACTGCAAAATTAGGGACGGCTAGCGCAGCTAGCCCTCGTGTAGCTTTGCGTGAAATTCAGAAAAAAAAACAAAAACTTTGGAAACAAGGATCTGAATTTATTTTCTGAGAAACTTGAAAACTTTTCGAGTGTTTTGTTTCATGATTCAATGTGCTTTACTAGTTTCTATTCATTATATGGATATAGATTCAGCTTACCTTTGGTTTTGCTATGCATTTCTCCTAAAATAAACAAAAACAATTTATTTGTATGTTAAAATTGTCTACATGGTTGATTCGGTTTGGTTTAAATCTCGTGCAAAACTATACGAGGGGTTTATATACTAGCAGTCTTTAATTTGTTCTGAAAGACCAGAGGAAAGACAGGTAGTCATCGTCACACACCACCAACAAATAGTGGGAATGAAAGTCACATTATAACGACCCCATAGCTGAAAGAGTGAGAATATATGTTAGGACGGGAGTTTTGAGTCAGCAATCTATAAACTGTAAATCGAGCTCCCTAACCAATAGGTTATGCCAGGCCTTGGATGACTGAATACACGAACAATAGTTGTGAGGGTCTTTTTTTACCCTTCTAATTTCTTTGTTATTTGTCTTAATGATATGGACATTTGAGTCATAGATATAAGTTATCTAATTTTCTTAGTAATTACTGAAATATTAAATAAAGTTAAAAACAGAAGGTTTCACATGTTATAAGAGTGACAATCAATTCCTTAACGTGGATATTGAGTGGTAGTGTGCTGCTCATCGGTTGCCTTCTTTCCGTTCAGCAATTGAATTAAGGACAGTGGCAGATAATCTCAATAAATTCGCCATAAATATGAAATAACGTATTGTGTTTACTGCTTACCAAAGGTATCAAACATTGAATCTCAACATTATAACCATTTAGTCCTATCTCTGAGCCACCAGAAAGCCAAAATATAGATAATAATAGATGGAAAATTCATGTTTTCGTGCCCCCCAGTAGCTCAGCGGTATGTCTGCGGACTTACACGCTAAAATCCGGGTTTCGATACCCGTGGTGGGCAGAGCACAGATAGCCCATTGTGTAGCTTTGTGCTTAATTAAAAAAAAACAAAAAAACAACATCATGTTTTCGAAACTATCTTGAAAAACAATAAATTTTAGCGTATATTTTTGTAATTTTAAACACATTTTTAGGACAAAAATACATCAGACTGAAATAAGAATAAGAAAGTTGAATACGAAAAATTCCATACAAAGGTTTAAAACTTTTAATTATGGAGATCTTCCATGGATATGCTTCTTCTTGCCATTTTAAAACTGTACATCTTAAGATTTAAACGAAGAAAAATAATTAGTTGTTTTCATGCAGGTGCAAACCATAATGTTACAACAACTAGTGAAACAAGTTTGTTTTAAGGCAAATTCCTGACCACGCAAAGTGAAATGCCACTCAAGGTTAGGAAATAATCACATAAACCATTCTGAGAAATGCTATTCAAATAACGAGATTTTTTAATCTATGTAAAGCAAAAGGACACAAAATTCTAAATAGGAGAGTCTTCGGTATTACACATGTAAGCAGAGAATCTCTAAAAGTAGAGTATTTAGGTTAAGGCTGACATCTTTCTCTAAAGTTTTTGAAAATGAAAAATGTGGTGTTGGGCAATGACCATCGGACTTAACCTGAGTGACAATGGAGAAAATACAGTTCTAAGAAAAGCACGGAATTTCAATATATTGTTATCATAAAATATAATTAACTTTTAGTTGTAGAATACAACATGAAAGGAAGTTGAATTATCTCACTGTGATACAATATCTCCTTCCGTATTATAGTGAAGTTGTCCAATTTGATGCTATATTTTAGTCACAAAAAAGGTAAAGTCTTCCAGTTAGAAGCAAATTTCTACAGTTTATTATATTAACTAACACGTGGTTTGGGAGATAAAATCATGGTATGTGTCTGCTATTCCATTAGTTCAAATATAAATTCAAAAGTACTGTCTTTTTCATAATTTTCGGTTTTTTCAACATTTAAATATTACACTAATAAATATATAATCAAACTCTTACGTACAGTCATAATCAAAATCGTGTTCCTATTGTGAGGAAAGTACTTTTATTTTAAACTATGTTATGTGATAAAGAGATTGTTGTTGCACTTACTATAGTTATTTTTCTAATTGTATGAATCTTGAATACACAAAGTATGAATATTTTAATGAATTTTTGTTTGTAGTTCCGTTTAAGAGATGGCGTTATATTGATAAGCCTCAATCCCCACTTCTGGCATTGAGATCTTGTACTTTAACGAAATAGATGGCACTATAGTATTTATTATCGGCCCGGCATGGCCAAGCGAGTTAAGGCGTGCGACTCGTAATCCGTCGCACCAAACATGCTTGCCCTCCCAGCTGTGGAGGCGTTATAATGTCACGATCAATACCATTATTCGTTGGTAAAAAAGTAGCCAAGAGTTGGAGGTGGGTGGTGATGACTAGCTGCCTCCCTCTAGTCTTACACTACTAAATTAGGGACGGCTCGGTGCAGTACGCTAACAACCTACTCACTTAAAAACCTGTTGAAGAATCCGCAAGTGATTGCGGCCCTAGGTTCCTTGATGGAATCGAGTGGTAAATGAATGATTGTTTGTTTCGAATTAAGCACAAAGCTACACAATGGGCTATCTGTGCTCTGCCCACCACGGGTATCGAAACCGGATTTTAGCGTGTAAGTCCGCAGACATACCGCTGAGCTACTGGGGGGCAGTAAATGAATGAATAGTATTTATTATTTCGATAACATAGATATATAGAAGGTTATGCCATGCCCCCGCTAGTACAGCGGTATGACTCCGGATTTACAACGCTAAAATCAGGGGTTCGATTCCCCTCAGTGGGCTGAGCAGATAGCCCGATATGGCTTTGCTGTAAGAAAAACACAAACACACAGGTTACGCCATTGCTCCGTTTTAGTAAGATTAACAATTTTATTCAAGCCATTTACAAATCAGAATTAGAGTAAGGATTAATAACACAATATTATTTATTTATTTTAAACACCGATTATGTATTATTGTTTTTTACTTGAACCAATTTCACTGTGATTTACAAAAACTGGAGAACTAGCAACCTACTCTTCTTTTTCACACAGTGGGTCAAACAACTACAGTGTCAATGGAAAAAGAGCAATATTAGCATTTCCAAAAACTTATGAATGAAAACAAAAAAGGATATGTAATAACATTTCAACCACACGCTCAATACAAGTAATAATAGCAGTTACAATTTCTCGTTTTCATAATAAATAATAAAGAAATGCATATTTTTATTCTCAGTTTACAAAATATGTAACAATGACTTTATCGAACAACGCCACATGATTGTCAGATCTCTCAAAAAATTGTTTTGGTTGTTGTCAAACGCAGATATACACAATTAACTGTCCTTTCTCTGCCCACAACGAATATAGAAACCCGAAATGTGAGCATCATGAACTCTTAAAATGTATATTTTTGTTGCAAATAATTTTGTGATGTAAACCAAGTAGCCTTGGGGTACCCTCTATCTTAAGTTATTCACTAAAATTGCAGATGCTTTCAATCTATTATAGGGCGATTATAGCTCCGGTGTGTTAAAACAAATGTTTTTAAACATTCATTAACAGTTTTATGTATTATTTTATTGCATTTTAATTTTTTTAAATGATTCTGAATTTACAGAGTAGCTGGATTTTGATTAGCTACTATATACAACTGAATACATACGTGTGTGTTTTATGAGATAGAATGTAATATTATTACTTCAACTAAGTTGACCACATGCTTTGCAAAATGCCCATTTAAAACTTTTATAGCTTTTAACCGTAGAAATTGTGTTAGAGAATTTATCAAAACAAAAGAGAATTTTAATTTGACTAAAATGTTTTGTTCTAATGTGGTTAAAATTAACCATTACTTTTTACCTTAGTTCACAAAGTACAAACGTACCACAAAAATTTGGGCTTTTAGGCACCACTTTAATAAAACAAAACTGACTAAATACTATTATTAGCTAAACTAAATATGTGTGTGAAGTATAATGGCCAGCACAAATAAATTTTGTTGCAGTAAGGAAGAAAATCTATTTTTCCTTTCATCCTGGTAAATTAAAGAAATGTATTAAAGGAGTAGTGATGGGTTGATGAACTTAAAAGAAATACATCAAAAAACAACAGAATGTCTTACTCCAACCAAACTGGAGATGCATTATCTTCATATACACAAACATATAGAAACAGATAAAAGAGTTCGTATATAAACAAGAAAAGAAAATGGAAGCATTAGTACACAGTAATGCACAAAGTATCAAATGTTTAGTAAAACAATACATTAAACCAGTTTTAAAATGCTTCTATTCAAATATATAGTTAAATTAATGATTTTCCTTGCAGGCTTTATACAATTCACTAAATGTTCAGGCATGTATATGTAGAACTAACTGATTGGTGAATGAAACTACATGTGTTTTTTACTGACATGTTACCTTCATATATAGCTGAATTTTGATACAAATACAAGGGTGGCTCATTCATAAAAAATGAAGTATGTTATCAACTATTCACAGTGTTATTAATGTTTTTCACCTACGTTTTCTTAACACCATGGAATGCTTTAATAGTAAACACTTTGCATTAATATTTTGAGCTTATTTTACTAATGTGTTTCAAAACCAAAATATCGAATTATCTCTGCAAGTAATGCCTGATATTTTGGCACGTACTGTACAATACTCAGTCAGTAACGATATAATTGTTGTTGTTGTTTTGAATTAAGCACAAAGCTACACAATGGGCTATCTGTGCTCTGCCCATCACGGGTATCGAAACCCGGATTTTAGCGTTGTAAGTCCGCTGACATACTGCTGAGCCACTGGGGGCAATGATACAGTCAACCTTTTAGTGTTACACGAAATTAAATGCCTTCAAAACAACCATATTTTTATTGCATCTTTGGAATGAGTGATTTCTTTCAAACAAAATCATAGCAAAAATATCCTAATGCTAATTTGATACGCATGGTCCCCTTGACCTAACAATATATTAGGACGTCTGAATAAAGTTTTTAAAACAACAGTTGTTGAGATATGGAATTTATTTTAGTACAACGTTTCATTCCTAACAATGAGACATGATCACGGCAATGTTCAAAGTATATCTTGTAATATGAATGTTGCATGCGACCATGTCTTAATATTGAAAGTGAAGTGTTGTTTCAAAATAACTTTACTATTTCACCCACAGTTGGCTCAATAACTTTATAAATATATGTGTAGTATATATATATAAATACTTGATAATTAAACTCGTAATTCTTTGAAAATAAATATCACATTTCTTAATATTTTTCCTCATATAAATGTCCTGTAATACGTCTTACAGTTTATCAAGTCTCTTCTACACTTTTTTCTGACTTAATAGTTGCTGTTTTTTTCCAGTCCTGTTATGTATATGTGTAAATATTTTGTAAACGACAACATGTCGTATTGTGTTTGAATTTTCATTTGTATTATTCATTTTTCCATATTGATATTATTGTTTAGAAGTTTAAACTAATATTTTGTTATTCATTTCGGGTAACATTTTAGAACTTTCTCGAATTAAGTAGACCAATCACATGTTTGTAAATGAGTGCTGGTGACTTCCTGTCTAGATGTGTAGTCTCGTGCAAGAACGGATATGCGTGTATAGCTCTGGAGTTGTATGGAAATTGCGAGATTGTTCGAGAAATAGGCCTATCGGTATAAAAAAGACGGTGACGTGAGAGATATTCAGTCATCAGTTTTATTCGAAGACAAAGAGTGAGATTCAGACACCAGTTTCATTTCAAAAGAAGAGAGTTAGTTATTTGAGAAAGATTAAGTGTTTGCTGTGAATATTCATCTTGGATTTGTGACTGAAGTTAGATCTACGGAAGCTGTGATATTATTTCGTCAATCTCTACTATACATCTGAATTACTGCTTGAGCTGAGAGACGGCGATTTCATTGAACTGTGATCTGTTTCGGAATTACTTCGTGGGACCAAATTCACACCCTAGACTGGAATTTGAGACTTTAATTTTACATCATTACATTAGATACAGGCCAGTACCGTTTTGTGTTGTGATTTATTTTGAAGTTTGAAACTAATATTATTTTGTTTTGTAATTAATTTCGAATGTTGTAACTTAATATCTGTCACTGTTATCATATAATTTATGTTATATCTGTTATATTTGTTAGTAGTTTAGTGTAATAAATTATACAAGCTGTTATCTGTGTTTTTCTGTTGCGTTTAATCTACGAAGAACTTAAAACATTAAAAAATACGTAACAAGTCCCAATATTTATATTGTTCATGTCCAGATATAGTGTGTGAATTTCATTCTGTTTCTGTTAAAAAAAAAACTTATATCAACTTGTGTTCCAGTTCTATCATGCATCATTTTTTAGCTGGAACACCCGTCAGGATACAAGATACACACGTGGTATACTCAGGCAAAACTGAGTTAACTTTAGAGGAAACAAATGGTTTAACAATGTATCTCAAGACTGTTGTATGGGTATTAAAACTTTTATTAAAATAAAGTAGAGAACCTGAAGATGACCTAAGAAGGTCGAAACGTTGTTTTCTACTTTATTTCAATAAAAGTTTTGATACCCACACCAGCCGTCTTGAGATACGTTTTTACTTCAAGTGAATGATTTAATCATTAGACGCCTTCTATTGTCTTTGCTTTTTAAAAAGACAAAAACAAATTTGTATTAGTCACAGTTTTCAACACGCAGTGTATGAACACGTTTCAGAAAATATTAGTCAGTACTGTGCCGATAGTCCTAAACTTCATATTCGACTCATTTTTTTTAGCAATAAATATGGAGACATTTCTCCTTAATATTATTTGGTCCTATTTATTATCAGGGTGACTAATATTGTAGTTATAAAGTACTGCATTTTAGGTTTAGCTAGCCTTAGAGTACGTCTGTGAAGATGCTAAGTGGATCTGTTGTATATGCATAGAGGGATGTACGGAAGGAGAAATGTTAATTTTATTTAGGTTAGTCTGTCGGTTATTGTTGAATTAACACTAGTTTTAAAATAAATGATATTTGAATTAATTCAAACGTTACCGGGTTTTCGTTAAATTTATATAACAAAGAAACAAAACTAGGTACATACCTTTTCACCAGAGTTGACGCTGTAACAATATGACAATATGTATCTTTACTGTCCTAGGGTATTTTCGTGTTAGTTTGTTCTTTAATTAATTCCCTCTGAAGGGAGAAAATACAGAATGTTTAAGTACACTGTCAAGTACTGATGTACCCCATATCTGCAAAATCAAAAGCAGACGAGAATTTTCTCTCGTTGTCAGGGTTCATCGGGGTGGGTGAGATACGACACACCCACACACACGTAATAATGACTAAATATTGTTTGTCTTATCAAATTGCGTTAACAACAACTTCAAGTTGTAAACGAGATGAGGCTGATGTATCGTGACATTTATTAATTTTTATGAGTTATTCATGGTTTAGGATAAAAGTACAGATAAATAACACAAAATTACTTATTTATTTTTAGAACATTTATTTAATTATGTTTTTATTTTTACTTAGATGACTACACTCATTATTCAGGTTGATTTTTTTTTCTAAAGTGAGGTCTTCCAGTAGCACAGCGGAAAGTCTGCGAACTTTCAATGCTAGAAACCAAGTTTTGTTACCCGTGGTGGAGAAGAGCAGAGATCGCTCATTGCGTAGCTTTGTGCTTGACTACAAACCAACCCACCCAGAGTGCCAAACAGGAAAGAACCGCACTAGTAATTTTAAAAACTTAAAGGAGGCGAAAGTAAAAAGAAAAAAAAAGTGATGTCTACAGCGCTGTGTTTTCTTCACCTAGTGTTGACGCCTAATATCAAGGCTGAGATAAAACAGACCAAGTATTGATTGAGACACTATATGTATTATCAAACTTCATTAAACAACTGTTATGGTGTGAACTAGATTACGTCAATGAAGAACGATATTTATCCATTTTAAGGTGTGTATGTTTTCTTATTGCAAAGCAGCATCGAGCTATCTGCTGAGTCCACCGAGGGGAATCAAACCTCTGATTTTAGCGTTGTAAATCCATAGACTTACAGCTGTTCCAGCGGGGTACTTTTAAGATGGTGTGGGAGGTGTCTGCTTTTTTATTGCAGACAAGTGTGTGTGTGAGTGTTTAGCAAAGCCACATTAGGCTGTCTGCTGAGTCCACCGAGGGGTGTTGCAAACAAACTGTTGTATAAATGGATTTTACAGTTGTTTTCTTTTTCAAAGAAAAATATCAGAATAAAAAAGATCATACTACTGCAAAACCATTTTTAATTTCTCAATGTCAAATTTTGAAAGTACAAATAAAATCAAGAAGCCTAGAGGTCAGCCAGAAGGTCAAAGCTCAACATAAAGAGTAAGTTTATTTTTTGCATCAACTTTATTGTAGGAACAAAGTCGTATATATAAAACACCAAAATCATTTGAGTGTGGTTTCATATTAAAAACAAACACTAATCATGAGGAAATGCTGACGTTGCATTAAATTGACAAATAGAAACAAGTCACTTAATGGTAGACCGTTTAGACATTTAATATTTAAATAATTTTCTAACATTTATTCTCATAACAATAATTAAAGTATTTGTTTAAGTTCATCACAAAGATACACACTGAACTATCTGTGCTCTTGCCATCACGGTAGTGCTTAAGGCATTCGATTCTTATTTTGAGGGTCGCGGATTCGAATTCCCGTTGCACCAAACATGGCTGCCCTTTCAGCCGTGGAGGTGTTATAATGTGACGCTCACTCCCGCTATTCAGAAAACGTAGTAAAATAACTTTACTGCTGCTTAAAGAAAAATACTTCAAGGCGTACGTTAGTTATTCTTTACTGGATAATTTTATCAAGAAAAAATCTTATAAACAAACGTGGTTCAAACGACTAGGCTAAGACAATTATTGTGGGATCGGTAACATGCGTTTATACGTCCCGTTAGTTATAATATTTGAGTAAAGAAATATGGAACAAAAGTCTTAGAGAGGATCGAATTTATTCTATGGTGTGACGTATAAATTTGTATAAAAAATAATTTAATCGTGGTGCAGTATAATACATAAGCATTTCATTGTTTCGAATTAACGTTATGAAGAGAAACAATAAACGACTTTTACAGAATATTTGGCCGTATTTTACTTATATTAAGTACATAATACCTTAATTTAATTCTTTAATCACTACGAAGAAAATCAACGATACAGTCAATGCAGCAATCAAGTTCCGTAGTAAATGTGGTATAACTGTATGCTTCAGAGAATGATGTTCATATGGTAACATTATATTGTTGTTTTGTGACGCGTTTGCTAACCCTTCATGGTTCAGTAAGTCGCAGTAAGAAGACCAAAACATTTACCGAAAATACCAAGGAGCAGCAACCCCCTCTAGCAAAGTTCGAATCATGAAAATATAAAATGATTTGAAATTATATATTTTAATATCAGTATCAGAGCTCCGACGTTGTTGAACGGAATAAAAAACAAAGTATATAATGTGTTATATCTACAAAATATGTAATTAGATAGAGTGTTGTTGTTGATAACTTCT
Source organism: Carcinoscorpius rotundicauda (assembly GCA_011833715.1). Classification (NCBI taxonomy): domain Eukaryota; kingdom Metazoa; phylum Arthropoda; class Merostomata; order Xiphosura; family Limulidae; genus Carcinoscorpius; species Carcinoscorpius rotundicauda. The sequence continues at coordinate 162,472,341 of CM022391.1, read as the reverse complement.
AAGTCAATTCCACAGTGTACTCTTAGAAATAATCAGGACACAATTTAAAATTTAAATTAACTTGTTATCACGCATCACACTATGCACTTTCTTTTGCAACAGTAACAAAGTATCTAATGGTCTATAGAAAAGGTTCCTTTGTAGTAGCACATCGTACGAATATCGATGATCAGGTATCCTAGAATACCTACTGAAAGAAAGCCTAGGAGGATATAGATCTTTATGTCAATACATAAGTAGGTACTGTAAGCAAATGCCATACTGAAACCGATAGATTCCCAAAGTCTGTAGTTGGAAAACGCTGCCTCTTCATCATTCTTGAATAAAACTCCATATAAAGCTGTTCGGAAAAAATAAAACAAAATAAAAGGAGTTACATATATAGTTATATATAACTAAATACACGATCGTTTTTGTAAAATCTTAGCTTAGCTACATATTTATCGACTGGTCTCATCCTATATCAGGACTCTTGAGTCCATTTGAACAGCAGAAATAAATCGAAATAAACAATGATGTCGAGAAAACCCACTTGTAGAGAAATATATATGTAAAAATTCATATATAAATCGAAATAAAGTTACAGGAGAATGAAAGGAGAGTACTTATATATTTTATATCTTATAATGAAAACTGTACGGCTTTTGTACGTCGTTTTCTCGTAGTGGTGTTGTTAAGGCTTAGTTATTACTATGAACGCTATTGAAATGAAAAGTATGCTTGATAATTTGATATGTTCGTTCTCAAGATGCCATTCTATATTGTACAAATATTTTACTATATTGCTTAATGCATTACTTTAAAAGATTTCACTTCGCTATTAAGCACGCTGAATTTGAATATTCTGTTTATTGTTCAATATATTACTTGATCAAACTTCTTTTCCAAGTGAATTACAAATGAATTAGACCGTTGCTAAATGCCCCATACCTCTAGTGGTTGAGATATAAATCTGAAGACTCCTAATGTTATAAACTGGTTTTCGATACACATCACTGAGCCAAACAGCCCATTGTATTGCTTTGTGCTTGACAGAAAACAAAGAAACCATCTGGAATACATTAATACTGAAATTTCCACTTATTATTTAATATCATTATATTTTTCTAACAAAACTACAGGTTTTTCGAATAAATATTTTATTCCAAATATCAATCATAGAGGATTAGATATAACTTTAGGTAAAAAGAAGTAACAAAGTTTGACACAGATTATAAAAAAATCAAGTATCATATAGATGATAATTATTTAAATAATTCATGAAATACAGAGAAAAAAACAACGAAGTACTATATGACCCGTGTTAAAGTTAACTAAACGTTCTTTACTTCGAGTACAATATATACATTTAGAGGTTTATCATTAATAAACTACACTAGGTAGCACTGTTTTCCTCTCTCTATCTCTTTCTTCAATTTTTTTATATTTAAAGCGTTCATTTCTTAATAATTCGTATGGAGACATTAACCAGATAGAAACAATATACTATTTAGTAATGCATCGAATTATTCATAATGACCTTTCTATATATTGGTAATAAAAAAATTTATATCATTTTATACATCTGTTAGTTCAAAATAAGATCGATGAATATATATAATTGAAAGAAATATATAATATTTTACACCTTAGTGTAAACGTTAAAATGTCTGCAATTTTTCTTTATTTAAACATTAATTTTAAGTTTTGAGGCTTACCATTAATTTGAGTCTGCCAGATTGCATCACCCAAGCCCCAAACACCAGCCAACACCAACAAAATGGTAGTTTGGTCAGGGTAAGGTTGCCAGTGGAGAAGGGTGATAGTGACACCTAAATTTGCTATAGTACCCATGATAAAAATAGGAAGTCGAGTGAATAGTTTTACAAGAGGCCCCGAGAGCAAAGAGAAAATAGCATTTACAACACCGAAACAGATGAGGACAAAACCAATTCTGTGAATACCCCACGAACAGGCAATGTAAGCCTGGAATAAGAAAAACATTTATCAGAATGATAATGATATATAGAATGACAGATTAAATTCATATTTCACCAACAACTTACATACTCTAATTTCTTGTTTACAATTCTCAGTTTAGCATATAAGAGATTGTTGAAATCTTTTTTTTCGTCTACAATACAAATAAGAAATTTAGTGTTTTATATTTTGTGTGTGTTTACTTCTGATGCATTATTATCTTTCGAAAATGAATTTCGTATAAAACTTATATGTTACATCTCACAATAAATACAAGACAAAAATTACTTGTATATTTAACCTGTTAGAAAATAAAAAGATGGTCTCAGAACGTGAGAAGTTATTAAATATTTGTGATTTAATTCAAAGTAACTATAAAAGAGGAAATGTTAGTATAATGAGTTTTAAAATTAAATAAATACGACTCATTAATAGTTGGCGTAATACTCCTTCATTAAACCGGTTTTAAAAGTAAATTCATTAAATTCTGAATAATCAATAACCTATTAGAGTTTTCGTAAGTTTTGGTTTAAGATTCAAATAATTCAATGTAATTGTTATTTTTGTGTTTATTGTAATAATTTATTGATGGTGGTTATGTGTGTATTTCTAAATGTCTAATAAATATGTTGTTATTCTTCATTTTAGGTTATTGTGGCGAAAATACAATGATTTGACAATATTGGCAACTCCACTTAAAGTTATCATATCGCTGTGGTTGATGTTTATATACAAATTAATTGTTTGTTTGTTTGAAATTAAGCTCAAAGCTACACAGTGGGTTATCTGTGCTCTGCCTACCACGAGTATCGAAACCCAGTTTCTGGCATTGTAAGTCAGCAGACATGCCACCGTGTCACTAGAGAGGTAAAAATTAATTATTAATGAAAACAAATACATAACTATATTGGACTGTAACACTTAGCACACAGTTAACATAATAGTATTCAATATTATGCCTGTTGTCCCTCAGTAGATCAGCGATAAATTTACGAACTTACAACTCTAAAATCCAGGGTTTTTTGTTGTGGACAGAACGTGGATAGCTTATTGTGTAGGTCTGCGATAAATCATACAAACAAACAAACAAAAAAACCACGCCTCCCATGTTATCAAAACAGTGATGCTAGTATAAAATCAACAATACATTGAATTGCAACACAACATTTACATGTTTTGCCTTCATTAGAAGTTGGCGTTCTTATACGTTGAGTTTCAATTACAACAGAATAATGAACTTGTTTTTATAAACAAATGTTTCATTGAATTTTAATGAACTATTGAAGAAACCTGTTGCTAGCGGAATGCTTTAACTTTATTAATAAATTTTGCTCAAAAATAAACCTACACGATGGACCAAAATTACAACGTAACTTAAATGAATGAAGCTTATACTATGCACTAAACTGATTATAAGAAACACATAGTACTACAACTCAATACATATGAGAACTAAATGCAATAACAAAGAGAATGCCTGGATTTATCAGTTGGACATTCTCGCTACAACAGTTATTTTCAACCATAAACCCAATAATACTCAGTAAGTTCAATTAGTTTCGGTGAAATTGATTAGTACTAAATTCCTACTAAACTAATTATGCGAAATGATCTTCATAAGCATGCATATAAGTAAACACACACAAAACAATGGCAACAAATGATTCTTAAGAAACCAAACTTCAACAAATATGGAAGGTATCAGTACATGTACAAAACATTGAAACAGTATTTTTCTCCAATGATAAAACTAAAATTTACGTTTTTACTTAAAATTAAAAATGCTTCTTTTATTAAGGTCTCGGATATCGATTTTAGCTCAGAAAAGCCTGATCAAAACTCCGAGTTCCTAGAAAAAAAAAAGCGAACGCATTCTGTACGTACAGAATTATCAGTAACTGAATTCTAAATAAATACATTTTATCGCTTTTAGAAAATCAAACATATACAGTTTTGAATTTTTTTAGTTCTAGCGTTGTATTCAGAAAATAACATTGAACACGTCTTTCAAGATGGTTGAAGCTCACACACATATAAAAAAAATTAAATTTAAAAAGAGAGTTGGAAAACAATTTAACTTGAAATTTATATTTTATCACAACTTAGTGTTTCAGTACAAAAGTTATAAATAAATAATTCCAATAAAAGACAAAATTTCTTAAACGCTACTAAAAGAGTAGACATTGTAAATGTTTTGGTATATCTTACAGTTTGATTATTTAAATTGTGAACTCTTTTCTATCTTTCTTTCTCTAACAAGTTTGTTTGCACTTAGGGCGCTCATAGTATTATCTTGTGCAAATAAATATATAACGAAAATGAAATATGTTACTAAACGAAGTCATAGATATGCACATAGTGTGAAATACAAATGTAAAGAATGTCAAGTAGAGGAAACAAGTGCAGCAATAGATAATAAATGACTCCACGCGAAAAACAAACACATAAATATAAACTGTACCTAGAACAAATCGACTGTGACGTGTATTTGTCAAACTGCTTATTGATGTTTCGAAATAACTCACCCTTCTTAAGTTTTTGAAACACACATACAAGCATCACAGCACATTTAAACTGTTTTCTAACTTGTACACCGAATGATTTAGTTTTCCCATATGTATATACATATATAATAGCCAGATACGTCCGTCACACGGTCTCTGAAACGGTTGATCGTAGAATATGTGTATATCTATCAAAATGCTTCTTTTTAAAAAGACATTACAGTAAAAATATTAATGTTTTATTTTCAATTCCAAACATTTCATATCTATATCAGCATCGTTACGTCAGTCTTCGTATATGCTAAACAGTTAATCCGAGAAAAAACTTACTAAGAGTAAAAATATTTCTCTTTGAGAGGGAAGTTCACAAAAACCAACAACCAGAATTCTTTCGTTTACTGCTTGAAAAAATAATTCGAATATAGGAGCATAAATGGAAGAAAAACATACAGAGAGGAACATGTTTGAGTGTACATGTTTTGTTGTTCAGTTTATATATATATATATACATATTTCACATTGTTGTTATGTTTATGCGTGGTTTTACTCTATAATGTTGAATAAATTGATTTGAATTGAATTCAAAATATATCTCCCTTTTAACACTTATAAGAACTATTGTAAAAAAGTAATCACTTCGGTTGTGGTCTTTTCTCGCGCTTAATAAAAAAAACACACAAAAAACACGAAAAACGAACAGTGCCATCTAACGGAAATATTCCCGTAACTACTTCACGAATCTGAGCTCTCATTTATTTTAGATCCGCCAATTGCACAAAAAGCTAAACATTTTTACTAACAATGCGTTGCATCCAGTCTTCTTTCTTTTAAAAAAAATGCATTAATCCCCATTAATCACTTCTAAAAGATACACTTTCTCTTTTGTTTGACTTAAATTTAAGGTATCATAGCAGATTGCGACTATCAATTTACAAACTTAAATTACACAGAGCCCGTTTGTAAATAACTTGTATTTGTGTCCAGAATCTGTTGGAGTTTCTCGAGCTACATTTTTAAACTTCATTAGACATGTCAATCTACAGATGAATTCAGACTTACATGAAGGTTAGTAATGTTGATCCTTCTCTACTATATAAAAACTTAAAACCGTTTGTCTGTCATGCCGAATGTTGGTCGTTGCGGTACCAATCGGACACGCATCCTTCACAAAACTACGACGCTTTCTGTTGCGACAAACAATTTTTTTTGTGTTCTTTCATTCTTCCAAACACACATTATATGTATATCAAACAATGCGCTATTTTGGGCATATAATTAAATTTTTTTGTAGATTAGTAGAAATCGTGGGAAATAATAAATTCGAACGGAATGTACGTGCGCCCCATGTTTGGTATTGCTACGCACTAAAATTATAATCATTAGCTGAAATGACATCACTAAATTTTGTTTAATTGAAACCTTTGGCTATACTTCTATAATAACCAATACGTTTTACCAGCTGCATATTTCAATTTTGAACATGTCCAAATGCTTCAGCTCAGCAGGCTAGCAAATCCAAAAACATAGCATAACTTTTAAGCTACACAATTAGTGTGGTTGTCAATGACTCTTACCTTAGTTTATTATAAACCAGGGAAAGTATCTGTTTTCTTGCAGGTTAATACGTTGATTTATTTTAGATGACTGTATCAGCTTGTTTATTTGGAGCCCATTTTAGCATAGAAGTATATAACCTATATAGTTTTGTTGGTCCTTCACGTTTTGTGGCTTGATTATAAGGATAATTATTCTCTTCGACTCATCCTTCGATTTTAAACTTAAATAATAAAAAAATAAATAAGAAAAAAGAAATATCTTCAATTAACAGAGCCACCAATTTAAAAAACAAACAATTTGATTTTCAATCTTTTTAGTTTATACACTTCATATCATATTTCAGCGCATAGCCTCTGAGCAACAATATTGTTATACTCTTATTGTTAAGCAACATTATACAAAAGCCATTGATGTGTGTGTGTTTTCTTATAGCAAAGCCACATCGGGCTATTTGCTGAGCCCACCGAGGGAAATCGAACCCCTGATTTTAGCGTTGTAAATCCGGAGACTTACCGATGTACAAGCGGGGGGCAAAGCCATTGATAGAACGTATTGTAACCAAAACGTACTGGCTTTTCTAGTAGTTAGAAACTGTTATATAAGGAGTCACTTCTTTCTATGGGCGCCAAACATGCTCGCCCTTTCAGCCGTGGGGGCGTTATAATGTGACGGTCAATCCCACTATTCGTTTGTAAAAGAGTAGCCTGAGCGAAGGGTCGTAGGTTCGAATCCCCGTCACACCAAACATGCTTGTCCTTTTAGCCGTGGGAGCGTTATAATTTAACAGTCAATCTCACTATTCGTTGGTAAAATAGTAACCCCAGAGTTGGCAGTGGGTGGTTATTACTATCTGCCTTTACTTACAGTCTTATAATGCTAAATTAGAAATGGCTATCGGATATAAATAACCCTTGTGTAGCTTCGCGCGAAATTCAAAACAAATACACACTAGCGAATTAAAGTGTGAGTATCAAGTTGAGTATCAAGTATGTAAGTTGAAAAAACAGAATTTTTATCGTCTAAAGTCGAATTGTGAAGAAAACAAACGAGAATGACTTGTCTCTAGCATTTCAAGCAAATGTGCCTATTTTTACGTGTCCAACTTATTCCCTGATATGAAACTAAGCTTTGCAAGTAAATTAATTTCAAGCTTCTGTGACTGGAGAAACATGAATATCTCACGCTAAATCAATTTTCTCTTTAAGGATCACATGTCCGTTATGTTCAAATTTTCAAGGCATATACTGATTACTGTCGTATTGACTGAGTGGAAAAAACGAATTGATTGCAAACAAAGATACTAGCGTGAAGTTTTTATATGCGTGGTAGCTAATTTGAAATTGGGATTAGCATTTAGGGGCCACGACGAAAGATTACATTCAAAGTGGAAAGGTAATTATTTAAGTAAACTTGAATTTGATTATTAATATTTTCTAATCAGTTGGAGCGCTTTAATAGTCGGAGTCAAAGAATTATTGCTAGATATTAGTCGCATCAAACTTATGATGAGTTCATGTAATTAATAACAAATCAGCTTAGATACACAACTAAAGTTAAAAGTACGATTTATTTGTAAGTAATTATTGATTCAACACAGGACGTAAGTCGTATTGATCAAATTGATTTTATATTAAGATAAACTGTGAAAGACGGATAAATAACAGAATTTTTTTATTTATTCCTATAAAATCTCACACTATTGAAAATGCAGACAAAGTTGTACTAAATACCTTGCAAGTTTTAAATCTAGACATCAAAAGCTGTATAGAACATACATTTATGCTCTAAATATGGCTGGTAGATATTCGGGTCTTCAGCCAAGAATTATAAAGGAAATAACAACAACCTTGTGTTTGTATGCTTTTTGCTAGTTATTCGGTAAATATAGTCGATACTTAAGCAGTAGTATCACGTTCTGAAAAGGCATTATTTTTTGTGCAAAACCTATGTTTTTTTTTATCAGCTGCTACAGAAAGGTGAAACACTCTTACGGATTTTCTACGGAAAAATACATTAATTTGGTTTTTATTTGCTCCAAAAATACAATTTTTTTTTCAATATAAAGAACGTTCTTTTGAGTTGTTGTTGTTTTGGAATTTCGCACAAAGCTACTCGAGGGCTATCTGTGCTAGCCGTCCCTAATTTAGCAGTGTAAGACTAGAGGGAAGGCAGCTAGTCATCACCACCCACCGCCAACTACTGGGCTGCTCTTTTACCAACGAATAGTGGGATTGACCGTCACATTATACACCGCCACGGCTGGGAGGGTGAGCATGTTTAGCGCGACGCGGGCGCGAACCCGCGACCCTCGGATTACGAGTGCACGCCTTAAGGCGCTCGGCCATGCCAGGCCTACACCGTGAAACATCAAATCAAAATGCTTCAGGTGCTCAACTAGTCGGCGTTTTTGTTCATCTGGGAAAACCTTTCGGGAACGACCAAACTGTTACTTTTAGACCATCTACAAGTAGAAAATATATTAACCCTCGTTTATCAACAAACGATAAATAAATAAAAATAATTACTGTTAAAATTATTATTATTGTTGTTGCTGCTATTGTTAAACATTGCTAATTTATTCAGTTAGGCCTATTTATTCATTTAACACAAAGTGTGTATTGTGTTTTCTTATAACAAAGCCACATCTGGCTATCTGCTGAGCCCACCAAGGGGAATCGAACTCCTGATTTTAGCGTTGTAAATTCGTAGACATACCGATGTACTAGCGGGGAGCTTTGCACAAAGAATCACAACAAATATGCTACGTTGTTTTATGGTGATTTAGCATTATTAGCAATGCAGACAATTCAGTGTGCAGAATAAGTCATGGCCCATTATGTCTATGACCATCTGTACGTTATAGAGATTGTGAAGTGGTGTGGAAACAAGGTGATGATTACTGAGGGATTTTGGTGAAAATGGTCCAATTTCTTACCTTTCCGTATTGCCCAAAGGCGCCAAGACTCAGAAAAAGGAAGTTTTGGAATGTTAAAACGTCATAAACATGCAATGTGAAAAGCGTGCTTGTGATTGGTTAAATTATGATCATGTAATAAGGCCACGCTGGCCCACTTTGCACACCCTTCCCCTAAATTTATCATTGTAAGTTTGTTCGGAAATAAGTAGAGAGCTACACAGAAGGCTATCTTTGCCCTGTCCACCTGGGGTATCAAAAGCTGGTTTCTAGCGTTAAGATTGCCACTGAGGGAACATCATTATAAAGCTCAAAAGTGAATGGATATTTTGAAGGAAGAAAAATAATTAAAATCATCCAAAGAATTCGTTTTTGAGCTGAGAAATTATTTTGAGTTAATTAAAAATGAAGCAAGTAATCTATCCACCACTGGTGATAAAATATTTTACGAAGAAAGGAGTAGGCGAAAAAGTGAAAAGTATTATTTGATGAAAATACTATTTATGCAGTATTAATAACAGTAAGAGGTTGATTCCTTTTATTATTTTCTTTGTAACTTGTAATCGACTTGTTGCCGAAATTGACAAAATAACTGAAATTTACAACGATATTATTAGACGTCTTAAAATATTCTTTGATTTTATATTAGATAACAAATTATCTAATTTATATACGAGAGGTGTAGATACTGAATCATTTGAAGAAGGAAGAGTACATTAAAATAAAAAAAATACAAAGATGATTAAAATGTATTTATAACGTGAATAGCTATTTGCTTGGATTATTGTACTCAGTAAACAAATCTATATTTAGAAGTGATAGTTTGTTTGTTTGTTTTTAAATTTCGCGCAAAGCTACACGAGGGCTATCTGCGCTAGCCGTCCCTAGTTTAGCAGTGTAAGACTAGAGGGAAAGCAGCTAGCCATCATCACCTACTTCCAACTCTTGGGTTACTCTTTTACCAACGAATAGTGGAATTGACCATAACATTATAACGCCCCCATGGCTGAAAGGGTGAGCATGTTTGGTGCAACCGGGATTCGAACCCGCGACTCTAGGATTACGAGTCGAACGCCTTAATACACTTGGCCATGCTGGGCTCACAAAGGATGAAATTCCATAGAAATGCTTCATACATATTATACCTTTTAAACTTATATCCTTACTTCGCAGTATTCGTAAGAAATATAGAACTTGTTATGAAACAGTTTTTACATGTAAAAAAGCAAAGAACTATAGTATTTCTACGGCAATAACGACGACACTTAGTACAAGTCAATTATACTGTATGTCATGTTAGCACGTACAAACTTTTAAGCAAATCTATGCTGTCCTACTTGTTTTATCACGGTTTTTAATAAACAAGTCGAATATTTCCCCAAATATTTATATTCTTTGCATCAAAACTTTATCACCATATGTATATAATACATTTAAATTAAACAAATAGTTGACTTTTTGGCTGTAAAAGTCATTACAAATATTGCCTGTTCATGCAGTTTTAACCATTTGTGACATCAAACAACGTATTTGGATAAACAAAAACAATAATCTCATTGGGATAAATATAGTTTTTAAACTAGAAGTGAGAGTAAAATTTATACAAACAAATAACACTAAAATTTATTATAAGCAGGTAATCGAGGTGGTGTTACAGTCAGAAAAGAAAGTTATATATGTATGGAAGAACCATGTTAATAATATTTAACACCATCAGTATTTTAAAACAACAGTTTTTATTAAAACAATTCCGAAAGAAAAGTAATTTCAAAGCCAGCAAACGAACGAATGAAATAAATTTTAATTCACTGAAAATTACTGAAATAAATGTTTAACAAAAAGTAATATATATATGTTGTAGTAATTAGTGAAAGATTACCGGCAACATTTTCAAGACGAATTTCAACTTTTAAGCTTTGAACTGCTTATATTATGTTACATAACTCGGAAATTTTCATTTATTTTTATGTTGCAAAGCCGGAATATTTAGGATTTCAAAAACACTTACCTTCGTATAATCACTAAGAAAAAATGCCTGCTCTAAACCGCTATAAACTGTAAGTGGAATCAGTAGAAGCTGACGGGGATTTTTAAGGTGTTTTAATGTTGCAAGCAGAAGTCGAACACCTGTTAACCTCTTTCCATAATACACATTTTCTCGTTCTAGGGGATCAAGAAATAATCCCGTTAAAAGTGCACCGCAAAGAGCAGTGGAAAGATAGATTCCAATCAGCATATATACTTTCCAATCTTCTGGCTGTTCATAAATTTCATTTTCAATTTGGTTACAAAAGTTAGACCCACAGAGGGAAGAATTGAAATCTTTACTGTTTACAATGAAACTGGTCTCATTTTCTGGCCGAAGAACATAGTACGATATCAGATTTCCCCAAATTTGAGAAGACTGAAAAAACATAAAAAAGACGCCAAAAAATCGAACAATTATCGTATCTTCAGCTGTCTGGGCAATGTCGGCATATTTAATGCTTATTTCATTCAAATACGTACATTTTGCGGACCACAAAGGAGCAGCTCCAAGGCCCAAGACAAATCCTCCTGGTATAAGCGTTCCCCAATGAGGATAAAAATTTGCTGCTATAAAAGGAATGAAGCACAAAATTGCCAATACTATTGTCCGTTTACAACCCAAATTTTTTATGAGAAAAGATGGGACGAACATTGACGATAGGATTAAAGAACCATAAATAACACTCTGTGAAGCCACGCCAACTCCCTCTTCAGTGTTTAAAGTACTCTGAAGATTTGCAAGAGCTTGAAATGTGGTAGATAAAAACAAAAATCCCAAACATATGACTATCAAATTCTTAATCAACCTTCCCCTGCTGACGGAAACACACTTTTCATTAGATAGGTTTACAACTGGGTTGCCATTAGACTGTGGCGTCTCCTCCGTTTCTTGTTCGGTTATAACAAAAGTAATGTTATTATAACCGTCACTTTTTATATCTGAATCCGCCATGACTGATTTTACTGTTTATAAATTACATAAAATCGACGCCTGACTGGAAGAGAAAGACTGAGTAAGGTGAACGATATATTAGTTTCGTAAGTAAGAGGATTTGTAACACACCGTTAGAATATAGTGGTTGTGTAATGTTGATAAGGACCTTGGTGTTATGATAAGAGCTTAACATGTATATATATATATATCGCTATCACACACTTGGTAACTCAATGTTTAAGTGTTAACACCTCGTTGTTGAGTATAAGACAAAATTGGTGGAGGTAACCTCGTTCAAAATAAAAAGATGATTAAACCGCAGCAATAATTGTCTTCTTTGAGAACCAGTGAAAATTTTTATTCGAGGAAAAATAAGTCTAACAAAATATATATATTCCTTTTATACGAGTTAAAAATATTTTCCCATCTGAAACATCATTTGTTTAGAAGACGAGAACTGGTGACGCAAAGTTTTCTGAAAAAAAATTAGAAAATGAGAAGTGAACGTATGTTCTTACATATAACTATTGCAATTTTTTATCTATTTAAAAATTGCACAGCTATGAAAAGGGGAACGACAAAAACAGAAAGAAATGTGACCGAAGGATGTCAACTACTATGTCATCTGGAGCGAAATCATCAAATGATATGAACGTTTCATCTAATAAAATGCCCCCCAGTGGCTCAGCGGCATGTCTGTGGACTTACACGCTAAAATCCGGGTTTCGATACCCGTGGTGGGCAGAACACAGATAGCCCATTGTGTAGCTTTGTGCTTAATTCAAAACAACAAACAACAATCTAATAAAATAGAGTGATATATTCCTTCACGCACGTACCTACCTGTTGTAGCACTGCTCTTATCAGATGCTCGAGGAGTTATGAACCAAGTACGTAAACATGCTGGTAGCATTGTCATGCTTTACATCTTCATTATTCCATGCAAATATTTCAACTGAAGTTTTATTAACCATCCGTGTTTTTGTTTCTGAAGAAACACAATGTTCTGAGGATGACCTACCGTATGTATATGGTGGGTAGAAACATCTGAAGATCAGGTCAAGGATTATATACAACAGAAACTACAAAATGAAAGATACAGTACACTATTTGAACAAATCACTAGTTTCTTTCTTGAATCATTCTAAATGAACTTTGTTTGAATATCTGGACAGTGGTACTATTATTTTTTGAAACATTTTACATTTTTCTTTAAATTGAACTTTCATAATGTAAGTTTTATGCTGAAAGACTACTTAAGAGTTGACCACTTAAATTATGTTTTGTCAACTTTCCTGGTAGTTATGACATCATAAACAAATATCTCACTACGTTGTCAAAACAATACTAAATTAACCAATAACAGTTTGTATGCATAATGACAATTTTATTTGTGTGGAGAACAAACATTTCATCAGAATGTTAGTTTGTTTTCTTCAGGTATGTTATGAAGTAAGGAATATATATCTACTGGAAGAAGACACACCAATGTTTCGTTGATGCATTTCACACACTCCATGTAAAATTTATTATATTTATAAATTACTGTTGATTAATCATAAATATGGTCAAACTAAGTACATCCTTACAGGAGTTTTGTTAGTTGTCGGTGAATATAGTAAGAGGTGAGTATTAAAATATCAACATTTATGTACTGTGTATATATTAGGTTACTCCCTCTTTTAAAACAAAAACATAATACAATGTTTCTTTAGAGAAATAAGTTACATAAACCATCATATGAACATTGCAAATAATTTATTACGTTTTTCTCACTTTGTTTCAGTTAGTGTTTTACTATTTTAGCTGTGCTATTTGTTCTACGTTCCTTTTAGAGAAGCTTTCTGCTTAATACTATAGCTACACAACATTTAGATCATAAAAATTCTCTTAATCATACAGTGTCTCCAATATTATAACTGTTCATATCAGTTTTGAGCAGAGTTAATTCTACAAACTAGCAGTTAAGGTAGTGATATATTACACAATGCAATTCAAAAATATGTTACTTTGATAACATTCTGCATATTTATAGCAATCCAATTATGTTTGTTTTTGAATTTCGCACAAAGCTACTCGTGGGCTATCTGTGCTAGCCGTCCCTCATTTAGCAGTGCAAGACTAGAGGGAAGGCAGCTAGTCATCAGCACCCACCGCTAACTCTTGGGCTGCTCTTTTAGTAACGAATAGTGGGATTGACCGTAACATTATAATGCCCCACGGCTGGGAGGGCGAGAATGTTTGGCGCGACCGGGATGCGAACCCACGACCCTCAAATTACAAGTCTTAATTTGCTTGGCCATCCAATTATGTCTAGAACGAAAAGGTAATGACTGGTTATGTCTAAAAGGCTATCGCATAAGCACCTGAGTGCAGAATACTGATTCGTGAAGACAAATTTAAAACTAAGAAATACTAGATTTAGTAGAATTTTTGTTATGCTACAGAAATATGTATCATGAAAAAATCCCATCTGTTGGAATGAAGCAACTCATTTATATAAATATTTCCTTTTCAGATAGATTTTTTATTAAACCTATATTAAAACGTAAAACTCGGTAAGAAGGTAACACCAAAACTTAGATTATTATTACATCATGTAACACAAATTTTGTATACACACACACACACACATATATATGCACAGAATGACATACATAAATGGTGATTTTTTATTTTTCAATCAACATTTCCTATATAACACCTGAGGAACTTTATATTCATGCAAGTTAAGAAAGCATTAAATAAAACCATTTGAAAGAATAAATATTCTATTCAAAAGCATTAAATAATGAATAAAATTCATCAGTAGAATGTTATAAAGCAAAAATTGCCTTAGTTTGCTCAAGAGAGCGATAATAAAAGTACATGTTTGGTAAGGTAACGATAGAATAAGGTTCAAGTACTATATAAGTGGTAAAACCTTAAAATATTTTGCTAAGTGTTATGTTGTAGTAAAAATACCAGTTTTGGCCCTGTTTACACTTTTAACAAAATTCTGATTTAAGAATAAGAAAATTATTTGTAGAAGAGTCTGGTAAAATTTAATTTGAAATGCTGAATACTGTTTAAAATCCTATTAAAGAAATGTTCTTTAATTACACTATATTTGATTTGAATTTTGCATAAAGCTACTCGAGGGCTATCTGTGCTAGCTGTCCCTAATTTAGCAGTGTAAGACTAGAGGGAAGGCAGCTAGTCATCACCACCCACTGCCAACTCTTGAGCTACTCTTTTACCAACAAATAATGAGATTGACCATAACATTATAACACCCCCACGGCTGAAAGGGTGAGTATGTTTGGTGCAACCAGGATAATTACAATATCTAACACAAATGTTGTACCTGGATAATAGTATGAGTTATTTCTTACTTGCTTATGTTATAAAAATACAGAAAATGGCCATTATCCCCTTCAAACTTTGCTTTTGTGATCTGAATAATGAAATTTAGAAATTAACCTATTTTTATATACAAACGGGCACATTTGCATTTATATAAGATCTGAACAAAATATATTAATCAAGATTTACATATATTTATACTAAAGTTATACAAAAATGAGCAAAAATGTTTAGAAGTTTGTAGTTTTACGTAATTTGCGACTGTAACGTAAAATCACTTTCACGTATAAGCCCCTAAATATAGTCTCCCATCATGTTTTCGTTATACACTCCTTGGTAGAGGCGTTCAAAGTCCAGTATATCTTGGTGGAAGCGCTCGCCTTTTCTCTGAGTATGATCTCATGTTCTTGAATTTATCAAGATGAGCGTGAAAGATACGGACTTTCAAGAACATCCTGCAGCCCATTTTGCCCTAGTTCTTCGTCAGTTCCACATTCTTTTCGGCCTTGATTGGCTAAGAAGCCCCAAACCACTGTGACAAAGCTCCCCCAAGTTTTTTTTCCCTTCTTACTGAGCTTTTTGGGGAATTTTATGCACTCCAGAATTATATTTAATTGTGGTCCAAGAAAGATACCAGCTTAGACCTTCGCCTCAGACAACTTAGGGAAGTAGTCTTGAAGGTACTTGATGACTGCAGACTCTTTATCAAGAGCTGTGACAAAATATTTCATGAGACCAAATTTCATATACAATAGTGGGAACACCACCTTCTGGAGGTCCATTAACAGCTCACACTTGACATTGTGCCTCCTCATAGAAAAATCGCTCCATTATGGCCAGCGCTTGTAGTGTGCTGCAGTGTCCCTGCTGTCTCAAAGGCAAAAATAATAGTAATACTTGGTAAAACCTTCCCGTACACCCATCAGGAACACCACCATTTTGAAGTTTCCGATAATCTCCGAGCCATACTCATCATACTTCAAGGCTTCTAGCAAGGTCTTGACGCTGTTGTATTCCTCTTTGAGGTGCATCGAATGAGCCAGATATTTATTCCCGTTATGGAGCAGCACAGCTTTGAGGCTTCTGGATGAGCTATCAAAGAAGAGGTGCCACTCATTCAGATTACAGGCAATTCCAATTGCCTTTCACAGACCAGATAATACATTGTGGCAGAAGCAAAGCCCATCTTGACAAGTGAAGAAACTTGAAAAATGTCCGTGATGCTTCCTCTAACTTTCAATTGCACACTCATCTTACAAATCCCACTCCTTGAGCTTAGATGTCATAAGCTAGGCATTCGATTTTGTTAGACCAAGACCTCTGATCAAGTCATTGAGGTCTCTTTAGCAAATGCTGTCACAGAGTACTTTTTGCTCATCTTGATAAATCGGCCACATACGTAGCAGAATATGTCTGGAAAATGCTTGAAGCTTCTCGATACCATCTCTGATAAAATTAGGTCTATGTGTTTACTTAGGTAGCTAGAACTAAACTGAAGTGGTGAGCTCCTGTATATATATAATACTATGGAAAGTTCTGGAAAATTCTAAAAAGTTTTTGAAAATTCTTGTAAGTTTGAGAAAATTCTCTATCAGCTACTCAGCACTGAATCTACCTGGAATGTTCTGGAAAATGGGTAAATTTGAAAATTTCATTACCCAGGTCACAAAAGCAAAGTTTAAAGAGAGAAAAAAGGTATTTTCCATTTACATAAGGCATAAGCAATTGGAAAATAACACTTTCTGCCCAGGGACAAGCAAAAATTTTGTTACACAGTGTTATGGATATTTTTTTACATTTTAAGTAGAGCTACAATATATGCATTAACAAATATGGACATTAATAATTGTTGAATTCACACCATTTTGATAGTTCCCAGTTGTGTGTATATATATTTATATATTTCTTAAATATACAAGTTCAAGAAATTCGTTAAAATTTCTAAGATTTGTTTTTCTTCCCAGACTACTTTTCTGCCCTCCATTTTTTCTTAAAACTGACAGTTTCAGTTGTCTTTTTTTTCTGTCCAGCCACAAATCATTCTTTATATATTTATATAAAAGTTCAATATTAGGTAACAAGTATTCTCAGTAAAGCTTTTCAGATCTTTTCTCTACTACAGCTTTTAAATGTATTCAAAAAGACATATCTAAATGGTATTTAGGTGTTTGTAAAGAAGTCAAAATGAATATACACTCACCAGCAAGAAAATATTTAATCATTGTGCAAACAAAACAAAAAAACAAATAATGATTATGAGAACCAGTATCAATAAATTTAAATATTTTACAGTTAAGGTGTGATAATTTTTTTTCTTGTATTTGAGCATTAGCTCTTATACACGTTGTTTTTCACTACAAGTTTCAAGATTCCTTTGTTACCAGTGTATAACGTTATGCTACAAAAATTAAGACACATTTTCCATATGTTATTAACATGTATTGTATTTTAATTTAGAACAATTTTTATTAATGCTGAGCAAGATTCTTTCCCCATAGATATATAAAAGTGATATATATATAAATTGAATATTCTTCTGCAGTTTACAAGAACCTTAAAATAGGACACTGTTTGAAAATCTTCATTCAACTATGAAAACAAACAAGCAAGGTCTTTCATACAATGAAGACAGTCTATAAAAACCTTTTAAATGACTGGAAATGCATTAATTTTTAATTTTTTTATTTTAAAGTACAGTTAGGGTCATGAATAAAAAACTTCATGCAACAGAAATATGTGCAAAGATTTTGAGTATAAGAACCTTCATCAGTCAGAAATAGGTGAAAGTATATGTTCTGTCAATACTGCGTACAAGAACCTGTAATTCTGCTAGAACTGTGTACAAAAACCTGTAATTCTGCTAGAACTGTGTACAAGAACCCGTAATTCTGCTAGAACTGTGTACAAGAACCCGTAATTCTGCTAGAACTGTGTACAAGAACCCGTAATTCTGCTAGAACTGTGTACAAGAACCTGTAATTCTGCTAGAACTGTGTACAAGAACCCGTAATTCTGCTAGAACTGTGTACAAGAACCTGTAATTCTGCTATGACAAGGGTCTTCACAAAATCAATAATTTAAAAAGGTAAAAGTAAAGTATTTTTTATTGTGACACATGACTTTAGATTACCAGAAGACCTTTAATGCAAACATAAGTAACTATTATTTCGAACTAACGGAAACAGTAGTTAAATAGTTGGATATTATTTTCATTATCAATAACTTTCTCTGGTAAATACAAGTTAGATGCACACAAGTTATTTAATAATACACAAATTACATATAATAAATTGTTCTTATTGTATGCTTATAAATCAACTTTAAAAATTAAAGAAACAAAATCTTCTTATTGACAATACAGAATTTTATTTCCAATTGAAATGTGGTAATTACATACATAAGATGTTCCATTATAAAACAATGCTATGGAACAATAACACAATGCTCGGGTTACAAATTTGCAAAATCATATTGTTTTTAGAACACCTTACAAAATTCTCATTTAAGTTGGAACAGTCCTATATTACAACTTTTAAAACATACAACGAACTATATATAGATTTGTATGTTTAAAACATACAACCTGTATATACATTTGCATGTTTAAATGTTGTTACAAGAGGAAGTTCAAAAGAAGTTGTGGCATAAGTAACCAATATTCTGAGGGCTTGTAAATAATCAATTATAGCAATGATACTACAAACATATTTGAATTGGAGGTGGAGAATTTGTAAAATAAAATTACTGGTAAAAAAAATTATATGTATACATATATATATACAAATGGACAGTATCTCATCTACTTTGGTCTTCTAAACTTCTTGTTACTTCCAACAGTTTTGGATTTTTTCTTACCAGATTCTTTTGTTTCATTTGCCTAAGGAGAAAATTAAAATAATTATTTATATATATATATTTGAGTCATCTATGAAGCATCTTTATTCTGAAAGTAAGTCATAGATGACAGTTAATAATAATGAAAAACAGCTATCCCACATGAAAATGCTTTCTACTAAGTTTTATTTACCTTTCTTTTCACTGGGCTATTACCAGGAATAACCTTGAAGAAGGAGTCCAGTCGGCCTTGTGTGCTACCATGACGACCTTTGATAAGCTTCTTTGCTCCATTTTGTACTCTTTCTTCACTGTAACGTATCAGTAAAACAGATATAACCTACAACGTTTAATAAAATTAAACATTTTTTAAAACACCTTTTAAAATATTTTGAAGACTTGCATAAATTTAACTATGTACCTGAATCCTTTATCTCCACACAGAAACTTCACAAGACCTTCTTCATCTGGCTCGTTCCACTTCAACTGATCAATTTAAAAAAAAAAAAAATTAAAATGCAATCTCCTGCTCTCAGTTATTTCTGAAGATAACTGAAAAACAGGAGAAATTAATAATGTTGGTTTGCATGAAACACTAAATAATTATGTCAGAAAGTCATGTTTACCTTATTCATACTTTTATTCTTATTTAAGGTTTTAAAATCTTATTTTTAATTGCAGTAATTATGTCAAGAAATTAAATTATAGGACAATTAGAACTAACTGTTAACACTTCAGATGGCAAAACAATATTTTTAACAGAATGTATGTCTTAGAAAAATTAACTTAAACTGTCTCTCAAATATTTGTAGGTTATAAAGGCCTTTAAATTATTAAGTTATATCCAAGTTAAAATTTTCTTTTTCAGTTGACTTTGGTAACAAATTTTTAACCACAAACAAATCAATAATTAATCCAACAGTTGTAGTGTTACAGATAACAAAGCACAAATCACATTAATAGAAACAATGGTGAAAAAAATGAAAATAAGTTTTATTCAATACGTAATGAATAAGCCTAATACAAATCTTCACTTATAGCAGTTATTATTATTAGTGTTCCATTTTCCTGAGTAAATGAAACCATGCTATATACACATACATAAAAAACTTAACTTTTATACATAATGCATTTTAGATGAATAAAAATTTATTAAATTACCTCAGGGATTTCCGAGTCAGCCACTTCAGGTTCTTTAAACAGTTTTCTTGCTTCATTAAACATCCAGTCAGAAGGTGTGGTGTATTTCTACATAACACAATTGAACTAGAGATAACCATGTTCAAAACATATGCATGCAGATTCAAATTACACTTAAATATAAATGTGATATTTCTGAAGAAGTTTATCAAACTAAAAGGTATTTCATCTATAAAACCACACTTTAAATAAGCTTTACAGTTAATTTCAAACAACAGTGTGTTACATAAAAGTAATCAAGTATTCAATTAAATCGCTTTCTGTGTTGATGAAAAACATTCTGCCATCAAAATTTTAATGAAAGTTAACATTTCCCTAAACTCAAAATGTATCTTCAATGGATACTTATCTCCTCATGCAAAATTTGCTTGTCACCAGTCTTGACACTCCCACTTATCTCTATATAATAACATGTAATTGATTATAAATCAACCTTCCACCAATAAGAGAGACACTACTCCTATTGTAACTAATGCCCTCTCTTAATCTTGTAGCTATTAACCACTTCAAGACTGGCCAAACTACATCAAACCATACTAGAAGTGAGGGGGACATATGAGAAATGTGAGTAGATGCAAATATCTATCAAAAATGCATTTTGAGTTTTGGAAACTTTTGACTTCTGATACAATATCAATCTTCTCACAAAAAAACTAAAATATCACTTTGAACTGCTAGAAAGTTGGAGAGAAAGCAATTCTCAAGGAAATGCTCAAATGAAAACCATAGGTTGTGAGAAGGAAATAAAAACAACATATCCATGAAAGACCACACCACTTCTGAGCCAGGTATACTCTTCATCTTGTAATAGAGTGTTACTACAGTGGGCAGAAACATGAAAGAACCACAAGAAAAAAATTACAGAAAAAAGATACCCTAGTGTAAAGATATTATGGTGCAACAGATCATAAATGAGAGTTCAATATTTTACCAGGCAGCTAGAATTGCATATAAGCTCCACAGTAGAAAGAAGGTTCTCTACCTTTCATCTCATAAAGGGTACCGACAAGGAAGAGAATCTTCCATGCCAAGAAATCCACCTTCACAATCATGCACCTGCAACAACAAATTCACCAGAAACCAACATACAGCAGATGATATGAAGGAGAGGAGCCAAGGTGGGTTTTTCTCTCCAGTCCAAAAGCAGGTGGCACTAAAAATTTTTTGCCCTGTCCATGAGGAGGATACTCAGCTTTCTACATACAAATTCATTTGTCTTGTCTAGCTACAACCAACAACAGATTCAATATGAAGGAGATGGTAGGAAAGGGGACTTGTATTTGTAGTTGCATCTCCAGTCAAAAACCTGGTAGCATTGGGAATTTATCATCCAGTCTGCAGTACAAAAAGTGTACCATCCAAAACACATGAAAGAAATTATGTAGCTGGTCCAGCTCCAACCAACACTCAATCCTCAAGGAACTTACATTAGGTGGACTGTATGGTGAAAGGTGCCTCATTCACAGCGATCAACTACTACATCCAACACCTCACAGCATCTGGATTGGTTGATTGACTGATTTAGTGTTTTATGGCACAAAGCAACGAGGCTATCTGTGCCAGAAATCTGGTAAAAAAGTAAAATAAAAAAAATAAATCTAGTAAAAGACATAAATGGAAATGAAGGTAAAACAAAAAAAGTAGAAAACCAATGTTGACACCTACTCTACAACGTTAAGATAGAAGGCAGAGTATAAGAAGTTGTAAGGTATTTACTCTAGTAAAAAGTTAATGATCATAACCTGCCAGGAAGACTAACAGGTAAGTTCAAGACTCACCGCCAGTCTTCTGAAGTTGGTCTTTCCAGTTCTGGTTCCGGGTTATGTGTCATAGCAACCAATATCAAAATGTAAAAGAATAGAAGTTTTAAAAGACACAAAGCAAAATCGCAACGAGTAGCCAAATGTCCAGTAAAAAGAGAAAAGTCAAGTAAATGGGGTAAAATTTGTAAAAGTAAATGAAGGTAAAAACAAAACAGCAATTAAAACAGAAAATGGTGTAAAAACCAATGGTGACATCCAGTCTTCAAAGTTATAAACTATTTACTCTAGCAAAATGGTAATGATCGTTACCCGCCAGGAAGACTAACAGGTAAGTTCAAGAACCTCTGTCAATCACCTGAAGTTGGCATTTCCAGTCCTGGTTCCGGGTTATGTGTCATAGCAGCTATTATCAAAATGTAAGAAAATAAAAGTTTTAAAAGACACTCGGCAAAATCGTAATAATGAGTAGCCAAATGTTCGGTAAAAAGATAAAAGTCAAGTAAATGGAGTAAAATTTGTAAAAGCAATTGAAGATAAATATAAAACGGCAATTAAAACAGAAAATGGCACAAAAACCAATGTTGACATCCAGTCAACAAAGATGTAAAAAAAACTACCTGTAGCAGAATGGTAATGATCATAACCTGCCAGGAAGACTAACAGGTAAGAATAAAAACTACCGTCAGTCACCTGAAGTTGGTCTTTCCAGTCCTGGTTCCGGGTTATGAGTCAATATGGCCAGTACTAAAACGTAAAGGAGTAAAAGTGTGAAACGATATGCAGCAAAAGTATAATAACAACTCGCCAGGACGACAAACAAGTAGTTCAAACAGTAGCATTAGTCACCTGAAGCTGGCCTTTCAAGTCCTGGTGTCGAGTTATTTATTGTTCTGGCCATTGTCCAATGTCAAATTGAATGAGAGAGATTAAAACTGTAAAAAAGGACCCACAATTAAAAAGGTGTAATAAATAAATATGCAACACTTAAATGAGATTAAAAAGATTAATGGCCATTAAAAAATTAAAAACTTATCAAGGTGGACAGAGTTACCATCACCAATAACTCTGTCCAATGTTACAGACTGACCCTGGGAAAAAATATGTTTAAAATATTGCTGTCGTTGAGAATTGTAACAATGGCAAAAAAGTAAAATGTGGCTGATAGTGATTTGAGTGTTACACAAACTACACATAGGTGCATCAGTTCCAGATAAAAGAAAATGATGAGTTAAAAAACTGTGACCAATGCGTAGCCTTGTGAGAACAACTTCCTCCTTCCGAACTTTACGGAAGCTGGATGGCCAAACTCCAATTTTGGGTTTGATTTGAAAAAGTTTGTTGTTCCGTTGCTCAACAACTCAGGTGACTGAAAGAAAGGTCACATTTGGGGGTTGTAATAAGCCATGGTGGGATGGGCCGACCTGTGGAATCTGCAATGTTATCCAAGGACAGACCCAATTCATCCAATTGCGTCCAGATGCGAAGGCCAAACAGAGCAATGACAGATCGTCTGTTCTGAAAAAGTACTGCCCACCGAGGAAGGAAAATACATTCCCAGGTGGGATGCTTTGGTAAGGAACGAAGTTTCGAAGTATACTGTAATGATAGTTGCAAATAGCGAAGGTGTAGAGAAGGTTCATGAGATTCAATGTATATGCTTTGAACTGGAGAGGTACGGAAAGCCCCAGTGCAGAGTCGAAGTCCTTGGTGATGAATGGGATCCAGCATCTTTAAGGCCGAGGGTCTGGCAGAGCCATAAACCATTGATCCATAGTCAAGTTTCGATCTAATAAGAGCACGATATATCTTGAACATTGAACAGCGATCTGCCCCCCAACTGGTAGAAGAGAGGATACGGAGGATGTTCAGTGCTCTTGTGCATTTGACCAGAAGCTGCTTTAAGTGTGTTATAAAGGTCAGTTTACGATCAAAGATAAGCCCCAAGAACTTTGTCTCCGGGACCATGGGCAGCAAAACTTCACCGATATGAAGTTCAGGATCAGGGTAAATACCTCGTCGACGGCAAAAGTGCATGCATACAGTTTTGGAGAGAGAGAAATTAAAGCCATTCGCCAGAGTCCACTTCTGTACACAATTGAGGGCAGTTTGTAGTTGTCGCTCAATATATCTCGTTTGAAGACTGACATGAGATGTGAAAGTCGTAGACATACAGCCCATTCACTACAGTGAGAGGAAGTTGTTCAGTGATGGTATTTATCTTTATACTGAAGAGTGTGACACTCAATATACAGCCTTGAGGGACTCCAAGTTCCTGTACAAAAGAATGGGAAAGTGTCGAACCCACACAAACTTGAAATCTCCTGTCCATTAAAAAATTTTTAATAAACATGGATAGATGGCCACGTAACCCATATGTATGGAGGTCTTGCAAAACGCCATACCTCCATGTTGTGTCGTAAGCCTTCTCTATGTCAAAGAATATTGATACAAGATGTTGGCGGTTGAGAAAGGCTTCTCTGATAGATGTTTCAAGACGAATTAGGTGGTCTGTGGTGGAGTGCTGTTGATGGAACCCACACTGGGTGGGCGAGAGGAGGTTGTTTGATTCAAGGAACCAAACAAGACAAAAATTAACCATCCTTTCTAAGGTCTTACAGAGACAGCTCGTCAAAGCAATTGGACGATAGTTTGAAGGAATCTTCGGATCTTTCCCTGGTTAATAGAAAGGTAAAATAATAGCCTTGCGCCAGTCATCAGGAAAAGCATTCTCCTGCCAAATCCGGTTGAAGACAATCAGAAGGACATCAAGAGAAGCAGGAGATAGATGGTGCAGCATGTCATAATGAATATCATCAGGTCCAACAGACGTACTGGCAGACCAATGAAGGGCCATTTTTAGTTCCACCAGGGTAAAGGGACAATTATAGTCAAAGAAACAGTCAGTTTGAAAGGAAAGAGGTGATCACTCTGCCCGAGTCTTGATTGCCAGGAAGGTGGAGGAACAAGCAGAAGTGCTAGATACCCGGCAAAAGCTTTCACCTAGAGTGTTAGCAATGTTCCAGATATCAGTCACCTCCTGACCATCAGAGAGTAAGATCGAGAGTAGGACAGAATTGTAGTGCCCATTAACCTTTCGAATCCTGTCCCATATGATCTTGGAACTGGTGGTAGAAGATATGCTGGTTGTGAACTTAATCCAAAATTCCTTCTGGCTTTGACGTCTTACCAACCTGGCATGTGCATGGGCTCATTGGAAAGCAACCCGGTTTGAAAGTGTGGGATATCTACGAAAAGTATCCCAGGCCCGTTTTTAGCCTTCTGTGCTAAGTGGCAAGCAGGATTCCACCATGGACAAGGATATTGTGGAAAACCACCACCAACAACAAAGTAGGTAGATCTGAAAACCACTCTGGAATGGAGAATCATGTCAGAACAGATAACTGATTGATTTGCACCTCGACTGTGACATACTAATAGTGATGGAGCAGCAATGAGCTCAAAAAAGAAGATCTAATGTATGACCACAGAGTTCTATCAACCAAACACCCCTTGCTAGATCTGTACAAGGCTATTATAGAAAACTCTAAGTGAACCACTTCTAATAGGCCCCTAGAAACCTGCAGGAAGCAAAGAAAAGGTCAAAAAGCAGCAATAATTTCACAGGTAGATAGAGAAGATTCAGAAAGAGGAATCAATTTTGAAACCTTCTGTGTGGCAAGAAACACAACTCAACAACAAAGAAGAAAGCATCCATGAAATGTGACACTTTGGACAAGGAAGAAACATCCACAGTAATATTATTTCAATCTAACCACTAGTCAAAGTCAGTCTGTAAGGGAAAGGAAAAAGAAAGATAGGTGTACAAAAAATCCCAAACAAGGCTCCATTAATTTATCAAAATCAACTGATGGTAATGTATATGTATGGAACTGAAAGAAAAAAGCTTCAAGAAAAGCTTGTGTTCCTAAAATACAGACAACCTCTCATGCACTAAGAAAAGGAGAGGATGATATGCTGCATGTAAGACATTCCACAGCTTGCAACTGAAGTGTAGAAGGTAGAGCCCAATGGAGAAAGGTGTTGAAGAAAAACCTTCACACAATCCAACCCAAAATGAGTGTCATGAAGAAAAATTGAGGATGTAGAACTGACTAGTTCTGTGAGGAGGTAAGAAGCAGCCATACATCCATAGAACAATGGGAGTGAAGGACCTGCAATGAGATAGGCAGGCAAAAAACAGGATCCCACAAAGAAGGGAAGGAATAGAGATTGTGAGATAAAACAGGGGAAATGAATGGAAGTAGAGGGCCATACTTACTGAAACAACTTTCAAAACTAAAGGATTAAACACCAAAAGCTTCCAAATGTGGGCAAATTCAAGAAGTCTGGCTTCCACTAACAGTGACCTGAGAAGGGTAGTCAGAGTAAGACAAGGAAAAAGGTAATTGAACTACTGGTGTATGAACAATTATAAAGGAGAAGCAGAACGAAGTGATGCGAGTCCAAACAAGATAAGTAGGAAGTATGATAATTAAAAGCATGATGTCCTGATGTCCACATTATGTGGGATTCAAAGCATACTGACCTTTGAATGTAAATGCTTCCCAAAACAACTTGTGTGAATCCTAATACCAAGGAGATGGGGGAAACACTAAAATAATGACCCAAAGGTTAGTCCTCAAGAAATGCAGGGGTAAGAGATCTGGACAAGACCCTCAAAATGACAAGTGACTGAAAGCTATATTCAGGAGGGTGAAATCCAAATCTTCTCAATCACTGAGAATTTGATAAAATAATTACGAGTTGGTTTTGATTGATGCATGAAATTGGTCAAACCCCAAGGGATCAGAGATGCCACTTTTTGACTTACCTGACTTGGTCTATAATTCCACTGCAACAAATGTAGTCATGTCTACCTGAAACTTCAGGTACAAAAACTCACAAAATTGAAAATGGAAAGAAAATAAAATAACTCTTAACTTGCCACAAAAGAGAATAAAAATAGTAAAAAACAATGAAATTAAAGTAGAAAAATTAAGAAAGTAAAAATTAGTGAGTAAGTGAATCAAAATATGAGTAAAGTACACCTATTTAATAAGAAGACTGTGGAGGAATGATTTACATCTGTAACACAATGTTTGATTTATAAGAAATTAAATCTTAAATATTACTTTGCCAATATTACTGTGCCACAAATAAACTTAAAATGTTTCTCTTGTCACTTTAGGCATTTTATTTTGTCTCTACGGATCAAATCAACCTGGAATAAT
Source organism: Carcinoscorpius rotundicauda (assembly GCA_011833715.1). Classification (NCBI taxonomy): domain Eukaryota; kingdom Metazoa; phylum Arthropoda; class Merostomata; order Xiphosura; family Limulidae; genus Carcinoscorpius; species Carcinoscorpius rotundicauda. The sequence goes on along the minus strand of CM022391.1, from coordinate 162,445,072 downwards.
AACTAACAACTATCCTACTTAATGTAATTCATATGACAGTGAAAGTGCCAAAACAACTTAAAAGTTAAGAATATGCCAATCAAGCAGTCTTAGACTCATTAGAATAATTAATATCTGTAATAAAAGGTTCATTACTACTAATATAATTTTCATTGAATTTACTACTACCTTTCCATCAAGATGCTTAATAATTTCTTCAATGTTCTTGTGTTGTCTGATAAGTTCGATAGCACGTTTTGGTCCAATGCCACGAATGCTCTCACAATAATCACAGCCCAAAAGAATACACAGATCAATGAACTGAAAATTTAAAATATATTTTTTATAATTAGCACATAAAAAATGCCAAGAGGAAAACTTTAAATATAATTATTCAGTTTATCTTCCTAACATGCTTTTATAGCACATGAATATTAAAATAAATGCAAATTTTACTGACACAGGGGTAAAAATATTCTAAATTTTCAGCAGGACACAGGTCCTGCTGGAAAGTGAAATTTGCCAGACATTTGAAATTTTAGCCGAACACCTCAAAATTGTCACCGGACAGTACAGAAAACATGAAATCAAGTAGAGACAATTATTGTACAAAACATAATAATTTTATTTATGGCAGTGAATAATTATTTCAAAGCAAGTGATAACAAGCCTTGTATCCGTTAAAAATTACAGATCAATCAAACTGGCAGATTTAGCCATCCAGCACTAAGACATCAGCTGATGTAGACTCAGTATCTCTATTGTCTCTACGTGTGCGAGTTTCATGTGGACTCACAAATTGTCTGTTTTTGTTTGTTTTTTTACTATCCTTCCACCAGGATTCTACAGACTTGCACAGCAGTTTTGTGCTTGCTAGATCACAGGTCTTATTCTTAGCTAACTTTATCATCATCAAGTGATTAAGAGAATCATTTATTAGTTTGGACTGCCAGTCATCCTTAATAACTGCCATCTGGGAAAATCCACGTTCTGGTTCAGCAGATGATGTGGAAATCACCTGCATGAGGCATACGAAGGCCAACACTGTTGATCCAGAGAAAGGTTTACCGTTCTCAACAGTAATTTGACTTAACATGTGGGCCCACAATCCCCTTGCACTACTAGCCAGGGACACATCTGATTTGCAAATCTTGTGGCTTTGAGCAGTGTCTTGTGTAAGTCAGCTTGGCAAATATCAGTTGCAATGTTGAAACCCTTAGCTTCTAGAGCACCAAAGTGGTCCAATTGTGTTTGGAGTTCATTTTGGCCATAAGATGACAATGCTTCCTTGCTTTTAGACCAGTTGCTTGGTTCGAAAATTTAAAAGGCACCAATAAAATCCTCATCAAATTCTTCAAATCTTTCATTCAAATACGTGACAATTTTACCTATAAATATGGCACGTTCTTCAGCCACAAATTGAGTACCTGTCTCTTTTGTGGCACTTTTTGAGCCTCTGACCCTTGTCTGACTACTAATAACAATCACCTTTCCTCTAAGTAACCACTTGCCAGTTTGTTCTCATGTTGTGAGCTCTTTAACAATTTTCTGGGATCTCTCAACCTGAATCAGATTGTGCAGCTTCTCTTTTCAAACAGTGAGTTTGTCAGAAACAACGTTCACAGTAGCAAAATTGTCTTGCATTTTGAGACTAAGAGATGTCAAAATAGGCAGAACTGCAGAGAGTATGTCCATGTACAGGATGAATGTAAGGCTTGTCAAAGTACTGTATAATCCTGCAGCTTTCTGTCCATGTTCCCCTTTGTCATGCAGCTTTACTTGATACAAATGCTCTGATAAAGCTGGTCAGTTATAAGAAACTGACTCCAGAGTATGCTCTTTGTAGGCCACCCACTGGGTTCCTGTCCCCTTTGTTGGCTTTACCAGCTTCTTTGAGACCAGCCCAGTTCGGTATGGAATTGTAATAAAACTTCCATAGGTTTTCTGAAAAGGTTTGGATACTATCAGTATCCAAAGTATATTAAGACCTTGACGGTCTTAATTGCAAGTTCCAATCTGTGACTAACACAATGGATCCCTATCAAATAAGGTTTCTGCACCTTCAATCTGTTGACAAGTCCTTTATTTGTGCAAAAATTGACAACTGTCCCATCAGCTGTCAAACCAGTCAGGAAACTTGCCATATATGGACAATGCTGCAAGTACAAAAAATTAGTAACCAATATTAGTTACTTTCTGTGTAAATATATATAAAAGTAAATTTGTACTTTGAAAAATTTAATTGCTCCATTATCTATTACGCTAGTTGTGTTAGATTAAGCTCTAGTTCTGTCAGTGGTAAATACATGGTTCTTCTTGGTTTAAATCAACTGAAAAATGCTTGAGTTTTCAATGATGCATATTAATAATGGAATGACTATGCAAACCTGAAATGAAACACAAATGTAAATGTACATGAAATATTGTCCATTTTAATTTTTCTTAATTAGGAATTCAGGATAAATCCAGAAAATTCTTATCACAGGTAATTAAGAAACCTTAACCTGAACTAAGTATTCAGAATCAGCCTTCTCAACTGACTGCAGACACAGGAAATGGGTTACTGGATAACAGTCAATGTCCAAGTATCTTACATAGACTATCTCCTGCTCAATGTTGGCAGTGTCTGTTGAGTAGTCAGTTATAATGCCAAAGAATAATGAGGTGTGCAGACAAGATCTGACATTAATTCTAATTGTTTCTCCAAAATTCTTCATTAAGATAACTAGTTTGTCATTGGTATAATGTTCTGTTAATTTCATACCAAAGTTGTCCTCCTGCAGTAACAGAAGCTCTTGAAAATTGCTGAATGGTTTGGCATTCAAAGCCATATAAAGGGCAGTCCTGAACAGTACAAGCAAACAATCTTTCTCAGTCTGGTTAAGTTTACTCAATTCTTTCATCATGGGAGTTAAATCAGGTGTTTCTTTTGCCGTCTTAGCTTGACAACTTAGACTGTGGGCATGACTGTTTTTATACTCCTTAACTCCTTGCTCTCAGGTTGAAAAATCCTGTTATGAATGTGTCCTGCCTTTCACTACTTTGGTCATATTCCTGACAAATTGAGCAAAACATCAGTCCAATAGTGTTATTATACTCCAGCGATGGTCGGCCTCTGTTCCATTCATCCTGTAAATGATGAGTAGGCTTAGCACCAGTACTAGCAGTAACGGTTTTTGCTTTAACCCTTGGGCTTGGATCAACAAACTTGGGTTTTTTCACTTGGGGTTCCATAGTATTGTCTTCTGATTCATTAGTTTTGCTTGTGAAGAGACTTTCCCATTTTTTTACTATCAAACACCCTTGTAAGATCGATGTGAATGTTTGGCAGTCACGTGAATATCTGGACGGCACAGATGAGGCGACATAAAAAGCACATTTTGTGAGCATTCATGACAGTTTTTTAAAATTTGCTTTTTTTTTTGTCTTAAATTAAATCTTAAATTTTGTAAGTTATTTTTCACTCATTATAGAAAATACTTTTAAGCAAAATCTTTGGGCTGTGCATACACAACTTTCGTCTCATTTATTTTCGAGGGAATGATGTATTTGTGTTCGATATGTTAGAAATATGACCACCAGTCATGATGTCCGGTGATAAATGGGAAAGTGCCAGTCAAATTTGATTTTTCAACAGACATGTCCAGCTTTAAATAGAAAATTTCAAACCCTGTGACACAAAAAAAACTGGCCATGCCTTTTTTGGTTTCTTTGTAGAACTCAAACAATATTTTTATTGGCTTCATATTTAATACATCAAATAACTTCTCACCTCATCCATGTTGAGGTCAAGTTCATTTAACACCTTCTGCAAATGAAACTCCTTGATTGGCATCTTTCTGAAATAAGAATTGACAAACAGAACTTTCAGAGCTAAAATATTTAACTTATTAATATATCCATCCCTATGACAAGGCTACAAACACAATTTACCTCATATGCATACAAGAGTAATAAAAAAGATAAGAGAGGTAAGCAGTGTGAGTATATTTTATACTTTTCTCATTTACTGTCACTTCAAATCTGAAAATAAAAACCTGTAATATCAGTCTTTTACCTCCAGCTTTTGTAAAAAAATGTCAAGGCATATTTTTTTTTTTTTCTAAATGCACATAATAAGCTCAGTCAAGGTGTTTAAGAAAGGAGTGTTCACAATATCGAAGTTTTCTAGGATATTCAATTTGAGATTAAGAAAAGAAAAAGACAATGACTAGCAAGTTTCCACTTTTTCACCCAATACACTTTAGATATTATTTACATGTTTCAGTGTGTTTTAGGCTATCAAGCACACATATTAATTTGGCAATTCAAAATGTTTATAGTTTCACTTTAAAAAAAAAAAAGTAACAGAAAAGTGAAGCTAAATAAACTGTTAAAGTGACCATATTGTAGTTCCAAATAATTTTAATTCTAAAATAAGCAAAACTACAGCTAAAACCAGTTCCACAAATAGATGATTCATGACTTTATGAAATAAAGTGTGTTTATTATTAGAGACACACGTTTTAATTTATGAAAATTAATCACACTTTACAAGACCCCATCACAGAGTTCATACTCTTCTCAGAAAAACTTCATTCACTGTCACTGTTGATGACCATCAGCACATACTACTGTTATACACTGATACTATTAATTTACATTGTAAGAAAATTCTGCAAACTATGATGAAGTGAGCCTCAGGACCACATACCTTGGCAGTTTTTCCACACAACTTGCACTGTATGTGAACACAACATAACCATAGAAAACACTAAAATACTAAATAAAGAAACAAACATAAACAAACGAAAAATTAAAGAAGCCTTACTTATACAACAACTTAAACCCAAAATAAACCAATATAAAGGAACGCCATTATACCTATATTAATATTATAGATTATTATATATTCAAACATCTAACCGCGCCCTCTACATTGCGACACTCAGTTATACAACCCCTTCCAAACATGTGGTCAGTTTCCGGTCAGTTACCTCTTTCTTTGTGAACCTGACGATGACCGAAGAAGATCGAAACGTTGTTCGCTCTTCTATTTAAAATATTTTCTGAACCCAAAACGAGCCGTTTTTGCATATAAAAAGTAGAGGATACAATAAATGAATGATCAAATGAGTTGATTGTGATTTCAGTTTCTGTAAATATCTTTCTCACAAACACATCATTGATTTTGAGATGCAACTAGACAATTTTTGTTTGTTTTAGGTAATCTTGTGTGTTACATTTCTAACAGTACCAAGAGATATGTCCATGTCCAGGTTCATCATAAAAGTTTTTCTTTATAATCACAGCCTTCACTTTGTATATGGTGTTCCATAATAGCTTGATATGACATTTTGTATATTACTATACTGAAAATTGTTGTTAGTTTTTCTACCACCATGAAAAACACTAAAGGCTCTTGCTTTTTTTTTTTTTTTTTAATGTTGTCTTTGGTACATTTAGCAATTTTACTGTCTGTAAATTACAACTGAGAACAAAAATCAAATGGCAGACTGTACCTGGCTTCACTAAAAGTCATATGTCTCAAGAGAATGTTAGATCCAAATGTCAATCCATCCATATCTTCTGTTGCTGTGGCATAAACCTTGCCAGATTTTACCAGAGCTGCACACTGTGCTTCAGCTTCACATGGAGCCTATTAACAAAATTACACTGTGCTTCAGCTTCACATGCAGCCTATTAACAAAATTACACTGTGCTTCAGCTTCACATGCAGCCTATTAACAAAATTACACTGTGCTTCAGCTTCACATGCAGCCTATTAACAAAATTACACTGTGCTTCAGCTTCACATGCAGCCTATTAACAAAATTACACTGTGCTTCAGCTTCACATGCAGCCTATTAACAAAATTAATAAGTTATTCAAATAGATGTAAAACTATTTGAATAAAATATTTTACTACTAAAACTAGCTCAGTGTTTCAAAATATGGAATTTTCCATAAAATATTTCAAATCAAATCCTTATCTGTACATCTCATTTAAGCAATGCTAAAACCTGATAAATACACAGTTGCTGTAAATAATAAAGATAAAATATTGTCAAAATTTCTATATTAATGTGGCAGTAGTTTTTCATAATCTACACACTAAAGCAATGCTAGACATACTGTTCTGTTTACTGTTCTCGTTAAATTGCAAATAAATTATAAGGTTCTATATTCTCCACCTTAAGGTTGTTTCTTTTATAAATCTTTTAAAAAACAATAAGTATCACACTAATATGAAATAAGACAAAGTGTTCTACTTCTAAGCACAATTTTAACTTTACCTCCACATAAGGGACACCCATGAGACGAAGTAATTCCTTACAGTCATCATTGTGCTGTTTCGTAACTTTTACAAGTCGTCGTGTGAACTTGTTCACATCTTCAGCAACACCTAATATAACAGTATACAAGTTAATTACAGAATAACCATACAAATCTTATAAATTTTTAAACTATGGCTCATTTGAATATCAGAAAAAACAACTTTTTATAAACACCTTCCAATACCCTTCTTACCCTGAACAATAAAGAATACCAAAATAAACACATGAATTTTGATACATTTTTTTTCTCAATAGCAGTAACAGTGTGGGAAAACTTTGGCTCTTTCAGGTGAGAAAAAACACTTTTTCTTTGTATTTGCTTGTCAGTATCAAAGCTTTGAATATGATTACCTAGTAAACAATGTCAACAACATACATGTGTAACATTAAGGTATCTTGGGTTAAATAATCTTGTTACTGCTTGTAAAATATATGATGCTTTAATATATAATTTAACAATGAAGAAGTAACAAATGCTGAAACTTTTCATAAAACACATGCATTAGTTACTCCTGTAAATATCTAACACAAAATAATATATTAGTACAAACATTCACTCCCTACTTACTGACTGATACGATCTTTTCACCCACTTTACAATCAACTATGTTTCACTTCAGTGGAAACATTTCATTCTTTTAAGATAAATAAATATTTAGTCATGTCAGAAGTACACAGTAACTAAAAGTCACTGTTCTGGAAAGAAATATTTTCAATGGTAAGTTGTTATTGTTTTTTTCAAATAATCATTTGATGCACATCTAAGTTATGCACAAATTGTACTGTCTTGAATGGCAGACTAGTCACTTGTCTAAAACCACTAATAAAATTAAAGACTGTGAATGTTTGAAACTCCACTTATGTTCTGTGTTTTACAATAGTCAGATTCTCCAGAAAACTACCTTTAAACCATAGCACAAAGCATTAACTGTCTTAAGATGAAAATAAAAGAAATACAATGTGAAATCACAAAACATCCTTCTCCATCATAGGTAAGTTACTGCTTATAGCTAATTATATTTCTATTCGGTTTCATAATTATTTTCATTTATTCGAGTTACTTTATGCATTTGACTGCTTACAGTTATCAATTGCAACTGAATAATGAAGAGATGCTAGAGCAAAATTTAAAATAACATTAAAGGAACGTTTTGCTTCATCTTGGCCATACAATCTACAAATTTAGACACTAAAAATCTCAGATCTATACTCTATCATTCAAATATTTATTAAACTTCCCCTTAAATTATTTTAACCATAACTACTACATCTGAAGGCAATTTGTTACCAAAGCTAAAATCCATTTTTAGAAAAATAAAGCTAACTCAGCTGAAGATGATTCTTACCCTGCCAAAATTTATATTTTTGTTTTTAGTCTAAAAATTTATTTAACATAAAATCTAAATAAGAATCCTACAGAAAAAAGGAGTCTTAGTAACTGCTAGTGGTTAACTTGACAAGCAGAGCATACTAAAATGACCAATTATCTCTTCCAACACGTAGCACAAATTGGTAAGTCACAATCAAAACTTAACATGCAAAGATATAAAAGACACCCATATTCACAGCCCAAAAGGTAATAAAAACCTCTGAAACCATAATAACATGTATACACTTACACTGTAAACATGCAAAATCATATTTTACCACTGTATACTAAAAATATTTGAAATGAAAGCAGAATGTATATCCAACAACATGACAATACTTGATTATACACATTTCAGTAAGAGGTAACCAATTAAAAACCCTTAAAAAAAAACAATTTAAGATAACATAAAATGTCAAGTAAACTTGCACAAATCGTGAAACCTTGAGATTAAAAAGTTAATTAAGTCATTAGCAAATGCGTTAGTATAGACAAACGTTAACACCTCATACAACTAATCAGGCTTAAAGAATGCAAGTTCAAATGACTAATTCCAACACTGTTAGTACAAATGTGATACAAATTTTTAATCAATATTTATGCATACAAATCTAAAATCATCTTCCTAAACAGTGAACTTTAAAGATTGGTTTGTTTTGAATTTTGCGCAAAGTTACACGTGGGCTATCTGCTCTAGCTATCTCTAATTTTGCAGTGTAAGACTAAAGAGAAGGCAGCTAGTCATCATCACCCACTGCCAACTCTTGGGCTACTCTTTCACCTAATGAATAATTAGATTGACCACCACATTATAATGCTCCCACAATTAAAAGGGCGAGCATGTTGGGTGAGACCGGAGGAATTGAACCCACGACTCTCAGAATACGAGTCAAGTGCCTTAACCACCTGGCCATGCCGGGTCTAACATTAAAAGTAATACAAACAGTTGTTTTGTTAGAACAGATTATGAATAATAATAAAAAACACAGAAATTTTGAGGCTTACTGAATGACCTATGATAAAATAAGCACCCCAAATATTTCATCTGTTCATGTGGAAGCTTAAATGAAATGAAATTCAACTGATTCACCTGCTTCTTCTGCAGCTTCAAGTTGTTTCTGGGCTTCTTCTCTTCTCTCTTGCCTTTTTTCCAACTGGACATAGAAAAACATATGTAAAATTAATACACAGTCAAGCAAAATAAAGTCAAAAGGAAGGATAGCATTAAAAACACAAAACCCACACCTGTGATGTTACTTAAATGAACAAAACAAGCCCAAACATAAAAACAAAGTTAAATAAAAAAAATACAGACTAACAGTGTATTAATTTTATACAATTTATCCCAAATTCAATTTTTATTAAATGATGATTCTATTCTGTACAATTATTTTATTAAATAATTCACACGACTTGCACTGTATGTGAACAGTAGAATCTAAGATCATCTTCAAGTAAACCAAATGCATACAAAAAGAAAAAGCATTGGTTCAGCAGTAGAGGACCCAATAAATGAATGATCAAATGAGTTGATTGTGATTTCAGTTTCTGTAAATATCTTTCTCACAAACACACCATTGATTTTGAGATGCGACTAGACAATTTTTGTTTGTTTTAGGTAATCTTGTGTGTTACATTTCTAACAGTACCAAGAGATATGTCCATGTCCAGGTTCATCATAAAAGTTTTTCTTTATAATCACAGCCTTCACTTTGTATATGGTGTTCCACAATAGCTTGATGACATTTTATATATTACTATCCTAAAAATTGTTGTTAGTTTTTCTACCACCATGAAAAACACAAAAGGCTCTTGCTTTTCTTTTTTTAATGTTGTCTTCGGTAAATTTAGCAATTTTACTGTCTGTAAATTACAATTGAAAACAAAATAAAAAAAAATACAGACTAACAGTGTATTAACTTTATACAATTTATCCAAAACTCAATTTTTATTAAAGGATGATTCTATTCTGTACATTATTTTATTGAATTATCAGTGCAGTAATTTCAACTACTCATAGAACTAAAAATAAAATGTGAATTAAAGGGTATAATTTTTTTAACACACTTGCTGAAAATATTTTGCTCAATAAATGTGTGTGACAGTCAAATGTGAATGATTATACTTGAAATTTTGAGAACAAATCAGTTATCACAAATATAAGGTTAAAAGTTGCCCTCTGGAACAATGAGGGTACAATTTAATTAACTCTTTTGCTATGGGCTTACTATAACATACAAGAGTTTGTCTACACATACGCACACATTAAGTATTTGCACTATATCCTTTGATACAACATATATATCCCCAGCAAATTTAGTAGACTTTTACTAGAGATTACAAAACATTTTGTATACAAAAAACCTGATTTTTAATGAAATATTTTCACTAAAGATTTGTTTATGAAACTAGAATCTAGTGAGTTACTAGTCTGAATGCAGTGTCTTCGTGTTATGATTAAAAATAAAAACTATTCTTCATCCCAAAAAATCTCAAATATTATTTGCATAACCTCTAAAACCTCCTAATTACATTGCAAATGTTTTTTTCAGCAAGACTTTACATTCTATGTTATTCTCTATCTCTGTGGGATCTGTCACTTGACCAACCTTGCAAGCATCATAAAAAAATTAAGAAATAAAGATAAATTATGCTTTTTACATGATAGAATAACTAAATATTATAACACAAAAATATAAATGTTTAGTTTTAGTAGCTCAGGTTTCATAATGCTGTATTTAAATATATTTTTGTTATTTTTTTACTGAACCTTCCAGTCATGCCTAGCTAACATTATGTAATTTGCAATGAGACAGTTCACACGACTTATTATGTATCCACTGATATATAACTGACCTTTAGTCTTCTGTGTCTGTGCTGTACTTAAGTGGGCTATAATTTAGTAATATACAGTAACATTTCAATTATTATACATTATATATACACATATATATAGTTTATCACCATTTACAAATAAATTATTAAACATTTTTTAAAAATATGGAACGACAAATCAAGTATAGCAAACAATTACCTCTTCTGACTACAACCTTTGTACTCTGCTGCTGTTGGACATAAGTTGCTATGTCTTTCAAAATTTCACACGTGGAGGACATCAATTGTTCTTTTAGGTTTTACATACATATATAGCTGAATAACAAAAATCATAAACTATACTGGTACCATTGAATTCCACTACAACTTATTAAGCTTAGCAACAGAAATGTATTTAAAGTAAAAACAAAAAACAAAAAAAAACTTGAATCAAAAATATGTGGTAGCCTTTCCAATGGTTAAAATGGCTGAGAAAACCACTGGGGACATTCTAAGCTATTGACTGGTTATTTATGTGTCATATACTGTAGTACTAGTTTGTAAGGGACCGTTTCAAAACATGAGGTTCTAATTATATATTCTAGCTTGTCAATATCAGTAATTTGAGTTCCTAATTTGCACAAAACCATAGACTTTGTATTTTGACATTAAAAGTATTTAATTTTAAAGTGCTGCATTCAACATACCACATGACTCACTAAAATCTATACTTCATTGTGTTCTTTTACTACTTACTTTTAAGGTAAGAAATTAACTCATATATTATTAAAGTTTGAATTATAATCTACAACTTGATTCCAAACTTACTGACATCAATTCATAAAATAGTAGTTGAATAAAATTCTGAATGCAAGTCAACAAATGCAATGACACTGTCTTTGACTCTTAACCTGTCGTGAAAGGGTTAATACCTGGCTTTCTTGCACACAGATAACTTGACTGAGATTAAACAAATCCTACATCATTGCTTAGTTGTCTGCTAACATAACACTGCTACATAATCACTAATTGGCACTAAAAATTAATGTGAAAATTCCTTGTCACTGTTTGGCAAAATACAACTATTAAAAAAAAAGTCACCAATTATAAACACAACTCGTTAATAAACATAAACACAAATAAAATAAACAGAAATATATTATTTTTAATAACATAACCAATAAAAGTATATATAAAAGAAAGAATAAGTTGTGCAATTCTTTTTAATTTTCCATTATTCTAATTAATTTTATCTCATACTTGGCTACTTTCAATGAACAATGGAGGATAAATCACGGGTGACACATCAAGATTTATTAATCTTTATATTTAATACAACAGAAACTTATTGGAAGTGTTTGAGTTCAGCAAACAGTTAATATTTTGTGGGTCAGGCATTGTTGCAACATATTTATTTAATGTCCTTTGCAATTTCACTCTTAATGTCTTTAATACACTCCCATAAAGTTTCTTTGTAGGTAACTTTTGATTTGGCAAACTTTTTATTCATGAAATTCCAGATCTGCTTGATTGGGTTGGGATCAAGGTTGTGTGGGGACCATTGCATCATTTAAATGACTAGCAGCTTCTTTCTTAGCTAAGTAATTTCTATATACATTGAATGAGTGTTTTTTTTTGTAGTAGAATAATTTTTCAATAATATGCAAACCACTATATTTAGATCAATATCAGATGGTACTTGCACTGGTCCATTACTCCATCTATTTTGGAAATATCTCTCATTGCATTAGCAGAAAAATACCCCAAAACTGATGAAGTGCCTTCCCCATGCTTCATGGTATGTGCTATGCATTGAGATAAGAATCCATCACCTTTCTTCTGCTGGACATACAATCTATGCTTTGAACCAAATATTTTAAACTTGGACTCTTCCATGTATAAAACCCTTTTACAATCTTTAACAGTCCATTTTTTGTACATTTTAGCAAATTTCAGTCTCTTGACAATATTTGGAGATCAAGGTAAAAGGTTTTTTAACTGCTACACAACCAAACATTCCATTCTTGTTGAGTCTTCTTGATGCTGTAGATCTGGACACTTTTCTATCATCTGGTACATGGTTGTTTATCTCATGCTTGAGATCAGTTACAATTTTCTTTCTGTTCTTAAGGCTGCATGAGTGAACATACTTAAAAACAGTATCATTAAGTTTAGATTTTCTTCCTCTTTTCAAATTTATCTGTCTCGGTCTCATGATCTAGGGTGTACTTGACAGTTTTGGAAACATTTTAAGTCAGCAGCAATTTGTCAGAGAGTCCACCCAGCATCCTATAAAATCTTTATGTGAATCTCTACTCTACTGACAATAGTTTATGCTCTGTTCGACTGTGGAATGACAACAAAATAGATATTTTTAAGCAATGTTTTTATCAATGGTTTATTTGTGGAGGTGTATTATATTGATTTCTTTTAGCATATACCAGTTTCTTGTGAAGTTCTTTGTGCATAGTTAAGACAATACATGAAATAAAACGACAGTTACTTCAGACCCTAAATTTAATTAATATGTTCATTGAAGCAGAAATCTTATGGCATTCTACTGGTACAATTATATATGAACATTTTAAAGAATGTGAAATATTCTCACCCTGGCTCATTCAGTTGTCAATAGGGATCAGTGAAGCATTATCATAGTGTTGAAATTTACATTCTGTTATAGAATGGAAGAATTAGCTTCATAAAATAAAAAGAATGACAAAATATGCTCTTGTCTTAACACTTTTGTATAGTACTGTATAAATAAAAACTATGTGTAGGGAAACCTCTAACTGTAATTTATATCTGATAATTTAAATTGTATCATTTGTTTACATAACTATTTGTCATGCTATGCCAGTTGAGGCAAACAAAACTTTATACATGTAAAAACGGCTCATTTGGGTTGAGAATTTTTTTTTTACCGTAAAGGAGTGAACAACATTTTGACCTTCTTCGGTCATGCTATGAACTAAGTTTTCCTTTTTTTAAATTTACTTATAAATTAAGTAATTTGTAACATACGGTTTTCTAATAGTTTAGTGTAACCATCAACATACATATAGTATGTAATCTTAGTGTTCAAAACGACTGTTTGTACCATTTCTCCTTGAGTAAGATTGCATAGCTGTATAATAACATCTGATATTACTGCACTCTTTGTCCCATACATCTCTGAATTAAAAAACAAAACTTTTTACATACCTCTGAACTTTTCAACTGAGGAGGTTTTCCATCAAAAACATACACAGGCTTTATACCATTTTCTATCATACGTATTGTTCTGTAAAACAACCCAACCAAGTGACTGAAAAAAAAAGATAAAATGACATTAGTAATTGCTTTCTTTTCAAATAATTTCATAGAAGTTCAGTTATACCAATTTATCAGCCTATTTTATGTCTTGTGTATGCACATTCAGTATATTTCAAACATTCAGTTGCATGAACCTTAACACAGAAATAAGAAGAAACTGTTTGACAGAAACATCCAGTGCTCTAACCAAGTGCTGTAACTACTAATAATCTACAGCTCACCATCAGAATATTGCACTTAACATTTTAATTTAAAAATTAAACTGGACAAAGAAATAAAGTGCTTCTAAAACAAACGAACAAGCCAATATTTTCCAATACATAATTCCACAAATCAAACATTCAAAATGAGATTTTCTCTCTATAGATACACTTCCAAAGCCTACAGACATGACATTTTCACATGTAAAACACCATTTCTTCAATCTGATGACACCAAAAATTCTGAGAAACTGAGTAAAGTTGGTAATGTGATACTCACTTAGAAGAAAACAAAAAGGTCTGAGAGTCTCAAAAATTAGAATTATTTTAGTTGCTAACCAATTGAATTAAAACACAAAAAATTAATTATTACAAATCTAATGAAATTAGTATAAAGTAAATACAAAACCGGCTAGTTTATATCATAAATTTGTATTTTTCTGAATGCAAAAACTTACTACTGAAGATCTACCAGTGACTTGCAAAAAGTATTGAAGAAATGATAAAAAAAATGTTAAAAAAAGGCTGATTACATAGAGCAGTGATGCCCAACCTGTAGTACGCATCGCCCCTTGAGAGTACATGAAGACTTTTCCAGGCACATGCAAGAACCTTTGAAAAATATGAAAAAGAAAAACAAACCCTCCCACCTTAAAATTGTAGAGTAACACTGGTAAATTACTAATATATATCATTATGCAGCACTAAACATTTATGTACTGACTCACACTTACAATACCTGTTTTGACTTACTTCTTAATAAAAATCATTCAAGTTTACTTCTCAGATTATATGTTAGGGGTAAGCTATTGGTTCAAACATTTGACTAGAGTTATGCAAGATAGACAAAATTGGTGCTACACTAAGATCTACCTTAATTTACAAAGATTTGTAAAGTGTTAGTAAGTTGGTAGTGATGTGGAAAATGAGTCAGCTTTAAAAAATTATAAATGATGCTGTCTTGTGTAAAATAAAAATTATTTAGAAGTGCTCTAAAAGCGGATAAGAATATCAAGGGAAACATTTGGCTAAATCCTGGATCCCACTAAATAAATGCCAGAAGACAAAGGAATCTATATGCCCTCTGGTGTATTCTAGACCAGTTTGAGGCACTAGACAACCACATTATTTATTATTAGGACAATCACTCAGGGCTGAACATGGAAGCACTGAAGGTTGTTTATACTAGTATTGTTTTTCTCTGGCCTCAGCTGCTCCACCTCTTCCAAGATTTTTCTTACCAGATTTAAACAGTTAGAGTGGATGGCTTCTCTGACAATATAAATGGTAAAAGTATGCCAAAAACTGGCTACTTCTCATCCCTGGCTATATAGTTGATAAATAACTTAAAGTATTTTATCGTGTATTTGGTTACAGCAGAAACAACCAAGTTTGGAAACCAACTTAAAAAACAAAAACTGAATTTATAATGATAAGAATATATATAATCATTGCCTTCTATAAGAATCTGTTATTAGCTGTGGTCATCTTATTATATGAAACACATAAGTATGTTGGAAAAGCTTATCAGACCAAAGCTAAGTTCAAAAATTAATGATATTTAAAAAGATTTACACTTAATTTTATATTTCCCCAAAGTATAGAAGAACTGCAAGAGACTTAAATATTAAATATGGGGCTTCATAAAGTAAAACACTGAATTTTAAGAGAAATTAAATGAAACAATATTTTGCAAGAATTAAGGTTTGTTCTTTGAAAGAAATGTGTGTGTGTGTGTGAAGGTTAAAATGTGGTTAATTTAATACTTTCACCGACTACAATAATAGATGGACATCTCTTAAGCTTGCTGGGCTTCCTGTCACCCTTTTCAAATTTACATATTTGTTTATTATTGTTAAATTTAAAACATACTTCACAGAATCAAAATCAAAATCTGGATAAGAAAGAATACTTGTCTCTTTTAATAGAAGTAAAACAAATCCCTTATGTATCAGTACATTTTGTTTAACTTACTTATCCAATTATCCTGCAAAAAAATGCAATTTCCATAATTTAGTTTTCAAATGTTAATATTATCCTTAGCTGAAAGTAACCACATTCTAACACTGAAGATGTTTTTCTGTTACATACTTACTGAGCTTAAGTCTCCCACATAACATTACATGTTTACAATATGACATAGCTACACTGTAGCAACATACTTTCCTAGTGCAACTATCTATATATATATACAGTATAACAGAAGTTCCCAAATTGTGGTCCATGGCCCCCTAGGGGAAGTCAACTAGAATAGTGTGCACGTTACATTCCTACTGGTGGAGGGTTGTTGCATGCTACATATATACCACATGTAAACAAGTGACGTTAGATATCAGAAGTGAATTTCAGATAGATACCTCTCTATGCCATAAAGAGACATTACCTTGTGTAGAACTGCCATAAAATTTTCTTTACATTCAAAAAACCTTAAACAAACTCACATTCCTGCACATGTCTACATGTATTGTGCTAGCATATGATGTAACCATCGCAATGCTTTAGCCCTCCACAAGCAGTAATCCTGGTGAGTACTAGAACTTGATCATAGCCTCCTTTGATGAGGTAAACTAAATGCACAAGAAGTATGGAAGAAGGGCAGAATCGTACACTGCAGATGGAAGGTTGTGTTACTCTCACATTGGTGAAGAGCCCCAGTATTCAGATAATTACATCAAAAGTTAGCTTAATTCACACAAGACTCTTGCAAGGGGAAGAGTTTTTCAAGGCTTCTGGCATACACAGGAAGTTCCACAGCAGTTGCATGTGAAGTAATAGTTCTTAGTGATAAGTAAAGTTAAGTAACATTTCTGAACAGGGATTTCACACTCATTATATTAACTCTTATTTTCCTAACAAAATTAAAGGAATTTATGATTGTTAGTAATGAGTTGCTCCAGCACAATGCTTCTAACCATTATTAACAGCTGAACTTAGAATTTGTTTTCTCCATTTTAGCAGATGTTAACACTTATTTATTGAACAAAGTTTTCATTTTTTACCCATCTCAGGCATGAGTTGATCATAATTTGAGTTACACAGATGTAGCCAGCTGATCATTCAGCTTAGGTTATGTCACTATCTCAAACTATAATCAACCCTTTGTGACCGAGATGGGTAAAAAGTGAAAAATGCATCCAACAAGTGTTGGATATCAACTGAATTTAAAATTGAATATCTGAAAGTATTTCCATAATTAACACTAAAATAACAGAAGGACTATATAAACAACTAATAAGTTTATCAGTGTTTATCTGACTGAACTTCAGTTAAAACACTCTCCACAGAACTACTTTAGGAACCTTAACAATTGCCTTTCAAAAAACCTCAGTCTGTCTATGAAAAATGACTTGTTTTTAAAATAGTAATACTTTACTGATGTACAAATGTTTCTGCTTGCATAGTGAATCCAAAAATTTTCTTCTTCAAATTGATATCTTTCAGCCTTACTTCACTTAATAGTGTATCTGTATGACTATTTCCCTTCAGAAAAGATTTTTTTTTATTCTTCCAGCCATAAGTTTACCTTTGGTGCCATGACTTGCATTTGAAATGAAATTACAATGCATTATTATATACAACCTGTTCAAACACAGGGTGATTACCATCTAATTTTCAAAGGATTTGTCAAATAATGAAACAGAAAATATATTAAAACAAATAATGTACAGGCTTTTGTTTAGGTTTTTGGTGAGCCACAAAGTAAAACTCCTTATTTATTCTTACAAAAGTTCTTTAGTTTCCTTAAATACTCTTCCTACTTCTTGACCAATTTAAGAAAAAAACAAAACAGCATTTTATAGCAGTTTCTTTGATTTATTGTAAACAAGATTGCATTTTCTGTCAGAATAGTACCTGCATGTCAAAAATCTAAGAATCAGGCATAGCCATCTACAAAAAGTAGTAGCATTTGCTGCCTTCATAACTACTCTTGATCAAATAGTGGGATTTACTGTCAAAGCTAAACTGCTGTAAAATCTGAGCAAATGAAGCATGTCCAGTAGCATCATATGCCAAGTTGTTGATAAGATCTTAGGATTGGCACCTTGTATAAAAGTTTATCTGAACACACAGAAATTGCTACCTAATAAAATTACACATATATAAAGTTAAATTATTTATTTACCTGCCCCAATAAAGTAGGTAATAATGACACAACAGTATCTCAAAAGCACATCTTGTGTGATGAATGCCATTGCCAACAAGGTCTTTCACTTAACATCAGAATTCACTAGGTCAGCTTGTCGTGCAATGTGTCTGGCTAGTAAAGTAGTTTACATTATACTACATACAACACACAAGATTGATGACCCCAGAATGGTACAGCAGTATGTTTGCAGACTTACAGTGCACAAAACCCGGTTTCGATACCAATGAAGGGCAGAGCACAGATATCCCTTTGGGTAGCCTTGAGCTTAATAACAAACAAGACTAATGAAAACTTTACAACTTTCTTTACTAATCCTACAATTTTTTAGTAAGAATGATATAAACCTAACATTTCAACATTAATATCCTGAGAAATTTTGGGTTCTTACCTTGTAGTTTCACCCTCACTATTTGTTAACACATTTGCTTCTTGTCTTACAGCTATAAGAAACTGGTATATACTCATTGATGCATCTATAGCTATTTTTCTTCCTGTAAAGATATGTTTTGAAATAATTTTTAAAATGTTCAAGAAAACTAGTAATGTATTTCACTTGAAATAATAATAAAAAAAAAACCATTCTCAGTACAGTATATGTGTGTATACACACAACACATGCACAGAATGACATACATAAATGATTTTTTATTTTTCAATCAACATTTCCTATATAACATCCGAGGAACTTTATATTCATGCAAGTTAAGAAAATATTAAATAAAACAATTTGAAAGAATAAATATTCTATTCAAAAGCATTAAATAATGAATAAAATTCATCAGTAGAATGTTATACAGCAAAAATTGCCTTAGTTTGCTCAAGAGAGCGATAATAAAAGTACATGTTTGGTAAGGTAACGATAGAATAAGGTTCAAGTATTATATAAGTGGTAAAACCTTAAATTATTTTGCTAAGTGATATGTTGTAGTAAAAATACCAGTTTTGGCCCTGTTTACACTTTTAAAAAAATTCTGATTTAAGAATAAGAAAATTATTTGTAGAAGAGTCTGGTAAAATTTAATTTGAAATACTGAATACTGTTTAAGATCCTATTAAAAAAATGTTCTTTAATTACACTATATTTCATTTGAATTTTGGATAAAGCTACTCGAGAGCTATCTGCGCTAGCTGTCCCTAATTTAGCAGTGTAAGACTAGAGGGAAGGCAGCTAGTCATCACCACCCACTGCCAACTCTTGGGCTACTCTTTTACCAACAAATAGTGAGATTGACCATAACATTATAACACCCCCATGGCTGAAAGGATGAGTATGTTTGGTGCAACCAGGATAATTACAATATCTAACACAAATGTTGTTCCTGGATAATAGTATGTTATTTCTTAATTGCTAATGTTGTGAAAGTACAGAAAATAGCCATTATTTCCTTCAAACTGTGCTTTATAACCCAGATAATGAAATTTAGAAATCAACCTATTTTCTGTGCAAAAATGAACAAATATGCACATTTTCATTCACATAAGGCCTGAACAAAACAACATGTGAATCAAGATTTACACATATTTAAATAAAGTTATACACAAATGTTTAGAAGTGAGTAGTTTTTCTAGAGTTGCAACTGTAACATAAATCAGTTTCATGCATCAGCCCCCAGATGTAGTCTCCCATCATGTTTTCATTATAAGCTCCCAGGTCACAAAAGCAAAGTTTGAAGAGAAAAATAGGTCTTTTCCATTTACTTTAGGCATAAGCAATTGGGAAATAAAACTTTCTGCCCATGAATAAGTAAAAGTTTTGGTACATAGCGTTATTGAAAATGTGAAGTACTGCATTTAGTACTGCATATGGACAGGAACCAACTCCAATAACATGACCAAAGAAAAAGAGTTTAGCACAGTCATGAATCAGTTGCTCATGTCCTCAAAGCAGTGCTGTGGTCAGGAAATTAAATAAAATTTTTGAGTATTTTTATAGACACACTAATTACAAGTAAAATGGGTAATTATCTCTCTGTACAAATTGGCAGTTAAGACTGACTTTGAAAAATGTATAGTTTCGATATTCCTATCTCAGAAAGTATACTGACTTTTTGGAAAGTGTTAAAATAGAGTTAGTGGAATTTTTCTTGGCATGAAAAGGTTAAGAGTACTTGACTTATTTTTTCTTCAGAAAAGGGTAAGAGACAGACTCATTTAAGTTTACAATATATCTGGAAGATAAGATAAAAGCTTCTGATGTTTTTGCTGTATTCTGGATACATTAAACTGAGGGAACACAACTTTAAGTCAAGTAAAACACATACATTTTTGGCTCCAACTAAAACATTTTTCTGAGAGAGATTAGCTTATGATACAAATTTCTGTCAACAGTTGTGGAGAGCAGCATTTTCACAAAGTTTAAGAGAAAAATTGATGACTGCGAAATATATATCAACATATTTAAATGTTTAATTATTATATTAATATGCTGTGTTGATCGAAGAATTTTTTTTTTAAATTAGGCATGACTATTAATTAAAACTTAAATCTTTAACTCAATTATTTAGGTGAAAAAAACAACAAAAAACAACCAACAAATTTGGAATTATGTATGGAACTTTCACCAAAAGATGACTGAAATGAGCCAAACGGCTCTTTGCCACCTTGTTATCTTGTGAGAACAAAAGAAAGATGGCAAAGATGATCCTATAGACTAATATACACTCTAACAAATTCAAAATATCAGTGGGTAATAATGAAATGGACTTGCATACATATGAATAACAACAGAACTACAATATAAAAATAATTTTAAGTATGACAATACTTAATCTTTAACAAGTTTTTCTCGTTAGCTATAAACTTGTGCAGCAATTTGATTATAGCACGTGGTCAACATAAACTACTTTGTTTCCAAACCTCAAGAAAAATAAAATTACACCCAACATTTATGTCTTAGAAATCACTGATTTCTTAAATTCCTCTAAAGTTCCAACCATCACAAGTGCTAACAGTAATTCATTCCATAGGTAAACCATCATTTACAAAAATATTCAAGAAGGGTGTATAAAGTTTTAACTTTTGTTGGAGTAAGTATATTGATCTGAAAAGCTATTGTTTCTTTGTTAGGAGAAAAGATAACCCCAATATACCAAATGGATTCTGTTAACTTAATACCTTAAATGTAAATCAAGCTAAACTTGCTTTTGCAATGTTACACCTATTTAACAAATATTTCAACATCATAGTTCTAATATCTAACCTCTTTAAACATTACCATAATTATAGAAACAAACTGCATAGAGTATTGTAATATCACTCTCATAAACATGAGAAAAACTTAACCTTATATCTCAGAATGGCAGGTATGGATATTAACACTTTCACTGATAAGGTAGAGAACAATGTTTCGACTTTCCTAGGTCATCTTTTTTTGTTAACCTGAGTACATCTGGCACTCTTCTTTGTTAACCTGAAGATGACCTAAAAAGGTCAAGACATTGTTCTCTGCTTTATTATTAAAAGTGTTAATAACCATGCCGGTTGTTCTGAGATATATTTTCATTTCAAGCAGGTTTCTCATCATCAAGAATAAAACATTCTCACCAATCCCAAGTAAAAGTTATCACTCTTGGCTTCAAAATTTACAAAATAAGTTCCAGAAATATACAAGCTCTTTTTAACACATCAAAACACTCAACTCATAGTTTTAGGCACTGATATTTATATATGTTTTTTTTTTTATCCACACAAAGATGAGTTCAATAAACTAAATTATTAATGACTTAATTCCTTCAGCATTTTGAGTTGCATGTTTCAATTCTCGCAATTAAAATATTAAGCTTGTTCCACATTACCCTTCGTTATTCATCACAGGCTACTTCTCTGTCACTTTTTAACTTTTCCACCAATTTCACAAAAATGTAGGCTAGTATTTAACTTTATAATAATATTATCAAACTTATTCAAATATCTTCCAAAAACTTGAATTTACAACATACAATACAATAACATAAACCCCCAAAATCCTCCGTCTTTGGTAGCCACAGCTGTAAAACTAGAAATTTTCAAGTCTTCACTTCATTAACAAATCAGTAACTATGTTTTGTTATTAGTTTTTCTTCCAGATACTTTTCAATTGACCACGTTTCCTTCATAAGTTCATTTCTTGACAGATTTATTTGAAACTTCCTTGAATATATCCCAATACGTTTTTTATTTAAGTATTTTGTAGGGTTAAAAGTGAAATAAACAAAACATGTATATGTGGTTATATTTACAAGAACAAAGACGAACATTGGCGCAGATACAAATGCACCCGACACATTGACATGTTATTATTATTAAGAAATTCCTCAACATATCGTGATGCCGTGATCATAAATATAGGAATAACTAGTTAATGTACTAAACTACTATAACTGTTATTACTATAAGTCTTAATCGTTTCCTTTTCTTTATCTAAAATTAACGTATGTGCCAATGTTTATGTAATATGCTTACCAAAGTAACTCTTTATGTCATTTTCCTTGACGGATGACGGAGCGTAGTCAGCAATTAACTTGGCTAACCCATGTATTCCCATTGTTCACGTGAAAACAAAACCTTATAATACTAATGGAACTATTAATATATTTTGAGAGTAGGACGCTAAGAGACCAAATATTGCTCCTAAACATCGACGGTGCAGTCTGCGACAATTTTCCCGCCAAGGTAACACCAGGTTTTCCAGCGCTAAGAAATATTGTATGTTCATGCTCTCTCTATTTAAAAATAATAATAATAATATATAAACGTAAAAACAACAAAATATAATTAAGACGTATTTTATGTATATAAACATAATACTAATAATAGTTATAAATATATTATTTACACAGCACATTTTTATAATTAATTGGGCATACCGTAATTATTATATAAGTAGCTTTGTATCAAATAGCTTATTTTGATAAGATGTTAGTGATAATTTAAGAAACCCACATTATATGGCCAATTTTGATAACAGAGCACAGAAAAATAAAAAAAAATGTTTATATCACTATTTAGAATTTGCAAGGAGGTGTCTTTGTATCAAATCCCATGCAAATTAGTCGAAATACAGCTAATTAATTGTCAAAAAACAAAACAAACAAAAACTAATTTGTTTTTAGTGAAAAAGATTATTATTTTGTTTGTCAATGTATAGGACCTTGAAATGGGTAAATCCAACTTTTAAGAAAATATGTTGAACGCATAAAAATCTATATCTGTATGAAATTTCTTCTTGATTCTTGTAGATATGGCACTAAAATATACATTTTTGGGTTGTTTCACTTTTAACCCCATAAAAATCCTTTAAAAACCTAAATTAAAAAATTGTCTGCGCGTATTGAATTAAGTATCACTCTACCAAATTTCAGGTCAATTTGCCTAGAAATGAAGGAATGGTGGTCGACTGAAAATTGTTCGGAAAAAGATGAAACAACAGAGAACAGCATTCTCTTTAGGGAATCATAATTAACTGAAGAGTCTAATATGTTTACTTACACACAGGCAGTTCGTCTAGGAAGGATTAAATGTGATAAAGTTTCCATATCATTACAGAAACATTGTCTGAGTACAATCTTTTCTAGACAGCTTGTTTTCTCAGAATTAAGTTTGTTTCTTTGTAGGTAAGCACAGAGGTACACAATTGGTTATCTGTGTTCTGCCCATCATGGATATCGAACCCAGTTTCTAGCGTTGTCCTAAGAAATACTACTATGCCACTAGGGGACCAGAATTAACTAAACACCGAAAGTGAAATCTGATAATAAAATTTAAAAAATAATATGAACCATGAACATTTTTATAATAAATTACTCGTCACAGCAGCAATGTTCTTTTCATCACAAATTTTAATTAAATTACTTTATCTTTTAAACTAGTTACCTGAACTAAGTATCATCAAGGTGTTAAAAACAAGATATGCATATACGTAAGAATCGTAAGAAGGTCTAATGACACAGAAAAAGAGAAAAACTCACAATCGGAGATTGTTGTGGAGACTGGATAAGAGAATAAAAGAAATATAAATGACATATTAATTTGTAGAACGGAAAAGATATAGAAATAACATACAGTACTTGCCTCGTATATGTATCAATACATTGATCACAAGAAGTTTCTGATTTTAGGTTTCATAGAAGAGTTTTTAGGCATGACACTGATCGCCTAAAATGATTCTGATAACTGTCTCCCTCGTCGCGCCAAACATGCTCGCCCTCCCAGCCGTGAGAGCGTTATAATGTGACGGTCAATCCCACTATTCGTTGGTAAAAGAGTAGTTCAACAGTTGGCGGTGAATGGTGATGACTAGCTGCCTTCTCTCTAGTCTTACACTGCTAAATTAGGGACGGCTAGCACAGATAGCTCTAGAGTAGCTTTGTGTGAAATTAAAAAAAAAACCACCTTACCTCTATCACTAACGCCCTTTGAGTGCAGAAGAGGTCTGAATATTTAATCATATTACTTAGCCATTGATAGCTATGGGATTAGAAGTCAAATGGAAAAGCTTTAGTTCAAAAAGTTGGTTTAGAGAGTAAGATATAATGGATAAAAGTAGCCGCAGACCCTAAGAACAGGCAAGCACAGCATGCTTGATTAATATTGATCAAAACATGCAATTTTATATCTAATTTTCATTTAATATTTTTGTAATTTGAAAAATTAAAGAGTAAAATAATTTACATATAAATGTTTTAAAATACATATTTAAAATTTAGAATAAAACAAAATATTTGAACAGTTACTTCCTTGGTGCTTAAATAATTGTCAAATTTAAATAATTAGAAGTTAAAACCTTTTGTTAATTAAAAATTGTAATTTCAGTAATTTGTTTGTATTGCATGCTGCTTAGTTGTTTTTTTATAGTAACGTCGTTTAATGGGCTTCCTTTTACGTTATTGACGTGTGATATTCTCATGCTTAGTGATTTTTCACAGGTCAGAGTAATCTTCTAAATAATTAAAAATTAAAACGGAAAATAATGTACGGTATTAAAGTTGAACGTTTGAGTTGACTAGGAAAGCTACTCTAGATAATATTGAACAATAAACACAACAAAATCAGCCGTTATCAACAAGTGACAATAACAGGTGAGCACATTAGACACTGGACGGCGCTTCTAGAGGTTCTGAAAGCATTTTGAATAATCATTTAGAGTTCTTAAGATATTCTTGAATAAATAAATTAAATGACTCTGTTCGAGAATGAGAGAGTATGATATTATATACATAGAACAATAACGCCATCTCTGTTGAAGGGCAGGTGCTAACCATGTCATTGATTGTCCATAGGGAAAGTAGGGATAGTTTAATCTCCATGCATTTCCAAATACTAGACAATACTAGAGGGCAAATCATTCATGAACGATGAAAACATCTAAGTTAGGTATTCACCTTGACCGTGTGTAACTAAGCACATAAAATAAGGAAAGTGCTGCACACATATTCTTTTTGTGTGAAACTTAACAATTTCTTTAATTAAATATGCATATATCTTGTACGTCTAGTTCAACTATGAAGCCAACTTTCATAAACTAAAAGTTCTCTGCTGGGACAGCGGTAAGTCTGCGGATTTATAACGCTAAAACCGGGGATTCGCTTTCCTTATGTGGACACAGCAGATAGCTCAAAGTGGCTTTGCTATAAGAAAAAAAAAACACTAATTTTTTTTAACATACGTGTACGATATCTTACATTATTTCAAACAAATTATTCAACTCGTCCTCCGTTGGTACAGCAGTAAGTTTGCGGAATTATAATGCTAAAATTAGGGATTGGATTCTCCTCGATGGACTCAGCAGATTTCCCAATGTGGCTTTGCTATAAGAAAATGAACACACACGCACACACACACTTATTTAACTCTTTCATTCTTCCATGTATTTCATGCGTGTTATGTACTGACTCGCACTTCTCTACTTACGCACATTTTTTCTTCAGATAGCCATTCTTTGATTGTCTAAAATCACTTGATTTTAGTTTTTAGTCTACATAACATTTTTTTTTTGGATATGCTGTTTTCCTCAACTGCCCTGGGTGAAACCTCCTTGCTCACTTTCTTCAAGTTTAATTCTATTTGTCAGATCACTGGGCTGTGATCAGAACCTCTGAAAGCTCCTAGATGAGTTCGAATTATTTTAGGTTTTAGAAAGGTTCTTTAACAAGAGTATAATCTCTCCAATACTCCAAGTTCCCCTCCCACCCCCAGTAGCATAATGGCATATCTGAGAACTCGTACCTTGAGAAACTGGCTTGCGAGACCCGTAGTGGGCATAGCACAGATATCCAATAATGTAGTTTTGTGCTTAATTCCAATCAATCAACTGATACCTTACTTTTTTTCCATCCCGATGTGACCTAAGAAGCTATGAAAGTTAAAGGTGATGCTTAAGCGAAGTACTGCTTGTCACTAAGCTTTCATTTTCGCAAAACTTATGAATCCGTTTCCTATCTTCTTGAGTTTTCTAAACCCCTGTGGTTCAGCTAATAAGTCATTCTTACTTTTGATTCAAAGTCAATCTGTTATCATTAGGAGGTTCGGCATGGCCAGATGGTTAGGCATTCGACTCGTAATCTCAGGGTCGCGACTTCAAATCCCCGTCACACCAAACCGTAGAGCCGTTATAATGTGACGGTCAATCCAACTATTCGTTGGTAAAAGAGTAGCCTAAGAATTGGCAGTGGGTGATGATGACTAGCTATCTTCCTTTTAGTCTTGCACTGCTAAATTAGAGACGGCTAGCTCAGGAAGCCCTCGTGTAGCTTTGCGTGAAATTCAAACCAAACCAAACCATTAGGTAGTCTTCTATTTTCACTGCCTAAATATTTTCTTCAACGTCTTGATAAAAACTATTGATTTCCTCCTATTTACTTTAAAATATTGAACCATATATGAGGATGATGGTTAAAATAACGGGTTTTGCTCAAAACGTGATTAGCATATGTTGTATGAGATATACCAAAAGCCTTTAACACAGTTTCTGAATTCCTATTTCACTAACACATCTATATCTCTGTGATGTTCATCTTCTTCTGAAATACATATATTTATAGCCTTCACCCATAAAAGTCACTGAATGAATCCACTCATCCAACGATATTACATTTCAGTCTTTTTATCCTTGGCATACGTTGCTTAGACATCTAGTTTAATAAAGAATCCTCAAGTTTCCATCTTTATCTTCACGTTAACATAAAATTCGATGTTGCTATTCTTATGAAATCAAACATCAGAACTGCGGAGCTCCACAGCATTGGACTTTGCCTGCAGTCCATCATCACAAAATTCATTACTTAGAGTAAAGCCAGAACTCTCCTCAGTTAGCAAACCTTACGATAGACTACCCAGAGGTTGCACATCTTTTTGCAAACTTCCAATAGCCAACTTGGACAACGTAGTACTGTTGAGTGACCAGACTCTTCTGCACCCGATGAATGTTATCAACATTTGACTGCCACTTTTATATCTCACCCAAGGATCCAATTCGGCGATAACGGGGAACCAACCCTGTAACTTTGGATTCACAGTTCGACAAATCAACCACTGGGCCGTGTTCGGTCCAATCTAAACTGTCTTAGATGTTTTCATTAAGTAAAAATTATAATAATTAGATCAAAACTTATCACACAAGTATGTAAGTTTCTGAGAGTTAAAATGTAGAGCAACTACGTAGAAACTACATATGCAATGTATACTGAACAAAAATATAAACGTCCCATGTCAGACTTTTGAGTTTTTATTAACATTAGGGACATGCAATATATAAAATCAACCACAATGCATTTTGTTATTGAATAATCTTCAAATCACTGTCCATTACATCTTGATATTTGCATATGAACAGGACTGTCGCTTCTTCAAACATGGTAGGGACCAGGCTGAAGAAATTCACTGTTCAGTATTTTGTGTGTCCACCATTTGCTCTGTCAGAGCAACACATCTCCTTCGCATGGAGTTCACCAGGTTGCCTATAGTGGCCTGTGGGATTTTATTCCATTCTTGCTGGTGTGCCACACGATGCTGACGCACATTATCCGGAACTGGAACACGGTCGCGAACACGTCGATCCAGAACATCCCAAAGATGCTCTATGGGCGACATGTCTGGCGAATACGCAGGCCAATCCAGAACTGGAATGTGCTCAGTTTCAAGGAACTGGGTGCAGATCCTGGCAACATGTGATCGGGCGTTGTCGTGTTGGAAGTTGACATTATGCTTCTAAGGCATTGCTGCTTTTGTCAAAATTTGACATTTTCGGTGGTCTTTTATTGTCCCCAGTATAAGGAGTTTTCGAGTACTGCTCATTCTGTTTGAGCAGCGTCTGGATATGCACACCCATGCACTCAGTGTAATTAATGCATCACTGAGCAAATGGTCACAGGCAGTGGTAGACTCAAATTTAGGACACTAATCAAGAGAAATATCCATTTTGTACAAGTACAAGGAGTATACACTAACTTTGGGTGATACTCTTCATGTGACACCAATATTTCACATGGGTCGTTTATATTTTGGTGCAGTATATATCAGTTATCCTCGATTTAGCGTATTTATAATGGCAATATAAGTTCTGATCATACACTGTTGGCTAAAATCTTAAGGCCAATGAACATAAAGAAAAAATATGCATTTTGCATTGTTGGACACAACCACTTATTTGAGTAGAGCTTCGAAAGATGAAAATAAGAAAGGGAAAATAAAAATAAAAACGTTTTTAGCATTTAATAGGGAAAATGTAAACACTATGAAATTAGCCTAAATACTGGCTGGGCAAAAGTTTAAGACCATACTGAAACAAAGCATTAATTGGTAAACACATATTTAGTCATTTGTGTTTAAGCATTAGCGTTGTCAACATCTCCCACTAATATCTTCTGTGTTACATTGGTTAAAAACATAGCAATGGCTGAAACGTTGGCAGAGTTGGAACATGGCAGAATTGTCGAGCGTAAAAGCAAGGTCTTTCTCAACGTACCATCGCTGGTGAGATTGGGCGTAGTAAAACTGCTGTTGCAAATTTCTTAAAAGACCCTAAAGGTTACGGAACGAGAATTTCAAGTGGTTGGCTTAAGAAAAATTCGTCCACGTTGAGCAGGAGGATTCGACAGGTTGTCCGGCAAGACACCAGCCGATCGTCGAACCAGATTAAGGCCCTTACAGACGCAGAATGCAGCTCAAAAAGAATAAGACGGCATCTCGAGAGAAAGGCTTTAAAGACCGTAAACATCTTCACAGGCCAAGCCTCCTTCCACACCCCGAAACAGCTCGGTCAAACTTTGCTGAAAAGCATAAAACATGGGACGTGGAAAAGTAGACGAAAGTTTTGTTCTCTGATGGTCCAAGTGGCTTCCAACGTTATTGGCACGATAAGGATATCTCACCGGAGACATTTTCTACACAACACAGTGGAGGATGTTCCATCATGATCTTGGGTGCTTTCTCCTTCCATGGAGCTTCAGGTTATACAGAAGCATCAAACAGCAGCTAGTTACACTGGCATGTTGGAGAGAGCATCCTTTTTGACTGAAAGCCTGAAATGATTGGATCTTTCAGCAGGACAACGCTGCAATCTACAATGCCCATAGAACAAAGGACTTTTTCATGGGGAATAACGTGAATGTTTTGGACCATCCAGCGTGTTCGCCCGAGCTGAACCCCATTGAAAATGTTTAGGGGTAGATGTCAATGGAAGTCTATAGAAATGGACGTCAATTTCAAACAGTGCATGATCTTCGTGAAGCCATCTTCACCACTTGAAATAACATTTCAGCCAGCCTTCTTCAAAACGCTTATATCGACCATACCAAAGCAAATGTTTGAAGTTTTTCGTAACGATGGCCATGCAACTCACTACTGAGACCTCTTGTTGGGTATTTCCTACCCTATTTAGGACTTCTTTGTGATACGGTCTTAAACTTTTCACCAGCTAGTATTTAGGCTAATTTTATATTGTTCAGATTTTCCCTATTAAATGCTAAAAAAAGTTTTTATTTTTATTTTCCCTTTTCTTATTTTCATCTTTCAAAGCTCGACACAAATAAGTGGTTGAGTCTAACAACGCAAATGCATAATTTTTATTTGTTCATTGGCCATAAGATTTTGGCCAGTAGTGTCTATTGATAAATAGATATATTAATTCATTTTTTGTCAATACTAACAAGTGGTATTGCAATAGTAGTATCTCGTTAAACACTTACACGTACAAAAACAGTTAATTTATAACAAAGGGATAAGCTATGTAAAGATGGCTATCAAAAAGAATCAATTTATATTAAAGGGTGTAAATAAGTACTTTAAAAGTTGATTATTCCCATTGCAAACAAAAAACGACTAAATTATTCCCATTTTTTCTTGTTTAATTGATGTCCACTTTTGCATTAGATCTTTACAAGTTTAGTCCTTTGTATAAATTTTTTTTGGGGGAGTAACACATTCAAAATGTTTTGATCAGATACATATAATTCTTTTGCTTTATTATCTTAAAATTGATTAAAAATGAAACTATGAAATCGCGATTTTATCCCCACCTATCAGAAAAATATATTAATACAGATCCATCGTTTTATACTTTTTCCAATGTAGCATTTCTGTTCTTCCACCTACCCCTAGATTTTCAAGTCATCAGTTTAACCTGGTGGTGGATAGCAATTCACCATTAAATTATCATTTTTTCCCACAAAAGCAAGTAAAAATATAATAATAATAAATGTACTATTATTTTCTGGTGTTTGGTGCCGGACCTTGTTTCGGGTTAAGTAAACATCTCGCTCTAATCACAAGTTATTATTATTCTTTAATCGCTGAAAAAAACTATATCAGTGTTGAATGCGTGTTCTTGAAATACATCGATTTGTTCTGTATAAAAATTATTTATCTGTTGAATACGAACGTGTGTTGTTTTTGAGAACCGTGTTTACCATATACCACTGTACACGAAAGAAGTAAACACCGCGATGACTCCCTCGTATATTCTGACGAGACATGAGCATGCGCACAATATAACATCTCACCCTGCTGTGAAATGGCCATCACTTTTCGAAATGTATTCAAACGCAGTAATAACTTGATGACATCATAAATTAATGCGTTGAAAATTAATATGCTTTAGGGTTGTTATGTATATACATAATGTAAAACCTATAATATAAAACTACTGTCAATAATATATCCACAGAGCAGCTCCAGATATTTTATTAAATTATTCCGGATCTATTTTATTTTGGACTAAGTATACAGAGTGATTAACCACGCTGCCGGTTCAAAACAAAGTAACGTAATGCATTGATAACTTTCCAAGCTCGACGGAAAGTTGTAAGTGTGAGTAGGTAGTATGTTAATAAACAAAGCTCGGAATTTGAATTTCAATACTTATTAGCAATGCCATGCAAAGAAGTTACCTGCGTTGTGGATGAACGTATAAAGTCATCCAAAAAAGAACAGTTCAGGCCAGAATGCGTGGAAGAACTAGTTGCAGCTATCAAGCACAATCTTCAGCTCAAAGCTCGTCCCTGCCACGTTTTGAATGGAAAACAAAGACGGTCTTCACCTTATAATGTGCCGTTGCGAACTGTGAGTAGGCCTACTTCGTGTAATAGTACGTCTTCGCCAATGAATAGCTCAGAATTTCCTTACACTTGCAGGAATTGTGCCAAATCAGAGTCCACTCACTCTGCATGTGCTATTACAAACCCATACGATCTTTTACAAGAACTTTTGAAAAATGGAAACCTGATCAAAGAAGCTGTAAGCAGATTAGCTTACCAACATAAAAAAAAGATAGACTTTTACGATTCCGATTCGGAAGAGGCTTGTCGATGTCCTGTCGCCTTCGATCTGTAAATATTAATATTTATTGTATGTTTTTGACTTTCCTTCAAACTGCTCATCTTTGTTCTACAAGAAGTTTTATGATCAAATATTTGTTTTTCTTAAGTCGCATGTTGAAATGTAAACCCTGTAAAATATTTAAAATATGTGTGCACAAAGAAAAATGTTTGAAATATAGGAAAGTACTATTTGTACGAATCAATCAGCGAGAGTAGATCATGAATATAATTTGTGTTGTAACACATCTAAATGCTTGTAAACTTTCCCTTCAGCTTTTGTTTCATTGAAAGCTGGAAATAAGTTTTGAATTTTAATATTCTGTAAAGTGTGTGACGTCTTTTCCATCTATGTTTTGGGAGATACAAAAGTACTTTTCTCAGCATGTTGAAAGTAAAAAAAAATTGTTTGGAAACGACACAACTGTTTATTGCTTTATTACACTTTCAGATGTGATAATGTGTGCGGTTGATCGATTGTAAATTACGTTATTAAAAGTGCGTGTATTGAAATATGTATGATTATATTCAAACTGTACTTCTTTCAAAGTTTCAGTCATATTTTTATTATTTTTGACATTTCATGCAATACAACGCAAAAACTCAATTTTTTTTATTGGACTTCAGAAGGTAACCTTATATTTCATAGTGAAATTCCATCAAATTGTTTTTCATTAATTGTTTCATCTTGTACTATTTTATCAGAATATTGTACAGTCCAGGAAGTTATGATATAAAGTTCGTTATATAGTAAATCACCTGTAATAGTTTCACATTAATATCTGGTATTGAAGCAAACCTTTAGTTTGGCCAATTGACCTAATCTTTAGGGACCAGTAGTACGTTTGTGGAATATTTTTCAAAAATCAATATAATATGCTAACGTTTTGATTAATGTATGTGTGAATGAAAATTGCTGTTTTGATTACGTACTTATCAAGTAAATAATGTTGTTATTAAAATATCTGTCCAGAAACTTTGTGAATTTTTCGGAACAAGACTCGTTAAATATGGTGGTAAGTATACATATTTGAGATTAGACTAATTTTTATGTCGCATCTAAATGCTGGCAATAAGTAGTTAGTTTGTTATTTTAGTTGTTAATGTTGTTAATTGTTATAGACCTACCGTTCACCGAATCAGTACTTAGTTTTATGAATTAGTCGTCTTTAGGGTTATAAATTCTCTAGTAAACCATGATTCTGAAACTTGAGTGTGAAATTAATAGTATGTGTAATATGAATTTTTGCTTGAATGATTATTTTAATACTTAATACCAGAATTTTTATGTGTTAAGTACGTACTTGTGTAAAATAGTTGAAGCATACTTTTAATTTTCAACAGTGTAGTGTGTGTGTGTGTGTGTATCAATCTTAAGATAATTATGAAGGAAATATTTTGACAGCTGTGATACTGTGCAGTTCCCAATAGTGAAGTACAACGTTTTTTAATTGTGAAGGGCATGCCATTTATTGTGGTTTGATCTCATACAAATTTTGTCAAACAGTTTCCTTTTAAACCTTCGGACACAAATAAATTCAAAACGGATGTTAATAAGTTGTGTGATTATTACTTAACTAATTTAAAACACATTGACTAGAATGATCGTTATTGTTAATTACGCCAGCACTTAAAACAGTTTCTAATTTTTCTATCTATATTTTGTTGTTCTCTTTGATAAGCACTTGGAAACGGGAAGATGCTTAATTACTGTAAATGTAACCGCGCTGATGAAAGTTGGGAAATTACGGCGGGACTTTGAAAGTGACTTTGACACAAGTATGCTGTCATGTTGGTTTTGTTGAGCTATCATCTTATCTGGTGATAACTTCAGTTTGAAGTAAAAAAATAAAAACGTGACTATCAGGTTATTTTTGGAACACATAAATATTGTATACAAGATATCTGAAACGTGGGACAGCTTTCGCTTTCGCAATAAATCATAAAGACAATACATACAAGTAGTACATCATAAGAACGTTAAAGTGAAAAAAAATTAAAGCTCCGGGTAAATTCGGTATTTAAACTGT
This sequence comes from Carcinoscorpius rotundicauda, assembly GCA_011833715.1. NCBI lineage: Eukaryota > Metazoa > Arthropoda > Merostomata > Xiphosura > Limulidae > Carcinoscorpius > Carcinoscorpius rotundicauda. Next base: position 162,411,117 of record CM022391.1, on the reverse strand, counting down.
AGGAATAGAAATCGTGTTAAATTATCTGAACATAGATATATCAACAGTTGTTACACTCAGGCTAAAGTTTACGTGAACAAGTCCAAACTAATTTATATGATGTTTTCGCTTAAATTGAAAATTACATGTGTGACGAATCATTAGTTTTCAACAATTTATTATATTACCTGTATGGTCTGTCGTACTAAATCTAAGAAAACACTCTTCGCGCAGAAAACAAAATTAACTTAAAACTATAAATTAAAAGTGTGTGAATAGAATGTCCTATTGCTTCACAAAATAAAGTGGAAAATTCAAGTTGTGTCAACACCTTTGGTTAGTAACTAACATCAAATTACCATTGATAAATTAAAAATTCACATTGAATGTTATTAAGAAAAATTATTCTTCTTACAAGACAGCTAAGAAAGAATCATTGATGCACCAAAAACATGGCACTGACAGTGTTAAAAGAAACAGCATAACCACTGTTTGTAAAAGTATAAAAAGTCTGTTATACGAAAAATCGATTCTACTATTGTTGATAGAAATAATAGTCACTGACGTAGCAACTGAGATAATATTGTTGGTACACCGAAAAGATTCTATTGATTATTCTTTCTTGATTGTACTTCAGAGAATTTCATTCGTATACCAAAACCTTGGTAACAATACGTGCACTTCTTTTTCTATGTGGGTTTTCGCCTCATAAAAAGACACACATGCGTCCACGCACGTGCGTGTCTGTCTGACTGCATGTGATTTTTATTTGTAATAAAATTAATTTATTCATTTCTATGTGGTTTTCTTTAGCTTTCTTTATTATGGGTACGTGTGGATAAGCAATAATACTACCCAGGTTGTGCACCTTATGGGTCACTTACCACAGGTGCAGGCCCCAGTGGCATGTCTGCTATACTGCCATAAACCGAGTTTGAATAGTTGTGGTGGGCAGAGCACAGATATCCCTTTGTGTAGATTTATACTTAATAATAAACAACAACCATAGGTGCAAAATTTCAGATTTCTAGATTCTTTTTTCTTGGAGCTATGGCGGGTACATTTCATGGCTGTGTAATTTTTCGCGTAAAGAAATGCGCATATGCTCTTAAATAAATAATATATTACAAATACAAATCAAATAGAGACAGACAGTCAATTGTATGCGCAGTGCGCACTTGGGTATTACTACTTACTAAGTTAACGAAAAACCATATAGAAAAGAATACGTAACTGCTATAGTTCCAAGAAGAAAGAATCTAAAAATCTGAAATTTTGCACCTATGGTTGTTGTTTATTATTAAGTATAAATCTACACAAAGGGATATCTGTGCTCTGCCCACCACAACTATTCAAACTCGGTTTATAGCAGTATAGCAGACCTGGAGATCTAGAATTTGCCCTCATACAAAGTGGACCTTGAGGGTATGATCATGAGTATTATTACTCATCAATGTGCATGCGCACAGGTGCAATTTTTAATAACGCAATCTAGCGGAAAAAAAAGTTATTTATATTACAAATATAAATCACAGAGAGAGAGAGAGATATGCATGTGTGCGTGAACATCTTTTTAATGAGGCAAGCTAGTAAAAACCCATATAGAAAAGAATATGTGATCACTACAGTTCCAAGAGGAAGAACATTATACTTTTATGATAAAAGAAGTTCAGAATCATAAGGGTCTGAACCTGGATAACTTATATATGTGTGTGCGCAATTTTTATACATGTGTATGTGTTACCACCATATTTACAAAAGGAAAGAACCTAAAAAGCTTAAGTTTTGCACCAGTTCTTAGTGAACCCTGAGGATTTGTGCATGGATATTAGAAAAGAAAACGTGCCAAGAATAGCTTCAAGAACCTAGAAACATAAAATTTTGCTCCCGTACCTAATGGACTCTTAGAGTGTGCACATGAGTATTATTACTTATGTACGTGCAACGCGCATACACATATGCATCTTTTTATATGAAAAACCACATATAAAAGGAATGCGACTACCATAACTCCAAGCGTAAAGAACCTAAAATTATGCACTGACACTAAGTGGATTTTGAGGATGCGCATCTTGATATTATTAGTTATCCTTGTATGTGTGGTAAAAGTTAATGTGGTAGATTACAGATCAAGAGACAACATAGCATTCCTACTATCTGTAAGTGAATGAGGTAGAGGAAGCATCAACAGATAATAAAAACCCAAGTTCACAGTCTCAGGGTCCTCTTAGTAAGGATGCACTGTTTTAGGTTTTTAGGTTATTTCGCCAACGAGTTATAGCAGTAATGATTCTTTTCTGTGTTGTTTGTTTTTTACATGAAAAGATGCGCACGTGTTATGAATTTATGTCATAAAGAGTAGTTTGTTTACTTGTTTCTCTATACTGGGAGAGAACTCAATAATACTCGCAGCACCAGTTTAGTGATGCGCTCAGCATAAGTGAACTCTGACCCAACACACCCTACGAGCTGTCAGAATCTGCTATTATTGGAACAGGGACGTGGTGCTGTTTTACGTCTCTTTGTAGATGGAAGACGGCATGGTACTGTTGGAGCCAACATTACAAGTGCCATGCAGGCCTATGTGGCTTCTATGGTGCCAAAGAAAAAAAAAACACTTCTGTCTAAACAGTGTGGGAAAATTCAAAATTCTTGCAATGGCAGGCGTAGGCGTCTGCAGAATCTTTTTCCAAGGAGTAGAAGATTGGTGTGAAATTGTGAATTGAATAAAAAAAATTCATGCACATATGCTTAATGAATAAGGAAAAAAATTATGTTTGTCATTTTCCAGGGACGCAAGTACCCCTCTTGCTCCCTCTACGGAAGCCCATGATAGCAAGCATAGACTTACCGAGGTGTCATTTGAGTTGAGGGAAGGGGCTGTTGTTTAACGGGACATTATTCTGGCCTAAGTTACCTCAGAAGCTCAGACCTAAATACACCTATATATATACATGGAAGAAGTGGGGTATTACACACAACATTTCTATCTCTTCCAATACCAACATTATACTCGTTGTCGTTTATCAGGACTGGAATTCTTCTGACGATAGTGATGCAGATGACTGAAACGATTGGTAGAGTTGGGCAGATTACATGAAGCTAAGATTCATTTTGAGTAATTACTAAGATGATACACAGCTAACACAAATATATTTATTTCTATGTTGTTGTTGTATTTTTATTGTATGAGCTGCTGTATTATTTTTATGTGTAATAATTTCTCCCCAAGGATAAGTAGTAAGACTGGTAGATGTGTTTATTTGCTGTTATGAATTTTGCGCAAAGCAATTTTTAATTTAGCAGTGAAAGATTAGAGGGAAGGCACTTAATCATCACCCACCGCCAACTCTTGGGTTTATCTTTTACCAACTAATAGTGTGATTGACCGTAACATTATAAAGACCCCACGACTGAAAAAGTGAGCATGTTTGGTGTGGCGAGGATTTGAACCCGCGACCCTCAGATTACGAGTCGAACGACCTAACCACCAAGCCATGCCGAACCCAAGACTGGTAGAATAACAGTTATGTTCGACTGAAAATGTTTCACGAAATTACTCTGAATTCATTGACTTTGTATTAGTTTGATGAGTGAAAAGAGACTTGATTCAATGCGTAACAAAGTGAAACAACCTTTTGTTCACAAGGTAAACGCAGTTAAAGAAAAATAGTATGTTATGTGCACTGTCTCTACTGAAGATGTGTGGTACTGTTAAATACGTTTGAATAATTGTTCCAGACTGAGAAAATACAGCGTTATACAAACGAAACAATAATGCTATTCCTTTCATTGCATGTGAACTACTGTCGTCACCATTGGTTACTCCCATTAAAAATATAAGCGAGTTTCTATCCCCATGGTAACACATGAAGCTCCAATGGAAAATAACACTTTTTACTTTATGGTATATTTAATTAAAAACAAAGAAGGTGCATACCACTCACAATAAATAAACGTAATGTGAAATATCACTAAAGCTCATCATACACAACCCCCATTTTATTTTTTATCTAGTAGTACATGTAAAAAGGTTTTTAGTTTTAATAGATTTCTGAATGTATTTTCAGGCCTAAGATGTATTTTAAAAGAGTCGTATATAAACTGCAAGTTTTCTTTTCTTTTTACACATTCATCTTAATGTATCCATTTTAGCCCAAACTAAAAAACATGGACTACTTAAAACAAATTGCACTCACGTCATTGACCAACATTCAGTGTTAAAGCTACAAACACTACAAAATTTTGGAAAGATTTCAAATTAAATAAGATGTATAAAACACGTAGTATGACTGTATACTACATTGCCATGACATAAATAGAACATTGTATGTTAAAGTATGTACTTCAGTGTATCATTATATATATTTTCAAATCGGTTAAGCCTAGTGTATACATATTTCTGCAACTGTTTGATAAACAATTATCACACAAAATATATTCTGAATAACAGGGCCTGGTAGTCAGGGCATTCGACTCACAATCTGTGGATTGTAGGATCGATACCTGTCTCCCGAACATGCTTACCTTTTCAGACGTGGATCCTTTATAACGTGACGGTCAATTCCATTATTCTTTGATAAAGAGTTCAAATATCCTAGACCTGTTTAGTTAATAAAACAGTGAAGACAATTTTGAATGCTATGAGATTAAAACTTTAAACACCGAAAAATAAACATATTGGAAAGTTGTCATTTCATGCACGAAATGTGTAGTTTTTTTACCCCTGATTTTTAGTTCTATGATTTATCAACATATGTGAAGTTAGGTTATCATAAGGTTGGTAAAATTGCTATGTGCAGTCATGTAGGTTATTTTTAAACATTAAAGTGGTTATATCTACGATGTATATCAAAACGTTTAACTTTTCAAAATTATTTCACAGGCGAGTGTATCTTATGTTTTGGTATCTATTAAGATAAAATACTGTTTTTTGTGTGCATAAAATGAGAAGTAATTAAAGTGAATGTTTACTACGTCTTTACTTACGTAGTGACGACTTAGTCAGCAAATTTTATCGACGTTAATATTGAGCAAGCGTGTGTGGAATCGACCAGCTAGCAAGGAGGGTATTGACCTTGCATTCTGCCATTTCTCTGAAAATGTGTTGCTAACATTAACACGAATAGAACATTACACGGAAAAATAAATTTCTGTACGAAAATGTTACAGTCGTCATAACTTAATACTTCAGCACATATATATATATATATGTATGCATTATGCATACATCAAGTAAAACAAACTTTGAATACAAAAATAAATTCACATATTATGTGAAAACCTTTCTTGAAAATATAAAAAAACACCATTTACAATTACATATTGAAGATAAATACAAAATTATATTGAATATTTAATATTTTTTTAAACGTGGAGTAATTTCTAAAATTCCTATTATTTTAACAAGAATCATGCAACATTAGGGACATCTCATTTTAGCTTAAAGAAAAATACATATAGAATACAATAGGATGTTCTAAACGGTGTCTACCTGTCAGGATCTGGGTTCATAATCACCTTAAATAATTTTATAGAATTTGTTCAACATTCTGTCTTTGTAATTCGGAACAAGTCTGGAAACAGTATTTTTATTCCCTTTGAACACTATGACATTGTCTATGGTCCGATGCTCGTCGCAAAATGTTGTTTCCAGCGTTCTGGGTTCCTGAACTTCTCATTTCACATAAGTGCCTTGCTTGAGCAATTCCCATAAAAACAAATTTGATTAAAATCGGCAGCAACTTTCTCTGGAACCAAACTTCTCTGCCATAGAGTAGGATTAACTGGACATTCTCATACTTTAACAGCGTAATAGTCAGTCACGTATATGTAATTTAGAGGACACTCTGTACTTGAAATAAATAATTTGATTTGGTCATGCACACATAGGAAAAGATTATACTAAAACCACTGGATTGGGTCAGCATTCAAACAAATACTTTAATAATACGATTGTTTTGTGAGCAAAACTGTTTATGTATATTTCATATTTGAATAAGAACTGGTAAGTCATACGCTGCATAATTTACCATATTTGTACACTTTTTCATACATTGCGACAGTTTCTTCATCCAAGTAACATTTTAAGAATTCATTATTTTCTTTATTTGTTTATTCACTGACGATGCTTTAGGCACACAGTGGCTAAATTGCCACCTGAAAAACCACAATGGTTCAGAAATAGCCATCTGTACTTTTGACCTGTGAACCAAAGGGGTCAACGGAACCAGTTGGCAACATCTGCCGTATGAGGTGACAACTCTTTTTAACGAAACAGCTGGATATGCTGTCAATCCAATAACGTATTTATGGCTAAAACCACGAGTTGTGTTTTGCATTGTAGCGTTGGAAACATGGATACTTAAAGTCCCTCCCCCTTCTGATATTTTTAACCGAACCCCGCTTGGACCTTAGCGTGTAAATAAAGTCATTATACTCTGTTATTGTTGTTTTATTCGTGCAAGGCTACGCAATAGGCTATATGCACTCTCTTCACTACAGAAAATTGTACTTTGGATGTTTGTAAACCAACCGCAGATCACATCCACCAGAGGACGTAAATGAAATTATTTTTCCCACTGTGACGTGTTTAGAAAAATAGGAAAAATAATAATAAAACAATGCGGTATCAAACAACCTACAAACACATTAAAATGTGAAGTGTGCATTCGTTTTCCGTATAAGAAGCCCCTCTGTGGCACAGCGGCATGTCTGCAGACTCACACTGCTAAAAACAGAGTTTCGATATCCGTGGTGAGCAGAGTAGAGATAGCCTATTGTATTGCTTTGATAGTTAATTGCAAAACAAACCGTGTAAGAAAGTTTTCAAACTAAAAACAACAATGAGTAGAAATACACAAATTTTGAACTCGATGAAGTAGAAACATTTGTTCAACTGAAACATCTTCTATAATTACGTATTAGATTAGTCAAAGCCTTGATTAAACTATATCACTTTTTAAGTTGACATGAGTCATAGACGATTCTAAGAAGACGTGTTTTAGCTGGAAAGTGATTCTAAACAAGTTGGAGCATTATAAAATAGAAAAATGTCCGGTTACTGAAACATGTGAAATGGTTTCTTAGTTTACTTTGATAAATGAACAGTAGGTTAAGAAATTTCATTTAATTTTTATAAAAGTTATTTCAAGTGTTTAATAGTTTGAACCAAAATGAAACTGTCTTGATAACACTAAACTATTTAATGTGACCATGGATAGAGCGTCACAGTAGACCCACGGTTGTGTACTACGCTCACGGTTACCGACTAAACACATCGCGCTGTGCGTTTTGGAACTGTGGGTGCGTCCTATTAGAGTAGCCAAGATTTGGCCGTGAGTAATGTTTACTAGGTCCTGACCTCGAAATTCCACAAACAATAACATCTTGCCACCCGCTTCACTGACTCAGTGATAAAATTGAGGGTTTATCACACTAACATTCCACAGTGGGCAAAGAATAAATTGTGTAGTTCTATGCTTATCAATTTAAACAAAGTTAATTAATATACTTTGCTGCAGTGGCGTTCTTTCCGATGTATTTCTTTAGTACAAAAGCGCTAAAACATATTTATGGTGTTTCAGAACTTTCTGCATCAAATAATTTCATCTAAAGTGGTAAGCAGGAATATTATTTGTTTCCTACACGGTTAATGACATAAGATATTTTGAAATTTTATATTTATTTAATCTATGAGACACTTCAACATAAACACCTAGTCCAAAAATTCATTGAGATTGCCTTGTTCTGGTTCCTTTGTTCTTTGTAATAAAAAATGTCTGTTCTGTCCGAGAGGATACTGTAGTAACACATAATTGTGCTGATTGAGTTGACGTCGTGTAAACGTGAAGTCAAAAACTCCTGTGAGAGGAAGAAAACAAATTGACAAATTACACTCGTCCAATGAAGATGACCGTCCACTTGTCTAAGCACGTACACACATTGTTTATGTGTGTCTAAATTAGGGTTGCCAGATTTTTCAAATGCCCATGTGGGACAAATATATTTTTTAAGCTTTTGTTTAAGACCTTTTTTTCAAATTAAATTGGAACTAAATATCTTCAACAGTTACAACAAACAGCAACAATTAAACAGCGTGAATAATATTGAATTTGTTTTGTTTTGGAAATTCGCACAAAGCTACTCGAGGGCTATCTGTGCTAGCCGTCCCTAATTTAGCAGAGTAAGACTAGAGGGAAGGCAGCTAGTCATCACCACCCACCGCCAACTCTTGGGCTACTCTTTTACCAACGAATAGTGGGATTGACCGTCATATTATACACCCCCACGGCTGGGAGGGCGAGCATGTTTAGCGCGACGCGGGCGCGAACCCGCGACCCTCGGATTACGAGTGCACGCGTTAACGCGTTCGGCCAGAATAATATTGAAAACATTATACAATGACATTAATTATCGCATATATTAATATTTTTCTGAATTTTTATTCTTCTTCAAAATGTTATCCCATCTTATGACTTTAATTATAACTAAAATTCCTTGAAAGTCATAGAAAATATTTTCTTTAATCATTAGTTTTGATTTTAATTTTTCGATAAGCAGCCGATTTTTGTTTTTCTTCCAGTTGATTGTCATCAGTTAAAAGTTCTTTCAGACACACCATTGGAATGAGAAATGGAAAATATATGGAAAGGTTTTGAAGAAACCCATTGTTAATCCAAATATAATGATATACTGCTATCATTCAATTCTACAACGATTTTTTTAAAAAGATGAATTCGTTGAAAAGTATATCACCATTCACTTCAAACTGAAAGAGTTGAACGAGTTTTGCAATGTCTTCAAAATTGTTATTTCCTTTAAGCATCTTATAACTTGACGTTTCCTATTCTCGAAGTTGAACCATTTCTTTAAATAATTGATGGCTGCATCGAAAAAATTTTTAGAATCAATCTCAAATCGTTTAAATTATTGTATTTTTGTATAAATTGCCGAGCCAAAAATCAACAAAAAGTTTCAGTCTTTTTCTCATGTAATATTTGTAAAATATTACTCATAATTGTGTATAACTCAAAAATTATCACTTCATTTGATTGAAGATTTTTAAATACTGGCTAAATATTGGTGCAAAGGTTCATTACAAATTTTAGATAGACTTCTCTAAGCTTATCATCAAAAACATTTTTAAACCAAATGGTACTTACTCTCTGTCAAATAAGACAACAATATTTCTATTGCTGGCAATTGAATGGGTACATGACGAAACAATTTTAACTTTTTTTGTCTCCAATCAATAGAAAAATTAATTTAGTTCAGTGATTTTTTTTTGGTAATTTTTTATGATGATTGCCTCTATATCACACTTTTTAAACAGCATTGTGTATTTTATGCAAATTAAAACCAGCTTTGATGACGTGCTAATTATGGTTTTACAACAAAGTAAACAAAGTGTTTTTACTCCCATAAATTACAATGGTATTATTTACTCCATAAGCCACTATTTACTTGATGGATAATTCGTTTGTTTTTAACGTTTGCCAGGGTGCTGCAAAAATTGTGTGAAAATTAAAAGAAAAAACGACAATAACGACGTCCCAATTTCTTGTGAGGTATCAAAATATCATAGAACTAACATGAACGACTTTATATTTCCTTTGTTGGAAGTATCAGTACAAAGATAAGATACTAAAGGATTTAAGTGTGAGCTCCTAAAAATGTAGATGATTGCAATTTTGATATCTCTCAACGTACTTTTAAACAAATTACCACCCAGCTGAATTTCAACTATATGAATGATAAACGGCGAGAGATAACAGTAAGATGCTCCAGCGAGAGTCACTTCATTTTCGTTTTGTGGATCCTTCCTTGCAAAAAACAAGTCTGTGACTATTCGTGAGCTACCCAATAGCTTCACATCTTCAATGTGTGCTTTGGACTTCAAATTTTGCATTACATCATTTTAAACACCGTCATTTATTGTAAACGAGTGACTGTTGCATATCATTCTTCTTATAGTGAAGTGATATCTTCCAGGCTGAATCCAATCGATTAAAAACGTTTTTGTCCAGTCCTCACTAAAAGTCAGTAGACTTTTTGTTTTTTTACGTGGAGTCCTTAAACTAGCCATTTTCTTGGAGACAAAATCGTAAATAATAATATTACTATTATAAAAATAAAAAAACGTGATTGTAAATAATTAATTCTAAAAGTATTTTAAATCTTATAAATAAAATCATGTGTGTGTGTGTGTTCTCCTTTCACGCAATACAGTAATTTGCACGTGAACGATTTCTTATTAAGAGTAGAAATACTTCGAGATTTTATTTAAATTATACATCTTAAAGTTGAATGGTTAAGCAATCGCAGAATTTACCATCATTCAAAGCTTATAATATAACTACACGCGAAAACTGCTAACTCGTGGTCAAACACAGCAGTTCCTAAGAGTTATGTCATTTCTAGAATCTTTTGGAATATTCGACATTAATATTTAAAATTTTTAAAAATCCTGCATAATCCTAGAAACTTGTAAATCAACATCCCGAAAAATCTTGTCCCTAGTCGAAATAAATTGTTTTCATTGCACTTCAAATGTATTTAACTGCTAACTTTATTTCATGAATAAATCTGCTGATATAAGCAGGTCAACCTATTTGATACTTCTAGGGAAATCATTTCACCTGAAAATATGTGTATTTTTATTTGAGCCTGTTTTTAATCAACGTATAATGTACTTCTCAAATCTCTTTAAAACTTTAAGCTTTTTATTCTTGGTGGACACTACAGAATTGCAGTGACTAAAAATTAGGCATGTTTTACTGGAATTCAGTTATCATTGTAAACTTAAAATATGCGAATTTACATTAAAATTATTAGTTTTCACAGAAAGTTAATTAACACTGCATACCAAAATTGGCTTTGTGTTTAGCGTTAATTTTAATTAAAATTTCACAGTACTTTCTATAGAACGATGTTGTCTTTAATGTCTAACAGTTGATGTGAATTGTTCAATGCATGTTGTAGAAGCTGCTGACTACAGCATGACCTTGTTACTTTTGACACTTGCCAAATTTCCAAAGGTTCCCACCTATGGTGACTTTGTGGCAAGTTGACGTGCACACAAAGATAAAAATTGGGTTTTTGGTACCTGTGGTTAAACAGATCACGAATGACTTTACGTTTAACAACAAAATATTGAAAGCTTTTTGAAACCGCATCAACTATTGTAACATTCTTTTTGCGTTTCTCAATAAGCAGTAATATATTATTCACTCCGTCAATGACTCCAGAGATAAAATGACTTTACTTTAAGCCTAGATTTTGAAATCTGTTTAAGATTTTGTATAACCATGAATTGTATTAACACTATCAATTATTACTTTCAAAAACTTGTGTAACAACAACAAGGAGATTAAAAGTCTGTTACAATCATGTTAGACTTGCAGTTTTTATTTTTCTTCTTATATCCATCCCTTCTATTTAGGTCATAATTATTCCTATTGAAACTTGACTCATACCATTGTCAACATACCAAATTGCTTTTTATTACACTATGTAACAAATTATTTACTTTTTCTTGTTCATGAGCAGAAAGTATTATTTCCTAATTGTTTATGTCTGAAGTAAATGGAAAAAACCTACTTTTCTCTTCAAATTTTGCTTTTTCGACCTAGGAGCAAATAACGAAAACATGATGGAAGACTACATTTCGTGGCTGATAGGTGAAAGTGATTTATATTACAGTCGCAAATCTCAAAAAACTACTCACTTCTAAACACGTTTGTATAACTTTAGTATTAATACACGTAAATCTTGATTCATATGTTGTCTTATTCCGACCTTATGTGAATGAAAATGTGCAAATTTGCCCATTTTTACATATTAAAATAGGTTGATTTCTAAATTTCATTATCCAGGTCACAAAAGCAAAGTTTAAAGGGAATAAAGGTCATTTTCTGTACTTTTACAATCTAAGCAATTAAGAAATAACATATACTATCCAGGAACAAAATTTGTGTTACATAATGTTATTGGTAATCAATAAAAAATAGCCCTATACATAGGTCTTATTTCTTACAAGCACCATATTACTTTTTTCCTTCACCTCTCTCTCTATTTATTTATTCTCTCTCACGCCACTTGGTCTTCTTCTTGTTCAATTAACTTGTATTTGTTATACTTATTTCTCAAACTCATGGTAAACTGATCCTTTCTTTCTGGTTTTGCAACTATTTCATGTACATCTGATTATAAAATTTCATAGCCATAGAGGGTTCTTGTAATATTCATACTATCTAAACTTAGAAAGGCGACCACTACACTTACTCATTCCAATAGGTATGTAATCTCTCTTTTTATTTACAAAATCACTCTACAGAAAGGTTTCCCTTACAATTCTCAATGACTGATGAACCAATCTTATTTTGCTGTGTTTGATTTTAACTTATTTTACAGCCACACATGTTTCCTCCTCGATACATATTCATCAATGTGAGGTGTGTTGGCTGGCTTCCTATCTTTTATCATGTCAATAACTATGATGGTAATTTTGTCAAAATGTCTCTTGTAACATCAAATATCTCTTCTCATAATCTCCAGAATACTTTAATACTTTAACCTATTTAATTAGTAAATTACGCAGCTTTGTTCCATACTTTTTAAATGTTTTAACTATCTGAACTGCCATTTTTTCTTTTAACTTCTTACAATAAGTCTCTGGATTTAGCTCAGACATTTCAAAAAAATGGCTGATTTCACTACATCCTACTGTAAATCATCACAATATTACTGTATGTTGCTATACCATTTTTTTAGTAACGCAGCTGGTAATTTACTCGATGTATCCTATGATTACAATTCCTCTACCATGATCATTTTGTCAATAGCACAGAAAAATACATCTACATCACGTTCACAAAATTTAGGCAACTACTTATCATGCTTGTTTTATATACGCCAAACTTACCACCAGAATTACCTTCTACTCATCATCAACTGGAATTCTGTCTGCTTATGTCTCACTTCTTATTCTATCTTTAAAATTCAGCTTTTATTTTTAAGCATTTATTCACAGCTTCCAAACATTTTGTTTCAAACTGCATCTTAGCAAGTTATAAATTGTTACCATGACAATATTTTGGAACACCACTATCGGTTTACTTATTTTCGCTAAGTTCAAGGTCATAAACCATCATCAACTGTAACTCACACCTTAATTGAAACTTTACTTATTTTCTAGTCACTACTATGTGTTATACCGAATTCTCTATATTTAATTACAAATTGACTTTTTGTTGGTGTTTTCCAGTTCTCTTCCTTGCTATCATTCGTTCTTTACATTTAAACAATCAACGCTCACTTTATAACCACTAAAAATTAACTGAACCACCATCAAAACCAATGCAGGCAGGATAAGAACAGAAAGGAAACTTATTCTCTTTTCCATGGCCCGGCATGGCCAAGCGTGTTAAGGCGTGCGACTCGTAATCCCAAGGTCGCGGGTTCGCATCCCCGTCGCGCTAAACATGTTCGTCCTTTCAGCCGTGGAGGCGTTATAATGTAACGGTCAATCCCACTATTCGTTGGTAAAAGAGTAGCCCAAGAGTTGGCGGTGGATCATGATGACTGTCTGCCTTCCCTCCAGTCTTACACTGCAAAATTAGGGACGGCTAGCACAGATAGCCCTCGAGTAGCTTTGTGCGAAATTCAAAAAAACAAACAAACAAAAACTTTTCCACCTTCACCACTTCTTCCAGTTGACTTTCCTTTTCAGCTCTTGTTCACGTGGTTGCAATTTCAAATTCTTTTTTATTGAACTGATTAACTCTGATAACACTTTGTTACCAGTCGTACTTTAATTGCACTTTGAATTCTCTCCTTATGTCTATCAATTTTATTCAGATCGTACTTATTACTATGAGGAGTTGGTTTATACCAATGTGTGTGCAAAGCCACATCGGGCTTTCTACCGTGTCCACGGAAGGGAATCGAACCCCTAATTATAGCGTTGTAAATCCCAAGACATACCGCTGTCCCAGCGGGGAACGAATACCAATGTAAACATAACAACCTGCTATTTGAGGCACTGCATGGCCAGGTGGGTTAAGGAGTTCGACTTGTAATCTAAGGGTCGCGGTTTCGAATTCCCGTTGCACCAAACATGCTCGCCCTTTCAGCCGTGGGGGCGTTGTAATGTCACGGTGAATCCCACTATTCGTTGGTAAAAGAGTAGCCCAAGAGTTGTCAGTGGATGGTGATGACAAGCTGCCTTCCCTAGTTACTTGTGTTGCTTTGCGCGAAATTCGAAAAACAAACAAACAAACTGCTATTTGTTACTGATAGCTAAGAACACATCGATTTAGAAAAGGTTTTATTTCTTGCTAGTGATATATTACTTTCTGCCTTCGCCTTTCTCGATTAATTGATCTTTCTGTCTTCTCTTTGTTTCCATTGAACCATTTCTTTTATATTTCTTTCTCAAACCCATTTAGGATCAGTTCTTCTGTTTGCTCTTGTACCTGTTGTTGTTGTTTTGAATTAAGCACAAAGCTACACAATGGGCTATCTGTGCTCTGCCCACCACAGGTATCGAAACCCGGATTTTAGCGTGTAAGTCCGCAGACATACCGCTGAGCCACTGGGGGGCGATCTTGTACCTATTTCCCGTATATTGTTTTATAAAATTTCACAGCTATCATTCAGTCTCCATACTGGATAAACCTAGAAAAACGGTCGTTATACACGATTATTCCACTCATTTTATAATGCCTCAGAGTACAGTAATTCTCGAATTCTTGAATTAAAGATTGTCCAAAGGCCAGCCGCTTTCCAATACTCTCTAAAATCCATAGTATGTGTTCGGTTACATGTGGTAAAACAAAACTGTTGTGAGTTGTAAGCGGTTTCTTTTGATGATAGTGTATATTCTGAATTTTCTGGTCATATGTTATTATTTTGAAACTTCCATTATGAAATTTATTGAATAAAAATTATAATTAATGACATTCTATCTAAAATTCTGCACACCAATGTTAAATGTCATTCCATTCATTTATCCAAGGGCCCGATATTGCCAGGTGGTTAAGGTTCGTAATCTGCAGGTCGGGGGTTCGAATCCCAGTCACACCAAACATGCTCGCTATTTCATCCGTGGGGGCGTTATAATATGAACGTCAATCCCAATATTCGTTGGTAAAAGAGTAGCCCAAGAGTTGTCGGTGGGTAGTGATGACTTGTTCTTTCTGTCTTATACTGCTAAATTAGGGACGGCTAGTGCAGATAGCCTCCTCGTGTAACTTTATGCAAAATTAAAAACAAACAAACCACATTTATCAGAACATCGGCTAAAAATAGCAGCAACAACATGACGGAAAACTATTCAAATAGCGTCATAACTTCTTAGTGACGTTTACATTGACGAGAGTTGTCACTTCAACGAACGAATAACAACGATCTTTAATTTAAAAATCGAGATAACCAACTGCAGAGGACAGGGGGGAAGAGAGAGAGTCGTGTTATTTTGGCAAGTAGCCAAGAAAACGGTGTCACTTTCAGTTTCACTGTAGAAGGCATTGTTAAATACATTATTTTCACGTGTAATGAATGAATGTGATAAACATTAGCAGCTATCTAAGAACATTTAATTATTGTTTTCGAATGCAAATATTGTTTTGCCCAAATTTAAAAATGTTTGACACGTTAGTTGTTGAATTATGCTTATATTAATAACATGCTCTAATTGATTTAAAAGTAATATCTGTTTAACTGTTCATTTGCACTATGCTTGCAGAACTTTGATAACCATATATATACTTTTAAAGTTTGTTTCGTATTAAGCACAGAGCTACACAATGGGCTATCTTTGCTCTGCCCACCACGGGTGTGGAAACCCGGATTTTAGCGTGCAAGTCCGCAGACATACCGCTGAGCCACTGGGGGGGGGCTACTTTTAAAGTGAAACGAGAAGAGAGAAATACTGAAAGCGAACATTAGAAATATTTCACCGTTTATGTAATTCGATTATTAGAGTATAAACGAAATATACATTAAAATAAAGTTCTTGTAAGTCTTAAAAAAACAAAAGTTTACAGTTTGACTAAACATTTTTTTCACCTCTGAGTGGAAAAAAAACGCAACAAAAATATTTATATATCTAAACAGATATTCAAACTGGACTACTTAATTAGTTATTGGTAGATGTTATGTTTCATTTTATTTTTTTACAATGATGGAATCTCTACCTTTCCAGTATTGTATATGTAATTTGTAAACAATTAAGTTCGTATCAAAATAATTAATTATTTTCATCCCATACGTTACCGCTTCTAAAAATGTCCCAACCATTTAGTATCCAGCTCCGTGATTATACAAGATAATTTGAAAAAAATCTTAAGTTTAAAAAGGAAATATAGGTCATCAAAAAAGAACAGAAAGATGTTAAACCAAAATACAAGGATTATATTTTTCAAGCCTACAACTTGAAACCCAAGAAGAATTACACAAACTGGGTTGAAAATTGTGTCTGCATTATTTTCTAAGACTACAAATCCCTATTTTAACTACATGTCTACAATACTTACCAGTTTTATTGGAGTCAAAATAGAGATTTGTGGCTCGAGTTTGTTTGTAATTTAGCACAAAACTATAAAATAGGCTCTCTCTGTGTTGTCCACGAGGGGTGTCGAAACGCGGTTTGGAGCGTTGTTAGTCTAAAGACATGCTGCTGTGCCCCTGAGGGGGAGGGGCTGGGCTTGTAATATGAAAAAATAACGGAAACACTATTTACAGCCTAGTTTGTTTATTTTTTTTAGGGTCCCTAGTTTTACTCTTGAAAATAAAATGTTTGTATTTTGGTTCAACTTGACTCTGTGCTAATTTGACGATTTCTATTTCACATTTTTAAATTAACAACTTATAATTATTCTCTTTCTTAGGTTTTTATGTCCGTTCATCGAAAATAAATTTTAAGCTGCATGCCAGCACGTGCATTCAATTAAATGTTACATATTTTTCAACAGTTTACTGCTGCGTTGGCTTTTTTTCCACCCAACCATTATTTACTATGTCAGTTGGTTTTGAGCCTGAGGTTCCGTGTAAACACGTGGTTAACAAGCGAAGAACGAAAATAAATAGAACAAATCACTTCTCACAAGCGTAGATAAACTAACTACAGTAATGTTTTATTGTTAGAAAACTCACTGAAATAGTCATAGAAAACCACGAAGAGACAAAGTACGACAGTGAACTTAAGAAATGATGAATCCTTAACAGGGCATTTTCTAACTAACGTACTAAGTTGTACAGTTAATGCGCATTGGTTTAACACCGAATTTTTTCAATGGTGGAAAAATAAAAAAGAATAACTTAGATAAGTTCTTCAGAGCGAAGATACAAAGACACTTGCATTAATTTTAAAGCTACCCTTTGACATATTCAACACTGCATTGATAACTAGTGTCCAGATCTCAGCAAAATATTCTTGGCTGTTTTTTCTCTAACCACTTGTAAAATTATAATCAATAATATAAGGACTGTAGACACTGTTATAAAATATACACATTGTTTATTCTAATAAAACAATGAATTTCTGACAAGTATAGGACCAACATGGCCAGGTGGTTAAAGCACTCGACTCGTAAGATGAAGTCGTGGGTTCGAATCCCCTTCGCACCAATCACGCTCGCCCTTTCAGCCGTTGGGGCGTTATAATTCTACTATTCGTTGGTAAAAGAGTAGCCCAAGAGTTGGCGGCAGGTGATGATGACTTAGTTGCCTTTTCCCTAGTCTTACACTGTTAAATTAGGGACGGCTAGCGCAGATAGCCCTTATGTAGCTTTGTGCGAAATTCAAAAGAAACAAACAAACTGACAGGTATAAATGAGTAATTCCGAATACTCTAATGGTGTGATATGGTTTCTATTTTTCTGCGATGCTTGAATGACTTCAAGGAGCTTGTGACAACAGCGAAGAATCAACTTAAAGATTTCTCTTCAGGCTTCACGGGAGTTTTTTAAGAAGCTGTATGCAGGTTTTGGCGAACGTAGTATAGCGAGCAATTTTTGCTGCACACTTCGGTGCTGGAATGGCTTCGAAAAGAAACTTGGCTGACAGCAATGAAAAACTGATAAAATCTTTTTTTATCTTTCAAGAAGCAACATAAAAATACTCTTGTGACCTACATAACTAGTATTCTTGGATAGGTTTTCCCATCTTTGAATAAAATATTCATAGTAATTGTTTCTATAGGTTTACGAAACAAAAATAATTTAAATAGTAAGTAATATGAAGAACGAATGGGTAAATTTTTAATTTTGTGTATCAATCAGAAAATCAACTTGTTTGTTATTACCAATAATTTAGGAGCCTTAGCCGTTGAGATAAAAGGTGTTGAGTGTTGTTTGAAGAACAAGTCTTCTCTTTAAAATTGTTATTGCCCATTTGTTATATTATAAGTTTGTGAAATTCCCAGGTGAACCCATTAGTATTATGAGTCATTATCGTAGTTCAAGATTTATAAAAAAAATGTCAATAGGTTGTGTATGATACTCAGGTCTGTATCTTTGGTGTGTTTGGATGCAACATAGATTGAAACAGAAGCCTGGTGCTGTTTGTCAGTTGTTATATAGGTGCAAACAAACTGAAAATGTTGAAGTAAGCATGCATCTATACGTTAATAGCGAATCTATAGAATAGTGTTTATCCGCCTTTTTCGTTACAGAGTCCCTCCAACAAACAATGAGTGCTCATGCCCTCTTCTAGTAACTTTTTAATACAAATAATGAAGATGGCATAAAAAGAGATATGCTCAAGAAATGGACAAGAAGCATTGGGGTCGGTGTTGTTTGCGACAAATATACACACAAAATGATTTTTACTCAAACGTGTTAAAAGAAAACAAAAACACCAATTTTTTTATGGTTTAAGTTCAACAAATATAAGTTTTAAATTCTAAAAACATTTTCTCATGACATCCTCAAAGTATAGGGGGCAATACTACCCATCTTGGGAAACTGCTTTAGAATGTCAAAATACCCTCAGCATGGTTAGCCTTTGGAGGTGTGAAACTTTGATACTATCACAGACACAAGGAAATTTTCTTTAAGCCTAGAAGTCTATTAACTACTGAGAAGAGGTCGAGGGATTGGTAAGGGGGAGAAGTAACTCTCATCTTTGTTTCAACTGAATTGAGAACACAACCTTGGCCTGACTGCGGGCAAACAGTGAACTTTTCAAATGATTTATGAAATAAAACTCTTATCCTTGAAAACCTATGTAGACATTCTGAAAAAACTCACAAATGACCTCACATGTAGAAAAACAAGTAGGAGACTTGAAAAGTGCCCACAAGAAACACAATGTTCTATACAATTTGGTTGTTCTTTCACATGAGGAGAACATAAACAGAGGAAAGAAAAGACGTAGTCAGACGGTTAGAAATATAAACATTTACAGTGACACAGTCCCTCTACATTCAAGTTTTAAAAATATCTGATTAAAGATACCCAGAACAAGTACCACTTACATGAATGTTTTTTGTACAGCAATAAAAAAATTGGTGTGATGTTAGCTAACAACAGCTTCATGAGGCAGACAACGTAGTCTGATGATAAACAATACAACCACAGAAGTGACGAATAACAAAACTTTAATCAACATTTCGAAATATACACCTCCTACTTTATGACTGGTTTGTTTCTTTTGCATTTCTCGCAAAGCTAAACGAGGGCTATCTGCGCTAACTGTCCCTCATTTAGCAGTGTAAGACTAAAGGGAAGGCAGCTAGTCATCACCGCCCACCGCCAACTCTTGGGCTACTCTTTTATCAACGAATAGTTGGATTGACCGTCATATTATAACAACCCCACGGCTGAAAGGGCGAGCACATTTGGTGAAACGGGTATTCGAACTCGCAACCCTCAGATTGCGAGTTAAGTGCCTTAACCACTTGGCCATCCTACTTTAAGAAATTTCGTACATGAAATACAGAACTATAACTACAAATAGAATATTGAAGAAGGAAGATAAGCGTTCTGTCAAAACATGTGGCCCCCCCAGTGGCTCAGCGGTACGTCTGCGAACTTGCACGCTAAAATCCGGGTTTCGATACCCGTGGTGGGCAGAGCACATATAGCCCATTGTGTAGCTTTGTGCTTAATTCAAAACAACAACAAAACATGCGGTATGTTTTCAGCAAAACAAACCACTTCATTATGCTTGTGAGTTTTTGTTTGTCAAGTTTCTGCTACATTAACATAATGTGATTTCATACCGAAATATAAACAAGAACCTGAAAATTAAATAGAAGCTCATGTACTGCGAAAAACATTTGCAGGGCAATGATAGGACTTAAACCAGAAAATATTGTAAAACAAGAAGAAGAAGAAACATAGACACAAAATACAGAAGACAAACAATAAATTAACTTGTTTGTAGACCCAAAATAAATAAATTTATGAATGTGATATCCAAATTAACTTTAGAATAAAATTAAAGTCGTTTTTAATTACAGGCCTGGAATTGAACAATACAATCACAAAAGTGGCGAATAACAACGTATTTGTGACAAATGTGTTTTTTTACTGGTCAGTTTCGTGATGAAAATTGACAGAGGCAGTGAGTAGGCATCTACATTTCTGGACCTTAACATAAGTTAACACCAATCAGTTCCTTTACCAGATGATTGACAATCACATGTACCTCCTACAACTGCGCACCTAAAATGAACTTCCGTTACCATTGCAAAAAAAACAACAGACGTGTCTGTGAAAGTACTGTAGAAAATGTTCCAGCTTCGCGAGCAATCAAAAGCACGTGGAAAGAATTCATGGATGATTCTGTGCTACAGTACTTTGACTTGTTTGTCGAGAGAAGCTTCAGTTTTCAATTATGCAAGGATCAGGTGTTGTTTCAAGGTGGTAAAAAAAGCCTTTTTACTTTCCATGATCACCTTAGATCTATATAAGCCCCCCAACAGTAAGTGCTCCTTTGGGCAGTTGTAGTAATAACGGTATAGATCAGAGTGCTATAAGTCTACGCTTATAATGCTTTGCTATTTTGATAATTTAAAAGTATTTTCAAGCCTTACCTAGCATAATGATTAAATATAATCAGTTACATGAAAAATAGTAGTTTCTAGGGTTAAATTAACATACCATAGATTATCTTCTAGAGATGGATGCATTTCCAATACGAAATACAACTAATTAGGTATATGTAAAGTATGTAGTAAAGTTACACACATCACGTTTTTCGTAAAGTTATGCTGATAATTTAAAGAGCTTATTTAGAATTAATTATTTTTTACATGTAAATGATAGACACAGGTGTACAGCCAATGACGATTTAGTTCAGTTACATTCCTAATCAGTGAGTTAGGAGATGATTATTTAATTATCTAACCATGAGCTCAAAGTCGAAATGTTTATGTGTGAGACTTAGAACTACGTATCTGTATTTCACGACCAAGTGATAGAATTCTTCTTTAAAGCCTAGAAATTTGCTACTTATTTTGCATTTCAACTTTATCCTTACTTGCTCATCTATCTTCCATCATTTCATCTGCGAGGCATTTGTAAATGAAAGGTATATGATTTGTTCACATCATTCATTCATATCGTAAAGTGGCCTGGCATGGCCGAGCGCGTTAAGGCGTGCGCTCGTAATCCGAGGGTCGCGGGTTCGCACCCGCGTCGCGCTAAACATGCTCGCCCTCCCAGCCGTGGGGGTGTATAATGTGACGGTCAATCCCACTATTCGTTGGTAAAAGAGTAGCCCAAGAGTTGGCGGTGGGTGGTAATGACTAGCTGCCTTCCCTCTAGTCTTACACTGCTAAATTAGGGACGGCTAGCACAGATAGCCTTCGAGTAACTTTGTGCGAAATTCCAAACAAAAAACAAATATACCATAAAATTAAACAGAAATTCTTCCTGATTGCACACATAACTTATAATAGAAAACTTATTGAAAGTAGTTTCCCAAACCAACGATATAACTGTTTTTGTTGTTGTTGATGGTTCACTTATCAATATCGAACAAAGCGACAAGATAGAAACTTTATTGGTCACATATACAGGTCTTTAATAAAGCTGACGATGGGTGCAGGTAAAGATGGACATATTTACAGCATCTTGTGGTTCCTGCCTTCCTGATGGCAAGAAAAATGATGCTTTCATCTGGAAATGTATGATGCCATTGAATATAGAACAACCTAACCTATTTATTATTAATTAGTCTCCATGATAGCACACAATATAAACACAGGTTTTAGAGTAAATATGACTGATTTTCTAACGAAAAGACAAAGGTAGCATCCATAGAAGTGAAATAATCCATTTCATATGGATTATTGAATCTACAAATAAAATAATTTAAAAAGGAAAGAAGAGCTTTAGGTGAAGTCTGTGACTCACTTGAAAAAATCTTTTATTGTAAATTACCAGTTTCATATTCTGCCTAACACTGACAAACACGAGAAATGAAAAACGCTTCCACAGAAAAGGTTATTACTTTTGCCTCAATCATTTGAGCTGTAGGATAGAGTTAATCAGAATAATTTAACCTCACAGAGTAAAGTGTGCAGCTGCACACGGGTTCTACTGCATCACCTGATATCCTCACACTGTACATCGTTGGTATTTACCATTTCTAAAACACTTCTCACAAACTGTTCGGTAATAAGCAATGAATAATCTAATACGGATCAAATTCTAATTACCACATATCAAATGTCCTCAAACGTCTACTCTCTATGGATCTTTTGAAACACAAAGTTAGTTAACCCCTCCATATCTGTCTGGTATTGTCATATGAAGCTTACCTTTGTTTTCAAAGTAGGTATCAGGAAATATATAGGCAATACATGACAGGTATTTTATCTGCTCGTTCCGTATTACAAAATGCCGCAATGAAATATGATTATGTAAATGTCTCTATCTGTCATCATATGATTTTATATATGTTACAAAATTCATTAATAAACATATACGACAGTTTCTGTAAATATTTCAGAAGTAATTAGCATAAAAATAATGCTATTTTTAACATTTTTAGAACCGCACACGTTAGTGGTAACCATCTTGGAAATTGAGAAATGTTGTGTTTGTGTTTTCTTATAGCAAACCCACATCAGACTATCTGCTGAGTTCACCGACAGGATTCTAAAAAAATGTTAAAG
Organism: Carcinoscorpius rotundicauda; assembly: GCA_011833715.1. Classification (NCBI taxonomy): domain Eukaryota; kingdom Metazoa; phylum Arthropoda; class Merostomata; order Xiphosura; family Limulidae; genus Carcinoscorpius; species Carcinoscorpius rotundicauda. The sequence continues at coordinate 162,388,007 of CM022391.1, read as the reverse complement.
ACATAACACGTCATGAACAATAAACCATGCGAGACACTAAAATAATTCAAATTTCTATTAAAATATCATTTGATCCATTTCATGTTGTAACGATTACCAACCTTTCATAAATGTAACAAGATATTTCAACAACAACATGAAAGGACTAAAAATACAAAAAAGTTAATCGAAGGTCATGATAGAGCAGATAAAAAAAAAGGTCTAAGCAAAACAAGAACATATATTTAAGATGATAAAAACAAGTTTTGGTAGAGTAAAATTAACTATTTGCTCAGAAATGTGAGTAATACTAAATGAAAATATATAAGCAACATGAACATCAAACTTAAGAAATAACCCTATCTAAACTACCAGCATAAGCCTAAAATTAGCATGCAGAAAACTGCAGACGACCCTGTGAGCCTAAAACTTACCATTACTACAAAGTGTAGTTGAAGATAGTGTGAAGGAAATCAGAAATATGTGAAAGTCACTGAGGTAAGGCTTTATGTTTAATGTGCCCGAATAGTGAGTCTCAGTTTTAATAGTTTGTGCTCAAAACTTTGCTCCGTACATTAGGTGTGTAGATACGTTACGAATAGTGACGGTTAGCTATTGGATAACAAGTAAAATCACATACATAAAATTTCTAATTTTTTATTATACAAATGTTGTGGGGCCACCAAATATTGATTGCTTTTGAGTAGAGTATATAACAGCTCTTTCTGACTCAAAATACAAATAGGTCAAACATGAGTACAGATATTTTAGAATTTCCTAGACGGGAATATTACTCGTACTTAAAGCCTTAAAACTATGCCAGGAATATTTCTATGAATATTGAAACATTGACATGTGTTTGTTTGTTCTGTTCGGTTTTGCGTTAACTATCTGCGCGAGCTATATCTAATTTTGAAGAGATAAATTTGATTAAATTTAAAACAGCGAGTTAACACCCACAAGAATACTCTTTTCAACTCGAAATGAGAGATTTGACCGTCACTCTTATAATGTATCATCAGCCACAAAGTGCGGCAAACAATCTTTAATTAGCAGTAACTGGATGCGAACCTCGGGCTCACAATGTGAAACCCTTGTCAAAGGAACGCATAATGCTGTGGAAATCCGGACAGAGTTGACCGGTTTCAAAGCTAGTTTGCAAATTGATCAATACAAAGTATATCTTTGTCAGTGCAATAAAATTCAACCACGTCACTGTTCCGTTCTCCAAGTCTGTGCTATTTGGAGTAATAACATCTTGAAACAAATTAGTCACATCAAGATCATAAAACTTAGGTTTTGGTTTGGTTTGTTTTGAATTTCGCGCAAAGCTACTAAATGGCTATTTGTGTAAGTCGTCCCTAATTTAGCAGTGCAAGACTAGATGGAAGGCAGCTAGTCATCGCCAACTTTTACTAACGAATAGTGGGATTGACTGTAACATTATAACGCCACCACGGCTGAAAGGGCGAGCATGTTTGGAATGAGACTTAGGAAATAGCTTCTCCCTGTACGTGACATGTATAATTCCTACAGATTAGGATGAACTAATACTGTAAGGAGAATGTAAAAAGGCTTAATTTTGCAATTAAGTCGATTAAATTCTAGATCTTCACATTTATGTCATACAAACTGGATTTGCCCTTACAAAAACAACAACAAAAACATATTATAGAGGAAAAAGAAGTGACTGACAGTCATTACTGTCTGGTGTTTTGGGGTAATTGAAAAAAGAGTGTAACAACCCAAGTCCAAGAACAAACTAAAAAAAGAAACCCTGTTAGAACTTCTTAACGAAATACACCTACTCGCTTTACAACAAGTAGTCAGTTCACTGAAATCAAGATAAAGATCGGTAGAAACTAATACATTTCGAGGAAAGGGTTTTCAACTTGCGATCAAGTTGTAATGAGTCAACTTTACTGATTGAGAAATCCCAATCCCAATAGAATAGCCGATGTCGATCTAGTTTATGACTAGATGCAGGACACGGTGTATTTTGTCAGTATTATACTTAAGACTACATTGAACGATATTATACGGTAAATTGTGTTGAAAAGTAAATTATATCGTGAATATTTGTGCTTAACTTCAAACAAACAGAAAATTGCTCGCGTTTGATGAGCTTTATCGTGAATTTAGACTGATAATAATGTTGTAATAAAGAAAAATGTTTTCTTCTGAATGATATTTTTAAAGTTATTAAATAATGCAGATGAGCCAAAGAATAATAACACATTAAACAGTGTAAATGAACACATGAATAATTGGACTCTGAAGAACAATACAAGTATTTCAGTTTTCAACTACATCTCGCACTTGTATACAAAACCAATGTATTTGTAGCTTTGTATGATGTCAGTAGAGTGTATACATACGCATCTATTAGCTCAGTAGTTTATTATTTACTTTACTGATACAAGGATACTGATGCATAGACGTTTTCTGAAAGCACAAAATCCACAGTATTTTTAAACTCGAAAGTAAAAGCAGTTAAATGCAAACTGTAAAATAAAAGTTTTATTTATTTACTCATTTATTATTATTGCTATGTTTTGAAAATTCAAAATAATGGAGCTATTTTAGGGTGTTTAATAATACAGTAAACAGATTTATAACTTCCGTTCATATGAACAAACATCGATTTGTGATAATTTCTCTAAAATGCAATTTTATCGCAAAGCCACAGTTTTTAGAAAAAAATAATAATCAATTACATAATCTCATATGTTAAAGCGATAATTATGAGAAATAACTGGGTAAGATAAACAGGATTAGTGACAGAGCGATTTTTTTTGCACTACTTCGGTTTCCTTACCGGTATAATCTGGATCAATACATTACCACCACACATCACGAACTGCGTGCTGCTTTGCGCGTGAGTTTTCTCACGTAAACACGGTCAGGAAACGAGTTGAAAAACTGAAATAAGCGTTTAAGACTTTTCAAAAAAAATTATATAAACTAGGGCATGGGCATTTGGCTTTATCAACATCATAGTGTAGTGTAACAAAAACAAATATTCTTAAGTGGAATATTCCTATTTCGCGAAACCAGGTCATGCCCTTCCTTCTGTTTTGCTCCCTATGCGCTATTATGTATATTATACTAGCTCCATAAATGATGTCAAATTCGAGTAAAACAGGTTTACGATCAGTGCATGATCTTATTCTAAGTCCTACTGTAATATCACAAGTATATGATTTAATTTGTTGTATTACTAAAACACACACTAACAACGTCACGATTAACAAAAACTCGAAAAATAGGGAAAATTACGCACATCTATTCAAGATGTGCTAAATACAATAGGTTTCATGACTTACTCTTTGAATTATTCTAGAAAAACAAATACAAAACCTGTGACCTAATGAAGAAAAAGCAACTGAAAATGTTACCCTCTTTTTTCTTATTTTCTGGAATAGAAAATGAAACAATTTATGACGATATAGAAATACTCAAATCTAGTAGCATTTCTAGTAATTTTCATTTGAGGAGAAGAAATTAATATTTTTCATGTTAGTAGAAATCAAACTGCAAAGAATTTCAAATTCATATGCGTCAGATGGGAGCCAGAACTCTGGCATGGTTTGGTTTGATTTGTTTTGAATTTCGCGTAAAGCTACACGAGGGCTATCTGCGTCAGTCGTCCATAATTTAACAGAGTTAAACTAGAGTGAAGGCAGCTAGTCACCACCACCCACCACCAACTTTTGGGCTACCTTTTTACTAACAAATAATGGGATTGATCGTCACATTACAACTCCCGCACGGCTGAAAGGGTGAGCATGTCTGATGTGACGGGAATCCGAGCCCGCGACCCTCAGATTACGAGCCTTAACCACCTGGTCATGTCGGGCCACCAAATCTCTCCAAATCAGATACGCTCCTGCACAAGCCCACAGTGACATACATTTTAAAAGTACTTCCTTATTACTACAGCCAAGTGTGAGCGAATGGTTACACATTAAGGTATTTTCTGTGTACTACAAAATAACATTGTCACATGTTTGTTTTGACATGCAGATTTGATGTGACATTTTTCAAAGTGTGTTTTGTACATTTTAACTGTATAGACAAAGACTAAATACAAAACTGATGTTAGCAAAATAATGGGTGGTCAATTATATTCGTGTACCCATTTTGGGTAAAAAGTCCAAGATTGTTTTATATTTATTATTTGTTGTTATTCCGTGGGGCATATCCTGTCGAACAGCAGTGGTAAATACATACTAATCGTGCTATTTGATACCAACACTGCTATAACTGAAATGGTGCTGGTTTGAATTATTTAGAACCGTTGATACGATTTGTTATAATAACATGACCAATGACTCCTGGTCGCTTTTCTCTGTGTTTAATTTTTAGACCTTTGTTATATGCCTTACAAGTGAGCACTTGATAAATGTAAACATCTGACGCAGTGTCATCGTTGGATAGTGCTTCAGCTAAATCCTGCACTATTCCACTTGTTTATAAAAAAATCAGTCTATATCCTAATTATAGTAAAGCACAAGCAACTAGAACCTCGAAAAAACGAAGTCTGAAATACTGATGATAAAGCTCAGATTCATGGCTAGTAGGAAGCTGTTTCTTTAGCCTTACGTACGCATTCGATAATTTGTTGAAAACTACACTTACTCTATCAGTTCCTTGACGTTTTGACATGGCGTTTTCAAAAACATTTTTCTACATTGAAGATGGGTTTGCCATTTGTCAATATCAATTTTCATATTTAAAATCTGGATTTGATTGTTGACTACATTTATTTGTAGAATTTCGTCATACTAAACTATTAAAGAAATTAGGAGACTATATTGTATCCTATTTTTTGTACCAACTGAAAAATCGTAGACACATACTTTATCCTAACTTTGGTATCAACTGGAAGGCCATAGACATACACTGTATCCTAACTCTTGTAAGTCTCACTTCCCTTTTGATCTTCCCTTTCTTTGACATCTTATTCTTTTGCAGGAAGTTTGAGAGTGATAGTGCACGTTCTAAATACGGATCTCAGATATATTTGTGCTCCAGTAAACAACTGTGTTATATTGAAGAACAAATATACACTATATGAAACTATAATGTACATGGAATTTGTTATTACCACCGCACAGTCACCGTGTTCAGCACGCTTTTCAGAGAAATCACGAAGTCCTTAACAATCCATACAAGACAGTTAGACATTATACGACAAAACATCTAAATGGGCAGGAAGGTTGAAACTGAAAGACTATAAAACAACGCAATAATACAGAAAAGATGCACAAAATAGAATAATACTTAACTTTGTGGAAGGACCTCTACTACCACAGTGCTGTCTGACGAATACTAGTAAACTCTGACTGAAAAACGTAAGAAAAAACGTGCATGTTGAATTTAGCAATGCATCTAGCTACCGAAGCAGCAAGATATTCTGTTAGCTAAACAATAAAAAGCGAAATTGACGGTCCGATATGAGACCTTAATATTCTATCCGAATATTTAAACAGAAGTTATGTCTACTTAACTAATTCAATCAGATATCTTGTATCTCATGATGTCCCTCTATAGATCTGGTGAACTGTAGGAAATTATAAAGTTATATTTCGAGCTCATATAGAGGATATTCGCCTGATTAGAGTCTTCCGACTTTCTGTATATATTCGCATAATGGTGTGGCCAGAGGTAAGACACAGGCTGTGCAAATAACAACAAAGAGAAATATCACCTCATATGAACAAAGAGCCTCAAGGTAACAATACATTAAGCAATTCCTAAACTACACTCTCTTTTTCATTCCCTTTTAGCTTACGATTAACAGTGTCTAAGCAACTACATTTTATCTTAATTTGTTGCTTATATATTTTTAGTGTTTGTATAAATTATTCGACAACTTCAAGTAGAATTTGTAAAATTCTTTTTTCATGAAATTATCAAATTGCACCAAAGTCACGGGATCAAATATCATAACTGATTGAAATATTCAGGGAGTAAAACTAAATATCGATACAATATGGAGTGATTTATCCCTTTACATAAATCATCAACAGATTAATCTAAAAACATTTTATTACAGATAACAAACAACAGCTGTAAATTCTTTTACTGGTGAAGCTGCCAGTTAAAAGTTAACATTCTTATTTTTGTTCTTTCAATGAAATAATTTATTATAACTTAATGTATAGTAACTGGGCAAAAGTGTAAGGACAAGCTCAAAAATAAAATTTCAAACAACTTTCGAAGAACAATGGAAGGTAAGTCAGGTTAAACATCAAAAGTTTTTAATCCTCATATTACGTACAACTGAAAATCGGTGGTATATACACCCTTGTGCAAATTAAGTGAAACAAGAAGGAAAATTAAGATTTTTTTAAATCTTTTGCGTTTTATTTCTTAGATTCTAAAAATTACTCACAAATTAATACATGATATGACCGCCTTTATTTTTCAGAAGATCATTTGGATCAAAGAGTTCGCTTTGGCATCGAGTCCATGAGTTTACTGCAATCTTTACTGATTTTTGAATCTCGGAACCACATCCCAATTATAGCCTCAATTAGCTTATCTTTCGTAGTACAGTCTTTACTTCAAAGTCTTTCTTTACAAATCGCCCAAAGATTTTCAATAGGATTTAAGTCCAGAGAGTTTCCATGCCAGTCCAGCACCTTTATTCGCGTTGTAGTCATAAATTTCTACACAAGTTTCGATGTGTGGCAAGGAGCCATATCTTGCTGAAAAATGCCAGATCCATCTGGAAATCTCTTTTTCAATTCTGGAACGACTCTTCTCTGCAACATTGTGAACCTTGCATCATACCTTCTACGGTATGTAAGCCTCTAACGCCATAGTAGCTGAAAAAGCCCCAAAACATCTTCTTCAAGGGATGTTTTACGAACTGATGGATGTGAGAATTTGGCCCAGCATGACCAAGCGTGTTAAGGAGTTCGACTCGTAATCCGAGGGTCGCAAGTTCGAATCTTGGTCACACCAAACATACTCGCCTTCCCAGCCGTGGGGGCGTTATAATGTGACGGTCAATCCCACTCTTCGAAGGTAAAAGAGTAGCTCAAGAGTTGTGGTGTGTGGTGATGACTAGCTGCCTGCCCTCTAGTCTTACACTGTTAAATTATGGACGGCTAGCGCAGATAGCCCTCGAGTAGCTTTGGGCGAAATTCAAAAACAAACAAAAAATGTGAGATTCTCAAAGTTTCTCACCTGGAGATCTGCAAACATGCAAACTTCTTCGACCCTGTACCAAAAAATGAGTCTCGTCACTGAAAACACATATTCCTCTATTGTTCTTGCGTCCAGTTATTGTATTTCAGACCCTATTAACACCGTTTTTTCTTCACTGAGTTGGTAAGAAGTTTTTTTGACTGGTCTCCTTGCCATTCTAACGCAATTTCAATGACGTAATATTCCTCAAAATTTCGTCATATATCCCAAAAATAGATCGACCGTACTGCAAAACACAACTAATGACGCCGTCTGTGTGAAAAATTGACTACTAAAGGAAATCAGCAAGTCCAGCGAGTCTACACCATGACCATTTGTTTCAATTAATTTGCACAAGGGTGTATATATATATATATAAGGTATTAAAGAAATCTCTTAGAATGTTTTCTATTGTCTTCTTGGCTGATTCTCTTTACAGGAGCACGTGAACATATATTATAATAGTTGTCGTATTATCAGGCTTACAGGATAAATTACGGAGTGATGCTGAATTTCTCTAAAAATAACTGAGATTGAGAAAGAAAGACGGTGGATAAAAATGTACAGAACACAAGAAAATAATATTTGGTTAAACTTCCAATCAATATCAATATATGTGTATAGAAGAAAAGACAATGACTTTACTATACAGTTATGTGTCTGAACTATCAGTCCCCGTCCTCCTCAGTGGCACAACGGTATATTTGAGGACTTAAAACGATAAAAATCGGGTTTCGGCACCTGTGGTGGGCAGAGTACAGATAGCCCACTGTGCAACTTTGTACTTAACTAAACAAACAAGCTGAGCTCTCCTGAGATATTATTACAATGTTTATTAAATTTCAGGCAAGTATCACTATTTAAGGAAAAAATTTAAACTTCACTTACCAAACTGATGGCCTGAGCTTTATTTTCAGGACGCGTGCGCTATGAATGTTACTGTTGATCAATTCCACGGAAACATGAGAGATGTTGTAACCTCGAGATATCACCTGACCAATCATTGGAGGACACTATTTTTGAACACGCACAATCAATAGCCTTACAGCTATTTCTCTCCCAGATGTAACAGGTATTATCTTCAGAAAATAATAAACAAACAAAAGCATCTGCTAAATGTTTATTAATTTTTTTTGTTTTTTTATTGAACACGAAATTGAAATTTACAAAAGTGAAAATAACTACAAAGTTAATAATGCTGTCATTCCAAAGTAACTTTGTTCCTTTGTCTTTGTTCATTGTTGTGAAATTCGATTGAAACCATGAATATACTAAACACAGTGGACGAGAGTTACGGTTTTGTAACTGTCTTTTAGTGTAAAGGACAGTCCAGGTTTTTGGTTGAATATAAAAAAAATAGAAGCTTTTTATCTGAACATACAGCAGAGACGAAACAATTAACGGGGAGACTGTCACAGAGCCCAGGCCAACCAGGTGTTCTTCAAAATTGAGTGAGTGTGTGTTATCTTATGCCAAAGCCACATCGGGCTATCTGGTGAGTCCACCGAGGGAAATCGAACCCCTGATTTTTAGCGTTGTAAATCAGGAGACTTACCGCCGTACTAGCGAGGGAGCCTTTCAAAATTGATATTTGAATTTCTGAAATACAGAAAAAGGTTTAATTAGAGGGAAAACAAAAGATTTTCTTCAAGGCATTTTGAGACTGAATTACACCATTTGTACACTGAACCTTATACTGGTGAGCTCATGCATATAATCTGGATTTGTTTTAGAAAGAGTCTAAAAATGCAAAATGTAGCAAAGTTTCAACGCACAACTATAGAACTAACAATCACTGGAAGTTAGATTTTAAAGACTAGGAGCTAATCAAGATTCAAAACAATAAGTTTAGACATGTTATTAACATCCCAGATACGTAGAGGAGTCTTATTCTTCAATTTTTAATTTACCGGTATGTAATATTTGCGGGTTGGTTTGTAGAATAATTTTCTTTGACAAATCAAAAATTATACTTTTCCTTTTCTTGTTTTGTATCTACAACTACAAGTGTTTCTGTATTTACCCTATAACTTAGCTGGTTTTCAAATAATTTTTCAGTCATTTACATTTTCAGATGATCTCGATGCGTCACCTTGTTGTTTGTTTTGGATATACTTTGGAACTCAAAGTTCAAAGGCATGACCAACTGTAGCACCATCTAAGCCCCAAGAAGCCAAAGCTGAACGTTTTTTATGCCGTTGGAGGATAATAGCATCATATCCAATCTTTCAGTTCATCATAATATATTTTTTGTAATTTTAAAATTCTCTCTGTGTCTGTGAATTTTTTGTAACTCATCAATGCTAAATACGTGAGACCAATTAACAAATTAAATGCACAAAGCTACACAATGGGCTATCTGTGCTCTGCCAACCACGGGTATCGAAACCCGGATTTTTGCGTGTAAGTCCTCAGACATACCGCTGAGCCACTGGAGGGAAAAAAAAAAGCCTTTAGTCAGACAGATGTTACAACCAGTTACTTGTTTATGTGAAACACTCAATGTCCTAATAAATAAGAAGGATCTACTGAATGGATTACAAGAAGATGAGTCACACTAATATCTTCAAAGGACTGACTCTACAACTGATATACTGCATAGCTAGGGATATATTTCTACGCGAGACCTGAAAATAGTATTAGCAGGTCATAAAATAGAAAAATCCACGAGAAAAGAGTATTTAATATAGTTAATGTTTTCTTAAATTAATGCCATTTTGATTTTAAAATTGTTCAAAAGTACTGGAATCTTCAATAATTACTGGAGTGTATTCTAACTGGATTACTGTGATAAGATGTCTTTATACATCTGTTCTAATTATGATAACCCATTGAAAAACTTATAGTAAAGCCTATTATAACCTGCAAAAAAACTTTCTCAATTTAAACAAATCAGAAACTAAGCTCAAAATGGTAACCATATGCCTTTTTTTCCCCATATACACACTCCCACTATGAGTACAAGATTCAATTCAAACTGGTCTGATTGAGACAGTAAATTATGTATCTCAAGATGGTAGGTATGGGTATTAAAACTGTTATCAAAATAAAGTAGAAAACAACGTTTCAACCTTCTTAAATCGTCTTCAGGTTAACTTGAAATACATATTTCTACTTCAAGTGGGTTTCTCGTCATCATGAGAGACAGTAAATTAATTTTCACAATTGTTTAACAAGAGATAACAATATAATAAATTGTTCAGTATTATAATTTCAATGTGTGAGTACATTCTGAACAGAATTATTGAAGCATGCATGCACTTCCAAGTAAGCCTTCCAATGAAAGTAGCTATAAGCTCTGTGGATGTTAGGAGTACGGGTGACAATTAATAATATCATAGATAAAGGCAAAGTGAAATATTAAAAGTGTTTTCACAAGGTAGGAATATATTTTACCACATGCCACACAAGTCATCCCGGTATCCTGATATCGATTCACAGAAAAGAGAGAAATTCTGAAAAGATTTGTTTTATTTTGATTAGACTAATGGAAGAAGGTTGGCACTATTTTCGACGAGGCCTAAGTCGCTGAATCAGACCTGTGACCTGACCCGAGAGCCAACATGGAAAAGTTAACTTGTAACCGTAAATTAAAATTATCTTGCAACGAAACATACTTGAAATGTTCTAGATATATTTGTGAATGTGACACTTTAAGTGTAGCAATTAAGCTAAACGGTGTGTCCAGACTGGATGAGGGAAGAGCTTATTCAAAAATACCTCAATCGATATGGCAAAGATGCACTAAGGATGTTGAAGCAGGTGCAGGATACATTACAAGATGAAGTCTCTAGTGATTCTTAAATTAAAAGCTTTTATTTCTGCCATGAAGAATAAATATAAGAAGGATGGTATAATGCTCACTATGGTACCATCATAGTATAATCCATATAGATTTCATCATGCAATATTTTAATTAGCACGAAGTAGTTGTTGTTATTTTATTTCAGAAATTGTGCATAGCTTCATTCATCGAGACCTTTAGAAATAACCCTAAATCATCGGTTTCCGGACTGATCCTCCAGTTGACCAGTACTAAAATATTTTGAGGTAGCTCGTGTTTTAGATGTTAATAATCTAAAACACGACTTTTAATTGTTCAAATGAAAAAAAATTATCAGTGCTTCTAAATAGATTTGTTATGCAGATATTTCCTTAAACTCTACAGAAATGAAACAATGTAAATTATCACAGAATTTGTGTAAAGAGTTTACGGACATTTATGATTACAAATGCTTAGACCTTGCAATGATGTTGCAAAACTTCCCGTTTCATTCAACGTTCAAATAATGAACATCAAACATCGCCTTTTATTAATCTACACCAATATAAGGTTCCATGTTATCAGCAGAGTAAATATTGCTTTTGGCAAAATATAAGGATTCACTGAGCTAACTTGTAGTGTTAAATAAAAAGAGAAAACAAATTGGTCATTTTGTCATCTAAGAAGAATTTAAGCAATTAATGTCCAATATGATAAGGTAACGTGATATTTTGACGTGAAGCAAAAACCTCTGTAACCTATGCTTCAGTCTGTGATCTATAAGCATGAACTGCAAATAAATATAGATAGTTATTTACAGAGATGTAAAAAGAAGTTGGAAGAGTATAAATATTTACTGAAAAATCATGTAATGGTCGGAAACCTGTCATTTAATAAGTCACACTGGTGTTTAAATATTTGTAAAACAAAATGTTCAACGTAATTTCATTTCTTCCATCTTTAGAGAAATGGGATTGAAAAGAAAAGGCACTCATGTTAAAACAGAATATGATTACATTTTAGTTTCTCAATACAGATGTTAACGTCCTGAAACAACTACTAGTAATATATGGTAAAAATAAACACTTTATGTGGTGATATTCTTTATTACTAACCAACCAGTGAAGTGTACTATTACCAAGTAAGATGTACACAGAAACTACTCAATAAATCATAAAAGGAATTAAAGTTTAGGAATTAGGAAAACAAGAATAACAATACCAGACAACTTGTCAGAATACTATAAAAACAATAAGTTCAAGTCAACAGGCTGTATATGTTTTTAATTTTGATCACTCCCACCTAATTATTCGAAGAGAATTCGAACCCGTGACCCTAAGATCATATAGGAGTTCAGTGCCCTAACCACGTGTCCATGCCAAGCCCACTTAAAGTTAGTTTGTTTGTTTTTAAATATCGTGCAAAGCTACACGAGGGTTACCTGCGTTAGCCGTTCCTAATTTAGCAGTGTAAAACTAGAGAGAAGACAGCTATTCATCACCACTCAACGCCAACTCGTGGGCTACTCTTTTACAAACGAATAGTGTAATTGACGGTCGCATTATAGAGCCCCACGGCTGAAATGGATGCCATGTTTGGTGCGACGGAGATTCTAACCCACGACCCTCAGATTGCGAGTCGAACGCCTTAATCCATCTAGCCTTTAAAGTTAGTGTCAGATGTATATTTAGTGTTAATTAATACATATTATAGTCTACTTCCTACGTTTTAACAAACAATTGTCAGTTTTCTCAAACAACGAGCTTCATCTATAAAATACGGTAGTCATACCCACTCCACCTGAACGTGCTGCTCAACCTCAGAACATCCGTTTTGTCTTGGCCTGGCATGGCCAAGCGCGTAAGGCGAGGGTGGCGGGTTCGCGCCCACGTCGCGCTAAACATGCTCGCCCTCCCAGCCGTAGGGGTGTATAATGTGACGGTCAATCCCACTATTCGTTGGTAAAAGAGTAGCCCAAGAGTTGGCGGTGGGTGGTGATGACTAGCTGCCTGCCCTCTAGTCTTACACTGTTAAATTATGGACGGCTAGCGCAGATAGCCCTCGAGTAGCTTTGGGCGAAATTCCAAAACAAACAAACAAACCGTTTTGTCTTAACATATTACCTCTGGGGTTACAACTAGTTCTGAAAATCGGTATCGGCGTGATATCTGTTTCAAGGGCTTGAGTCATCTTTAAACATTGAGGTAACATTATCAGTCAACAAAGTGAGAACTTACAAATGACATCTTTAACCTTGTACATTAAAACGTCAGGTACAACCACAATCATCACAACACCTCTGCTTTCCTAGATAAAAAAAATATTCTTCTTCTCTTGTTTTCCTATAAATAAATAAACTCCATGTAGACCTTTATTGCAGTAGCTCTCATTATGTTCCCTGCTGGTATAATAAGTCTACAGGTTTACAACGCTAAAATCAGGACTTGATTCCCCTCAGTGGACTCAGCAGATAGCCCGAAGTGGCTTTGTTATAAGAAGACACACAAACCCTCTCATTATACATCTCAGTTTATTTACTCTAATGGTGGGTGACACTTATCTTACACGTAAGCTCCGGAGTTTACTCTAATAACCATTACATTAATTTAAACGATTTATCGTGAAGGCACTGCCACAACCTTTAAATCCCCTAATCCTATTTTTTAACAAATATATTAAGTTGTTTTTGTGACAAACATTTAGCTGCCTTAATAATTAAAATGTTTTGTTGTAATATCTATGCCAAGGTTCCGGATATACAAAAATATACACATATGTGTGAAGAATGAATAACTTGTGTGGTTGTAGAGGATGAGAGACACAGTTAGTCTTGGACTGGCTTCAAGGTAACGTGAATGGTATTTGTCAAAGTGTTGTTATTATCTCTAAAATATCCAAGAAAAAAACATTACTGGAACGTTGCCGACAGTCTGATATAGAATGTTGAACCACAATCTCACAGATAGATTTCTGACTATTTCCCTAACACGTTTTACTTGCCGAATTAATAATGGCAGCTTCATACGTTCGTGCACATTTTACATGAAGTCAAAATTAAAACTGGCATCTGCCATCGGTGTGTCTGTTCCCTTCTAATTTATTTCGCACATAAACACATGATAAAAATATGGACAACCACAATCAGCACGAGTAGTTCATGTAAGCTGCACGGCCACACAACAACCAATGTAGTGCCCCGCACTTTATTCCAGACTCACTTATTTTCAGTAATGTTGACGGCTTTAATGACCCTGACAGTCGACAGGCCTAAGGTCCAAATAAACAGCCAGTAGCATTTCAAAGCGGTATACTGACCCAATATGGTTGATAGTCTTAAAAATAAAACAAAAATGGTAGCACGTGTGCATGTTACCTTTATACTGGTGGCTGTAAAAAATTTGTGACTAACATGGATTGAGAAAAATTACAGGGATCACTGATTTGGACCATTGTTTACAGTAAAAAGTGCAATTTAATCATTCATAAGGACTGAAATTTCTGAACCAAATGAAAGATAACCAAACTGGTTTACAAAGTTTGTTCTATAATAACGAAAAGTAATATACAAGATTATGTGATACTGAGAATTTGTTGTTTTCTTAGTACAAAAGTACACAAAGAAAAAATCGAACTCTGAAATTTTGCGTTGCAAGTCTGTGAAATTACTGCTGATCTACCAGAAGACGTGGTGTTAGATGAAATGTTATTACGGAAAATCAAGAGCAAAAATCCCAGAACGTCTTAAGCTACTCGAGGAAGTTCTGAAGTAAATGTTTTGGAATTGTCTTTCAAATTATCTTTTCTTCTTAAGAGATTAAGTATTTTCCAGCTATCTGTAAAAACTAAAAATAACGGAGAAAACGACATTCAGTGAGTCACGTACTTGTTTGTTGGATTTCGCGATAAGCCTCCAGAATTAGCTTACATGCTTTGAAAATAGCTGCAGTAAACTTGTCATAATCCGAACAATCTTCTAGAAAGAAAGAGTAGTATGCGCTTCTTGTGCATTACCAGTTAAAACAATCTGTGATAATAATGACCATTTTTTTCAGGAGCATTCCATGGTTTGGGCAACTTTTTCAAAATTTTAGAAATATTTATCAACTCCATTTTCGTTAAATGGTTGTACTTTAACATATCAGTTGAGTTCAAAGTTGTTATTTTGCCGTGGTCGATCAGAATTGATTCTAATTTCTATTTCTATAAGCCTAGTTTCTTTCTCGGCCACGATAAGTTTACTTTCTCTTTCCGCTAGGCTTGGCATGGCCAAGTGTGTTAAGGCGTGCGACTTGTAATCTGAGGATCACGGGTTTGCATCCCTGTCGCCCCAAACATGCTCGCTCTCCCAGCCGTGGCGGCGTTATGATGTGACGGTCAATCCCACTATTCGTTGGTAAAAGAGTAGCCCAAGAGTTGGCGGTGCGTGGTGATGACTAGCTGCCTTCCCTCTAGTCTTACACTGCTAAATTAGGGACGGCTAGCACATATAGCCCTCGAGTAGCTTTGTGCGAAATTCAAAAACAAACTCTTTCCGCTTTAATACGTGCTAGTTCTTGCTCTTTCTCAGCTTCGATGCGGCTTTGTTTGAGTTAAAACTGGATTTCTAAGTTATTTTTACCACTCAACTCTGATCGGCTAGTGGAGACACTAAAATATTTTCCTAATGCTTTCTCAGACAATATATCATCATCGATTATTATTTCAATGTTTTTAGTTCATTTTTTCTTGTTGATTTTTAACCCCTAATTTTAGCAATTTCGAGCTATTGACTTTTGTTATATTTTTCTAATTGTTCAAAGGAGAATGATTCAAGAAAATCTGATAATCAGATATTGTTCAAGGGAGAATGATTCAAGAAAATCTTGATAATCAGATGTGATCAAATCTTATTGCCGCTGATGAATATATATATTGAATTATGATTTGAATTTAAATTTTGATCAAATATTGTTTCTGATTCAGATCTCGGACACATGTTCCCAATTTATCATATAACGTATCATAATTAATTTCGGATGAGCACCCTAGTATATTATGTTACATAGTATAATTTATATCCAAAGAGTCCCTGATTTATTATTTTATTTTGCATTACGATTTCAAATAGTTGTAAATTTCAATTTTAATTTAGATGTTAATTAAATGCCGATATGTATTAAATTTGTGATATTTGACAACAAGATTGATACACATAATTTTCTTTCTTAGTAGAAGTATACTTTAATAGATAAACAACAATACAATTTATAGTTATTACAAATAACGATTTATATACAACAGTTTTTACAAACAAACAATAGTGAGTCTTCTATTTAGTCTGGAACAGGCATGGAGTTAAAAGTATGAATGAAAAATTATCGAACACAAGTAGAGTTTTATCGTTTATTAAACCGTAGTAAATTCGGTTCCAAAAGAGGGCTTTTATCAGAAAATATTTTCGTTCTTATCTGTTCGATCGTTATTTTCTCTTGGCAGCTTTATATTACTTTAAACCTAGTCAGGCCCACTGAGAGGGCGGGTATACTGGGAAAAAATTCCCAGGGCTCGGAAGAAAGGGGAGACAAACTAAAAATAATAATGCAATATTATAGAGGATATCATCCGTTGTGGACAGTTAAAACATGTACTGCCATTACCAGCATCAGTCTAAAGACAAAAGCGCAGTATATGAGAAAATACTATATATGGCCACCGCTATATGCTATTACAGTATTACGTCTGTAATCTACCCCACAAGATCACAGAAACACTTGTAGCTTATGTGTGAAATTATCAAAAGTTAATCATGAGAACATTTGGTTATTTATCTCTAAGTCTTGAGACTTTTCAACACATTTTTGGTAATCTATTGTGTATAACTCAATGAAGGGGTAGTTGAGTTTTCAATTTGAATAATCCTCTAATCATGTGATGGTCACAATACTAATGTCCCTTTTGACTCCAAGTAAAGTTGTCCAACCGATGTCATCATACTTTCTTAAGTATATAAAGTTGATTTGGATCGATATTAATACAGAACATTTGGATAGATTATTATATTATAAACTGAAGGTGAAAGCAGTTCAATTTAAATTTTCATTCATCATGAGGGTAGTGAGAAAGATTACATTTCTCCAGTTTAACGTGGCTTGTTTTTCTCCAAAATGTTCCCTTTGAGATTTGACCGACCTTGTTACCACCATAAAAATACGAAGTAACTCTAAATCACGGGTGGAGGAAGCAGCTGTGGATTAGTCAGAAAACTCAGAATATTGTGCAAAGCATGCAAGAGCTATAATATCTAGAGATATGCCCCTTTAGAAAAAGTCTGAAAAACAGGTGCTCTGAAATTGAATTATATGCTAACTTTATTATAATTTATTGAAAGTATTAAACATTTCGCAAGTCCGTCTTTAAGATTAACAAAAATAAGTACTCACTGACACTTATACTCACCCAAGCTAATAAGCAAGTACAAGGATGTAAATTTGCACATTACACGTGTAATTTATTATGCATTATTATACTGATTCATACATACTACTGGATACTACTCGCTCTATATACAGTGTATACAGCAGTCCTTCCCCTGGCGGTTCTCGGCGACCTTAGCTATAATCCCGCCCATTGATATAAACTGAATTTGTTTCGCCCAGTAAAAAGAATTGCGCATCCACAGGTTTGGTGTAAGTTTTAAATATACCAATATAACGCGACCACCATCCAAAAAAATCGAGAAAGAACCTCTTAACATGAACTATAAACAATGGCAACGTGTAAGTGTTATACATCATGCACCCCAATAGTGCACAATACAGCAAATCCGTTCGTTATACAAATGTTAACAGAGTAAAGATCGAACGAGAAGGACTTCTGTTTTTGGTAAATAACAGAAAATTAAGTGGCCTAGCCTAATGCTCATATAATAGAATCAGGGTATATTCAACCTAGTCCAGGGCCTCTAATAATTTTAAATACACATACATATATGTATATAATATTATAGTAATAACTGGACTTTTGTATTCAATTCTGCTGGCTAATCTATGTAATATATGAATAAATATACGGTATTTTAATGAATAAAGCTTAAACTGACCCGTTTGCAGAGTAGTTTAGACCAATTAGGTTTGCAATACAAGTCAGAATGTAGGACCCCCGCTGAATGTTAGTGCTAATGATATAAAAGCACAGAAACAAACGGTTCGGTCTCAGATTTTGCCATCGTAGGACTGTTTCATTGTAGCCCATGTTCAAGTGACGGGCAGTCACTCTCAGTATATAAGACGTTTACAAGACTGTCAATTAGCAATAATGATCCAAATGATAAATAAAGCTTGTGTGGACTGCTTTAAGTCTAAATTTTATGGTAATAATAATAAAAAGGTTTTTGTTGGGATTAAAAATATTCAGTGTCAGCTTCTATTCCTCTACTAATGCCTACACCCAAAGGAGGACACTTAAACTCATGAACACCTGCATTTCAACTACTGTGGAACCTTATCCGACAGATTATAAAAGCACAATACTTAAAGATTAATAAGCAATACCGAAATAAAGATTACAAGCACGATAATGAACGTAGAACTTTCTAGACATGCAATTTTAGGTGATCTACATTCAATATCATGTACTAATGACCTATGAAAGAACTTGTAGCCTTTAATTATGTATTTTTGTAGAAAGTTACGAAATATATTTGAATGACTGAAATAACGATACCCGTTGAAATGTTTCATTTTTATTTAAAGTGTAAATTGTACACTTTAATATTATTTCTCTTCTAGAAAAAGTTTAGTTATTTTCTAATTCGTTTTTCTTTTGTGGATATTCGGGTATGTTGAATTTTTAAATACCCAGAAGGGTCGGGTGCACAAGACAAAAACAGAGAAATTGAGTCTTGTTTGAAGAGTTTATATGTTGTGTTTGTTTTTGAATTTTGCGCAAAGATACGCGAGGGCTATCTGCGCTAGCCGTCCCTAATTTAGTAGTGTAAGACCAGAGGGAAGGCAGCTTGTCATCACCATACACCGCCAACTCTTGGGCTACTCTTTTATCGACGAATATATGTATATCAATTTTGACTGAAACTTGATTGTGGTTTAGACACACGCAGGTTGCAAATATGTGTATGTAAATATACAATATTGATAAAATTGTGTATTATAACAAGTGCTTAAACATATTATCACAGTCACTCTTCTATCGGGTTAATATATAATTAATATTTTCAATGGATATTAGTGGTTTTATACACAGTAAAATTAAACCCAAACCAAAGTTTAAGAACACATCTGGATAAATATGCAAATGTACGGATATGAAGTTAACCAACTCAAAATGAATTAATCAATCGATCATTGTATCCTCTAACATTTTGAGACCCAAAACCTATTGATCTCTTTCTCATCACTACCAGAACGTTGTTTCTTTATTGAAGCTTCTTATCTCCAATCCATTTCCTAATGTTATTATCGACCCAAGGAAGTCTCTGCCTGCCTCTAGCTCTTGTTTCTTTGGCCAGTCTTCCCTCAGAATTGATCAACGACATTCAGACAAATGTGGTGCAAATACATCACCAAAGTTTGAATAACCAATTAAAAGTACTTAATTTTATCAGTGGGCTGTGGTATCCCAAGGAACCATTCAGCCAACAACCTGCAATAAGTAAAGCTTTATTGGCTTAAAAAAGTTCGTCTCTAAAGTTGCACAAACATACATTTTAAGCTACTGAACATCTGGATTTCTGAAAAGATGAATCGGGTTCTAATCATACGATACCACAAAATATTGTCCACACTGTAAACCGCAAGTGCTTTATTACGAGTAGTAAACAATCTTTAAGCGTTGATCATAGATAGCAAGATGCTGTTAGTTGGTTGCCTTTCCTCTGGTCAGCAGTTCAAAATTAAGGACAGCACCAAATATCTTTAGCAACTTTGCAATAACATATAAACACTAGAAGTGTATTAAATATTCATTAGGCTTAGAGTTCGATTCAAGAGTAATACTTTGTAAGATCATTCACATATATTCAAATAAGTTATTCAACTTGGTAAAACTA
This sequence comes from Carcinoscorpius rotundicauda, assembly GCA_011833715.1. Classification (NCBI taxonomy): domain Eukaryota; kingdom Metazoa; phylum Arthropoda; class Merostomata; order Xiphosura; family Limulidae; genus Carcinoscorpius; species Carcinoscorpius rotundicauda. The sequence goes on along the minus strand of CM022391.1, from coordinate 162,368,022 downwards.
GTCGTGAACGAAATTTTATTAAATTTTTATCACTGAAGATACGTATTTTCTGTTTCTATTCGTAGAAGACAGCTTTAGCAAACTTAGTTGCGGAATTTATTAGTGGTTTCCTGTAATTATTTATCCAATAAAAAAATTCACATCGTAGCAAGTTCAAGTTATTTATGAATCAAAGAAGAAGTAAGTGTGTGTGTGTTTTATATGCAAAAACGGCTCGTTTGGGGTTCAGAAAATATTTTAAATAGAAGAGCGAACAACGTTTCGATCTTCTTCGGTCATCGTCAGGTTCACAAAGAAAGAGGTAACTGACCGGAAACTGACCACATGTTTGGAAGGGGTTGTATAACTGAGTGTCGCAATGTAGAGGGCGCGGTTAGATGTTTGAATATATAATAATCTATAATATTAATATAGGTATAATGGCGTTCCTTTATATTGGTTTATTTTGGGTTTAAGTTGTTGTATAAGTAAGGCTTCTTTAATTTTTCGTTTGTTTATGTTTGTTTCTTTATTTAGTATTTTAGTGTTTTCTATGGTTATGTTGTGTCCATTTGACTTGCAGTGTTCGAAAACGTGTGAAGGTGACTTTTTATGTTCTTTGAATCTGGTTTCCATTTTTCTACTTGTTTCTTTTACAAAGAAGTCGTGGCAGTTATCACATTGTATTTTATAAGTAATGTTGGTGTGGTGTTTGTCAGTGTAGTTCTTACAGAAAAAACTACTTAAAGCCATGTTGAACACAAAATACAAAGAACGACATGACTTACAAAAACAAAAAATGAACCTGGACCATCAACTAGCATGCTGCATTAAACCAGAGATATATGGACTTATACAACGAAACATAAACCAAATCAATACTAAGAACGACAGAGACAGAAAGATCTGCCACAACAAAAAACTTGAAAAACTAAGATGTAAGCAACAGAAAAGACATCAACATGACAAACCGTTGACCAACCTCATAATTAACAGATCTGACCGACAATTAAACACAGACGAGATACATCTACTTAACAAAGGACTCAACTTCGCAATAGCACCAAGGTACATTCCAACCATAGAAATCAAAACATGTTTAGAAGACCTAGCCAGGAGACTTGTGATACTTTCTACAGAAAACAAAAACAACAAACAGAAAGAAGACAACTTAGATAATTTTATTGACACCCAACAGTCAAACTTCCCAGGTAAAATTACAAATTTATATTTTCCAGAAACACCTAAAAACAACATCTTAAACGATTTTTTCAAAGAATTTTCTTACAAAACTATCAACATAATTTCACAAAACAAAAAACTAAAAAACAACCTTACAAAAAGAGACATTAATTCCATTAAAAACCTAAAACAAGTCAGAAACATAAAAATTCTAAAAGCATATAAAGGTAACGCTATAGTAATAATGAACACGAATGAATACATACAAAAAATGAATAACATCCTATCAGACACGAACAAATTTAAACCAATACACACAAATCCATCAAAGACACATGAGACGCAACTAAACAAATTACTACTACAAATGAAAAAAAGCCAACACAATTTCACAAACACTTTATTCCTACTTACGTAAAACCGACTCACGCACACCGCAAATATACGGCATCCCCAAACCTCATAAACCAGATTGTCCATTACGACCAATAATGTCAACATATGAATCGTTTAATTACAATCTTGGTAAATACATAGCATGGGCATTCTCCAAATATGCAACATCAGCCAGCTCATTCATCAAAGACTCTTTTAATTTCAAGTCTAATCTAAATCAACTTAATCATAAAGCCTTAATGGCCAGTTTCGATGTTATATCCCTCTTCACAGAAGTTCCAACAACAGAAGCCTGCAAGATAGCCTTAGAACTCTATATTCGAGACCCTAACCCAATTATAGACATTCCCAGTAACCAGTTAGCAACCCTCATAGAATTCACCACAATAAAGACAAACTTCATGTTCAACAACCAAAACTATATACAAACAAATGGCCTAAGCATGGGCAACCCAGTATCACCAGTTCTAGCCAATATTTTTATGACACAAATTGAAACACAAGCAATTAATACTGCATTACATCCACCACTATACTGGTACAGATATGTAGATGACACGGTTGCGGGATTCAAATCTACAGAACACATACTTAATTTTTTCACTCACATTAACTCTATACATCCCAACATTAACTTCACATGTGAACAGGAAGAAAGCAATCAAATATCATTTCTTAACCTCAAAATTATAAGAACCGACACAATTTAAAACAGAAATCCACCGAAAAATCACCCATACTGGACTATACATTCCTTGGGAGTCAGCACATGAAAAAAACAAAAACTCAACATACTAAGAAACCAGATAAACACAGCCATAAAACTGTGCTCACCAGATAAAATTAACGATGAATTAGACAAAATAAAACAATACTTCATCAACATCAATAAGTTTCCTCCACAAACCGTAGAAAACATTATACGCACACACCTAGACAGAAAGCAAAATCAACCAACAAAAGTGAATATATCTCACGAATCAAAAAATCACGAAACCATATACTGCTGTATACCATATATTCCTGACATCAGCAAACAAATAACCAACATTTGGCAAAAACTAGTAACAAAATATAACATTCCAGTTAACGCTACATTTATTCAAAAACCAGGCACAAAACTAAGGTCTATACTATGTAAGAACTACACTGACAAACACCACACCAACATTACTTATAAAATACAATGTGATAACTGCCACGACTTCTTTGTAGAAGAAACAAGTAGAAAAATGGAAACCAGATTCAAAGAACATAAAAAGTCACCTTCACACGTTTTCGAACACTGCAAGTCAAATGGACACAACATAACCATAGAAAACACTAAAATACTAAATAAAGAAACAAACATAAACAAACGAAAAATTAAAGAAGCCTTACTTATACAACAACTTAAACCCAAAATAAACCAATATAAAGGAACGCCATTATACCTATATTAATATTATAGATTATTATATATTCAAACATCTAACCGCGCCCTCTACATTGCGACACTCAGTTATACAACCCCTTCCAAACATGTGGTCAGTTTCCGGTCAGTTACCTCTTTCTTTGTGAACCTGACGATGACCGAAGAAGATCGAAACGTTGTTCGCTCTTCTATTTAAAATATTTTCTGAACCCAAAACGAGCCGTTTTTGCATATAAAATTCTCAACAAGTGGGTTTCTCGACATCACTGAAGTGTGTGTGTGTGTGTTTTCTTATAGCAAAGCCACATCGGACTACCTGCTGAGTCCACCAAAGGGAATCGAATCTCTAATTGTAGCGTTGTAAATCCGTAGACTTACAGCTGTACCAGCAGGGGCCAAAAAAAAAAAAGAAAAAAAATGAATAAGAAATCTGGGGTAAATGTTCCGGGATTGCTTGATTATTACTACTTGCAAATATAACTTTATTGAGTAATTATTTGAAAACAATAAACAATATTTGATAATAGTATATTTCATACACGACTCCAGATGCAATGAATGGCGGGTGAATTAGAAACGATTAAGTACAAGGGCATCCTGGAAATTCTTAGGCTGGATGACTACTTCATTTTTACTTGTTTAACCCCAAAATATTGACTTTACTTCAATTAACTAAGGTTGTTATAAACATTAAATGGACATACTAACATTAAAATATAAGTTATTATATGGTGCCAAAAGCTTTGCTTCTTATAAAATCATTTTTGTTTTTGTTATTTTAAGACTTTGTGCTTAATTTTATTTTTATAAATTAGTTTACAAAGCCTAAGATTTATAAAATAAATGTTGTGGTTTATTTAAGGTCTCCTGCGAAGTGCGATGTTTTATGGACACGGAGTTGTATTAATATGAACGGTAAACATTACTTCAAATCTTCTTGCGATAACGGACGTAGCGTGTATGTCAGTATCTATGTATGCAATCAAAACTGCAGAAAAGTGTTTATACATCAACATATTAATAATATTGAAATACAAATTAAATGCTGATTGTTTAAAGAATTTTCTGTATCCTTATGATGTGTTTCAAACTTATGAAAATTTTGAGTCCTTTACATTGAATCATATTCATGCAACAGGTTGCGTATAAATAAATAGAACAATTCGAACGCTCTTCCCTTGCAGTATTTCCCAGAAAAAAAACAACTTAGAAAATGTTCACTTAAACTTTTTTCTTTTCAGAATTACGTACGAATAGAATACTACGATGAGTAACTACTAGTACAAACAGCCGTCCCTAGGGCGGAGTTTCTACTTATTTACATACACTCAGTTGATCTATACAGCTGGTTGGGTTTTAAGGCTATGTTGGAAAAAATCGAAGACAGTTCTAAATACTCGAAAGTCCTTCAAGTAATATTCAAGCGGTCCCACACTTTTCCCTTGTTAATACAAACCGTTGGCTATTTGTTTGAATAGTAATCAAACACCTAATGTCACTCATAAAATATTCCATCTTTTCATTTGTATAATACCTATGACTTAAACCAAAGCTGTTTTCTTAAAAAAATAAGAAACACAAACACGCACACATCACCATGAGCATCCACTGGAATTATTCCAAGGAGGTAGTGGTGGAGAAGTGTGTGAAATTGTAAATAACTTTACATACGTGTACGGAATGAATAAAGAAAGAATTATGTTTATCATTTTCCAAGAGGAGCAAGGGTCTACCCTTCATTACAATTATAGTTAGCTGAACTTAGTACTTGTTTGTGATTAATTCAAAGATGAACAATAAGGCCTTCGCGGGAAACGTAAAAATATTTCAGCTTTGTAAATCCTCGAGCTTCCCGCTGAGCAGCAGTTGATAAAACTGCTGCTACTCGCATGTTACAAACTAAAGATAAACTTGTTTACAGTTTTAGAACATAACTTTCCGTTGACAAGTCCTTTTGACCGCAAAACCTTTTTAACAAAATAAACTACGAAAAGTAATTACACAAAAGGGTCATTAAAATATTCCTTCTCACATAATCGATGTATGGTTTTAAAAAAGACGTACCATTAAAACTGTTTACATGAAAGTACTCAAAGCTCCCGCTAACTTACATAATTCTCTTCGAGAAAACAGCATTCTACACAAATTACTTTTTCACGAGAAGACGACGTTTCACATCTGTTGTTGTTGTTTCCACTGTGTCGGTATTTGGGTATTGATGTTAAATACCCAGGAGGGTCAGGTTCATTTGACCTCTTCCTTCTTCCCGTACGTTTATAGCGTCTGTCTTTAGGGTTTTTTTTTCACATCTGTCTTAGTTGGTTAGGTTTGTTTTGAAGTTCGCGCGAAGCTACTCGAGGGCTATCTGAGCTAGCTGTCTCCAATTTAGTGGCAAAAGTCTAAGGGAATAGCAGTTAAAAATTACTACCCACCGCCAACTCTTGCGCCTATCGTTCACGAACAAATATTGAGATTGATCGTCTTATCATAACGTCTCCACGGCTGTAAAAGCGAGCAACTCTGTTCGGACAGGCATTCGACCTCTTGCCCCTCAAACTTGGAATCAAGCATCTTAACCAAGCGGGGATGACCGGCAAGGTTTTGATGTTACTAAATGACGTTAATTTAACGGGATGAGAATCACTAGTTTCCTACAGTTTAATAGGTATTCGGTTTCAGTTCTAAAGGATCCTAGGTTAAGACCGATACAATATTAACATGCAATACGATACATCTGTGCGAGTCAATAATCTTAATTTATACGTGTATGTTTTGGCAGTAACGTAAGTATGCCCCTGAAATTGCGGGAAAGGGAAGAAGGTTATTTTGTTATTGTTATTTTGAGTTAAGCACAAAGCTACACAATGGGCTATCTGTGCTAGGGAAGAAGGACCTGACAAACTTGTTTGTTTTTTTAACTTCACGCAAAGCTACACAAGAGTTAAGAGTTGTTGACAAGGGGATCTAATGTAAGGGTCTAAATTACTTTTATGAGGAGTGGTACCTTTTAAAAATAATCTTTGATTTACAATGGGGTAAAATAAAAATTACTAAAAACTTACCATTCATTAATTCATTCGTGATCTGAAGAAAACGCATAAGTTCATAAATTAAAGACCGAAATACGAAACCCTATAACTCGAAAAATTAATTAACCTTTTCAATCGAAGAAGATAAGCTTGTCAAAATGCCCGAAATGTATAGAGTTGTTATCAGTTATGAACTCTGGTTATTTAACAAAGTTGTAAAAGTGTAATAAGCACCAATTTCTTTAAAACTCAATAAACTGCAGATTCATTTCGGTTCAGTATTTCATAACATGCAACTGTGATAAACAACGCTAATATTTAACACCAAAACATGATCAACATATCACAGTTCACACGTGTACAAAACAAAACAAAAGCTTTTGGTGTATATATTTTTGTTGGTTTAGTGACGCTTGTCTTTAAAAGGACAGTAAGTGAGAGGCAGTAAATAAACATCTGCACATGTAGCAACGTACGTCAGCTGTACAAACAGAGAATCCTTATACGTTATAAGTAACTGTAAAACCTACTGCATGTCACTAGATCCAAATCTTCCACCCTAGCACTAGCTGTGCATCATAGTATTCTTAACTGATTTACGATCTTACCTTTGACTAATTGTACACTTAATGCATTGAATCGAGTTAAAATACTGCATGTTGGCAAGTAACCTTTAACTTCAGAACTGGACATCTATAATATCCACCACCGTGCCGAATACATTTCCCATTCTAATTTTTACAAAAGTTAACAATTTTACAAACTTAATGCTCTAATAGTGTCGTACATGAGACACAAACGCAGATAGTTTATAACTAGTCAGAAAATTTGTACTATGGTTTGTGACAAGTTCACAAAATGAATGTTCTGGTCGAGTCGTACAATATATACTAAAATTTAAAGTAATAATCTAGACAGACTTGTTAACAGAAGATTTTCTCAGTTCAAAAATGGCCAGATGTTTGTGCGCTAAAAACCATGTTTTTTTAGTGTTGTTCTTTTGAATTAAGTACTACACAAATAAGCCATCCACGATCTGCCCACCGCGGGTATCAAAACACGGTTTTCAGTTACTTTTAATGATACTTTGACCAGTGGGACCCTTTGTACGAATAGAACAACTTGAAACGGATACCGATCTTATCGTAGAAAAAAGGCAAGTGCCGAACAAAACAAAAAAGAAAAATGTGTTATACAGCTGTTTTATCTGAAACGCCCTGTAACTTTCAAGAAGCATGCTTTTTACAATTGTCTTTTCATTTATTTATTCTAGCTTTTAAAAAATAAAAAATCTCTGGAATTCTTCAGGTGTTAGAAACAAAGGGTGTCTTCATTTTTAAACCTATTATACTCAACGTACCGCCATCTGTTAACATTTCTAAAAACTATTTGTCGATTTAATTGTTTTACCATCTTATTTGAGAATCAATCAGTAGACATTTAGAAATTCACAGATTATTAGGCCATTAATGCAGTGTTCTTAATAAGCATTTGCCAGTGTTTCAGAAAAAGGCCCAGTCTCGTACTGTTTCCTTCTGTATAATATATATATTAAGAAACATCTACTCATAAAAGAACTGGTGAAATGAAATCATCTTCATGGTCTTAGTGGCAAAGACTTCAATCTGAAAAATAGACATCTCTGATAACAAATTTATCCAAAAATACATCTTTCACTCAAAAGACGAATAAAATTCTGAAAAAAAATAAAAACCACAAAAATTAAGGAAAGCATAGAATACAATACGTTCCATCACTATGGGTGTACAGCAGCTAATGATATCTGGCAAAAAGATGTCTAAGGAAACACCAATGAAAACTCCAGTTGTCCAACAGAGGGCCTGCCTAAAGTTACATAAATATATAAAAGAGTTCTTAGGGATTGTTTGATAAAGCATCTAATATTAAACGTGGTATATTAACACAGTAACCATAAAAGACATTCTTCAATAATATAGAAAATCATGACTAAGAGTCTGTAAGATAAAAAAAAATAAACACTGTGTTATAACTTGAAAAAATAGAAAAAAGTATTCAAGACTACATCAAAATTAAAACAACAACAAAAAGAATACATGAAAAGTGAGGATCTTGCTAACCAGAGAAATGTGGTATTAGGAAAATTAAGAAAACAAAAAACTGGTTTTGTTAGTTTAAGGTTTACTGTGAAGTCTGTGAATATCCAAAAAAACGTAAACAGAGAATTTGGCAGCAAATCATTTTATAACTTGCAATAATTCAAGAAATTGTTGAAGAAAGGAATTTATTTAACATTGTTCAAACCTAACATTTTCACACTTACATAAATGCAAAACCTTGACAATAGATAATACGAAAAAATGGACGAATATATTGTATTTATCTGTATATTTATTAATCCACCACATATCTTCACTCGAAGACAACTATAGCATATACAGAGTTAGATATAATCAAAACAAAAAATAATTTTTTCTTTCACACATCATAAAATTATAAAGTCTATCTTCTGAGATAAAGACAGAGTAAAAACATTTAAGATTGTTAACAATCATATGGCTAGTTTGTGGAAGATAAACAACAAAGTTCCTGGAATTGAAGTGTTTATGATGACAGTTAGTGTAATGGCCAAAGCATTGAGCACTCCAAGCAGATGCATTCCATAAAACCTTCAAAATTAGTACAGCTTACTTTGACTAAAATTCCTTAATAAAACAAGTCATTACCTTCATGTGAAAACACTGTTGTATTATGTACATTGATAATGAAAGCCATGTTTGTTTTTGTTTTCTTTTATTACTACTGTGATCCATGTGTATTTATGATATATTTATATAGGTACTAAATGTGTATACATTATATTAAATATCAAAATGCAGAAAAATTTAAAAACCATATTCTGTGAAATATAAAATTAGTGTGGAATCTTATATTAAATATCAAAATGTAGAAAAATTTAAACATATTTTGTGAAATATAAAATGAATGTGGTAACTTTCATCAAAGAATAAGTATTACAAACATGAACCGCCACAGAAACAATCAAAACTCTTCAAAAAAGAATATATCTTTCACTAATTGTTATTTCACAATCCATTCACCTTCAAATACAATCTTCAAAAACATTTTTAGCAATTTAGTTAGCACTTATCATAAAGCAGTACTTAAATTTAACAGTCTGCAGTTGATTACAAATAATCATTAATATCATATAAACAAGATACTTTCCACATAACATGTATTCTGACTGCTTATGAAAAGCCCCCCAGTGGCTCAGTGGTATGTCTGCGGACTTACACGCTAAAATCTGGGTTTCGATACCCGTGGTGGGCAGAGCACAGATAGCCCATTGTGTAGCTTTGCGCTTAATTCAAAACAACAACAACAACAACAAAGCTTATGAAATTGAAATTCAAGTTACTTATCTATGACAGGCAAAGAAAATCACATTTTTGCTTAGTTGTAGCTTGTTGTTTTTCTATTGTACATATCTTTAAAAGGCAAAGAGGTATGCTTAAACATTTTCACAAAACTGATACAAATTAATCTGAGCACCATACTATGATTTTGTAACAGAACTTTTACACATGGACTGTATTTGAAAATTCATTATAACAAGTCAGTATATACACCACTAATATCTATTACTCAAATAGAGTAGCTTTACAAGTGATTAAAGGAACACATCTAAATGAAACCTTTTTCAAGATTTCTTATGTACAACATTTCAAGTACCTTTTGTCAGCAAGTAAAGAACATATTGCAATGCAGTTAGGCTCAAAATTCTAATACAATCCCCACTGTCTGAAAAAGAGCATCTGCCTGAAATGTCACACAAAACAAAACTAGAACAAAGTACAATTAGTACTCAACTGATATTGAGCTATATCAATTTATTATTTATTATCATTTATCTGTTTTTCTTCTCAGGCCTCATGAACGATACTTATTCATATTTTACAAGAACTTCAATTTACAATGAACCAAAAACTTTTATCTTTCACATTTATGTTCATCATAGATTCTCTTATTACATAACTTTTGGATTAAGTTGTTATAAATCTTTTCTGGCTCAGGACTCGTTTATAAACATCGTTGGCCAGGAACAGACCAGTAAACATCTTTAGCACAAAACCATCTGACTTATTAAATAAATAAGTAGATGTAGCTATTTTAAAAAGTCTGTTCACGATCAAAGCTGTGTTTGTTATCAATTGGTTGAGAAATGCTGTAAACAAAGCAATGTATTAAAAAGCACTTATGAGAATAAAGTACAGCAAACAGCATTATTTATCTTGCTAAATATGTTTTACATAAGAAAGACAACCCGAGAATTACATAATGCAGTGAAAGAACATAGTTACTAGTACAAAATATTAAATAATTCTTATTACTTTATTCAGAAATAACATACCTCAATATTTTCTTCTTTCCTCTTATAAAAAGGACAATATCTTAAAATCTTGAACAATATAACATTTTAGTTATCCTCTCTTCAAATTTTGATGTGAAGTAAAGGTACACTATATTATAATGACAGCTATAATTGTTTTCAAATTATAAAGCAATTAAGTTCAAAACAGATCTTAAGATGAGTCTTTTACCTTGTTCCCTACCAGTGGTTTATAATAAAATTAGTTGATGCAGCTACAAAAAGCTACAACATCAGCTGCCAAACTTTTTTTACTGTGTAATCCATTATAAAAATGTTTTAAATATTAATGCTTTAATAAACAGTTAATAGTTAAGGTTTTAAAATGGAGACGTGTCAGAATACAGTACTTGACAAGTTGTATCTGAAACCAAGTTTCTTTCTCTCTTGCATTGTCTAATGAAACAAGTTCATAATGAATTTCACTGTCAGTTTGTATCACCAGAACCATTTTTCATAAAACTGGTTCTTGTACCAGTTATACTCTTGAGTAAGTGAAATAAAGCATAGTTAAATTTGAATCATGTTTACACAATATATTTCTTGGTATTTCTAATAAAGCAAATTTATTAATTAACATGAGGAAATAAGTTTAAAAAAATGTTCTCACTAGCAAGTCAATAAGAACATGAAAATCTCTCTGCACTCAGAGCAAGTTAACACTTTGATGCCATATACTCATGGATCTTTAGTAAACTAGCTTTTTAAGAAATCTGATTCTCTATGTACATAAGACTTATAATGTTTACATCTATAAATCAGAGACCAGAACCTACATGATCTGGTAATTTGTCTACACTTCTATTTGAAATAAAATATGTAGTCAGATTGAAAAAAAAAGCAAAAAACATGAAATACAATTAGCTAAAAATTCTATACTTTCATAGGTGGGCATGGCAAATTAGTCCAATTTTCTAGTTTATGGTTCCATAAACAAACGAGCTTGAAGGATGTAAACATTATACTTTGCCTGAGTAGTATCTATATTATAATTAGTATTTATGTTAAATTCCTCACTTTTCAGAGAGGTGGTAAATAAATCACAATACCTACACAACATATGTCACAATTCTCATACTAGAGTAGATTAAGGAATTTTTAAAATATTTCCTTATGGAAATACAAACTGAAAACTTGTACTAAGATATGATTGATTACCTTTGTTTTGATGCTAAGTTTATTTGTATACAATAACAGTTTAATTAAATTTTAATTGCAGCACTAAAAGACATTATATGCACACTTTGACCTGACCACAGTAAGAGTGTTAATACTTTTCATGGCTGCTGACTCGATGCAGGTTTAGAGACGTAAGTGTACCTTCCATGGCAAAACTGATCGCCAGACTGGTTCTAAGAAATGAACTGAAGAACAGTTAAATAGGTAAGGAAATAAAAGAGGCACTTATTTGTTAAAGTTTCTGAGTAGACTGGAGAGTTATGATTGGAAGGAGGCAGTATGCATAGGTAGATGAAACTGCCAGATAAAGATAATAGAAGATAAAGGTGTTCAGTGTACTTCACATTCCAGCCTAGAGGATCTCATTCATGAGTCATGGAATGAGTGAGATGCCAGAGAGTGAATAAAGAAGCAGATTTTTGAGGTGGAATGGGCAATCTGTGTATCCATGCAGTATGTAGATAGGACCAGACATCTTTAGAAGAAGGAGTATCATGGAAAGAGTAAATTAATGTGAGAATCCTAAAAATGGGGACTGTATGCCACATAATAACAGGTTGCCACAACTGGACACAAAAGCTGATCACAGTCAGTATGATCATACTGGGCCTAAACTGACAGAAGAGATATGAAAGAAAAGGTATGAACTCCCTCTGAAAAAGAAACCAGTGGTTAGAGACTAAAGCAAAGTATTGGAACAACCAGAAAAAAAACAGAAGGAAAAAGAAAGGAAAAGACAGAGCTATATCCAGAAAGATGAAATGTAGTTGACAAGCCTGTCTAATAGCTTGAAATGAGAAAAAACAATCCTAATTGTACAAAGAAGTAGGAAAAGCTCAAATATGAGCAACAATAGGATGGCCTAGTGGTAGAGAGTGATGTATTGAACAGTGGTAAAAAAAAACAACATGCCACTTTTGTCAATATAGAGAGAGGAAAAAAGTGAAAAAAAAGGGATACAAATCCAGAGAAACCCGAGCAGCAAGCGGGGAACTGGACAAACTCCATATACAAGGAAGTAGAAGTAACACTCCCAGTTTAAAAAAAGACAAATGAGATTGGAGAAAGGGTGATTGAAAAGGATAAAAAGAGGTGCCTCAGATGACAGCTAGTAAAGAGGAAACCATGCCTAAGTCAGCCAAAAAGATGCTACCAATAAGATCTAAAAAAGATTGTTACAGATCAGTGTTAAAACATGTGAAAGAATACAAATAGAGGGCAAATATATAAAAAAAAAGATTATATCAATCCTGTCTACAGCCTGAACTGCTGGGTGAAGTACCAAGGACCGGATGAGTGGGAGTTTGGAATTAAGAAAAATACAAAAATATTGATCATTGGTACACCCAAAATGGTAATGGATTTAACATAAGACTAGGGAATGGAGTGAATCACTCCCTAGGAAGAATCCTGTACATTTGTGAGTCATTCTGTCACTAGGAGCCAGAGGAACATGGAAGACTGTCTTACAAATCCAATGTGATAGAGCACAAAACAGAAAGTTCAACATCTGGAATAAAATATACTGATAGTGAGTCCCACCCTGACAACTTATAAGAGAAATAACTGAAGATTTACCAGAGTGGATCGAAACCATGTCATCCACAAAACAAGGCAAGAAATAGGAATATACACAAGTTCTAGAACACTGATGTGGACATTACTCTACACAAGAGACCAAATTCCCAAGGCCAATGAGTTTTCTAAAGATGCAACTAAATTCACAAGATGCATCAGTGATGGAAATCTAAATGAGAGTGACAGTGGGATATTGACAGTAATATTGGTATGATCTAGCCACCAAGACAGATCCTCGAAAGGTGGTAGAAGCATCACAAGAGAGGACAGAAGACCTCAAGATTTTCCATTTGTCACTCAAAGACAATACAAAAAGACTCATGTGAACCAAGCTTGAAAGAACAAGAGATAGAAAAGGCAAATGTCAAGATGACTAGATGTTCCATGTTTTACAGACTAATGACAGAAGACTGACCTTGACTGAGTTGAGAATTGAAAAATACTCCAACATAGCTCAAAGTATTAAGTCAGAATCAGGAATGACTTGGAAAACCTGAATGGCCAATCCAGACAAGCTGCCTCATGGAGAAGTAGCATGTCTAAGAAAAAGCAAGTCAAATGTTTTCATGACTCAGCTGAAGACATAAGAAGCTGATACCAAAAGGTAAACTCAAAACTGGTAAGCCTAATCTCAATGAAGGAAATGTTTAACTATTGACTTTGGTCATCTGTAGTTATGAGGAAAAAGACCAACAGAGAGGAAGAAACCCCTTCATCTTAAGCTGAGAATTCAATGATAAGATGACACTCACTGATCTTTTTGGAAATAATAAAAAGACAAGAAGAAAAAACCCTGTAGATGAGCAAAGGATCCTCTTAATGGCTTCATGTCCAAAATATTCAACATTGTAGCTACAAGAAACAGAAGATTAGTAAAAGGAAAAGGAAGAGACAAGAAAGGTTGTATGTAAGACCCTGAATGATCCACAAGTTAGCTGTAAAAAGGGCCCAAATGTTTTCAACCAAAATTAGCTGTGCTCCTACAAGTCATGAAATAACTGCATGAGGTGTGAAATGGCCAATCCAATGAGGAGGGGAATCTCAAAAAGCAGTAGACACAAGAAAAAGAGAAGTGAAGGTTTGTCGGATTGAGGAATGGTAGAAATGGTTGTGAGAAAAAGAAACCAAAAATGAAAAGCAAAACTTGTGTCACATAGCCTCAGAAGAAGATAAAAGTGGTGGCAAAGAAAAGGCAAAGATGGAAAAACTTAGCACTAAAGAGAGTTACTAGAGACAGGGTGTCAGTACCTCAAGCAAACTGAAGGAATTCTAAGAATGTAAAAAGGAATGGCTATAAGCCATGGTTAAGAAATCCTGCAGTTAAGGAGAATGAGACATTTCATAGTGGGAATAAAAAGCTGAACCAGTAATGTTTCAAAACAGACACATCTGGAGAAGGAAGAAAAACCAAATAATCTTCAATGTGAAAGTCAGGTACTAAAAATGGGAGGGATCAAAAGATATAGGTAAAGGGAAATAACAAACAGACCAACTTAACACAACCTGCAAAGAGATATGAAAATGAAACATTTTCATTAAGAGGTAAAGAGAAGCTTTATCCAAACCTAGGAGGTGCAAAAAGCCAATAAAAGTCATCATCATCAGCATTGGATTCAGATGGTAAAGAACACACTTAAAGTGTAAAAATAAAGAGATGACATAAAGAAGGCATAAAAGAAATCTCAATATGATAGACTATGGTATTAATATCTTCGAGAGTCAATAAGCTATGAGTTGCACAAACAAAGCAGAAGCAGTGTTAGCAACATTGCTAGAACCTCAGGAGGAGGTAGAAGATTATTGCAGCAATTCTTCAGATCAATTTCTTCTTATGCAGTGACTTTAAGAAGAAGTTAAAACAAACCAAATGAAAATTAATTTAACACTCAAGAAAGGCAGCACAAATCTCACAAAATTGAACAATATTAAACTCAGAGAAACATGTATATCAAGGACAGTACAAATAATATGAATGAAGTTAATTTAGAGTGCAAGTGCTTATAAGGATCTACTGTGTATGAGGGATGTGACACCCTCTTACTGGTAGAGAGCTATTGTTGTAAACTGATTACACCATGTAATAAAGTAATTTTAAATGAGAAATAGCTCAAGGCTATTGGTATGCACAAAATTTCATAGGCAGATGTAAGAGAAATAAATACTGTGTGCAGATGCAAGTATATAGTTTCAAAAAATTAGGATTTAAAAGTAAAACTTTTCAATTATTCCAACTGTCTAAATAATCAAAAGACTCCCATATGTTTACTGTTCAGTGCAAAACTACATAATATGCTGTCTGTGCTTTGACCACTGGAGGGTGGTCAAAACATGATTTTAGCATTATCAGCCATTGTATTTTTATTTCAAGCTTGTTCAACTTTGGGCCAGAGTGGACTGGTGATTTAAGTGTATGCATCTTGGGTCCAATTCCCATCACCTCCAACTTGCCCACCCTTTGTTATGACAAAGTTGCTAAAGCTATCTGCTACTGTCATTAATTTTGAACAGCTCACTATAAGCAATTATTTGGATATTTAAGTGTAATAATAAAATGTAAATTTACTATTTTTTTGTTTAAAGATTTATGTTTATAATATACACTTGTGTATCTGTAATTTTCAATGTTTTATAAGCAAAAGCAAATCTATGGGAAGGATTCCAAATTCCCCTTAATAATTTTTAAAAAAAATTAATAACTATTCACTAATGCTGTTCAAGTTGGTAAAAATCTATGAAAGTGGTCTAGCTCCATTCATTTTTCCAGAAATAAATAAATATCCAAATTAGTACACTATTACAAAATATAAAAATGAAATAATTACATGACAGTTTTTATTTGATTTGTTTTCAATTGCAATAAGTTGTTTTGATGTTTCATGAAAACAACAAAGCTGGAGCATACAATAAATCTACTCATAACTTCAGCAAAAACTAATTATTTTCAAGATAATGTAATAAAATAAATATCAACTAAATGTTGCCATGGTAAATTAATGCTTTGGATTTTTATAGATACCTGAAGATACACCTCAAGATTTAAAAGGTTTGTTAATCTCAGATTTAATATTTCTTAAGGCAACTCCAGCTCATATAATGGAGTGGTTGAGGTGTGGAGGTAGTCAAGTGGCCATTCCAATTTTCTAAGAGGTCTAAATGGTCCAATATTTTTTTTTTCTTAAATGCAAACAATAGTAAATAATTTAATTCGCTAGCATATAAAAGATCAACATTTTGTTTTTGGAAGAAAATCCCCATACACCAATATGTAGGGCAGACTATGTCTCTATTTAAGTTTGTTGCAGAATCCATTTTTCATTGCTTAAACATTAGCATTCTTTGAGCAAAATGTTCATTTCGATGTTCAGAATAAGCAAAAATACAAACTATGACTGTAAAAGTAAAAACTTTTAAAATATTTTGATAAAAGTCTTCCCTTTATGAATGAACATTAATTTTTTTCTAAATATTTTATAATAATTTTAATTATTTAATTTTCCTCAAATATTTTATTTTCACATCAATCACGTTTTTTAAAAATGAAAAATACATTTAAAATTGTTGGATTAAAACTCAATTGAATTAATCATTCATAGAATACATTGTTGCTATTTGAATTCTGTTTGACTCTAGTTATTTTAGGGTTATATGGTTAATGATTAAACCAAAATACTACCTTACTACAGTAGAAAACTTTCATATAAAAAAAATAAACATTTGATTACAGTATAAAGTAGCATACTTTTCAAAATTAATAATCATTGTAAAATTGAAACATAACAACAAATAGCGTGGATATCCACTCATGCACTAGGTGTACAAAATTGTTTCCTTGATAAAGCAGTGTTAAAGCAAATTTCTAAAAAAATGTATGCGACTGACAATGATTTACGACATTATTATTTGCAAGTTCTTTAAGAAATACTTTTTTCTTTATTCAGTGTTGCTTTGATTGAAAATATTCAGTTTACTATTTAATATACTTAATGTAATTACTTTCAATTTTCATTTGTTGTTTACTTATATTTTACTATAAAGATTGTTTTGCATAGTTATCTTAGAGATTCTAGCTAGGTCAGTCCTCAGGATAAATTTCACGAGATACTACTTGGATTATAGCTAAAAATATTGTTAACAGCAAGAGTGCCCAACCAATAAAACAATAGTTGATAATCTTTAGTTAGTAAAAATGTAAGAATATTATATTTAATTAGGTATACTGTAAGTAGCTTACTTTGAATGAGTTATTAATATTTGATTCTACACTTAAAATTACATTGTTTTCACTTTTCAAAAGATATATTCTAATGTTTTTGAGTTGCCAAATTTGTAAACATGATTTTTTGTTGTTGTTGTTTACCATGTAAATTGAAATCAACAAAGCAGATATTTTTAACTAGCTTTACTGAGAATGGTAAGTAATTGCAAAATATTCTGATGACTGAAGTATTTACTGAATATTATATTTATGTTTATGATATTCAAACAATGTAAATAAACTGGCTAACTGGACACTTACTTATTTCTGATTACAACTGTGATATGTTTTAAATTAAAACATTTTTACACTTAATAATAAAGAAACACATGACCATAATTCTATGAAATACTTATCAGACCTTTCAGAATCTACATAATTTCATTTTGAATAAGATAAAGGTAAAAAGAAATTTTCATCTAGCTTACTGAAAATAGAATTCTGGATATTTTAAAAATTTAATAAGTGCTTCTTGCAATTACATTCATTTTTCTTTTTCATTATTAAACTATGCTTTTTAAAAATTGAATCTATTATTATTACACTTACCGCTGATAGTAATACATGTTTTCATTATATGTATTTTTTTTACTTGAGATTAGTGGTGATTACTATATATTTTAAAAACAAAGAAAACAGTGACTGTGTGGTTCCTTATGGCTCACATTAGCAGTTCAATTGCCAAACAGGACATGCCCAGATTATCTTGGCCAAAAAAATATGTTTTTCACAAGATGTGCAAATGGTAACCTCCAGAAGATGTCTACCACCTGTAATTAAGCATAATTAAAAAAAAATTACTTGAAAAAAACAAAGGTGAAAACACTAACAGGAAGATTACACTGTTAGAATAACACAATGGTTCATAAGATTATGAAGCCAATGTACACACACCCTTTATATTTTGCTTGACAGTATTTATCAATTAAAAAACTCATAAATTACTCAAATACCACAAACTACCAAATTCTATGAAAATTCACAGGTTAGTTAGAACACTATTCCATAGATCGATGCCTTTAGATACACCAAGGCCATTAAATGTAGACAATTTTCAGATGGAGGTAGGGCCATTGAGAAATGATAAAGGAGCACCCATTTGTTTTGACTTAAATAGCCAAGTTATTAAATTTTACTTTTCCTCAGTCCTTTCTCAAGCAAACATGAACAATATTGCCCATCTGAATAGTTGCCATGAGGAAAGGTGATAAGACATGATTAAACTGATTCTGTGACTGTTAAGAAAAAATGGATAGTTCAAAGAATGATTAGTCTTTTGATCTAGGAATTTCTCAAAGGGGTTTTAAGATGCATTAACATTGGATATGTGAGCCACTTTTTTTTTTTCTTTTTAAAAAGTTCTTGACTAGTGGGTATGTGCCAGATGATTGGACGTTGGCTAATGTTACTTCCTTTTCCAAAACAGGTGATAAAAACTCTTAAGTAATTAATTATAATCTTATTAGTCTTAATTAATGAAAAATATTTTTGAAAGTGATAAATTAAATTAGATATGCAAATTAATTTTAAAAAGTTCATTAGATAGTAAATGCAATTTCACTAGAGTGAAATTACTTGCCTTACTAATCTTCTGACATTCTTTGAAGGGAATTACTCCTAATGTAGATGAGAATAATGATGTGGATGTAGTACAGCCTAATTTTTAGAAAGAAACAGACAAGATACCACATAGAATTTTCATGGTTTCAGTTTTTCATTCAAGACTTCAGCAATGTCATACATCTTCCAACTTACTTAGCAGGATCCTTCAAATTCAAGAAAAGTCAAATCAACATGATAACCAACATTTTAAGACTGCAAAAATCTTAATTTAGAACAATTCCACAAGTTGATGAGAAATAAAAAAAGATAAACAAACAAAGAAAAACAATTTCCTAGATATATATAATACAGTGAACAATTTATTAAAATTTAGCTTTTCAAAATCTTGAATTCAAAACAATAAGCACGAATTTGCCAAGTTTGCAACGTCAGAAGTTCAATCAAACAATATTGATAGGCGTCATTCGGTAGCTGTACAAGTTTAATAAAATAACATTCACAACCTAACAGTTACAAACCATTTCCACCTTAAAATATATATCTTACCTTTCTCTTCTTTTTGTTATCGATTTCGGTCATTGTAGACTAGAAAGATCAGGTTCACTAAGGTCCCTTCCTCTTGTCAGAACTGTGGTTATGTTTTCAGGTGAATGTTTATAATGACACAACACTTGAGTCGGAGTGAATCGAAACTGTTACAATCCCAGTCAGGACAATGTCTATGTAGGTGTTGTATTAACGATCTTATGTTGTGTTAATGTTTGGTATTGTAAAATCTTACACTTAAAGAACAGTTCGGTATATACAAACAAATGCCACGTTCTGAACTAACATAAGTACATTTTACGTATAATACCTTTATTTAATGTTTTTGTCTTAATCCAAAACTTGCGTGGATTTTATGGTGTCATATTGGATAGCTTTATTAAATTTCTGACTAAAATATATGTTAGCAGACGAGAGCCACTTAGGTAGTAGCGATCACGTTCGCAAAGCAAAACGTTCTTTCGCCAATTTTTCTCAAAGTAATTGAGAATTTTGTAAGAGTTTATCAGTATTGGTTTATTATGTTTGCATACATTTCTGTAATATCCTACAGAAGACTTTATATGCTGTGGTAATTAAAGAGCTTTGTATCCATTGTAGTTTACGTGTTTGAGTGATGCGTTAACCCATGCTGACCGTACGTATTCGAAAATAGGGCACAATTTGCTTTTATAATGCTGTCTAGTGAGGTTCCTTTATTTTTGAGGGTTAGCATTAAACCTAAAAGTTTTGTTGAGGTTCTGATCTGTAGAAGTATTTCATGTTTTACTTGTCTTGTGAAAGTTGGTATGCGATATTTAATAATGGTTGTAGATTTGTCTATGCTACGCATGGAGTGAGGGACAATTTTCCAAAGCGCAATAACATCCACAAATTTTGATGCTTAAGTGTAGGCCTCAAACCGGGACAGTAACTTTTGTCTTAGGTACCGACACTGGTACAATAAAGAAGTTCTTTGATAACCTAACTACCCTTAAGTTTTAATGCTGCTACACACACAAAAAGGAGTACTAGTAGTTTATATCTCCAACATTTATTTAAATTCAGCAAGGCAAGGAACATCAAAATTTCATTAATTTTCCACAGATTTTTTATGATCATTTGTATTTTCTCTTGAATGAACTTTCTTCAGAAAATCTTTATTAGTTTTTATTTTTTCAAAAAACTCACTGCAACTCAAGCGAATATCGAGTTTACAATACAACATTCCTTTACTGTTGATTCATTCATTAAACCTCTTTCTCTAAACCAAATGCTATTCATTATTGAAAATACTATTTCAATAGAGGCAGAAGTTCCTAGTAAATAAAAAATCTACTCCATAACTTGCCTGAGATTAGATACAGAAATACTTTGATCTTTAAAGTGACTGAAAAGTTGTACCCAATTTTTTTTTCACAACCTATTTCTTTTGCTTTCCACTCATCACATTTTGATGGCCAGAAAGATTTGGCAAGAACAACTTCATCAAACAGATCATCAACACTGACTGCAGCATTTCCAAGAGTTTCATTATTTTTTCAGCAGCTGCTTCTACGTCAGGCCACACGAAAACATTTTATTCAAAGTATTTCCCACAGCTCAATATAAGACATGCAGCAATCATAAAAACTAGTAAATTTCTTTCTAATCAAAGTATACCTGATATCCTCGCTCTTCCTCTAGCACACTTTTTTTTTTTTTTGCACCAAGGGAAATAAAGTTATGACCTCGTCTCTCTTTCAGGTTGGTTTTCATTTTATTAAGTTCTGCAACAATATCACCTGCAATTGCTTTTGTTTTCTCCGTGGCTAAAATCACTTTGTTGAACAAGCCTAGTTGTCCATGAACAAACCATAGATACATTTCTCCACATTTACTGTCAATTATTATTTTTTTAAATCAATAATGGTTACTGTTCTTGCGAACAAAAATGACTTCAGTCCTTCATAAATTTAGAGAATTCGTTCAATAGTTGGTAACAAAGACAGAAATTGTGTATTTCCATATTGGAGAACCTTCTTGTATTCAATTTCTACAAACTCACAGAATTCTTTTAGGTGAGTAACATACATGGTGTAAATATAGAAATACTTGTAAATTTTGACCACCAAGCTTTCCACTTCAACAGGGAGGACATCAGTTGCAGTGTGGAGACAGTTACGTACAGTATAAGCACCACAACAAACACTCACAGTATTTCTGCAAAGTTCCTTCTTTAATCAACTATATACATGTACATTGTTGTTTTTTTCCCTTTTTCTTTACATCTCCAAAATTGTTATTGCAGTTGTCACCACAATAAGCAATAATTTTTTTTTGGTAAATCATTTTTTTTAAAGTGAACACGAAGCAATTCGTCAAAATTTCTGATGTCCCTCCAGGAACCGAATGAAAGTCTAAAAGTTTTATTTTCACTCCTTCCTCTGGCAAAAAATATCGCACCACGACAGGTATAATTTTGGCATTTTTCGGTTTGAAGCATCTACTAAAGTGAAACAATTTATTTCTCCACTAAGTCTCTCTTCAATTCCTCTGCTGCTAAAGGAACATTCAAAACAATAGCCTCATTCTTCCTTCTGGCAGAGCTAAACTTTGGTTTAAATAACTTTACTATCAGTTGAAACAATCAGTTGTTTCAAAGATTACGTTATGGGCAGTACTGTGATAAGCAAAGGTTGCTTCTTTAGCAGCTATTAACAAGTCACTCTCTTCAGGCAGTTTTTTTTAAGAACACATCAGTTCTTGAACTTTGAGCAGCTACTGAAAGACTAGTTGCACGCTTGGAACTTTTTTAAATGATCTTTTATGTCTAAGTTGCCAACATGCGAGACAGAGAACTCAAATGAACACTGCAAACATTTGACTCTGTCCTCGCTGCCACATGTTTTTCAAGAATGGATATTCTTTTTGCAATTCACTGTTGAATGTGCACTTTCTTTTACCAGCTTTGGACATTGTGACTATGATTAATTTCTAAAATAAAAGAACGAAAAGAATTCAGCATGTACATTATGATTAATATAATAAATATAATATAAAAAAAATAAATCGATCATAAAGCTCAAAGACAGCTTTGCATATGTTGCTTCTCTCAACTTGTGCAACTGTCGTTACGCCCATACCCCCAATACCAGCCAACTGATGAATAATTACACTTGTACGGGCATCATATCGACTATCTGTGAATTTCGTCTGATGCAATATCTTTGAAAATTTGTATGCTACAGCACTATGACTCCCTCTACCAATTAACTAATAAAATAAAAACTTAAAAATTATTTTTTGTCAACACCAAGGAAGGACTCAATGCAGATTTTAACATTTTCCATTTATCCTTTCTGGAGTTCATACCTTTTTCATCAAAAACCAGAACATTGCGAGACAACTCAGTATCAACCGGGATAAATTAGTAAACAGGACGGGACTGTCCTGGCTAAACGGGGACGTATGGTAAGCCTATGCCCAACCAAAGTTTAGGTCTTTCATGAGAATATTACTCACATACATACAGTGGCGTAGCTAGGGAAGGAGAGGCAAGGGGGTACATATGTCCCCGGGAGCAGTATCGGAAGGGCGCCAAATTGATGTTACATGATTAGGAATTATGGCTTACATTTTGTCACGAGGGGCGCGAAAGCTGACTTTGTCCCCAGGCGCTGAAAACCCGAGCTACGCCACTGCATACATAAGGAATAAAATATGACCCCTCCCTTGGAGGATGCCTACCTTTGTCGTACTTTTTTAATTCCACAATCAGACAGATTTAAAGTAATCACCACTAGTTGTCAGAGTGCATCCTCTACGTGAACGAAAATCGGCTTTGACTAAATAATTAACACAATTTTACGGTACAAAAAAACCAACAACAAAGAATATTATATTATCATGTTTAATTCACCTTGACTTTTTAATTTTCATATTTTAAATTTAATTTTAGAGAACTCTTAACAGCATCGGTAATTAACAAAAAGAGTCTTATCGCAGTCAATTTGGATAAATGAAGTTGTTGAAAATAATATTGCATTTTCAAACTTTAATACTTTGGTGAATTATGATTAGTCATAGGATAAGTAATTTCTATTGTTGGCTTAATGAATGGATTTAAATTTAACATTCTCTTTCTAAGTTGGTCTAATCTTGTGAAATGAGCTTGAAACTACCCTCAAAATATCAATAATGGGGTGAAGACACAATTTCTAAGGTAATGCACTTTAATCAGTAGAAATTTCAAATATCATAACTGGTTTAGCACCCCTCAAGTCGCACAACGGCATGTTTTCGGATTTACAAAACGCTAGAAATCGAGTTTCGGTACCCGTGGTGAACAGAGCACAACAGCCAATATGTAGCTTTGTGCTTAATTACAAACAACCCAACATAATTGGTTTATAGTGCAGGACCCTTGCTAAGAGTGCTTGTGCGAGCCGTGAACCCCCAAATTACAATTTGGGGGTACACAAGCTCTTTTTTCCCTGGATATTTAAAAATCATGATATCAGTTTTAAAAAACCGTATGATATTTCAAAAATCACTAAGAAGAGTCAACAAAACTTCACTGGTTCAACCCACAAGTGAAAGAAGCTGGAGCCAGGCATTGTTATAGTTATATCATTAGTTTTCTTTTCTAGCTCCAGTAGCTAATCTTCCTGACAGCAATATAGTACTAAATGTACAATGAATTTACATTTCTAAACTATATTTAGAATGTTTTTGATTTAATTGCGCTAGTAGTTTATTTAGGCAATTAGTAAAAATCAGAGGTAGCTTTTAAAATATTTTTTAAGAAGAGCCCAACCTCGACCCAGGAGACAGTTTAAAAAAATTGGTGAAAGTAATTGTGCTGCAACGCAGAGAATCCGTGGGTACACAAAATATGCATTTCGTTTGTCTGAAGACATTTTGAAAGCTACTTCCGGCTACCTCTGACTTTTACCCACACCTGTTTATTTATACTCAGAAGATATTGTAATATTTAGTTAGCATTCCTGAAATATTTTAAAAAAGGATATTTATTTTATAAATTTTGATAGTTTTGTATTTCCAAAAAAATGTGAAAACAATTAAATAGTTCAAAATACCATTAAATCTTATAATCTAAATATCAGTATCGATAAATAATTATACTAAAAATAGTCTCCAAAAAATATTTATTCCTTTCTTTGGGTGGCTAAGCAGTTCTTCTGAGGCTCATGCTTTTAAAAAACCGGATTTTGATACTTGTGGTGAGCACAGCATGACAGTTCTTTGTGTAGCTTTATGCGTAGCAACAAACAAGCATAAAAACAAACAGGTATAGAGATATGTTTAAAACCCAAAACAACATCATAGACCATTAGTGATTACTTTTAGCGTCATACGTCCAGAGACTAATCACTGAGCTACTGGGAGCAGATACAAAGATTCACGATCTGGCATGGCTAGGGTGTTTAACTAGAAATTGGCAGATCGCAGGTTCGAATCCCCGACCTCCCAAAAAATGTTCCCCCTTTCAGCCATGGTGTGTTGTGATATTATGGTCAATCCCATTATTTATTGATAAAGTAGTAGATTAAGAGTTGGCAGTGGGTGAGGATGACTACCTGCCTTGCCTCTAGCCTATCTCTGCAGATAGACCTCAAGTAGCTTTGAGTGAAATTTCCTACAATCAATGAATCAACAAAGTTTCATTAAAAAAAAATAAAACATATTAAAGTTATCAGGCAACATAGTTAATGGAGAGTATTTTTAAATTCCTAAAATTGTATGGTATACTTCCCCAATTAAGCTTTTGTTTAAGCTTTAAAAGCTCATGAAGACTATTTTATTAAATACTTAGGAGCCTCATATTTATGAACAAGTTTCTCATGCATTGTATTTAGCATCTTTACCTTGTAAGCACTAAATATAGCAGCTGTACTGTGGTTGATATATTGCATAATGCTTTCCTTCGTTTAATTCATGGGTTCCAAGTATTGACTCCAATGACACAATTGTGTGTGTGCAGACATGTAATGCTAGAAATTGGGATTTCATGCCCGTGGTAAGCAGAGCACAAATGCTCCATTGTTTAGCTTTGTGCTTAATTACGAACAGATCTTAAAATGTCTCACAAAGGTGAATTATGACTCATAAGTTGTTAAAAATTGTCATATCGTTGGATCCAACTTGCTTACATGCTGCTGACACATGTCATAATCTAACCCAATTTCCACACTGGAACATCCTTTCTTTCACCATGTCATAATACTGCTTCTTCTGTCGTTTAGTGGCCTTCCCTAGATGTTCTTGGTCAAATGTCGTGCATGTTGACCATCATAGGCCTCATCCACTGATGAGGGGATAATTTCTTCAGATAGGCCCGTACATCACTTAAAACAAGTAGCAGGTTTTTGTCCAAACAATAGCGCGTTTGGCGAACAAGCTATAAATCTGTGTTTTCTTCATGACGAAAAACCCACTTGAAATAAAAATGTATCTCAGAACGGCTCGTATTGGTATTAACACTGTTATTGAGAAGCAGAGAACAATGTTTCGTACACGCTAGACTATTTTCAGGTTAAACACAGGGAGAATTTGCAACTGATTATTGTTAAGTGCCTCTTAGGGACGAGGGTATAAACGGGTACGGGACTGTAAGGCCGTTGCAGATGAATGTTAGGTTATTAATTAGTATAGGTATAATGGTGTTCTTTTATATTAGTTTTAGTCGATGTTCAAGTAAAGCTTCTTTACGTTAATATTTGTTTCCCTATTTAGTATCTAGGCGTTTTCTATGGTTATTTGATTTGCAGTGTATTTTATACATTTTATCAAAAAGGTGTATTTCGTATTCTTTGAATCTTGTTTCAATTTTTCTGCTTGTTTCTCCAATATAGAAGTCGGGGCAAATGTTGCATTGTATTTTATAAATTATGTTGGTGTTGTTTTTGTTAGGGTAGTTTTTACATAATGTGAACTTTAGTTTTGTACAGTAAAGACAAAAAGTGTTCGTACCCCTGCGTCCCGAGTGGTTTTTTTGCTCATAACTTAAAATGTATCACGATTAGGCTAATAGAATCGCAATATATTATAAATATTATATTAATACACATCTACATAAGTTTTTATGTAAATTAAACGACAAATAAACTGTTTATAAACAAATAACCAAAAATAGGAAGAGTGTAAGTGTTCGTACAGTTCAGAACGTGTGTAAAAACTGGTGTTCTCATAAAGCTTTTGTTTAGTTTGGTGAATAAACTACATTATACCATTCCAGAACTAAACACTGGGTTTATAATTATTGGAATTTAGCCAGCAAACAATGTACTTCCGGCAATTTAGCACTGTCTTTGATATTATTTACTTAGTCATCGTGGCGAACAGGAAACAACTGTCCAGTGATTTAGAAAAAACAAATTATTGTAAAATACAATTCTCGTGTGTCTATTCCCGGTATTGCTACACATTAAGTTGTTTCCCTATTTAGTATCTAGGCGTTTTCTATGGTTATTTGATTTGCAGTGTTCAAAAAGGTGTATTTCGTGTTCTTTGAATCTTGTTTCAATTTTTCTGCTTGTTTCTCCAATATAGAAGATACTAAGTAGGGAAACAACTTAATGTGCAGCAATACCGAGAAGAGACACACGAGAATTGTATTTTACAATAATTCGTGTTTTTTTTTTAAATCACTGGACAGTTGTTTCCTGTTCGCCACGATGACTAAGTAAATAATGTCGAAGACAGTGCTAAATTGCCGGAAGTACATTTTTTGCTGGCTAAATTCCAATATTCAAAGCATAATTGCCAAGTTTAAGCTTACAAAATCATCTGCCTACCTCCCTCGTTCCGGACCCCCCACCAAAATTCCATAGAGAATCAAGAGGAAGGTTCTCAGAAGTTAGTAGGAACCCTCGTTTAACATGTAATGACATAGAGAAACTGGTAAGGGAAACTGGGGTTAAAGTAAGCTCCACTACAGTTACTAACATGTGACGCTCTTCTGGGTTCAAAGCATGCCGTCTTCGCAGAACTCCATATATAAAGCTTGTTCATTTAAAAGCACAGTTGAGGTATGCAAGAAAGCATGTAGATAAACCCTTTACCTATTGGAAGTGTATTCTTTGGTCAGACGAGACTAAAATCGATTTTTTGGGCCACAATGATGTTCGCTATATTTTCCGTAAGAAGGGGGAACGAAATCTTCCAAAGAACACCGTCCTTACAGTTAAACACGGAGGTGGCTCGATCATGCTATGGGGATCCTTCAGCTCTTCTGGTGCAGGCAGACTTCACCGCGTCAACGTACCCATGAATTAAGAAGAGTACGTTGATATATTAGGCACTTATATCAAGAATGATGCTCGGAGCTTCAGGTTTGGACGTCGTTGGATCTTCCAGCACGTTGTGTTTTGTTATAAGTTTTTTTCCAAATTTTGGGCATTTGTTTACTGATGTCTGAAACATATGGTATGCAGCAGTATAAGGTTTTTTAATTTGTTATATCTTGGGATTTGTTATTGTTTGTTGTTGGTCAAGGTGTGTGCGTATAATTCTTTCCACGGCTTTTGAAAGAAAGTTGTTGATGTTGATAAAGTGTTGCTTTATTTTGTTGATTTTATCGCTGGTTTTATTCACAGTTTTGTGGCTGTGTTTATTTTTCTTAACATGTTGAGTTTTTGTTTTGTTTCATGTGCTAAACCCCAGGGAATGTATAATCCAGTATGAGTGATTTTTCTGTGGATTTTTGTTTTCAGAAATGTCAGTGCGGGTGTGGATAATACCTTGGTGCCCTTCTTTCGTTTGTCGAATAAGTTGCCATAGGGCTTTAAGGACAACTAGATGCATCATAATTCTAAAAGCAAGGTCTTATAGCAGTAATATAACACATTTTCTTACACTTGTAAATGACCATAAACATGCCACTGGTTACGGATATGGAGAGGAGTATCCACAGTAGATCAAGAGCTTTTCAGAGCAAAAATGTTAATTTTGGCACGATTAAAATTTCCTACTTCATCGTGTCCCTTTGTTACAGCGAAAGTGGTTATCATTTTAACTCTCACGTTTAAGTATCATGACATTCTATAAATGAAAATCGTCTCACCATATGGCTAGATAGTCTATCCACATTTGTGTGTCACAGGTCCAGATGAGATATTATGACAAAGCCATACACTCGCATTATTGTAATTTAATATGCTACCCTTTTTAAAGTGTATTAACCACTTCATCAAAGCATGGTCTATTTGGACAGTAAATCTTCTACATCACAAGTAATGACAACAGTGTGTCACGAAAATGATAGAAATTGTTTTAATATAAGAAAAATTCCCATGCTGGTAATGATGATAAAAACATATATTTGCACATATATTACAGTACCTTACTTTCTTTTATATAAGGTGCAGCCAAAAGCCAGTGTGAAATTAAATATGTTTATGTGAATGTAGAATCAAGTGCAAAATATTAAGGTAATATGAATTATCAACAAATAAAATTATTTATGGTTTAATTTCATAATTTGGTTTTCAACTTTTTGAATTTGGATGCAATCTTTATGATAAATTATACCAATGCCTATATTGGTTATTTAAGCAACGAAGAAAGATATTTAGTTCGTCTAAAGTCGACTGTTAGAATATTGTAACTGTTATTTTAATATTTTCTATTTTGTGAACATAAAATTAAATCCATTTATTCCACACTAAAAGAAATTTTAGTCTTGAATGCCGATTTTATATTTGACTGTGTACAAAAATTATAAATATATATAATGTTGTTTACATTGGTTTTGAAAAGAAAGAGATCTTGGCTGGCGTTCAAAACATGCTGTTCCTCGACAGTATTTCACTTTCAGCATCATGTTAATTTGCATATCATAAAAGTAAGATATAAAGATATGATGATATTTTATATCATACTTCATCCTATATCAGGAGAGCAACAACTGCTGTTTTGAACACTGCCAATCTTATTTCAATAAATAGGAAGACATTAAAATTTTAATGCAAGTTGGGGATCATAAATTTGCCTATAAGAAGTGCACAAAACAAAATAAATAAAAGTTCACAATCAAGTATATTGATACTAATTAGTTGATTTTAAAATCAATATCCAATCTCTGTTTTGGTTGGCAAATTCACGCTGCTTCAATTTATCTGTAGTTTGGTTGACATTGTGATGAGTGTAGTTGAAGGAAACCATTCATCGCTTTGTAATGTTATCTTTCGGCTTGGAAAGATATTTAAGTATATTTATGATATTTTTACCATTTATTTGTTCTGGAATTACGCGCAAAGCTACACGAGTGTTATCTGCGCTTTTTTACCATTTATAAAGGTCCGGCATGGCCGAATGGTTAAAGCACTCGACTCGTAATCCGCGGGTTTGAATCCCCATCGCACAAAACATGCTCGCCCTTTCAGCCGTAGGGGTGTTATAACATGACTGTCAATCTCACTATTCGTTGGTAAAAGAGAAGCCCAAGAGTTGGCACTGGTTGGTGACGACTGGCTGCCTTCCCTCTAGTCTTACACTGCTAAATTAGGGACGGCTAGCGTAGATAGTCCTCTTGTAGCTTTGCGAGAAATTCAAAACAAACCAAACTATTTAACTAAATAATTTATGAAAAGCACATCGTTCAGGTAATAGAAAAGAAAAGTAATACATAGCAAATTAATTAGTTCATATAATAAAATGCAAGAGCTCTTCACAAATCGAATGGCATCAGCTGTTCATAACGTTAAAGTGACAAAGAAAATATCTAAATAAAGAAAATGTATTGGATCACAAAATGAAAAATCTTTATTCTATTTTCAGGGTTGTTTTCTTTTTGTTAAAAATGAATGTGTCTTTAGCTCTCAGCGCAATTACTAAGAAATCAACTGAACAGCGACTATAAGAGTTAAATTGTATGGTCTTACACTGCTAAATTAGGGACGGCGCGTCAATTATTTGGAATCCTCGTCAATCCCTTGTAATAAATACTACCATAACTTAACGATGTAGTTGCATCTTCTATAATAAATATTTGTTTAATAGAAAGCTTACATGTGACCTCAAGAGAAACTGCAAATAAATGAGGTAACCAAAACTGGTCAATTTGTGACGTATTGAGGTTGAGTTTATTATTTACGTAAATAACTTTGCAGTAGTTTTCATATAAGGCAAAATTTTGAGAACTTCTCTCATGTTTCTAAATACCAAACAATAAATTGGCAACTTTTTTTATTTAAATGGTGACATTTTCTGTACTAAATAGTTAAGAATCTGTGAATGAGTATCTTGTTTATCAATTAAGAAACTGGTATTAATTTTCACAAATCACTGTGATTAAAAATTCTGTCCAATACTCCCCATGCACAGACGTAAAGAATAATATTCATATAACATTTCTAGTTTAATTTAAAAATTAATTTAGGATAACAACGGTTATTTATAAAAAAAACAAAAAAACATTTATTATTTATTAGATTTGCAATTATCATAATTGTCCAGGCGTGGTTCAAAGAGAAGTCTGAGAAGTCACAATATTAAAAATCGGGTTTAGATACTTGCACATTACAGATAGTTCATTGTGCAGCTTTGTGCTTAACAACGAACAATCATAATTAAAATATTCATGAATTAATTGCATTTATACTGACATGATATGATAATCTCATTTTAGATATTTTGATGTCTTGTCGGTTGGAGATAAGGAATTCGATTTTTTTCAGAGTGAATATTAATCTACATGTGATTTATATGCATTTATTTATACTGAAACAAACGCACATACTCATATAAAGCATTTATACAATTAAAATGTTCCCATAGACTGTTAACTAAAGATACTGAGTACGTGGATCACTGTTTTCAAAATTTCACGCACCTTTGAACTTTCTCTTATTAGTGAGTAGATTTGCGAACGGCCAGGTGGTCAGATCGCTTGACTCACAGTTTGAGTACCGCGAGTTCGAATCCCCATCATACAAAACATGCTCGCCCTTTCAGCCGTGAGGGCATTATTTGGTGACAATCAACCTCACTGTCCGTTGGTAAAAAGAATTGACGGTGGGTGGTGATGACAAGCTTCCTTCCGTTTAGTCTTATACTGCTAAATTAAGGACTAGCGTAGATAGCCCTCGAGTGGCTTTACGCGAAATTCAAAACATGTGCAAAAAATTAACTATTTTTAAACTTAGCTCCTTCCAGTACTTTGTGTAATAATGTTAAGAAACCAAATAAGCAAGTGAACAAAGATTTTATTTGTATTTATGGCGATCTTACCGCCCCTAATTTTGAACTATTAACTAAAATGGAGACAGCTAGCCACCTACGGGAGAACTAAATAACAGAACTAAACCATGTTCTAAATTTAAAAAAAAAAAGATTTTATTTAAAAATAATGTTCTCTCCTTCATTCCGAAAACATACAAAAATAAACTGTTTCCAGATAAATCGTTTTAACCAACTACAATCAATTACATTTGTCGTGTGTGTGTCTCAGGAGAGAAGTGTTACTGTTTTGTTTCAGCTTAATTAATTTTGGGTTCACTACTAGCTAATCGTGAACAAATAAACCTAATATTTTATACACGTTGGCAATTTGTTAATGCAAGAAGCGACATCTCCATAACGGAGCGCGACATATACGAAGATGACATTAATAACACTTAATATAAGCCTGAATATAAACCCAGTGCTGCTAATTTTAAGGGTCAAGGTAAATAGAAGTAGATAAAGCAGTCATATAATACTCAGCCCAAGTTAATATGGAATGGACAAGAGGGTGGTAAAAAATAGAATGTTAACTCTACAGTTGATATACTGCACATTTTGACCTTAAAAATGCTTGCAACAAAGCCCCAAATGTAAGAATATTAGTTAAAATGACGATCTAGAAAATTTCCAAATAGTGATATTTAAAAGAAACAATGTCGGATTCGTCTATAAAATATAAAAACTTAATGAATGGTTAAGAGTTTACTTCAGGTGTGGTTAGCAAAAGTTGTTTATTAAACCAACGAAGGGAAACGGAAACAGGGTAAAGACATTAAAAAATACTACAAACGTGAGAAACAGTTTGGTACTTGGTTAGTGAACCATAGGCCTCCTAGTTTAATGATATCTATATTTAGATGTAATATTTGTAACTTTCGTAAGAGAACGCTTAGGTATTCAGATTTATCAGACTGAGATATTATGATGCATAATAATAAAACCAGTGACTACAGCATCATGTTTATTGCATTTAGAAACTTGTCACAGAAGAAAATATCAGAAACAATGGCAACAAGATGACAATTGAAGAGAAAATGAAATCTGATTAACTCTGGAAAACTGACGAGAAACTACAGCAGGAAAAATGGGCTCAAAGAGAAATAATCCATCCTCTTTAACAAACAATTCTAATATCTACCATTCTTCATCAGTGAGTTTGCAAAGGAAGTAAATAAGTGACAACGAAATATTTTGCCTGACAGACAACAAGAGCAATAATCTTAAGTACATAGAGCATGAAGCTATGATATAAATATATTTTTAATCCTGACTGGACTAAGTTTTTGGTTGGAAAAGATCAAGTAATACCAAGAATTACAAATCTAAGGCAAAGAAC
Organism: Carcinoscorpius rotundicauda; assembly: GCA_011833715.1. Taxonomy (NCBI): domain Eukaryota; kingdom Metazoa; phylum Arthropoda; class Merostomata; order Xiphosura; family Limulidae; genus Carcinoscorpius; species Carcinoscorpius rotundicauda. The sequence continues at coordinate 162,334,947 of CM022391.1, read as the reverse complement.
AGATATATTTAGGAGTTAAGTAAAAATAAAAAAAGGTACTTATGGACAGTCCAGGAAGAGATTTTGATGTATAAACTGTGTTTGAGAGTCTGACTCATACCATGAATCAAAACATTTAATACTGTGTATATTTTACGAAAGCTCAGTTTAAATACCTTGTTCTACTCATTTACAGCGAACTCCAACCACCGTGGTAAACTAGAGAAGAGGTGATAAAAGAGCAAAGATCAGACCAGCGAATTCCAAGAGAGACTTATTTGTTTGTTTTAAATTTCGCGCAAAGCTACTCAAGAGCAATCTGTGTTAGCCGTCCTTAATTTAGCAATAATAGGCTAGAGGGAAGGAAACTTGTCAACACCATCCAATGCCAACTCTTACCAATGAATAATGATATTTGTTGTCACATTTCACGCCCCCACGGATAAAATGACAAGCATGCTAGGTGATAAGGATTCGAATCCGCGACCAACAGAGGATGCGAGTAGAACGCACTAGCCGCCAAGTTCCAACATAAAACATGAAAATAATAACCCATACTATACAAGGGAACAAAACCTCTGAACGTCCACAAATGTTTTCCTTCTTCTAAACACTTAGTAAGCCCAAGATATAATTTTTGTGACCTGTTATTTTTTCAACAACCCGGAAAAACTAAAAGATAAATTGTTTTATGCAGTCTCAACTGGATGCTCTAGGTATATGCACGTTTTTAACAGCCAAATTAAATTTCGTTCTTACAAAATAAACATATCTTAAACAATTTAGTAAATCGTTTTTATCGAGTGAGCTCAAAGATTATTGCTTTGTACAGATAAATTCACACAAAAGGATAACTGTTTGATTTATTTCAGTACTTGATTGATGCCTGTATGTTTCACACATTTTTAATCAGATTATTTACTAGTACTTTTAAAGTTCATCAACTAATTTGTAACAAAGGGAAATTAAATATATAAGTTAAGAGGGAATAACATTCCATGAAGTATTTAACGATGGTAGAAACCTCAACTCACAATTAAATGGTACAGATCTAACGTGTTAAAGTGGTAAATAAACAGCAATGTAATCTGTATTTGCATATCCATAGCTGAATATGACAATGTTATGAATCAGCACTATTTACTCGTGTTTTTCTCTAACCATTTACATATGTATACACACACACACATACATATAATGTAATGATACATCATGTTTGAAACTAAATGGTGAAGCTGTTATGATATGACCATTAAAATGCATAAATTAAAGATAGTTTTAAGCCTCTGTGCAATGTCTTAAGTGAATCTAATACTAAAAATAAACTTAATAATAACAAGTCTTTGTAATCAGGTCAGAGTTTTAACTTGGCTCCATGGAAGCTATCCTAGTCCTCTTGCCTTTTCTTTGTAAAATTTCTTCTTTACTGTTATCTGTTGGGCATTTGAGACTGGTTTTGCATGTATTTCATAAGTCATGTATTAGACGGTTATGAACTTTCATAAAATATACAAAGTTCTGGGAGAATTCGATTTTTCTAGTTAAATTCCACTTGCCACGAGGTACCACAAATTTACTGATATACATGGCCTTAGAATTTTAAGCAAGTTTAACTTTACAATATAGTATGATTCTTTAATGAGCCATTAAATTTTCATATCAGATTCTTTTGTAGTGAAACACAGAAAAATTCAAGAGACAAAAATGAACATTTTCAACCCTTACTATGTACATCTTTCAATAAATAACTGTTTATTATAAATATTTATCTCAATGAGATTAAGACAGAATAAACAAAAAGGTTTACTTGTGACAACTTCAGTTTGCACATTGTTTAAAACAAAATTTCAAAACAATATCAGTAGCCTTCACTGTATAAAGCAGGATAAGTGTAATAATTATCCAATTTTGTCTAGATGAGTTATTTTATTTTTTTTACATCTTACACTGGTCAGAGCACTTCTGCTATACTTGAGTGCACAACACTTTCTCAAGTGTATCCTCTATGCAGCGTTTACCACCACCAACTCGCAAAATAGTAGGATTTGGCATTCACTCTTATAATGCACCTATAACTCCAAAGAACTAAGCACCTTTTTGCATTAACTGGACACGAACCGAAAAATCCTCTGATTCACAATCCAAGCACACTAACCACTAATCCACTTCATCATAGTAGCATAGATAAACCTCTGATCATAATCAAATGTAAAGCTCAAATGTGACATAAGACATTTTTTTATATTTCAAAACCAATAAAACAACATCCACAATACCATATTAAACTACAGATAATTTTATTTTCATCGTGGACACTTGTGTATCAGTGGTTTAGGTAAATTATAATTAAAAAAGTTTTTAAAGTGAATCAACACGTCAGCCAAAACTAGTGGAAAAGGTTGCATAACACATCCTGTGCATCACATAATAAACACAAAGAACATCTGTACTCAAAATATATGTATGTAATAGATAAATTTCAACAAAATCACTATAATTAACAGCCTTACTTGAATGGAAAATATTTATGAAATAAAGCTCTACAACTGAAGTACCATTTCAAAGTATATTTGACAGGCCCACTATATGATAATAATCTGGGCTGTTATAATTGAATTACACATATTAACATATATGTATATAATTCTTTTAACATATTGACTATAATGAGGTTTAATGACAACTAGTGTACATGATCTCTTTAAGATTATTACGAATTTTACAAAATACAGGCACTGTTCTCCAACAGAGAACATTACAATTTTTTTTCACACACCTGTACAATGGTATTAATAACCATTTACATTGCAAAACTCTTAAAAGTTACTCCTTAACATTCTTTACCTGTTTCTTATGTCACGTAAAATTGCTAACTATATACACATTTATGTAAAGTTCACACTATTTGCTAGTATTATGTTTTTCTGTACTTTCAAAGATAACTTTTATATGAAAATCTTTGAAAATATGGAGCAAACTATCTAGATTAAAGTAACAAGCTCCAATGTTAATGAATGTCCGAGACGCAATAACAAAGTTTATTTTATACAACAATGTAACCTTACGTCAGCAACATACATTATTTGAAACTAAGCACATGCTAAAATTTCACGTACTACAACATATTTTTAAAAGATGTGTGTTTTTGAATGAAAACATAATTTTTACACTTTATGTCATTATTAAACATTTATTAAATTTATGCACTTTCTTTTCACACATTTTAAAACTCTTATACTTGAACTGGAACTAAATACTGAGCTCATAATTTAAAAATAAAAAGTAGTGTTTTTATTTTTTAAGCTGTATTTCCAAAACAATTTCAATACTAGATTAACACAACCATCCTCATCAGTTGTGCATCATTGAGCTTTCACAAACAGCACAACTCGATCACCTTGAAGTTGATGCTTTTTACAATAATGTTCTTTTTAACTTGTAGAGGCACTGATTCCTTTGTTACTGATATCTGAGAGAAAGTTATTAATGTTCACTTTTGATGCATTAGGGCTTATAAAAGATGAACACATGGAGGCACTCTCACTTCCATAAACCATAGTTATGAATATCATTTACTGACTGAAATTATTTTATGTCATATTCTTGTGGTGACTATTCCATATTTTTTACTGTTGATCCTAAATGTTCTACTCATATTTAACTGAACAGATAGAAAAGGTACCCCAGGCTCACCATTCTGAATATAATCAACTTCTACAGGTGACATGAAAGAGATACTGGAATCATCTGAGAACTTTATTAATTACGCTGTTCCACTATATGCCTTTGATGAAATCACAAAAGATTTTAACTCCAGAAGCCTTGAGGTAATACCAAATATTAAAGGTTATAATGAAGTGACCCCATTCATAGAGTTCATTTTTACCATTCTCAAAATCTTCTTGGAGAGAAAATCCCAGCCAGCTATAATTTATTTTTTAAAATTAAAACCAATTACATTTTCTAACAATACTGTCACAAGTTAATCCAATTTGTTCTGTTATTAAAAAAAACTTCTCAAGAACTATTGATTTCTTGTTATTTAGACTTCACTTTTGATAAGGTTTTAATTTTTTTGTTCCAGTAGGTCAGTCAGATGGCAACTAATAAACATTTGCATCAGAAAAATTAAGATTTTCTTTTTTCAGTGTCTTACATTCAATTACTTTAATATCTTCTTCAATTGTAAGGATTAATCCATCAAGAGAGTCATCATATTCATCATGAATATTGATTTCTTCAGACATAAAAGTATTTTCATTACATTTTTGTGAAGAACAAGCTATGCTGTTTTTGAACTCTCCAGCTTGAAAACTTGTGGATGGCAACAAAGGATCTGTTATACTAGAATTACTGGATAAGTCTGTTAATTTGTTTGCAAGTTTTTCAGCATCTTGACATACCTCCTGCATATAAACTTTGGTATCTTTTAGCTCAGATTGGCTATGTATTTCATTTCCTTGTAAATACAAGTCAAAATCTTGTTTATAATTTTCTGTACATTTTATATCATTGGATCCTTGGCTTACTATATTTTCACATTCATAACTTTCTTCAACATTTAAAACCGGTTCATTAGCAATATCAATTGATTCTAAGTCCATATCAAGTTCTTGTTTATTATCTCTATGTTCTAATTCAGTCTGAATAAACACTTTTGCTCTTCCTAAATTTTCATTGTCTTCTTGTTTATATTTTCCCCTATTTTCTACTTTCACCTGCTCATCTGGCACACCTGTTCTTTGATGAATGCTATTTTCTTTTTGTGTATCCTCTTCTGCATATTCCAAGTCAAATTGCTTATCTTTTTCTTCTAACTGTACATTTTTGTTGTGTTGTTGTTTCTCACTTTCTTTTTGTTCCAATTCAGGTTGATTTCTTGTTTTCCTAGATTCACAATAAACATAATTTGTTAATTCATAACTGTCTGTCTTTTTATTTGTTTCATTTAAATGTTGATCCACGCTGTAAAGTTGTTCATCATTTTGCATATGTTGTGATTCAGTGTGATAATTTTTTGTACATTTTGATTCCAGAAACTTCTCACTTTTGTCCACCCCTTCTTCTATGTGACCATTTTCATTGTAATTTTCTTCACTGTTTTTTTTGTCACTATCCTTGTTTGACACTTCATATTTTTCTTTTTCTGGATGATTCATGAGTACATTTTCCAAGACATCTGTTAATACAACTTCAAGTTTGTTATGTTGGCTAAGGGCATCTTTAATGACTTTTATTTTGTTTTCTATTTCATTAGGAACAACAACAGTAAGGATGGATTTATTTGCACCTTCACCCTCTATTGGTAGATCCATCTTTATAACAGTTTCTTCTTCAGTAACAGAAGATCTCTCCCCTCTTATTTTTCCAACTTTTTTAACATGTTCTTCAGATGATTCATCAGATTCCTTTATAACAACAATGCTATTTGAAGGGCTCTCAATTAAAGCTTCTTCAAAGGGAGATAAGAAGCGATTATCTGTGAAAGATTGTCCTCTATCTCTAAAAAACAAATCTTTGGTTTCCTCTTCAACAATCCAGATTTCCATACTGTCATACTTCAGAAAACTCTGTGCCTTCAGAAAAGCTTGAGGTTGAAGATGACATTTGATGTGATCCCTCAAACATGATGGTTGCATAGTAGTGTAGTCACAATAGGGACAACTGACACCTGTAGCACCATGACGTTTCTGATGACTTTGGACAGCATCTTTACGCTGGTTGACATATGGGCATCGGTCACAGTGAAAAAGTTTTTTTTCTCTTTCCTCAGAAATTTCATCCACTTGAAAACTGGTATGTTTTATCAGTGATGGCTGTGCTTTAAGTAATTCAGGTTCTTTATTAAATAATGAGGAAACATTTTTAATATAAATTTGAGTATGACCTCTATCATGAACAGGCTTGTGCTTTTGTAAATTAGCAGCAAATTTGACAGAGTAATCACATTTATCACAAGTATATCTATTACTCTGTCCATGTAAGGTGATATGACGTTCATAACGTGCTATTTTATTGAACACAGCAGGACACTTGGGACAAGAGTGGATAGTTTGGGATTTTGATTTGAAAATATGAGAATCTTTAGAATGAAGCCTGACATGTGTTGTCAAATTGTCCATACTGTCAACTGCATAAGAGCAAGAAGAACAAGCAAGAGAACCATTTCCATCATGCAACTGCATATGAAATTGAAAAGTTGATTGTTTATAAAAATTGGCAGGGCAAAATAAACATTTATGAAGCTTCTCAGAAGACTGAATGTCATGTCTATCACAAAAAGATCTAGTCTCGGTTTCTTCATGTAACAGTAACTGACTAATAGAATTTGGATTTTGTCCCAATGTGCTTTTAGTATTGTCTACTGGTGATTCAATATGAACATCATCTTCTAAAGCCAATGTCTGCTCTTGCAAAGAATTACTTTCCCGAGATTTTTCAACTGGAGGCCCATATGATGCTTCTCGCTTGGCTGCATAGGCTGGAGTATGAACAAAGAAATGTTTGTGAAGATGAGGCTTGTGTTTTGCCCGATAATCACAATGTGGACAGGAAAATGGATAATCAGACCCATGAAAACTCTTGTGTATCTTAAAATCTGCTGTGCTTTTAAATACGGCTGGACATTTGGTACAGAAATAGCTGAATACTTTCTTTCTCACCACAAGAGATTCTTGAGAAGAGGAAGCTCCCAATGGATCAGAAGTATTTGCTGATGACATGTTTGTATCCGTATGATTTTGAGTCAATGACATATATTCTTTCTTGTTCCATCTTTCTACTCCTCTCGATGCTGAATTAAGAAACTGGTCAACTTCACTTTCTTGGTGAAGCTTTAAATGTCCACTGAGAACTCCCAAGCTATTGCAGTGATAATTACACAATGGACAAGCAAATTTGGAAGGAGAATCTTTTTCATGCATTGCTTCATGACTAAGCATATTAGTCCTATGTTTGCTTGTCATTGGACAATAGCGACATTTGTACATTTTAATCTTGCCACCCTCTGGTTTGTTATCTGATGGTTTTTCTGCTTGTTTTTCCTTATTTGTCTGATCTGGTTTAGTTTGAGATGGTTCAGAACAATTGTCATCTTTGTGAACTTTCATGTGTTGAATTATTAGATGCTGACGTTTTGCCCAATATGAGCACACAGTACATCTGTGTGGAGCAAGACTATTAGGACGATGGAACTGTTTATGGTATAAAAACTGAGATCTATTATCTGTTTTATAAGGACAGCCATCACAGGAATACTTCTTGAACATTGCTGCAATCCCAGTGTAAATGTGTGTTGCTGGTTTCCTTGGTAAACAACTCTTTGTTAATTGAACTACATTTTGGTTTATTTCAGTCTTATTTTTGCTTTGTGTTAATTTAGTACTCTCATTTTCAAGACTATGGTGTTGTTGGGAAGCTTGATAGTTTTCAGAGGCCTCTGTATGTAATTTCATGTGCCGTCTGAGAGGTTTTCTGAACTTCACATAGTAAGGGCAATGCAAACATTTAAAAACAGCTCCTTCCCTTGGTTGATGTTGCTTCATATGAAGTTTCATATGAGAATGTTTCACACAGGTGTATGGACACACCTGACAACTTAGAAGTTCTGATGCAGGCTCATTTCGATAGCTAAAATCTTTATCTCCAGAATGCACTTCTGACAAGTAGAGATTTCTTCCTTGTTGAGAGACAGTAATGCGTTCTTCCAAGTCTTCAAGATTTCCTCCATGCCTACTCTTAATATGTCTTAAGATGACATGCCGCCAATTTGAGACCAAGCCACAACTTCGGCAACGGAATGGCTTAAGACCTGCATGAACTGCCATGTGGCTAACAACAACCTTCTTTGCAATATGTTGAAAATTGCAATGACTGCAGTAAAAGTATTTGGTTTCTGGTGTAACTGTACATTCAGTAGTTGAAGGGTCTACCTGCGATACTTGCTCATTAAAATCCTCCATAGGAAATGGAATGTCTGGTGTCACAACAATATTAACCATATTCCCATTTAATTCTGGAGAGTTTTCATCACTGTTCACAGAATATTCATTGGCATCAAAACTCTCTGTACTGTCAGACAAGACACAGTCTTTATTTTTTGAAGACTTCATTTCTTGAGGTACTTCTATCAAGAAGTCTTTGTATTTTTCATAGTTCCTTCTACCTGTTTCATCAGTTAATAAGCAGGTTGCTCCTTGGTGAGTGCCATCTTTTACCATTTTCATTTTGATATGTTTTGTAATATCCCACTGCCAATTAGATTTGTAGCAGCAGGCTGAACACATGAATGGTTTTCTATTAAAATGTTGTACAATGTGAACATGGAAACGAGATGCTGTACGAGTTATGAATGGACAGTACGCACACTGATACTTTTTAACAATCTTAGTTTTTACTCCTTCTTTCACTTCAGTTTTTGTATTTTTTACTGAATCTTCACTTGCTTCTTCTGCATCTGAACATGTTTTCAGATACTTGCCAGGAACATTTTCTCGACTTGATTCTTCCTGAATTTTTAAGTTCAATCTTGTACTGCTGATGCTCAAATCTAAAGGCATGTCTTGATTTACAGAGATTTCTACATTTGACTTCTTTAAACTTGTAGGTTGCATATGAGAAACATCTTCTACATTAAATGTTGATGGTTTACCCTGATCCTTATTTTCAACTGTTTCAGGTTTTAAAACATTTTCACTTGTAATGTAACTGGAAATTATTGGAAGAGAACTTCTAGGATTCTTTATTTTCATCTTTAAGACAGGTTTCTTATTGACCAATGGCCCCATAGACTTTTCTGGGTGATGTTTTTGAATGTGCCTTGTTAAGTCTCCTCTCCATTTACACCTATAATTACAATAGGTACACTTGAAAGGTTTTTCTCCAGAGTGAACACGCCTATGTTTTTCTAACTCAGACATCCACCGTGTTTTGTAGCCACACACAGCACATGTAGGCATAGGCTTGTCAGATTTAAAATTCTGCAAAGATGCTGACATACGAGGATTTTGCATCTGCGTCATATTATAAGATGAAGAAGGTAAAGAGTTTTCAGAGCTGTCTGATGCTTGCTGAACTATACTACTAGACTGTATTTCCTCTCCTAAGCATTCTGACAGCAAAGTTTTAAGAATTGGCATTTTTTTGTTAGCCTGTCCTGATGAAACCATTTCTATAACATAAGCAATACTGCTTGCTTGATCACTGTCCTCATGTTCGTGCCTGAGGTGATGTGCTAAGGAAGAAAGTAAGTCAAATCCCATTCCACAGATAGGACAAGAATGCAATTTCTTGGAAATGTGACAGCTTTCATGTTTCTTAACATCTGACAACCAGGCTGCATGATAAGAACAATGGCTACATTTAAAATTCTTCTTGTACACTTTTCCTTCTTTTGCAGAAAAATTGGAATCAGAGGTGTCAATGTTTTTTTCTTCTGTCACAGTGATTGGGGTATATTTTTGAATACTTTTGGAATTACACGTTTCTTTTGAATTTCCTGGTTGCTGTTCTTCTGTGGTTGTACTTTTCTCTTCTTCATTACCAGAATCGATTCTTGGGTTCTTTTCAATCACACTTATTTGTTCATCTAGAGAAGAGTCATGATGTTGAAGTGTATGACTTTTCAAAGCTTGCTCAGAGTGACAGGTATAACTGCACTTTTCACATTTGAACATTTCATCATGAAGATGATTTTTCATATGTCTATCTAGATTCCACTTATAGGTTGTTGTAAAATTACAAAACTTGCACTTAACTTTTGGTAGAGAATGATATTTACAGTGCTTTGTATACCTCGCTTTTTCATTAGTAACATAATCACACTGCAAACAGCGAAAAAATTTTTTCTTTAGGTGAGATATTTTTTCATGTTGAATCAAAATCATCTTACTCTTTGCACGAAAATGACACTTAGAACATTGATAGTCCTCTTTTATACAATTTAAAGCTATACTTTCAATATGAACACTATTTCTTTGTTCAGAATATTCTTTACTTTGTTCTGTTTCAACAGGTTTGTTCATTACTGTAAAGTTTTCCAAATCCTTCAGTTTGTTTCCCACTAGAGGATTTAATACCTTCTGGTGGACCATACCACAGTGTCGCTGTAATTTCTGAAAATGCTTTGATGCATACAGGCAGTATGGACATTCGTACACAGTTATTCTTTCTCTGTGAACTTGTTGTCTGTGATAAAGGAATTCTCTTGGGTTTATTGTGACTAGATTACAGAGTTCACATGTATATTTTCTACGAATACGAACAGGTCCTAATTCTGAACCTCCAAGACTACTTGCCACTGATGTTGATGGTATCGAGTCAAAAAATGAAGCCTCCTCTAAAAGTTCTAAAGAGTTTTCAAAACTTTCTGTTGCAGCTGTATTGTTTGCAGAATTACAAAGAGAAGAACCAAAGTCTTTATTCATTAGCTTGTCAGATTTATCCTTTCTTTTAGTTGGTAAGGAAATTGGCAATGGTAAGGATTCTTTATTATTTACATTTCCACCTCTGCTTTTGTGATATTCTCCTTCTAAAAGGATTTCCTTCTGATTTTCATAATGTTTCTTCTCTTTTGCTACAACTTGTTGATGAAAGCTTTCTTTGTGATAGCACAGGGAGGCCTCATTTGGGGCTACATATCCACACAGCTCACAGGTAGAAGTGCGACGTATACCATGGATAACCCTCTTGTGTCTGTACAAGTTTGCTTGGTATCGAGAAACAAAAGGACAAAGTGGACAGCTGAAAACTTTGGCTGAATGAGCAATGGCTACATGACGGGCCAAGATGTGTTGACTTGCAGCTTCATAGTTGCACATATTACACAGAAACTTTTCTTCTAAAGTAGACATGCTTCAATGATCAGTTACATGGAGATCACAGGTTGACACCAAATTTAATCATATTTTGAGAAGAGAAAGAACAATTCATGCAGATAGTCTGAAACAGGAATTAAATTATATTCAATTTTTTAAAAGTATGACGAGCTTTAAAAAAACATATTTATCAAGAATAATACTTTCTGGAGGGTACGCAGATAATTTCATATATATCACATTAATTTATACACAGTAAATTATCTCACCTTATGCTTTTTATTATATTACAGTAAACAACTGAATTCAAAAAGGTTAACCTTGTAAAAATGTGTTTACCCAGCTACAGTTCTTCCATACCCCTATTAGTTTTTCTTGTAAAATCATCACATTATTTTAAATTACGGAAGTACTACCATTTTTAGCCTCCAACTTATAAGAGTTCATTAAAAAAACAAAAGTCAAAGAAATCCTTCAAATTACTGTTTGAGATAGGATTATAAGCATAATTAATTAAATGAATATTGAATTATCACCTGAGTACAATACTAAAAATATATACTATACACACACAAACACACTTTGAAGCTTTAAGTAAAATTGCTCATCATACCAATTACCCTTTCACAATTTTTAATACACTACAGCTTGCCAGAAACTACTATTACAGAAAAGTCTGTCATTCACTCAAAATAATTCCAAGGGTGTTCTTTATAAAGAATTTTTAAGATATCTGTTATAAACAAATGAAATCCATTTTTAAGTAACAGAACTTTGTAAAATCTCTGCATATGAACGAGTAGAGAACAATAAGTAGGCTATTTGTATTAACAGACATATCTTGATAATTGTAATTGTTGAAGATTCAGCAAAATGATTTAATATTATACCTTGTATTCATTTTCTGATTTTATGTAGATCATTCTGTTAAGACTGGCTAAGGATTAACATTTGAACAGACTTGAATTTTCGAAAATAAAAATCCTGATTTATGAAAAGCAAAGAATGCTGCCTACCACAACTAAAAAGAACATAATGTTAATTTGTTTGAATAACCTTCACAATACAGTAACTAACAAAAATATTCACAGAATACGTATTTCATTAGATCTACCACAGAATCCAAACTAAGAAGAAAAAAAATGCCATTTTTTCTTTTCCTTAAATTGTTATCCATACATACATTTATAATTTGATCATAAAAGAAATTCCAATGTCTCAGATGACAAGTTGTTTGCTTGTAAACTGAATTACTTCTGGTTTCAAGATTTTAGTGGGCTATGGGTCTTAAATTAAAATCTTAATAATGGCAGTTTGCTTTCCTCTCACTTTACAGTTGTTAAAAATTGGTATCCAAATAAAAAAATACATACCAAAGGTTAGACATGAAATACACGTTCTGTCTTGGGTAATTATTGGGTTATATGTAGCTCAGCTAGTAGGACATCAGTCATAGCATACTATAAGCCATGTACTCAAGTAATGATAAAAAAAGAATGCTTATTATCTGTTTCTGATTGTAAAATTATTATTAAACTGCAGAATAATGTTGAATCACTGGAAAGCCACTAAAATGAAGAATTTAGTGTTTAACATTTCAATCAGAGTTAAACAAAGGAATTTGTTTTCCACATGTTAAATGTGCAATTATGAATAATTTACATCATCAAACCAAACAGATCCAGGTTTTTCTTTTCACTTTAATAATAATAATAAAAAAGAATTCACTAATTTATGCAGCCATCCTCTTATAATAATTATTTATTGTTTACAAAATACATTTTCTTCACAGTATTCACTCAGATATTAAATCTTTTATTTATAATTTTACAATACACAACCAGACACACACACACACACACAAAACACAAGAGCGATCAGAAAATAACAAAACACAATCTTGGATGTCAGTTAATAGTTTTTAAACTAACAAGATCCTTACCTTTAGTTCAACTACAGATCACATTAGCTAGGAAAACTGGATATCTTTTTCAACCAAATCCTGGAAAGCAGAATTTTAGTTAAAATTTATATTTTAAATAAAATAGTTTGCTTTATTCATGGTTTTTCATATCATTCTTTGCCAAGTACTTTACATGTATATTAAAACTTTTTTGCAGCCTTTGTTTAAAAAAAGTGTTACTTGTGCATATATGCATATTTGTCATAACACACAGTTATTCTCATTAACTGGAAAAAAAATACAGAAATAAAACTAGACTTGATATTCTTGGTTAGCACAAATCCTAACAAAAGGCTTGTGTTGTAAGCACAAGTCTATCATAATACTGGGAGAATTAGTTTGGAATATTTTATCAGGAAGTCAAATAGAGGCCATAACCTTTCTCAATGTGTTTAATTTAAATATCCCAAAAGATTTGTAATGTTTTTAACCATTTCATTATTCATCAAAACTATAAATAAATCATTTTTTTTACTAAGACACTCTTAAGTTATACCTTAATACAATGTAATGAATTTACAGGAGTACAGTTTTTGGTATTAGTATGCAGGAAAGTGGATAGTCACTGCTACCCTCTAAAACAACATCCAAATTAAATACAGTCTTCTACACACATATACCAAACTAACAATACAAAGAAATTCAGAGCAGCCCATACTGGATTATAAAGCAGATTATTCCACGAACTTACATGGACCTATAAAGCTTGATCCTTAAATTCAAGTTTGTATATTCAGTGTTTATGCTTTACCATTCAAATATATCAACTATGTGCAAATTACAAAAACCCTAAGAACATTAAGTCACGGAATCAAGACCCTTATGTTTTTTTCCATATTCCAACAGAAACAAGATTGACACCTAAAGTCTTTTAAAGTATCTCAAATTTTCTAAACAAGGTATTATTATAATAGTCTCTTTCCCAATCGTGCAACATGTTACTTTCCTTAACTTGTAACATGTGGACCAAAATTAATTATGCTTCAAGAATGGAAACTTCACTACTTTTCAAAACATCACAATAACCTTCTAGCTCTTAAATAATATTAAACAATCTTATAAATACAACCAAGAATTCTATCTACTTTTTTCACCACAGCTATATGTAAGTACCAGGCAGAACACTTTAGGATTTTATTAACAATCAACCCATTTCATTCTTTTTTCTTTCCCTACAACATAAATGTAAGACCTTTCATAACTACTTTATGAAAGCAGCTAAATGATATGAACAATAATTTTTATCCAATGAATTTACTCTTTATTAATGAGAAATAAGTAATCAAGTATTTGTAACCATACATGACTAAGTGATTTTTGTGTAGTATAAAAATGGGTGATCATGATTAAATTTTCTATCCACCATTAGAATAAGTTGTAAAAACTGAAAGTACATTGCTTGTAAGTGCAGTCTTTTCAAACTTAATGGATCTACATTTTTATAGTTAATATTTCAACTTCAATTATCATTATTATTAAATTCAGTTTTTAAACTTAATAGTATTTTATTTCCAGGCATTCTAGGATCTACTTGTATAATTTTTGGTCATACAATCAGATTTTGTAGTGTTTTAATACCCTTAACACTAAGAATAAGTGCAGTTATTAATAATGATTTTATAAAATCTACTCAAAACAATATTTTTATATTGCTTTCAATGTTCTTCTATTATTCTTAGATTTATCACAATGCTTTAATATTTTTGTGATAAAATTGAGGTAACTGGTGGTTTTACTATTTTCAACTTATATTCTGGGTCTAGTATATTAATACTCTTTCGGAACATTATTTTATGTCTTAACTTTTTCTTTACAAACAATTTCACATGAATTTTTATGCCATCAGTTTGTCATTTTAGGTAAAGTCTTTTTTTTTTTTAACCAAGTTACATGATTTTTAGTTCAATAATACTTTCAAATGATCTTAGTAAGCTGTCCTATTGTTAAGTGGTGCTATTCTTTATATATTGTTTTATCATGATTTCAAAATTATACCTGCATGGAGAATAGCTATTTATAGACCAGTCAGTATTTTCATTCTTTACATCTGGTTATCTAAATGATAGTCAAAAATCAGAAGTGATTTTAAATTCCATGAAAAAATTTATTAGAAATGCTCTCAAAATAATCAGAAAAACTAAAACTTGATTACAAGAAAACAACTCTACACATCCCCTTGTGGTTCAGCAGTAAGCCTGAGGGATTCTTATATTGAAATCTAAAGTTATATGCAGATGGTAGTCATAGCCTATTGTATAGTTTTGTGTTTAACAATAAAAAATAAATAAAAACCAGAATGATAAAAAGTTTCATTATTCTTAGAATCTAGATGTTGAGTTCTGATTTTGTTTTATATGAATATATTTTCAGTTTCTGACATACTTCCCTTCATGAAATGTCTTACAAAATTCAACAGCAGTAAGGTATATTTGTCAAATCTAATTATGTGAAGATCAATAATAAAAATATTTTTGATTCAAATTTAACAGTTTTATAATATTGTAGTAGTTTTTTGAGGAAATTAATTTTAAAATTAATTAGCAAATAACAGAAGTATGTATCTTTACTGCTCAGAAAACATTATTTCTATTCCCTCAAAAATATGGATTTCCTATTCAATTTAATTAATTTCAATGAAATAACACCAACCACACATTTTATTTTATATGTAAATTTTTCTTAGTTAACATACCTATCCTTCTCATAGTTTACCCAAACTGTCAAAACAGTGAGAATTTTGAATGGAATTATTTCAGTATTACAATATATCTGAGAAATAATAATTCATCTCAAAAACCTTTGTGACATTTGACTAATTTATAATGACTGAAGACCAATTTCTTTTTCAGAATATATTACTTTTAATTATACTAAAGAAAATGAATTTTCTATTCATTTATATTTACCTGTTTTGTAAGACACAACATAAATTAACAATAAACTTTGTTATAGTGGTTAATAATAAGGTTGGCTTTGTATTTTATTTTTATAATTATATTCTCATCAAAACCACCTATATATAATTTCATGGTACCTAAACTTAAAAGCTTTATAATAGTGTGTGTGTGTATTTTTTTATTATTTATTTTTATGGGAAAAGATGAAATTTGTACTATTTCTCAGGTTAAGTAGAAACCTAATCTTTTAAGCAATCATGGTAAATAAAACTATTAAAAATTGTGAAAACAGTTATTTTATTCTGAGCAATATTAGTTGTAGCTGTTAAACTAAAGGATGATTACAAATAAAATTCCATATTTAAAATTACTATAGCATAAAATTTACTTGTTCTAGGAGAACAATGTTTAACTAAAAGTATGACAAAAACCACATTAAGTTTCAAAAACTATCATAAGAGTTAAATGAGCTTTTCATAATTCACAATCAGCATTTTAAGTCTAAAGATAATTTATTCTAGACAGTAATCACTGACCACTGAAAGTTGTAACAACCTGCACACTGTCATACATTTTAACGAAATCGCCACTCGTATTGTTGAAAAATATCAAAGTTGAAATAGTTTGAGAGAAAAATAATCAAGGCGTACAAAAAAATAAAACATTAGTTCACACCACTACCACAATTAGTTGATACATAATAATTTTAAATATGGAATTTTCTTCAGTTACCCTGTATTTGAAATTTGAAGCTCTAGTTTACAGCTTCTCCAGTTCCAATCCGAAAAAAAAAGATAGTGAATTTTAATAGAAGGCTTAGCTTCAAATAAAACTAATTCCAATTGAATCGAATACATTCCAACTAAAACGTTTTAGGTTGAATAAAAATATCCTCCTTTTTACAGCCATGACTTCTCCACTTTAAGAAAACAAACAAGATAAAAACAGCTGATATGCCAACTAACTGAAAAGTTAATTAAAGGAAGCTACTACTAACGTAATCAGTAATATGCAATTGGAAATAATGGCAGTATCACAAAATTTATTAAATGCTACCGTGAAACAATATAATTTACACAGAGTATTAGTTACTATAGAGCTCTACAGTTGTTTAAGTAATTTTGGTGTTTAATCGATCTTCCAAACTTCATAAATACTTAATGGCTAAACCGTTGTCCATTCACCACTGATGAAATATCTTTCAGTTAGAAACACATTATAACACCAACTAACACTACACATTGAAGTGCCGGCTAAAGGTTGAACGCGCTACACCAGTTAATCACACAAAGTGACGATAACAACAAAAAACACATAAAAAATCAATGTTTCGAACACAGTGATTTCATTAAAAGCTAAAAATAACTGAAAAATTAATTGGCGCGAATTTCTAGGGATTATATGATTGAACAACAAACTTCAGTTGATTCTGTGTTTTGTTTGCTTGTATTTTGGATGGCTGTTCGCCATCTTGCCAACTCATGAAGCTTGCACTTGCAGCAAAACTGCTGGTTCTGGGTGGGACGAGTCGATAGACCACTGAGACACCGGAAAGAACTCTCGAAGAGTTAGTAATTTCAACAGTAATTTTATTAACCTATTACAAAGACCATCGATGAATTACTTTCGTTTAACCTATATTCACAACATTTGGATAAATTCTCCATGTCTAAATAAATCTATTTAGAATATTAATCAACTTACCAACTGTTGGCCAGCTCGGCTCACTGAACAGTTCGGGAACATAAGCCGTATGGTTCTACAACCAAGGGCAGCTCTGAAAGCTGGCGAGGATTGGAGAGCAGGAAGGAAGGCTGTCACGTGACCGCGTGAGTACCATCCTTGAAGCACAGGTGAACAGCAGATCTTCAGCTATCAGAGTATGTAGTCTTTGGCTGACAGAACCCGTACCTAGTAGGAACCTACGGGTAGACAAATAGATAAAAAAGAATGTTTGCTTCCACACAAAAGATATATTAATATGGGATGTAATGTACTGGTATAACTAGTAGCACGTCAGTAACTTTGGAACCCACTACGATTGGTGTGTACTTTACCTTTGGCGAGAATTGATCTGAAGATTGAGAAAATACCTCATATGTCATGTCGTACCCTTAATCACATCTTCATTTCTGATGAATTTCGTATTTTTGTCATTTGAAAATCTGTTTTCAACTTGTTCACCTCTAGTTGGCCTGAATTTCCTTATATTACCTTCACTAATATCTTCAGTGTACACGTTTGTTTCCAAATATTATCCACAAGTAATGACATTTAGATCCCTGTTAATAAGCGCTTCCTCATTTTAAATGAATTTAGATGGAGGCCCCTTTGTTCACTAAACGATTTCAATAATTAGTTCCTAGCTGAATGTTCCGCCTAGCGCCGTTACTTATGACGTCTAGTTTGATCTCTCGTAGCAAAGAATGACAAGAATTAAATAACATTTCTACAGTTCTTACTGTATCATTGTTGGCATATTACGATTAAAGCGTTAATATTTCAAATGGCCATCCAGTTTTCGACTGCTTGTCCCGCACATGTTTCGATTACTTGTAGCTTAGAAATCAACCAACTCGATGCTTTAAAACATAAGGATGGTTTTAAACCACACGTAAATAGCGTTACTACTTTCGACTGAAAAGTTCGTCTTTTATCAACAAACATAATTGGTGAGTAGATTGTTAACTATTGCTTTCATGAATCAGGTATATGTTATTTTATCGTATGCATGATTCATCAAAGATTCCCGATTCGTACGTACTAAAACACCAATAGAATGCAGCCAGCAAAAAGAAAAATTGTCGATCAGTGCCAGTTATCATATTTTGCTTTTTGTACGCTTTTACCGCTCCTCGAAGCCATTTCTTCCCGTATTCAGGTCTGCCATACTGTAGGGTGCCCCATATTACAACGCATGCGTCATTCTGTTCCGCGCCAGATGTTTACTTGCATTCGTGGTACAGACCTAGACTATGTCCAAAGTTGAACTGCGACTGAACAGTTTTATGCCAAAACGCCCATTGTATTCAATTAGAAGTTTCTAAGTGTACGAAAGGGCGCTGAAATATGAAAGAAATCTGAGGTCTTTGAACAAAACCAGGGCACCAATGATACGTGTTTAAGTGACTGTTAGGTTCCTGAACTCAATCAATGAATTATTTATATATAGAAACAACGATGATGTCTATATGCTTGATTTGGTTTATTATGTTTTCACAATTACGCATTTGTCGGGTCTTAATGTTGTTCAGCCAGTAAAGTTAAACCAAATTCTTTTTCACAGTTAACAGGCTTGGAATGAAAGTGAAAAGTTTTCGCAACATAATACTACTAAATAGACAATACTTTGTTTTCCTCTTTAAATATCTCTCAAAAGAGTAATTTTCTACACATTTTGCACCTTAATAATTTAAATTATCTTTCCAATTACTTATGGTCTGATAATATCAATAACAGAAACTACGTATATTCTATATGATGAAGTAAATCTTGAAAAAATAAAATCCGTAAATTTCAAACAAAAGTGACTATAAGTAGTGAATTTTTGTCACTTAAGAAAAAGAAGCTTTTAAATGAGTTAAATGTCTTATTTTGAAATACATATTACAATTTCAAATACAATTTGATATTTACTTGAACAGTACCTTTTGCAACACCTACACTGAACGCCTTGACCAGAGACAGAAAATTCAGGCATAGCTGTCTATAATATAAAAATGAAGACTGAAAGTAGCAATCAATCAACAGCACTCACCTCTTATGTTCCTACTTCTAATCGGAAAGTAGGATGTATTTATCATTTTATCACAAAGTGCTTCAGTGAATATTATAGGTTCGAACCATGAACATTGAGATTTAGTGCCTGGCTCGCTAATCAATAGGTCATCCCTGGTCTTTCAAATACAAATGCCCCCTAGTGGTACAGCGGTATGTCTGCGAATTCACATCGCTAGAAACCACGTTTCGATACCCGTGGTAGGCAGAGAACAGAGAGCCCATTGTTTCGCTTTGTGCATAATTCTAAACAGAGGAACAAATATAAATTGAAAAGTGGTAACCGGAAAGAAAAGTCCTTAAGATGCTCTGTCATTGTTCGAAAGGTTATTCACATCTTAACTTTTTAAAATTATTTCTAACTTTATTTTTGTCATCTTAAGAATAATGAAAAAATAAACTCAGGAGAAATAACGCTACCTTTGTTGGTATTGTCTGCAAATGGCACGGTATCGTTACATTGATCTAAAGACTTTAATACGTTTATTGTATTGTTTTCGACAAAAAAACCAAAACTCTATATTCATACTCCTTAATCTTTCTTTAGGTCTGAACAATTCATGAATTCATCTTTTTTAAACAATAATTAACTCTGAACTGTCAATACGCAAAATATAAATTATCAAATACATTCACAGACTGAGGTTTGCCCTAGTAAGTTTTTTGTTTTTTTTTCGTTTTACAGTTGCTGAACATTATAAGATGACTTTGTATTCTCCAAGAAAACAGATTAAAGCATTTAAGAAATTTCGTGTCTGTTTTATTTCAATCGTGTCTATTATGTTGGGCTAGTTTAGAAGCCATACTGACTGTTTGATATAAATCATAACATTAAAGCCTATGGTAAAGAACGTCATACCAAAGAATCTGAAAGTAATACACCCTGAAAACTTCATTTATAAAAAGCTAACATTTGCTTAGTCAGGAAAGCTCTTCCCTTCCATTTCCTTCCCTCCTTTATTAAGATCATTAAAGGAATTAACTTTGTGCATAATCAAAAATCGAGCTTAAATAAAAAGTCACTTTTTATTGTTGTTGTTTCTCATTATGAAATATGGCCGAGCCGAGGTTTCGAAGCAAGCCTACAGTAGTTGTTTTGTTTTTTTTATCTTAGGTAGGGTGTGTTAGTGTGCTTACGTATGAAGTGAGCGACATTCATGTCAGCTATCCAAGCAGGAACTAGCACGAGGCGTCAGCATTTTGAAGGTGTAGGAATTTTTGTCTCGGAGTTTAGCCTTCTTCAAGCCCGGCTCGTCTACAAAAGAACTGGAATCCACGCACCATATCTTTGACATAGAACTATTGATCTATAATGTCATGAACAGCGGAATTCTGGGAGCGGAATAACATGAAACGAGTAAATGTATGTAGAGAAAACTTGCAAAATATCGTGAATATGTCGTGGAAGCAGATGTACACCATGAAAATGTCTTACATTCATAGATATCAGCATAACTATACATACTGGTTTGTAAGCCGGTGTGTAAAGATACATTCATTATAAACGTGATACAAAATTTCCTATACAAGTACATTGGGAATCATGAGATCAAACCTCTACCACGATTATTCTAAAACCGTGTAAAAGTTCTTACGTATAGAAGATATGAATCTAACCAAATGAAATATCAAGTTAGAAAAATCTACAGTAGTATAATTATTCTAATTCTCCTTGTTCTTTTACAGACAATATGAAAGACAGTATTCACAAACTCTGATATAAACAAGTAAGAAATAATTTCGTAATTTTTTATTTATTTATTGCTCTTAATACACACGTTGCGCCTAGAAAGTAGGAAAATTATGAAGTCTATTTTTAACATATTACATATTGGCGGTCCTTGTGTCATGGAATACACCATAGCAAATTATTGTTTAAGATTTTAAATCGTTCTCAGTATACATTTTGGCTACTTTTCTATATATATTTTGTTAAATGTAAAAGAAATATACCAGTTCAGTCCTTAGTCTTACAAAATGTTGTAAAGAGACTTCAAGATACTTTACCCGTTTGTATGTGGGTTATAACTAAACGTCTTATTTTGATGAGTAATACATCTTTAAGTGCAAATGAGGAATAAATGTAGTTACGAAATTTGCACCACCCATTGCATTGAAAAAAACATCAAAATCGTAGCAAACAATAAAATCAGAAATGAAAAATCGAATCGCTTCTATTGACTGTTGTTATATGTAGGTAGATGGACAGGTTCATTTGTTGTTTTATTTCGCGCAAAGCAACACGAGGGTTAGCCATCCCTAATTTACTAATTTAACAGTGTAAGATTAGATAGAGAGAAGGCAGCTAGTCATCACCACCCATCGTCAACTCTTAGGCTACTCTTTTACCAACGAATAGTGGAATTGGCCTTCATAAAATAACGCTCCCCTCCCCGGCTGAAAGGGCAAACATGCTGGTATGACCAGAATTCTACCCCCCAACTCTCAAATTGCGAGTCAAACACCCTAACTACCTGGCTATGCCAGGCCAAATAAACAAGTAGATGTAACTTCCAAACAATTCGATAAGGATCTGCTTAGAGTAACCTGTTTCATTATTTTTTAAATTACCTTTCCGTTTTCTGTTTCATTAGGAGTAACTATGCTTTCCCACAACTGACTGTGGATAGTGAATTTTTATTTTAGATGCTAGGTATTGTGGGGTTAAAAATCTATACCTGCGCTTCAATTTCCATCAGTTCTAAATTATTCTCACACTCGAGGCTTACGAATATGGGTTAAATCTGACGGACGGTGTAGCTCTAATGCTGTTATTAACATACTTTTAGAATTTCCTCTCCTACTAGCAGCTTCCCAGTGGCACAGCGCAGTGTCTGCAGATTTACAGTGGGAGAAACCTGGTTTCGATACTCATAGTGGGTAGAGTAGAGATAGCCCTTTGTGTAGCATTGTGCTTAACTTCAAACAATCTTACTAGTAAGAGTACACATCGGATTGAAAAGGCGCAAGTTAAGAATCCCCCTGAACCTTCTTCAGAAAATAGGAAATTTTTGTTGTAATATATTTTAGTAAAAAAAAAAAAAAAAGAATAAAAGGCCTTCAGTAACTTAGAAATCTAATAAAGACGGCCCGGCATGGCCAAGCGTGTTAAGGCGTGCGACTCGTAATCTGAGGATCGCGGGTTCGCATCCCGGTCGCGCCAAACATGCTCGCCTTTTCAGCCGTGGGGGCGTTAAAATGTTTCGATCAATCCCACTATTAGTTGGTAAAAGATTAGCCCAAGAGTTGGCGGTGGGTGGTGATGACTAACTGCCTTCCCTCTAGTCTTATACTGCTAAATTATGGACGGCTAGCACAGATAGCCCTCGAGTAGCTTTATGCGAAATTCCAAAACAAACAAAATCTAATATAGTTTTTGATTTCATAATATCAGTATAAATATTCAAAAATAATAAGAAATTATAAACCTTTACTTTTGGCCTACTTTAGTAATTTTTATTTCTGTGTGGTGTATATTTAATTGTGAATAATAACTGTTGACAACGTGTGGTGTCCCCGTTAGTACAGCGGTATGTCTACGGATTTACAACGCTCAAATCAGGGGTTCGATTACCCTTAGTGGGCTCAGCAGATAGTCCGATATGGCTTTGCTATAAGAAAAACACACACACACACTGTTTGGTTTTAACTTTGTACTAAAGTTCCCTCAGTGGCAGAGGACACTGAGTGTGAGACTAAGAAAATTTAGGCTTATTTAGGTATTTACCACTTGGGTCTTTGTCACTTGTCTGTGCGAATGTGGGATATAGTACAGTAAATGAACAATATTGTTTTGTTTACGACGACGTGATAATTACGACAGCAACGTGAGTCCCGAATTGAGTCTTGAATCAAAAAGCCAAGATAGGTCAACAATGCAAGAAAGTTAGAGACAGACAATCACACTGGTAACTAATCTTCGGTTTCAATATGGGTATTAGAACTTTATTTCAATTAAAGTTTTAATTCTCATACCAGCCGTCTTCAAAACGCATTTTTACTTCAAATGGGTTTTTCGTCATCATGAATGACCTTCACTGGCAATTTCTCTCAACAGACCTATTTATTATCATAACGAATAATATTTAAAGTTTATATCTGTGCCAGTAGGTTTATTATTTTTAGATTATGGTATCAATATACCCCTAAAATGCCCCAGCTAAAATGTTATGGTTGCATTAATTAAAATTTAATTTTTATGTTATATCAGTCTTCCTAAAGTCTCTCTCGCTATGTACAGGGCTAATTAGTAATGTTTTACACATGTAGATTTGGTTTGTAGTCCTAGATTAGGCCTATGTAGACGGTGTGGTAATGAATTGAGCTGCAGGGGCTAAAATAATTTATAGCATATGATAGGAATAGACCATAGTCCAGAAGAAGATTTACTGTGATAACTTATTCATTTAATTAATAAATAACAGAGTTACACATGCTCAAACAGAGACAGTGGGCATATAATGTTATAAATAATAATGTTGAAACAGGTCGTGGCATTGCAATACACACACACACAGACACACACACACACATATATATATATACTAGTAAATTTTGTTGAAAAATATAAGAAGAATATAAATCGTAAACTTAATGATACCATGCCTAGATAAGGCTATATATATATTCAAAGCTTTGAATTAGGTCTATATAGCCTGAGCCTACAGCTTATATCAGGTCATCCCTTAAGCGATGTCCGATTTTAGGTTCAGAAAAATAGAAAGGATTTCAAACGCTTTTAATGTTATTTAATCAATAATGTATGTTTCATTATTATTAATTACTACCTGGCAACTATTTACAAGCTTTTGAATAATACTTCTATAAAATTCTTGGGATTTTGAGGAAAAGAATGTAGAGAGAGTAGTTTTGACATCTTCATGTGTTCCAAGCTAATTTCCCTCAAGATAGTTCCGAAAACTTTGGAATAGATGATAATCAGATAGGGCAAGGTCTGGAGGATGTGGACGTTTTTCCCAGTCTAGCTCTTCAATCTTTTCAGATGTGATCCTTGCTGTATGGAGCCGAACATTATCCTGGTGTAGCACAACACCTTCACGAGTGATCAAAGCAGGCCTCTTTTCTTTCAGTGCAATATTCAAGCGCTCTAACTTAAAAATAGAGGTCTTATGTAATCGTAGATCACACCAACAATATCTCACCAAACACTTAACAAGATTTTCCTAGAGTGGAGATCCATCTTGGACTGTGCTTTAGCCAGTTTACCTCCACTGAGCCATTGTCTGCGAGCGCTTAACATAAAAAAAAAAACACTTTTCATCTCCAGTCACTTACCTGTCCGAAAATGGTGAGCTACATTTACGAGAGTGCAGAAAAGTGCAAACGTCCACTCTTGCTCTAAGGTTGGCTTCTGTCAAATCATGGGGGACAATTTTTCAAGTGTTGACACCTTTCTGAGCTGTTGCAGATGACGGTGAATTGTTGAATGGGTTGAATTAAGCTTCTGTGCTAGTTTTTCAACTGTTACAGCACAATCTTCATTAAGTCCAGGCATCAGCAAGTCATCATTAAACTCAACAGGACGACCTGAACGTATCACATCACTTAAGCTGAAGCCACCTGATTTGAACTTCTGAAACCGCCTTTTACATTTTCTTTCATTGAAAGACTCCACATCATAAACACTTTGAATGTTTCGTGTAGTTTCTGCTCCACTATTGCCTTTTTTAAACTCATAATACATTATATGCCTAATATGCTCTTCAGACACATCCATCTTCATAAGGGTTTATTTGATTAATGATCTGAAAAAAAGTGTAACAAAAAAATGAGGCATCACAAATAAAGCAGATGCACAAGGATCAAGAATCAGATGATGAATCACTTGAACTACAAGCAAAATTCGTTGTTACACAATAAACAGGATTATTACCCCAGAAAGTAATATTTATTAACTAACATCCCATTCAACCTACTGGCGTTATGAAATGTGATGAACACCGAGTGTATAACAGGGAGTTGCCACATGGAAATATTCTCACACGCCAGTGGGTGGCTGTTTTATTCTTCTGAGTAAGAAAAATTATTTTGCTATATGTGTTTGTTATTTTGAACAAACAGAGGATGTTAATTTATTTATTACTTCACGTGTGATATCTGCCATTTATATGATCTTCTTGAAAGGCACGGAAAGAGTAAAGCTTATGAGACTACAAAGAAGACCACAGGTACCAGAAAAACACAATTTCTTCATTTCTTATCGAGAAACAGCATGTTGATGAAAAGTGAGATCTGTTTGGAGTTTAGTATCAGATGATTTGGACTCATAGAACAGTAACTGTGGAAGTATTTTAGCACTTATGATAATGATTGGTAAATATAAAATCCTACTTAGGCGTCACCTGGTAGATTCAATACAACAAAGTAAAACACTGAAGGAGAGAAAAAAAGGAATATCTCAGGGCAGAGTACCTCTCATCACTTTACAGTCTAAAACAACCGGTAACAAGCTAATAACGATTATTAGAAAAGTTTTGAAGGAAACTATATTGAAAGAAGTGGCTGAATACGATAAATATGGAAATGAAAGATTTTAAACACAAGATATCAGTGTTGAGTATCAATTGGCTGTATGTTTGCAACATTTTAAGTTTTGAATAGTTACTGAAAGCTTAACTTGTAGAAAAACTGTCAAAGGAGGACTATTTTTTTCTTGGATTTAGCTCAAAATGTATTATAGAGCAGTCTTACGATACAGCAGTTAACTGTGTGGAAAATATTCTGGCCTGCAACTTCAAATCAAGAATGATGCTTTAAATTCTCTATTTACACATGTTATGCACAATCTTTTAATATACTAATGAAGATTCGACAACTCGTTGTCCAGAATTAGTAAAGTTTTACAGAGTTTTAAAAGCAGCTGAATTGTTACTGATAGACTCCTATAAACGAATTAATGTGTGAAAAGCTCACGCACATAGGATCATTGCCTGGGTTTTGTGAAAACAATTGGAGAGGCAAGATGAACAAGTAAGGATCAGGCACTGGAAGCCATAACTGAATCATTTGGAGTATTGCAACCCGAACAACTGGTGCTACTGGTTCGTGTATTTCATTAAACTACCACTTTAGAAGTAAAATTTGTTCGATATAAGGAGATTGTTTGGCTTTTCTTTCCTTTTCGAAAAGTAATAAAATGGCTTGCCACATATATATATATATATATATACACACACACACACACGTATGTGTATATATACATATACATATTATATAAATACATATACAACAATTTATACTGAATTAGAAGGACTTAGTCTTTGAGACCCTCATAATGTGGTTTGTTCGCACTGGCAAGAATTAAGTCGTATTTAGCTGCAGCTTAAATCTTTAAGGTCAGTGAATTATTTGTGTGGGGGAGTTACTTGTGTTTAGTTTTCGAATCTTTCTTTAAAATTGAATATAACTGAAGTATGGAGAATAAATCTTAAAGATGTACATATATGTATATTAATATGAAGAGTTTATGGTGCTATATTTATCCCTCTATTTGCACATTGTAACACACAGGCAAGAAACCTATTTTTGTTGCTTTACAAACAAATATTTTTATTATGTAATTAAATACTCCTACATCTAGATAATAGTCTAAATAGACCATAGAATTATTTTTGTTAGTATCTCAATTGAAAAATGTTACTTCTATTTATAGTTTACCAAAATATTTCACAAAAACATATTTTCTTTGAAATGTAAATCTCTTTAAGTAAGGAATTTAAATAAACTATTTTTCCATCATGTTTTCATAATACGTGCAACAGAGAGTTAAGAGATATTTTGTTATATTACCGATGAATACAACATTGTGTCTCTTTGTTTAATTTATTTATGATATGGAGACGATTCGAATTAAAATGCAACAAATATTTTTATCAGCCCCAACTAAGTATACAAACAGTCTTCAAACATGAATCAATGTTTAAAGCTCGTTTCACGTGCACAGTTTGTTGGGCCCTTTTTTATTTTTGCTCTTATATCAAGTTAACTAAGGACTGTTAGTTGTAGCATTTATGTTTTCATGTGTATATGAGCAATTAAATATGGCACTCTGTTAACCAGTCCTTTGACAGCTTATTCATGTTTGCTGTCCGAAAATTGTGGAAGTCTAAAATTATCAATCAGAGTCAATCTTATTGTTTTGAATTAAGCTACACAATTAGCTATCTGTGCTCTGTCCTTCACGAGTATCGAAACCCGGTTTTTAGCATTGGAAGTCCGTAGACATATCACTGAGCCACTGTGGGACCATAGTCAATCTACTCTTACACAAAATTAGAAATCTCAAAGTTTCAAAGTTCTATTTGAACGGGTTCTTTAGCCTACATTTTGAGCAGTTTAGGGAAGTTGCTCGTTTGAAAAGAAAGTAATTTAAAAATAACTTATGTATAAGTATTATGGAAAGTTGTTGTTCCAGTTTCGAATTCAATTGTCATGATTATTATAAGAGTATCTCCAATCGTTGCTGCTGCATTCTACAATTCAAAAAGTTTCCTCCACCGATGGATTTAGCTTAATTTTTGCAAGATCTGTAATCAAGAAGAGACCATCTTTATAAAGTAAACACTGAATTTTTTGGGATTATCAATTATAATTTTCTTGGTCGATAAAATGTGGTAATGTAATTAATCAAAGATTTATTTTAAATAAAATGAACAAGCATTTTCTTACTTCCATTAATACCCGATTCTTCCAGTACAAATGTCGTGAAGAGTGTCTAAAAGTACCACATAATCTTTTAATCAGCAAGGTGATATTTCCTGTATGCATTGTTTTGCTCTTATTTTTTATCTGTTTCATTCATTGTTCTTCTCTTGACTGCTCCAAGGCTGAATCAAGGTCAGCGGACAGCGTTTTAAAATTAAAGAGCATAATGAACAATAGAGGCGCATTGGCAATTGTTGCAAACATATTTAATCTTGGGAAGTAATTTAATAGATTGCTATAGCTTAGGTTAAATGTTCAGAGGTAATCTTTGGTGAGTCTGTTTTTAATCAAATCTCAGGCATTAACTTAATGACTTCATTGAAAGAAGTTAAAGTTTATGGGCAACGTATCTGATTTTGGTGATAGCATAAACAGTTTTGACTTTAGGTCACTGAAAAACAGAATTCAGGAAGAAGAAGCTTAGGTTCGATTTGGGCAGTACATTTTTGTCTGACTTGTCTTATTCCTTTCCAGTCGATTGGAGCTGAAAGACAGGAAGAATAAACGCAAGCATAATTTAAACGAGAAAATATTTTAAAAGTCTCTGACTGTCAAAGCGTACAGCAGGCGCTAATGGAAGAACCAAAGAGGAAGGAAAATACATTTTGAAAGGGTGTATTTCGTAGCTTTTAAAAATTAAAGTAAGAAGTCAAGGTTAGCGTAACATTGCAACTCTGACTTTTTCAACGAATGAGAAAATACATTGTTTGTAACAATAATTTGTTTATTTTTCACATAAAAACCCATAAATTGCGCCATGATCGTTGCCTTTTGTGACTCGTTCTGTTCACGTTAACCTCATTTTCAATGGGAAATATTTTGTCTCTCTTTCCTTATGTATGTGATATGTGCGTAAAACAAACTTTAATAACACACAAGACACAAGTACAAAATTATTTTTGTTTTTGTTTGTTTGTTTTGGAATTTCGCACAAAGCTACTCGAGGGCTATCTGTGCTAGCCGTCCCTAATTTAGCAGTGTAAGACTAGAGGAAAGGTAGCTAGTCATCACCACCCACCGCCAACTCTTGGGCTACTCTTTTACCAACGAATAGTGGGATTGATCGTCACATTATACACCCCCACGGCTGGGAGGGCGAGCATGTTTAGCGCGACGTGGGTGCGAACCCGCGACCCTCGGATTACGAGTCGCACGCCTCAGCGCTTGGCCATGCCAGGCCTATTACTTTTGGTTATTTCTCTTCTGCTTTTGAGGGAAACACACGTATCTTTATGTCAAAAAATAGATTTTACCAAGTTACAAAAATACCAACAGGGCGTGGAATGTTAGCGTCTCTGACTGTGAATTCGAGGGTTAAGGATTTGCGTCCCGTTGCAGTATGTAATTAACACACTTCACACTTTGAGGTAGACGCTGTTGACTACAGGTACCCTCTTTCTATTGTTAAAAGATCAAAGTCGAACGTAGCCCAATTGTTAGTGTGCCTGGCTATGGGTCTAAAGTTCGCGTCTAGTTATCGCAAAAAAACAAAAGCACTACATGCTTGGGGTTGTGGGTTTGTCGTTACGGCGAAGGTCAAATACAATAACTCAGCCGCACAAGAGTATTCCAGAAGTTGACAGTTGATGCTGCTGACCATCTGCTTTCCCTCTAGAGTCTAGACTATCAGTTGAAAATTAGGGCCAGTTAGCGCAGATAGTACTTGAGTATCTTTACTCGAACATCCTTAAATAAACAGTCAATTAAACACTGTATATAACTTTGTGTAGATAACATTTGTGTAGTTTTTGAACATAAATTCAAAAATAGTAAATAAAATAATACTGAGCAATGTACAGCTTATTTCGAGGGTTACAAAGTTAACAATAAATGCTTTACCGAACAGTATAATGGATGTTGATAGATTACAACATTACACTATAAGCTGATGTAACTATTTCTTTAATAACCTACAACAAGATATTTACCGACTAAAAGAATACCTGGATGAGTTACGACAAATATAATATATTTACTGGTTAGCATAGAGTTAATAAGAGCGGATTACAACAGAATATTTATCGTTTGTTATATAGTAATACAACAGCGTCTTTCAAAAATCAATATAAACAGGTTAAGTAACATTAAACGACAAGGCAAATTAGCTATTGGTTTAAATCTTCAAATGTGGCTTCCAATCACATACTAAGATCAAGATAAATTAATTCGGTTCGTGTTATGTTATTTAAAGTTTTTTTTATTTGTTTGCTGAATTTCCCCCAAAGCTACAAGAGGACTATCCGTATTAATCGTTCCTAATTTTTAATTAAGAGACTAAAGAGAAGGACCTAGTCAACACCACTCACCGTCAACAATTGAGCTAAACTTTGCCAATGAATACTGCGACTGACAATCTCTCATACTATAATGCCCCAACGGTTAAAAGGGCGAACATGTTCAATGACGGGTGTCAATCCATGACCTATAAACTATGAATAGATTGCTATGTTTGATTTTAAATTTCGTGCAAAGCTACACGAGGGCTATCTGCGATAGCAGTCCCTAATTTAGCAGTGAAAGGCTAGAGGGAAGGCAATTAGTCCTCACCATCCACCGCCAACTCTTGGGCTACTCTTCTATCAACGAATAGTGGAATTGACAGTTACGTTATAACGTCCCCACGGCTGAAAAAGCGAGCATGTTTGGTGTGAAGGGATTCGAACCTGCGACTATCAAATTACGAGTTGAGCACCTTAACCACCTGGTCAGTGTCGATAGGGGTTAGAAGCCAAACGTTTCAAGATTTTTCTTTCCACAATAATTGTGTCGTTTCTCTTAAATGTAGGTTGCTTTAAATGCTCTCAAAAATAAACATTTTGCAAGTACTTATTGTCTCCCAACTCTTTTGCGATTTATAAAGGGATTTTACTATTGCTGTTTCTGATTAAATAAATTTGTTGAACAACGTATAAAATATTGCCTGTGAGTATAATATACATTAAAAACACACACACACACATGCATATATATGACGGTTAGCATGTATCTGTGCAGAACAACTTAAACTAATTATTAATTTATAAATCCTTACCTTAATTATACTGTTGTAACACAAATAAAATTGAAGAAAAATTGCACATCACTAAGTTAATCCAGTTTACCTCGTAACAGTTGTTACCAAGCGGTTTGTTAATACAAAGTAACGTATCGATAACCATTAAGTCTGTTGCATTTCAGCTGGGCTAACGACCTTTGGCATTGGGCAAAAGACCTTGATAAACCTTCTTACAATAACAGATATACATAATAAATGTACTCATAAATGGTAATCTAATTATAATACGTAAAACTATTTCACCATTGTTGTTGTTATTATTTTGAATTAAGCGCAAAGCTACACAATGGGCTATCTGTACTATGCCCAACACGGGTATCGAAACCCGGATTTTTAGCGTTGTAAGTCCGCAAACATACCGCTGAGCCACTGGGGGCACTATTTCACCCAAGAGAAACAAACAATACTTAAATAATCGTTTTATGATTTTACTTTCTATGTAAACAATTATATTTCGATACTTCAATGTCAAACTATAATTAATAGAGCTGTTTTCTTCTATAGACAGCGGAAGTAAGATCAATATCAGATCACTTATTTTGACATCGATGCAATATTTTGTGGAATGTAAGGGGCAAAAAATTGACTGTACAACAAAAAGCAATACGATAGTATACCTCAGCTAATAATGTAGGGCTTACAATAGTCAGCGGCAGTTTGGAGTTAAGATACTACAACGAAAGGAGCTCACGACGTTTTCTAAGAAAGAACAGTTACTAGGTGTACCATTATTGGAATGAGAGTCCAAAGCATTTCACCTCGCCTATTCATAACCCAATTAATCATCCGTAGGTTATACACTAAATACTTAAAGGCCACTGAACATAATAATGTCGAATTTTGGAATAACCACCCAAAATGAATCTCTTTTCTCTCCATGGGGATTTTGAAATGAACCAAAGGATTTACTGAGAGTTCAGATATGCAAGCACTTACAATAATTACTGTATTCAATAAGATCCATGTTGTTGAGTTTAGAAATATTCTGTAGCCTATAAGCAGCTCATCAAAGTCACGAATCCAAGGTTTTAGTTTTCACGCCTTAAAAGTCGAAATTGTGAAACAAAATGCTAGAAAATCGTCACGTGAAGTGATGGACTTCCGTTACACAGCTTGTGATTGGATGGATGAGTACGAGACATCACGATAATGTTTTGGAAAGTTTGTGTTATCCCCTTTGTAAGAAGCGAAAGAAGTAGTGCTATTTTCTGATCCATTTTAATTTGGTTCTTAAATGAAACAAGAATATCCTGTTGACGGTCTGCATTGAGGTAATTCTCTGGAGAAGAATTATTTCTCCTTCAGCATGATAATTTACCATGTAGATTGTGACTGGCAGAAAATTTGAATAAGTAACGTCCGAAACCTCCCTTGGTAAGCACACATCTCCGAACGTTATCGAGAGTTGTTTGGTGAAAATAAACTACAGTCTTATTACAGTAAGAACTACTTGACGAAAGTTGGATCTGTGATAAATGGGCTTGAACTAGTGTTTCAGTGGGGGAAACACCGTATCTCTTTTGGCTTGGTTTGAATTTCGGGCAAAGTTACACGAGGGCTATTTGCCCTAGCCTTCCATAATTTAACAGTGACAGACGAGAAAGAAAACAGCTAGTTAACTTCCCTCCTAAGCCATCTCACGGGTTACTCTTTACGAACGAGTAGTGGAATGGACCTAACAATATCACACTCCCATGTTCGGTGACTCGTTTTGCGGAATGTCTTCCCATTACTTTTGTTCACAGTGTGTACAAACTCCCAGTTGTTCAAACAACAACAACAAAAGTTACCAAACATGCACACATGAACTTAAAATAAGCATCTATTAAACTGAAATCAGTGTGTACATCAGGATGTAAGGGTATTGCCACAAAAATAAAAACGAATGTCTTGCACGACCATGAACTTGAAGTTATGCAATATTAGAGTTTTCTTTTCTTTTTGTAGTTAAACACAAATCTACACAATAAGCTGTTTGTGCTCTGTCCACCAAGGCTATAAAAACCCAGTTTCTAGTGTTTTAAGTCCGTAAGCAATAGCACGAACATGCATTGTAAACATACATTATCATGAATACGCACTGTAAGGCAATCAATAGTACTTGAGACGGACAGACATTTCTGACCCATATCGTGCATTAAACGCATGAGTTCTCAAAATCTTTAAATTTGAATTCATAAATATCACTTTCTGTTCTTTTAATGACTGCGTTTACTAGTTAAAAAAAAGTTGTGATACACTGCCAGAGATTGATAAACCCACTCACCTATGTATAAAAGCATGCAGTATACGCTGTTATATCGTTTTCCTATACAGGCAAAGACGTGAAAAGTAAAAGAAAAAGCTGTTTACATAAATAAATGTACATCCGAAAATATAAGTATCTTTGTCTTTACTTATTAAATGTAGATTTATGCGAAATTCGTTAAATAAACTTATTAAACACAAGTTGATATCCATTGGTGTAAATGAGCACGTGGAAAACTGTTTTTCAAATTAATTTTGTTCTTTCAATCAGGCCCGGTATGGCCAGGTGAATTAAGGCGTTCGACTCGTAATCTGAGGGTCGCGGGTTCAAATCCCCGTCGCGCCAAACATGCTCGCCCTTTCAGCTGTGAGGGCGTTATAATGTTACGGTCAATCCCACTATTCGTTGGTAAAAGAGTAGCCCAAGAGTTGGTAGCGGGTGGTGATGACTAGCTGCTTTCCCTAAGTCTTAAATTTTGGGACGGCTAGCGCAGATAGCCCTCGATTAGCTTTGCGCGAAATAAAAAAAAAACAAAAGCAAACAATCTTTCAATCGTCATTTGTTGAAAACATATAACCTTACCAATGAGCACCGTTGTATGTTGACGGAAGTCAAACGTTCAAATTGTTTGACCAATGCAATAGAAGTATTAATGTAACGAAGACATATTAAGCGAGTTCTTTGTCATTTATAGTTTGAGAAAAAATCATAACTTTTCTTACCGGTAATTTAATACTTTACTTCTGCCAAGTTTCTATTTAACCAACTAATGAAACCATAGAAAAGCATTCCCATTTATTTTAGGATTACCATACTTGTATCTGTTGACGTCAATAGAAACGTGCGAGTCTAAGCTGGTTATGTTGCAATATTGTATTTATTGCAATAAAATGCAACCTGAGGGAGTCTGACCTGGCATATTACGTCAATTTATCAGTTCGGTTAACTTTTCTTTGAACGCATACAGCTTATACTAAAACACGAATATGTGAAAATAAACAGAAAATACAATGAAAAAAATAGTAATAAGATAATATGTTTTATTCCTACCCGATATTGTTTTTTTTTCTTCATGATAAACGTGTTTTCCGGTGACATAAAAGCACTACTGTACAAAAATGGTAAGTTTATAATATAGATAATATTTTCTATAAACATGGGAAATTGGTCATTAGTTTCACAATGTAACTTTTACTTTACTCATTTTGTACGGTCAGGTGATTAAGGCACTCGACTGATAATCTGAGGGTGGCGGGTTTAAATCCCCATCACACCAAACATGTTCGCCCTTTCAGCCGTGGGGGCGTTTTATGTGACGATGAATCCCACTATTCGTTGGTAAAAGAGTAGCACAAGAATTGGCGGTGGGTGATGATTACTAGTCTTTCACTGCTAAATTAGGGACGGCTAGTGCAGACAGCCCTCGTATAGCTTTGCGCGAAATTCAAACTAAAGGACTTTTTAATTCAAAGTTTTTTCTTTGTTTTCATAAAACCAAGTATGAATTAAGAGCAGTACTAATAGCAAGAATATTTTTGGTTTAACTCATATTTATATAATTATTGTAGAGCGATATTACTTTAAAAACATTTTAAAACTTAGATCTCCTGATTGGTTTTTCTTGGAAT
The DNA here is from genome assembly GCA_011833715.1 of Carcinoscorpius rotundicauda. NCBI lineage: Eukaryota > Metazoa > Arthropoda > Merostomata > Xiphosura > Limulidae > Carcinoscorpius > Carcinoscorpius rotundicauda. The sequence goes on along the minus strand of CM022391.1, from coordinate 162,299,862 downwards.
TATATATATATATATTACACAGATAGATCAAGTTATTTTACACATGCACACAAAAATAGAGAAATCGAGTCTTGTTTGAAACTACTGTCAAAATCAAAGGCAGAGAGAGAGAGAACGGAAGAGTTTATATGTGAGTTTGTTTTTGAACTTCGCACAAAGCTACACGAGGGCAGCTTGTCATCACCACCGACGCCAATTCTTGGGCTACTAGTGGGATTGACTGTTACATTATAACGCCCCAACGGGTGAGAGGGCGAGCATTGTTAGTGTAACTGGGATTCGGACCTGCGACCTTCATATTACGAATCAAACGCCTTAACCCACCTGACCATGCCGGGCTCTATGTTATGTAAAGAGAACTATACTTACAATTACTAATAAAAACAAACTTCATAAAATGGTCTAACTCTGAGTTTCGTAAAATAACACTCAAGAGATCATTAAATTTGTTTTGATCTAAGCGTAATCTACACAAAATGTAACCATGATCAAAAAATAAGTTTGATATATCTTCTTCTTTTTTTTCTCGAATAAAACAAAGCTAACAAATTGGGTGTTTTAAGCTCAAGGATTTATTTGCACGTTCATTAGGATGCTTTACGTTTCAACGGTTGATAGTCCTGTTACATGGAGTAAGACCAACGTGTACATGTTGTGCACACATCAGACTGCCATTTAGGGTCAGATTCACAAGACCATTCTTGAACTTTATTTCCAAAAACTTAATTATGTTCTATTATCTTTGCCAAAAAGTAAATATACATAATTTTCCTGCTTTCGTTCAATTTTTTTACAGTTAAATTCCTAAAGACGTTTATTGGTAACATGAGCGATGTTACGATTTGTTTGGAATTAAGTACAAAGTTACACAGTGGACTATCTGTGCTCTGCCCCCCAGGGGTATCAAAACCCGGTATATGGCGGTGTGAGTCCGAAGACATACCGCTGTGCCACTGGGGGTCTGGTGTTACGTAGAATGAATTTAATACAAACGTACTTAATCATCTGAAACAAACTACAGGTTTAATCAGTCTATTTTAGGTTCTGCTAGTTAAGATATTCCTCTTTATATTTTAAAAAAATAAGTACGTTGTCGTGTTCGATATTAGTTCACACCTGAACTCATTCTAATGTTCTATGGTAGTTATTTTCAATCACCTGAAACAAACTATAGGTTGAAATGATACTGTAGATTCAATCTTGGAGTGATTTCCTTGGTGTATGGTATCTGTTCTTCAAGAAGTTAAAGATCTTTGATACACCTTATAACTAATCATCGTGGGTTCGATACTATAACAAATGAAAACAAAACTTCTATTGTCTTTAATAACTGCTACATTGATTAGGAGATAGATAAATGTATGATTTTTAAACAGGTAAATCGAGATCCTTTTGTATGTCATGGGACGAAGTTCAATATAACTGATAATGCTCTGTCATATGGTGCAAATCGACTAGCTTCAATATCCAAAACAAAAGACACAGAAGCGCATATAAAACAACCTCAAAACTAAAAATGAAAGATGAATACTCAATACGCTATCTCTCTTTGTTGAATTTGTATGGAAATATTTTAGTTAGAAATTTGGTAATGATCATCGTTGTAAAACGTTTAGTTCTCCATACTGTGTCAATGTTTCACATAATACAGTCTAACCACTTCACGTAGGTGTCAAAAATTTTTCCACATTTGGTAAGAAGATAGAGTAACACACACAAGTTCAAGACACACCTGATGCTCGACTGGCAGGTGTATAAATCCGAAAGATTCGGTGAATTCGTGGAATCCAGGGATGCTGGAAAACAAATATTTACCATTCTTTTTTTACTTTATGAAAGGTGGAGAAAGAATTTTTTATATAGGTGTTCAAAATTTGGATCACAATGAGTTTTTATTTATACCTATTGTTTGAGGAAAACTACGTAAACCATTCTGTCTGTAAAGTGCATGCAAGCTTATATATATATATATATTTACCTATCTGTGACTACAACATGTGTAAAATGTGGTTGAATATCAACCTCGTCTGTTCCAGAAACTTCTGGAAAATATATATGCAAGTTATATTTCTTCCATCATTTTTTCTTTGATAAAAGTAAAACGTAAGCTGTGCTATATGCTTTCTTATTACTTATTGCTGCCAAGATGGTGCGAAGTTAGCGTCAGCTATATAAGGTAGCCAGAATTAGCGACGCCCTAAGGCCATCGTCGTCACATACCTTGAATGAAAATAGTAAGATTTATTCCTAACACAAACCTTACACAACGCCTTGACATATATATTAAAAAACAGAATTATTGTTAGTTTTGTTTCATCACTCTTTGATGTATGAAGTAATAATCACTGCTGTTATGCGTGAGACACACATAAAAGTATGAACATACGTGTACATTACGAGTTAAGACCCAACTGATATGAAAATTAGGGCCTCCACAAAAAAGTACCTCTTACAAGTTGTAATCTTTTGGAATGCTGCTAATAGCTCATTTGTTAAGAATAAAGATAATTAGAAACATAACTTTTGAGAATCATCTTTGGTTTGAATTTCGCGCAAAGCTACACGATGGCTATCCGCGCTAACCGTCCTTAATTTAGCAGTGTAAAACTAGAAGGAAGGCAGCCTGTCATCACCGTCAACCGCTCACTCTTGGGCTACTCTTTTACCAACGAATAGTTGGATTGACCGTCACATTATAACGCCCCAGGGCTGAAAAGATAAGCATGTTTGGTGCGATCAGGATGCCTTAACTCACCTGGTCATGACGGACCAATCATCTTTTGATAAAAGAAATAGGCTAATGATTGGGAACTTGACTATTGAACCTTCTGCTTTGCTATTAGTCTCATAAAATATATGAAGGGCAACATATATTTTCGTGTATAATACGAAGTAATACTAACAGCAGTTAAAAAGCGAAAGAAACAATTTATTTTAACGTTAGTCTACGTGATAATGTTGAGTCAAGATTGTTAGACATATTAAGAAACTAAGATTAAACTTTGATTATTCTAATTTTTAAACATACGTCCTACGAAGTAATTACTTGTTTATTTAACATTTTTTAATGATAACTGGTTTTAATATTAATAACTTAATAGTTTGGTTACCGTTTGATTTTAAACCGTTTTGGTTCAAGTGCATTATATGTAATTGAAATTCAGGATGTGTGATTATATTTTTACATTTATTATGGCTGTAGCCATCATTTATGGTAAACTATACAATTTCCTTCTTATGTGTTTAACATGCGTTTCCTGTTTCTGGGTAGACAAAGCTTGAAGTTTTAAAACATGAAGTTTATCGGAGAAACACGACTTGATTTTATTTTGGTCAACATTTGAAGACTTTAAATGTTGTCTTTGGGTATATAAAAGGACGTAGGACTGTATACATCTTTCAAATAAATTAAGTAAAAGCCAAAAAGCATTTATATGCCACGATGTATTTTGTTGTTTAAGTTTTATTCTCTTTCAGAATAATACCCTGTTGGTACATCGGTAAATCTAAGGATTTACAAAGCTAACATCAGGAGTGCGATTCCCCTCGGTTGACTCAGCAGATAGCTCGATATGGCTTTGCTATAACAAAACACACGCTCTCTTTCAGAATACCCTAAGATTCTGCTAACATAGAGCACTAGGCAAATAAGTTTTTGAGTGATGTCTGTTTTATTTATACGTTTTTTTTCGTTCTCTTTCAAAGACGAAGGATATGAAACTACCTAACTTTTCAAGTAGATTCAGTGATGGATTTTGTTCACCTTGGGGCAGTAGGGTTTGTTTTTTTCATGTAGTATAACAAATACGCATATCTTATTCAGGAAAGAGCAAGGGTCTATAAAATGGAAAAGTTTTCTCATCGCTCGGGAATCTTTATTTATATATATTGTATCACCTTATTCCACAGATCTTGAAAACTATAAAAATGTGTGGAAAATCGCCTTTGACGTTGCAATGCACACTTACCAGTTTTCAATGTGCAACTACGTGATATTTAAACTAGGATCGGAACAATATTGTTCCCTTCTGCTAAAATATCCCGTGCAAGAGGACAACTATGACTGTATATCAGTTCTTGGTAGTTGATCTATATTTACTAAAATATAAAAATCACTACAAAAGCAGTTGTGTCTAAATGGTTAACGTGTCCGAACAGTGAATGTTAAAGTTCACGGTTCATGTCCCTTCAACAAAAAAACGCACTTTGCTTTGAATTCTTAAGAATGGTGGGTGCACCATAAATATTTGCGGTAAGATCACGCAATAATATTTCAAGAGTTGGAAGTCAGTAACTCTGACTTCCTGCTTGTTTTCCCTGTAGTCAACCAGTCCTAAATTAGGAACGACTGTGCACATATAGCTCTGGTGCAATTTTCACGTAGATTCTAAAACAAACAAATAAACTCACTAAAGCAGAACGAGCAGAGTATATTGCTCTCTTTTCAGCAAAGGTATTTTCCAAATCCAGATTTGTGGACATAATTCTTTAGGGTTACTCACTAGGGAGTTTACTAACGACAACTTCCAAACAGGTTTGCAGAAATCTTAAACGGATATCTGTTCAAAGATGGAACCGTGAAAGACGGTTTAAATTAGATTATATTAAAGTATTCATCATCAGTTAGTTTGTTAGAACTATCAAAGTCTATTCCACCTAATGATATTTTTTGTTTGCTGTTTTTTTTCCACGTATTTTTTTCGCATGTTCAGCTTCATTGGTACTTTCTTACGTCTTTATATTTATCACTTGAAATAAGTAGAATACATTTACGTTTTGGTCGGTGAGTCTTAAAACATCGAGGTTTAGGAATGATGATAACTTCATGCTGTGTTTGTGTTTGTTTTTGTTAAACACAAAGCTACAAAAAGGACTATCTGTGCCCTGTACATCACGGCTATAATTTTACGCGTTATTAGCGCTCACAGTTATACCATCTTCTGGAGATTTTTTTTCTTTTTCTCTCTTTGTTTGTTTTGTTTTTTGAATTTCACCGAAGCTACATAAGGGCTATCTGCGCTAGCCATTCCTAATTTCGCAGTGTAAGACAAGAGAGAAAGCAATTAGTCATCACCACCTACAGCCAACTCTTGGGCTAACCTTTTACCAACGAATAGTGGGATTGACCGTCACATTATACACCCCCACGGCTGGGAGGGCGACCATGTTTGGTGCAACGGGGATGCGAACCCGCGACCCTCAGATTATGAGTCGCACGCCCAAACCATCTGGCCATGCCGGGCCTTCTCTGTATGAAGATATCTTCATGTTTCCATTATGTGGTCCTGATATGTATCTTCACCCGGCATGGCCAGGTGTTTATGATGCTCGACTCGTAATCCTAGGTTTTGCGGGTTTGAATACCCGTAACATCAAACCTGGAAGCCTGGTTGTCTTATTCATTAGTTTTTACAAGGAATACAACGGACAAACGTGACTACATACCAAACTAAATTTAAATTGTACAGTTAGGTAACGACGTCGGTCTTCATTGGCTAATCGCTGTTGTTTGGGAAAGCTACATTGGAATTTTATTTTTTTACACTGAAACCAGAAAGAAGACATCAGCGTATTTCTGTGGATAGGTGGTTAGTATGGTTTTGTTAATGATGTTTCACCTTCTCTGTTTTAACTTTATTGTACTTCTGTGAAAAATGTAAAACACTTCTATTGATGGATGAGCACCTGTCTGGACCTTAAACATTAAAAAAAATCGTGTTTTAATGAGTTTTATAAGCATTGTTATTGTTGTTGTTTTGAATTAAGCACAAAGCTACACAATGGGCTATCTGTGCGCTGCTCACCACGGGTATCAAAACCCGGATTTTAGCATTATGAGTGCGCAGACATACCGCCGAGCCACTGGGGGGCTATAAGCAATGACCTATTGAATTTATATGTATTCAATTTTAATGATATTACTGGTTACTGTCTGCAGACTTACACGCCAAAATCCGGGTTTCGATATCCGTGGTGGGCAGAGCACAGATAGCCCATTGTGTAGCTTTGTGCTTAATTCAAAACAACAAAAACAACAATTACTGGTTACAATATTTTAAACTATTTTGGACCATTGGTTTTAATCTTTACACTGATAAAAACTTTTATATTTTTGGCCTAGTATATGATTTTTAAGCTAAGACTAAATCTTGTGTCATACTATCGAGATTACTCTAGAATCTGTCTCTAACAGTGGGAATACATAACAAATAATTCAATCTGTTACAGTCATTATTTATCAGTGGCTCCACGGTACGCCTGTGGTTTATAATGCCAACTATCAGCTTTCAATATCTATGGTAAGCAAAACAGTTACTGTGTAACTGTATGTTTAACAACAAATCAATTTTATAACCGTTAAAGAATTTAGTCAATTTGCGTAATTCATCCATAACATTAAGAACAGTTTGCCAATTTGTCACATAGAATTGAAGACAGGAATGTGGTAAAAGGAAATTGTTAAGATTCCAGATTAGCTGGGCTTTTTTTCCCATTAAACAGCCATTGGTTATGAGGTTGGGTCTGAAGCTTGTGAGCTATTGCTAAATCTAAATCCTTGTTAACAGCATTAGGAGATATGTCTAATTTCTTTGGAATTACGTAGTTTTTATCGGTTAGGTTTAGTACTTTCCTTTACGAATATCCTTTCTTTATGATATCATATCTAGATATAAGTACTTCCGTGGCGACATTGCACTTGGAACGGTTGAGATTTCACAGTGAACTAAACATATATTTATATAATATTAAACATTAAGTCGCACCACGGCAATACACCATACATTAGTTTATCCAAATACTTCGTATTACGTGCGGCTATCCCTCTGTTTATTGGTGAATAATTCGGTCGCATTTGGCTTTGCATTTATCTCTAAACAGAAGGAGAAATGTTGAATTGTGTTGAGTTACTATTTTTTACGTATTTTTTAATATTATCTTTGATTTACATTTTATAATTAGATACTTAAGAAACACCAAATATTAGGGTTGTTTTACGTTTGTTCTTACACTGTAAACCAGGTTTCACTGCGCACAATATACTGTTTGTGAAAAAGTGTACAAATCAATGACAGTAAAAATTTATGTTTAAGAGTGGTTCTGCTTGGCTACAGCTAAAATATTACAGATTTCGATTATCCTTTACTTTTTGCAGTGTATAACATGCTTTTACGCGCACATACATCAAGAAATATAGAATTGTTGATTCTACATCCTTCTCAGCTTATAAACTGGCTATAATTATCTGGACATGTGTATATCGTAAATGAATGAATGTTACTAGCTACGTATCATATTCAACAGTATTTCGAGCACACTGTATTCATGAAACTACACATATATTCAGAGAACGCTTAATGTAATATTTTTCGAGCGTGTAAGAACACATTTTGAAGTATAACAATGTACAGGGTAAAAATATTTTCTTTTTAACGCAACTACACAATGGACTATCTGTGCTGGGTTTATCACGTGTATCAATACCTACTTCTTAGGGTTATAAACTTTCACACTCACTGCTGAGTCAATGGGGAGTTAAGGGAAAAAGAAGTAAATTAGGTTATTTATTATACTCTGTAATAGATATACAGTTGATAATCTTTAAAAAGTGTAAGTTTAACCGGAAACAAAAGAAAGAAAATGTTACACCTTAGTTCATTTCTGATTTCTCTATATAGAGGAGAAGAGCACGCCATTTTTGACTGTAACTGAGATAACGTTAAATCTTGTTATTGAATAAACGAAGACGGTTTAGTTTGGTAGAACACGGAAATAACTGCTCGTTCTTTTACTTTATGGATTCTTGACTTTAGTATTAAAGATATTCCGAGTTATTATATTTCAATTGAATAAGATAACAAAAAGAAAGCGAGACTGATAAATCAAACTGTGAGTTTTTTTGATGTGCCATTAAAAATTAGCGATTATGTAACTGTAATAAACACTGAAATATCACACAATTGTTGTACTTTCATATTTTCAATATTAAAACCTTCTTGTTAAGTTGCCTACTTTTTTTTCTGCTTTATCCTTACGATGCTTAAAATGAGATTTAGTTTTACTTACATCACAATCGCGCTGTATTGAATAAATTATTTGAATACTTTCTTTGCCTTTATCATCGCAGGTGCATTAAGTCAAAATTTTTCTAAAGAAAAAACCCTGTATAGATGAATGTCGTAGCAGTATCTATGATGGAATGAATAAGAAACTGACTGATCTTTACCGAAGCCACAGGTGGAGTTCATTAAAAAACATTTATTGAACTATATCCTCTTCAAGAAACAATTGAGAGAATATGGCATACCAAACATTATATATAACTACTAACACGATGTTTGCAAATGGAATTAGTGAAACATAACACCATAAGGTGATTGAAGAAGAACTGGCATACAAAATAATTTATGAATAACTTCTTGCTGTCGAAAAGTAATTTGACACCTTGTTCAAAATAACATAAAAATCAATAAATATAATGTGTTTTTCTTACAGTAAAGCCACATCAGGCTATCTGCTCTGTCCATCGAAAAGAATCGAACCCCGATTTTTAGCATTGTAAATCTGTAGACTTACCGCTGTCCCAGCGGGAAATAATAAATAGCTTTTGTTTGGTTTTGAATTTCGCGCAAAGCTACATGAGGACTATCTGCGCTAGCCGTCCCTTATTTAGCAATGTAAGACTAGAGAGAAGGCAGCTAGTCATCATCACCAACAGCCAACTCTTGGGCTACTCTTTTACCAATAAATAGTGGGATTTACCGTAACATTATAACGCACCCACGGCTGAAAGGGCGAGCATGTTTATTGTCACGGGGATAATAAATAGAAAATAAAACAAAATCAACCAAATATAAAAAGCAACAACACGTAAATATTTATAATTTATCATTTAGTCTATTGTAAGGAGTTTTATCTAAACAACGAAAATATGCACCATAGGAGTTAAAAAAACGTATGAGGTTTCGTAACACGCATTTATATTTCGTTAAAATTATTAATAAAATGTTAAAGTATTGGTATTTTCAACCTAAATGACACCTTATGCTACATCTAAATGACTAGATGATAGATTCACATGATTCAAGTAAAGGTGTCTCCATTGAGCTTCTGAAAAGAGCGAAGACATCCAGTATGTAGCACCCGTTGCCACAAAGACCTTTTGGCTTTGAATCGAGTAATGTGATTGATTATTACTCTTATAAGACAGCTACCTACACCTGAAAATGTGGAGCATGTTCAAAACCATCACTGCGAGAACATGACCTTCTGAAACGCAGGCCTGCACGCTAATCTTTAGGCTACGTCCTTTATAATAACCTTAATGCTTACTTATGGCAAGAGAATGACAATGAAAAGTGTATTCACGCCAGTCATTCAAAGAGGACTATGTAACATAAAAACTGTAAACTAATGGTTTTTTTCGTTTTTTAAAAATATTGCTGGATATAAATCACAAGTATATTGGTATTAATTTTCAACCAGGAGAATTAAGACAAACAATACTGTTCATAAGGATATTGCTCCTTGTAACTTGCCTGACAAATGGACTTAAGGCTTGCTTGAAATAAATGTAAGATATAGTTAGTTTGGAAATATACGTTTCTTGAGTTATTCTTATACTTAATGAATCAAAACGTAAATATTTTATTGTTTTCCATTATGCAGAGGACGTATTGCCTGATTCAGCAGAGGAGTTAATACCTTATGACAACTATAAGAGTATTGATACATTTGTCCTTTTCTTTTTCGAATTTCGTGCAAGAACACACTAGAGTTACATGCGCTAGCCGTCCGTAATTTAACAGAAACAGATTAAGTATAAGGTAGCTAGTTCACACATTCCACCGCCAATTGTTGGTCTACATTTTTACCAACGACGAGTGGGATTGTTCGTTACATTATTATGCATCCACGTTCAGTGAGAGGATTAGAACTCGCAGGGCCGTGACCATCAGGTTTGTTTGTTGTTAAGCACAAAGTGACACAATGTGTTTTCCGTGTTGAACCCACCAACAACCCAGCTAGAATTCGTTGATAAATAAATCATCTTATATAAATGTTGGTTCTTAAAAATGGCTCAAGAAGACTGAACGGTTTGAATAGAATTATATATATATATTCGACATAGTTTGTTATATTTAGTGTAAATATAAATCTATATGATTATGTACAGTCTTCTTTTAGAAAAAAAGGTAAGCACAAAAACAAGACCTTTTTCAAGCGTTTTTATTTTAAGATTATAATAAATCTGCAATATTACTCAAAAAGTTGACAACTTCAAAGAATCTGGGGTAAATCCCTTGTGTTTCGTTAGACGACTATTATACAACGAAGTACATGTAAATGTTAAATCTGAAACCATCATGGCGCCTCCAGGCGTGAAATAAGAGAGTGTCTTCAAATGAATGCCATAACGACACCGCTTGCTGCAATCGACAACGTTACCACAGCCCCAAGGACACTCTTTTTCCTGCTTAAAATTACCATGTACTAGTACCCTCAGTCACTGCTTGGAACACATCAGTTTTCTACTCCGTATCAAGGGGCTCTTGAAGCCAATGTTCGCTTGACTCAGTCTTTCCTGCAGAATTTCTTCTGGAAGAAACCCAATCAATGACTATAGACTTGACGGAGCCGGCTTGGCTTCGTCTGTCGCGAGTCGTTCTACAGTTGCATTGATACTGATGCATGCTGTTCTTTGTTAGGCCAACCGGAGAAGTCGTGTTACAAGAAGAAAGAAAGTACATTATAGAAAGACAGATTTCTCAAGGAAACTATATGTATATTTATATATCCGTAAGACATTACAGGATTTCGTTCACAACAATCCATATCCATTCTAAAAATCATTTGTAGTAATTTGAAGATAATACAATTATTAAACTTAAAAAATAGGGAAAGTATATATATACACATATATATATATATAAATAGAGATAAGAATGGGCTGGAAATAATTTCCCTATTGCAGATTTGTCTGTTGATTTTGTAATTTGATGTTCTACAATGTACAATATAAATAATATAATGCATAAACAAACATCTATAATAATGCGTGTTAACTTTATTATTAAGTTGTACCATTAGTATTGCAATTGCAGGATAATTGGAATTTTAAAACCAGGGCGGCATTTCAAGTACTCTGACCAGGTAAATACGTCTTGGGTTCGGACATAGTTGTCCATAATTTTAAACTACTGGTCAGAGAGAGAGAGAGAGAAGGTAGCCAAGCAACAGAACCTACCGCCACAAGGACTATATTCCGATTGTCTGAGTAAAATAATAGGACTGATTGTTATTTCATAAAGCTCTAACAGCGGAGCGTATTCAACAGTATCATATATTGAACCTTAAGCCATTACTACATGAACTCGTAAAGTTAACCTAGGCACACTCAGCCCGGATATAAGATAATTATTATCAGTACATCAAAAGCACACATGGTCAAGGGGTTTATTACCGTTATAACTGAAGATTATGACAGAAGAATATCATTACCAGTCCATCTGAAGTGAAGATTAAGTATTGTCGATATCACTACACTTGTAGTTACTGATTGGAGTGCATCATGGTCACTGCTTTTCCTCTACCTTTTCACTTCAAAATCAGGGACTGACTGGCGCAGATAGCCCTCATGTAGCTTTGCGCGAAATTCAAACTAGACCAAACCAATCAATGAATAATGGGATTGACTGTTACGTTATAAAGCCCGCCATGGCTGAGAAGGTGAGATATTCGATGACAGATTTTGATATCACAATCCACAAATTGCAAGTCGATTGCCATAATCAACAGATCTTGCCAGGACCGTAGTGTTTGGAATGTATGTGTGGGGATTAACACTAAAACTGCTTTTGGAACTGTTAATTGAGGATATTAATTATTAAAGTATTTTGAACTTCTTTCATTTACATTAAATGCCCAACTCATTGTTGTTAAATTACATTACCAGAGCATCATACAAGTTCTGAGTACATATGTATAATGATATTTAATGTTTACAATTATCAGTGCATTTGGACTGAGAGGTATTAGTACATCTGTAGCTAATGACCCGGAGTTATCATTTTCTGTACAACTGAAACTAATGATTGGCAAATACTTCTTTCATCGCATCTGGAAATGACAATTAAAAAAAAAGTCACCTTCAGTAAAGTGAGTTTTACTTACTGGTGCTTATTTGCGGATTATTACTAATATACTTAGTGTAATTATTGAAAACATCTATTCAAGTTGGTGACAGAGTTATCATTATCCATAAACTAATCGCTCAAAACTGAGAAGTATCAAAAGCTGTCTATGATAAATGTTGATTAGTTATGAAATAAAAATTATTCTTGAAGAACGGATTTTGTAATATGTATCTACGAAAAGATGTTCTCCGTTCACTTCTTTCAGAATCATTACTATACCAGGTTATAATTTCTCGAGAGACTAAAAAGAAAAACATTCTGAAGATTGAGCAATTAATTTTACATTCACCACAAATCAGTCAGAATGAGAGAACATTCTTTCCACCCTACAAGTTGACTGATGGACGAGACCCATGAGCTACTGTACGATGTGTCTTTTAGACATCCTCTACCCAGTCTCGTAATAACACTCTTAATGTGACGTCAAAATTTGACAAACCTTTCTTCAAGTGTCAAAGACAGAATGAGCAGAAAAGCTCAGATCTGAGCTGTCACAACGCAAAACTGTCAGTTCAGTGTAAAGTGCAGGTAGAATATTACGCAGGTCTGCGCATTGACCACAGACAAAAAAACAAAAACTACGTAACTCACCACAAATATTTATTACAATAAATAAGCAATATACCTTACAATATAAAAAACTTAATAATTTAATTCTTACTTTACTAGTGTCCTTCGTCATTTCGTTTGCTTTTCTTTATTAAAGTTTTGCTATTGGCTGTGAAATTAATGTTATAAATGTGATTCTCTGCACATGAAACAATGCTGTTTTGCTTGTCTGAGCTACACCTGTTCTGCTCACTGCAGGTTTCGAAACCCGATGTTTAGTTTTATAATCCCTCATATTTACCGCTGGGCCATCGGGTGTGTGTGGGCAAATCATACTATAATAAGTACATAGTGAAGCTGTTACTTCGACTTTTTTTTTAGTCCTAAGAAGTTTGTTTGTTTTTAAATTTTGCGTAAAACTATACGAGGGCTATCTGCGCTAGCCTTCCCTAATTTAAAACTAGAGAGAAGGCAGCTAGTCATCACCACCCTCCGCCAACTCCTGAGTTATTCTTTTATTAACGAATAGTAGGATTGACCGTAACTTTATAACGCCTTCTCGGCTGAAAGGCAGAGCATGTTTAGCGAACCAGGCCTATCCGAATAAGTAAATATATTGCTGAATATATTAAGTTTTCTACATTTGTATTTGTGAACATGACAAACAAGCGAGATAAGCTGATGATTAGAGTCCACTGAATAACATAAGCATTATGTCGATAAGACACTGTCCTTACTCTCGGAGACAAAGCAAAAAGGTATCCTATAAGCCTTGAGGTATTAGAACAACGACAACATATTAGAATACATAAGTTCAGTGTTTTAATAAAGCGCAAACAGTTATATTGTTATCGATACCACCAAGTGTAATATGCATTTGCGAATTAGTATTAATGGTACAGACAAACCCTTATACACAATACTCTTTTCGATTTAGATTTAAAAAAAGTCACCGAACTTTATAGTATAGAAATGTCTAATACAAAAAAATTCGATTTTAAAGGTTTTTCATTTCATAGACACAATAAAACGTTCCGTATATGTTCAGCGGGTCTATGACTTTAAAATTCTGGTTTCAATACTGGTGGGCAAACACAGAGAACGCTTTATGTAATTTTACATTTAACACCAACTAATTTTATCGTGTTATATACTGCTTCAAAGTTAAATAGAATTTCAAAAATTATATATCTAAAATTACGATCGGACATAATTTTACTAACCAGGTTTTTAAATGATATAAATGTAATTTTCAGAAGCAAAATAGAAAAACAGCACTAAAACCAAAAATTAAAGAAGTTATCTTTTGGTGGTTGTTAGTTGCTTCTTGTAGAAAAATACTTACATATTGAAGAAAAAATAATATTAATTGGTTAGTTAATGCACCCATATTTTTAGTAGGCTACTTATTATGTTGATAATTTGTACATACTATTGTTCGGACATGGATTTGTTGGACAAAGTTTCGGTTTCTCTTGAAACTTATTCAAATTAGAAACGGCTCTGAACATATCCAAAAATAAAAGGAAATTGTCTTATAAAAATAAAACTTTCAACGTGCTTAATAAGCTATCAATAATCTTGTGTTTACGAAAGCACAAAATAGAAAATTCACCTTTCTTTACAAAATTTTGATTCAGGTTTACTGTTGCTCTAAAAGGATGCAGTCGGCTTATTCGGAATTCTAAAACCGAGTACACATTTAAAACGAAAAACCTCCCTCCAGTTATCCTTTTTAATAAAGCATTTACTTCATTGAACTTTATCTTGAAACTGATGGAATACAAATGACAATGAACAAAGCCGTATGTTTGCTCAAAAACATTGATTGTTTCTTCCCTGTCTTTGAGGTACAAATGGAAATATAATACAGTGAGCTTCTGAAGAAAATCTGGTTGATGGTTTGTTTATAAAAACGTTTCCAGCCGTTTAACGTAAGGGGTATAATAGTGAAGAAGAAGGAAATACAAGTTCAAACTTTTTAAATTCCCCATAAATAATGTACAAATCGTAAATATAAGACGGTAAAACAAGGTGAAAAATATGAAAATCCAAAATAAATTATTTAAAAATATTCAACGTTAAATAACTTCTTCACAAAATAGGAGGTTATTATAAGATTGTGGCTTATTTATTCGGTTGTCTAGAAATAAATGTAGTTTTTGAACAACGAAGTTCGGAAAAATATAAACCAGTGTCGTACAACATGATTTAATCAAAGTAAGCGCCATTTACTTCAACACACTTTTGCTGACGTGTAACGATTTTGTTTATGCCCCTGCTGTAGAAATAAGCGTTTCTATGGCCAATGAACTCCCTGAAAGCTTTTACTGCAGCTGCATGGTTTTGAAAGCGTTTATTGTTCAACTTGTCAAGGTGCTTGAAGAAAAGAAAATTTGTAGGAGAAAGGTCCAGATAATAAGGTAAATAAGGTAAAACTTTGATTCTCAATTCATTCAATTTTTGGAGCGTCAACCTTGACAGGTCTTATAACGTCAAATTTGTTGATCTTTAGTCAGAGAAACCCACTTATCGATTTTTTTCTTTTCAATCCTATTCAGGTGGTTGGCAATGCTTGATTTGCCTGTGTCTAACATTTTTACAAGCTCACGTACTGTTGTGCGAAGGTCTGTTTCAAGTGCTTCACTTAATGTGTTTTTATCTAAGGATGGCTTCCTCCGACAACCTTCGTATTCTTCAAGACTTTCATCTTCATGTCGAAACCTTTGGAACCAACGTTCAGTAACAGATCCAAGGCCGAATGCCTGGTTGATGTTTCGTGTACTTTTTAGCACAACAGGTTTGAAGTCGTAGAGGAAAATCAGATGAAAGTCATGTCCATGGTATCTTGGGGGTTGCAAAACATACTCCGAGGAGTAGACTTGAAATAGCAGACAATTAAGACACCTTGTAAACAACAAACGCTGGATTAAATCAACCAAACAACAATAAGTTATTTAATATTCAGCTTCTAAGTGTCATCGTGAGAATTCCGACATTTATTTCTGAACGACTTTATTATAGTTGAGTTTCAATGTGACTAAAAATTATAAAAAGTGGCGATGCGTGTGTAATTAAATAATTTAAAATTAACCTTATGTATATTCGAAAAACAAGTCAACTAGCCATCCCTTTACAAATTGGATTGACAAGTAATGTTGCCAGACATTTTCTGAACACCTAGAATATTGTATAAGCTTATAAATTAATGTCTCAGGGAATACTGATTACCATTCTTTTGAATTTTCATTTTCACATAGTCTTAGCATCAGAATAAATCATGAAATTTGGTTATAATACAATGCAATTTCTCCATCAATTTTTAAGTTATTTTATCTATTCGTTTTTAAGTAACTCCAGATATTGGATTATCTGTGCTAGGTCTATTGCAGGCATAGAAAGGTAACTTTTAAAACTATAAGCCTTTAAGATTATTGCTAAGCCAACGTGGGTGAAGATTTTTCAAACTTTCAGCTAGTTTCAAAATAATGGTAAATGACGTATGTGACGTAATTCCATCAGTGATATTGATGAAAATTATGTATTTTATATGTGCCTAAACTTTGTTGTTGTTGTATTTTTGAAATATTAATTCATAACAAATAAATGTTGAATATTTTGTGACCAAAACAAATTAAATGACAAATTAGATAGTAGCGTCACCTATTGTAACTTAAATAAACAAAGTATGAAAAAGACACTTAACAAAAAAATGAACAATCGCAAATCCCCTGATTGATCAGAAATAACTTGGAGCCATTTCCCCATAATCCCATTGTAATTTTCTTGAGTGTTGGTCCAAGTTCATTAAAAACATAAAAAAAGCGCGGGGAAAGATATGATGAATTTCAAGTACTTTTTGTAATTCTCTTTTATGATATTTTACGAATTCATTTGTAAAACTCCTATAAATTTTGTAATATTTTCTATAAATCTTAAAATGCTAATTTCAACATCGTTTCATGTTGAATTTTTTGTTGTTGTTTCAGATTTTTTTGCGCAAAACTACATCAAGGCCATTTCTAAAGAACCGACCCTAATGTTAAACTTACAGCTGAAAGTGAGGAAACATGTCGTTTTGTTTCCATTGTTTTTGTTAAGCACAAAGCAACAGAATGGGCTGTCTGTGCTGTGCCAACTCTTGGGTTACTCTGGTCTGTTCGATTAGTTATATTTGACTGTCACTATTACAGTCGGCACGTAAGCCACTTTAAAAGATGGATCTTAGCTTGTAAATAAATCGCAGCATTGTTCTCGTACCTAAAGACAACTTTGTAGTGAATTAAACTTATGTACGTCTGTATATTTCATGAAATACAAAGCAGTCACAGATCGGTTATACTGTTACAAAGAGGTTACTCTTTGTTCTCGTCGGCCTTTACCAGACCATACACTGATCACTTAGTTGCGACTGGCACTACGAAGTACTGCACATTAAAGAGATACGCCTGCCAAGCAATACAACGAAAAGTCAAGGTTCTCTGGATGTCTAGAAATCCCTCTTCTGCAAAATTAAAATACATCTATACAAGTTTACTGCTCTTTCCTTTTCAATAAACCATCTTCAACGAGTATACTCCCAATAAATATAAATATAAATGCATTCACATACGGAAAAATAAAGCAAGTACATAGATAAAAAATAACAATAATACGCAATATTTTGGGCTTCCTGAGTACAATGTCGCTCGAAAATTATAAAAAATAAAATATCGGGGTGTGACCTCAATATCGTTGTTGTAACCTCATGTAATTTGTTAAAATTCGTATATTACGAGCTGTCCGGTAGGAAATATGATGATTAGCCAAAGTTTTCTTCTTTTTATTAAACTACCAAGATTTTGTTATTATTATTATTGTTGTTGTTTAGTTGTTTAGAATTAAGCACAAAGCTGCACAATGGGCTATCTGTGCTCTGCCCACCACCGGTATCGAAACCCGGATTTTAGCGTGTAAGTCCGCAGACATACCGCTGAGCCACTGGGGGCATTATTATTATTGAATTCACCCCACCCGTTCAGTTGGAATGAAATATTAACTTCGAAAAAGCACGATAATTACTTAAAAATAAAAATCAAACTAGAAATGAGTATAGATTGTTATTAATAAAAATTAAAATGCATTGTTTCGTCAGTTTAATATTCCCACTGTTAGCGACATATTCGACTGTTCACTTACTTATTAAAGTTAGTTAGTTATTGTAGACTTAGGTAATAGAGTAATTTAATTTACTGTATAATTGCGGATACTCAACCTTTTCATTTAACAAAGCAAAACAGCAAGAAAATGATTATGAATTGTCAATTTTTTTAACTTGATGATTGCTGTGAAATTATTCGAAAAGGTTTGTTTGTCTCCTTTTGAATTTCGCACAAAGCTACTCGAGGGTTATCTGTGCTAGCCGTCCCTAATTTAGCAGTGTAAGACTAGAGGGAAGGCAGCTAGTCATCACCACCCAACTCTTGGGCTACTCTTTTATCAACGAATAGTGGGATTGACCGAAACATTCGAACCCGCGACCCTCAGATTACGAGTCGAACGCCTTAACCCACCTGGCCATGCCGAGCTATTCGAAAAGGAATAAATCGAATTGTACAAGGTAACCCAAGATTATCTATCCTATTTTGAATTTTAATAAATAAATAACTAAAGAAATACAAACACGTAGTTTTAGACAACTTGTATCTCAGTTCAAACAGCTATTATTGTCGTGTTTTTATGTTGTTGTTGTTTCACTTCAGTGAATAGTATTACCCTGCAAAATGGCAACTGTGCAATGAAAGATTTACTGTGATGGCTTGATCGAGTTTGGTCAGTTTCGTGGCTTCCGTGTTCACCAGATATTCTACTAGGCTTATCTCTTTGGGGGTATGTTAAGGACATCATGTATTGCACACTTATAGTAAACATCGTAAAGCTGTTTGTTTGTTTTTTGAATTAAGCACAAAGCTACACAATGGGCTATCTGTGCTCTGCCCACCACGGGTATCGAAGCCCGGATTTTAACGTGTAAGTCCGCAGACATACCGCTGAGCCACTGGGGGGCCATCGTAAGGCTAAAGACCAGAATAATGGATGCTATCGCTACTGTAAATGAGAGCCACCAATGTTACTAAAAGCAGTTTGAGTTGGGCTAAAATATGTTGAAAACTGCATGATTGTATTTCTTTAGTTATTTTATTATTATATTTGAAAACAAGAAAGATAATTTTGGATTACTCTTTATTAAACAGCCAGCAGCATTCTAGTGGTACTTTATTTTAGCGGGTGTTTGACATAATGTAACAAAACGATTGAATTGAAAACCTTAGGGTCATGGGCATGACCCTATAGACAAAAAGAAAAAATAGCAAAAACAGTTACAACCTACATACAATCTAGGCTCCCTTCATACAAAATTCCACAAAATGAGTCTAAACCCTGCCTAGACGGGAAAAGGATTAGCCATTTTACCTTATGTTATCTGAAACAACCTTTAACGAGTTTCTTCAGTATAAGTTGGTATATTGTTCTCTTGAAACAACCCAACTCACTATTCCAACAAAAAACTACTCATACCATTAGAAACTCCTAATGTTCAACTAACTGACGTCACAAAATGTTCACATTTGTAAGTTTATTTTCGTTTTCATTATACATATTCATATCCATTTAACGTGAAAAAAGTTTTTTCTAACAGCTCCATGTCGTTCACTGAGATGTGATCACTCCTATTTCAGTTTAAATTGAAAAAATCAAAGAACACACATAATGCTAATTTTCTTTGATGTAACCCAAACTTATTACTTTAGTTTTTATCAAACATACCACATTTCAATATTCCAAGAAAAATAAGCAAAATTTTTTACTTGCCCGAGAAGTTGTTTTCTAGTATACATTACATTGTTGTACACGAATATAAACTCAATTATACCACATATAATGGAAAACATGAATGTATTTTCATACACATATAACTATTTCAGCGTCGCATAGTAACAGGTGTGAACTGCAGTTACCTTTCACTAGCTAGTTTGACTTTCATGACAAGCCAACTTGAGCATTAATCATGGTTTCTGCACACCACAAAGCACATGTAAAGACCTCTTCAGGTAGATGTTCCTTTCTTTTGTTATTATCCATCCAAATTACATTCTGTACTACAACTGCACAATATGCTTATATAAGTATATTCAACCTAATATGCACACAAAAGGTAAAATTTGTTTTGCCATTATAGCACAGCGTTAATCACAAACTGCTATGTTTGTCCATTACTGTTATCATCTACGGGTTGCAAAAAGCCAACCATATGAGATAAATATGAATAATAACTAAAAGAATGATGTGTCCTAATAATGGCAATTTTGTTTGCTTTACAAAACCTTTGCTAACTTCTCATGTTGTGTTAGAGAACTGCTCCACGATTGCATTAGTAAAGAACAAATAGAACTTTAGACAAAATCTCAAAATATTATGTGAAGTAACATGCAAGCTTGTTCAGGAAGATTGTACAGGCAAGAATCCATTAATATTTGTAAAAGACTTTATCAAAGTCCTTGAAAACCAAGGAATGCAAATTCTGTCGAACGTATTGATTCGTTAGAATTTCCATTTATCATGGATACGGGGATCATATAGTTTCCCTGACAATCCTATCTGTTCCAACTGTGAATCCAATCACCTTCCCGAAAGTGGTATACGTCAGTGACAAGTGGTGAATCGAATGATAAGATTGGACTTTTTTTCTTTTTGTATTAGAACTCTAATTAGATCAGGATGGCTACAATATAATGATTTATTTGTTTGTTTAGAATTTCGCATCAAACTACACGAGCGCTATCTGCGCTAGCCATCCATAATTTAGTAGTGTAAAACTAGAGGGAAGGCAGCTAGTCATCACCACTCACTGCCAACTCTTGAGCTACTCTTCTACTAACGAATAATGCGATTGACTGTCACACTATAATGCCCTCACGGTTGAAAGGGCGTACACGTTTGGTGTAACGGGGATTTGAGCCTGCGACCCTCAGATTAAGAGTCGAGCGCCTTAACACCTGGCCATTCCGGACCTAGATTAGAAGGAAAGCAGCTACTCAACATCACTTACCGCCAAATCGTGGGTTCTTATTTTACCATCAAGGACTGGGATTGATTGTAAAATTAAAATAACCCCACGGTTGAACGGGCGACCATGTTTTGTGACGGAGATTCAAATCTACGACCATCAGATTGCAAGTCGAACGTCATAATAATCAGATCATAATATACAATAAAATTACTAAGTTTGTAAAACAGAAATTAAATCACAACCACTTCAAAGCTAACTAAGTATCGACGCGTTTTCTATCCAACCGAAATTTTAGTTAGGCAGGTAAAATAATATCGTAATACTGAAAAGTATAAAATACTTGTGAGCTTTCAAAAACTACATTAGTAAACTGTTTGACTCATTTTCAATTATTATATCTCTTTATAATCTTAATTAATTCACATTAAGGGCAAAATATAATGCTTCATTCAGTTATTTTACAATTTTTCTCAGCATGTTGGCAGTTACATAAATTTATAAGGAATTGAAAACTACGAACATTTTCTCAGTGAAAATACCGGCATAACCAGTTGGTTAGGGCGCTCAACTCGTAATCTGAGGGTCACAGATTCGAAGCTCAGCCATACTAAAGATGCTCGTCTTTTCGTTATAATGTAAGGTCAATTCCACTATTTGTTGGTCAAAAAGTAGCCCAGGAGTTGGCGGTGATGGTGATGACTAGTTGTCTTTCCTCTGGTTTTACATAGGTAAATTATGAATGGCTAGCGCAGATAGCCATAGTTTCGCTTTGCGCAAAATTCAAAACAAATCAAATTTCGCATTGTCTTATTAACGTTAAGCCTATTTTATTTTTAGAAAATATATATTCTTAATCTAATACCTTAGGGATTTTCAAAAATTAAAACAAAGTGTATAATAATAGTCTTTCCCACACTATATTTGTCTTTTTCATTGATGACGACGAGTTTCACTCAATCCAGAGCTCTTCAAGCCCGCTGGAATACAACAAGCGCAGAGATAAATGAAAAATTATTTATACAATGTATAAACAATTTGATACAACAGTAATTGTTATGGTGAATGCACCTTTTACAAGCCGACAACGAATTATTACAATTTTACTTGTCATAAATTTCAACACTGTGGTAATGCTTCACTGATCCCTTTTGACAGCAGAATGAGCCAAGGTGAGAATACTTATAATTAGGCCTATTTTATTTTTAATCACTACATTGATAATTTTGTCAATTAGGCACTTTTTTAAAGAATGATAAAGTATATAATAATGTCATTCCAACCAAACTATGTTTGTCAGATCCGTTTCCGATGACGAGTTTCGCTCAATCCAGAGCTCTTCAAAAATGCTTTGGTGCAATCTGTGAACATCGTTACTTCAGATAAATTGATTTTGAGAGCATTTTCTATTTGAAAACTCTCACGTATTTTAATTAAGACCTTTTGAATCAATTTAGCTTTTAATCCAGAAAATTGCTAGTTATTTCCTTTGTGCCAGTAGTGGGTTTTCATATTCATGTTTGTTTACAGATAAGCAAAAAGCCTCACTGTGGGCTATCAGTACTGTGTCCACCACTAATATCGAAACCCGGTTTCTAGAGGTAAAAGTTTATAAACGTACCGCTGTGCCTTTTGAGGGACATCGTATCCAAGTACAAATATTATTCGATGATTTCAGATGTTAATTTTTGGTTCCAAAATTTGATTTTCTAACCTTTTAGTTATCACGTATAATTGAAAAATCTGTTTTATGTTGATATAATTTCAGATGTTTTTTTAAGTTTGTTTTTTCTCTAATGGGCTGAAGAATGACACTAGTAAGTAACGAAACCGGTATATTTTAAATACATATAAAATTTCAAAGTTAATTTTGTGTTGTCTGATGTATTAGTTTTATTTACATTAGATTACTTCAATATTTCTGTACTGTACTATGCTCTACAAAAGTACTAGGACAAGATAATATTATGTCATTATTTCTATTTTATGGGGCTAATTCTTTCATTCTATTACAGAATGTAAATTTCATCACTGTGGCAATGCTTTACTGATCCCTGTTGACAACAGAATGAGCCAAGGTGAGAATATTTATCATTCTTTAGAGTTCCCATATACTTATACTACGAGCATGGCATAAGAGTTCTGCTTCAATGAACATATTGATCAAATTTAGGGTATTAAATAACTGTCATGGTAACCCATGCAGTGTCTTAACCAGATAGAAAAAAACAAAACAAAAATGTAATACCGATATATGAGAGAAAATAAAGTTTAATAATATTTCACAAATTAGTCTTGATCAAATCAATGTTTATCACTATATATTAAGTTTTATTGTCATTCCACGGCCCCAAAAGCGTAGAAATTGTCAGTTCGCATGAAAGTTTTACGTGAAGTTAGTTGGACTCTCTGACAACTTGCTGTAGATTTGAAATGCTCCCTCTTAATCCGTAGCTCCTCCCATGAAGCATGGGGAAGCAATGTGATGGTTTTGTGAAGTTTTCTGTTGAAGCAACGGGAGATATTTGCGAAATAGATAAAACAATGCCGTGCGATACTAATCCGTCATGGTATATCAAGTGGTTTGGGTATTATTGGTAAGTGATTTCACGGCAATAAAGATAATGTCCCTAAACATTGATTCAACCTGTACATAAATAATTCAGCTAAGAAAGAAGCTCTGGCGTTACTCGAATGAAGCAATGGTTCCCACATCATCCCCCTCTCAACCCAATTGAGTAAAACTGGGATTTCATAAACCAGGAACTTGAAAAATCAAAATTACTTGCAAAGAAACTTTATGGGAGTGTATTAGAGGCATTAGGAGTAAAATTAGAACGGACATCAGATTACGAGTCGAATGCCTTAACCATACCTGGCGATGCCGGGCCTCAAAAACGCATGATTCAGACTTCTCTTAGTATTTCAATACATTCACTATTGACTTCGAAAACATCGAATTCAAACTTTTTTGTGCACATTAAAACTTTTGTATTGGATACTTTCTGTAGAAGACTTATTCTTAACAACTAAATACAACATCTTACACCTATCCACCTTCTTTTCATAGGGTTTGAATTTTTAAACACAGCTAACTTCAGAACAATTATGCAGACACAAAATTTAAGTCTAAAAACACTTACTCCAGTTTAACCTGCATTTTAAATAAAACCTTTAATAAAGCCCCCACTGGTGCAGCGGCAAGTTTACGGATTTACAACGCTAAAATCAGGTGCTCGATTCCCCTTGGTGGACTCAGCAGATAACCCGATGTGGTTTTGCTATAAAAAACACACACATTCTTTAATAAAATATATTATGGTTATTTTAGTCTTTTGTGGTTATTCTTCTGAGAAAAGATGAGACTAATTTCACATCTTAGTTTGTATATTACAGTAGTTTCTATGTTTTAGATTATTGAGACGCATATATATAATAAAACTCAGTTAGGGACGGCTAGCGCAGACAGCCCTCGTGTAGCTTTGCACGAAATTCAAAATTCAAATAAACAAACAAACCCTTTATAAGAAACGATCCCTGAATTTTAGCGTCATAAGCCTTCAAGCTTATCACTGAACTTTTAAATATTTAAAGAAATATTTAAATTTATTCACTTTATGAGATAGTTTCTTTCTCTTTGTTTAAGGTGTATGACGAATCAGCGGTGTTAAGATGATTAGTATCTTCAATGGTGCTCTTGAAAAAGGGTTTCTTTCCACTTCTGTTATTGGGGTAACACTTATGGGGGTGAAGAGTGCATAATGGTACATACTAATTTAATCGTGGTAAGTTAGTTATTTTCCGTAGGGTGGATAAGTTCATTGCCGTGATAATAACCTCTTGCCAGGCCTCTAGACTTTAGCGTAAATATATTAATTTCAGTAAAAATACCTTAGATGACTAGAGGGAAAGCATTTAGTCATCACCACCCACCGCCAACTCCTGGGGTACTCTTTTATCAACGAAAAGTGGGATTGACCGTAACATTATAACGCCCCCACGGCTGAAAGGGCGAGCATGTTTGGCACGACGGGAATGCGAACCCGCGACCCTCAGATTACGAAGCGTACGCCTTAACGCGCTAGGCCATGCCAGGCCAACAAGCAAATACGTGAG
The DNA here is from genome assembly GCA_011833715.1 of Carcinoscorpius rotundicauda. Lineage (NCBI taxonomy): Eukaryota > Metazoa > Arthropoda > Merostomata > Xiphosura > Limulidae > Carcinoscorpius > Carcinoscorpius rotundicauda. Next base: position 162,274,956 of record CM022391.1, on the reverse strand, counting down.
AGATATTAAAATACGTGCTTTCTGAAATACGATTCATTACTGACATCTTTGATAAGTTAACTATTTGCCTTATTGCACAACCTTGTTGAGTTTGTTACTGTAAATATCACGTACTAAGAACATAAACGAAGTTGTAATTTCTTATTTTTTATTAACAAACTCCTTTAAACAGACCACAAACAGGAAAGTTAGTAAAACGGTTGCATGAATAAATGGGAAACATTTTACACCATAATGAAGAGATATGTCTAAAACACTAACGTTATGGGGGTGAAGAGTGCGTAATGGTACATATTAATTTAATCGTGGTAAGTTAGTTATTTTCCGTAGTAATAAACACAAACTTCTAGGTGCATCAGGGCTACAGGTAAGTGTGTGTGTGTTTTCTTACAGCAAAGCCACATTGGGGTATCTACCAAGTCCATCGAGGGTAATCCAACCCCAGATTTTTGCGTTGTAAATCCGTAGACTTACCGCTGTACCAGTGGGTGTAGGTTTGGTTTGAATTTCGCGCACAGATACACGAAGGCTATCTGCGCTAGCCGTCCATAATTTAGCAGTGTGAGACTAGAGGGAAGGCAGCTAGTCAGCACCATCCACTACTAACTGTTGGGTTACACTTTTACCAACGAATAGTGGGATTGATCGTCACATTATAACGCACCCATGACTTAAAGGGCGAGCATGTTTGGCGCGATGGGGATGCGAACCGTGACCTGCACGTCTTAACCCACTTAGCCATGCCGGGCCGTAACAATTTGGGATCCAATACCTTAATAATTTGTTCAAATTTTAAAAAAAAATTCCTACTTTCCTGGAATCACTTAAAACTATTGAGAAAAATCTGGGTAAATTGCATGATGAAAGAATAAATTGGTTGAGTGATGACGTGAATACAGTAACACAAGAAAAAATCAGTGTTTTCCAACAGTTATAAGAAAGAAAGGATAAATTTTGCGTACAAAATTCAATTGCTGATCGCAAAACTCTTATCTGGAATTAATTATACCGAAAATGAGGAATTATACTGAAAGTGAGGTTTATCTTTTAAAATAAATATCTGCATGCTTATCAGGAGAAACAAAATTAAATACAAGCCCACCTTTCTTTTTCGACGCAGAAAGTTTTCAACCACATTAATAGTTTAACTTCAGACAATTTACACAGTGTTAATACACTTCCTTTCAAAAGTAATCTTAGTTCTGGTCTATCAGCGGTGTTAAGCTGATTGGTATCTTCAATGGTGCTCTTGAGAAAGGGTTTCTTTCCACTTCTGTTATGAAAGCAGCTTGTGGTGTAAAATAAAAAAAAGAAGGATTGCTCTGATATCTTACTAGCTTTAACAACACTGACCACAAAATAACTGCAAATATTTACACAATTGTCTGGATAAGTTCATTGCCGTGATAATAACCTCTTGCCAGGCCTCTGGACTTTAGCGTATATATATTAATTTCAGTAACAATACGTTTCACGATATAATTTTTATTGTTAACAATCTAAGTTCTCCTGCCTATGCCATGTCTTCTGAATAAGAGATAACTTTCTATAGAGCTAATTAAGACATATTACCTTAAATAATACTTTTACTCTTATTCCTGTAAATTTTACTGACTAGATTAAAATTGTTTACATTACTGTTGAGACGAACGCCATTGTTAACAATAATGTTTTGTGGAATGTTGGCTTGGAACCTCATAGTTCGGCTAGGCTGCCATCTTTCTACTACACTTTAAATTCTTATTCTTAATTAACGCCAAGCTTAACATTGGTATTCTGGTTTTAAAAATCAGCATTTAGCAAAAGCACTTAAATTACCTTACTGTTGAGGAATTTAGATTTTTAAGTTTAAAAAATTTTAAAGCATTTTTGTAAAACCAGTGAAATTAAAATTGGTAAAAATCAATCAACAGATTGATTAATCTGGCAACTTGAACTGGACTGAAAATCTCGTTAAAGCTTTGTTTGTAACAACACAGTCACTGGAAAATATTTATCAAATAGCTTGAAAATACTATTTCATGAGAGTGGGTTTGTTTTTGAATTTCGCGCAAAACTACACGCAGGCTATCTGGACTAGCTGTCCATAATTTAAATTAGAGGCTGTTGGGCTACTCTTTTACTAACGAACAGTGGGATTGACCGTAACATTATAACACACATACGGCTGAAAAGGCTAGCATGTTTGGTGTGAAGGAGATCAAACCCGTGACCCTTAGACTGCAAGTTAAGCGCCCTAACCATATGGCCATGCCGAGCCCATCTCTAGTTATAGGCTTGAAAGTATAATATTTGAATTGCTGTTGTACTTCAGTGACTGTCTTTTATTTCCTCATTTTTATTCAGTAATTCTTCCTAATCTTGTCTATTAAGTTTTTATGTCTATTTATGGAGAATAATTGATTAATCTCGATACGTGCATATACTTAAATTGAATTAAATTTCAATTAAATGTTACCCGTTTTTAGGTAATTCACTGATGCAATTTTTTTTCACACCTAACTACAGGAATGAGCTTTTTTCGAAATAAATAACAAATGTACAACAAAGAATAAATTAGTGCACTGAGTGGCAACTAAAACACTATGTAACACAAATTTTGTTCCTGGATATTTTGTGTTAATTCTTAATTGCTTATGTTGTAAAAGTACAGAAAATGGCCATTATTTCCTTCAAACTTTGCTTTTGTGACCTGGATAATGAAATTTAGAAATTAACCTATTTTTTACGTAAATACAAGCAAATTTGCACAGTTTCATTTACATAAGTTCTGAATAAACAGCATATGAATCAAGATTTACATGTATTTATGCTAAAATTATACCAAAAATATTTAGAAGTGAGTAGTTTTTTGAGATTTGCGACTGTAATGTAAATCACTTTCACGTATCAGCCCCCAGATACAGTCTCCCATCATGTTTTCGTTATACGATCCCAGGTAATAAAAGCAAAGTTTGAAGAGAGAAATAGGTCTTTTCCATTTACTTTAGGCATAAGCAGTTGGGAAATAACACTTTCTGCCCACGAACAATAAAAAATAGTAATTTTGTTACATATTGTAATAAACAAAATATAAAGTTGTTCTCAAAGGATTATCTTGGTGGCAAAGATTATATTGTCACAAGTTTAATGACACCAGTGTTACAGCATAATGTCACAAAAGATGAACAGCAACAAAATCTGACCAAATATTTTAAGATAATCCAACACAGACTAATGCAATGTAACATAATTACCTTGTTACGTTTATATGATAGATATACATATTTTTATAAACAGCATGCTTTGCACAAGTGTTTGCCAGAATTAAGCAACACAAATAATTCATGCAAAATAGATAACAGTGAAATATTTAGCCCCAGTCACCAATTGTACCCGCGAGTACGGATGTCTACGGATTTACAGCGTTAAAATTAGGGTTTCGATTCCACTCGGTGGGCTCAGCAAATAGTCCTAGGTGGCTTTGCTATAAGAAAACATACACACAAGTCGCCAATTATCTGCAACATTTACATTTTAACACCAACTATTTAAAAACAGCAAAAGCTATATGAAATAATGTTGCATGCAGTGGTAATAAATACTAAATTCACACTCAAGATTTTAGTTAATTGTAAAAAACAACAGAAAAAATAACCATTTTCGTCTGAGTATGAAAATATAATTTCATAAAATATATTAAAAAGAACAGCCACTGTCGTCTGAGTAACAAAGTGTACTATGGCAATCGTCCATGAAATATTATCACGGAAATTAAATTAGAGACAGAAGACATAAGTAACGATATGCAATAGCTAAATTTGGAACCTTTTACGTGGTAATTTCCAATTACTGCGCTAAGAGATGAAAGAAATGTAGTTCCAAACAAACGCTCATACTACGAATTCGCCGAATTTTATAATGACAGACAATGAAAGACCTACAAAGTTTCGCAGCGTAACAAAATCAAAAGGACTGAATTTAGTTTCAATTACTCTCTTATTTTGTTGCAAAATTCATGAGAAATCTCACACTACAGTAGAAAGCACTTGCATTAATTTTATAGTGTAGTCATAACAGTAGTTTGTAGCTTGAGTAAACTGTCAGGAGTAGAGATCCAGTTTGTTTGCTTTCGTTTTTTGTTGTTGCAATTCCTAATTGTAATTTTTAATTCTCAATTTTTAATTTTCATGTACGTAGGCACTTTTAACACATAGCAATACGTAAATGTATGTCAAGAATAAAACACAACCACCACCAAGCAGCATCCCAGTAACACAGTACTATATTTGCGGATTGACATCACTAAATACCGGGTTTCGATACCGGTGGTAGGCAGTGAGCAGAGAAATCATTGTGTAGCTTTGTGCTTAATGTCAAAGAATCCCACTAAGCGCATTTATGCTTTCAATAGTAAAAAGACAGTCTTTTAAAATATATATTCATAGAAATCTTCGCTTCAAATAAAAGTTCGTGTCACTTAAAAGTATTCCTCCCCCATTGCACAGCGGAATGTTTGTGGTCTCGCACCACTAGAATCCAGGTTTCACTATACTTGGTGGGCAGAGCAGAGGAAGCTAATTTTGTAGCTTTGTACTGAATTCTAAAAAAAAAGAATTAAACAATCTATCATTCAATTTAAAATAATTTGTATAATAGAGCCAGGTTCTTCGTGCCAGAGATTTTGTTTAAGCATGCGTCGAATACAAAATCAACGCTCAGAATCACATCCGTTACATATTTACAACCACTTAAAACAGCTTTCAATAAAAAGATCAACTTTTAACTAGGTCATACACATTAGCAACGCTCCATATAGTATTTCTGTCTGAGTTTTGTGAAAAATGCCTATCTAAATTTGATCATTTGTTCATATTTTGATTTTATTTAAACAAGTGTCAAATCTTTAGTTTCCTTATTATCATTATTTGGGTGGTCTTAACTACTGGAAAGGAAAATGTTAAGTGTTGTTTAAAGAATATCTGATTTTTAAAGTAGTTTTTCCCAAATGTTCTATAGAGTTTTAAGCAAATTATTGTGCTACCCTTATTACGAACCACTATTGTGGTTCTTGATATATCACTTTATATACAAGAATGGAACTTAACAAGAGGTGGGCCCCGAAAGTGTCAAGTGTGGGTTAAAAGGATTGATCGACTCGAAGTTTAGAGTGATGAATCGTCGAAGCAACATACTAAATTAGGCTTCAAATGGACGAAGGGCGAGAAGGATCACGCCGGTCAACGACACTTGAACTTGTATACTTTATCAGATTTGTGCTTATGTGCGCTGTGCTCGATCTGTGAAGGTTATGGAAAACGAAACGAAAATAAACAAAAAAGTAAAAATCGAAGATTTTCACTGCGTAGCCCATGCCATGATTTCTGACAAACCATCTACACGAGAGTAAAATAGTATCACGAGGGAATTATTATTTGATTTACAAGTTTACAATCAAGGAATTTTTACTTGTTTTAGTGTGTTGAGGGTGAGCACATTTTTATCACTCCTCATTTACATAGTAATGGTTCCATTAGATTAATAAAGGTTTACACATTGGCTGTTAGGGTAAAACGTAATAACTTAAATATCAACTTTGGATTCAAATCGTAATATTTTAAAGTTGCTTTCACACATTGAAATGAATACTGGAATAAGGAGTATTTCTACCTTAATACTAATGGTGAAAACGGAAAAAAATGTATCTTGAAAAGTATCTTCACTTTGTGAACTGGAAAGTTTCAAAATTGTTAATACATAATTTTGTGTTTGGTTTTCTTTGTATCCATATTAAAATTATTATTCGTTTAAATGGTACTGAACCAGTTTTATGTATATTTTTGATACTTGTTGGATATTTACTTAGCTGATTAATAAATTCTCACAATTAGTTGCCTCTACATGACTTTCCTGAACTTTTCATGGTGCACTTCTGCTGATATTTTTGTGATTTGTCAAACACACCGAAAAGCAAGTTTCTGGAACACCATCGGTTGCTTCTCTAACACATGTCTTGAACGTCATTAGGATCAACACTACCAATCAGAGTAAAGTAGAGCCACAGCCAATCATACATCCTTCCAACAGGAAAACAATGAATTTCTGTCACACCTAACATGCTCGCCCTATAATCCTTAGTAGCGTTATAATGTAACGGTCAATCCCACTATTCATTGGTAAAAGAGTAGTCCAAGAGTTGGCAGTGAGTTGCGATAACTATCTGCCTTCCCTCTTGTCTTACGCTGCTAAGTTAGAGATGGCTAGCTCAGATAGCCCTCGTGTAGCTTTGCGCGATATTAGAAAAACAAAAGAAATCCTATTGTCTCATACCGCTAAATTGTTGTTATTGTTTTGAATTAAGCGTAAAGCTACTCAATGGGCTATCTGTGCTCTGCCCACCACGGGTATCGAAACCCGGTTTTTAGCGTTGTAAGTTCGCAGACATACTGCTGAGTCACTGGGAGGCACACACAGCTAAATTAGGGACGATTAGCTTTGCGCAAAATTCAAAACAAACCAAACGAAACCATGCAAGGCCTCAAGCAGTTGAAAATTCAACTATATAAGTAAGTTCAACTGAATATGTATTAAGAAACGTATTTAAGATAATAAAATTACATTCCAGAGTTGATAAGTAAATATATTTACTGAAATATTTTTCATTTTTTGGATCATTTTGTTATAAGGCTTGGATATACGAGGTGCAATAAGGAGTGATATATTAAAAATTATGATGTTAAAATATAATTGTGCGGTTGATGAAAATCCTTAAGAAAAGCTCTGGACTTTTCTGAGTCGAGAAAACATCATCATAATTAATTATGCTGTTCAACAGAAGTAAATATTGAGTCTATTAACTGTTCAAACAGTATATACTTTAAACAAAACTATAAGCTATTCAAGTTGGAAATAAGTATGTAATATTATTTAAATCTCACTATGTTTATCAAATCTATTACAGACAACGCCTTGGTTTTGTACAGAGCTGATGAACTCAGCTGAAATGCAACGAACACAGCAGTGGTTAGAAAGATAATGTATATGTCTGTTACAACTGTAATTCTTGTGATGTAAACGCCTTTCCAAAATGGTGAATCACGATTATAATTAATCATTTGTTATTAGACACACATACTACCTCATACAGGTAGGCGGACATAATGTGGTTGATATAATATTACTCATTTTTTACATGAAAAACCCAAAAGTAAAAATAAATAAATGTGATGTCAAAAAATATAACAGGCCTAATATTCCTGTCTAATCACAAATGTAATCTTGAGTTAATGGTAAGCACATCTTGAAACAGTATTAAGTCACAAACAATATTCAGAGAAGCATCTGCAAAAACCTATTTATTTTAATAATCAACAAATATATCTTATATTTCTGTATTTTATTTCTAAATCCTCTTTACAGTTTCATTTAACTTCATATCATAGGTTTCATGTTTATTTGTCAGAACGCAAGATTATATATTACATGACAAACAAGATACAAGTTTGCTTACATAATTACAGATGAACTCAGTATCCATACTTTACCACTAGAGGAACCTTTTGTCAGTTTCATAAAATAAAATTGACTAGTACTTAACATACACTAGAAGGCAGGTGAGATAAGATTTTTAAGCAAATGAAAATATATCTAAACTAAAATATTAAACGAAAAAGTACATAAACGATAAACAAAACCATAATTCAAAATAGAACATAAGCAGCTACCTCAAACAGAGAGGACGTCCCTTTTTATGAAATACGGTAAGAATTTTGTATTTTCTTTCCAAATAAGACTTGAAAGTCACCTCAATTCTGGAAGGCCAGGGATGCCCAGGTGGATAAGACAATTGACTCGTAATCCGAGGATTCGAATCCCCGTCACACCAAACATGCTCGCTCTTTCAGCTGTGGGGAATTATAATCAACACCCACCGCCAACTCTTGAGCTACTCTTTTACCAATGAATAGTGGGATTGACCGTCACATTATATCGCTCCAACGGCTGAAAGGGCGAGCATGTTTGGTGCGACGGGGATTCGAACCCACGACCCTCGGATTACGAGTCGCACGTCTTAACACGCTTGGCCATGCCGGGCCGGAGATCAGTGAGACTGGATGAGTTCTGAGTGACCATATCTTAACTATCTACGATAACAGGAAGCCCAGTTACTGGTTTTGCTACTTTTCGTAAATAGTTTGTTGTTTTGTTCCTGTCATGTCTGATGTCAACGTAACTGCAGTCTCTACTGAGTTATCTGTTTCTGCAATCTTTTGGAAACACTCCAAAACCTTCAAACATTTTCCAGTTTATCTCAGTTTTCTCTCTTTTTTTCGTAAAACTGAATGAAATTTCCTCCAATAAACATGGCAACTTTTTCAATTAGTTTCAGACCGTGTGTTGTATTATTTATGAATTACTGTTGTTTTTGTTCAAAATACATACATTGAAGTTGTTGCAATAATCTTATACTAACAAACAATTATTCTATAATAAATAACCCTACGTTCAATCTTGGTTAGCATAATTTATTTAACACAGTGTAGTTGACAAATTGTCATCAGCTGCTGAGACATCTTAACAACTGAAGTTACAAATGCTGTTAATTATAACAAATGTATTATTTCACCCATTTACTGTAGGATGTTGATGGGCATTAACTTTCAGGTTCTTAGAACTTGAAGTTTTTCATTTTCAACATAAAGTAGTTTCTCTTGGACTCCCATTGTTCATTCTTATTACTTTCAGTTACAATTTCTATCTCTCTAGGTACGCCCTTTTTCTGTAACACCAATTCCTAAAAAAACACGATTTTCCAACAGATTGTCTGCTGAATTTCTCCCAGTTATAGTTTTTCGTCTTTTTCTTCAGTCATTTGCTTACTTTCTGACAAATTGCAGCACCATGTACAACCATTACGCTCGGAAAATAGCCAAAGCAGAACATTTGCGAAAACACTCACAAAACATTCGACCCTTGTCACTTTAAGTAGTTTGTTTTGAAACCAAGTACAACTGATGTGTTATGTATAAATTTCAAAATATTACCTGAATTTTTTCCAACAGCAATGTTTCTTCTTTTGCTTCACTCAATTGCTTATTTTACATCAAACTGCTCCATCCTCCCAGTGACACAGTGTACTGGACTCACACCGCTAGAAACTAGATTTCAGTACTCGTGGTGGGCAGAGCACAATTAGCCGTTGTGTAGATTTGTGCTTAATTCTAAACAAACAACACACTAAACTACAACTCCATGTACAAGCGTTACATTCATGAAATTACCAAAGCAGAATATTTGCGCAAACTCTTTACTGTAAAGCTGCTACATAGCACGTTCGAGCCTTGTAGCTTTAAAAGTTTTGTTTTAAATTCCAAATACAGACACTCTATTTTCTATAACTTCTTTTAAGGTCACCACTGCATGAAATGTTTGAAACTGAGAGCAGTGCTGTTTATAACGATATCTAAATGGACTGTAACAATAACGTAAGAGTGTTGTCCTCTTTTTCTAGTTCACAAATAACTTTAAGTCTATTTTATTCATTTCAGACAATTTCTTAATTTGTTTTATGACAGCTTTAGACATCAGCCCATTATATTCTTGAGTTACAATCTATACAGGTTGTACGTTTTACATCAGTTTACGTAAATGTATGGAATGACAGCTTGCCCGTCACAATTGTATTCAATGCAATGTAACGTAGTTAAGTTCTTGCATAACAAGTAGATTTATAGCTTGTATCGCATCTACTTTGTCGAAGCAAGGGAGATAACTGAATGGTTTTTAGTCAATTACACTATGTAACAAAAGTTTTACTTTTTTTTGTTTCTAAGCAGAAAGTGTTATTTCCTAATTGGTTATGCCCAAAGTAAACGGAAAAGACCTATTTTTCTCTTTAAACTTTGCTTTTGTGACTTGGGTAATGAAATTTTCAAATTTACCCATTTTTCAGAACATCCCAGAGATAGATTTAGTGCTGAGTAACTGATTGAGAATTTTTTCGAACTTACAAGAATTTTCAAGAATCTTTTAGTTAGAATTTTCTAGAACTTTCCACAGTAATATATATATACAGGGGCTCTCCAATTCAGTTTAGTTTTAGCTGCCTAAGTGAACACATAGACCTATTTGATTTTATCAGAGATGGCATTAAGAAGCTGCAAGCATTCTCCAGATGCATGTTGCTAACTTATCAAGACAAGAGCGAAAAAGTGCTCTGTGACAGAATCTGCTAAAATGTATGAAGCCTACAAGGCATATTTTAGTATGACTGTTGGGGATAAAAACAAACCTTAGGCACCCCATTTTACCTGCAAGCACTGCAAAAAATCTTTAGAAGGTAAGATGGACAATTTTTGCTTGCTTGAATAGTAAAATTTTATATTATACAAATTTTAGACATTTTAAAATATAAATACCTTTTTGTGCAAAAGAGGAATACAACAGCATCAAGACTTTGCTAAAAGCCTTAAAGTATAATGAGTATAGCTAGGAAGTTATTGGAGACTTCAAAATGGTGGCATTCCTGATGGGTCTTAAACAAGTTTCACTGTTATCTTTGCCTTTGGGACAGCAGAAATACCGCAGCGCACTACAACAGGAAGCACTGGCCACAACGGACCGAGTTCTCACCACTGCACATAAAATTGGATCTTATGAAACAATTTGTCACAGCTCTTGATAAAAAGTCTGCAGCAGCCTTCAAGTTTCAAGTACCTTCAAGACATCTTCCCTAAGCTGTCTGAGGCAAAGATCAAAGCTGGTGTCTTCGTTGAACCACAAATAAAGAAGATCCTGGAGTGCACAGAATTCCCAAGAAGCTCAGTAGGAAGTAAAAAAAAGCTTGGGGCAGCTTTGTCGCAGTGGTTCGGGGCTTCTTGGGCAATTACAAAGCCGATAATTATATAGAACTGGTTGAGGCTCTGGTGAAGAACTATGGTAAAATGGCTGCAGGATGTCCCTGAAAGTCCATATCGTTGATGCTCATCTTGATAAATTCAAGGAGAACGCGGGATCATACTCAGAGGAGCAAGGCGAGCGCTTCCATCAAGATGTACTGGACTTTGAATGCCGCTAGCAAGGAGCGTCTAACGAAAACATGATGGGAGACTATATTTGAGAGCTGATGCATGAAAGTGATTTACATTACAGTCTCAAATCTTGAAAAACTACTCACCTCTAAACATTTTTGTTCATTTTTGTGTAAATAAATGTAAATTTTGATTCATATGTTGTTTTATTCAGACCTTATGTAAATGAAAATATGCAAGATAGCCCGTTTTTACATAGAAAATAGGTTAATTTCTAAATTTCATCATCCAGGTCACAAAAGCAAAGTTTGAAGGGAATAATGGCCATTTTCTGTACTTTTACAACATGAACAATAAACAAATAACACTTACTATCTAGGAACAAAATTTGTTACATAGTGTTATTTTTTGTGTTTATTGGTATCAAAATATACGGTAACAACAATGTGTGTGTATTTTTCTACTGTATCCTGTTATTTAAGAGTAATTTTTCTTCCTCTTTATACATTCGTGTACGTTATTTTAACACAGAATGTTGCTAAGTTAATTTTCCACTAGCCACTGACGAGTATTGTATTGTAGCTCATTCACTTGTCGTGTCACGTGCACTTTCTCGCGGGAAAAATTTTCTAAGGTTGAGTTTTCTATACAAAAGTGGTGAATGATCTTTTCCATAAACCTATTACTATTCAGTGGATATTATCCATATATGTGAAAACAAGACATTATCACCATATTACCCAAAAATACAGAACAGTAGATCCAATCCAGACAACTTCCGCCTCATTAGGTTGCAAAGCTATCCTGACTAGCTAATGAAAAAAATCACATCGAACAGACTTTTATATTTTTGCAAACCGAACAATGCATTATCAGATTTTCAAAATGCTTCACGAAAAACCAAATAAACAATAGGCCACCTTACCTGATTGACCAAATAATAATATAAATCATTTAATAATAATTATATATAATCACTTCACAACAGATATATATATATATATATATTAAAAAGGCATTTCACAGTGCCTGGCACAATGCTATAAAATATAAGTTACACAAGTGTAAATATTAATGAGACAAAAATCAAATGGATGTCAAACTTTCCAACCAATCGATCAACTGAAGTAGATGATATAACGACAGGAGTTTCGCAAGGATTCGTTTTTTCGTCTCTCCTATACATCTTGTTTGTTAATGACATTCCATACCCTGAATTAACATGTACACATCACCTCCAATTGCCGATGACCAGCAGTCTGAAGCACATATAGAAACCCTACTCATAGCTCCGGCATGCGTCCAAAAATTGCCGAATCTAATTTTCAAATAGTGAAACAAATGGTGAGTGATACTTAATCCAGCAAAGACATAAACCTTTCACAAAATGGTAAACGTATGAAAACTCTCAAAAGCGTGAAACTAAAGCTGGTAAATACTCAAATAAATATAAACAACATTGCCAAATTCTTGGGCATTACCTTCAACATTCCATTAACAAACAAATTTGTTTGTTACACGAGGGTTATCTACGCTAGCCGTCCCTAAGTTGACAGTGAAAGACCACCCACCAGCAACTCTCAGGCTATTACCAACCAATAGTGAGATTGACCATAATATTATGCAGTCCTCATACTTAAAAGTGTGAGCATGTTTGTTGGGACTGATATTGAAACCCGTGACCTGACATTCTTGACTAACACATTTAGAACATACAAACTAGCTAAAGCGTGAACTTCGTAAGACTTAATTGCAGATAAACACATGAACTGCACACCTGCAACATCCCTGAAAATATACGAAACATTTGTTCACTAACTTATAGAATATGGCTGTTAAATAACCCCCCAGTGGTACAGTGAAATGCCTGCGGACTCATCTACCTAGAAACCGGATTTCGATATCCGTGGTGTGCAGAGCACAGATAGCCTATTGTGTAGTTTTGTGCTTAATTGCAAATAATCAATCAATCAAATAACGTGCAGTATGTCAAAAACTTACAAATTCAACAAAACAAAACAACAAAATTAGCCCTAAGGATTCCAAACTTTACGCAAGAAAAATCTATTACATTCCCACAAACTAACTAACCAAATTATATTTTAAACATTACAAAACAGCGGGCAAAAAAGAAATAGTCTGACTGGTATATTACATAACATCTCGAGCTCTCCCACTTGACATACCTCGCCATACAATTTACTTTGCGAACAAGAAAACAAAAAACAAGACACGCACAAAAAAGGTTGATCATTTTGTTATGTCTGGTAATCATGTGTTACTTTACAGCCAAGGCATAGGAAAGACGAGTTATTCGGCATATGTTCTGTGAAAGTGAGTTTTCTCCGGATTAACCTCGTGTAGCTTTGCCCAAAATTCAAATCAAACAATGAAACAACCCAACACAACACTTTTCTTCCATTTTTCTTCTATGTTTTGCTTCTACAAACCCCACAGGTATTGTTTAGTTGGCTTACAAAGAATAACCATAGATATTATATAGTCCTCACTTTCTTATCTCCAAGCCTAACATAACACTATGTAACACAAATTTTGTTCCTGGCTCGTAGGTTCTTAATTGCTCATGTTGTAAAAATACAGAAAATGGCCAATATTCCGTTTAAACTTTACTTTCGTGGCCCGGATAATGAAATTTAGAAATTAACCTATTCCATGTGCACATTTTCATTTACATAAGATCTGAATAAAACAAAATATTAGTCAAGATTTACATTTGTTCATACAAAAATGGTTAGAAGTGAGTAGTTTTTCGAGATTTCCAACTGTTATGTAAATCAGTTTCAGGTATCAGCCCCCAAATATAGTCTCCCATCATGTTTTCGTTATACGCTCCCATGTCACAAAAGCAAAGTGTAAAGAGAAAAATAGGTCTTTTGCATTTACTTTAGACATAAGTAGTTGGGAAATAACACTTTCTGCCCAGGAATACGAAAAAGTAAAAATTTTGTAACGTAGTGTAATGTACTTATTTTCAGCGTTTTATTCTAAGAGAGGCATTTAATAAGAGAAAATACAAAATAATAAACAGTGAGATTATTCATTATGCTATTGGTTCGGGAACTACGAAGTCACAGAACCAGCTGAATTTCACTCAATGTGAAAAAAAAAAAGAATTATTAAAACATGTGAACGTATGTTTTCTTATAGCAAAACCACATTAGGCTGTCTACGGAGTCCACCGTGGAGAATCGAACTCCTAATTTTAGAGTTGTAAATCCATGGGTTTATCGCTGTACCAGCGAAGGACAATCAAAAGAAATCTGCGTAAAATAAAACTGTTGACTATTTTTTAATTAAAATGTTAGTTTATGATATACACGTGTTATTTATTTTTAATGCAACGATAAACAATGTTTTTGAAATTGCTGCGTGATTATAATTTTAAAATTCATTTTTAGCTGTGGAATTTAGCCTGTATTTTCTACTGACAGCCTTTATACTATGTTATTAGTTACACATTGGCTCTTAGTGCGTTTTGAGTTTATCCATGTAACTTGAATATAATTATATGGCATATTGGACCAAAATAATTGGCATAATAGTTACGGCGCTCGACTATTTGCAATTATATCGAGCGAGTTCGAATCCCCTTCACCGAATATGCTGAACTTTTCAGCCGTGGGAGCGTTACTGTGTTAGGTCAATTCCACGGCTCGTTGATAAAATAGTAGCTCATGAGTAAGCGGTAGGTGGTGTTGACTAGTTATATTCCATCTTGTCTATTAGTGCTAAACCAGAGACAGTAGTTGATGGATTATAGATTGATAAATGTATCAAAAGCCATAATGATCGAAAGCTTAATGTATTTAACACGTTCGATGTGCAAACAGAGATCAATCTGTCTTTCTTTTACTAAAATAAGAAATGTAAATCGACAACAATACAGATAACTCGTGAAAAAGAAGTAATAAAAGTTTCTGTTATCCATTATTTCGAAATACGAAAATTATTTAAGTCAGTTGCTTGTTGTTTATTTGTTTGTAGTTAAGCAGAGGCGACTAGTACTATGCCTACCGCGTGTATCGAGTTCCGGTTTTTTAGCGTCATAAGCCGCCAGTGGAAGTTGTTGTTTTAAATTAAGCACAAAGCTACACAATGGGCTATCTGTGCTCTGCCCACCACGGGTATCGAAACCCGGATTTTAGCGTGTAAGTCCGCAGACATACCGCTGAGCCACTGGGGGGCACCAGTGGAAGACTTTGTTAATGATATCGGTAGTGTATATAACACAAACAAATGTAATGATTTTTCAGACAGTTTAACTCTTATAGTCGCTGTTTAGTTGATTTCTTAGTCATTGCACTGAGAGCTGAAGACATTAATTTTTAACTTAGGTACCAAAAAAACCTTGAAAATAGAATTTTTTTTCTTTCTGTGATTCAGTACATTCTCTTCATTTAGATATTTTCTTTGTCACTTTAACGTTATGAACAACTGGTACCATTCAATTTGTGAAGAGCTCTTGCATTTTTTTATGTGAACTAATTAATTTGCTATGTATTACTTTTCTATTACCTAAACCGTGTGCTTTTCATAAATTATTTAATTAAATAGTTTGGTTTGAATTTCTCGCAAAGCTACAAGACGACTATCTGCGCTAACCGTCACTAATTTAGCAGTGTAAGACTAGAGGGAAGCCAGCTGGTCATTGCCACTCTTTTACCAACAAATAGTGGGATTGACCGTCACATTATAACGCCCCCATGGCTAAAAGGGCAAGCATGTTTGGTATGACAGAGATTTAAGCCCGCGACGCTCAGATTACGAGTCGAGTGCCTTAACCACATTGCCTTACCGAGCCAAACAATTAGTAATAGAGTGTGTGTGGAATATTTAATTTACTTCTAAGCATGCGTAATTTCCACATGGCAAGAGGAGAAAAAGTCCTTGTCAACTCTAGATATTGAACACAGTGTGCTTGGCATATTATTTATACATTTTCCTCTACTTTTAATGCTTCTTACATTAAGATTCTTAAACTATACTTACTTGAACATTCATTAAAAGTATTATGTACAAAATAAACACAGTTCTTTAAATACTGTTTTAAACTTTTCTATATACAAATGTGGGAATTTTAGCCCTAAATTAGATAACATTTTTATTGCTTTTATTATTATCATCGTCATTTTTAATATGTATATTGAAAGTTCTAAAATACTTTTATAGTGCGAATTTCCTAGTTGTTAGTCGCTGTATAGATTTAATTTCATTGCAAAAGTATTTACAATTAAATAGAACCTCTACTAATATTGAAATTATTTTTAATTTTATGGATTTTACTAAAACCTAATATAATAAATTTACTAGTATTATACTTTTATAATAACAACGTTATCATATTCTCCAATCATGAATTCTAAAGTCCGTGATTGGTTTGTTTCAGAATTCCGCACAAAACTTTCACAAGTGTTATTTCAGAAGAACTGTTGGCAATTTCGAGTATAGATAAGACAGCTAGACGACGGAATACACAGCTTTAGGTATTCCACTACACCTGTCTGATCGAACAATGGTATTCGATCATCATTCTTACAGCGCATCCATCCACGGCTCTTTGAGTGCAGAACGCGTATTTCCGGCAATTGGTGAAGAGAATTGAATCCATGGATTCACAGTATATGGGTGTGTTCCATGAAAGCAATCTACATGCGAGGACTTGCTAGCACAATGGAGTTTTTTTTTAATGGATCGCGTATTTTTACAGTGAAATCTGCAACTAGTTGAAAGCAACTGAGAGAGCTGTTTTTACCATCACAAAGCGAACTCAACATAAAGAGACTTTTGAAATGGCGCTAATGTTATTTCATCGTCATTGTTACAGTTAAGAAATTGAACGGGAGAAGATGTTTAGGGATCAATTAAACCATTTCGATCATCATAATGATAATGAATTAATAGCTTAATCCCTCATTGAAAATTATAAACCTCAACAATTGTATTTACAATTACTTATATATCTTAACATTGTAAGTTAATAAAGAGCCCGTATTAGACATAAATGGTGCTCGGCATGGCCAAGCGCATTAAGGCGTGCGCTTCGTAATCTGAGGGTCGCGGGTTCGCGCCAAACATGTTCGCCCTCCCAGCCGTGGGGGCGTTATAATATGACGGTCAATCCTACTATTCGTTGGTAAAAGAGTAGCCCAAGAGTTGGCGGTGGGTGGTGATGACTAGTTGCCTTCCCTCTAGTGTTACACTGCTAAATTAGGGACGGCTAGCACAAATAGCCCTCGAGTAGCTTTGTGCGAAATTCCAAAAACAAACAAACAAACATACCGTAACCAAGAGCCGAAGGCTGATGATGTTACATTTCACAAGTGAATAAAACATTTTTTTGTTTGTATAATATGTTAAGTTAGAGCGGGCGACATTGCCATGGATATGGTGGCGATGTTGAATTGACGTCAATGTTCACATCTCGTTTGAAAGTATATACATGCAAATCTTTTTTTTTCTTTGAAAGACATTTTACTTATATAAGCTGGAATGACAGTTTGACAGGTTTTGATTTAAAAAGTTAACAATATTAAAACTCATTCAAGTTAATCACCCTAACAATCTAACGTCGTCTGCTGACCAGTCAGGCTATACAGAGACGCTGCCAAAACATACACTGCCCATAGATACAAGTTTTGTGTTAATTCCCTTCTGATGCTACCACTTTGCTTAGGCTCGACATGGCCTGGTGGTTAAGGCACTTGATTCGTAATCTGACGGTCTCGGATTCAAATTCCGCTGTGTAAAATGGACTCGGATTTTGTACGTCCGTATACTTACCAAGGACCCATGGGAGATCCATCCCTTATTGAGGCGTAATAATACCAATCAGTAATTTACATATTTACTCTTTGCTAATGACCACTGAGAAATTCTTAAAGGGGTAAATCAAACATTTTTTTTAAAATGTCCTGTTTTCATAAGTTAACAAAGACACTAACTCGCGTGTGTGTTTGTGTCTAGCTTAAATGAGCTACACTTTGTCAAAACTTGACAGTTGTTTGATTGCACTAATTAATATTTAAAAACCCTCCAAAGGAAGTTTTATGTGCTTCTATTATAGAAAAGCCACACCAGGCTATCTACTCTGTCTATAAAGGTGAATCGAAGTCTTAATTTTAGTTTTATAAATTCAAAGGCTTATCGCCGTACCACCAGGGGACGCCAACGGGATATTATTTGTTTGAAAGTAAGCACAAAACTACACAATAGGCTATCTGTGTTCTTCCCACCTCAGGTATCGAAACCCGGTCTCTAGCGGTGTGAGTCCGTAAAATTCTGCTGTACCACTGGGGGTGGAAACACCAACAGGAGGAAATACTACAACAAAATTCTCTATATTATTTTACTTTTCGCCATGTTAGCTTAACATTAATTTCGACTATGTGGTAAATAGAGTGGATGAATATTAATATTGGAAAATATAGTTATATTTATGTCTATATTATCAAGCTGACTTGATAATTCCATTACTTGCTGATTTTTTATTTGAAATATACTTCTCGTACCTCCATTTCTTCATTGAAACACAAAATAACTGTGTACAGCAATGAACTAAATCATACACTGGTTATTAACTAACTCATCGTCCCCCAGTATGTCTGCGGACTCACATCTCTAAAAGACAGGGTTTTGATACCCATGGTGGGCAAAGCACAGATAACCCATTTTGTAGCTTTGTGCTTAATTTTAAAACAAACAAACAAACAAACTTACTGCTTAACTGACCCATTTATATAAATGGCTCAAAATGTTTCTCAAGCTTTCGATAAGGTACTAGTTATAAAGCTATGCCGCTCATATTACGTTAGCCTTTTTCTGGCTAAGTACAAATATACAGAAATGTTCGGATTCAAACAAGCAAAATAATTGAAATCCTATAAAGAAAAATATACATTATCGGTCTAATTATGATGATAAGACAAACTGCAGATATATTCGATAATTTATTATGTACTAGTCCGGCATGGACAGGTGGTGAAGGCACTCTACTCGTTATCGAGGGTCGCGGATTTGAATCCTCGTCACACCAAAGATTCTCGCCCTTTCGGCCATGGGGGCGTTATAATATGACGGTCAATTCCACTATTCCTTGGTAAAAGAGTAGCCCAAGAGTTGGCGGTGGGTTGTAATGACTAGCTGCCTTCTTTCTAGTCTTACACTGCTAAATTAGGGACCGCTAGCGTAGATTCTTCTTTAAAACCTTGCGCGAAATTAAAAAGAAACAACTTGAAAAATTACAATGAAAGATAAAGAAATGTATATTATCTTTCATTATCTATTATCTCTTTTTGGTTGCACCATTTTTTCACACTCACGATGTTTTTAATTACATATCATCACCAGTACACATCAACAAATTACAGCAAGTAAGAAGGTGACACTCAATAGTAACCAATGCTAGCATTAGAATCGCAACTCTATTTTTCGGAACAGACTTATCCTTTATTCAAACAACCTGGTTCCTTAAAATATATGGTGGCTGTTTTACCTCTTTACAACAGGAATAATAACTTTGTTCACAGTAACGTCATGGAAACCTTAATTAGCCACTTGAAGTAACAACACGTGACGCTAAGCGTTTTCTAATTAGGAAAAATTTCGTACAATTTAGTAACTTTGTGCTGTAATGTTAGTAATGAATAATAATTCTCCATTCATATTTTGTTTTTTAAACTTGAACTATAAACTGTTAATACAGTTTGTTTGGCCTAACCCAATATTCATGTACAATGCTGGCTAAAATCTTGAGGCCAATGAATATAAAGAAAAAATATGCATTTTGCGTTTTTAGACTCAACCACTTATTTGAGTAGAGCTACGAAAGATGAAAATAAGAAAAGGGAAAATAAACATTGAAAAACTTTTTCAGCATTTAATAGAAAAAATGTGAACACTATGAAATTAGCCTAAATACCAGCTGATCAAAATTTTAAGACCATACTGAAACGAAGTGTTATTCGGTATACACGTAAAGAAATTTAGTCATTTGTGTTCAAGCATTAACGTTGTCAACATCTCTCACTGACATCTCCTGTGTTTGTGTTACATTGGGTAAAAGCATGGCAAAGGCTAAAAAGTTGAAAGAGTTTGAACATGGCAGAAATGTTGAGCTGCAAAAGGAAGATCTCTCTCAATGTGCCATTGCTAGTGAGATTCAACGTAGTAAAATTGCTGTTGCAAATTTCTTAAAAGACCCTGAGGGATACTGAACGAGAATTTCAAGTGGTCAGCCCAAGAAAATTTCGCTGGCATTGAGCAGGAGGATTCGACAGGTTGTCCGACAAGACATCAGCCGATCGTCGAACCAGATTAAGGTCCTTACGGACGCAGAATGCAGCTCAAAAACAAAAAAAAGACATGTACGAGAGAAAGGCTTTAAAAAACGTAAACGTCTTCAAAGGCCACGCCTCTTTCCACACCACGAAACTGCTCAGTTAAACTTTGCTGAGAAGCATCAAACATGGGACGTAGAAAAGTGGACGAAGGTTTTGTTCTCTGATGAGAAAAAAAAATTAACCTGGATGGTCCAGATGGCTTCCAACGTTACTGGTACGATAAGGATATCCCACCGAAGACATTTTCTATACGACACAGTGGAGGAGGTTCCATGATGATCTCGGGTACTTTCTCCTTCCATGGAACAATAGAGCTTCAGGTTATACAGGGGAGTCAAACAGCAGTTGGCTACATTGGCATATTGAAAAGGGCATCCTTATTGACTGAAGGCCCTGGTTTGTGTGGAAATGACTGGATCTTTCAGCAAGACAACGCTGCAATCCACAATGCCCGTAGAACAAAGGACTTTTTCATGGCGAATAACGTGATTCTGTTTGACCATCCAGCGTGTTCGCCCAAACTGAACCCAATTGAAAATGTTTGGGGTGGATAGCAAGGAAAGTCTATAGAAATGGACGTCAATTCCAAACAGTGCACGATCTTCGTGAAGCCATCTTCACCACTTGGAAGAACATTCCAGCCAGCTTTCTGCAAACGCTTATATCGACCATGCCAAAGCAAATGTTTGAAGTTATTTGCAATGACGACCATGCAACTCACTATTGGGACCTCTTGTTCGGCACTTCCTGTCCTGTGTAGGACTTCTTTTTGGTGTGGTCTTAGACGTTTGACCAACTGATATTTAAGCTAATTTCACAGTATTCACATTTTCCCTATTAAATGTTAAAAGTTTTTTATTTTCCCTTTTCTTATTTTCATCTTTCGAAGCTCTACTCAAATATGTGGTAGAGTCTCACAACGCAAAATGCATAATTTTTCTTTTTGTTAATTGGCCTTAACATTTTGGCCAGTAGTGTATCTGAATGTCCTTTCATCTTACAGTTTTTGCCCTATACTTCTTACAGGTCCAGCATGGCTATGTGGTTAAGAGACGCTCGACTGGAAATCTGAAGGTCGCGGGATCGAATCTTTGTCACACCAAACATGCTCGGCCTTTCAACCGTGGAGACGTTATGATGTCACACTCAACTGCACTATTCATTGGTAGAAGAGTGGCCCAAGAGTTCGCGGTGGGCGTCTATGACTGGTTGCCTTCCCTCTAGCCTTTCACTAGTAAATTAGGGACGCCCTGTGTAGATAGCCCTCGTGTAGTTTAGTACGAAATTTAAAAACAAACAAACAACTTCATTCGTCTTTAATACGAATGATAAAAAGGTAAAAACAGTTCACTTTTACCTTCAGGTAAAGCTGTTGTAAAAATGTTAGGCCGATAACTCACGTGACCTTTGTTTAGGCATTGGCAAAAAGTGTTGTTAAATTTGAACGGTCTCCGTTGAATAACTTTGTCCAAGTGGATTATATTTACAGCAAATGAAACTCATTGAGAGTATATTTTACAATGTACATAAAAGTCAAATATGTTTTATATCAATTAAAGTCGGAAGAGAGAGAAAAAGGCAAAAACGCAATCAAAATTGGAAGATGTTATATTTCAGTCATTTCTTTTTGGAATTAAAATTAAACTCAAAGCTATACACAGTGGGTTATCTGTGCTCTGCCAACCACGGGTATCGCAACTCGGTTTTTAGAGGTGTAGACATGCCGCTAGAGGGCAAGCCACTTCTTATTAGATTGCCTTTAAATAGATTCGGTATGTAAAGTAAGCGTTCAGGGGAGCACATCTACTGAGAATTTGTGATAGTTTGAATAATCATAGTTCGAGCTACTAAAAATGGGAAATGCTAAACTATCATACCTGTTAACACACTATATACAGCAGGTTATTTTGACCGCACGGCACACTACAACGTATCTTTACAAAATGAATAGTTTCTTCTCATCTTACATGAATATAAGTTTGGAATGTGTAATGAATACACAGCACGAGTTTTCTACTTATTTTGTGTGTGTGGAATATTTAATTTACTTCTAAGCATGCGTAATTTCCACATGGCAAGAGGAGAAAAAGTCCTTGTCAACTCTACTTTTTAACTTTCGTTTCTAGAATTGCTTTCACACAAGCTGCCTATTGTTCTGTATCGTTCACTTGGAAAAACATTTGAACTTCCGTTGGAGAAAAATATTGGTGAAGTTGAACTGTGTATGAAAGTGGACAAGTTATTTTCGACGATAGATCAGGTGATTTCTAAAAGTTGCAATTTACTTCACATCCAACAAGGAATAACCAACATGTGGTTAACACCCATCGAACGAGGAAAGCACACCGTAGATGTTAAGTACATTAAGTGATAGTTTTTCAGACAGGTACAAATTACACAGCTTATATGCTGTAAAATATTCAGAACTATTGTAGTTTTCTTTTTACGGTGCTTGCAAGTCAAACCATCTTCAGTGAGAGATGAAGATTTATACAATATACACACTCTGGTTTGTGTTATAAATTGAAGACTGATTTCACTTGCATCCAATATATTTCTTTTCACAAACTGAAAAATATCACAACCGTGATGTGTAAAAAACAAATAACGATGCAATATATAAAAATTGTATATTTGTGCATATTTTATATTCGTATCCCACTCCTGACAAAATTGTTGAGCCCCCCCAGTGGTTCAGCGGTATGTCTGCGGACTTGCACGCTAAAATCCAGGTTTCGATACCCGTGGTGGGCAGAGCACAGATAGCCCATTGTGTAGCTTTGTGCTTAATTCAAAACAACAGCAGATTTTATAACTTATCAGTTTGCTATTCGCAAATATTAATCCCGAAAATAATATGTACTTAAATTTATCAAAAAGATTTATTAAAAAAGAGAAGGAAAGATAATCAATTGAATTTATTTATACAACCTCATCACATTACATTAAAAGTTATACGACGCATGCGCAAAGGACAATAGTTCTGATAAAAATAAAAATAGCGTAAATGTTGTTAGTTTGCTTGTTGAACTTGGCGCAAAGCTACACGAGGGTTATGTGCCCAAGATTTTGAAGTGATAAGACTAGAGGGAACTAGTCAACATCAATAACCGCCCACTACTTGCAAACGGAAAATGAGATTAACGATCGTATTATAATGCACTTGAAAGGGCGAGCACAATAAACAGGTTTTCATTCCGTGATGTCAGGAAAGCAAAGCCTAATCAGGTTAAAACATTGCGTAAAAATTGTTTAGTGAACACAGTTACTGTTTTTGTAAATTCCGTTAACTGAAATAGAATAAAACGAGCATTACTCTTCTCATATTAGTTTGAAATCAGTTTCGAAAGACTCGAATCCACTAACCGCAACCTCTTATCAGTTTGAGGCCGTCCCTATCTAGAAGCGCGCAATATAAACAAAACGTGAATTGTGAACGTGAAGGTAAAACGGTTATTAATACCTTTCTCCAAACGATTTAAATGACATTTTTAATGTAATCTTCCCCTTTTTAAATATAAAAATTCAACATTTAATTGAATTATTTTTAACGTATTTTTTATATATTCATAATTTGTACGAGTAATTTAAGTGGTTAAATCCAGCAAAAAGTATTGTTATTATAATGCAAATATATGAAAAAAAGAAATTTATTTATAGTATTCTGACGAAAAATAAATTACGACAATTATAGATGGACAAAGTTTTATTTGTATAATAATATACGTTCACTCAAACCCCGCAATTTATTTAAAAATTCAAACTAGGGAGAAGAAAATATATTCTGGCATGACACATTAGAGGGTGAAATGTTGTGAATGAGCTCGAAATCTATTATTATTATTATTATTATTAACAAATTTATTAATTATGTGATTAGCACCATAAAGAGCCATTTATTTATTTTCAGGAATTTAAACAACAGTAACAATTTTAGTTAATAAACAAAATATTGCTCTTGGTAGTAATATAATCTGAGCAAATACATTTATTATCAAGCCTCTCCAAACATTTATTTAAAATAAAAACTTTTATATTAGATTAGGGTTACTAATTTAATTTAAAAGCCTCAGCAATGTGCATTCAAATTTAATTAGGAACCAAAAGATATTTGGTGATAATAGAAATCATCTGAGTTGCATAAGTTTGTAAAATATCTTTCTCAGAGTAAAATCTGTTTATCATGTAACAGATAAAACTGCACTTTTTGTTTTAAAATACCTAAGGATTTGACACAGTGTTCAGAATTAATATTTCTGTTTATCAATTTAAAACATTAAAATGTAATATATATTTTACAACACCAATAACCACATACTGATGATGTATAGAGTTGCTCCAGATAATGTTCTCTAAGCTGTCATTATGAAAACTTTTGTTCAGAAAACAAAATTAAAACCATAATAATTAATCTATGAAAGCTTGAGTTGTTTGAACTAAATGAAATCAAATAAATATACTTTAGAGAGTACGATCAGTTGAGTTTAGTTTCTTTTATGTTCTTATTTATAAATAAAGTGCATGAAAGCAATTTGTTTGCTCTTGTAAAACATATGGCACATTTGCTCTAAAAAATAAGGTTCTTGTATGATGAGGTTAAATTGAATGACTTCAAACTTAATTTTTGAAATATTGCTTTTAAATAAAAACTTTTCCAACAACAAAAAATCATATAAATGCATTTTAAACAAACTTAAAATATGGCATTTTCATTATTTTCAAAAACGTAAAGTTCTTAACTTATATTATTTTTTAAGAATGAATGAATGAAACAGGGACTATTTTTAAAATAACCCTTAAAGTTCAATATAAACAAACCTCAAAGTTACTCAATTAACTGCAAATATACTTGTAAGTGCTAATATAATAATACCAAATGCTAGATTAAACTTCCATATTTTAATTATCTAATTTTATTTTTAGTTAAAATATTATTTAATTTTCTTTTCTTTTCCTGATTATAAACATAGTACAAATGTAGGTTTATCCTTTCCTTTCTTTGTTCCATTTATAATTGTTTATGGTTTATCGAGAAAATAAACACTAATTGACATTAATATCTTTTAGAAAAAAATCAGCTATGTCAGAAGAAACTTGAAAATATTTCAATTCAATAGATCAATTAATCTTCACAAAAATTGGACACATCTTTCACTGCTTACATTAATCACTATTCTATTTAAATGGCTTAAACAAGCCTAAAATAAGTTATCTGACTTTTAACTACATTCACCATTTAAAACAAACCTTACTACACTACCAGGAGGTGATTTCAATTGTGTCTGATCAGTTACTTTTCAAATTACCTAATTAAGATAAACTGAAATGCACATTTTTCTTTAGATTAATTATTATCAAGTTATCAATCTGAAAGATTAATGTTAATCCATCCCCAATATAAAATTAAACTTGCATTATTTTATTCATTGATGTTTATGAGAAACTGATCTTACATAATATCAGTCTAACAGAACTAAAGTTTTTTTTACTAACCAGCATAGTCCAATACTTGAAACATGTTCTTAACACTTCTTGAAAGAACACTGTTTTCTTAGTTTATACTGAAATTAATTTTATGAAAAGTTAATTGAAAAAACATTTTTACTGTGGCAAATTCCACGAAGCTAAAATCAGTATGTTCCTTCACTTGTGTGCATGTTGTTGGTGAGCATTCTGTGAATTGTAAACTCAAAAATAAAACAGTTCTATTCTGAATTAGGTTAACTATGTACTACTTAGTAAGTGATTACCAACACTTGTTGAGAGCATTTAAATTAACTGATTAGCCATTAATGTTATAGTTAACTTACAAAAACAATCTTTTATTTACACAAAACTAAATTACCCATAACATAAAAACTATATTACAAAAGATAATTACACAAATTGGAATGTCTTCTCTGAAATCACAGGTCCAGTTTTATTAAAGCACATAAAATACCAGAGGTGCTTTTTTTGAGCTTTTTAAGTTACAGGTAAATTTACTACAAGGTAGCATAATATTTTGATTATTGAAGAACAATTCTTTTAGTTATTGCATGCTCCTGTTAATTACTATTAAGTAACCATTCCTGTAACAAACAACCCATAGTGCATGCTTCTCAATTCCTGTTGAACAGTTAGATCTGTCAAGAACAGCTTATAATGTTCTAATGCACACTAGAGTTTTAGTAGGCCCTGCAACAGCCAGCATAACTCATTAACATCCATTTGTTGTTTCAAGGTTGACTTGTAAAAGGCCTTGAAATATAAGCCAAAATATTGTTCTAACAATCAGTGATGTTGAGAAACCCACTTGTTTGGAATTTATATGCAAAAACGGCTTGTTTGGGTTGAGAAAATATTTTACATAGAAGAGCGAACAACGTTTTGACCTTATATGTAAAATATTTTCTCAACCCAAATGAGCCATTTTTGCATATAAAAAAAAATATTGTTCTATTCTAGAAAAAGGCTGGAACAGTTCATTAAAGTAAAAAGTCCAACACCTGTTCATGATAATAAAGTGCTTACAAACATAATTCAACATTTAATATATTGGACATATCATATGACACCTCACTAATAAGGTACATTAAAATTGAGTCACATTTTCTCTAAATATATTTTACGCCATTATGTTTGACATAAGTTACAAAATTTCAAATGCTTATGAATTTCATAACTTTGCTACTTTTTTGTATTGACTAGCATACTTCTGCAAGAATGTGGATTATAATAATTACTCTAGCAGACCGTAGGAAGATGATAAAAATGTAACAGGCTGTAGTTTGCCAAGTTAATGGTCATGTTCAATTTTTATCCTGCTTTATTGTAATTCTTTGCTTCATATGCAATATCACTATGTAGCAATTATAACAATCACATGAAATATTTTCACATTTCTGTTTGAATGTGATTAAATTAAACAAGACAAGAAACTGAAATCATTTCAAATACTCCGACTCAAATTCTAAAAAAATAAACTAAATTTGATAATCCTGTTCATTGCATCCAATCAAATTTTTTGATGCCTAATACATCAACCAATTTCTGCTTAAAATTAATAACTAGTTATTGTATACACCAGTCACTGTGTACATAACCAACATTCTTCATAAAGAACAGAAACTAAAGTGTAGAGAATGAATCTGGAGGTCTCTAAATATCTGTTTTATGAAATAACATACAAGTGTATATAAAGTCTCCATGAAACAAACGATATCAAACATTGTTCCTTGTGACTGATTCTAAATATTTTAGAACAAATAATAGTTGTATGTATCTTTCAAACACACAGCAAATGTTCATATTTATGAAGACAATTTATTATCTTAAAATAATTAATAAGTATAGTGAATCACTAATTTATTTAAAATTAATAAGCTAAACATATGTTAAAAGAATTAATAACTTCTAATTTTTTGCTGGTAAAAGTATTCAAAGAAACAAAAGTTGCAAAATGCTCCATTTTCATGTACAGAGGAAATTCTAAATTAACAGAATACATATAATTGGTTGTATAGTTTTTGTTACAAAAAAAGAAAATGAGAAAGTGAAATTTATAGTTACAATTTTATGCTAGTACTTTTCAAAAAGTTTTGAATAATTTGTATATTATTGTCTCATGAAGACTAATGAATGAAAATATCAAACATGATGACAGATTCTTCCAACAGAAGTTGATCTGTTCATACAATACAAATTTTATGTACATCACACCTATTTTCAGACAGGTAATTGGCAAAACATTAAAGTATCATAAATATCTACAAAATCATTACTTTTTACATAATGTGATCATTACCTATTGTATAGTTCTTCAAAATGTTAGTGTTACATAAGTTCTTTTAACACAATTACTTTATATCTTGTAAATACTAATTGTCACTAATTTCATTTCCTTCTTTATAATGTTCATTCCAGACTTTGCATCAACAAGTGGAGTTCTCTGAAAGAATGTCCCAGTTTACCTTGCATTGTTTGTCTTTTCAATAAGAATGATCGGATGGAGAGAAGATGATTGTAGCAGCTAACACATTTGTTGTATCTGAAAGATTACAGTATATATAGATATAAACAAATCCTTATCATAATTCCAATTTGAAGTAACTGAAATAAAAATGATAAAATTACACTTCAACTTAATCAAGCTTACTCTGAAACACTCGTTTTTTGGCAATTTGATTATGCAAGTAACATCTTAACTCTTAAACAGTTGATTCTCTTAAGACAACCAAATGCATCATCATTGTACATCACAGCCAAGGTAATGGGTTTGGAGAAATCAAAATAGTCATATTTGTTTTGGCAATTTGATTATGTAAGTAGCATCTTAGCCCTTAAACAGTGGGAATGTCGTAAGTAGAAGCAGCTGCAACTGATAATGTCTGCCATTTAAGGGTTAACCACTACTGTGCCGATTACATTCCAACCAGCCTGAAGAGTCCTGATATTGGGCAAAAGGTCTTGTCAGTAGTTTATATAGCAAATATAATGTGGTTAATATGTTATTATACATGCTTCCATACTTTCACAGAAAATCTATTGATAAATACTCTATCTGTACATAAAGAAATTAAGATGAATTGAGCTGTAACAGGATAGTTCAAAGTGATATTTGAGACAAGTCTTGTGGAATTAATTTACCTACAAAAGTAGCTCACATAGAAATATTAGTGTAAATTAGTCCTCTAAAATTTTCTTTTCTCCTCAAATGTCACTCTGATTTAGACAGTCACTATCCATTTAAACTTTGTCATTTGCTTTAATCATTTATTAAAGAATACAACTATGAACATTAAGATGTTTAAAAGTTAATACTATCAATCACCAAGTATAGATATACCACACTATGGTATCATAACTTTAAATATTTTGCACACCAAGATGATGTATTTTAACTTTTCTCTTCTCTCAATTGCTTAAAATTATATAACATTTTAATGCTGTTAATCAACCAAAAAATTTCTTCACATACTTTGTTACTGCAACTATAATAAAATTAAATACTCTACTTGGAGAATCGAAACCTACAGAAATTAAGGTGTTAAAATGGGACTTTTATGTCCATTGAATCAACCATAAGAGTTTCTCATAAAAGTTGACACTTGTTCTTGCCACATTGTATTTATAAGTATCTAGGAAGTAAAATATGTAGGTGGAAACACATTTAGTATGATTTGCAGAACATACAGTAAACAAAAAAAAAGATTAAAATAGAGAATTAATTTTTTTTGTGAGTTAAAAGCAAATGATAAATTGCACACTGTGTATTTAACTGAAAGGTCAAGAATAAGTACTGCATAAACAAATGAATAAGAGTTACCAATATTTTATAAAATTCATTTCTGTGGCTAAGGCAAATCTCCATAGAGATACTTGTATGCTGTTGTCCTACACTTTTGTAACAAAGTTTTATAGGTTACTGTGAAAGAATCATTTTCTTTTAAATACAGATTCCTACAATTTAATACCTTTCTTCACGACTAATGTCAACTCCTACACCAGGTGGCGCTGTTATATTGTTTTTTATCACAGTTGCAAAATTCTTCAGGATCAATTTTAAACTGTTGCAGCCCACTGACATATACCTATAGAAAACAAAAAAAATCACTTGACAACAACCTGCACAGTTTTTTGGGGGGATCTATGAAACAAAACAGACACATGTTTGTTATTTTCGGTTCACAAACTTCAAATACTTGTACACATTAATAATTCTTTATCTTTCATATACTTTACTTTACTTACTTAGCAATGTTAACTTATATAAATCACTAAATACCAGTATAAATGAGATCCATGAAAAATGGTAATGAAACAATGGAAGGATGGTAAGTTTACTGAATGTGATATTTAGTTTCAAAACTTTCAAAAAGCTGTTTAAGTAAAACTTTGAACAACTAACGCACAAATTAACAGTGCCATAAACATTTGATAATTCTAATAGTTAAATTTGATTTCTTTTATATAACACTTGGATTGCATTATAGTTTATAAGAAAGATAACTAAGATGAAATGTGAATTACAAAATGAAATAAACAGTACTTCATGATTAACATACTTACGATTCAAATTTACTCTGTAACAAGTCCAAAATAGTAGGCAGCAAGAGCTGACAAATATCAAGGTTCCAAAGCTGCCTGAAATAAAAACCAAGTCCATGCAATACTTCTAGCAATAAATATTTCCAAAGAGCAGAACTTTTGTTTCATAGCATGAAAACTAGTGAGTTCTATGTATAAAAAAAGTATTACCTTGCAGAATTATCAGTCTAATCAGGGAGGCTTGAAAATCAAAAACCAAGTACAATGGGCCACACAAAAGCATATTAAAATAACTGAATTTTAATTTAAGGACAACAAAACTATTATGGTAAATGAAAATAATAAATTATCATTTAAGCTGTAACTTACATTCTGACTGTAAAAAACATTTTTTTAATGAAAGGTAAAAAATATATACAGGGAAAAATTTAAATTATTAAGCTTTAATTTATGATGATGTAGCATTCAATACATTCTATATTTTAAGTATCTCTGCATCTCCACATTTGGTCCATCCACTATAAATCTAACACAAAGATCCTAGCATGATACAAGTCTGTACATGTAATTACAACTTTACTGTAGTGATATTAATGAAAACAAAATGCAAATTTAAACATTTAAAACTTAATGATGTTAAATATGGCAATAATCACAATCTTGATGTTATAACACCACACAGATAATTTAATTTATAGCTAAATACCAGCTTCTTTAATACAAAGAGATTCAGAACATCCAATAAAAACCACTTTTAAAACCTTTGATACAACAATTTGAAGTCATCAGTGAAATGACACACCTATAATGACATTAATCAAATAGTTCATATTAAACTAACTACTGGTGTCCTTTTCAACATGACAACCAAAGCTTTCTTTAAATACCAGAAATCTGTTTAGCTAAAATGGTTATGGAAAGAATAATAAAGTTGTTTGGCATTATGTTCAACTCCTTAAAAATTAAGAACTAAATACAATAACATAAAAACATCCAATACAAACTAATTGATTACCCAGTAGATGAAAGTATTTCAAAAGCAAACTAAATGATGAGATCAAGCTTGAAAACTACAAGTGCATGTTTAGTTCTCAGATGTAAAGATATTCAGAACTTTTAAAACGTACTTGTTACAGTAGTGACACTAGAATGTACAAAGAGTAATCTACTAAACCCTTCATGTGAGCACTCAGAAAGTCTATTAAAACTTGAAACTTTGTCTTCAAAATATTCAGAGAATCCCTTAACAATTAAGTACTTACGCCCTTAGAGAGATGATATTCAGTATGTCCACTATAAGAGCCATATCATTCATGTTGATTGCAGCATCTATTGCAGTCTAAATGCAATAAAAAAATAAAAAGGTTATCACTCATAGAATTTCAAGAGGGTAATTTTTTTGTTGATGGCAAAAACAATTCAGAGTTTTCTTGATCATAACAGGGCTAAATCTGTTCTAAGTTCAAACTTATCATGATGTTAAAACATTAACACCAGAAATTCTTAATACAAAAGTGATGTTTTTCTGCATAATACAATACTTCAACCATACTTATCTTTCACACATGCTTTCTATACAAGTGTTATAATTAAAATTTCTCCACTCAGGTGAAAATAAATCATTCCAAATTTTGAACCTTGTACTTGTTAGAATATATGGTTGTTAAAAATTAGTAGATAAGTTTCTTTTGCAAATCATAGTAGTTATTTTTTTTCTGTTACATGATCTAGTACCAAAGACTAACATCTTTCATTCTTTAGCCATTGATGGTATTAACAAACTTGAACAAGAATATAAAACCAATAACAGAAACACTGCATATCATGCAAAATAACAATGCATTCAAAACAGCAAGTCTAGTGTGCAATGTTAGTTCTGTAAAACTGGGATTTAGAAAAGTTAAACTATAGTACTAAATAAAAGTAACTCTTTTTAGATTATTGATTGATATAAAAAAGAGCTAAAACTTATTACTATCTATCACTTTAATAGTAATATAGTGAAAACCTTCACTCAGCCTGTTTATTTAAAAATTGATTTATAGTTAACGTCACTTCGTAGGATTTGCCAGCATGTACAAGCATATTAATGTACAGATACTAATTATTAAAGGATTTAATTAAGGCTTCAAAAGATAGTAATCTGGATTCTGTGAAGTGCATTTTTAAACAAATACATTTACATTTTCAACATTATGTATTAGATTATCCCCAGATATTACTTCTCATACTTCAAACTCTGAATAGAATTTTTTAATGGCAAGTTTACCTTCTATTTCACATTACCTTCCAACAAGTATGTGCAGAATTAAAACATACCTGTGGTTCTTTTGCAGTCCATTGAGCTAAAACAATTTGAAGATTTTTGCGTCGATGTTGGAAAACTGTAATTACTGACTGATGGCCCTTGAAGATAGAAGACATGGCTTCTGCCTCTGACATTTCTGGATGAGGTTGACCTCCAATTCGAAGACTATTCTGTAAGTGTCTCTTTATGTGGAGAAAGCATTGGGATAAAGGTTTTTACAAGATGAAAATTTGAATTTAAAACAGAAATATGATTTTCAGCAGAGAAACAAAAGATAATAACTCAATAGCATTGTTGAACTTCTCTTTGATAAAACCATAAGGCCTTCTTATACAGTCATTTGAAAAAGTTAGGATACCCTGTGAAAGCCTGTGTATTTTTGTAACATTTTTGGATATACAGATATCAATTTTAACAATATAAAGAAATTATAGGAATACAACGAAACAATTAAAATTGAAGAAAAGACTTTAAGATCTTTTGTGAATGTAATTCTACAAAAATGAATATTCTAACTAAGGAAAAAGTTAAGACACCCCCACATTTATTCCCACTTGAAATGGTTCAACTCACCCACAAGTGTATCACACCAGGTAAACATGATTAGAAGATTGTTACTTGGTATTTTGAATGAGGCTTGTCCTATTTAAACCCCAGACATTTAGTTTGGTGTGCTCCTGACTGCTGAAGTGAGAGTGAGCACCATGGTGAGAGCAGAAGAGCTGTCTGAGGCCTTCAGAAATAAAATTGTAGCAAGTTATGAG
The DNA here is from genome assembly GCA_011833715.1 of Carcinoscorpius rotundicauda. NCBI lineage: Eukaryota > Metazoa > Arthropoda > Merostomata > Xiphosura > Limulidae > Carcinoscorpius > Carcinoscorpius rotundicauda. The sequence continues at coordinate 162,241,487 of CM022391.1, read as the reverse complement.
TCTGGTAAGGGATTTAAAAAGATCCCCAAATATTTTAAAATTAGCCATTTCACTGTCCGGAAAATTGTCAACAAGTGCCAACATGTCCAGGTCTGGTCATCCAAGCAAGTTAACCCCAAGAGCAGACCACAAGATGCTAAAAGAGGTCTACAAACACCCTAACATGTCATCACAGGGCCTACAGCAGGCTCTGGCTACTATTAAAGTGCAAGTGCATGCCTCTACAATTATAAAGAGACTATACAAGTTTAACTTGCATGGGAGGCATGCAAGAAGGAAACCTTTGCTCTCTAAGAGAAACATCAAGACTGGACAGAAGTTTGCCAAAGAGAATGTTGACAAAAACCAAGACTTCTGGAATAATGTTCTTTGGAAGATGAGCCCAAATTTTAATTATTTGGACATGTTTGGCATAAACCAAATACAGTATTCCAGGAAAAGAACTTCATACCAACTGTGAAGCATGGAGGTGGAAGTGTCATGGTTCGGGGCTGCTTTGCTGCAGCAGGACCTGTACAGCTCACAATCATAGAATCCACCATGAATTCTACTGTGTATCAGAGGGTGCTTGAGGATCATGTGAGACCATCTGTACAAAAATTAAAGCTGAAGCAGAACTGGACCCTGCAATATGACAATGACTTAAAACATACCACAATATTCACCAAGGACTGGCTGAAAACTAAGAAATGGAGAGTCCTGAAATGACCAAGTCAAAGCCCAGGTCTTAATCCCATTAAGATGCTGTGGGGTGACTTAAAAAGGGCTGTACATGCAAAAAATTCCTCAAACATCTCCCAGCTGAAAAAATTCTGCATTGAGAAGTAGGGCAAACTTTCTTCAGACCAATATCAGAGACTGATAGATGGCTACAAGAAGCATCTTACTGCAGTTATTTCAGCCAAAGGGTGTAACACTAGCTATTAGGGGGTAGGGTGTCCTAACTTTTTCCTGAGTTAAAATATGCATTTTTGTGGAATTACACTTACAGTTAATCTTGAAAAGTCTTTTCTTCAATTTTAATTGTTTAGTTATATTCTTATAATCTTCAGTATTGTTAAAATTGAGATTTAATATCTATATATCCAAAAATGTTACACAAATACACAGGCTTTCAAAGGGTGTCCTAACATTTTCACATGATTGTAGCTACTAAGAACTGCCAAAAAGTAGGCATAAGCTGTAAATAACTTCAAACTTATGCCTCAAGTGCATTTAAAATATTTTAAATGTTGTTTAATACGAATAATTATTGCAGATAATTATAAAAGAGTTCATAGGAATAAACAGGAGTTTATGATCCCATAACATTCAGATTCAAATCTGATATTGCTAAGTCCAGCTTAACCTGCTAAAAGAATTATTTTAATACATTCATAGATTTATAAGAAAGTCAGTTAAATTATAACACATTTTAGTTGGAGGACATTCTGTGCTTTGCATCTGTTACTATTTTATACCTAAATAGAATACCAGAAATAAATAAAAATCAACTCAAGTAAATCACAGCCCCAAGTAAGAAACTAAAGTTTTTTTTAATTCATATTTTTTATATATTGCTATAAAAGTAAATAAAATGTAAGCCTCAGAATCTTAGCAGATTAAATAGAAAAACAGACATCTATACAATAAATTTGTGTTTTGCAATTTAAGCCAGGTGATTTTAACTTGTTATGCAGGTGAAACAGTTAAACCAGTTTTAAAAAGAAATAAAACAGTAAAATTTCATAAAACTTGATGTAAACTGTTACAATTTTAGAGTGGATTGTTAGGATAGAAGTCCTAGTCAAAAATAATGAAGTGAGTTGTTATTCTGGAAGATATCTTGAAGAATTAATTGAAAAATTATTTTGGTTACAAAAAGAAAATTCATAAAGAATTAAGAAGAACAAAACAAAAGGAAATAATAGAACAGTATAAGGTAATTTTAACTATGTAACTCACAGGCAGGAAATCTTTTAGCTCTAGTCCCACAGGATGGTCCAGTTGAGCTGGTATAAAGTCTACATAATTTCCTAGACCTCTTTGTGGTTGATTGTCTGCGAATAAAGTGTTAAAATCTGAAAAGCCAGAAGTAGTTCCATATGTCTGCTCAGGAAAGATTACTGTTTTCCTTGGTTGGACATCTTTCTCAGGCACTATAGGTACAGGTCTAACTATGGATACAGAGGAGGGTTCTGAATTCCACATGGTTTTGCTCACTATGTTCATGGGTTTTTTCAATGGTTGAACATGATTTGTTAATGATGTATTTACAGAATGCTGCAGAGGTCTATGGTTTAAAGAACTGAAGTCTGTAATTTTGGTGTATGTTGTATTCAGACCAGGAGAAGACAAATTGCTACTAATTAAAGTGGAAGTAGATACGTTTTCACACCTTTCTACAATGGGACTGAAAGAATTCTCTGGCAGTGGTGTGAGAGTAGATGTAGTCTTTTCTGGAGGTTTGATTATTTCAAACTTTGAGTTACTGTTACAAAGAATATCTATAATAAACAAAGTAAAACTCTCTGAATTAAAAAATACACAAGTTACAAAATATTGCCAAATTTGTGAAACTATAATCATTTATCATTTTAAGAGTAAAATATATTTTTTTATTTTCTTCAAATACATATGAAATGCTTAATGAAATCTTAAAAATAAAAATAAGTACAAATATTTTATTATTTTTAAATACAATTTCTGTAAAAACATTAGGTATAATATAAGGGAAGTATTACAAGAATAATGAATATCAAATATTTTTTTACATAATAAAATAAAAACAGAAAAATATATGTAAATAAAAAAGAATGTATAGTTCAGTGTTACAATGCTTGGTCTGAAGCATTAGAACATTCATTATGAAAAGTAATTCTTTAATTGTAAGCAGGAGGTTACATTTTTCTCAGAGAAAAAATATCAAGTGCAAATAGCTTAAAATTAATTATGTATATTCATATTCTTTCTCAATAAAAACCTCTGTTTATATGTACTTTATTATTTTTAAAACAATTGGTTAGTCTGGAAATACCACACTTAAAAAACAAAACAAACTTAAGTTTATCTACAACAGATAAAGTATATTGAAGGGAACTGGACTGGACGACACAATTACTACATTATTTTAACTACAAATTTGGGAAATCTAGAAAAGTTCTTGAAGTTATGCAATGTTAATATTTTCCTTAGCTGTAAATGTTATTTCTGACAGATATTCATCTCTTTACTCAGAAAAGCTATCTTCCTCACACATCTGTGCAAGAGTTTTGTATGCCATTAACTGTGAGGAAACTCCCATTCAATTTCATGTGTTTAACATAAACTGTGCTGGTACAGAATGACAATCATACAATAACAGTACTCCATTGATATGAGGGAAACACAACCTACATGCATTATAACATCATAGCAAGATAAAAAATTGTTTATTGGAAGTGAGGAGGATGAGCTGAAATGTTCTTGCAGAAGCATTTATCAAAAATATATTTGCAAATTATAAAAAGATTAACTTTTGAAACAATATCTCACCTTTTCACACAGAAAAGACAGAATCCCACATTGAAATAGAGGAGACAGTGCTTCCTTGAGAAAGCAACAAAAGCCAAAAGGGAAGCCCACAGATTGTGACATCTGATGACACGGGCTCTTCAGAAGTATAACCATGGGAGACCACATCTTATCTCAACTAGGGAACACTTTTCACTGGAAATGTATATTTTCTTCAAGGGAAAGAAACAAATAAGCAGGGACAGGCAGAATCAGAACATAACCATCTCAGTACTTGTACACAAGCAGTTGGCTAACCAACATGTGTAGCTGGAGCACAATCAGACCATACCAGGTGTGCTCACCCATCTCTAGTGAGCAGACTCTTGATGTAGAAGGAGGGCACAAGTGATCTGTACTATGGTGTTGAAGAGATGATCCACACTACATTGACAGTGCCACTATCTCTCCACTACTAACCATTACTGTGCTATGCCCAATCAGCAAGGATCCTTCATGGCTCCTAAAATGACTACAAACTGAAAAGTGGCAAGGGTCTCTCATGCACTACTTGAAGAAAAGGAGGGAGATATAATTCACATTGAGAAGTAAATAAGAAGTGTCCAGATGCCTCATCAGACCACCAACTAGACAGGTCTTTTAATGGAGTATAATAGGTTTCCATAAAATCCTACTTTTAAAAGCTAGCAAGAAAGAGCCAAAGATTTAAGCAAAACACTTTCTTTGTTATGGAAAGGGTAGTCTGGACAAGAAAATTAAGTGAATATGTATATCACATACAGCCAAGTAGTCTTGCAGAAGATGCCTTTCCTTTCTGTAAAAGCAAGTTATCATATCAGAACTTAAGTTTTTTAAGTTTAACAAATTCTTTAAAAATTCAATACCCTTCATATTTATACCATGTTTAGTTACAAATCTTTAAAAGTAAGTTCTGAAATTAACAGCAATTCCTCTTAAAAATAAAGCCTACCATGTATATCAAAGCAATATATAATAGAAACATCTGTACCAATAAATATGTTTAATTAAATCTGTATGTTTAAAAGGCATAAAAATCATTAGTTTCAAACATCCAGTTTAAATTTAAAAAATGAAGAGAAAGAAAGGATCTTCAGTACCTTCTGGTGGAGCTTGAAAAGGTTTTGTTTTTGGAGGAGTTCGACTTACTGTCAAATAAATAAATATTAAAACATTCAGTTGAGTATTTTAGCCAGTGTGTGTGTGTGTGTGTAAATATATACATATATACACAATTATAAATTTGCACTGAAAAATGTGCATCTAATTTTTCTAAACATTTTTTTAATCCAATGACAACAAAATATATATAATAGGTCAGAGAAGTTTTGTAAAACGTATGTGCACAACTGTGTTTAAAAAGCATAAAGCATTTCAAAATGATCACTGAAACTAATTATGAAAACTTTTAAAGCATAATTTAAAAAAGTAATTATACATTCAACCTATCTAAAGAAGAATGTTGTGCAGCTATCACTAATACTGCTAAATAAACTCACTAGCATGTTTTTCTTACACAAAACGTTTTTCTAGAAAAGATTCATTTTAACATATATAAAGGGTTAAGGTTATAAAGTTTTAAAACCAAGCATATTTAATACATGTACTAATATTCACAAGGTAATGATACGAAACCCTTATGACCAGCACCCACCACCAACTCTTGAGCTACTCTTTTACCAACGAATAGTGAAACCATCAGATTATAATGCCCCCACGGCTGAAAGGGCGAGTATGTTTGGCACAACGAGGATGCAAACCCACAACCCTCAGATTACGAGTCACACGCCTTAACATGCTTAATCATGCCGAGCCTTACAGAAATTGAAAACAACAGTATAAATTATTAGAAAACGTTATGAACCTGAATAATAAGCATGGTATTCTGTGTCAAATTTACTATTTTTTAACTCTACATAAATGATTTAGTGACAGTAGAAGAGTGTAAATATGTATACACACACAGAAAAACATATATACACACTTTAATACAAACTTACGAGTGTAAATTTTGACAGTAAAAAAAGAAAAGGCTGTAGTTTAAGATTTTTGTTAAAACTAAAAACTATGTAATATATTCATGAATTCTGATATTACACACACAAAAAGGTTGACATTTAAAAACTATTTGACCTAATGGATAAAAGTAGTTGATAGAAGTTAGTCATGATATTACTGTTTAACTGTAAGTGAGCTGGTTCATTGCGTTGTAGAAAGAATATTGACTATAATTCCATATATACTGTGCAACTGTACTAAATATGTTGTACACAAAAAAAATCAGATGTGTTACAGATGTGTACTCAAGATATGTCTGTGAACTGACAATTGTCTTAGAAATCTGATACGTCAAGAGTGTAAAGTGATGCTCATGTGAAAAATATTGTAACTGCATAATTCCCACAATTTCTAGAAAGAATATACAGTTTGTTTCAGTATCCCTGTATACTGTCATTAAATTATCAATGTAGGGGTAAAATAAATAGTTGATATCCTTGACATGAAATACATAATAGGTTAAACTGGCACTGTAAAATTTTGTAGCAGATGCATTTTGACCTCACCCATGCATAATAAGTTTGTATTCTAGACACCCAAGAAAGCCCACTACTCACTCTCTCTGGCTGGATGAAAAATTTCATTGTAGTAACTAGGTTCCTTTATATCGGCACATGACTGAGGATCATCACCAGAGTCAGAATGAGAAGTAAGGTTATCCAAGTCTTCACTTGTTACCACCTGCAGTGACCTGAAAATGTGTACAATGTCTGTAAAACTACCTATGTGAATCTAGTTCTTTTTCACAAAAATTCCAGTTTAGATTAATTTCTCAACATCTATTGTTATTCATTCAAAAGGTTTAAGCATGAATATATTTTAAACAGCTTTCCTGTTTCTTTAGGTTTAAAATTAACAAAATTCTTTAAAATCTTCTAGTTTTCAGTGTAGCTTAGATACTTTATAAGACAAAACAATATTAAAAGCTCTCTGAACATGTGAAATTATTGTGCTTAAAAGTAAAAACGTACACAATTTTCTTATTTTCTACAAGTTCCACACTATCAACGAAACATGTTCAAAGACATACAAGCTTTCTTTAACAAAGTTGGGGAAAATATGTACAACACAAAGAGTATGTTAACAAATGGGGTCGTATTTCAGTTGTAACTTTAAAATGAATCACAGTTTAAAATGCATCAAGTTATTCATGAACCAAAGTGGACTTTAAAGGAGACACTGAAGTTTTGCTGATCAAGAGCCAAAGGAAAGTTGGAGAGTTGTTAACTGACGATGACCTGATACGAGTGAAAACTTTGTTACCTTAAAATCACAACTTCCCTACTATAAAAGTTGCTGTTACTATATGTTTGAGTTAATTAGTAGTAAGTGCCACATCAAATATTTATTAAATACAGTATTTGAAATTTTGTAAGAACAGCAACAAAAACCATTTAGAAAATTTCAATAACTTACATAGTCTTATCACCTGCTGTTTGCCCTTTAATGAAATTCTTTCTAATGTGGTTGCTATGAAATGAAACAAACATTTGGAGATGCAAATAAAAAATTGAACAAACAAAAACAAGTTTTTTTGTTGTTTTTAGAGAATGACTTAATGTTTTTTTGGAGAATATTGGTATTAAACTGTATTTAAATACAGGTAAACATAAAAGAAACTGAGTATAAATTACACAATTAGGTATCTACCTGGCAACTGATAATTAACTGTATGATAGAGAAAATCCTTTCATCCATATTTACAAAAATAATTCTTCCACCTATCTGACATTGGTAGAAGAAAAATAAGAATGCTTCAAACATAATTTGGTTATAGTTATTATAGAAGATAAAAAAAACTTAAACCTTCTTCAGTTAGTATGAGATACTTAAAGTGTAATTCTTTTTAGAAATTGTTCCTCATGTACAAACCTTAAACAAAGTATTTCCCAAACATTTTAAATGAAAATGTTATCCAAAATCCAAAAGAAATATTTAAAATTAATGTGCTTAGCTGATTTTAGTGTACACTAATAGAGAGCTATGGAAGTATTTCCATATCTAATTATCAGTAAAGTTTTATAACTCTGATAGAAATGAAGGTGCAAATAAATCTACAATTCACAAAACCATTAAAATCTTACCCAGGTGAAGTAGTGTTTGGTGTACAAGATTTAGTTGGACTAACTGGAGGAGCTCCAAACGGTTGTACTCTTTTCAAGTCTACTACATAGACACTCACATTTGTAAAGGAAAATGCTCCTGCAATCTATAAACAACAACCTGAATTAAAAACCTCTTGTTTCAATCAAAAAATCCGAATCATTTTCTTTATTAAGATGTTGAATAAAAACTAAACTTCTGAAAGCCAAGCTTTCATGTGTGTGTGAGACAGAGAGATGTTTTCTACATATATCCTCACCAGCTGATTCTGAGATATTGAAATATCTGCAACTTTTCCCCATCCCATCACCAGGGTGTCAAAAGTACGGAATGGTTCCCAGCCATACACTTTTAACATGTCTTGAGCTCCACCAAAAACACATTCTCCATCAGGATTGAAGTATATACAACTAGTTAATTGGAAAAATAACAGAATTTTTTATCCAGGCATTTGTTTATCATTTCTGATAAAAGAGAATAAATGTTTTTAATATCTTGCAACTGGCAAAAATGCAAATAAACTAAAATTATGGAAATAAATGCAAATCAGGATGTTCAACAGTTCATTAAAATAATATTTTATTATTAAAAATACAAGGAAGTATAAATAACCAAATGTTAAAACTGATTTATAATAAAATGCTACTAAAATTAAAAATAAATTGTTAATCCCAACACTATTTCCCAAGAAAATTTCAAATAACCAAGTTAAATATATTTGAATTATATACACATTATTTACATTTTGGAAAAAGCTTTCTATACATTTCTGAAGTAAAGAAAAAATAGATGAGCACTGGTCAAAGAGCAAGCAACCCTTAAGTCAACTTCTAATGCCCAATAGTACTTTTGGATAATAAAATACTCACTCTTATCAAATGATTAAATACTTGCCTTATAGGACCACAGTCTCCATCACTTAGTGAAACTTGTTGGAAATTCTCCAAATCCCAAAACCTAATTGATCTATAGATAAAAACAAATTTACTACATATGGCTGCCATTTACCAGAGTAGCCTGTAAGCAAGCTCAGTCACAATTTATGAAAAAGTTGTATTCTTAGCTTCTAAATCTTAAAAGGGGTTTATTAATGAAATTTCTTGTTAGTTCTACCTCTCTAGAAACTGTTGTTTGGTTTTCATAGTGTCTTTAAAAAAAGAAGGCATTATCAAAGTGAGATAATCTTTTAATTCAACAAATTAGTGTTCAAAACAGTAACATTTTAACTTTTGCACCGCATCTTAAATTTATAAGATCACACAATAATAGTCAACCACAATTACCTGTAATGTAATATGCAAATATTGTAGCTTAAGTCTTTCACAACTTATAAAATGAATACATTCTATTAACACTGCTGTGGATAACACTCAATTCTGTCTTTTGATAGTAACTCATAGTGCATATGTTAGTTCTGTCTATATGTTGTTGGTGCAAAAAACAATTCTTGAATACTTCTTCATAATATTTGTTGTTTGTTTGTTTTTCACTTTTGTGCACAGCTACACAAGCGCTATCTGCACTAGCCATCCCTAATTTAGCAGTGTAAGACTAGAGGGAAGGCAGCTAATCATCCCCACCCACTGCCAACTCTTGGGATACTCTTCTACCAGCAAATAGTGGGATTAACTGTCACATTATAACACCCCCATGGCTGAAAGGACAAACACATTTGGTGTGACAGGAATTCGAACATGATACCCTCAGACTACGAGTCAAACGCCTTAACCACCAGACCATGCCAGGCCAACATTCGTTGTGCTGGATTAGGTAGAGGTGATGTACTTAAATATGAATACACTTCCAACCTCGTTCTTGGTCAGAAATAATTTTGCTTGGAAGCACATTTATCTGTGATTTTCAGTTTTACCCTAGAGAAATATGTAACTTACTAAAGTCATACAGTTAAAAACAAGTTACAAATAATGATGATAATAGAAATGTTGATCAACACTACTATGCACGAAACAAAAAGAAAATTATCTGTTTAATCATAAAAACATTTCTTTCAAAATTGATATACATGAGAACTTAGTTTGAAAGAAATGTGCAATTAAGAGAGATATTCCTTGTTGTTTAGATTGACAAACAATTGCAATTTCAACTTTTACAACTATATTTATTTATTGGTAAGCAACTTTAAATTAGCATCAAAACTACACTCTAGAGATGAATTAAATCACAAGGAAGTTTTTAAAATGTTATTCACCTATCTGTGCTTCCACTAGCTAAAAGAAACTCATTTGGATGGAACTCAACATCAGTGACAGGTCCTGTGTGGCCCCTGAATTCTGTTAACATTTTACCAGTAGGTAGGTCCCACAACTAAAACAGATTAGTCACAACTATTAGCATTTGTACAAATGCAATCTGCTAGCCACATAAAAACTTAAAACTAGTACATCCTCAGTAAGAACAACAGTATATAAGTTTCATTTTATAATTCTTCTTAGAATGTTAGTAAATATCATACATACAGATTGCCCACAACTGAAAACACCACCACTATGAACAATTTTGTTGTTACCTTTAAATTATATGTGATAAAAAAAAAAAACTTGTTTAATGATAATGTATTTCTAATTCTTTATAACAAATTTAAGGAAATAATTTTATTTCATTCAACACAACAGTTTCTACATTTATTTATTTATTTGTTTCAGTTTATATCAAATTTCAAACTCACCTTAAATATAATAACAAAAATATAATCTGCTAATCTTAATAATTTCATTGAATGACTGCTTTATGCAAAAACTGATATATTTTTTATTACTAACTTTAGGTCACACAGACTGCTTACTTTAACTGTTCCATCATCTCCAGCAGATGCAATCCATCTTCCATCAGGACTAAACTTTATGTTATTAACTGGCTTACTGTGTCCCTAGCAGAAAATAATTCAAATAACTTTGTGTTTATTATTTAATAAAAATCCCCATTTTGTATTAGATCAGCATGTTATAAATCTGAAAATATACAGGTATCAAAACCAGATGTTCAAAGATCAGAAGACAAAGTGAAAGAATGAAAATAAGGATTGCTGAAAATCATTATTGTGGAAGTTAATAAAAGAACTAAAAACAAGAATATAAGATACTACCCTTTCAGTGTTTTCATATACAATTGAATGTGACAGTGCTAACATCACCTGATCTCTATTGTACATTCTACTTTCTATCTAAAAATATTCTATTAAAAGGAACAGTAATTGTTTTTTTATAAGTTACAAAACAGATATAAAAATATTGAGACAGATATTGGAAAAGTTAAAAATATAGATATATAAGAAATATATTTCTTTACAAAAATAAAAATACAACTTGCAGTACAAACATACATACATGTAAGTGTGTGTGTGTTTTAACACTGCCATTACTAGCAGAACTAGCTGACATTATCAAAGTACCCAAGTATCAAAGTGTGAAACATTATACTTCTGCCCAAAAACTTAATACTAAAATCTTTCAAATTAAATAAATTCCTTAAAATGAGGTCAGTGTTCTAATCCAACAGCATAAAATCAACAATTATAAGTTTCAAAGCACCACAATGGTAACTGCCATGAATTTCAAATCACCAGCTAAGAAATAAACAGCAACTGTTTTATGAATTAAATAAGATTAAAATACATTTCTAGAGAATACCCTAAAGAGATGGAGGAAATAGTGAGAGTGGGTAACAGAGCAGATGCAACAAACAATAACAAAAGAACTTTTATAGCCAAAAAAGTAACGAGTCAAGTATTCAACAAAATGCATATTACACATCATTCTAACAAATAGTTGAACTTACCTTATACGTGTAAATACAACCTTTTCTCCTTATGTCCCATAGCTAAGAAATAAAAAAGGTGTACAGGAATGTATTTGGTTTCAGGTCATTGATTCAAGATACACTTGCATTAAGGAACAAATACAAAATTATTCAATTGTAAAAAAAGTAAAATACAAAACACTTCTGTTAAAAAAGTAAGTCTAACTTACACTTTCCTGTATCATTTATATCATGACAATAAATCCAAGAAGTGATACAAAAGAATTCTTATATTACAAAAGAAAATTATAAGTCAAAACACACAGCCTCATCTGCATTCATGGTTAATTTTAACTTTAAATCATCAATTAAACATTAAAACAAAATAGGTCATATGAAAGACTAATATCTACCTTTATGTTGGTGTCTAAAGTGCCAAATGCAATAAAGTCACCATATGGATGGAAGTCCAAACATTTTACACTTGATTTGTGTCCAGTTAATGTTCTAAGAACTAAATACAGAATGTTCATAAGTTTCATTCTTCATCTAGTAGGTAGTCTTAAAACTTTATTTCTACAACTATGATAATGTACAAAATGTAATCATCACACACACGTGAAGATTTCTTATCCTAATGTTTGAAAATGTAAAAATTTCAAGAGAAAGAAATACTTAGATATTTGCATTCTTATGGAGTTGAAAAACAAAGAAACATAATATTGACACACACCAGAAAAGAGTCTGAGGGAAAACAAGTGTTGAATGGTTATTATCATAAAAATAACCATATGAAAATCCAAAACATGAGAAAAGTAATTTTCTGTCAGCTGGAATAAAAAAAACAATGGTGAAATTAGAGCAATGAATCAGAGCCACTTAATTATAAAGAAAGCAAAGGCATTTGCAAGTTTTTACTACAGCATGCAACATCCTAAATATCACTGACAATACAATGCAGACCAGCAAGCATTGACAAAGAAAGACATATGGATAAACATCGTGGAGTTCCATCAGTAATGTTGCTTCTGAAAAGCCACTTCTGAAGAGAATTTCTGAACAATAAAGGAAGAAGAAAGAGTAAAGGTCAAGCTGTGTTAAGGTGTATTCTACTGAACTTTCACTGTCTACTGAAGACCCCTGAAATGTGCGAGACCAGTGAAAAAAAAAGAGGGATTATTAAAAGCTAATGACTCCAAAAATGATACAACTTGACAAACAAAAAGGTTAATAGGAGAGAGAATAAAAAGTACAGAATGAATCAGTTATTGAAATAACTTGGTGGTATTTGTACATGGTCAGAGAATCCTAAATATAAACTTAGTAGGAAACATAAGATGTGGGAATCTCCAAATATCAAACCAAATGTGTTACTACATATAGCAGCACTTTTGTCTTATTGAAGTTTCTGATACTTAAATGAATATAAATAAAAATCACACAAAAAGAAACAAAAACGAATCTTTTAACTGATATTATACTCTAGAAAACTGCTTTATAACTTTTTAACATCACATTTTTCTTGATATAATTTACTTATTAGTTGAACACCTGAACAAAATTTATGTCATAACTTACACATCACTGAAAATTATAACACAATTATGGTTTAATATCAACAGCATCCTCTTCTGGTTGGAGAGTTACAAAACAGTTACATAAGAGTAAAAAAAATTGGTAAGGTTAATATTCAACAGAAATAAGTACCTATTAACATAGACATAGGATTAAAAAATATCAAACTATTTATAAAAGAAAAGTATAAGAAACAAAAACACTTATTTATAATGGTGGGTTACTACAATCAAGTCGTACCATACCATGATAGTCCTAGTGTTTCTTTATTTAAAAACATGCTGAAATACCCAACAACTGACAGGGATTATTTATACCTAATTAAAACAATGTGAGTTTAGCAGCAATAAATATATTTCAAAGTAATAACTTGAATATAAACTTTGTCTTAAAATTTTACAATAACAGCAAAGTTTCTTCATAAACATTTGTAGTTTGCTTTCTGTCTACAAATAAACAAAACTTTTAAGGTAATCCCACCCTTGAACACCCAACATCTCACTAAGCATGAGTAAAGCATGGTCATTTGAGAAACAATCCAGCAGCTTTAAACTTTGACCTTGAATACCTTCTATTGTCTAAATGTCTTTCCATAGAAAACAAAATTATTAACTATCATTGTAGGGCAACACAAAATATTGATAACTCCTGATGATTAATTTCAGTATGAGATCTCCTCAAGTCCATTTATTATCAGTAATTGTAACAAACCATATGGGAATAGGTGGACATGACATGAAGCTCAATTTTATCCACACCATTTAACCTTAATAACTGAAAAAAACAACAACTACAATACATTTTAAGTGCCAAAAATGAAGGGAGATAAACTAATCAAATCTGAATGAACAGTCATATGAATGGTAATAAGGCACAATTGCTTCACACCTGCCTTACAATAATATCCAAAGGAACATGAAAATAAGTCATACAACTGTTCTTGGCTAGTCCTATCAAGCCAGATTTGTTAAAATTAATCTGAAAAATTCATGGACAATAACAATGCAATTTGTGTGTTAGCACTGTATTTTATGTCTACATAATGTTAACTTTAAAAACAAATATCTTATCCCAGTATTGTGCCAAATAAACTCATTTTTGCAACATGCTATAAGAACAAATAACCTTTGAATACTAATGGGATTTTTTTTTTTAATGGGGGTCTTTAACATCCAATGTTGAATCATTGTATCTATTTAAATATTTAAGGAACATATTTACTATTCTGCATTACTTTGACAACATACAATTTTTTAAGTCAAAATGACACTAACCTAATAATTAAATTTCATTTTATATATTACTTATTTACGTATGCTCACTCACTGAAGAGATACATTTTAATTGGCTTGTCAAACTGATTATAAATATAAAGGAAACAGTTAATAATCAGTAATTGTCATGGCATTAGATTAATTAATTAGGCTGTCATCTTCATCAATGGTTTTAGCTGGATGTCCTATCACCATGTTGTCTGTCTTGTTTCATAAATCATATTTTGAGATAAAAGTTAGCCAAATAATACATAAAATTTAAAAGTGACAAATGGTTATTCCTATTAATAATACTACATGTTACTACTGCTTTGTTTTAGCTAGTATTTCTTTTATATTGAAATTATATTAATAACTCAATAACTGCTGATGAATTTCCATTTTTATAGTCACTTTACCACTGTATCTTTTTTCTAGTACTTAACTGTAATCATGATTCATCTTTGAATTCATTTTGGATTACAGGATTTTCATAATGATGGATATGCTACTAAAATGAATTTAAATTATATTTTTGGCTTATGTAAATTGAAACTATAATTAAGATATAATTAAAAGGTTAAAGACCATATTTACTTTTTGCTGCTTCCAAATCCCAAACTTTAAGTGCTCCAGACACCGAGCCAGCACAAACAATATCTTCTGAATGATTAAACTTGACACATTCTACTGCTGTTATATGACCAGTAAGGCTCTGTACAAATTGGAAAAAAGTACTTACAAAATGTCATTTATATCTTTGTTAATAAATATTCAGAAAAACATGCTTAAGTGTATTTATATACAAATTATAATATTTAAAAAATTCTTGTTGGTCCAAGTCTTACCATTTCTGAGAAGTTTAATATAACAATATGTTCTTATAAGGTATTCTTTACTTGTAACAAAGTTGTTTATTGTCACAATGATGTCTATAAAGCATTGTTAGAGACTATGTTGTTAAGTGTCATTGTGCAGTTTATTGAAGACATTGACATTTTTCATGCAGAGTTTATTGTAACAGTAATGTCCCTTTAAATGGATATGCACAGTGTTAAGAACAATATTGTTAATTTGAAGTCGAAGAATTTTACATACACAAATTTTGGATGGAGCATTTGTACTCATGGCATGAAGGTGTCCTTTTAATTGCAGTGTAGCTTTACTGATTATATTTGAAATCTCTTACAAGACATTCTTTTACTAGTAGCAAATTCTTGATATATGTTATAATAGTGTTCTTATAAGGTTTAACTTACAAAAAGATTGATAAGCTTTATATTCTTTATGGTACTCCTGCTCCTTTAATTGCAGTAAAATCTTATTACATGTCACAGAGTAATGGTTTCAAGAGCTGTCCCTTGACTTGTTACATAGTTTTATAGATCATCAATGCAATTCAATACGTTCAACTGACAGTCCTGAAAACATTCTGTAAGTGACACAACTGTGAAAATAGTACATGCATGTACTTTCACATGTGTGTATTATTGAAATTTCCAGCCTTTCTTGTCTTCTGAAGATGGCAGAGCATGATGAAAAACTCTTTTATCCCTTTTAACATTATACAATTAATTATTGTGCATTTTCAAAATGTTGGGATTGTTAACTTATTTTACTAAATGTGATAATTCTGCAATGCATTTCTAGCTTTTTGTTTTGCATTCAAATATATTTAAGAAAATACGAATTATCGTGATCTAAACTACTATCATTTGTTAATAAATGTGTTGTATGTGGATGGGTGATAATTTTCATTAGAGGAGATTTCATATGTGTACAAACTAAAATGGTGTGACAAAATTGATAGAGTGCCTGTACTACAATTTCTTGGGCCCCAGTGAAAGACTGTGTAGTATAACCCATCCTAAAAAAAACAAAAAACTGCAGAATGCATCTGCATACCTAACCTCAAGAGTATCTTAAGAAAATAAATACATCAGCAGGAACATATGAATCTGCTAATAAAATGTATTTTTTAAGTACATTATTTTATTATGATAGCAAACAAAACAAAATATCCAATCAAATATGTTTTTGTAACTGTATTTTTTTTATCATTATTTTGCACAAACTAATTCATTTGTATTTTAGATATTTTTGATGACTTTACCATCATTGCAAACTATCTACTTAACAGAAGAACTAAAAATCAAGTTGCTGATGAGTATAGTGAATTACACATATCTTCCTTATGTTTTTACTTATAAAGATCAGAATGCATTGTTTCAACAGGATGGTACAATTGCTGCCAACATCACTTTTGGCTTTTTGCTGAACACATTTTTTAATATCTACTTGAATTAAATGAAGTGGAAAAACAACCACATGAGCTTTAAAACTGACATCCTGTAAAAAGGTCATACTTTGCATTTTGCTTATGTACACAGACAAGTTATTAACTCTAATTCATAACTGAGCCTTTGAATGACAGGCTGACTATTATTACCTTACTATGGTTTATTTCTTTAATCCCAATTATGGTGCAGGCACCAAACACCTACAAAAATATATTTTACTTTTAATTATTTAAAGTGGGCTCTGATAAATTCAGAGACAAAACAGAAATGAAATAAGGATTGGACACACCTGGAGTTACAACCTTTACAACAAACTTGGTGATGGCATTACTTGGGTGGTGATACTGTAGTTTGCAATGAAAAAGCTCTGAACACAAGATATTTCAAAGTCCAGTGGTTATGATTTTTTCATTTAACTTTTATTCTTAAAGTACATTTATTTATAATTTTCTGTTTTGTTTTTTGACAAGGACTAAATATATTTCACATAAGAGCACTGAAAGGTTTACTGACTTAAATTTGTTAAGAGCTTTTATTTTTTCCTCCTGACAAATGACTGTTGTCCTTGTTAGACATTTTAATACTACTATTAAATAATAAGTTACAGCTGGGTATGAAGATGTATTACAAAGCCTGTACATAATGGTTAACAATTTCCTAAAAATTAAGAAATGACTGATATTTTAAATCAATGTATTTAGATATTTAGATAAAAATATCAGATGAAAATACATTTCTGTCAATATACATTTGTTTTAAACTTCCCAAGAGTCACCTGTTCTAGCATTCCCTAATTTTCTACTGATAACCTAAAAGGAAAACAATTAGCCAACATTACCCATCACCAAATCTTGGGCTACTCTCATCTGGCTGACAAACAGTAATTTGAGTTATGCTCTTATAAAGCAAGGATAACTCTTAAGGGAAATCTTTGTTTATTTATATTCAGTTACAGATACAAATAACAGATCTGCAGGTCAACAATCTGGCACAATAACCACTGGGTTATACTTGACCAATTTAATGAAATAGACAAAACAGATTAAAGGTATTACAATTATTAAAAAATCAGAATGCACAATGAAACAATAAACTTTTTCTCTGTTGTGGATTTATGGTGGTTTGGTGTAGGAAAATATCAAATGAAACATTGTTCTGAAGGTGGATAGATATCTACAGATAAGTATTATATTCACAAACTACAAACTATTAGACTGAATACATGTTCTACCTTAAATATACACCCAGTGATGTATTCACTATATTTGTAAAATTGTACCTGCTATATATATAGACCACCATATATTACATTAAATGTAAACAAAATATGGCAAAGACAAATCATTAATAGTTTGAAATTGTTTTCAAACATACAATATATTTCATTCAAGAAACATAACTGTTGTAAGTTCTACAGGATACATATGATTTCACAATTCTTTATGAGCACATGTCAGATATAGAAATATACTATTTATTCATATACATTACTAACAAATAATAAAAATGTTAAAATACTGTAAACATTGCACAAATGAAAAATTTCCAAAAATGTATAATGTTAAAAAACAATAACATAGAAACTAAAACCAAATAATAAAAGGTAGGAAAGTCATTATAAATCTGATCAAACAAAAAATTTTATCCTTTTGCACAATCACATTTGGGTTTATTTCTTATTTTAAAACATCACAAAGATAACAAAATAAGATGTGACACAAGTTTTGATAAAATTTAAACAGATAAAAGGGAAAAGTCTTTATTAATTGAACCAGACACAGAACTACATAAAACTGGGTAAAACAAATTTATAAACTTTTACATTTGATTTTATTCAGCAAATATGATCACAGTTATGCCACATAAATATACTTTATATATATAAAATCACATGTAATACAACTGAACAAAGAAATTTTTTCTGTACTAGCAAAAGCTTCCCAATCTGACTCAAATGTTTATCTTAACTACCTGCCCTATTTGATAACCAGGAAGTCGTTTGCTCTTCACCCCGTTAAGCATTAAAAATTAGCTGTTCTTATGCAAGTTTACTGAATGCAAAAAAGTTTAAAACATTCTCCACATTTGAATACAGTTTTGATACATAAAATATGCTTATAATCCGCAGAAGTAAATAAGACACTTCATGAATGTGACAAGGCAAACAGGTATTTACAAGTTGATTACATTGGTCCCACATACAGTAACTACAAGGTCGGTTGGGCGAGGAAGTATTCAACCACGCTGACGAACAACGTACAGCTAACTTAAATGTTCAAATACGTTTTAGAATGTGGGCTATTGACAGTTATGTATTAAGAGTTCATGTGCAGACGAAAATAAGTAATTTAAATGATAATTTGATTATAATCCTGACCTTTGGAATAACTGACATCTCATGATAGTACTGCAGACCCATAGTAACTAAAGTACATTATAAAAAATATTTATCTGACCAAAAAAGACACACATACGACTAATTTAAATACTCAATACGCATAAAAAGCACTTTTACCTGATAATTGCTGATACACTATATTCGAATATTTTGCACCGTATCAAAACTGTTTTCAAGAGAAAATAATACTGTAACGTCTGTACAGTATTTTAGTATCTTTCATTCTGTTAGTTTAAATAAACTATTTTCATATACGTGCGTGGATTGTTAGGCCTACAATAGTAAAAAATACAAAAAATAAAACAGCTACACGAAGAGTTGAGTATAAAACATTCTGACGAAACTTACCATCTGTTTCTTTGTGGTTTTATTTTTTGTTTTTATTAAAGCGACCGAACAAAAAGTAGGCTAACTGACAATTAGCATTATACCTTTCCATATAAAGGAGCACGTAGAGAAAGTCCAATATAAGTGAGTGTTTTTCAGTACATTTCCTCTAGCATAAACATCTCGAGATATGTGTATCAACATATACAGTGCTATATGTTCTTCTACTCTTCGTTACGTTTTATAACATTCTCAATCAGTGAAGAATATGTGCCCCCACACTTTTCTTCTTGGTAGTGTTTGTTGTTAGGCGCATTGTGCCCACTACAGGTATTGAAACGTGGTTTTTAACGCTGTAAACCTCCAGACTTAGCACTAAGCCACGAGGGACCTTCCTGGTAATAAATCACAGAAAAAGAATGCTGACTTAAACATTAATATTAGTTTTTCAGGAAGGAAATAGTGGTTTTCTGTGTGCACATATTTTCAAAGTCATATAAATGTGACTGTTGTATTAGTGTTCTTTCAAGGCACGTTTCTATCCTCTCGAAGTTACATTTTTATGTTTATATACTCAATTTGTTGTGAATCACAAAACTACACAATGAGCTGTTTGTGCTGTGTTCATTACAGGTATCGTAACTTGAATATTTAGTATTATAATTTATAACACTCAGACCTACTTCTGAGCCATTAAGAGGAGAGCATAACGCTAAAAGTCTTACTTGAAGTCTTCTGTATTGCTTCAGGTTTGTTTCATTAACGTACTGTTAAATTGTATTCTGGCAATTATTTTGTAATGTTCCAAACTAAATTCTTGTGATGCTCATAGGTCAGAATTTCTTTGAAATAATTCAGAAGTTTTTGCTGTGTCCATCAATAAAAAATGTAAAGAAAACTAGTATACAAATATAAAAGTTAAATAAAATACAACTTGTTGCTGTTCAAAGGTAACACTGCAGAAATTACCGTTTTAAATTTAAATCAAGGGCAGTTCAGGGCCTTTTTTTTTCGTTTAACAGATTAGTGGATGGGCTAAATGAAAACAAGGACAACCTGCTAGTTTGTTTATAGTTAGGCATATTGCTACACACCACAGGCTACATGTGCTCTGCCCTCCAAGAGCATCGAAATTCTCTTCTTACTACTGTAAACTGGTAAAGATGCCACTGTGCCAATGGTTCTTGTTCTTTTGAATTAAGCACAAAGCTACACAATGGGCTATCTGTGCTTTGCCCACCAAGGGTATCGAAACCCGGATTTTAGCGTGTAAGTCCACAGACATACCGCTGAGTCACTGGGAGCCTGTGCCAATGGGAAGCGGATATGAATTGAAGCAATATCATCCAAAAATAAGTCTTATAAATGTTGATATAATGCCCTTCACACATCATAAGTAAACTTATTACCTTCTGTTCGGTAAACCATGGTTGCTAAATTTATTATTTCAAGGTTAACAAAAAAAACATGTTTAAATAAATTGTGAATAAAGGAAAGGGGACAAGCATAAGACAGGAAACTTAACACCCAATATAGCATGTTTAAAATAATGTTCTGCACTGCATAAATAAATATTAAGAATTTTATGTTTCGTTGCAAAGCCTGATATAATACAGTGGGCTACTGCACTATATTCACTTTGGTGATGAAATCCTAATTTTCAGTGTTGTAAGACCATATAAACAGAGTTGCAGAAGGAGAAACGTTCTCAAGAATAGTTTGATGCAGATTGTTTTATTTATATAACGGTGACTAACAATAAAAAGAAATATTTCAGTACGGAGGTTATACGGTATCCATGGCGTACAAATCTCAGTCTCATGAAAAAACCATTTTTATAACACTATATGATCAAACAAACTAAATTGTTACACTCTGTAAATTATCATGTTAAGACAGACTGTACGAGCACCTGAACGACTTACGTACCCAATGTCAAAAGGCTATATCAAAAACTCCTTAAGTTTTAGACACAGACGTCTCTAATTGAGTTGTGGATCATAAAGGAAACAATCCAGATGCAACCGACGCTTAAACTGGCTACTCTTAAATGAATTGAGACGAGGAGCTTGACTGTCACTCTTATGACGCATCTACAGTTGAAAATGCAAATATGTTCCGTAGCATTATGACTCAAATCAAAGTACAGTGGATCCTCAAATCCATACGCTATATAATAGATCGGGGTTAAAAATAACCTGAAGATATAAATTTTGTAAATAAGAAAAAACAAGATATAGAAACGAGAAAGAAGACATACCCAGAAGTTTCCATTGAATAGGCTATATTCTTTATTTACTAAATTTAGTTTAAGCTTATGGAAAAGTGATGATGAAGATAGCCATCCCAAATTTTAAAGGAGGAAGACAACTAGTTCTCACGATCCACCGCCAGCTTTTGGGTTATTCTTTACCAATGAATAGTGTGATAAGTCCACATGGTTGAAAAAGCAAGAAGGTTCAGCAATGGGTTGCTATCCCGCGAGTAGCATATTACGAGTCGACTGCTCTAACCATCAGGACATCCCGGATCCCTATATTAAACAATACGAGCTTTCGGGCAGCATCACTTTTACCTAATAACCTCAATGACTTCGGAACCTTACTGTCTTAAAATAATGTTATGAGAAGGAAATGAATAACTGAACTTTTTTCAACTTTCTCACCTACATATACATATTTGTTATTGCAAAACACAGTTTAGACTTGTTCCTTTGTTTTTCTTATCATCCAATATTTGTCTTTTTGTTAATAGTCCAACAGCACAATATAACAGAACTGTCACTGTGTACGACATAAACAACGCTGAAAACTGATAGTCATCAAAATACAAAGTTGGCTCTAACTATGAACCACAAAAGTTAAATGCCAAACTAAAGTAAAACCACCTTCAAGGAATATAAAATTCCATTACGCTTGTTTGTGCGTGGTAACTTGGTAAGCCCTACGTAAGATTATAAATTAATTGCTTGTTTGTTTGTTGGTTTTTGAATTTTGCGCAAAGCTACACGAGGGCTATTTGCGCTATCCGTCCCTAAGACTAGAGAGAAGGCAGCTAGTCTAGTCCTCGCCATCCACCGCCAACTCTTGGGCTACTCTTTTACCAACGAATAGTGAGATTGATCGTAACATTATAACGCCCTCACGGCTGAAAGGGCAAGCTCATTTGATGTGACGTGGATTATGAGTCGAGAGCCTTAATTACCTGACCATGCCAGGCCAGTTTTTATCGTAAACATCGAACTAATCATATTTAGTCCCAACGAAAGTTATTTAATTGAGACAAACAATAACCAAGTTGCTTTGTAATTTAGCTTATTCGAATCTGAAAATAACTAGTTCTTGTCTGTGGGAGGGCTTATATCCCACAGGAAAAAAGTGAAGTTTATGTTTCACATATATCGAACAGGTGTATTTATATACTCAATGTGAAGTGTATGTTACGTCAGTAGTATCACATATGCAATATTGGTTGATTTTACAAATATGTGGCAAAGCAATGGTTTTCAATCTGCGTTACAAGTGCTTCTTATAGTACGCTGCAACCTGTCAAATATTTTAAAAAGATATACACTCCACGCCTTAAAAGTGGAGGTCAATCTCAGTGAGTCACTAAACAACTCTTGTGTTCCAGTACCGTTGACTCACTTTTAATTATTAGTCAAGACATATCGGCTCATAAAACGGCACTGAGAGTTTTTTTTTTATTTGTTTTTGAGATCTAATTATAATTTCGGACTTAAGAGGCCAAACTCTTTCTATTGATGTATTTAACTATGCCCAAGGTCTCATAGATTAAGTTAAGCTCAGCCTACCTAAAAGAAGTCCGACTTGAGGGAAGGCCAGTAGAGTTTCTGATGAGTAATAAAATCGAATCGGGAATATTCGAGACCGCGTTTAGTATTCCTGGCGCACAAAAATATAGCTAAAAATTTTAAAAAGGGGGAATTTATAGATTTAATTTACTCAAATTCTGTCTAAAAGAACTTCAACTGCCGTGGATATTGAAGATTTCCTCTTGTTTAAAGGAAACACCAAGCAAAAATAAAGGCCCTGCTTGTTTCCAGCATACAGAATTTATTTGTTTAGTATAAAAGTATGTCAAACATACAGCAAAACAATGTAGCACATGGTAGCCTGATGAGTAAACATTCACGAGACTAATGAGAGCACTGTGAAAGAGTTAATGTAAATCTTACATTACCCCGGTTATTTTTAACTGGGCAGACATCAAGGTCATCACTATTAACTTCATTGTATCGATAACTGAAATTACACTCAGTTAAATGTATAATAATAACTAAAGTAAAACTTATAACTATAATTAACTGTAATAAAAATGGAAAATTCAGAATTATTAGAGAAAAAAGAACATAAATAAGAACACTGCGCCGCTGTCTCAAAGGTCTGACTGCTGGATACGCAACTTAAAAAGTTGGTGCCATTTATGTACAGTAAACTCATACTGTTAATTACACATCAATAACCACTGTATTCGTGTAACACTTTATTGTATTATTACATGCATTGTTTAATTGTTTACATTGTAAATTGTAATATCAGGACTCTTGCATTAATGAGTACACAATGTGTTTAATGATAATTGGAGGTCAAACTTTTGTTTTGATCAACAGGTTTCAGAAAATGGTTTTCACATTTTTTTTAAAATAATTTTAAAGATGCTGTAGGAGGGTGTACGAACAGTGCACTTTATTTCGTTTTCTCCTTTCACTGACAGTGTTGCATATTTTTCAAAACTAAATGTACTGCGTGGGCAAGTCTTTTATTCTTTGCACCTTCAGATTCCAAGGTTGTTTATTTACCACCTACGGGCGTGTATTTTCAATTTTATGATGCACTTCCATTACGACAAATTTTATAATTTTGCCACTGTCACCACAGAGCAACAGACCGTCTCTGCACGTTTGATCTCATTCTAAATTGAGTATGAGTAAAATAACTTTCTAAAGTACAAGTCTTCTTTTTTATTATTATTTTATGCTAACAAACCCTTGAAGTAACCTTGAAGCTGTTAAAGTTCTAAGGAAAAATTATTATTTTAAGGATTTTATTAAGTGGTCAAAATGTTTAACATTCTGACTGTGTACATACGAACTTGAAAACGTAACTTACCATTACGACATAACAGCATTTGACTTTGCATATGTTCCAAGGAAGCCTACGTTTCAACTACAGTAAAAACTGTATTTGGATCGTTACCACAAAGGTCTTTAGAAATTACCAAATTTCATCCAGGTAGTTTGGATACACAACTCACAGTTATATGCATATACAAGACATGTTAAATGGTACGTATAGTCTAAACATTTTTTTTCAGATATCGTTAATCAAAAACATAAAAAAATACAACTTTAAATATCATGTCACTCATAACTATATACGTTATAACTATTACTTCAAAATGGTAATTTCAATAAGAATAAAAACATGGTATCAATCACGCCTTTACAATAACGTATTTCTCCAACAGATGACATTTAATATTATAAATGTATTTTTCATACTACAGTTTGGCAAGTGGTTTAGATGTACTCAATACAAACATTCTATGAAAGATAGAGCTGTAATTATTATGATATGCCTAATTTTTATTAATTTGCTTCATGGTGGCAAACAGAGAAACTTGTTTCTCAAACTAAACCTCATTCATTGCTACAGCAAATGTGGATGCATTATAGACAGACAGAATAATACATTGTTTGTAATTCTATTACTGAAAGGTCGTATTGTTCACTGATGTGTGAAATTTGTAAGATTCGTTTTGTTTTTTTTGCTCTTTCTCTTTTTTAATGTTTTTGATATCCGCGCAAAGCCAGACAAGGGGTATATGCACAAATCGTCTGTAACTTGAAGTGATATACAATACGAAATGCAGCTAATCAACAATATCTATCGCAAACTATTGGGATATCTCAATCAACTAGCGCGATTCAGTTGAAACGTGATCAGAACTGAAACTTTAGAATCTACAATCCCCCATCCTAATCGCAAAGCCACACCTTGTCCTTCGTGTCGCGAAAAAGAGGTAATTTTTTGTTCCATCATTCTTTCAATTCTCGCAAACATGAACCAAGAAATAACATTATTTAAAAAAAAAAGTTATGTTGTTTTCTCAACCATCGACAAAACTTGCCCGCTCAATTCCTAAGATTTTGTAAAATTCATCTAAAACTCAATAAGGGCTTTGTCGTCGTGTGTATACACGGCTCATGAAAAGCTATTTATTATTAGTTTTCATTTGTTAGATAATGAGCAATTTCATCGATAGTTCTCCTTAACCGGATCCAAATTCATTTCCACAAGTTTCGAAATAAATGAAAAAACACAATACTTCAAAGCTGTATCATATGGATTTTTGGTATAATTCTCTGTGCTTATGAGAATGAGTGCAAGTTAATGATCTGGACTTTGTCAGAAATAGAGTTTGGTGATATTAGAAATTTAGTGTTAAATTAAGGACGTTGTTATCCAATAGGCAAAGCTGCTGCTTGTTGATATAATATCTTATGTTTCTTCTACTTGAACACATCTGCTATGTGAATCCACCGGAACGGCGAGACGAAACATTCAGTTTTCATCCTAAAGTGCACCTCTATTTTCAGAAGAATAAAAGTGAAAATTAAAACACGATAACACAAAAGTGGTTAGACGGCGAATTTAAGGAAATATGGTTAGTTTTACTTGATTTTGTTTCAGAATTTCACAGAAAACTAAACAATGGTTGTTTGCACTTAGCATTTATAATTCTGAATTCATTAAAGAGAAGTTAACAGCACCAACCGCCTACTTTTGAGACATTCTTGTCTGATCAAGTAATGATATTTAACCGTCACTCATGTACAGCGCTACGGCCACAAAGTGCGAAGTGTGTTTTTGGGCAACAAATCTAGAACCACGAATCCTTGAATTCAGACCCCACATCTTTTAACTCTATTGCTGATCAAAAACAACGCTTTCCCAGTACTGAATATCGGAAAAGAAAAACATAAAAAATGTAAGAATAGCTAACTGATGTCCCTAGTCCATTAAACAAAAGTGTTAAAAACTATAAGCACCTATGAGCGACATCTCACTGAATATGAGTGCCCATCAGCAATAGGTATATCATTAAAGTTACTTCTTAAGAAACTTCGTGATATTCATACAGACGACATTACGGACCAATAATATCCCATCTATTTCAAATGTATACGGTTTGGTTTGGAAGAAGGTGGAACTTTGGATAGATCATGGAGCAGCCAAACATTTGTTTTTACGTAAAACAAAGTTGTGTGTTTTTCTTATAGCAAAGCCATATCGGGCTATCTGCTAAGCCCACCGAGGGAAATCGAACCCCTGATTTTAGCGTTGTAAATCCGGAGACTTACCACTGTACTAGCGGGGGGCAAACATAAATTGTTTGTTATTGAATTTCGCGCAATGCTACACGAGGGTCGACTGCTCTAGCCGTTCCTAATTTAGCAGTGTAAGACTAGAGAGAAGGCAGATAAGTCATCACCACCCACCGCCAGCTCTTGAGCTGGCTACTCTTTTACCAATGAATAGTGGGATTGACCATCACATTATAAAGCCCCACGGCTGAAATGGCGAGCATGTTTGATGCGACGGGGATTCGAACCCGCCACCCTCAGATTACGAGTCGAACGCCTTAACCAACTTGGCCATGTCGGGCCATTCAGAAATGTACAAGTACTATTTGTGAGAGGGAACATCCAGAATTGGCGGTTTAACAGCAGCTAGAAGTGCCAGATGTTACTTGATTTGAACTGTTGCGATTCAGAGCAGATGCAACCCAGACAGAAATGGTAAAAATAGTCACTTGGTTTGTAACACCTGATGAGATGATTGCAAATGAAGATGGTGAAGTTGGTGTCAACCAACATCATGACGGATTTTTTCCAGTACGATCACAGTTACTTTAACCAATCTTGGAAATTACAGGGCAAGAAGCATGACAACAACGTTGTTCCAGAATAAAAATAAGAAATTAGTAACATTAGTGATACATAATATTTAAATCTTATATAAATAAGGTTAATTGTGGTGGGTAAATGGCAATTTGAAACCATACATATAACATACAATACAGCTGTTGCTTCGAGAAACTTTTTGTTTGAATTAAGCACAAAGCTACACAATGGGAAATCTGTGCTCTGCCCACCACCGTATCGAAACCCGGTTTTAGCTGTGCAAGTTCGCAGACATACCGCTGTGCCACCAGAGGGAACTGAGAGAGTGATATTAAAAATAAATAAATTACTAGCACCAATGCCAACACAATTGTTGAATACTTCATAAATTACTTTTACTGTGGTGAGTAAAAGATAACTAAGACATCTTGCGCATAACATACAATGCAGCTACCTGCTGCATCGAGGTAATGACATTCTTTGACTTCATTCGAAATAATGTGTACATGTCTCCTTTCTATCACAATTCATTGTTGGGAGATATTGTTCCACCAAGTCTCCCAATTGACAATGAAGTTCCTGAATGTATACAATAGGAAAGTAAACCAATCCTGTTTATGTCCCTCTGTATCAGCTTGGTCATTCTGATCTCTACTAGAGGAGACAACAGAAACCGGTGGAACCAAGTGGCGTTCCGAAGAGAAAACAATCACTATCCCAATGCTCTTCAGCGGAAGATTGTTTGTTTTTCTGAATTTCGCGCAAAGCTACACGACGACTATCTGCGCTAGCCGTCCCTAATTTATCAGTGTAAGACTAGAGGGAAGGCAGCTAATTCCTCACCACCCACCGCCAATTCTTGGGCTTATCTTTTACCAACGAATAGTGGGATTGACCGTCACTTATAACGCATCCATGGCTGAAAGGCCGAGCAGGTTTGGTGTGACGGGGATTCGAACTCGCGACCTTCGTTTTGCGAGTCGAGTGTCTTATCCACCTGGCCATTTGAGTAATTAGTAGTTACACGTTTATACTGCACAAGCCAAAGTAAAACTGGAAGGTAGGGTGGAAAGGCTGATTGTAAACTTACCTAGAGCAACAAATTGGCTATCACTGGGACTACCAGTAAGTTAATGATTGATATTACAAGAAATATAAGGACATATAAGTATGTATTGGACTGTAAACTGCACTGTGAATTTACCGTTAATATTAAAACAAAGAAAGTAATATTTAATAATTCTATTTGTGTAATGATTTAACATTATTTTTTTTCAATATATGAATAAATAATACAAGGAAATATCCGGTGTAAAAACGAACGTACTTAATATCATGCTATTATTGTGAACTCTTGATTACTCAAACTGCAAGGTAAAAAGGGTACTAATAATTCAACTCCTTCTCTGGTATTAACACCCACTAATATACACTTGTTTTTCTCACGTACACAGAGACAACATACTCTCAAGCGCATTTATTAAAAGGAACGGCCTTCTTAATGGCAGGTTGCCAAGTTTTGGCTAACATGTGGGTGATAGAAACTGACAACTTTTATACGTACTCGATAAAAAACGCAAACAGGTAGCACCTACACTACTTAGCCCACTCTCAATGCAAAGTCGATTTCCTTTGGTATCTTACAACACTATCGTTATTGGCTCACCGGTTAAACAAGTGAAATTGCTGTTTTAACATGCAAGCTAGGCCCTTGCATACCTTCATCTTCTAGATTCGGTAGGGTATACATATACTAATAACGCATCCACACGAAGCTAAGATTTTACAGGATTTAATGTATGTTTATAATATTCACTTTTAAAAATCAAAATCTCGAAAGGTGAAGAGTTTTTCGTACACTACCTTAAGCTCCCTTTACTTACACATACATGGCCAACACAGAAAACCCTGTACCAAGCAGAATAAAATTCTCTTCCACTATGATTGTTTCGCGTGTTAGGTATATAAGCGTCTATACAAGTACATGCCATTTGTTAAGCTTGTACATATGTATGTGACACACATCAACATATGGACTCTGAGAATAACTGCTGCGATGTCGCCCTGTACACTTTCAGACTTTAGTTAGTTCACAACTAAGGCTGATTGATTAGAACATTCACTAACTGTGCGTACACAACTAAAAATAATATATAAAAAACATGTATTGCATTGATCACGAAATAGCCTGGCACATTAAAAATTTCTTATCCCTTTGATTCGTTTTGGAAATTTGAACAAAGCTACACGAGGGCTATCTGCGCTAGTCGTCCCTAATTTAGCAGTGTGAGACTAGAGGGAAGGCGACTAGCCATCACCACCCACCACCAACTCTTGGGTTACTCTTTTACCAATGAATAGTGGGATTGACTAACGTTATAATGCCCCCATAGCTGAAAGGGCGAGTTCGAACACGCCACCCTCAGATTACGAGTCGAACGCCTTAACCCACTTGACCATACCGGCCCTTCCCCTTTTAAAAGCACTACCAGAAGGAGTAAAAGGAAAGTATTTTTACAGCGGTAAAAAGTCAAAAATAAATTAGGGTTTTATGTCGATTAAATATCTTAAGCTCAAGCGCTACTTTTCAGTTTTGAATGTACGATATTTAACTTTGACGGAATTCGAAATCAAAACCAAATTCGTGATAGTACTGTTTAAATTTTAATGCTAACAAAATGCAACAAAATCGTTCTAATATTTCTGGCTTCAAACAGTGTATATTACATACGTTTTTATTTTAAAATTATAACAATGTTGATTAAGCTACCACACCTAAACAAGTGTTGTAAAGATGTAAGCTAACACAAAGTGTTTGGATTTTTTGTGGTGTTTTTAAACTCCACTAGACGTACAGTTGGATTATAAAATCATGAGTAAATAGTTCGTCCGTGAAAGAGAGCAGGGACATCGTCACCTGTCCCTCGCTGAGACAACGGTAAGTATTCAGATTTACAGCGCCAAAATCAGGGGTTCGATTCCAATCGGTAGACATAGCAGATAGTCCGATGTGGTTGTTTTTTTGGAATTTCGCACAAAGCTACTCGAGGGCTATCTGCGCTAGCCGTCCCTAATTCAGCAGTGTAAAACTAGTGGGAAGGCAGCTAGTCATCACCACCCACCGCCAACTTTTGGACTACTCTTTTACCAACGAAAAGTGGGATTGACCGTAACATTATAACGCCCCTACGACTGGGAGGGCAAGCATGTTTGGCGCGACTCGGGCACGAACCCGCGACCCTCAAATTACGAAGTGCACGCCTTAACGCGCTAGGCCATGCCAGGCCCCCCGATGTGGTTTTGCTGAAAGAAAACACACAAACACAATGCCACATCGTGCTATCAAAATATTTAGATATATAATTTCAATACAAACCTTTAAATTAATCAACTTTGATGTTCTCCCTAGTTTGTTAGAACAATCCACTGAACTGTTCAGTCGTAATTGACATCGCAAACTAAGTAAGGTGAAACTACTGTATCAACAAATATTCAAGCCATTTATAAATATTTTTTGCTTTTTATATAATCCCTGTTTTTTCAGACTTATTTTGAGGTCTGTTCCCTTGTTTAGTATTCAAGCAGACGAGGAAGATTATCGGACATTGTACAGAATTCTTGTTTTTTAACTTGTAATCTATGGACTATATCCTGTTGACTAATTAAAATGTCAACTCGTGATTTATTACTGGTTGAAATTCCATCAAAGGCTTGACTGACCTTTTTCTTTAACCTTTGAAAAATGACCAAATGGTCTGCAGGAATTTTACTTAGCTTGTTTCAGCAATTGTTTTTCTCTCAGTCAACGTTCTAATTTGTCCAGTTTTTTTCTTCGAGATTCTGTCCAAGATAATTTGATGCATTTTGGTAAAAATCCAAAAAGTTTAATCATTAAAGCAGTAGAGGTAAAAAACGTACGAATTAAAATGAATTAATTTTTTCAGCATATTTCATTACACTAATGAAAACCAATCAACCGGTAATTTCAAAATTTACACTTTATTCGGTAATTAAATATTTTGCTATGTACTCTAAAATACAATTCATATTAAAAACATACTTTTGTCTAAGTGCAGTGAAATATTAAAAGCAGATTTATAGAACTTACTGGTGTGTAGGTTTCAGAAAGGAATATAAAAAACTAAAGTCAAAAAAGAAAGACCGAGAGATGCGAAAGTTCGTTTGTTTTTCTTATTTCCTGCAAAGCTACACAAGGGCTATCTGCGCTAGTCGTCCCTAAATCAGCAGTGTAAGACTAAATAGAAGGCAGTTAGTCATCACTAACCACTGCCAACTCTTTGGCTATTCTTTTACCCACGAATAGTTGGATTGACCGTATCATTATAATGCCCCCACGGCTGAAAGGGCGAGCATGTTTGGTGTGACGGGGATTTGAACCCAAGACCCTCAGACTGCGATTCAAGCTTTCTTACCACCTGACCATGCCGGACCGAAATGCGTGAAGGAATTGAAGGAAGAAAACATATTTCCAGTAAGAAATAAAACCTAGTCCTAAATCTAAGTATTTTATTATATTAATAAACAGCATTGTAGTGAACTTACACCAACTTAATGAATTAATTCCTGATTGAAATAAGTACAACCTTAACAACGAAGGGAAAGTGAAACACCAGTATCATACCATCGTAACCAAGTAGGGTCTCAAACAAAAAATAACTTTTCCTGAAACGCTAGACATTTCTTTAGATACTTATCAAACTCAATAGAACGGATACATAGCCCTCATGTGGATGGACTTTAACCAAACAAGTTTTTGTGAAATCAATACTTTATACAAATTAGAAAATAAACATCTGTATGTAAATATTATACGCCTTCAATATACAAAGGAAACATCTACAAGAAATCAAAATCCAAACAGGTTCATGGACCTGTGGTACACACGTTTTATCAAGGAACACCCAAGATATCATGCTACTCAAAAGATGCGAGTGCAGTGTATAGATCAACTTGCATACGCACAACAATTTGTATCTGCTGTTAAAATGATATTCTAAGTCTAATTCATTGCAATAAAGAAAAATAACACATATATACAGAGAGAAAGATATAAAGTGTATGTTTTCTTATAGCAAAGCCACATCAGGCTATCAGCCGTGACCACCGAGGGAAATCGAACTCCTGATTTTAGCGTTGTAAATCCGCAGACTTACTGATGTATAAGCAGGGAACGATTGATATAAAATAGTCAAATGTCTATCTGTCTTGCTTTGTATCTTATGAACGAATAACATAGAAATATGAAGATTTCAAAATGTTCTTTTCAAGAGTACATTTCAGAAATATTCTTCTTTTTTGCAGTTCCTGAAATTTCACATCGATATTAACATAAATTAAAAAGTCTTAATGAGAACAATAATGTTTCTCTTTGTGAGGGAATTTCGTTGACAAGCCTGGCACCATTTAATCAACCGAATGAAAGAAATATTTCGAAGACAGGAGCGTGAATGGAAAAATGCATATATATTCGTTGTTCGGTTTATACTAACTTGAACAGAATTTCTTCCATTTAACACTTCTTTTCGAAATGCCGACTGTCAAAAAGTGCTCACTAAAATCAGAAGTTACGGTGGTATCCATAGCAAAAAATCTCCGCGGATACTTCGTGAATCTAAACACACTATTACATCGAAACTCAAACATGTTTTATAATAATGCATTACAGTTAGTCTCCTGTACTTAAATACAAACTCACTTACTGAAACACCACATTGACTGGCAAAAGCCAGTTGTAAACTGCCCACTAGAAAATCATTTTACACATATCTCTGATATAGAAGACTAAAGTGTCTGCACGTTCCCTTTATTCATTACTAGTTTTAGGAAAATTTATGAACTACCATCTATTGTGACTTTTAACCTTTAACATCTCAATTCGCATCATGCTTCTCGAAATTAATCGTTTTAGTAGGGGTAATTTATATAAAAACAATCCAATACATCTTTGATCATAACAGTTTCCTAACGATGATATAAATGCTTAAGCCACAACTTTATGTGCTTTACAATGCTATAAAGCATTTGAATCAAAGCATTATTATTTGAACTAACACTCATTTGATTGGTTTTAACAGTCTTGCCGTTTTGCTTATGGATAACATAATTCCCATACTGAAAATATATCCGGTCACCACTTCATATACAGCACAATGAAACTGATTCTATTGAGCGAGATAAATTTGTTGGTACTGCTAGATGTAAACAAGGTCACCAACCCTCCTTCAGCCTTAATAAATACTGCAGTAACCCAAGTTGAGCTTTGCAAAATATCTGGTTTGTAATTTCAGGATGGACTTTAGAATATTTTCTTCTTTCATGTGATATTCTTCATTTTGTATTTCTCTTCTTGATTGCTATTTCGTATTTTATGTTCTGTTACACGAAAAAAGAACTTTCCTGACTAATATTCCAATTCCCGTAATTTTCCTGACTTTCATATAACAAAATTTTGAATACAGAATTACGAAACGGTTAGGCCTACTCTACTTGCTTTTCGATGGCACGGTCAACTAAAACTTTCAATTCTAACTGACCAATACAAACAAACTGTACGTGAACTTTAGTGTAATTCACCTATTCTTTGAAAATGGAAGCTATTTTCTAAAGCGGTTTACCGAAACCCCGAAACCATATCATACGAAAAAAGGGTGGAAATAGGGATAAAAAAAGGGTCACAAAAATTATGTATATATATTTCTTCTGTAATTGTTTTGAAAATACACATTTCAAAGTATACGTATGTTAATTGCATACACATATAACCACAGTTACCACACAACGCAAGTTATGTAACCATAGAAACAACATGCTTATTTTCGGTTTCTTAGAAGCCAAGCGTCTACATGTTGATCACGCGACTTAACGGTGAGAATGTATGCTTCTATATATACAATTATCAATAATAAGTAATTTACAGTTTAGAAAAAAAGAAAGGCACGATATACAATTGCAAAACTTTTTTGATTTACACAATTGTAGTTTTCTATAATTCGATTACAGTGGAACGGTCTACCTTACTGTTTTTCTAAGAATTAAGTCTGAAAAACATGAAAGTACTCTGCAGTGAACGAAGAAATAACGCTAGTGCTTTATGATTCACTAGGGACATACACACTGCAACTGCACGCTCTATACATATGAAGAACACATGAGAGCCTGAGTTGGGGGTAATTATGGTGTGGCAATACAGCGATACGCAACTTGTACCACAGCATGAAGCCGTGACAGGATTGTATCAATACATCGTCCCTTACGATACGATTTATGTAATCACCTCAACGAAATTTGGCAAACCTTCAATAAATATTTAAGTGTTTTGTTCAGAAAAAAAATCAGAATTACTAATAAAGTATTTTTGCTAAAATATAATGATTTAAAAAACGAAGATGAGCATTGAGTATTTCTACACATCGACAAAGATGTTCGATGGGGTTTAAATCTGGTGATCTGGAGGGCCAAGGAAGAACGTTGATGTTGTGGTGTTTCAAGAAGACAGTGGTGAGTCGGGCTGTGTTAGGACGGGCGTTGTCATGTTGAAAAACGTCGTTCACGTTCATCATAATGGGTTGCACATGGGGCCTAAGAATCTCGTTGACGGTTGCGTACGGTCTAATCGGAAATTCTACGCAGCCCTGGTATGGTTGAGGCAGTAGACGTCGCAGTGGTGGTCCTATCCCGAAAGTGACGTAACAGGATGTAGCGATCTTGTGCGGGCGTGGTCACACGAGGTCTGCCAGATCGTGAACGGTCACGAGTTGATCCATGTTGTTGGTGATGATTTCATGGCCTTGTGATGGTGCTTGGGTGAACATTCACAGCTTTGAAAACATCTGATCGAGATTCGCCTGCTTCCAATCAACCAATGGCGTTGTTGCATTGTGCTTCAGTCAGTCTTGGCGTAACTGTATTGCGTGTCGATGGCTTAACATTAAGCGATGGAAACCGAGAGCCCGTCACTTTTATAGTGATTTTGCACATGTTGCACTTGCAGAACATGCAGATCTCTCAAACAAATTTGTTGGACACGAATGCGTTTCGGCGAAAAATCCGATGTTTTTCTCCGTTTTCAAAGTGCACAACTTTTATGGCCATTTTGGTCTGAAAATCAGTGTCTTAACACGTGTAACATCACATACTCTGAGCTTGTAACGCTATTACATATATTTCTCTTTAAAATAAAAAAATATTCTTTTTCTTTTTTTGAAGAGTATAGATATTAACTATTTTATTTCTCCTTCCAGATGTTTAGTTGATCAAACTTCAGAACTTGATAAAGCTCTGCTGAAAGCACATACATTAATAATACGTTATTGAAATAGACAATTACAGACAATTCGACTTTGTAAGAAACCGACGGTAAAACATCTGTATGTAGATACACATCGTACCCACTACAAGATACACATCCCTCGTAATTATACGAAACAAATTCATTGTACAATAGCTTTGCAAGACATCACTTTCGCTTTACTAGTCGCTCTACCAAACCAAGTTCGAAATGTTTCCTTTCCCATAAACTAAGCGAACAGTAACTCCAAGTTTTAAAATAACTATATCTTCTCAAGAAAATCTACACTTTCACTTCCTTTCAAATCTACTACAGTATATGTTCTGTCGAAAGTCGAATGACACTTCTACATCATAACGCGACTCACAATGGGACCAAATCAGGGCCAGTCAGTATACTAACGTATAAAAGTTAATATCAAAGTCAAAGAAGTCCTATATGAGCCCTATGCACCTTTGTAAGTCTTGCCTCAATGAGGTAACATAAGCAGTTTTGCTCAGACGTGCGCTCCTCTATTTTTTATGCAGGTATAAATTATGATTATTGTTATAAATCCAAACAAATTACGACAGTTTAACACGCAGTGCTTCATCATAAATATTAACAATACTAATATAGTATTTTTAAAGAGTTCGTTTAATATCCGTCCACCCTATCGTCTCTTTCAAATATTGATGTGCACTAGGTGAGGTCATCCAATTCTCGAACCTCTTGAGAGCGTTACACTAAGTAAAATTCGACCTCTTAAATTAAAGATTTTTTGTTTTCAATTTCGTACCAAGCTAGACAAGGATAATCTGAGCTAGCCTTCCCTAATTTAGAAGTACGAAGTTAGATGGACCGCCAACACTTGGGCTACTCTTTAATCAACAAATAGGGGAATTAATCGTTACATTTTTACGCCCACAAGGCTGGAAGGATGAGCATGAAGGGATTCGAATCAGCATTTTGTGAGTCGAGAGTCATAACCATAACAATGCCAGGCATGTAGCAAACGTATAAATTTAAGGATGACATTACAAATCCATGAACAAGCATGGCGTTTATTTTACTACGTATATAATCTGAAGTTTAATATTTCCTTGTAACTGTTTATGGTATTTTTAAAAGCTCTCAATTTTCGGATTTTTGTATTACACAGAATATTTAAAGAAATGTTAAGCAATAAATAGAAATATTTTAATTTTCATTCTGTCCCTCAGACAAGTAAATTTTTCTTTTTGCATTTTATTCCTCAAAGTTTGTTTTCAAAAAATTCACCCGTCTGCGCAACGTCTAACCTGTTTTTGTTTACCTTACATATGTTGCAATTAATAACCCATTTCTGCAGACAAGATTACTCCTTACAGTCCACTATTTTGACAGAAAATAAATCGCGCACTTGTGTACAAGACGGCTCAGTGACACTTTCTATGCAATTTCAGATTTATTGAAATGTTAAAATCAAATATTTGTGTTAGAATATAATAATTTCGGAGTATTTTCTACACGGTGTTCTCGAAATATTTTACTGATAAATATAGTAATACTTATATGAGTGATCACATGAGAGAGTTACATGAAAACAAAACAAAAAACGTTAACTAAGGTTACTCCTTATTTTGAAAATACAGCATTTTACTCAGTTTTATTAAGCTAATGAAAATGCTTCGTTTGACCTGAAAAATGTAATCTAACATTTCGCAATGACACAAATAAAATTTAGGAAAACAAAACAAACTGATGAAGGTATAAGGACTTAGAAGTAACAGTACTGTGGGAATTTCTGTCATATAACGTTTTTTATAATTATTTTCTCTTTACATTTATTTCTAACAATGTTGAAACTGTTGTATACCACAAGTAAGCATTTATTTAACTAAAAACCACACGGTATTCCTTATATACGTGGTAGAATGAATAGAGACTTGTAGTACTGCTGATGTGTAAGTTCAACTCTCTCACTTTTCTTCGTACATTTTAATCTCAATTTCTGTGTACACTTTGATTCTTTTGTGGTATCCTTGTAAGTATGATCCCTGCGCTATCTTTGAAGACAAAGTTCGTGATTTGTAAAGGCGTTAGCATTTAATAGTACTGCATCTGGTTTCTTCCATCATGTGCGACTGCTATTTAAATGATTAACTAACAGCAAAAAGTATAAGAACAGGGGCGTGGAATTCATATCGTCTGACACAACGAGTTTTACTGCTACACTCTGACCGTTAGACAAGTAGATTAGTCTTGTTTTTTTCTATATAATTCATTCTATAGATACAAAAACAATCAGGGTAGACTTAATTCTAAATACCCATGCAAATTCCAAAAAAAATTTAAACTGTAAAATCTAGCACGTATACACAAATATTTTAAAATGTGTATTCTAAACCCCAAACTAAAACAAAATACACACACACATGTACGCCTTTCATACAGTAGCAAACGTGTTTAATTAATACAATATTATTACATTGCTTTTGTGTAGTCACAGCTGCAGAACAATGAAGTTTAACAAACAGGTCTAAAATGAATTTATAAATCCTTTAAATAATATCCCTTCCTATTTATGTATGTAAACAATGATATAGTTGTCAGTTTGTAAGATATTCTATGTAACGACAATGTTAAAAGTCATAAAATACATGACGAATACACACACACACACACACACACACATGTAAAGAGCTAAGGAACAAAACGCATACGCCATTTCCGAGAAAACTTAGCTGCAAATGTCATTATATTGATTGTGTTCATTGCTAAACAAACGTGAAATTACTGTTTTATTTTATAAATGTTGAGAGATGAGGAGAGGACAAGTACATTTTTAATTTTTTTTGTTCGTCCGACACACGGATTTGTTTTAGTATTTTGTCCCTCAGACAAGTGGATTTTGTTTTTTTCATTTTGTCCCTCGGACGAGGAGGCCTTTCTTTAAAAAAATGCACCCACCTGCGCAGTATCCTACCTGTTTCTGTTTACACGTGTTGTGTGTGTGTAAGCCTACGGATTTACAACACTAAAGTCAGGTTGAATCCCCTCGGTGGACTCAGTAGATAGCCGGATGTGGCTTTGCTATAAAAAATCATATACACACGTGTTGTGGCTAATTAACCATTTTTGGAGTTTAGATTACGCCTTACAGTCCACTACTTTTACAAAACTGTAGCTCAGTGACTCCATTAAAGGTTAGTTCAGATTGAGCTATTTGTTTGTTAGCCATTTTAATTCCATTAGATGAAACAAGACGTATTTAGTTTTTACTACATCTGTAACTTTACATTATAAATCCCAAACAAGCTTCTATTAAATCGCTATTCTGTGACTTATACATAAATGATGACAAGGGCTACATTTGGAGAATTTCACTAGAATGACTGACGGTATAAAAACGATAGCCATTTGGTTAAGAGGTTTTAATGCCACGAATGGAATACAGGAAAGGCATTGAAATTAATGCCACAGATTCACAGCACACACAGACAGAAATAAATAAAACGACGGTAAACTCAAGCGAACCTTACAAGTCGTTTTGATTTTACTTGTTCATCAGCAGCACGCAATTTCTGTAACAAATTACATCGAATTTCTTTTTACAGATTTTAACAAACTTATTTTTATACTTATAAATTCTTATTTCAAATTTTTTTAGATGGTTTGTTAGTTCTAATTTGTTTTGAATTTCGCGCAAGGCTATACGAGGGCTATCTGTGCTAGCCGTCCCTAATTTAGCAGTGAGAGACTAGAGAGAAGGTAACTAGTCATTACCACCCACCGCCAACTTTTAAAGCTACTATTTTACCAACGTATACTTGAACTGACTATAACATTATAACGCCCCCATGAATGAAAGTGCGAGCTTGTTTGGTGAGACGGAGATTTGAGCCCGTGACCTTCAGATTGTGAGTCAACCATCCTAACCCCCTGACCTTGCCGTGCCTTTATTCAGATGTATCAATAAATAAAATGCAGGAAGCCAATAGTACACATTTATTTAATTATAAATTTATTTAAAACAGCGAAACAAAATTCCAGCCTTAGAAACTAGAAGTGGTTGTAATGCGATAAACAAAAAACGTTTCAATAATTTAACCAATACAATCACTGTTAAATCACGAGAAAAGTTCTGAAAATATTCCATCCTTATCATAACTAATGACGTGATAAAAACATACTTTTAAATACACAGAGAGATATCCTACAACTTGTTTCTGAAACTGAAACCCAGCATGACCAGGTGGTTAGGGTGCTCGACTCGAGCAAAGGGGCGTGATAATGTTATGATCAATCCAACTATTCGTTGGTAAAAGAGTAGCACAAGAGTTGAAGGCGGTTGGTGACGACTAACAAGCTACTTTTCTTTTAGTCTCACACTACCAAACTGGAGACGGCTAGCGTAGATAACCCTCGTGCAGCTTTGCGCGAAATTCAAAAACAAACAATCCTCAAATTGAATGGCTGAAGATAGGCGCGAAGAATACTAGACTAAAGGGCAAAGGTTATAACCTCAAAAATAGACACAACTATCTTTAATGATCAACTTATATTATCAAGGAAATATAGCATCCACAACTTATCCCTCGATCCATTAAATAATACACATCTGTATCTGTATCAATACTTACTGATAAGGAGAAAACAGAGTTTCGACCTTCCTAGGTCATCCTCAGGTTAAGAAACAGTGTTTATATAAACAAACGCAAAATGAAAGAAGCCGTACTTATACAGCAACTAAAACCAAAAATAAACCAACATAAAGGAACACCTTTACACCTACACTAATTAATAACCTAATATCCACCTGCAACACCACCTATAATCCGGTACCTGTTTATACTCTCGTCACTAATGCATGTGTCCGTCAACGGTCACATTCAAACACTCTTTCATTCTGAAGTTGACCTAGGAAAGTCGAAACGTTATTCTCTCCTTATCAGTAAAAGTACTGATACCCATAGCAGCGGTTCTGAGAAACATTTTTATTTCAAGTGGGTTTCTCGTAATCATGAAACACATGTAATCAATTTGAATAAAAATTGACTTGAAATGAACTTAATAAATTACACACGAGATTTAAAGTTTGACAACAAAAGGGTGGTCACAGTCTGTTAACAGAGTATCCAACAGCTTCTTACCGTTTGTTACGTATCAGATCCTAACTTGAAAATGCTATAATCTTATTCATTTTTCTTGCATGTGCGATTAAAGCCTGTTAAAGGTATCCATCAACCTTGTATACAATGATCGTATTCCAAAATTAAACGATATTAACCAGTGTTGTGATTACCATAACGTTACAGTTGATTTTACTGACATTTCAAAGATGGACTTCTGGTAATGAAGTTTCAAAATAACTGGAATTCGTACAATATTTAGAGATAATGCAATAAAAATCACGTTAAAAACACTAAGATAAAACAAAACTTTTCGAACTACTACTTCACATTAGTATGATTTTCATTTTCACGCTTGTCATGAAAGCTGCCATATATTGTATTTTCAGATCTCAACGCTTCTCCGGACTGTTGAATGGCGTGTTTAGCTAACATTGAAACAATACCGGAAGTTAACGACAATAATGGTTAATTTTAGGAATGGAGCGCACCAACACTAAATGTTGTCCTCTATGTGTTAGCCATTTCTAATTTGAAGTGATAGACCAAACAGAATGCAGCGAACCACCAACTACTGGACTACTGCTTTTCAACGAAAGGTAGAACTGCCGTCACATTATAATGTCTCGACGGCTGAAAGGATGAATATATTCAGTGACGGGACTCGAACAAAAAGTATACCGTTTGTGAGTTCAGTGACCTAATCACCAGGGTTGTCAGCGTTTAATTTTGAAATGCGCCATGATTTGGTTAACTTCTGAACACTTACTATATACAGCAAAACACGTTAACTTCACATAGGTGAAACCCGTACTATACACACAGTACCCAAAGAAACACATTGTGCATAACCTATCCCACTTACTGTGCAACAATTTGATTTAAAGACATCTATTTGTAAATATTATTTTCATACCTCATTTACGTGACGAGATACATTAATAATATCCATAAT
Organism: Carcinoscorpius rotundicauda; assembly: GCA_011833715.1. Taxonomy (NCBI): domain Eukaryota; kingdom Metazoa; phylum Arthropoda; class Merostomata; order Xiphosura; family Limulidae; genus Carcinoscorpius; species Carcinoscorpius rotundicauda. The sequence goes on along the minus strand of CM022391.1, from coordinate 162,199,921 downwards.
ATGACTGTATAAAGCACACATGTCAAACTATCTTCTTATTTAACTATGTGGAAGTCATACATTTGCTTCAGAATTTTTGTACTAATGTAGAATTGTCTGATAGTTTGATGTCTCTTAACCTTACAGCGGAAAAACGGCGCAGAAAAGGGACGTAATTATGACCAACACAACTTCCACACTTCCATACCAAATCTTGTGAAGTTACTCACATCGCATCAGAAATTACACTATAAATACTTGACGTGTACAAATGTGTATACAAATTCGTGTATAATGTACTAAGCTTGTTACGAAAGTTAAGTATCATTTAACATTTAAATAGCGACATTTTTCTTTAGCTTCTACATAGCTTTAAAAACAAATAACCACTGTGATATTTTGTGTGCGATGTGAAATACCACAAAATACAACAAGTTAACGAAAGTCACACTTGATTTTATTTCATTCTAACTAAATTTTACATCATTCTCAGACCCACTGATGTATGCAGGCGTATATGTAAATGATACACCTTTAATTTCTGTGCATAACAATAGATGGATTATAGATTTAATAAAAAACTATCATAATCATTGGATTTACTACAAGATAGATATTTTTATTGGGAAGCTGTAATAGGTGTTTTAATATAACGCCTCATTGTTCTATTCGCATATGCCTTTTTGTTAAAGATTTGTGTGCTGTTTGAAAGCAAAGTATTCACCAATGTCAAAAAGATGTGCATCTCAGCAAAAGTTTCAGCATCCTAAAAGAAGATTTCGCTCCAATTAATTATGCGTGCGCGCGTGTGTGTGTGTGTGTTTGTGTGTGTATTTGCTTTTAGAAAGAAGAAAAAATAATTTACATTCGCAAATCATTACTGTAATTACAAGTTTATAAATGTTAAAAAAACTGAAATTGAAAATTTCAGCTTAAAGGGTGCCTTATGTGCACGTGGGCTAAACGACTAGATCGTTTATAATTTCGGCATTATGTTTCTAATTTTAAGCTACTCGCTTCAGAGGTGGCAGAAAGCTACAACTTTGTTCAACCGTTTAAACCAAATAATGGAACTGATTGTCACTTTTAAACGTGCTTATCGCTAAAAGTGAAGCATATCTTCAGACACAACATATCGAGCTCTAAACCACTGATGCGCAGCCTGACACGTAAATCACCATGCCGTACCTAGATAGCAAGAAACATGACTATTTTTAGCTATTTAAAAGTATAGATTATCCAACAAATTAAATATTTTTATCTACAAATAATGAGAAATTCCTACCTACTCAACCTAAATTACAAACAGACATTGTGACAGAAAAAAAAGAGATATCTGAATTGTGCAATCTTATGCTTACGCAATGATTATTAAACTGTTTGACGCAATCATATTTATTTGTAATCCATATTTGTAATTAGGTGTACAGTACATACCACTTGAGAGAGGCAACTGATAGCAATTATGAATAACTTCTGATCAAAGCAAGCTAACTACAAAAATCAATACTAAAAACCTCAGGTAACAAAGCATCTAATTCTGTACATCGGTCTAGTTAAGAGTATTTAACGTTATAAAATCAGCAACAAAAGAGCAAAATATTGTGATTATAAAACACTAACTGGTTCTATAGTAATATCACCATTATCGTTACTGTGGCTGTGAAGGTGAAGATTAGCTAGTCTGTAAAGCCAAGGTTATGACAAGTGACAACAAAAATATAAAAACAATAATAAAAAATCTATTCATAATCGTTTACAATAAGCCGCTAGTCTGTACTGAATTGCTTCACATCCTAGGGATTACAGTAAAGGTGTCTCCATACCATTTGTTCTATCATAATGCCGAATCAAAAATTGAACAAAACAAAGGACGTATTGAAAACACGTGGAACACTAAATAAAGAGCAAAAAATGTTATTTTGTTATTATGCACACACACAAAAATATATTTAATTCAATATAACCTTACGTCCGTGAAATATTCCTAGCATAGTCAGTCTTGGGTAAAAATAAATGTTAACGATACATGTTGAATAAAAACAGTGTCTGACACGTATGCTCAAGAAACTAAGTCGTGTATAAAGTCTGGAAATTCTGACTTACAAACTGTAGGGAAAAGAAACAAACCAGAGTGAACTAAAAAAAGACAATCAGAGAATGTTAGGATTATATCAACATTAAGATATTTGTTTGATATACAAGTGTGGTCTTTTACTCATCATTCATAGCATAAAATATTTTAAGTGTTCGAAAAACATGTGATATACCGTCATAATTAATTATTAGTTATTTTCCAGTGGACTAATTACTTATCTATTAATTATTCGTGAATTTCTTTTATCACCAAAACGTGGCACGTGACTTTCAGTGACGAAAGTATGAAGTAAATGCCTAATTTATTCTTTGATTTTCTATTTCCTTTACAGCAGACTAGTTTCCCTAAATTCGCTGCTCATCAGTGGCGCTAAGAAGAGCTAAGCAGATAAGGTAAGCCTCACAGAGTGATGTAATCCAAGTAGTGTTACCAGTGTAGTGATGCGACATGATTATAACAAAGAATAATTTTATCTGGATCACATATAACATATTTTATAAAGAAATAATTGGTCAAACAAGGTTAAAGAAAACAATAGCACATCAAGCTAAAAGTAGAACTATCCCATAAATAGAAGAAGCAATGAACCTCCTAAAAATTAAACAGCTTAGGCCATGCATACTGCAAAGTTAATAAATTAAAATAAGTTGAACGAGCATGATACTTCTGACTAGGTTTAATATTACAAATCAATTCAACATTAACGAGACGCCGCATTCTTTAAAAAACACCCGTGGGTAGCGAATTCGCCAAGCCTAAAAATCTTACAACTAATCTTATCCGACCTTAAAGGAGTTTAAAAATACGATTCTTGATCGTATATTTTTAAATATTGTCAAATAAGTACAGTAAAAATGTGCAAAATATGTGCATAATGACTTTTACATAACAATAACAATGGTATATTAACCAATGTGATCAAGCCTTTGAATAATAAATACCTCCAGTCCTGAGACAAATCGTGCTTATAACAAAGCCGAGATGTATTGTTTTCCAGAGTTAATACCTAATTTACCAATAAAATCAATGTTGGTAGTTAGGTCTTAAAGTACACAACTGATAATCTGTTGGTACAGAAACTCAATTTCTAGTCTTATAAACCCGCAGATTCGCCACTGGCCACTGGGTGTAAGTTCAGTGACACTATTTCACTCTCCGAATACCATTGTCTTTTAGATTCAGATATGCATGAAAATGAAATTATAACTAGAATTGTAACTAATGGCTGGGCCTCACATGCTGTGAAAACAAGACAGTAACAGCTGAGTTATGTTGTGTACATGTACTTCAATTACGTACGTATTTATTCCTCACGACGTCAAAGGAAATAAAATAAGCTGTTAACCAGCGAGTTTAAAACTGGAAACATCTTATTTTCCATTTCTATTGTTTTAATAACAACATTTACTGCAACAGTTTAACCGTATCCTACAAACCTGATAAAGAGATACCGTAAAGTCGCGAGAATGTGTTAGAAATAAAGCCCGTAACGCTTTACTGGTCATAAGGAAGTCGGGCGTATCGCAAACTTAACTCTGGATGAACGTGATGGTCGAGATATTATTTGTACAATAATAATAATAAGAAAAACAAGAGATCTATGCTAGTAGTTTATACATTATAAATATAGTATGTTACATACAACATTTAAATCAATAAACACTGAAAACGCCTATTCTTCAATATCGTAATTCATTATTTAAAGGAAAAAGAAACGTTCTTTACTTCAAAACACATTCCAACTTATTTCCCAAATGAATACATACTTATTAAATTGCCTAAAAAAATAAAAAGACTGTCTCTACCATTATACAGTTCGGTTTTCCTACTGCCCATAGATTAACCTTTTTGTCTTCGCCCCCTGTAACAATGACCCGGCCAGATTTCTTTCCAAGAGCTAAACAGTTGACACTGGACCCGTGTGCCACGAATTCCTCTATAAAAAAAAAAAGAAAAAAATTCTTAACACACGAAGCAACAAAATATTCAGTATATCGTACAGGATAATAAAATCACAATATAACAAGTTATGGTGGCGTTATCATTAAAACCGCTAAAAAATAGAACAAAAACCAAAAAAAACCTCATGGATCAAGCAGAGCATATTATTTAGTGAAGTGCAACCAAATAAAATAGCTGAATGTTCTCTAATAAACATCCCACACAAAAATCACATCCCTTGCACTCGTCCCATACTGACTGACGGACAATAAATCATTGTGCTCCATCGATACGAAAAACACCTTTACAAGTTTTATAACAGGACCACATTTCGAAATACTGAAATATTTTATTTTTTGTACAAGTCTACAATGTACTAAAATACGAATTACCCTTTCCTTTGCGAGTGTATTTAAAAATTAATTTATTTGAGACTTACAATAGAGTTTACGTTTGTTTGTCTATTTTGCACGAAGCTACACAATGAGCTATCTATCCATGGTCTACTCATCAAGGGTATCGCAATTCAGTTTTTGGCGGTATAAGCCCTCACCCTCAGACTTTCCGCTGAGCCACTGAGGGGAGTTTACGTTGTTTCTTTTAACATTCAGGTTTGTTTGTAAGTTTTGTTGTGAATCACAAAGCTACTCAATAAGTTGTACGTGGTCTGTACACCACATGAAATTTGGTGTCACAAAGTTGCTGGCTTATCACAGAACCATTGAGAGTTATATATACAGGGTGTTCGGAAAGTCACTGTGCAGTTATATATTTATTAACAGACAAAACTGCACGGTGACTTTCCTAACACCGTGTGTGTGTGTGTGTGTGTATTGGGGGACGGAGTAAAGAGATTAAATCGCAGTTTTAAAACGTGTTTGTGTTTTCATGAAAATGGACTGGATTGTTGAAATTTGTTTTACAAATAAATTAAGTTGAAGACATAATTTAGTTCAATAACATGTTACAAAAATGTAATAACGGTAACTAAAACGACCATTTTTTACAAAATCATTTATCTTTGAAAGACATTAAAAATTGTCAAGTCAAATACACCAAAGTTACAGCAAAAATGCGACATTGAGAAATATTGCGCGTATTAGCATGTATAATTGTTGTTTTAATTTCGCTCAAAGCTGTACTGAGGGTAGTTAATAATTTAGCAGTGTAAAATTAGAGTAAAGCCGGCTAGTTATCATCCTCCGCCAACTCTTGAGCTACTCTTTTACTAACGAACAGTAGAATTTCCGGTACCTTTATAACTTCTCTACGACTAAAAGAGTGATAATGTTTGGTGTGACGGGGATTCGAACCCGCGAACCTCTAATTACGAGTCAAGTGCTCTAACCACTTAGCAATGCTGGGCATATTTATTAGTAAAAAAGTGTTATGTACATTAGAAGTTAGCATGGAAATTGTTTTATTATTTTATTTTATGAACATGATACCTATTCACGCTAGTATCCGTATAAACGGTTATTTCATAAGCAAGACTTTTAACGCGCCGAAAATAAATGAGAACTGTAGAAAGTTAACACGAATAAATACGCTTAAAGACATGCTTTACATTATTCATTAAAATTCAGCTATTTGTAAAACATTAGCTGATTACGTAAAGCCTAAAAAAATAAATGATTTTAGATACGTAAACCTAATGTAATTTTTCATTTCATAGTATTTTTATTTTACTGACAACAGTAATGTAGAGCTTGTTCGTCTGGTTTTTTGTGTTAGATTTAATGTACGTAAAATAAGAGATTTATGTTTATTTATTGAATTTCGCGTAGTTACTCGAGGACCGTATGCATCAGTCGCCCTCCAATTTTCAAAATTATTGCATAAAAGGCAGCTAGTTAACACCACGTGCTGCTAACTCGGAGTATAATCTTAATGGATTAGTGGAATTTGACCGTCACCTTTATAATGCATTCGCTACCCAAAGTGCAAAGCGCGATTTTTTATATTTGTTTTTTAACTAACAGATTACTAGTAAAACAGCAAGTCAACAACACGCACCATCAATCTTATAGCTATTTATTATTACCGAACAATAGGATTTGACCGTCACTCGTATGATGCGTCCACAACCTCAAAGTGCATAGTGTTTTTGCAGCTGCTCTACGTACTGTAATGTGGTGTAGATCAGGGAAAGCTGTTGAAACCGATTTCTAAAAATTTGAAGCCATTACATATTGCTTGATAAGTAAACTAGTTTTGTACATATTACACACCAGAAGGGTTTTCCATTTCCACTTGTTTAAATATCCTGACGCCAGAACAGATTCGTATTACAATTTAGTATCTTATACTTTCGACGAACAAAATAGCACTAAATATTCAGTACAATTCCGGCTTTAACAGTTATGCGTGTTTTTATTACATTTTTAATTTAAAAATGCCCATATTTTAAAGAATAACTTTAAGAACAGGGAATGCAAGATTTTATACACAAATACAGTTGTCAAAATGAAATACTCGAAATTGAAAGTTAGTTTACTTGTATGTTATTCATTATTTGCCTTCCGAGAACTACAAATACGAACTATTGAGTCGTGATTTGATTGCTGAAATTTATATTTCATACCTTCTGAAACTATTATGAAATTTAAATCAGTTATGCATATTGTTATATTTCAGGAAATGGACATTTCTGGCTTTGACTCCTTTAAATTCCTTTTTACACTTGTGATAACTTATATTAACAGGTACGTTTTGAAATGTTAATTATTATAGATATTTACCGTTTGTGGTTTGATGCGTTTTAAGTGGTTAAAAAAGGAGGATTTTGTAAAAAATAGTTCCAGACGTTTACCTGAAGCAGCCACGTTATGAATCCTATATGAGAAAACTACTACAATTGAAGTCAGTAGGATACATAGGATACAAAAAACAAGTCCGCCTTATTTGAATTATCGCAGTTATACATACGAGTTAATGTAAAATTGTGCTATCGGAAATTTTTCGTATTTTTTATAGGATTAACACTAACTACATGTTTTAATTTAAAGGTTTATAAACATATATTCTAGTGTCATTAAAATAAAGAAAAAGTTAAACAAGTTTGTTGTTTATGCTTACTAATTAAAAACAAAAATTAACATTTTTTTTAACAAACAGCCTTTACACAGCTTATAAACTGGGACAGCAGCAGAGAAATGAAATTTTCAATTTTCGAGTTATGTTCAAGAAAGCATAAGAAACAATAAATCATGCTACTTATTATCTGTTTAAAAACGAAAAACTCAATTCAAGAAACACATTACCCCATCTCACGGAATAGTTTGACTGAATTAATCGTTGATGTTCTTGCGGCTTAGGTTTTCGTTCAAATCCAAACAAGGCAGACGGCCCTTTAACGCGATGCATCACTGGGCACAAAATGATAAAATATGTACTTGCGTACACAACCTATCTTTACACCACGTGGTCCTCAACAAATGAAACCGTTTCTCAGTCTTTTCGATGGTTTTCGTCACCAACCTAGCTCATTAACTGTTAAGCTATTCAAAGTTTTGAACACGATATTCCCTGGTTGTGAGGTTAATAATTTAAATCTAAATACAACGAACGTAACAACCTACACACAAATTCCGTTTTTCTCCTCCTCAAATAAAAGAAAATCAAATACTTCTGCTTTAAACATCAGTTAAATATTTTTGTTGGCTGTTCGATAAACCACGATATTTTTAAGACCGTTTAACTCTATATGATTCCATAAGTACTCATGTGCAGCCACAGACGGAATCGTTGATAATTTAACATCTAACACCTATCATGCTTCAAAGTTGAAACTGGGCTTGGCAGTTGAGGATACAACTAACCCACACGATTTTACTTGCATCACTCAAGACAAACTAGATGGCGCTTTTTAAGATAGCTGACAAAATGCGATTTTTGGGGTGAGACTCCCCGTTTTTCCTCCGTTTTTTTTTTTAATACTTCAAACCGAAATACCTACCAGTATATTGGTCGTTCTTCAAAATCCACGAAAATTATAAGATAGAATATTTAGAGAATACAAAAACAATCCACATTTAAAATGATTTAACCAATTAAAAAAAAATTATTGCCGTATTCCTATTTATTAAACTTAAATTAAATCACAATCGTAAAATTCGTCCCCGTTTTCAGAATCAAACATATTTCCAACATACACTTAGTTATAAATGTTTTAATTTATTATTCAGAAATCTGAATAGCAACCCTCGTGTATTTCGGAATTTTTAAAATATAAAGTAAAAACAAGCAGACATATGATTGGTTTTGTTTTGAATTTTGCGCATAGCTAAACGGAAGCAGGCAGCTAATTATCACCACTCACAGCTAGCTCTTGGGCTACTTTTTTTTATCAACGAATAGTGAGACTGACTGTCACATTATAACGCTCACACGACTGAAAGGGAGAGCATGTTTGATGTAAAGGGTATTCGAACCCGCGACCCTCAGATTGCGAGTCGAGTGTCTAAACCACCTGGCCATGCCAGGCCAACATAAGAATATACCGTTGTTAATTTTAACAACATTATTTCATATAGCACACCATAATTAAGGAAAATATTTAAAATTTAGATAAACAAAATGTTAGTTTACTTCCTGGCATTGTTTTACACCATAATCATCATCTAGGGTTGGCTACTAATGCTTGCATCAGTATCTATAATACTTGATGAAGGTATAAAACTGAAATTAATAAACGTTTCTTGGTATGTTTTTTTTTTCATTTGAAGCTTAATGTATTTTTCAATTTATAAAATGAGTAATATAACGTAAAATATATTCAGATACTTTATAGGATTGTGTTATTTTTAATAATATGAAAAGTCTGTAGATAGAGACATGGTAATTTAGTATTTATAAAACTGAAATTAATAAACGTTTTTGGTGGGTTTTTTCATCTGAAGCTTCAGGTATTTTTCTAAATACTCAAATTATACCAGTTCATACAAAATACTCTATTATGTGAAAAAAAGGGGCTTAATAATTAAAAGTGTTTGTTTGGAATTAAGCATATAGCTACACAATGGGTTTTCTGTGCTCTGCCCACCACATGTATATGAAAACCCGATTTCTTTTGTTGTAAGTCTGCAGACATACTGCTGTGTCACTGGGGGGGGCTTTTCAGTTAAAATAAGGCCGAAAAGTAATTTTTGAATTAAAATATATTAAAATAACAAATTTTTGTACTTAAAATGTTGAACACAAGATACTAAATTACCATGTCTTTATCTACAGGCTTTTCATGTTATTAAAAATAACACAATACTATAAAGTATCTGAATATATTTTATATTATATTATTCATTTTATAAACCATCCAAAAATTTTATTAAAAACATAACTCACTTTGCTTTCTAATTGACTTATACAGAGAAGGAACAGATAAAATACCTGTACAATACCTCATACATGTACATAACACACTGTCCTACATAAACTAAAAAGTACTTTTCTTTGGCAAATGGGTTGCCCAGTAACCAGGCTAATGTAATGAGTGCTTGGAAATACTTGAGCAGTTCTGATATATTTGATGAAACACAACAATGGTACTATAGACAGTAAGACTTAATAACTCCTTAAAAATTTACATAGAATGTAATTTGATTTTATGTGCATTTAGAATGAAGTACCAGATAAGAAGTTCAGCAAATTTTCTTTTTGTATAAAACAAAAATCTAAAAATTTATTTTGTGATCACAGTGTTTTTCACCCAGCCTAACTATTGCCTACATATTACATACAGCTAACACTGTAAAAAGAAGTCAAATAAATTACAAAAAACACATAAATTAGGTGAATCATTCCACTAATGTACAAGTTTAACCAAAAATAATAATACCACAAAACAGGGATGACTGTTCTAACTATTAACAATTTTGAGCATTTCACTGAAGTCCCACCTATTTCTTCTGTTAGTCAACAGGACTTAGTGATGAACTCCTGCTTAACTGGCAAAAGCAGAGGAGAATAGTGATAAATTATCCACAAACAAAATGTCAGAACCGAGCAGGTTAGCCCTTGGCTAACACCTGTATGTCACATACTCAAGAACAATACTATGAAATGGGTTAGCCAAAAACTTACAACCATCTGAATACAAGTCCAAAGGGTGAAGCTTTAATTAGCCATACAGACCCCTACGTTCCAGAGAAAACATATGAAAAATTCTCAAGTCTTTATTCATAGTTTAAATGACAAATCAAGTATCATTTTAGTAGCTCAGCCCATCTCTAAATTCTCTTTACAATATTACATTTTCTCCAAATGAAGACTCTCTGGAGTCCCAGACAAGGTAATAATTTTAAACCTCTTGATTTTAAATTCAATTTCAAAACCAAGAACTAAACTTTTTCTTTTTTTTAATTAAGCTAAATGCTCATTAGAGGACATTAAAGTTTTATTAACAATAATACATAAATCCTTCTCTTTTACCACAATATTATGTTCTTGTCACACAGGAAATCTTAATACTCCAGGTTTATAACTTTATATTCCTTAATATAAAAATGTAATCTCCTTTATTCTGGATCAACCATTAAACTGTGACAACTTTTTTTTTTTAAGAAAATCAAGGCATTTTCAAATAAATAATAAAATATTTTCAGTATTTCAATATGATTAGCAAATTTAGAATTACTACTTCCTATGAAGTAACCAAATAAATATATGAAATTATAATCAAAGGTCCTAAAATATATCTAAGAGATGTATCCCATAAGTCATGTTCTTTGAGTTAGAAAAATGACCATTTATCATCATTCTTTCCATTATTAAAGAACACTAAGCCAATTTCTAAACATTCATATTTTTATCATGACCTCTTCAAGTACCCAACATGCAACAAATAACTGAATTCTTATAATACATCTTATCAAACGTTTCCAGAAATTGAAGACAAACACCAACTTGATGTCTTAGTCCACAAATGAAATGTTCCTATACTAAATTACAATAAGTAGATTATTAATTGTTTTTCTAAAACTAAGTTAAAAATTACAAATTCAATAAACCATGCTAAAAAATCAAACTAACACATCTTTAACACCCAGGAATTTTCCTCTCACTGCTTCTTTATTAAAAATATCATCATATTAATTACAATACTCAAAACATCAGGAAATTCCTCAATGTCCAAAACTTCTGTAGTTGTAACAACAGAAATGGCGGAGGTTGAAAAAACACTCAAAATAATGTCATGTACTTAAGGTGAGAAAGAATGAAATGAGAGTCATGTATATACATTATTAACAGTCTTGCAAACACAGGTGTAAATGCAATCTTAAAAACAAAAAAATATATATATTATGAAGTGATTTCAACGGACACATAACTACACAGAAAATGCTATTAACAAGGGCAAAAAAATAAAAAGATTGAAATGGGTATTGGAACTTAAAAAGTGGAAAAAAAGTACAGCTGGACACACACACCATTTGGAAATGAATCCAAGTTTGAATTGTTTTGGATCATTCAATAACAGATCATTTGTTAAAGAGAAGAACAATATCATAATAAATGTGAATTTTAATATGATACATGTTGGGAATCAGTAGATATTTGTGATTTCATCTTTGTCAGCAGCATCTGTAATTTATATAAAACTGGTGACACCCTAGCTGTTGGAAAGTGCATTCATGTCGTGCTCTCTGCAACATGACTCACTGGGCAGAAATTCATCTTGTGGGAGAACAAAGATCTAATACATATATAAAGTGGTGAAATAATATCTTTGTGGAAGAGAGACCAATGGAATATTCTTACTTCACAAAAGTGTTTAGATTATATGTTAAGTTCAATGAAAAAATAGTAAGTGGCTCTTAAACATAGTAGATTCAAATACTACATGTGGGTTTATAATAATTTAAATTTTGAGCATGACTTTGAAGGAAATAACCTTAACAGTGTTAAGAAAGAAATGAACTTTGATGTATTAGTTGTTCACTCTCTTAAACCATTCTAGCAATGTTGCTACTAGTAGTAGCAAATAAGATTTTAGGTTGTATTTATAAAAAAACTTTGGTATTAGCCAAAAGAGTTCACCATTTTATTGTATAGGTCACTTAATTAGGCTTCATTTTATTATTGTGTTCAAGGGAATTAGTAGGATGATATTTTGGATGGAAAAGTTGTCATATTACTATCTCTGAAATTACTCTCTCTTGAGAAAAAAGAAGAGTTAAAGAGGATTTGATTGAACTGTATCAAATTGTTATGGTAACTAACAGTGCTAATGCATTATTTTTTCCTTACCTAACAGCGAGAGTGGTAAGATAAGAAGATATAAATATAGATTTTGATAAGGTAGGAGTCATCCTCAGCTAAGACCATTATTTTTCTAACAGAAAAATGTTGACCTTTGGAATAGGTTGTCTTCAGATGTGAGAATGCAATGATTTTAAGAGAGTTTAAATGATAAATGCTGGTTTTGTTTTTCTGAAGTTTAGTTGTGGTGGATGTGACAGTCATATTTGTCCAATAGGCCTCTTAGCTGTCATCCTTAAGGGTTATATTTCTTTTTATTATTTTTGGTGTTTTATTATTATAATTTTATTATAGAGATAATTTTGTATACTAATTTAGCACTAACCTAAATTTCCCAAGATGGCCAAATCTTGCAAGATAGTATTGGGTTTATCACCAAATAACATTGTTAAAAATAAAAATATTTAAGGTATTGTAACAGATTTGATCATTCTTATTTAGTAAAACATAACACAAGGACAACAAATAAATATTTGGTCATTTTGAGATGTTCCTGCACAGCCCCTTCCTTTATTTTATATTCACCCTGTATCTTTCAGGAAATAATTAATTCCATTCTTAAACTCTTTGAAAGTACCAAACTTACACTCTTGCAATGATAATACTCATTCCACAAACCAATTATTCTGTTTGAAAATAAAAGCATATTAATTACAGCTTAGCATATCTTTAACTCCATTTTCAAAATACAGCACAAAGAAATCAGTTGCCTTTATCCTATTGATTTTGTGGATAATGTTAATCTTGTGAACTTCAATAAAATCCCTATTTCATTTCTTTTCTCATAAGAAAACAAGATGTCTTAATATGTTCCCATAATTCTTTTCAACTACAGAATCAGCTTTCATTGTAATACTTTTTTTTTTTAAGACACTTTTCCAATATGTCCATATCACTTAGATGAGCATCGCAAAAACACACACACATATTTCATGTGAAACTTAATTTGTACAGCCTAAAAATCTAAGATGTCATAGGGTTATCATTAAGCTAAGACTCAAGTTTAGTGTAGTCCTAGCTTAAAAAGGAAAAAAAAAGAAGATTGTTTAAATGGCATAAATTGTCCTAAAACAAAAGTCCAGAAAGTAATAATAAGATAAATAACTGAGAATGTTCACTTTGTATTTAATAACACATAAAGCACTGTTAGACAATACAGCATAAAAATATCAAAATCCTTAACATCTTATGAAGACTAAAGGAATATAGTAAATCACAGAAGTACTTATCTTGAAAATATACAATTTTTTTTTACATTAATAAATACTACTAAAGAATAAAAACTCCCAGAGACTCAGTACAGTATATCTTTAAGCACTCTACCACATTTAACTTGTGACTGGGGAATCATGGAAGTAGAAAAAGAAAATGTAGTTTACAGATATAGATAGATAAGAATTAACCTACACTATATTTAACAAAGAAACAAAATTTCTCACGTAGTTTCCATGCTCTTTTTGTTGTTGATGCCATCATCCATTCAGATTAAAAGCAGAGTATCATGAACCATAGGAATTTCTTTAGATAATTACATGTAGAAATGACCACAAATGATGCTTCTCTTTCTTCACAATTCTGAAACAAGAGAACAGTTTAAAAAATTTGAAGTTTCTTTTTCTCGTGAACTGTTAATGAAACCTAAAACAATTATCTTTCAGTATAAAGTTAATGGCTCAAAAAGTAATTTATAAATATTTTACTTAAGCCAATTGTACAGAACAAGTAAGGAAAGCAAGAACATTCTGAATTAACATAAAACTTGGTCCCCTAGGCTGCCTCATCTACAAAACCTATATTAAAACAAAATCTCAAAGCTAACAATCATCACTTAAATATTTATCAAATCCCTTCTTACATTTACTGCTTCCATCACACCTGAAGGCAGCCTATTCAAACTTTTAATTACCCTGTTTGAAAAATAAAACTATCTCAGCTGAAGATGACTCCTACCCTGTCAAAATTTATATATCCTTCAGTACTACTGTTCTCATCATAAAGTTTAAAAATAAGAAAAAAGATAATGCACTGAAATCATTGCTTCCTTTAAATCTTAAACCTCTCAATCAAATTCCCTTTAACTTTTTAAGAGAAAATTTCACAAATCTTAATGCACTATTATGACAAACTTTTCATCTCAGGTATTATTCTATTTGCCTTCATACAAGTCCAATCCAATGTCTTTCTTGAAATAAAAAGTCTAAAACCAAATATGACAATTCAAATGTGGTCAAATAAGCAATACAGACAATGAAATTATAACCTCTTAAGACTTGTATTCAATATTTCTGTATGTTTCTTATTTGCTCTGCTATTAGTAACAGTAAATTGGTTAGAGCTTAAGGCAATGACGATGCCAACATCTTTTTCTTTTACAATGCTGTTAAAGTTATTTCCATTAAAATTATATAGTTTAAATGCATCATAATTCATGTGCATTAGTTTGTATTTGTAACTTATCAGTTACTTGTCACAATCCCCAAATGATCAAAATCCTTTTGTAAAACAACAGTATCCTCCTTACAGACAATGTTTTAGACCTTATATATATATAAAATCAAATGTCTTAACACTGAGCCCTAAGATACCTCACTTCTGACATTAATTTAACTTGACTAAACTTCATTTATAACAAACCTGTGCTTTCTTCTATCCAGCTACTATGTTTCCAACTTTTCTACCCTACACCCATAAAGATCATTTTTAACAATATTCTTACTTGGTACCTTGATAAATTGTTCCTAAAATCCCCATAAACCACATCTACACTCTCACCCTCATCTGTAAGATGAACATTTTCAAAGATTGTTGAAAGATAAAGTGAGACAAGATTTTTCCCTTTCTGAAACTATGTCAACTATCCAATAAAATTGTGAACTTTATCAAATAACTTTATAAAGTTTCTTTTATCAGACTTCCCCAAGCTTTTCTCATAACTGATGTAATTACTGGGACAATTTTTATCACTTCCCTTGAAAACAGCAGTGACATTAAATAACTTTCTATCCTCTGGCATTTGCTAGCTATTCAAGAACTAATAAAAATAGTAGCAAGTGGTTCACATATCCCATGTTTAGCTTCCTACAAACTCTTGGGGAAACATTATGTGAGTAAGGATTCTTATCATTCTTTAAACTTAATAAGCTTAGAATTAATATGATGTGATCTTGCTAAATCTAGTTTCCATCTAACAACTGGTAAAGATGAGAAATACTGCTTGAATCATTATCACAAAAATTGAAGAAAATGTAAAATTTAATAACATAATCATCTAAGGTTTAAATCTTCCTTTACTGTCCCATAACATTTTTTTTTAACATTAATGTATTTAGAGAAATCCTTACAGTTAAATTTTACAATTTCAGCCAAACGTTTGTCATATACTCTTTTTCACTTCCCAATCTCCTGTTTCACAAACTATCTTAATATTATATAATCCTCTGTGTTTTCTATCATTGCAGTCAATTTAAATTTCTTTATGACGCATTTCTGTAAATTTATCCCTTATATCATTTCTGCTAACCTGGTTTTCATTTGCAGCCACATTTTTTTCCCTAAAAGGAATATGTCTGTTTCAAATATTTATTTTAAAATTTTCCACATTTGTCCAATGTTTCTAATTAATCCAGTTTCCTAATTTACAACAGATGATTCTTTTGACAACTCTTCAAAACTTACTTCTTTTAAACTTGTAACCAAAATCTCATTATTCTTGATCTCAATTAGTAGTAAAATATCAAAAGTAACTGAGCAATGATAACTTACATAAAGATATTCCCCAATCTCCACCCTATCAACCATCTGTTCCTTGAAGATTTCATGTTCAATTGATGAAGTAAATCATCTTAAATAGTTTCTAAAAACCTGTCTCCCTCATGGTATGACAAACATTTCCCAATTTATGCACATGAAATTAAAATTCCCCATAATTATGACCTTTTAACAGCTGACATTTTGATTTTATGGTACAGAGCACTGGCAAAACCTACAGTAAGTGAACACAGGAATCAATCAACTAAATATATCATTTGAAGTGTAATCATTTGTGACCATATGTTGACGAGCTTCAAAAGAACCCAGCTTCAACCCACAACTTACTCCCTCTCATACACTGACCTAAAGACAATCTTAGTGAGGTATGTACTTCTATAAAAGAATAAAGCCAGCAGTAAGACTTAGCTTTTAACTACATGTTACTTCCAAAATTTAAGGTTACTCCTTTATTGAACAACAGAGATCTCCTAAATTCCAAAACATATTAAATATACACTTCAGATTAATTATTTCAATGGGCCTCTTTTGTGCTACATCTATCAAATAAATAATTTTGTCATAGCATGGTCCAACTTAGTATAATAATCTACAACATTTTATGCCAAACATAATGAGAACTATGTTTAACTAAAAGCATAAATTGCCATATAATCAATTAAATTAAATTACAATTAAATTGATTAATATCATGAAAATAATCAACCTGCATTGTTAATTATTACTGTTTTTGATTATTCCAACTACCTAGAAATTAAAATTATAATTAAAACAATTAATATCAAAATACTAATAAAATAATCAAAATCAAGGTTTCCAATTATTTTCATTAACCTTAATTTCATTTAGTGGATAACTGGAATAATCAACTAAATGAAATTAGTATTTATGATAAGCCAACCACCAAGTAACTGAAAGATTTTCATTGTGATTTTTTTATTATTGTTTTTTATTCATTCAGATTTCTTCAGAGGGCCTGTGCAATTTAACATTTATGCTCTATTCACCAGTGATACTGTTATGCAACGAGTTAGTCAAAACAACAGTTAACATCCACTATTACAACAATAATCTAGGTTTCTCTGAAATGTTACAATAAAATCTAGTTTCTCAAGAGCACACTATAAGTTATCATGCACTCTATCTTACAATTTTACACTTTTAAGAAAGAATGGGGAGAAATGTAAAAAAAAGTGGGTGAGTAGATTTATAAATGAAAATAAAAACTATTAGTTTAATATGGTTAGAAGTGGTAGGTCAGGGGTGAAATTTATAAGGTCAAGTGAGTGGGTATGAAGATGAATTTTGAGAGACTCAGAAAAACAATACAGTACAGTAAACTCTCAAAACTTGCTTACTTCAGCATAAGTTGGAGATAACTTTGGGGAAACAATTTACTATTAGAATGAAAACAGTAAAGAGCATGCAAGGTTTATAGGTAAACATAACAGGTTCAACAATAAATTTAGTTGCTTTCATTCTACAGCTCCAAGTTTAAGAAATAAAATAGACAAGGAAAGGGCTCACATTCAATTTGAAAACTATGATATAATTGGAAGTGTCGGAGCTTGGTTACATCTAAAGCAAAGATTTAGTTTTAGTGAAGTGGGATAAAAAGTTGATCACTTCATTTCAGAATTTTCAGAAAGACTGAAAATAACTCTTACATAGGTTATTACTTTACTGTTTAAGCATCAATTGGATTCTTGTTTAGTCTTGGGCTTAAGGACATTGAACTGTTGAAAAAGATTCAAAAGAGGGATGTTGGGATGGTATATAGAATGTAAAGGGTGTCTGTAAAAAATAAAAGGCTAAGATCTCTTAAATCTTACTCTGAAAAAAAGTTAAATGGGACCCAATTGAGGTGTTAAAAATTGTTAAGAAAATTTATGATATTGATGTATGATTTTTTTTCTCCATATTTAATGGTGAAAATGATAGGACAAGGAGATACAAATATAAACTTAGGAGTTATCTTCAGCTTAAACATGTTTACTTTTCTAACAGTCATTGACCTATGGAATTGGATACCTTAAGATGTGGTGAATGCAGAATTAATAAATATTTGAATAATAAGGACTGGCTTTGAGTGTTTTAATTTCATTTTAAAGTTCAGTTTATTGGAATAGAGAGTGCAGATGGACAAAGACCCTTTTTCTTAAATTATATGTACAAATATTACAAATTAAGCACGTTGTCTATCAGTAAATTTTAAGTTTTTCTTTTATAAGTCTGTAAACTTAAAGCATTTTACTCAAGTTACTGAAGTCTGCTTCTATAATCTAACAGCTGACTCTTAAAAATCTATTTAAATTTATTATTAGATATTTAGGTTGATTAAGCTTATCACTGCAGCTTCTAACTTAAAACTCATGATTTTCCTCAAGGCAATTAACTTAATTCAAACAAAACTCAAAACCTAGAAAAGTTAAGGTGTTTCTTTCTATGTTTGTTAACAAAACTTAAAAATAAAATTTAAAGACAAAACTATCAATTTTATAATTTGATTTGAATTCGATAAACAAATTTCTTTAGAATTTGTGACCTTGATATTCTGATATTTCCTAATTTTGTAATTTTTAAAAGTAGTAACATTAAAAAGCACTAGTAGTATTCAAATCATTATTAGTAATATTAACAACTAATGTTAAGCCTAATCAACAAACTTCATTTAATGGCTTCAGATCTAAAAAAAAAAGTGGAAATAGAAAATTGCAGTAAAGACTTATATTTTTAATAACAAAACCAACTAAAAGTCACTTACTTTTTTTAAAAAAATATTCCTTTAACGACAACCGAAATCAAAATATCATATCATAGCAATATGTCAAAACTTTATTTTAGAATAAGCATCCATACTTTTTTCGATGTTTATCAGAACATATCAAATTTGTATTAAATATTAAAAACAAAACACACCACTGTTGGATTAAAATAATGTTTTATTTCTTAGGCACTGAGAAACTAACAAGTAGTTTGAACAATAAGAAAATGTTATCTGTACCCATTTTGTGTCTAACGTACTGTAGGTGATACGCCCCCTAAGTAACTTAACAGTAAACTGGAGGTTTATAATAAAACGTGAATAAAGTAGGCAGAACACAGATAGTCCATGTGTAGCTTTCAGTTCAATTACTGTCAGGCACTAGTGATGATTTAAAATGAAAATATTTCAGTAGGATATTTATAAATATAAGCGTAGAAAGCATTTTTGCCAACCAACAATTCAGGCTGTAAATCTGTTGTTATAAGTTTTACTGTCGTTTATAAAGGAAAAGAGAAGGTATTGAAATTTAATCTATGTGTGTTTGCGCATGCGTAGTTCGAAAACTAATAGGGCGACGTACACAAAATAAAAAGTTAGTTTTGGATAGTCCTCCATAAACTTAGTCTGGATCCAAATCAGGATCCAGATTCTGGATCACTTCAAGGCATTTTTTTTATAGTGGGAAGATAGTGTATTTTTGTGGTTTTGAGTTAATAATTCTATAAAATGTGATCGGATTTTTACTAAAGTTTATGGGAACATAGGGTAGAGGTTGCTCACCATACTGCAAAAAATGATCCGAATCGTTGATTATTTTATGTCTTGGAAGGACTTTCCAAGTTTTCGAAAATTAAATTTGATACTATACAATATAAATCTATGCAAGCTAGAAAAAGTGCTGCGAGCTAGGGTATGTATCGTCTCTGATTGCTCTCGTTTTCCATGTAAACTGCATGGCCAAAATTATGGGGATACCCGATTATTACACCCATATGTGCTTGTTTAGCATCTAATTCCAAAATTATCAGCATTAATATAGAGTTGGTTCCTCTTTGCTGCTATAACAGCTTCCATTCTTCTAGGAAGGCTTTTCACTAGAATGTAGAACATTCTAGGAATTCGCTCCTATTTAGCCACAAGAGCATCAGAGAGATTGGGCACTAATATCAGGCAGCTAGGCCTGGCTCGTAGTCAGCGTCTCAATTCACATCAAAGGTGTCCGATGGGGTTGAGGTCATGGCTCTGTACAGGCTAGTCAACTTATTCCACACTAACCTCGGCAAACCATGTCTTTATGGATCTCACTTTGTTCACGGAGCATTGTCATGCTGAAACAAAATGCTGTAGCATTAATATTCCCTTTCACTGAAACTACAGAGCCTAGTCTAAACCATGAAAAAACAGCCCAGACCATTCTTCCTCCTCCACAAAACTTTATAGCTGACACCATGCATTCAGGTAGGTAGCGTTCTCCTGGCATCGGACGAACTGAGAATTACGCAGAATTGTGTGACCTACCGCTTCGTGGCTGAGCTATTGTTGGTGAAGAGGAAACGTCTAGCGGTGTGTCTTTTGTGGGTTGTTGAATGATCGTCGCGATTGATGAATAAAAGTTTATAGCCAGTGGTTGTGTACATTTTCAACATAACATAATGTGATCGGATTTCAATGAAAATGATTCACTTATGTAAATGGACATACGAAGTTTTTTTTTTGAAAAATCTGTACGAGATGGAAACAAATGTATATCAATTTCGGATTCAGTATACAGGAATTACTACAAAACGTGTAAAACTTTCAAGACAATAATACTATTGCAGGCCTGCTTAAGTAATCATAATTATTTTACAACCACAAGTTTTTCTATGGTTATTTTTTCTGAAGTTATAAACCACTCATAATAGCTGGTCTAGAAGGTTGGGCAATGCGGCCAGTTCTGGCGTAATGGTAGTTAGCAGAGATTGTAAACCTGAAGATTAGTGATTAGTATCCTGTTGGTACATAAAAGCATGAATGAATTATTTACAGTAACGGAGTAAGTGTTTTTTTACAAGCTAACCTCCATTTTCACAGCCATGCGCATTTATACATTTTGTACCTTTGAGTGAAAAATTAGTTAAAATATTTTGATGAAAATTATGTTGTAGAGTGTCTATTGGCCAAATTCGTAAAGAATAATCAACATCTACATTTGACTACAGACCAGTTAAGCCCCTGTACGGCCAGGTGGTTAAAACGCTGGACTAGTGATATGGGGATGAGGTTCGAATCTCTGTCCTTTGCTCGCCCTTTCAGACGTGGGGGCATTATAATGTGACGGTCAATCCAATTGTTCGTTAGTAAAACAGTAGTTCAAGTGTTGAAGGTTGGTGGTGATGAGTAATTGCCTTCCTTCTAATCTTGGCCTGGTATGGCTTGGCCATTAAGCGCGTAAAGCGTGCGATTCGTAATTCGAGGGTCGCGGGTTTGCGCCCGCGTCGCGCCAAACATGCTCGCTCTTTCAGCCGTGGGCGCATTATAATGTGACGGTCAATCCCACTATTTGTTGGTAAAAGAGTAGACCAAGAGTTGGCGGTGGGGGGTGATGACTAGCTGCCTAGTATTACACTGCTAAATTAGGGACGGCTAGCACAGATAGTCCTCGAGTAGCTATGTGCGAAATTCCAAAACAAACAAACAAACCTTCTAATCTTACAGTGCTAGATTAGAGAAGGCTAATGCAGGTATCTCTGGCTTAGTTATGAATGAAATTTAAAATATAAACAAGCAAACAAACCAGTTTAACGATAATAAAACACATTAAGCCATATTATATATCGATTACTGAAAATAAGCAAAGTGTCATCAAACAAACAAATTTTTCAACAATAAAACTTAGAACCTATTTTTAAAATACACATACCTTGATAGAACATCATTGTAGTTATAATGGTTACAAAATAAAGATTATTTTATTCATATAATAATTTTTCAGAACATAAATGAGAAACAAAACTATTTTTTTCCACTGAGATATCATTGTCTCTTGTGATATCTATATATACTTTTCTCTTATTTGTAAATTTTGTTAATAATTTTGTTCGAAACCAGTGTTCTCCAGTTCCCTCTCCAAAAAATAGAGAGAGAAAACACAATGAGTAACACAAGCTATTTGAGGTTTGATATAAATTAAACTTAAAAACAAATTCTTACGGTATTCAAGACGCTGAGTAGCTCCAAGAAGTTGTTGGATTTTTTTAAAGAGAAAATGTGATACAATGTAATCTGGCACTGGATCACAGGTCACCAATTAAAATCTCTAAACTGATGCTTTCCTGTCAAGTACTAATCTTTTTGATAAGCCAACATTATGTCTGTGGACAGACATAGCTAGAAACTGGGTTTCGATACTCGAGATGAGCAAAGCACAAATAGCTCAATGTGTATCTTTGTGCTTAGTTCAAAACAAACAATATTTTTGGTACTAATGATGAGAAAGGTGGTGTAATTAACAATTCTACCCTTCTACTCCCAAATTTGGCGCCTTTATATGAGACAACGTGACATTTTTACTTCATTATTTGGCTAGTGTTGGTGCTTGAGTTAGCCCGAACAACGTTATCTTAACTATATAAAAGTGTGTTTGTTTCTTTAAACTGTACCATAAGAATGTACTGACCATCTAAACTTTCTGTTCGTTTCTTCGTTCGAAATTAGCTTATCTTATATCAAACATTAATGTACTTTTATTTACTCACTGGGATAAGTTTGTTTTTTTTAATTTCGCACAAAGCTACTCGAGGGCTATCTGTGATAGCCGTCCCTAATTTAGCAGTGTAAGGCTAGAGGGATGGCAGCTAGTCATCACCACCCACCGCCATCTCTTGGGCTACTCATTTACCAGCTATTGACCATCACGTTATAACGCCCCCACGGCTGAAAGGGCGAGCATGTTTGGCACGACGGGGATGCGAAGCCGCGACCCTCAGATTACGAGTTGCACACTTTAACATGCCTTGCCATGCCGGGCCATGGAATAAGTAAGCTAATATTATTGGAATTCTTAGAAAAAGTAATTTTGCTGCTACTGTATTTTTGTACAAGTAAACATTAAGACAATAGATGGCGCTAAAATAACTTTGAAAATTTCCAAAAGACTTGATACATTTTAAAATTTCTTATACATAAAAGAAAATTTATATTGATACAAATAAATATACGAACGGATAGATTTTTCAATAGTGTGATTTATGTGTATTATACCAGTTTCTAATTATTTTAAAGAAATTTTCAGAAATTTATTACTCTCAAGTTATCATGTTTATCAATACAATATTAATGAAAGCTAGTTATATATAAAAATAATGTTTTTCTTTTTTTTTAATTTCGTGCAAAGTTACTCGAGAGCTATTTTTTACTGGCCGTTCCTTATTTAGCAGTGTAATACTAGAGGGAAGACAGCGAATTATCACCACCCACTCTTGGGGTACTCTTTTACCAACGAATAGGGGAATTGACCGTAAAATTACAACTCCTCCACGAGGTCGTTTGGTCTGACGGGGATTCGAACTTGCAACCCCCAGATTACGAATCGAGTGCCTTAACCACCCTGGCCATGCAGGGCCGATATGAAAATAAAGTATTCCTCTTATACATAAACCACAAAGAAAGTTATTTCTCAAGGTTGATGTTACAAATTTACACCAATCACGTTTTATTTTTTTTACTTTCGCGTACAGATACTCGAGGGTTATCTGCGTTAACCGTCCCTAATTTAGCAGAGAAGACTAGAGGGAAGGCAGCTCGTCATTAACACCTTCAACCAACTCTGACTTACTCTGTTTTTGTGGAATTGAACGAAACATTATAACGAACACGAGACCCTCAGATTACGAGTCGAATGCCTTAACCCACCTGCTCGAAAAATATTCGAGCCAGCTAAGATTTGAAGTTGCAATATTCTGATCCGTAGTCAGACTCGTTATCCGTTGTGCCACTGGTCCCTACAATAGTGATAACAGAAGTTACAATTTTGCGATTTACGCATATCAAAAGTATCATAGACCAAAATTAAATGTTATTTTTTGCTTTGTAAAAATTATTCTGCTCAAACCGCCGAACGTATTAGTAACAATATCACAAATATAATACAATATTATATTAATATAAGATAATAATAAAAATATTATGATAATATTCTGATTAATAAAAAAAAAATTAAAAAAACGATAAAAAATAAGAGACAAATGTTCATTTCGTAATTGTTTTAAACAAACTGGGGCCTGGCATGGCCGAGCGCGTTAGGGCGTGCACTCGTAATCCGAGGGTCGCGGGTTCGCGCCCGCGTCGCGCTAAAACATGCTCGCCCTCCCAGCCGTGGGGGTGTATAATGTGACGGTCAATCCCACTATTCGTTGGTAAAAGAGTAGCCCAAGAGTTGGCGGTGGGTGGTGATGACTAGCTGCCTTCCCTCTAGTCTTACACTGCAAAATTAGGGACGGCTAGCACAGATAGCCCTCGAGTAGCTTTGTGCGAATTTCCAAAAAAAAACAAACAAATTAAACAAACTGGAGTTCACGAACTGCGGTAGCTACAAAAACAAATCGCACAAACACCGAAATAGTATTTCAGTTTCATTTGTGCTGATTTTGACATACTATACTCGCGAAAACATTATTATTATTTATCAATTACCGAATGTTGACAGAGGGATTAATATATTTTAAAACCAAAATCTTGAGACAGTCCTTCAGAATCAGGCAATGACATGTTTTGGTGGCAACTTTGAAGAAGAGGAAATTCATTCGACCACCTTCTCAAATAAGAGCGACTTCGTATAAGTTGGAGGTCGACTCTGGTTTCGGGAAATACAGCAAAGTTCTAGTAATATTACTTAGTGATGTTGTATAATCTTCCTAAAGCAAAGCTGCATTTGCTCAGTGTTATCCGATTTTGAGTCAGGTTTGCACTGTAAGAATGGTTTTCCGTATGTTCAAGTCAACTAGGACATCCTGGGTAGTTTGTATTAAGAAACAGCAAAAATTTTTATCACTTTCGGTGGTTGTCGTCTGATTAAATAACGAGCGATCTAAGACAATAAAAGTGGTTACAATGAGAAGAACAAACTATTTTATTGTTAATAACACTGTTTCGTAGTAGTTTTTTGCCCTGTTTTAATTTGACACCATTGGTTTTTGAACGACCCATTTCTGAAAGTTTTAATTTCAACATTGATTCTAAGGTCATAGCATACGTGATGTTTGTATTTCTTGCTAACATCAAACATCTTACTCTGGCAGAATAAGTATGATTTTTAGACGTTTACTTAGTGTATATTGACTGGTTTAACACTTAAAACAAACCTTCAGCAAATAAATACCTACATGTGGCAATAAGCAAAGAATTATTCACAAAAGAAGATAACTGTGCAAGATGTGAAGTAATAACCCCCCGTCGCGCCAAACATGCTTGCCCTTTCAGCCGTGGTGGCTTTATAATGTGTTGGTAAATCCCATTATTCGTTGGTAAAAGAGTAATCCAAGAGATGACTGTGGGTTTTAATGACTAGCTGTCTTTCCTCTAGTCTTACACTGGTAAATTAGGGACGACAAACGTATATAGCCCTCGTGTAGCTTTGTGCGAAATTCAAAAATAAACAAATACTCTGGTAGCTCGGACATTTTTCTTATAGTATCGTGACTTCTACGAGGACGTACCTAAAACCTATGGTGATATAAAATCATAAGCCACTGGTCATGATGTATAAATATTGCTAAAAATATAACATAAATTTTTTTATCGCCAAAAAAGGGTAAAAATTGAAGAACAATAGGTCTGATGACCGTTATAGAAACCGTACAGTTGTGTATATCTTCTAATCTGGGTTCCTTTCAATTAACTCGTTGCAGTTTACCCTTTGGCTTCTCATCTAGACGCTCACGTATCTTCTATCTTCGAGTTGACAACATTATATTAACCCACACATTAGAATTGGTGTTTCTTTTACTTTTATATATCAACTTTATTACCTCAAAGAAAGACTTGCGCAGGCACACCGAAGTCCGCATATTCTCGACAGTCATGGTTATACGAAGACAGTAAACGTAAATGTTCACCCTTTCAGACATTTGAATCACGTAAACGCAAGTTTTGTATTTCAGTGAAAACAAGTTCTCTGTCTTGAGAGCCCACAAGTTTAAAGGGCAAAGTGAAATATGTATTTGTTCTACTGCACTCTATGGACTTTCAAATCAAGTTAATACATTTCAGTTAATAAATTATATTCTTGTTGTTGATGCATAGTAAAATATGGACACATTTTCTCACTATTTTTTATCAAAAAATAGAACTGGTTGAAATAAAGATTACTCTTTGATTACCATGTAATGGTATTCTTTGTAAATGCACGAAATAAACCGTATATATATTATTATTATTATTATTAAAACATTTTATCACGTTTATAATATATCAAAGGTGATGTTTGGAACGGTATGAAATGCCAAGTACATTAATTAATCACAATGTTTTATTCCACTAGTCGGAAGAAAATATCAAATTAAACATTTGGACAGTAGTGGCTAAAAAATTGGAAGTTTAATTATTTAACTTCCAATTTTAGGTGTAGTTACACCAATGTTAGGTGTAGTTTGGAATAAGCTGCTTTGAAATGTAATTAGCGTTAGAGTACTTGATTTGTATGATTATTTTCTCACTTGGAAGATGTTGTTGTCAAAAAGTTATAAAAAAGCGAAACGATTGGTCCCTTTTTTGTAATTGAGCAATATTGACAGTTTTGTAAATAATAAGCGAAGCTATCAACTAACAATATTATATTAATTAACTGTGGTAGAGTCTTAGTGCGAAAAACAATAACAACACCAAAACAATCTTTGATATCAATTAAGCTAAAACTATTCATGTTTTAATCTTTCAAATTTTAGCTGTCAAAAGCTATTAAACAGATATGTTTGAGTTTTATGTATTTTATCATTACCATTTCTAGTATAGTTGCACAAATTTAAAGTTCCCAACGAAAGTATGCGTTTCTTTCTTTGAGCATATTAACAATGTTACTATTTTATATATGTAAAAACGGCTCGTTTTGGTTGAGAATTTTTTTTTTTACGTAGAGGAGTGAACAACGTTTCTCCCTTATTCGGTCACTTATGTTCACAATGTTCAGAATGTCACTACTTATAACTACATGTTAATGTGAAGTGTATTTTACTATTATAATTATAGATTTGCTGCTAAAGGAAAATATGAATCAGCTGGCTTCACTGAAAAGTTATTTAAAGAAAAGAAGTTTTGTTAGTGTATTTTGCACCTTTAGCGCAAAACTACACAATTGACTACTATTTCTTTGTTCACGGCGTGAAATCAAACTTCAAATTTTAGCGTTTAAGTCCATAGACTAGCGCTGATCCACCCAGACCATTTTTTTGTATTTAGTGTTGCTCATAATTATAATTTATAAAGAGCTTATAATAAATAGCACAGTGGTGAGTGTAATGGAAAAATAAAGTAAATTGGTTCGAATCATTTAGCTATGCACGGTTTTTATAGTTAAAGATACAGAGCTAGAAAAGAGTTGAAACCTGAGCATAATAATAAAACATCTGAAGATGTAAAAGTTAGAAAATCATCTTTAAATTATATTCAGTTAAAAGTAAGAACCATGGTGAATGGTAATTTGTGAGCATTGACGAGAATAATTCACTAGCTGGCACTGGCTCTCACTTCAAAATTAAGAACAGTTGATGCAAATAGCTACACAACGGGTTACCTGTGCTTTGCTCACCACAGGTATCGAAACCCGATTTCTAACGGTATGGTGAGTCCGCAGACATACTTGCTGTGCCACTAGGGGGCTGCAAATAGCTCTCGTGTTTTCTTCGCGCAAAGTTCGATAAATGAACAAGTGGCCCAACGGTGTGTTTGAAACGTTATAAACGTTGATAAGTTTTTAAAAATGATTACAATTTGTTACAAAAACTAGGCTGTTATAAGTATTCATAGCTTCATGAAAGTGTGTCATGATTTGGTATACAAATACGCACAGCTTTTAATTTTTAATTAACACATTTAATTCCAGTCCATAAAAATATTTGCATTTTCACAAATATTTAAAGACTATCGAGAAATATTATTATTTTTCAATATTTTGGACCACTTAAAATTTACGAAAATTGCGTTTACAAAAGTTATTAAATATATTTTGTCGGCCATAGAAATATCATAATTTCAGTTTACATTTAAAGACATTCTAAGATGAAAGGCTGAAGAAAGGACTTGCTTTTCAAACGAAAGTTATTTTTAAAGGAAAAACATACTTTTTAGAATAAAAATCTTACAATATATGTTTATATTTTGTTTTACTACCATTGGTACCTTAGTGGTAAATTAAATACAATGAGTCTCAACGTATGTCTGATGTTAACAAGATACACGAAAACTATTTGTATGATATTGTGGTGAGGCAAATTCATTTACACCCCAGTAATAAATCACGAAAGCTCTGTGAGTTGTTGATTTTAATTACTATACAAAAGAAAAAAATATTAGTTTGTTCATACAAAGAGACAGACAAGATTAATTTACAGCAATACGGTAAATTTAACAAAGTTTCTTAAATAAGTTAACGATGAATAAGCTAAGTTATTAACATGCACTGAAAAAACAAGAATGGTTTCTAATTAAAACTGTAATTTCCTTTCCTAATCATTGTCATACTTTTACTTTCTGACATAGCTTCCAGTTTAGTATTTTAAAAGTTGTAAGTGAAATTTCAAACTTTTTAAAAATTTAACCTTAATGAAATAAACTGATTTTAATTCTCCGAGGGTACAAATTAAAATAAATTGAATATTTTGAAAATAAAACACAAAGAAAGAAAGCGCTACTACTCAATTATTGTTACTGCCGAATCATTTTAGTCAATAATTTTCTAGTAGGCTTAATGCGTAGAAATAATTACCAGTAATGTTGTAGTCCTCTAACCCAACCAACTCAACAACGCACTGCTCAACCGAACAAATACAAGACTATGATTATGATTGCACGAGGCTTGGTATGCCCAGATGGTTAAGGCACTCCAGTAGTAATTGGAAGGTCTTGGGTTCGAATCCCCGTCATACTACACATGCTCACAATTTCAGCGCTGGATGCGTTATAATGTGACGCCCAATCCCACTATTCATTGGCAAAAGAGTAACGCAAGAGTTAGCGGTAGGTGCTGCCTTCCTTCCAGTTTTACACTATAAAATTAGGTGCGGCGACCTCAAGTAGCCCTCGTGTAGCTTTGAACGAAATTAAAAAACAAACAAACAATTTCACTGTTCTGGTTCAATTGATAAAATGCTCACAGTGTAACTTAAATCTTATTTTTTTCTACGTTTAAGAAATGACCTTTGAACAATGTTCAACCTTAATACAGTCTTATTTTATCCTGGAAAAAAATCCGGTTTTAAAGTCTTGTAAGAAGCAATATCAAATCCTGACTATAAAATAGTACTTATGTAGAGTTAAAAGTTATTACGTGTGTTATTATTACGTGTGAAGTAATATCAAATCCTGACTATAAAATAGTACTTATGTAGAGTTAAAAGTTATTACGTGTGTTATTATTTCATATCATCCTTTACTGCTATGTTGAGATCGGTCGTTGCTAAACGTATATTTGTGTCTGAGTGTGATTCCTTGCATTTAGAGTTGCATCACACAAGATGTCTCTGAACACTGTGTGTTAGGATCGATTGCTTTTGAACGATCTTGCTTGTACGTTATTTTAGACTTTTGTAGATATGGTGTTTGTGTGGGGGCGTTTCTCTTATAACAAAGCCACAGTGTCTGTCTGCTGTGTCCACCGAGAGAAATCGGACCTCTAATTTTAGGGTTGTAAATCCGAAGACTTACCGCTGTCCCACCAGTGGACTTCTTAGAGAAGCAGTTATAGAATACCCATATAGTTTGTAAAGTTTAATAAAATAAGAGAAAATGTGTAGTTAGCTATTAATTGATTTACTAATATTAATAAATAAAGTTACAGTGTACGAAGCATTTGCATAACGACTAAAATGAATATATGTGTTTTTCTTATAGCAAAGCCACATCGGGCGATCTACTCAGCCCACCGAGGGGAATCAAACCGCTGCTTTTAGCGTTGTAAATCCGAAGACATACTGCTGTACTCGCGGGGGGCGAAATGGATGTAGAAAGCCAAGCTGTATAAAATATTCAGTGAACCTTTCTGTCTTTGAAGAGAAATTCACTACATATAAAAATAATCTTGCTTTCGAAGGATATTAATACTAAAATACTAGTTGGTTTGTAACCGCGTTTTAGATTTTGGCTTTGTTGGAGGGAATTGTTCTTTTTGGAGTGGGTAGAAAAGAAATGCCAAGAGTTTTCTTTTAGAGATTTTCATAAAGTTGATGGCCATAAATGACCCTAATTTAACTTTTCGTCCTAACTAAAACTGCTGTTTACGATTCAGAATCCCGTAACAAATATAATTAATAGAAAATTAATCCGTTTCTAGAATATCAAATGATTGAAATACTTGAGCTATCTAATGAGAGACTTAGATTGTAAAAATGGTAGGTTTGTTATAAAACTATCTGATGGAAGATTTATGTTGTGAAAAGGGTAAGTTTATTACAGAACTGTTTAATGGAGAACATAGTTTGTTAAAAGGGTAGACTTATTATGGAATTATTTGGTGGAAAGATTTACTTCGTGAAAAAGATCGACTTACTTTAAACTCTAAATTAAATTTATGTTAGATGTTCTAAAAGATATTAAACTGTTTTCTGTTCTACGGGATGATGAAAAGATGTTTTATCATGTGGTAACTTTTGTTTCTTAATCCGGTTTTAGCTATTTATGTGTATGTTAATAGCAGCTACCCGAAATATCTTCTCGTACAGCAACTTTGTCATGCCCTGTATTATTTCGAATTTCAAGACAATAGCTCTTTTGAGAATTACAAAGTCTGTTAGAAGGTGGAGATTGTTTGTTTCTTATTCTCACCTCCACATTTGTATAAAGTTCCTGAGTATCGTAACATAGAATTTAAAATGTCTGTTAACTAAGGTCCGGCATGGCTAGATGGTTAATAATCTGAGGGTCGTAGGTTTAAAAACAAGGTTCCATATGAATGGTATATCGTAATGTGATAAAGGTATCCTTATTGAGATAGAATACAGCTTGCCATAGTATGAAGTATCTTAAAATGTTTTATAAAGTGTAAAGTTAATACCATTCTTGTCATTTATTATTTTGAGTATGTTTACTTTTTTTACTATAGTTGAAAACCATGATTTGTTATTATTGGGCCCGGCATGGCCAGGTGGGTTAAGGAGTGCAACTCGTAATCTGAGGGTCGCGGGTCGCCCAATCCCATTATTTGTTGGTGAAAGAGTACCTTCCCTTTAGTCTTACACTGCTAAATTAGGGACGGGTAGAGCAGGTAGTTCTCGTTTAGCTTTGCGCGAAATTAAAAAACAAAACAAACTGTAATCTAAAATCATTCTTAAATAAACGCTTCATTTTATGAGTCACATTTTTGGGTTCATAAATAACGATCTAAAAGTAGGATCTTATTGTCGATAGAAAAACTATAGATGACTCATCCTATATAAAACGAAGTTTGATAAGAAGTATTAAAAACTTGCTTCGTACCAATTCTACGTATATGTAAACAAAGGTAAATGAGGAGTGACAAATTTTGTCATAAAACACAAGTATCTGAAAGTAGTAGATTCGATGATGCCTCTCAACCACATTAGCGACACTCAAAAATCAAACTTCACAACCAGAAAATGGACGCGTATAAAACTACCTAAGCAGCTCGAAAAGGTGTAAATATATAATCTTTAAATTAAATATTTTCTAATATTTGTAACAATATTATAACATTGCTGTGAAACATAACGTCGGAAATGTGTCAGTTTCAACATTATATACATAAAAGTAAAGATATTGACAATTGTCTAGGAAGTTATATTTTTTGGGTAAATTTATTTATATTTATTGTCTTTAATTTATATTCCACCCATCTGTGACGGATTTATTATTATATATTTTTATCTCGACGTTTGTATCAGTTAAATTTATATTTAGAAATGCATGTAGCTTATACTGTTAAATATGTAGCGCGAAATCCTCGCCTGTTAACTAAAATTTAAGAAGATTATCAAGTGTAAGAATCAACAATATACATGTGTACTAAAGCACTAGGGTGTTGTCAGTAATGTTGTGCAAGCTGAAATTTCTAGAAACACGCCTCACGCGTACTAACGCGACGTACCATGATACAAGTATATATATCGTTGGTTTGTTACAGTTAGTATGCAATGAATCTCGAAAGTTATAACTGTGATTAACACTTAATAATCGGGAACCCTAAATATTGACCACGAACGATTACAGGTTGTGAATATTACAAACTGTTTAACTTTAGCGAATTAGTATCAGACGTCAGTATATTTACGAAGACGTTGTGTAACTTCAGCTGTAAAAAAGTCACAAGTGATCAGTGAGAGATAGCTAGCTAGATACCCCTTAAATGAACTGTGCTTGTATCAATTTGAAATAAATTCACTTATTGTAAACCCTCGATAGCATGACATAGAAGGTTTTGATGAAATGGAAGGCTCAATATTATTTGTAAAACTTTTGTTCTTGGTTGAAACTAAGTAAAAAGCTACACAATGAGTTGTCTATGCTCTGACCATTATGGTATAGAAACCAGGTTTGTAATGGTTTGAGTCCGCAAACATGTCACTGTGCCACTGGGGGGCAAAACTTTTGTATATTTATCATTATTTGCAATAATCGTTGTTATAAATTGTATTTTTTGTGTACTAAAATATATATTTGTTTTCAGAAAGTAAACTGTGTGTAAATCTTGTTGGCAAATATCATAGATTTGATACATACTGACATTTAATCATTTTCTAAATTTAAATTATCATTTAATTTAGTTTCAGGCTATTTCAAGCTGTGACCCTAAGACACCATAATGAATCTATATGTACTTAAGTATTTAAAAAATGCAGAGCTGTGATGCTACTAACTCATTATTTTAAATTATTCGGCGGACGAGCTATTTCAAACAATTATCGCGAAATTCTAAAACTTATATAAATATGGGTTAATTATGATGAGTAAAATTGTTTGTTTGTTTCTGAATTTCGAGCAAAGCTACACGAGAGCTTTCTGCGCTAGTCATCTCTAACTTTACAGTGAAAGACTAAAGGGAAGGCACCTAGTCATCACAACCCGCTTCCAACTCTTGGGCTACTCTTTTACGAACGAATAGTAAGATTGACCATCAAATTATAACGCTCCCACGACTGAAAGGGCGAACACGTTTGATGGGACGGATGTTCGAACCCGCGATCCTCAGCTTACGAGTCGAGTGTCCTAACCACCTGGCCATACTGGGCGATGAGTGAAGAACAAGACAGCTAAAAGTATGTGCTCGTAATTTGAAACAAAGAAGTACATCATTTTGGACCCAAAATAAAAACAATCGTAATTCATCGTAACATTTACATGGCCGTTTTAATGTAATGGGCAAGAGGAGAAATTGCTCAGGGTCCACCGAGCTATTTTGTTTGTTTGTTTGTTTTGGAATTTCGCACAAAGCTACTCGAGGGCTATCTGTGCTAGCCGTCCCTAATTTAGCAGTGTAAGACTAGAGGGAAGGCACTCACTGCCAACTCTTGGGCTACTCTTTTACCAACGAATAGTGGGATTCACCGTCACATTATACACCCCCACGGCTGGGAGGGCGAGCATGTTAAGCGCGACCCTCGGATTATGAGTCGCACGCCTTACGCGCTTGGCCATGCCAGGCCCCACCGAGCTATGCGAGTGTAATAATAATTAATAAACTTCGAAGTGTATAAGAAATAATAATGATAAACTAGGTCTGAAAAAATATATATTTCCTTTTTATATGCAAAAACGGCTCGTTTGGGTTGAGAAAATATTTTACATAGAAGAGCGAACAACGTTTCGACCTTCTTCGGTCATCGTCAGGTTCACAAAGAAAGAGGTAACTGACCGGAAGCTGACCACATGTTTGGAAGGGGTTGTGTAAATGAGTGTCGCAATGTAGAGGGCGGAGTTAGATATATTTCCTTTTCCTATTTCCTCATTTTTTATCATCAACAAACTTATTTTATACAATTATATGGTATTTTCTTGAAAGCAAGAGCAAGCAAAGGAGGACCACTAATTTATATTTCGCTCAGGGTCTATCAGTGACTTAACCGCAATACTGAACATTTTTTGGCAAGCCTTACGAGGCCTAGTGGTTAAATCGCCCGACGCTGGATATGCTTACTCATTCAGCTGTGGCGGCCAGTCTTACTAGTCGTTTGTAAAAGAATAGCTCGTGAACCAGCGTTAGGTGGTGTTGACCGGTGTAGTCTATTTTTGCTGAATTAGGGCTAGCTAGCGTAAATATCCCCCGATTAGCTATGTGGGAAGTTGGAAAACAACATGATACAGGAGATACCTCAATATGGCTTTACTCCAGAACAAACATGCTGTTATTCGATTGTGAAAACTATGTTTATGAACAATTTTCGAGTCTGTTGGTCAAACAAAAATTACGAAAGAATTATCGACATCTACATTTATCATATTTCAGTTATGTCTTTTTTTTGCAAATTAAATGTTAAAATTACCACATATTAATCACTATATTCAGAATAAAAATGTAGAATGCCATCATCCAATAATATTAATCAGTTTTATTTCACATGGTTACTGCTTTTGGTCTTACCTGAGAGCTCAGCAAGAGGTAAGTTGATTTTAATACTGAATTTCAAGGTACAATACCTGCGTTTATTACAGTTCTTACAGTGAAAAAACAAAGTTTCTACTTTTGTTTACTTAAGCAACAAACATTGCCAAACAAACAAACGAAGGAAGTCTGTATAGTTTTATTTTTAGTTTATGTTCTGCATTCAACGTTTCAAAGAAACTGCTCTGAGAAGCAAATATTTGTACAATGTTTCTCTAATTACGTAGTAGGTGTTTACGATGTAGATTTTGTTGTTCTAACAGATGGCTTATTATTTGTGTTTTCTGGACTCTTACATAATATTTAAAAATTAAAAATATTAAAATGAGATTGTAAACTTCTTCAAGGGATACAAATTCAGAAATGCAATTTCAAAGGACTCAGATTGGTATATTTTTTAATTATTGCTAATCTTTTAGGTTTAGCATTTCTCTTTCTGATATTGTCATAGAAATGCCCACAAGGATATAGTTTTATTACGAGACGTTTGTAGCCCCGGTGACACAACGTTATGTCTGCGGAGAAACAGGGTTTTGATATTTGTGATAGTAAAGCACAGATAGTCCTTTGTGTATCTTTATGCTTAATAACAAAAAACAACAGGGTTTGTAAAAAAAAAAGTGTGACTAAGTTATTTTGTTGTGTTAACATGTTTTTGTAAATTAAGGTATCGAATATTTGTACATAATTTATCAGTCTTTAAATTACACGGTGAAAGTCCTCTTACTGAAAAAAAAAATAAAGAGAACGAATTTAGAAATATCATTTCATTCACTCCTGATAAGGAATAAAAAGTTCAAGAAAGTAAACGATTCTTTTGAATGAAAGGCCCGGCAAGGCCAGGTGGATTAAGGCGTTCGACTCGTAATTCGAGTATTGCGGATTTGAATCCAGATAGCACCAAATATGCTCACCCTTTTAGTCATGAGGGCGTTATAAAGTTACGGTCAATGTCACTAGTCATTGGTAAGAGAGCATCCCAAGAGTTGGTGATGGGTGGTGATGACTAGCTGCCTTCCCTCTAATTGTATACTGATGAATTAGGGACGACTAGTGCAGATAGCTCTCGTGTAGCTTTCCGCGAAACTTAAAACAAACCAAACTTTATAATGAAACTATTGCTACTGTGCTTAAATTCACATAGGATTTTTTTTGAACAGCAAAAGAAATCACAAAATCTAGTATATGCGTAAATAAAAGTACGATGTTTCGTCTCCATAATGACTATTTCCTGTTGGATAAACGTTCAGGTTAAAGATTACAATGCTAAAATCCAGGGCTCGAGATAGGTTGTATATAGCCCATAGCGTTACTTTGCATTACAAAACAAAATAGCACTGTCACAGTTCTTATGGGTTTTACCATGTTTTTGATCTATTCTCTTAATCTCTCGTTGTCTGTTTGAAGCTTAGCTCACAGCTGTTCAATGGGCTATTTGTGCTATGCTCACTTCGGGGATTGAAACCCCGTTTTTAGCGTTGTATGGCCAATGTGCCACCCGAGTGTTGGCACACTCTTCAAAATACAAGTTGAAAAAAATAATGTTTATTCCCTCCTCACTAAAATAGATATTTTTTATTTCAACGAACTGTTTCTTATTTTTTAAAAATACTTTTACGAATATAGAACACTTAAAACTCAGTACTATAGTTTGTCTTTGACGATGTTACTGATGAGGACGAAGCTTCTAGGAACTAGATGTGAATCCAGAAATCGAAAAAGACTTCATGTATGTTCCTCGTCGGACATGTTTTCCATTAACGAAATCTTACAATAGAATAATAATGACCCTTGCAAAGGAAAATAACCATGCACCAATCAGTCTCATAGAATAACTAAGAACTTTAATTCCATTAATGTAAAAACCAAAGCAAATCCAGAAATACGTTAAGAAGAGAAGAGAAAATCGAAACATTAAACAGCATCTGGACTACACAAATTATGAGCGGTTATAATATTGACTTCACTATTACAGAAAAATAACAGCTTTAAAGATCTCTTGTTAAGCCAAAATTACCTTCTTAATTTATTAAATGGACAAATTAAAGGAGCATATAAACAATTTACAGTCTAATACAGTTTTTGAAATGAATTTTAAACAAATTGATTTCCAATGCTATCACTAACTTTCGGTGTCTAAAACTGAAATTATAACGCTATTGAAACTTGAAATGTAAGAAACAACACCTAAATTATTACGATATACAGCATACCTTGTATGCTACACACCGCTGCCATCCAGGCCTGATCAGCTGAGCTCTGTAACAGTATATTACAGGTAATATAAGAAGCATTACATCTTTGTAATAAAAGTTAGGCATATATAAGCTTCATAAGAAGGCTATCACTCTCAGATCTGTGTTTTCTTAGTCATATCATGATATACATTTAGCTATATTTATGGTCATTAATTTGGATAGCTTCGTTATACTTCCTTGTTTGGTCAT
Source organism: Carcinoscorpius rotundicauda (assembly GCA_011833715.1). Lineage (NCBI taxonomy): Eukaryota > Metazoa > Arthropoda > Merostomata > Xiphosura > Limulidae > Carcinoscorpius > Carcinoscorpius rotundicauda. The sequence goes on along the minus strand of CM022391.1, from coordinate 162,162,860 downwards.
GACTAGCAAGGTTCTAAACGCAACCACCCCGTTTTAATGTTTGCTTCAGGAAATACATTATGGCCTGATACCATGATTAGTACAAAATGTTTTCATCGTTGTCCCATTTGTATTACCAAAATAGTTTAGTTTCACATTCTAGTTCTTTTGAACCTTGAAAGCTCTCACGTTTATCTTTAAAAAACTAATACATAAAAATATCTCTACTTTAACCGTTGACATATATATTTAAGCTTTTCTTCTAAATTTGGTAAGTTAAAGACTAATTTATAATTCAATAGGCACATTAGCTTGTGCATAAAGCAAAGAGGGTGTTGTTGACGGTGGCACCCAGCCTTATTTACAATTTTCTTCTGAGATTATTTTTCAACTCTGACCCGCCTACAAAAGTAGCCATTCTTCTCTAGACTACTGCAAATATAAACGATAACGACATTTAAGGAAGTTTATTAATGTTAACCACACACAAATGAAGGTGGGCGCCACCAGACCCTATGAATAATACCACGGTACCAAAAAAACGAAGAAGAAACCCTTTAATTTTGCCTGCAGAATTTAAATCTTGTTCACAACATGACCTTATATAGAACTGTTTTCTCTTGCTCACAATTATGTACTGATATGTGAAAGCAAAATCCGCCCTTTTCGAAACAGAAGTAATTACTTCAAATAGTGATATCTTTTGCAGAGAATATTTTGCTGACGATTTTTGGTAAAGTTAAAACAAACATTTGAACTACTTTTGAACTAAGAGTCTAGAAAGGGAAAGTAGCTAACTATTCAACAGTGTTCAACCCAAGCTTTTAGGATTCTCTAATGAAAAAGTGGAGAACGATTCTGTGGCTACGTTTCATGAATCATGGACCCTCAGACTTATAGTACGGCACAATAATATTAAGCCATGCTCATCCTAAAAGAATGTTTGAATGTAAAAAATTATATTAGTTGCTATTGATATACTATTGTAACATAAATTTAAATCTATTAATACTTTCACACTTTGAGTAAAAGCACATTATGTTGAATAACATGGGGCGTTAACTTCCGTCCAAACATAAAGACTTGGGGGCAACTTAAAGGACGCCTTTTATTTCAAAGTTTTTACTAGTTATGTTCATCGGCAACTTTTAAACGTTTACTTTACATTGCTGACGTGTAACAAGGCAACTAGCCAAGATATAAAGGGTGACAGACCTTGTACAAGGTATGATTAGCTTTAGGCTATTTATAAGTGTGAGGCCGTATGTAATTAGTTGATGATGTCAGCCAAACAATACTGTAAGAGGTGAGTTTAGAACAAAGAAGAGAGAGACACAGTCCGAATATCAAGTAATAACGTGACATCATTATACTGAGTAATAATACTGTGACGTCATTACTTTTAGCAACTACATTAGAAATAAAGAACATAAAAAAGGTGGCCAAAATATAACGTTGTGGAAAAATAAAACTCGGAACGTCAAAAGTAATTCTCCTGAGACTGAAAGTAGGTAAACTAGAGGACGGTCCTCGAATGTAACGCCTCTAAATAAAAAATTTCGGTTTTTGTTTTGTAAATGGTATTGAATGACTTTACATAAAATATAAAATGGTATTAGTTAAGAATGGATAATTAATGTGTTGTTTGTTTGTTTGTTTTGGAATTTCACACAAAGCTACTCGAGGGCTATCTGTGCTAGCCGTCCCTAATTTAGCAGTGTAAGACTAGAGGGAAGGCAGCTAGTCATCACCACCCATCGCCAACTCTTGGGCTACTCTTTTACCAACGAAAAGTGGGATTGACCGTCACATTATACGCCCCCACGGCTGGGAGGGCGAGCATGTTTGGCGCGACTCGGGCGCGAAAATAATCAATGTATGTCGCAATAAATTCACACTAGCCCAACTTGAAAGGAATATGTGAAATAAACCATGTTAGCGAAAGTAGAAAGACAGAAGTGATTTCGGTGAGTTTCTGTCGACGAGAATGCACGTTTTTTTCTTTTTTTGTTTGTAAATTGCACACTTGGTTATCAGTTCAACAGCGGAGAAAACCTTAAAAATAACCTGTTTAGCATGTTGAAAGACAAAGATCTGCACCCAGCTGTCTTAGAGTATGCAATTGTTTACGAAATGAGACGCATAATAACTCCTAGAATAATCACGATTAATACTTATGTAAAAGAATGCCGCAGATGTGATTAATTTAATGTGTGGGTTTAGATAATCAACAATGATAACAATAAGTGTGTTGTATTTTCTGGGATGCAATTCACGTAAGGGAGAGCAGATTGTAAGTTTCATGGCAACACGAATGGTCGTACCTTTGTTTTTGGACCCGATGAATAGCATCACGAGAAAAAAAACAGCTCTCACGTGTTTATCAAAATCTGTTATCTACGTATCGTATGGAACTTCTGGAGCCTAAATCTGCGAGACAAGTCATAAAATGGTTGCAAGATTCCGAGAGAAAAACGGCACGTGATTAAAGGATAACACCGAGTAGTATCAAGAAATTTCTATTTTAAAAAACACAAATTTTCTCGATAAGGCTCATTTTACTTCTCTTCTCTAGTTTAAGATAAAGTGTTTAGTTAATTTTTCTTTCTATTTTTTCTACCAATTCTTTCTACCTTTGTTGTTTTTGTTGCAATCTTCCTTACTTGTTTAAAGCATCATATTTCTCAAGGTTGAGCTTCACTGTACATTTCCTTGAACTGTTACAACCTTACTCTCACCAGTAGCTTAGTGTCAAATTTTAAGGGTTATAACAATAAAATATTGAGTTCAACTTCTGCAGTTGGGTACAACACTGACAGTCCGTTGTGCAATATCGTGCTAAGCAATCAACAAACAATAACTATTCATTCTTTAGTCTATTTTTATATTAAGACCCACTTTAAACTGAAACACATTAAAGGTAAAATCTGGTATTCTACTGATAGGTGTTTTTTTTACATTTGTTTCTAACGTAACATCTTTCATTAAGTTTTTAACTACAGATTTTCATAAGTAGTTTTTGTTATAGGTATGATTTTACGAAGATTTTGGTTTGTTTACTGAAATAACAATAATATACACGTTTTAGTTGCGCATTAGCGGGTCTGAGTTTTTTTGTTATTTCAAGTACAAACTTTTACGTTATATATCCATCACATGACCTTGTTGTTAATGAATCAAAGTAACACATTAGAAGACTGAATCTACTTTGTTCCACCTCACGCAAAAGTCAAGTAAATTTAAATACCTACTCGCATGTATGAAACTAAACAAAGTTAAAGCCTATAATACATTTTATTCATGAGCCTTAGTCTATTTTAACTCTGAATCCATATAAGTTCAGTACTTTTTCCTAAGTAGTAACTAATCCTTCAGATCTTTCTCCAGTTACGTCTGATGAAGAACAAAAAATACTGAACATCCAGATATTGGTAGAAGGTAAAGAAGGGAACTGAAGAAACACAAAAAGAGAATAGACGAGTAAACATACACCAGTTTAATATTTACCGACAAGAAACTTCATCTACAAAAAAAAAGTCAGATGACAATATTTGATCTGTTTGTTTGTTTTGAATTTCGCGCAAAGCTATTCGAGGGCAATCTACGCTAGTTGTACCTAATTTAGCAGTGTAAGATATTAAAGAAGGCAGCTAGTCATCACCACCCACCGCCAACTCTTAGACTACTTTTTTATTAATGAATAGTGGGATTGACCGTAATATTGTAACGCCCCCATGGCTGAAAGGGCGAGCATGTTTGGTGCGACGGAGATTCGGACTTGCGATCCTCAGATTACGAGTCGACCATCTTAACCACCTGGCCATGCTGTGTCTGTGTGCATAAAACACGAAACGATTTATTAGTAATATATAACTGCAAGTACAAATCATTATACTTTACTGTTATTTCTTAAATATGTATTACAGAAAGTATTTAGTTTATGTGTACCATCTTTATCTGATTTATAAGGTAATAATATGTATATCCAATGTATATGTTGATTTATCATGGCTACTTGATCATAAATGTTATTTTCAAAAATATGAAACAAAGGATATCTCGCTTTACCTTTAATGGTGCTTGCTACCTATTTGTGGTTATGATAAACACCGAGAAAATTTCCACTAATCGCAAAATTACTCCAATCGACTTGGGACTGAAGACTCAGCAGAATTAACATCAGAAACAACACTGGATGAACAGTGCTGAATAGCATTATATTTCGCTAACATAAATGTTTTTTTTGCCATTTCAAACCCTATGAACAAAACTATCCTTTGATATATCAGCGTGATTATTCAATTTTAAAATGATTTGCATTTTAAACGTTGAGATGAGTATATATACTATGTCATTGGGTAAATTTCATAACCAGTGTGTCATACGACACACCGACGTATGTAGACAATATATAGATGCGGAAACGTACATTGACTGTTGGTGCCAAAATTTTCTCATTGGTTCGTTTTATTCCTGATATTGTCTCGAAAAGAGTAAACTTCGATTTCAGGGTAAGCAACTATTTCGTAAGTTAGAGCTTTGTTATTTCACAAGATATTAACAAGATAATTATTGTTACCAGCTAAACGATGGGAAATTATTGTGAATTTTTGTGACAGGTGATAGTTTTAGTTTGTTTCTTTGTTTTTGGAATTTCACACAAAGCTACTCGAGGGCTATCTGTGCTAGCTGTCCCTAATTTAGCAGTGTAAGACTAGAGGGAAGGCAGCTAGTCATCACCACCCACCGCCAACTCTTGGGCTACTCTTTTACCAGCGAATAGTGGGATTGACCGTAACATTATAACGCCCCTACGGCTGGGAAGGCGAGCATGTTTGGTGCGACAGGGATGCAAACCCGCGACCCTCAGATTACGAGTCGTACGCCTTAACACGCTTGGCCATGCCGGGCTAATAGTTTTAGAGAATAAGGAAATTGGTTTACTAATAACACTTTACTGTACCAAAACTTTATATTATATTTATATGGCCCCCCAGTGGCTCAGCAGTATGTCTGCGGACTTACACGCTAAAATCCGGGTTTCGATACCCGTGGTGGGCAGAGCACAGATAGCCTATTGTGTAGCTTTGTGCTTAATTCAAAACAACAACAAAAAATATATTTATATGTTCTGTACAGCTTGCATGACCAATATATTCTTGTTGTTTTTATATTGTACTTGACAGCAATGTAAAATGTCATTTTTTCTGACGATATAAAACATACATTTTGACGAAGTAACATAATAAATTATTAAATTTACTTACGAAGAGTTGTTATTTGTTATTTTGAAGTAAGCACAAAGCTCCACAATGGACTATCTGTGCTCTGCTCACTATGGGTATCGAAACCCGGTTTTTAGCGCTGTAAGTCCGCAGACATACCGCTTCGCCACTGGAGGGCCTTACGAAGAAAAAATTTAATTTGATTTTATTTTTTTTAAAGCTAGTCGTGACAATGAATTTTGATGAAAGTTGTAAGCTTTTGTTAAAACTAGTATTGTTTTTAGGGCAAGGATTTTAAAACAATGCTTTTGCCCAGTTACATATGTATTCTTTAGAGAATTTCAATAATCGAAAATAATTTCTGTAATAAATCATTCATTTATTTCCCATTGGTTGATTATTTGAAGTTAAGACATTTCTTATCAATGTGAACACAGTGCTCGCACATAGAACATTAAAAAAAGTCATAAATGTGAATGTTTCTTTAACTGCTTCCACAGAAAAAGCTGTGAAACATTTTATTTAACGAGAATGCAAATTACAAACTTTTCAAAAGAATATTTAACTTTATAAAACAGATTTTATTTCATTTTAAATGCACATAAACTTTTAAAAACACGTACACATTATATTTACATTTCACACATTTTGAAACATTTTGAAAACATCTTACTTATTCAACCAAAAGAGACAAGAAGACTTTTTTTTCCTTTAAAAGTCGTTTTATAGCACAACTGAATTGTGTGATGGGTTCTGGACTGATGCCTACTTTTTTCTGTGATCTGTTTAAGAACATTAAGTAGGATCTGCCTTTAGTCCCAACGTTCTTATCTGCTTCTTTTTAAATATATATATTTTTTTCTCTTTTACTAAATAACATATCGTAAAATAAAAACAGTTTATCAGGTCTGACGCTTCAGTGATTGCCAAAAACATGATGGTTGCGATGCTAATCAGTTAGTTACCTATTCAAATTTCGTCTGTTAAAATTCTGGCAACCACAAGTCACGGAAATAGAAGTTCAGAGTTTCGTGCTAACCTCTGTGATTTCAGAAATCCCAGTGTTTGTTTTCAACGTTCAAGTCTACTCTAAGGATTTTAATAACAACCGGTTTGGGTTTTAAATGTTCATAAGTCATCCCGTTATAATCCCTCCTGTCACATAACATCTCATAACTTCTCAGTCCGACATGAAGGTCTCCTTGGGAGGTGACTACGTTTTAAAAATCTTTCTAAACAATATAAATGCAAAATTAAGTTTCTTGACATTTGAACAGATGTTTGAAAAATGGAATGTCTATTACAAGGCGTGTACCTACTAAATATTACTGAAAAACATTTTAACTTCTTTCTTAAGATTCCGCAAAAAATTGGAAACCGTCTGTTTTCACTCGATATGTGTGCACGTGTTCTTATTTTCATTCTTCTAAACTTATACTTACTTCATAAGCAAACACAATCAAAACCATTTGAAACATAATGTATGTGAAAATATATTGTAGCTACTTATGCTATACAACATGAAAAAAACAAGCAGAAATTCTTGCTTTGTTTCCCTTTCTTTCTCTGAATTATTTTGATGTTTTTGAAGATGGCTGAAAACAATGTGTTTTGCTCTGTAGAATAATAAACTAGTTTGTAGTTTTGAGGGATGTCAGTTATAAATGATCAATATGTTGATGTGGGAAAATCATTTCATAAGACTTGACAAAATTCATGTTGTATTAACTGTTTAATGGCCAAAACTACAACAAAGTTACAAAAGAACTATATGTCAGAACACTCTATTTAAATAGCTCATGCACTCACTTCATGTAACATACTACCTTGAAAGTAAGTTAAAATTTAATTGTTTTAGAGGATAATTTTGAAAAGGAAATATTATTGTAACAAATGTATTGAAACAATGAACAAGATAGGAAACCTTTTCTGATAATAAATGTTTCTCCTTGTACGTAACATTTTATTGATAATAGGTTTGTACATATACATATTTATTTATTATTAGTTATAAACTCAATAGCCAATTACATAAAATATTTTACCCATAAACGAACGTCAATATTTCTTAGTTTTGACGCTAAAAATTGGGTTCGAACCTACAGTGAGCACAGCACTGTTTGTCCATTGCGTTTAACGAAAACAAAGAAACAATTCTCTTTGTTTACTTTAAAAATGAAGCTCAATATTTTCTCTGCGTTTTTCAGGAAATATAATGTCATAAGTGCATGTTGTACTACCAAAACAAATTCAACTTTAACATTTTTTTCTTTTAATGCGAGGTAGTAAACGCATATACGTATAGGCTTAGCTTCCAGCAACAGCAGTTATATCAAGCTTTAAGTGTTGAACTCGTCGGGTCCACCTTAACGAACCGGTATTTGATATACCGAAGCTAAACAAACATTGTAGTAAAATACTTTTATAATCTTATGCTTTTGAGAATAACACGTGTTTCAAAGCTCTACCCATGTATAAAAATATGTACTTATATATGACGGTGTATTAATTACTGTTGTCTTTTATTTTCTGTGATAAATTCTTGTTAGCTCCCTGTTCTAATTTATATGTACACGCATATGAATTGTAATACTTTAAAATGCTTTTGTAAATTGAATGTTCAGATGTGTATTTTCACAAATTTTTAATCACGTTTTGAATATGAGTCAAATACAACCCTATTTCCAAAGCTTTTTTCAGTTAATTCATGATAAATATATGAGTCAGAACGTCCTATGTTTATTACTCTCTTTAATTTATATTTTCTTATCTATGGTATATTTCAAGGGACTTAGCTGCTTATCCAAAATTCGATGCAAACAATTTATTTACGTCAAAATAAGCAAATGATATTCAGACAGCTAATTTGTGATCTAATATCAGTAATATGATCTAACAGACTCCAGTATACCACACCAGTTTTGGAAATTCACAAAAGTTATGAGAAGAGTGCCAAGTGGATGTTTCGTAAGTTCCAAGGAAGTCAAATTGCGGAGATACATAAATCATCTACGATACAATGGACAGGAATCTATGAGATGGTCATGATAGGAAATTAATGATAAAATACATGACCCATGGTTAGAAATGTCAGTGACACTGTTTTAATTGGAAATAATTATTCGATGTTCAGATGGAGTGAAATACTCCAAAATAAATAAGAACTCCTTAGTGACAAAAAATCAGAGCAAAAACAAAAACAAATTATTAATTTGTTTAAATTGTGGACATGAAAAAAGGACCTCAGAGACTACATAATACAGTCTTGCCCAAACCTTTCAGAGGTCATCATATATACCGAAGAGATATAGAACAAGAGCAATATCAAATGTATGGTACGTCTCGTAGATAAAATAGCAGCAAAAATACTCTGGAGGGAAGATACTGGTGTTTACTATGGTGAGAGAATTACAACCAAAGAGACACATACCATTTATATATCTAGACAATTGCATCCAGCAAGGGACAGAGACACCACAGCACTGCACTATTGGCATATCTCAACTTGAAGATGCTTAGAATCATCTGGATATTGACATTCTGGAAATCTCTGACGTTCTTATTCAACGGATATTGGCAATGCTAGACACCAGTTACTGTCAGTTGAAATTTGACAACTAGATGTCTGATCTTTTGAAATAAACTCTGTTTTAGTTTAAGGATTCATGTTCTCTTCCAAGTGGTCACACATCTGATCTGGTCAGTGCACTGGAATGGTCAGAATTGACACCATATACATATTTTGACAATGCAATTGTTGCAAGCAATTCACACACTCTAAATAAAGCAATAGTGGTCTACAAGAAGCAGTAAAAGCCTCTGCCAGTCAATTGTAGATAAAATATCCATCATTCTAAATAAAACTCATTGTGTGTTGATTAACAGATCTCACATAGAGACTTCTATTTTCCCTGATATAATCAGATAAAGGAGTTTCACATAAGAGATGAATAAGTATAGAGCCTTAGCCTTTCCAAGTATGTTACAGTGCAGACCAGAATGGAGTGTGTAATGTACTGACCAAAATAAAGAAGTTACTGAATGCAGCCATAAAAATAGCAACAAAGCCATCGAAATCAACACAATGAAACACCTCAAGCATGATTTGTGCAACGTTACCACAAAAGAAAGGACTCTAGCCAGCAAAGTGCTCTTCAGCGTAGCCACCACCTACCATATTTTATACACGATATGAACATTTTAGATATAAAGCAAATGAAGCAGTAACACAGATTATGAATTGATCAAGTCACGAGTCAGTAAAACCGAAAATAGAGGAAATCTGCTCACTGCAAAACATCAAAAGTACAGTATTGGTTCAGGTAGATAGGATAAAGTTACTTACAATAAAAATTAACAGCAAACTATGGATAAAAAAAAGGTTGAGCCGAGTTAATGCATCCGAAGTCGTGAAATGGATAGTAATCACAACAATGGATAGTTTGGTCATAAAAGTCGTGACTACATGGGAAGAAGCAGCAGAGAAAGATAGGCATCTAATATTTGAAAGGTCAATAGTAAAAACTGGGCAACCTAGTTCATTCAGGTCAGAATTCGGAACATTTGAAGATTCACTTGTATAGTGGACCAGTAACATTGGATATCATACACCTCATAGACTTTCTAAATAACAGTTACATAAATAATAGGTTACGTCTATAGGAAATAAGTAAAACCATTAAAAATAGCGTAGTTTGAAGTCTTGTTTTATGGTCCATGAATTGAGCATTTGGCTCCACCTTTGGACTCCATCAAGGAAAATGTGAAGATCGGTTAATTTTACGGCTTCGTTAATAAATGTAATAATACAGTAGATACAGGAGTTGTCATGATATTATTTGACATCGTAGCGTATAAAACACTTTCAGTTGAGTCACCCCTTTAGCCAGGAGATAACTTTTGTGTTAGATACTGAAGAAAGGAAGAGAAGGTAGAATCACAATTTTGTTTTGGTTTAGGTGCTATCTCATGAAATAAAAGGTAGTTTTTACTGATCATGGGTAAAGTACCAAGTGACCTACTGTAGATGATATCAGCAAGCATGGTTTGTGAGACAGCTGAGCTATAGCTCAGTGGAAAGACTTTAGCTACCATCCAAATTATGCATTTGAAGGCACAATTTTCAGTTTTATGCAATATAATCTGCCTGTGCAAATGTAGAATTAATGCACGAAAGTTTGTTTTTTGTCTTCATATCACGCTTGTTTGGACTAAAATACCTCTGAAAGCAACATATATATAGCAGTATTTGTGAGTAATTATGAACAAACGTGATCTAATATGATGTACATAACAGACAAGTGATATCACAATTCTGATTTTGGATATACAAGAAAATTTAAAAATTACTTTAAAATGATGTTTGGCAGGGGTTTGAAGAAGAAGTAACCCAATATAGCTGTAGGGTTAGAATTACTTTAGTTACATTGCATTCATGAACAAATACATGGATTCCGAAGTTCTTAGATCTGGTAGAATGTCAAACTAGCAGCTGCGATATAGATGAGCAAAGAGTGCTAAATGGCTACAGACTTAAGATGTCAGTGGACTTAATGACCGTATTTGAAGAAACTGATAATATAGAATCTATAAAACAACTGCTGCTCAGAGTTCTTTAGAGTATTAGAGATACAACAAGCATCATAATGAATTGAATAGTAAAGAATGGAACCATACTTCTGTTAGAAACTTTGTTGTTGTTGTTTTGAATTAAGCACAAAGCTACACAATGGGCTATCTGTGCTCTGTCCACCACGGGTATTGAAACCCGGTTTTTAGCGTGTAAGTCCGCAGACATACCGCTGAGCCACTGGGGGGCTGTTAGAAACTGCTTATCATCACTGGTGCTTCTGAAGAAGAAAGAAGAGAATGTTGTCTTTAGTCAATGAGTGAGATAGCAAGAGTTAATACATTTAGATTCTTTAACATAGAGACATGCGTGAATGATATATAAGGGGATCCCTTTCATTAGTTTAAACAGTGTCTGGGTACTAGCAAGTAAAATTAGATGATTGTCTCATAAAAGCCAGTAATAACTTTTGCATTTAGGATGAATTTTTGCGTCATGATATTTCTATTGAGTAATCATAAAATGCTTTCTGAAAGTTGACAAATCTTTTAATATGTGGTCTGCAGTGCAAATGGTGTCTAAGTTATGTGAATATCATACTCTCACAGCATTTTATAGACTGCTAATGTATACCCATGAATGGTATTTCAGACTATAAGAAAGGCAAGATTCAAAGTGAAGAGAATGTCTTGGAAATGCTAAGGAGAACTACAAGGAAGAGTTGCAAATTTTACAACACAGAATGTAACTGTGGATACTGCTGAGTATTTCTTACCAACGATTGTTTATTTTTTGCACTTCTAAATGGTTTGTAAAAACTGAAATTTTAGCCGAAAAATGGACCAAATGACATAGAAGTGTCCAGTTCTACAGTATCAAAAAGACTCAATGAAAATGGAATATTTGGTCTTGTAGCAGTTAAAATGCAAAACTATAATTTGATTTGCAAATATTATTAAGAGACTTAAATTTGCTAAAAAGTATAGAAACTGGTCTGTTGTTGATTGAAAAAGGATGTTATTGACGGATGACACCAAGCTTGGGATATTTGGTTCAAAGCGTAGGTTGTACGTCGGCGAAAGAAAATTGAAAAATACTCATCTCAATGCACAGCACCAACCAAGAAGCATGAGAGGACAATGTGACGTTTTTGAAGTATTTTTTATGCTTAGGCAATAGAATATATTTGCAAGATAGATGGAACGAGAGACCAGTGCAAGTATCATCAGATACTAATCCATCATGGTATACCCGGTGGTTTGTATATTATTGGTAAATGATTCTACTACCAAGAAGATAATTATTCTAATCACTCATTCAACAGAACATATGGAAAATTACTAGCTAATAAAGAAGCTGATAGAGTCATTCAGAACGTGCAGTGGCCTATAAAAAGCTTCAGGCTCAACCCAACTGAGCAGATCTGGGATTTGATAGATCAAAATCTTGACAAATTGAACGTTACTTCCTAAAAAAATGCATGGGAGTGTATTAGAGACATCTGTAATTAAATACTAAAGGACACTTTGATTAAATATGTTACAACGATGCCTGGAAGACTGTCGACAGTTATTAAAGCAAAAAAGAGAAACACAAAGTATTAACTGTTTGATGAACTCAAGCACTTCCACTGATTTTATGTTGTACTAAATATGAATATTAGTAAAATATTGATGTTTCATCTGTAATTTACCTTCCATTGTTCATTAAAATAAATCTAATTTTTAACTTTGTCCTTACATTTTTGCACAGTACTGCATAATAAATTGGTTACATTTTTCATTATTATGAGTATTTGCAGTAATCAAGTTCAGTTACTGCTAACTCATTCTGAACTTTCTTGACACAACACTAATTTGGATTGTCTTGTGTATTTCTTATGATAAATTATCATCACTGATTTAATTTATAGGTGAAATTAAGATAGCTGTTTATTGGTGCGTTTATCGAACTAAGTTGTACAACAGCCTGTCTGCACTCTGTCCATCAAGAGTAATCAAACAGTTGGATTTTAGCATTTGTAGCTCCTAAAAATAAAAGACATTTTTGCCTTTACATTTTCCAACTGACATATATTAACACCATTAGCAGGTGTTTAGTTTTGATACGTAAGGAATAATTGGATATTTACATGCGCCATTAGCCCCATTTTTGCAAAGACATTTTGGACATCAAAATTCAGTCTGTTAGTTATCAATTACTTAAGATGCCAGTGCTACTGGTACCAATGTTTGTTGTTTTGAGAAGGGAATGATATCCCCCTTTATAAGCTATCTGAATTCGTTTATAACAAACAAAACATTGTGAATAACTTAACTGCATGCTCTTAGCACAAAGAGCATTTCTAAATGATTTATTAGTCTACATATACACCTTAGAACTTGAAAGTTTAAACAATGAGTCAACTAATTTTATGAATTCTGAGACATATTTCCAAGATGCATATATCAGTGCACCAGACTTTACATTATATGCTAATGCTTCTAATACCAATGTAAACTTGAGTTTCATTCTTTATCACTGACATGCTTTTTGTTTAAGTTCAAAATTTTGGTTCAGTACACAATGAACAAGTCTGTCTCTTACATAACACATTGTATTTGTTAAAATGTCAGTCAACAGTCCAATTTTAAAAGAGTATCACTCCTTTTACCATCACAAATTATACACACCTGGATAAGACATAAAGACTGTTTTTCAAAGTGTCAACCTTCCAACTTGTTGTGGCCACTTATTTCTTATTTTCACCTTATCAAAGGAAATAACAATAAGAATTAAAACTACATATAACATTCCTGATTAATTTAATAGTACTTGAAATTAAAGACATAATTTGAATATCTAAAAACGTTTTGTAGCTTTTCGATTTAAATTCATTGTATGCTGAAATTTCCACATAAAGTTTATAATTTTCATAATGTAATTTACTTTCTTTTCCTCACTTAAGGTTTGCAATTTTTTTCTTTACATTCTTAAAGATAACAATTACTGATAATCAATAGCTTGGCCCGGCATGGCCAGGTGGTTAAGGCACTCCACTCGTTATCTGAGGGTCGCGTGTTCGAATCCCTGTGACAACAAACATGCTCGCCCTTTCGGCTGTGGGAGCGTTATAATGTAGGGGTCAATTCCACTAGTCATTGGTAAAAGAGTAGCCCAAAAGTTGGCGGTGGATGGTGATGACTAGCTTACACTGCTAAATTAGCAGATAGCTCTCGAGTAACTTTGCGTGAATTTCAAAACAAATAGCTTAAAGTTACACAGAGATAGGATAATTATTAATAAAAATTGATTAAAATGAAACTGTTAGGCTATTAATGAGTATCGATTTTATATAGATAAGAAGTGACGAAACAGATATAAAATTTTCTTGTCATTTACTACATGTTTTCCTATGCGGTAATGTTTCCTTTAAATAGTCACAATAAGAGAAAAAAAAGACATTATGTATTTATCAATTTATTTACAAATAATAAAATTCAAGCGAGAAAATAATCAACAACAACTTTCAGTATTTATGATGTAAATTCCGGAAATAAATATTCACTGTTCCAAAAGAAGTGTAGTTTTCATCACCATTGACAAAATGCACTTGAAGCAAAGAGGACAAACCAAAAATAACAAATAAATCAAATTACAAAAATCACTAAATTGTTGAATTAGAAGTATGTTAAGTAGCAGTAAACGGAATAATCATTCAGTTGGTTAGCGTTTACTTGCTTACGATTTTTTATGAAAAGTCTTTCACAATTTCAATATCGCGTGTGTAATCAAGAAACTCAAAGATAACAGTGAGCATAGTGTGTATCTTGAAAGATAGACTTAAGTTTCTTTAGCACTTTATAGTAACGTAGGTTCTCGCACCACAAGATAAAATTAAACATTTTATGAAACAATAAGATTATAACAATAACAAATAATAAAATTTAATTACACTATAGAGACCAATAGTCTGTAAGAATGTTAAAAATCCATTCAGGTTGTACAATGTCACCATGACCATTGTAACTTTTTAGTATAAAAATCTTGGCAATATATATATGGTTAAAATACTGGTATCAGTGAATACCTGAATGATGAGGCTCCCTGCTAGTACAGCGGTATGTCTCCGGATTTATAACGCTAAAATTAAGGGTTCGATTTCCCTCGGTGGGCTGAAAAGATAGCCCTTTGTGGCTTTGCTACAAGAAAAACACACACACACACTCTAACTGATGAGAGGAAAACAAGGCAATGGTATCACATCTCTCTCAAAATAGTTGGTCACTATCAATGTAGTGACTACTATCGTATGTTAAAAACAATTGGTTTCAATTGTCTTTGTATATTTTATTGAGTATCAACCGTATAATGCCAGGAACAAAAGACGATATAAAGTAAAACAGAATGAATTAAAAAAAAAGGAACCAAAATGTACATTATCAACAAATCAAACAGTTTAAAAATGAAACAATAAAATTATATGCATGTAGCATGTGAATAGTTGAATAATATATGGTCAATATAATAATATCAAATTAGTGACGTCAACAAAATTCTGTAAGAAAACTCATTTTGTTCTCAATATTTCTCAAACAAAGAGAATGTTGTTTAAAAGTTTACATTGGAAAAGTCTGTAAAAGTGAAAGAGTAATTATTTTGTTTGTTTGTTTTGAATTTCGTGCAAAGCTACGCGAGGGCTATCTGCGCTAGCCGTCCTTAATTTAGCAGTATAAGACTAGAGGGGAGGCAGCTAGTCGTCACCACCCACCTCCAACTCTTGAGCTACTCTTTTAGGAACGAATAGTCGGATTGACCGTCACATTATAACGCCTCTACGGCTGAAAGGGCGAGTATGTTTGGTGTGACGAGAGCTTAAATTCGCGATCCTATGATTACGATTCGAGTGCCTTAACCGCCTTATGTTGTGAAAACAGAAACTAAATATGTTGAAAGTCAGTTATATGAGACAAGTTTTTCTTTCTTAAAATGGGAAAGGTATACATTTAGTTATTTAACATCTAATAAACATGAATGGACAAAAATAAAATTCAATTTATAATTTTTTTGCGCTTCCCTTTGTTCGTAGACTTTTCTTTTCCATTGATATTTTGCCTCTAAAAAACTGTTTACAATTAACTCTTACTTACATTCGTTGATTTTAATGAAACACTAAAATGTGTTCAGTTATTTACCAAATGTGTGGAAAAAGTAACTACACATTTAGAACATTTTAATTTTAACAAGTTAATTTCCAACGTCTTACTCTGAAACACAAGTAGTTAATTTGTTTTCATATGCCTTTGTAATAGTTTTCTTAGGGCCAACTACCGTCTGTACAAAGTGTATGTATATTTTTGTTCCACTGTGCATGTCATGTTTTTGGCCTACAAACGGTTTGAATGTTTTACGTTTCAAGTAATTACATAAAGAAAATGCTACACAATAAAAGATAAAATGAAATCCTAAGAAAGTCACAAGTTAATTGTTATTTCCTTTTACAATTCAGATATATCCGTGATTTTTTTATTTCATATGAAAGTTTTCAGGCTTAGAAAGTTATTTCTTAAGAACTCTGCCATTTACACTAAAGGTGGCACTTATTTAATACGCATGTATCAGTTTATTTCTCAATCGTTTATCTTTAGGAGAGGAAACTAAATGACCGTTTGTGTGCACGAGATGCCTTTCTCTCAGATGATTATAGACTGTACTTGTTGTTTCTTTCAAGTTAATATAACGATATACGTCAGCGACTGTTTAAATAGATATCAATTTTTCTATAATACCATCACGTGCGTTGGAAAAAAATTTAGTTTTTCTTACAGACGTTTAGAATATTACTTTAGCTTCCAACAACTAGCAAACTCACAGTCTTAGTCCATCAAATCTCTTATTTTTGTGGAACTTACTAAGTTCACTATATGGGGCATAACCTGCTAGTCTAATATAAAACAGATCCAGTCAATCACAGAATATTGTGTCACTACAATCACATACTTTTATGACATTTTATCACTACAAATCCCATACCTTTAGGATATTGTGTCATTACATATCCCATATTTATAGAACAGTGTGCCACTACAGATCCAATAATTATAGAACAGTGTGCCACTACAGATCCAATAATTATAGGACATTGCATAATTATAGATCCCATACTTATAGGATGTTGTGCCTTTAAAGATTTCATCAGTGATAAAGCATTATACTATTGTCATTACCAGAAATAGAGATGCTTATGTGTTTTCCAGTTGTGTCCATCTTCATTTATATTTATATACACCTAAAGTTTAGTTCCTTTATGTTTCATCAAGCTACTTACACTTTCATTTACAAGGATATCTAAGCTTGTTCAAAACATCGTGACCAGATGGTTAAGGCACTTGACTCGTAATCCGAGGGTCGCGGGTTCGAATTTCCGTCCCATCGAACACGTTCGCCCTTTTAGCCGGGGGGTGTGGTAATGTGACGGTCAATCAAACTATTTGTTGGTAAAAGAGTAGCCCAAGAGTTGGCGGTGGATGGTGATGACTAGCTGTCTTCTCTCTAATCTTACACTGCTAAATTATGGACGGCTAGTGCAGATAGCCCTCGCGTAACTTTGCACGAAATTCAAAACAAACTATCACAATATAATCATTATTTTACAATGCAAACTTTTGAACAACATTTTCTCAGTTTGAAAAATATCGTGAACAAAATGTGTTTTCTCACAGAATTTTGTTGACGTCAGTAATTTAATATTATCACACTGACCATATATTATTCAGCTATTCACATGTTACATGCTTATAATTTTATTGTTTCATGTTTTAACTGTTTGATTTGATTATTCTTTTCGTTTTGATTTTATTTATCTTATTCTTTCAAAATATAAAGAATGAACTTTTGAGCACTTTCTTCTATAGGATTACAAAAACAATAACAGAATTACTTTATAAAAAAACTCAATGCTGTTGATTTATAACTATTTATAATCAACTCTGGTGCTTTAATTCATCAAGGAAGCTAAAACTAGCTATCTTCTTTAGTCCCTGTGCTCTCAGGTGGTTCAGCGGTAGGGACTTACAACTCTAAAATCGAGAGCTTGTCTTATTGTGTAACAGCTGGTCGAATGTATTTCGAGATCAGACACTTAACTTTACGGCTGGATATTATTGTAACCAGTTCTTAAGCTGTTATCAACCTAACAAGAAATAACAACAACACCTATTAGCTGTCCTTGTAAATCCCAATACGGTTAAGAACGTTTTTTTTATTTCATCAAAGAAAATTCGTGACTCGAGAGAATATACTGTATACCCGTAATTTTAGAAAATTCGCAACACAAAAAAATTCCAAAATCAAGAAAACGTCTAAGATAAAGAGACGAGCAGAAGAAATGTAAATTTCTTCTGCGTAATAACGTATCCGTTAGAGGACTTTAAATAATATGACAATCTCTGAGAAATCAGCAATTTTCTTGTTTATTAAAAAAAAGACATTCAATAAAATCTCTACGTAACTTTAGAACTGTTCTTGTTGGAAGAAGTATCGTTTCAAAACTACAAAAAAAGTCCAATAATAACAGGCTGTGAAGATATCTCAAGGAGCTGGTAATGTAAGAATGATCTATACAATGGATGTTGTAAAAAGAACGAGACGGAGGTAATGATAAATCGGGCTAAGAGGGTGGATCGGGTCTGTTCTTGTACCAGTAATGAGAATTGAATTATGATGTGGTGAATCCTAACCTCGGGCCCTATTCTTCTTCATTTAATGAACAGATATTTGTATGCAAACAAAAAGTATATCTGTTTGCTTGAACTACAGTAAATTAGCCAAGCCTGAAATGAGTTTTGTGTTTTATAAAATCAATATATATATATAAACATCGAGAAGTGAAATTCTATCGGTGCTAAGTACCGAAACTCATTCTTAAACCGATACTGAACAAATAGTTGATTTAACATATTCTAGAGATTTTTAACTAGTTTGTTTTTGTGTATGTACATAACTGTTGAAAGAAAGAAAAATAACCTGAGTTATTTACACGAAAATGTTTCGTGTATTTGTGTTAGATCTTTTCAGTAATCGTTTTAATACACAATATGTATTACTTTGTTTGACACAGTTTAAACTTTAACTTGCATTCTATCTTAAGTTTCTCGTTACGAAAAATACTGAAATTACAACAAGCGCCAAAATTCTTTAAAAAGCGAGAATAAAACGATAATTGTGACTAAAATTACAAGGTGTTTTTTACGTTTGTTTGTTTGTTTTGAATTTCGGGCAAAGCCACACGAGGGCTATCTGCGTTAGCCGCCCCTAATTTAGGGAGTGAAAATTTAGATGGAAGATAGTTAGTCATAACAATCCACTTCTAACTCTTAGGCTACTCTTTTATTAACGAACAGGCGGATTGTTTGAACATTATAACACCCCCTTGACTGAAAGGTGAGCATGTTTGGTGTGGAAAGGATTTTAACCTGCAGCCATCAGGTTACAAGTCGAGCGCCTTAACCATCTGGCCATGCCGGGTCTCACAATACTAAAACAAACTAACAACGAAACTGTCTATTTGGAACTAATATTTTTTTACTCACTTCTGATGGTAATTCGCTGCAAAAATTATTAATGCAAACATATCACAAAATATTCACCACTCAAAGGAAGAATATCAGTATAGTATAGACAAAAGAAAGTATTTTCAACATATTTGCTAATGATAATGACTATCAGCTTTTTTAATTCCAGGTGTCTCATTCTTTATATGTAAGACAAATGAGAACAGTTCTTTTATTATTCGTGATGACGAAAAGCCCACTTGACGTAAAAATATATTCTTAAGATGGCTGGTGTAGGTATTAGCACTTAAATTAAAATAAAATAGAGAATAATGTTTTGACCTTGTAAAGTCATCTTCAGGTTTGAGAATGCATTAGTGCTTTTATAAGATTCCCTGCTGGTATAGCGGTATGTCTACAGATATAAAACACTAAAATCAGGGGTTTGATTCCCCTCGGTGGGCTCAGCAGATAGCCCGATGTGGCTGTGCTATAAGAAAACACACACACGTTTTATAAGCTGTTCAAAAGATGTGTTATTCAGAGTAAACTGAATTAGGCTTAAAAACAATTATATAATTTTTTTTATTAGGATTATATCAAGCATTAATGAGTTACTTATTTTCGTAACACTTTTTTACGAAGAAACTGAAAAGTTATATAACCACTATACTTAAATACTGCGTAGATAGATAAGTTATATAAGTTATCCAAAAGATTAATTGCTATAAATTATGCTGACGTTTGTCTGTGTGTTGCATAGGACAAACTTAGACAAGGACTTGTGACTGAAATTGAGTTACTTCTAGGTGTCTAAGATCCATAACTGGAGAACTTTTTGAATATGTATAATTTTTATTATTACAGTAAGACTAATTTAATTGATTATAAAATATATATTGGCTTAAGCAAATGTTGCAGCACGTTAGAGATATGAAATAGATGCAAGCTGTAAATTATTTCGCAAGAACACACATACCCATAACATATTGAATCAATTACGAGAAACACGAGCTGTTTCTTAATTACTTCAACTTTTAAATAAAAAAAGAAGTATTTTAAAAAACAATTATACATTTCATCCAGAATCATACAGATTTGTGTCATCTCATTTATGATTTCAAATGGTAAAAAGTGATAATTTTTGTTTCTTTATTACTAAATTCTTAATTTTAGAATACATATGCAGTACAGAGTGAGCGAAAGAGTTTGGCATGCGCTGATCGTTGTTCAGACGTGATTTCTCAGAGCCGATTACAAATACTTGTATTGACATGAAACGAAAGGCAGAAAATCTCTACGTCAGCTTGGATACACCTTCTACTTTTTCACTAGTGAACACGAGCATCCCAGAGATTACTATGCCACTTCCAGGTCTCTAAATGACAAGGAAAAACAATGAAAAAGATATGCTAGGATGGATAGCTTTGAGCTTCTGCATTTGTTCGTTAAAAAATGTTTTTGTTTCTCTTTTGTAACGATGGTTGAGCGTAGCCTGAAAGGTAACTTGCCGGACTACCTGTCCGAAAGTATAGTTTACGTCCCAGTGACGAAAAAGAAAATAACTTTCTCCTACGAATGCACTATGAGAGTAACAGTTAAACACCGTTGTATCAACAGCAATAACTTAAGAGTTGCGCAAGTATCTGAGAAAAATACACATCAAAACTTTAGAAAAAGATATGTATACCGGAAGTACATGGTATGAGAATACTTACTTTTCTACCCTAGTGAATCTTAACGTACAAAAAATACTGAAAGGTTTTAATTAATTTTAACGAAATGTCAGTAATACATGGATATTTATTAAAACTTTATTTTTATTGTACCTGTCATCTTCTTTAGGTAATTTGCTTTATAGTTGTTTCATATTGTCCGATAAGTCCCTCGACTGGTCAGCGTTTGGTTTAGGGATTCACCTGGCTAAAATTCCAAGATCTTTTCATTACGGTGTACAGAATGCATGCGGACAATTGTAATATCATCAGCTTCATGGATAACGGCTTGCCTTATATCATCCATTATACATCTTTATTGTTTTTGTTTGTTTCTTTTTTAATTTTGCAAAGCTACACGAGAGCTATTTGCGCTATCCATCCCTAATTCAACAGTGTAAGATAAGAGAGTAGGCAGATAGTCATCACCACCCACCTCCAACTCTTAGGCTTCTCTTATACCAACGAATAGTGTAATTGACCGTCACATTATAACGCCCCCATAGCGTGTTTGGTGTGAGTTGGATTCGAACCCACGACCCTCAGATTACGAGTCGAGTGCCTTGACCACGTGGCCATGACGGGCCGTTATACATCTTTAAAGTTAGCCATATTTACGTTTGATCTCTAAAAGTATTTTCGCAATCTTTTTTGACAATAAGAAATACACGGTTTACATACAATTGGTGGAAATAAATTTTTACGTTGACATTTTTCAGTTAGTTTTATATTGATGCGTTTCTTTAGTTTAGTTAGTTTTCGTTGACGTTAAATACAGCATATTTATAAGTTAACATGCTGTTTTAATTTAATTATCTATCATTAATCTTGGTCCATAAAACTACTTAAAACACTCCAAGTTTCTTTAACGATAGTTTTGAATTTATTTGCATATTCGATAGAATTGCAAGTCTTATACGTTGTTGACAAGTGAGAAATTTTTACAGAGTTTCAGACTTCCAGAATTATTAAAATGTTGGAAACTGGATAAGAACAAACAGCTACAAGAGATAGCTCACAGTAGTATAACCTAGTCCGGAGTGCAACGTTGCTGAAAGGTGAGTGATATGTCTTCAGCAAATATGGTGGTAATGATGTCGGTTAAATTATTATGTTGGAAGGTGTCGTTATGGATGGATTACAGGAAACAGATACGTTATATTAAATGTTACAGTTCAGGTCAACATGTTCGTTCATGTTTTATTTGATGACCGTACATCTTAATAATAGCCTGGTAGTAAAAGTTCTGTCTTAAGGCTGTTATATTCGAAACACACAATTTCTTCCTACATGCTTTCCATAATTCATTTATTACACAATGACAATGGTTTCTTAGCGCTCTTTTCAACAGTTCGGTTGTGCAGAAATATACAGGCGTTACTTCCAAGAAATGTACAGCTAATCATTTATATGGAATAACATAAATAACCGTTTTTGTCTTGGAACAACTGGCGTACAAGGTACTTGAGTCTCTTTTTTTTAAATTAATTTGCTTATTGTTACCTGGGACACGTGGATAACGTTCACTTCTGACTTTCTCACTCATAGATTCTCACGTGTTCCAAAATGCTACGTTTTGCTTACCACATCTTGTGTATGGCTTGTTAATAGTCTCTTTCTGAAGGTCGTGCGGTGGCTCATTAGTAAAACGATGTATTTTGAAATTGATAACCTAGGTTTCAACCAGAGTTATGCTACAGAATATTTCACCCATTTTCAGCTCTGAGTGCGTTATAACATTAAACATTATAACAGTTAGCGTGGATATTGAATGGTAGAGTGTTGCTGACTGTCTGTCTTCTCTTTAGTCAATAGTTCAAAATAATGGACAGTGGCAGACAGCCTTAATTGCTTTGCTATAAACACAGATTACAAATGCTATTTCTAAGTATATATTTTGTCCCAGATTGATCCATATTTCTTCGTTTTCCAGTGCTGTTAAGTGCAAGGGATATTCCAGTCTTAGAAATTCTAAAACTCATATCTGTACTCGTTTATATGATCTATTTTACGAATATTATGAGTCAGAAGAAGATCTTACATATCTTTCTCAAAAGTTTATTTGTTTGTTTGAATTTTGCGCAAAGCTACACGAGAACTATCTGCGTTAGCCGTCCCTAATTTAGCAGTGTAAGGCTAGAAGGAAGGCAGCTAGTCATCACCACCCACCGCCAACTCTTGAGCTACTCTTTTACTAATGAATAGTGGAATTGAATGTAACATTATAATGCTCCCACGGCTGAAGGGTGAGCATGTTTGGTGTGACGGGGATTCGAACCCGCGACCCTCTTCGCCATGCTGGGCCTTTCACAAAAGCAATCAATATTTGGTGACAACACAACACCTATGTAATAACAAATTAGAGATTTTATGTATGTGATTTTATTTGTGATCAAATAGTTAACTGTCACTATTCGTAAAGTATCTACAGACCTACTGTACAGAGCAAAGTTTTGACCTCGAACTATTAAACCTCAAACTCATTATTCAGTCATGCTGAACATTAAACATCCTACCCCTTATCACTCAAATTTTCTTTAAGAAAAGTCTATGATGTAATTAATAATCACAAACGTTACTTAGATATTATCCAATAGCTTTGGTATACAAGTTGACAGAATCTTTGTAAATAAAAAGAGAAGTAATTAACGTACACGGTAATTTGGAGATTAATTATAATGATTAAAATATTCGACACTGTAAACAGACGAACAAACATATTCAAACATTCAAATATGACACTGGATCGGTCGACAAAGTTTTATATAACTTTTGGGGAAATTGTATCAAACCCTTTTATTAACTTGTATGTGTCTCATAAAAACATCGCACGAGTTTATATATATATGTTAGATTTTATTGATACTCACTGAACACCGAGCTGTAAAAACTGATGACATCATAATTACTTGTGTCTAGATTGATAAATACGCTAGGAGAGAGAACTTCCTAGAACCGTTCAAAGCAGTCATTACGACAAGACTAAACGTACACGGTTGTGGTTACATCAGCAGTTCTTACTGGATATAGCTACTTTCCCTTTTATTTTGTTCAGCGTAGAACATTGATGGCGGGTTTGTCTTGCTACAGCCATATGGACCATTCTTCCGTTGGCAAATGTTCGTTGTCCGCGCTCGTAACGTGCTTTACCGCGCTGTTTCATTTGGTACTGTAAACAGTTAACGTTGAGAAGTATCAACACTATCGAAATGTCCTTTGAATGACATGTATAGTCTCTGCAGGATTGGATATAAATCAGGATATTTCAAAGAAAGGGCGATTTGCCCAGCTTGTAAACATTTTATAAACTTTATCAGGTCCATCTTGTACAGACAAACTATGTTTAAGAACCATACTTTTGTAAAAGCTAAAATGATGCACCAAACATGCTCGCCCTTTCAACCCTTGGGGCACTATAATGTTACAGTCAATCACACTATTCGTTGGTAAAAGAGTAGCCCAAGAGTTGGCGGTGGGTGGTAATGACTAGCTGCCTTCACCGTAGTCTTACGCTACTAAATTAAGAACGGCAAGCGCAGATAGCCCTCATGTAGCTTTGTGCGAAATTAAAAAACAAACAAACAAAACAAAGATATGACAACCATTTTGATAGAAAAGTAATTCATGACCTGTTCTGACAAAGAAAATAAATTGAAACAGGAATTAGCTTAAAAGAATAAAACATTCCAAGAAGGCGACATAATGTATGATTCCACCGTGGGTTGTCAAAGCTATTTCGGTTCATTATAGTAGTACATACATAAGTTCCTGAAGGACATACTGAAGGACTGGGTTTCATTTCTCGAAGACTTACAGAAAGTGAAGCAGTACCGTTCTATCGTAATAATATTCCAATTACTGTTTCATCCACCTGATGTTATAATGACCTTTAGTACCAGCTATTTCCCAAAGCGAAGTTGTGTCATTTGGGTCAATAAAGTGTTTTTTAATTAAGGCTCAATAAGCTACTTTGTTTGACAGTCACGCAACAACTAATAAATGTTTATTTAAAACAGATCAACTACTTGTGTGGTCATTGAAACAACACACTTGCCAGGCAGTTGAATACCTAGTTTATTTGATACATGAGGAAGATTAAAAATAATTTAAAATAGAGGTCTATATTTTCTTGATTACGAGAAACAAACTTGAAATAAAAATGTATCTCAGAACAGCTCCTATTGACAAGCAGGTCTAGGATACATTGTTGGTGTTGAATTCCTGTATATTCTTAGTATTGAAGTGTATTTACTTGCATTGTTGTTTAGCAGCAGATAATGTTATTGCAATTTACATTTCTTTTGTTATTCTTAAGTTATGCTAAAATTTCGGGTATCACAAATATTTCTATATTAAAGTGTATGTACTTTTGTAGTTATATTTTATAAACCTGCCAGAGAGTGTATTGAAGAAGTAAAAACTTAAAATCAGGCTTCACCCAAGTTTGTTAGATTATGTAAACGTGTATATTAAAGTGGTGTTAGGGAAGATGATGTGGACTTCTGAAATAAGTAAAGCAAGCGGTAAGTGAGTTAGTACGACTAAGTGGCGACGATGGGCGTATGTACTTTAGGCTAAGTAAAATGAGATGGAAAGTTGTTGTTGTTTGTTACTAAGCATCCAACTAGATAATGGGGTATCTGTGCTTCTGCCCACCACGGGTATCGAAACCCTATTTCTAGTGATATAGACCAAATTTATAGGCCTGATCGAAAGTAGTAATTACAAAAATTGCAGTTACTTAAAAATGTTTCTTCTGTTTTATTCACGAAATTATTAGATTTGAACAAGATAATTGCTCTAAATAAATGCAGTTAAAATCTATCTTTTCTTAATTTACACAATAAAATATTTTAATTGAGACTGATCTACAGTTTCAATTCTTCATAACGCCATCTCCAGGAGTATAAATCAAAAGAATACAAAATTATTAATTTCATCTGTTCAATCACGTGACATCTTAATTATTTTTTTTGCAGAATATTACGCCATCTATTTACATTTCATACCGTTAACTCCTTATTCTTTTTTTAAATTCTTCATTGTGTTTCCATCATTTGGTGATTTTAAACGATTCTTAAAATGTTTCTGGTACTGCACTTTTAGGTTGATCTCATAAAATATTTTTATCCTACTAGAATGGGTACTGTGTCATATTAACATGTTAAGCGAACAGTGAAATATTTATTATTTTAAAGTTTTGGATTATGTCAATTCGATCTATATTTTGAGTTTCTTCAAGTCAGACTTCTAAACCTACAAAATTTTTTTAAAATATGTGTATCTTCAGTGAGGTATCTTCAGTTAGTCTTAATTTTATTAAACAACTGATTAATTTGACTTATGGGCTTATCTGTTAAATATTTTGTTATTATTAAATGTATTGAAAGGTTTAGAAAATGAAACAGATGTGCAATTTGACTAAATTTTTTCTGCGGCAAATCGTACACCCAGCTTTGCCTTTGATGAAAGCCCGACAGATACGGTGAAAGTCTACAAGTGAACTCTTAATCCATGATGGGCTTTCGTTTTGAAGCTCTTGTAATGTATTCAAAAAGTCGTACCTTAAAAGTTCTTTAGGTTATTTTAACGTGACTGTACTTATGTCTTTGTTTCTTTTGAAAACAGTACAGAGTTGTAAAAACGAGCCAAATCTCTGCAAGGATTTTCGGTAGGTTCATTCTACAAGAAAACTGTTGTGAAACAGCTGAAGTGGTTCTGAAGCTAAGAGGTGTATCAGATTAGTTGAAACACCTTGACAGAAAGGAAAAAGCAATGGTGTCATGCACTTCTTACTTAAAGTCGTCATTTTACAGTAGAGATGTGATCAAAATTTCTACTCAACAAACCTAGATAAGCCAAATTCGAAGGAGAAAATTAACTAATATTTTTTGTACTTCTTTAAATATTTTCATCAAATTACAATTATCACAGGTCTGTTTGATAACTTTTTCAATGTTGTGTCGACGACAACTGGGAGAAAATCCTTTTAATAATAGTATTTGATTACCTGATTATTGTTTTGAACACAGTTTTGTGGCTCTCTCTATATACATAAGGATAGCAAGTTTATTTTTTTAGTTTTTGTGAGATACGATTGTTCATGTGGTAGCATGATCACAAAGAAAGATTTTTAATAAGTTATATTCCCTAACTTTTATTTGTTTAATTAGCTAATATGTATTAAAAAGTAAGCCATTATATTTTCGTATTGTATTTGTAAACTTAATAAAAGTCTAAATTATTTAACTAGTTAGCAAATTTTGTTAAAGATTCTTTGCCACGCTGCCAAATTATACAGGTTTTGTACAGTTACGAGCTTTTGTTTTTTTTTAAATTTAGTTTTATTCACAGTAATTTTCTGTGCTATCTTGCAATTCTAAATTATTTCAGTTAACAAACGGTACATAAAGTTACCTTTATTTTGAAACAAAAAACGAGAATAGCAGACATAAGTGTAAAAATATATTAAAAGTTATAGCTCATGTGCAGTGCGATTTCCAATTTGGTGCTCGGCAAGGTTTAATGGTTATTACATCGGTCTGTGAATCCGAAGATCCCAGGCTCGCGTTCCGCTGCCATAAAGTGATGTTGTGTACTTTGAATTCGTGGGTGCGTTATGAGAGTAGCGTTCAAATCTTCACTGTTAATTAAGAGTAGCCTGAGAGTTGGCTATGGTTGCTGTTGACTAGCTGCCTTCTCTCAAGTTTTGTTTGTTTCTTTTTAAATTTCGCGCAAAGCTACACGAGGGCTACCTGCGCTAGCTATTCCTAATTCACCACCTACCACCAATTCTTTGACTACTCTTTTACCAACGAATAGTGGGATGGACCGTAACATTATAACGCCCCCACTGTTGAAAGAGGGAGTGTGTTTGGTGTGGCCGGGATTCGAGCCCTCGTCTCTCAGACTACGAGTCGAGCGCTTTAACCACCCGACCATGCCAGGCCTCTCTCAAATTTATTGGTTTAAACTTAGGGACGCCTATCATAGGCAGTCTTGTATAGATTTGTGCGAATATTCGAAACAAACAAACGAACGCGAGTTTTCCATCTTAATTAATAATAGAGAAAAAAAGGGTAACTTGAAACTAATTTCTTTCAATATTAAACTAAAAAGATAAAGCAACGTATTTCCTTTAAAATATTTGCAGTCATTGAATACTTATGAGTAAACATTTTTTTTCCTAAAATGAGTTTAATATTACTTTTCACTGATGTAACTACAAA
The DNA here is from genome assembly GCA_011833715.1 of Carcinoscorpius rotundicauda. Lineage (NCBI taxonomy): Eukaryota > Metazoa > Arthropoda > Merostomata > Xiphosura > Limulidae > Carcinoscorpius > Carcinoscorpius rotundicauda. Next base: position 162,134,612 of record CM022391.1, on the reverse strand, counting down.
AAAGAGAGAAAGCAAGGTACTTGCGTATAATATAACGGTGCTGAAGGTAATGTTTCGTAATTTCTATCATCATTATTTATCGTATTAATAAAAATCTTAGTTTTAATTAAAGTATTACTTAAGTAATCCAATTGCTGTCTTATTCAATGTGCAATAAGGTCTTTAATAGAAAAGTTGAATGAATAGGATTGAAGTTTTTGATATTATAGGTGTCGCTTACATCAACGGTCTGAAATATGAAATAGCGAATATCGCGTGTGGCGCTGGTCATTTTAAGCAGAGTTAATCAATAAGAATAATGAAAAAAGCTTACGGCACAGGTATATTCAGTGGACTCTTCGTTTTATTTCGGTCTAGTAAATCGAAGCTGAAATTAGGGTCATTCGTCTTTCCGACACTTCTTTAAAAATCACGTTCCGTAACAGCTGAAGAAGTCTAGAGTGATGAATAATAACTGTATCATCACTGGTTTGGTAATATAGTAGCTGTTGAGCTCTCGTGAATTTTTACCACATATTTCACAGACTGAATGCACTATATTACCAGTGCCCACACTGGACATCTGCCGCCGACGCTTGACTTCGTTGGACACTTTGATTACACACAAATCGCTCACACGTACCTAGTCTATATTGGTAAGTTATAATTACCTTCTTTATTTTCAGTATATCTCCTGAAATTTACAAAGATCATGCGATAAGTGTTGATTATCTCTACTATTTATCGAAATATTTGCAGAGAACTTTTTTGTATAACTTTACAACTATAATCTTAATTTTTCTGGTTTAAAATAACGTGAATTTGAAGTTAATTATAGCACATCTATTATCAATAACTAGACAAACGAAAAAATCTCATGAACAAAACAAAAATACTACAAATGATATTTCAGTTAATGTTATAGAGTTAATTAGTACAGAACAGTTGCTAAGAGCTTTTAAGCCTATATTTATTGAAACCCTCATTACAAGCTCCATCTACAGCTACATGTATGAATATGCTGGAGAAAATATTAGGTCTAGGAAAGCAATTAAGCCTTTACGTGACAGATTATCTTTTCAGTTTTACCTTAGGTGTAAAAGAAAAGAAATACGCAGTACACACACTTATATATGTATACATGTAAAAATTAAATAACTGGTCCGATATATAATATTGAATAATAGTTTAGGCACAAGTTCTAACATTATTAAAACACCTAAATTATTTTAGATTACCTTATGGGTGACTTTCAATTATTTAAAAAAAAAAATCAATTAAGCACCTATGTTTGTTTGTTTTTGGAATTTTGCTCAAAGTTACTCGAAGGCTATCTGTGCTAGCCATCCCTAATTTAACAGTGTAAGACTAGAGGGAAGGCAGCTAGTCATCACCACCCAACTCTTGGGCTACTCTTTTATCAACGAACAGAGGCATTGACCATCACATAATAATGCCCCCACGGCTGAAAGGGCGAGCATGTTTGGTGCGAGGGAAATGCGAACCCGCGACCCTCAGATTACGAGTTGCACGCCTTAACACGCTTGGCCATGCCGGGCCTTAAACACCTATATTTGAACACAAACACGGTTCTTGAAACTGCTTCGTTGGTAACTACATACATTGCTGGCTACAATGTTAAGGCTAATGAACATAAAGAAAAATATGCACTTTGCGTCGTTAGACTCAATCACTTATTTGAGTAGAACTTCAAAGGATGAAAATAAGAAAAGGGAAAATAAAAATAAAAACTTTTTTACTATTTAATAGGGAAAATATGAACATTATGAAATTAGCCTAAATACCAGCTGGTGAAAAGTTTAAGACCATACTGAAACGAAGCGTTAATCAGTAAACACGTAACGAAATTTAGTCATTTGTGTTCAAGCATGTTGATAACATCTCCCACTGACATTTCCTGTGTTACACTGGGTAAAAACATCGCAAAGGCTAAAAATTGACAGAGTTTGAACGTGGCAGAATTGTCGAGCTATAAAAGCAAGGTATCTCTCAATGTGCCATTGCTAGTGAGATTAGACGTTGTTAAATTGCTGTTGCAAATTTCTTAAAAGGCCTTGAGGGACACGGAATGAGAATTTCAAGAGGTCGGCCCAAGAAAATTTCGCCGGCTTTGAGCAGAAGGATTCGACGAGTTGTCCGGCAAGACACAAGCCGATCGTCGAACCAGATTAAGGCCCTTTCGGACGCAGAATGTAGCCTAAGTACAATAAGACGGTATCTACGAGAGAAAGGCTTTAAAAACCGTAAACGTCTTCAAAGGCTACGCCTCCTTTGACACCAAAAAAAAGCTCGGTTAAACTTTGCTGAGAAGCACCAAACATGGGACGTAGAAAAGTGGACGAAAGTTTTGTTGTCTGATGAGAAAAAAAATTTAACCTGGTTGGTCCAGATGGCCTTCAACGTTACTGGCATGATAAGGATATCCCACCGGAGACATTTTCTACACGACAGAGTGTAGGAGGTTCCATCATGATCTGCGGTGCTTTCTCCTTCAATGGAACAATGGAGCTTCAGGTTATACAGGGGCGTTAAACAGCAGCTGGCTACATTGGCATGTTGGAGAGAGCATCCTCATTGACTGAAGGTCCTCGCTTGTGTGGAAATGACTGGATCTTTCAGCAGAACCACGTTGCAATCCACAATGCCTGCAGAACAAAGGACTTTTTCATGGCGAATAACGTGATTCTTTTAGACCATCCAGCGTGTTGGTCCAAATTGAACCCCATTGAAAATGTTTGGGGGTGGATGTCAAGGAAAGTCTATAGAAATAGATGTCGATTTCAAACAGTGCATGATCTTCGTGAAGCCATCTTCACTACTTGGAATAACATTCCAGCCAGCCTTCTGCAAACGCTTATATCCACAATTCCAAAGCGAATGTTTGCAGTTATTCGCAATGACGGCCGTGCAACTCACTATTGAGACCTCTTCTTGAGCAATTTTTACCCTGTTTAGTACTTCTCTTTGGTATGGTCTTAAACTTTTGAGCAGTTAGTATTTTGGCTAATTTCATAGTACTCACATTTTCCCTGTTAAATGATAAAAAAGTATTTTATTTTCTCTTTTCTTATTGTCATCTTTCGAATCTCTACTCAAATAAGTGGTTGAGTCTAACAACGCAAAATGCATATATTTTCTTTATGTTCATTGGCCTTAAGATTTTGACCAGCAGTGTATTTATTCTACAGCACTTTGGTTCATTATTTAAATAAAATATTCAATAATATAACTTAGTAGTCCATGCTGAGTATTTAATTTAGATTTATAAAGTTATTAACCATATTCTATATTTTTCATATTTGATAAATATGAATGTAATTCAATGTGTACCAAATAAACCTGCTTTGCTAGCTAAGCCTACGACTGGATACACTGGCACACATTACTCAGCTTAGATAATTCTGACATTTGGGGTTATTCCTCTTACTAATTCTCCCGCACTACCTTCCATTATTTCCGATCGTGAACTAAGAAGCATGACAAACAGTTAACAGTATCTATACCTAACGTTCATCTACCGTTAACTGGCGGGGCTCGGGTCAGATGGACCCACTCATCTGTAGCCTCTTAACTGACGTATTTTTCATTGTGTGTCGTGAGAATGTCTCATTTAGATTTCTGTCGTATTTAATCGGTTAGTGTATTCAGAAAATGAACGAAGTTATTTTAAATGTCAAACTATAATACCTCCTAAGTCTGCAATATTTAAAAAAAAATTAATGTGCAAACCTAAATTTCAAATTTCTTCGGCAGTTTTATTTCGCGATATCAGCTTCAAAAAATACAAATGTGCAGTAAAGCATTAGAAATGTGTAATCCATTAGCTATGAAATATACATTTAGGGAAGCCTTACAAGAAAAGAGCAGGAACCATAAATTACCGGAAGCTCACGGTTATGGGAGGGGCGTAGGGGGATTATGAAAGTAGTATGGCCACAAATAGTGGAAAGGTTGGCAAACTGTACGATCTTATACTTTTTTCATCATTCGAATAATCTAACCAACTTATTATTAGGCAATATAAGGTTTTCAGAACAGTATGCTAGAGTTAATTGTCGTAGTTTTCCCGCCTTATCAGTGAATCATCTAATGATCTGTGTTTGTCTTTCATATTTTTATTGATCAGTGTGTGATGTATAATATTAAAAAAACTATTACTTTTTCACCAAAAATCAGAAGCTAGGTTTCCGCTATGTACCTCTGTGCTTAACAACAAAAACAGACACATCACAATATGTCAGATGATCGTGACAAGTTACGTGTGTTTAACAAGTTTATGGGGAGTTTTTGTAGTTTTGCAGGCATTATAAAAGCAACTTTAATAAAAAGTGAATTTCATTCAAGCTTAGATGAATATCTTGTTTTTTCTTTGTTTGTCGTATTCAGTGTTAGAAATCAAAAGACTTTCTGACACACGGCTCTCGAAAGGCATTAGATACTAACTCATCCGATAAACCCATTTATAATTCACTCGTGATAGAAATCGTGAAATGAGAAGCTTCTATGAAACCTGCAATACCATTTTTCAAGTAACTAATATCCAGTGCTTTCACACAGCAAATTCTTTCCCAACAGTCTGCTGTAGACAAATTATTCTAATTTTAGTTAAAATGGTTATGAAAAAGAGAGGAAATATTGGTTCGTTTGTTTGTTTTTGGATTTTGCTCAAAGCTACACGAGATCTATCCGTGCTAACCGTCCCTAATTCGCAGTGTAAGACTAGAGGGAAGGATTGCTAGTCACAACCACTCACCGCCAACTCTTAGGCTATTTTTTTACCAACGAGTACTCCGATTGACCATCACATTATAACGCTACCATGCCTGAAAGGGCGAGCATGTTTGGTGTGACAGGAGTTCAAACTCGCGACCTTCAGACTAGGAGTTGACCGGGTCTAGAATGCTGGTGAACAGTAGTTACATTCAGCGTTAGTTTGTAAGTTGTATTTGAAGACAAGCTGTGTTTTTCAGCAAACATCTATCAATTAAAGTGTTTCATTCGTTCTTCACTCTCAATTAAACAACATTATAATTTTAATTTCCTTTGATAGAAAATATATTGCATTATCAAGTCTTTACGTCAAATAGATTTTTCAGATTTTTAATGCTAGCATATACTGACAGAAATGATTAGTTCTTATTAGATATACGAAATAGGCATTACCTAGTGGTTAGTATTACTGCACTGTAAAGTCGAAAACTTATTATTCGCTCCCCCAGTGGCTCAGCTGAATGTCTGTGGACTTACAATGCTAAAAACCGGGTTTCGATACCCGTGGTGGGCACAGCACAGATAGTCCGCTGTGTAGCTTTGTGTTTAATTCAAAACAACAACAACAACAACTCATTTTTCGCATTCCACTGCGGCAAAATACACTTCGCACTTTGGTAGTGGTTGCACCATAACAGTGACGATGAATCTACTATTCAATCAGATACAAGTAGCCCAATAGTGTACTATTGAGTTACTCTATTATGTCAGTGAAAAAATTAAAAATGGCTGTGCGCATTTGGAAAAAATACTTTCTGAATAAAAACCAAGGTAATATCATTCACAAAAAAAAAATAATTGATAAACTCATTACTCATGGCGGTTTTAATGTTGACAAACTTATAACTCGTGTCGATTTTGTTTAATAGGTACAGAAACATTTCAAAGAGCTCATAGAAAGTTAAAAAAAAAACCGACGATCGATGAAAACGCGTTTGCCAAAGAAGACTTGAAAGGCCTAGAAATGAACGCAATGAAAAAGCAAGAAATGAAAGTGAAATAACAAATAAAAGAGAAAAAATACATGAAAAAGCGACCGGCTTTGAAATGCATTCATGAAATGCTGACGCACTCTCTCTGCTTGCAGCAGTTTCTGTTACTTCTGATTTTGTGATCGATGCGTATTAGTTGCATTTAATTTAATGATTTCCATAAAATAATAAAAAAATGAAATCTGAACTCATTTTCAATATAGATTACAAACTCTAACAGTTTTGTGGGTAATATTAAAATTTATATATTAAATTGATAATATAATGCAATAACTGTCACAACTTCTATATTGGAGAAACAAGCACGAAAATGAAAGTCAGATTCAAAGAACACAAATCACACTACCTTCACATAAACATAACATAACCGTAGAAAACACCCAGAGACTATGTTGGGAAACAAATATAAACAAACGCAAAATTAAAGAAACCTTACTTATATAACATCTTAAACCAGAATTAAATCAATATAAAGACATATATACCTATACTAATTAATAATCCATATATTGCATCGCCCCCTACAATCTCGTACCCATTTACCATCTCTTCCTTAAGACATGTTCCCGGCAACTGTCAGTTGCAAACTCTTTTTGTTAACCTGAAGATCACCTGAAAAGGTCGAAACGTTCATCTTTACTTCACTAAAAGTTTTAATATCCACACCAGCCATCTTGAGATACAAATAGGTTTTTAGTATTTGTACGATTGCCAATCTTTAGTTATCTTTCAGGCGATGCTATAAAAGTTATTTGAATACAGACTATCAGTTCTCTCATGGGACAAAATTTGTAAAATTCATATTCAGTATGATTATAATATATATAATATTTATGTTGTCTTCGATAAGAAGGTAGCTAGGTGTAATGTTAAGATTTTCATTTATAAAATTGGTCAAGTAGGGTTAGTGGCTGTTGTACCAGACTATGCGTCTGTAAATCATTTGTTCGTTCCCATTACCGCATAAACATAAACAAAACAAAACAAACTACTGCACTTCATAGTTTGGAGTCGTGGCCGCGTTGTAAAGGTTACGATCAAATTCTGATCAGTGGATGGGAGTTAGATGATGTTGACTAAGTGATTTCAATGTGGTCCAGCAGTTCAAAATTACTAATGACCAGAGCAGAAAGCCCATGATCAGATTTGTACAAATATCTAAAAAAATGACAAACAAAATTTAAAAGGTTTAGGCTATCAACTTCCTGTTAAGTTAAGTTGTTCGTATCTCGGTGGCTCAGGACTTATAATATGTAGAATTTTGACTTCGATCTTCGTGGAAATCAAAATAAAGATAGGACAATGTGCATATTTTATTAAGACAGAAAGATAAAACATGTTTTTCACATTATATGCGCATTGCACAATAACAGATATTTTCTTTCAGGGTTAAGAGCCTTTCTTTTTGGGAATTTACCATTTAGCTAAATAAGAGTACTTCTATGAAATGCATACATTTTACAATAACGTATCAGTTTTCTTTCATCTGTTCCCTCTAGTCCTTTCCTTGAATAGGGATTCAGTGATATATCGTAATAAGAGCTGACATGAGGGGAGAGGAGGCAAGAGAGACAGCTGCCCCGGGACCCACGATCTGTTGAGGGGCCTGACAGTGGGATTTTAAAAACTCCCTATAAATGCATATTATTTAATGGGATAAAATGGCTACTGCTTTTCGCGAATTAATGAAGAAATTTGTTCTCTAAATGTATGAAAAATCAGCAAATATTAATAAATGGAATGAAAGACGGGACTGGGCTTATCACTCTCGACGCCCTGATGATGACAAATTCCATAATGATGCAAAGTGTACAGCTTATGACGTGTTACATGTCTCTTTTTTTCATGCTTAAATAAACGATTTTCATTTGCAGAGCATAAGCTTTCGTTTACAGTTGTCGACGTGTTACATGTCTGTTGTTGTTTCACAAAGATTACATTCGTCTCCAAATTATAGAAAAAAAAACAAAACAAAAGCGATTTACCCATTAAAGCTTGGGTAGACATAGGAGCCCTCGGGGATGGCATGGTGGGTCAGATCTGATTACTGGTCCTCATATATCATTTTATGGAAGCCTTAAGGGTGTTTGCCAGGTTTGGACGAGATCAGAAAAAGAGTACAGAATACATAGGGTCCTCGAGGTAATGTAGGCGAACAGATCCGAACGCTGACTTTCTAAGCAGGGAAATACTACGGGAACATGCTAGATCCCGTGATGCTTGGTCAGCAGTTCGTCATTTATAAGCGGACATAAAGACGGTTTTCATATTATGGTTTAAATTTGTTTGTAAGAGCATATGTTAACTGTCATAGAAACTCATGACGAATTAGACACCTGAAACTATTGAAGAAGTATTGTTATGCGTATAGTTTCTGTGTTAAACATTCAGGTTTGTTGCTGGATAAAATTATTGCCTCTGTTCGTTTAACAATAATTTTGGATATATGTTAATTCTATTCTATGCCAAGAAAGTGGTGTTTTGTATAAACGCACACACACATGAAGTTGATGGCTAAAAGCATAAAAATATATGAAATGAAGGAAGCACATCGATAAGGCCTGGCATGGATAGATGGGTTAAGGCGTTCGACTCGTAATCTGAGAGGCGCAGGTTCGAATCCCTGTCGCACTAAATATACTCAGCCTTTTAGCCATGAGAGCGTTATAACGTGACGTTCAATCCCACTATTCGTTGGTTAAAGAACAGCCCAAGAGTTGGCTGTGGGTGGTGATGACTAGCTGCCTTTCCTCCAGTCTTACACTGCTAAAGTAGGACGGCTAGCGCAGTTAGCTCTCGTGTAGCTTTGCGCAAAATTCAGAAACAAAGAAACAAACACATAGTGATGCTGACGTAACTCAAGAAATGTGCAATTTAAAACATAACACTTCATTGGATTTTGACTTTTGAACCTCGATTTTAAACTTTTATTATATTCTACATATTTCTGGAAAATGTATGTTTGAATTAGCTTAATATAAATTCTACTGTTGCTTGTTCCAAAAAGAAATCTTCCAAGAGATCTTTTCGACAAGATTAAAAGCATCAACATTTTAAATTGCTTTATTATAATAACATGTGATAAAACAAATTAGTGAATATTAACGTTTTATACTTAAAAACATTGTTGAAAGAAAGCATTAGTGTGCTGTATATGTGTATATACACCTTCTTAATAAACTACAAAACCAGTGTAATCCATAATTGGTGTTTGCCAAACTGTTTTATCAGTATCATGTTTGATATTTTAACACTATGAAAGCAATCAGTAGGGTAACCAAAAAAATAAAAACCTCTGATACGTTTATCAAAGTCTCGTTGAGATGTTTCTTTTGTTTACTTTGTAATCCTATCAATTTGATCTTTCGCATGTTCTTCGTTGAGAGAGTGGTAAATTTATGGATTTAAGTAGTAAAAGTTCGGGGTTGGATTCCCTGCATTGGCAAAGCACACAGTTCAATATGAGTTTGCTCTGAAACAAACAAACAAACATGATAGTACTGGTAAAAAGTGATTTAAGCTGTCATATTGGTCAAGTTATCTCTTGGATTGCTTATCTTTTACAATGAGAGAACTTAGAGATGGGCTTATAAATAAAATTCCAATAGTCAGATATTTCATTTTAAAGTTACCTGAACTCTCCTGGTTGTGTTAATAAAGCTTCATACTGCATCTCCCAGTTTACTTTTTGAGTAAACGGGAATTATCATGTTAGAGGAATAGATATGTTTCAGGAAGTCAGTTCACGTGAACAGTTTGGAAGTAACATAATTAAAGAAATATAAAACTTTAGTTCAGAAAGAAAAAAAACATTAAGTTGAATATTTTAAAATTAGAATTATTGTAAACAGATTTTTGATTACATATGTTTGTTTGTAGTTAAGCACACAGTTACACAATGGGTTATCTGGGCTCTGCTAACCACAGTATTAAAACACAGCTTTTAGCATTGTAAGACCGCGTGCATATCTCTATGCCACGAGGGGCATTTGAGGCAATTTATACAAAATGGCTCATAGTATTCATATCATTGTCAAAATATCGCGGAAACTGGAAAGTGGGATGCGAGAGGGATGTTATTCCATTGGGAAATGTTTGTAATTGTGAGTTTTCATGTTAATTTAAATTTTCCATTACAATTAAAACTGAGAGATTCATAAACACATAAGTTCAGAGGAATATGGAAAAAATATTTCTCCGACTTTTGTTGTTTAAACCGTGATTATACAAAACCAAGTCTGCTGAAAATATGTTTTAGTTAGCCTCATAAAATACCATTAAAATCCAGCACCTTAAGGTATCAGCGCAAACAATATTTCTGAATAAAGATATGTTCTTTCTCTAGTTATAGAAGAGCAAAAACAAGGTATTTTCCGCTGTCACGTGTGTTAAAGTATACTTATGATACTTTCAAGAATTACAATTTAAATAATTTGGTACTTAGCTTTTAAAGGGAGAAAATAGGAATCATATATTCCTTTTGGGATGATTGATATGTTACAATTACTAAAAACAAAGCTTGATCATATAATTAAAAAGTATTTTTAATCTTTATTTAACACTTTTGATAAAGCTTTAAAATTCTATAACTCTGTTAACTAATTTCCAACACCTTTTTCTTGTAGCGAGAAATAGCAAAAGCATGTGGCAATGCCATGCTTAAAAGAAGTTTGTTTTTGAATTTCGCTCATAGCTAAACGAGAGCTATCTGCGCCAGCCGTCTTTAGCAGAGTAAGACTAGAGAGAAGGCAGCTAGTCAGCACCACCAAACGCCATTTCTTGGACCACTCTTTTACCAACAAATAGTGGGATTGACCGTACATTATTACCCCGTACGGCTGAAAGGGCGAGCATATTTAATGCGACGGGGATTCGAACCCGCAACCCTCAGATTACGAGTCAAACGCTTTAACTCACATGGCCATGACGGGCCTCTTAAAAGAAACAATGCTATAAATTGGGATTCGACTGCTTTTTCCACCATTTTGAGCCTTAGTACACGAATTGTTCAACTAGAAAATACTCGTACTAAGCCCAAAATGAAATGTCGCTTTTGTTTGGCATTGACTTCACGTGTTTCTGTCCTGGCTGCCTTGTTTATTTGAGCTCTATTTGCAACATGAAGGCAATAAAGTTGAAATAACTGTCAAACTTGAATTGCTCACCCGATTACTAATCGATTTAAATCAAATCTTTGTGGAGTACATCTGAACTCTTGTACTAAACTTCATCGAAATATGATATGAAATAGACAACTGTGTTTGATATATATATATATATATTGAGAAACTCCATGATTCTCGAATTGTCAGATTACAGTTTTTCATAGAGCTTGTGTTTAAATATCGTAAAATGTGTAGATATTTCCATATATTTGGTTTTATTCAAGAGAGCAGCTATTACTCACCAGTAAGTATTAACTAAGATGTATTTTTTTTCTGTAGTTGTTTCTGTGGAGATTGGTCTAGTCTTTTCACTTGTCTCTTGATTACTGATCAACATCAAGTTGGTCTCGTGATGTTGCTAATACGACAGACACATTGGAAGATAAACTGTGTTGAATTAAACGTGTTGATTCGTTTTACAGAGATAGCTTTTCTCAGATCAGAATATATTTTAACTATAAAGTGAAGCAATCTCTGTGTTGTTTTATAACATATCGATTTATTGAGTTGGTATTTGGACATATTTAATAATAGTCATGTTTATATCTTTTATTTAATTTTATTATAATTTCGATTTTGCTTAAATACCATTTTTCTCTTTCTTCTTTTGTTGTAAATAAAGCTAGATTTGAATATTTATCGAACCATAGTTTTTTGTTGTCACTCACACTAATTTTCACGCTTTAAGAATTCATTGCCTAAATACGGTGAATGTGTTGTAATTGCTTTTCTGGGCTACCAGATAAGGTTCTTTTCTTATAGTATTAAGTTCATATATGATTTCTGTTTAGGCTTATAACAAATCAGTGTTTAAAAGATGTAAATTTTGTAATTAAACAACACATATAGTGCAAGTTTTACATGTGCTATTTACGAATGTCAACGACACTTTGAAATTGTTTTGTTTTGAATTTCGCGCAACGATACACGAGGGCTTTCTGCGCTAGCCGTCTCTACTTTAGCAGTGTAAGATTAAAGAGAAAGCACCCACCACCACCCACCGCCAACCCTTGGAAACTCACGAGGTCCATGCAAAAGAAGGCTAAGCATTTTGTGATCGTGGACGCGCTCTAAGAGTTATGATCAAATTACTCTTCGCTCAGACAGTCTAAGATTTGGTGTTGTTCTCTAGCTGCTCTCCGTCTAGTCTGTCGTTTCAAAATTCCGGACTACTATTTACATAAGTTTTGCCAGAAAATCTGAATAAATTACAGGAATACAAAATGCCATAGAAGAAATGTGTGTGTGTGTGTGTTTTCTTATAGCAAAGCTACTGCAAGCTATCTACTCTGTCCACCCAGGGAAAATCCGTAGACTTATAGATGTACCAGCAGGGTATCCAATGAGTATGTTTTATTAATATTCAATAGGTATAAAGAAACCTTAAATAATTATTTACTAACGAACAATTTTTACTCGTCAGTAAAAATATTATCTAATTTATAATGCTTCTTTTTCAGATTTGTCAAGAAGTATTTATTTAGATGTTTTACTCTTTTGCGTCTAAGATACTAGTTGATACCTTCTTAAAAATTCACTCCGTAGCAGATTATTACAGGTGATATCATATTATTTGTTTTAAAGAAAGAGTGGAATGAAAGCCCAATATGAGTAGAAAATGTGTTGCTCAAAAAAGACATATCGATCCCCCAGCGGTATATCTGTGGATTTTTAATGGTAGAAACCGAGTTTCAGTAGCCGTGGGGGGAAGAGGGCAGAGCAAAGATAGTCCATTATGTAGCTGTTGTTGTTTTGTTGTTTTGAATTAAGCACAAAGCTACACAATGGGCTATTTGTGCTCTGCCCACCACGGGTATCGAAACCCGGATTTTAGCGTGTAAGTTCGCAGACATACCGCTGAGCCACTGGGGGGCCATTATGTAGCTTTGTACTTAATTGCAAAAGGCGAACTAAAAATATACTAATGGCTTAAATCATTCGAGTTGTAAGAGATTATCTTGAAAGATAGAGTCACTAATTTTCCATCGAAAATTCATTTCCCTTTATTTATTTATTTCTCAGTAAGTGAATCGTTTCTATATTCGTATATTATTGTTAAATGTACCTAGTATGTAAATAAACTACTGCTAGGACAGACCTTTCTTAACCTTGTTATAATAGTAATTCATCAAGTACTTAAAACAATGATATTTATATATTGAAATGGATTTATGCTTAGTGATTCTAAAATATAAAAGAAATATTCTCACGAGTTTTTGAAACGATTTTATTTTGTTTGTTTTGAATTTCGCTTCGCACAGAGCTACTCGAGCTAGCCGTCCGTAATTTGGTAGTGTAAGACTAGAGGGAAGGCAGCTAGTCGTCACCACCCACCGCCAACTCTTGGGCTACTCTTTTACCAACGAATAGTAGGACTGACCGTAACATTATAACGCCCCCACGGCTGAAAGGGCGCGACGGGGATACGAACTCGCGACCCTCGGATTTCGAGTCGAACGCCTCAACACACTTGGCCATGCCAGGTCCTTTTGAAACGACGATAAGTACATGGTTGAACAAGATATATGCAAGTACAGAATATATACTAAACACTCCAAGGGCTAATTAACTAACCATTAATTAAGATTAAATTTAAAATGACATTTTGAGTTAATGTACTGTAATTATTATTCATAAAATGAGGAAAAGCCTGTATGTATGCTATTAATGTTAATAAATGACTGAAAAATAATAATTAACGTATTATATACATTTAAATACGATATTTGATAAAATTTTTGTTGTTTTGAATTAAGCACAAAGCTACACAATGCGCTATCTGTGCTCTGTCCACCAGGGGTATCGAAACCCGGATTTTAGCGTGTAAGTCCGCAGACATACCGCTGAGCCACTGGGGGGTATTTGATAAAAGGAAACAATAATTTTTTCTCTGATTCATCTAGTGGTTTTGATTTGTCACTCAGTTATTTCACTCCAGAAACTGAAAGAAATAATACATTTAAAAATAGTGATCTGCAATAAAGATCTGTTCTTACTGGTACTTTTATCTCAAAATATTATTTTGCAATAAAAATCTCTTCTTACTGATACTTTTACCTCAAAAGAAAGGAAACAAATATTGTTCTTTGGGTATGTTATATTAGAATATTCTTTCAAAGAGATGTTTCTAGTAATTCCAATTATACAAACTTAATTTTTTTTCTAAAGTTATAAACGAACGAGTAAACATTTTTTAACACATTCAACAGTAATCACTATGAACTTCAAAAACAAACCAATACAACGCGTTTTTAAAATACTAAATAATTTTAAAATAATCTAAATATATATATACCAGACTTTCATAAAGAGAAAAACCTTTTGATTTCTAGTTAAATATAAAAACATTACGATGTTTCAACCGTACATTCAAATCTGATTAATGTCAATTTACTAGTTTGATTTTCCTGATTAACTGAAATTAATTCAACAGTACTGATAACCACATTCAAAATATTAAAATCAAATCGGTCAATAATCAGTACAAACCGGAATGATATAATATTTTTCTGTTTCTGTTGTTAGTGATTCTAGTCGGAATTTATCTAATTATGATAAATTTTACTCTTTTATATTAAATATATAGAATTTATTTAACGTTAAGCAAAGTATTAACTGTAAAAGATAGAAAATATTACCTGAAGCATTAATGTTTTGTTTATAATAGTCAAACTGGTCTAACCTCACATCTTACCTTCCAACAGTGATGTCTGCATGACACTGTTTTAACTAAATACTAACACTTGTTTGATGAAGAGAATCGTAGTTCTTAATAACAGGTAATCAAAATTATATATATATATTTGTAACTGATTTACCATTGTACGTTTATTTAATTCCTACACTTGTTTAATTATGGTTTTTTTTGCATGTGACGTATATTACTGACTATGTATTGCGCAAGTCCCACCTGTTCTCGAAATTTGTAGAAGATTCTTGAGTAAGAATTAACAATGTACTGGGTGTAAGTAATACTAGTAAATGACAGTATTGTCGCTAAACAAACATTGGTGAATGTTCTATATTCTCGCTTGGTATATAAAAACAACGCGCCATAAAATTATAAATATTCGTAAGCTACAATCAGTATGCTATAGGCCTCGGAAGCTATAACAGTAATTAACATTTATTAATCGAAAAACTGCATAACTGAACTAGATTTTGAAAACACAAACTGTTTAACTTCAGTGAATTAATTTGGACGTCATTATTTTCACGAGGACATTAGATAGCTTTGCCGGAAAAAAGTAAATTTGTAAAGGTGTGAAGCTAGCCGAGAAAATATATCATTAGCTGAAGCGAAGTATAACAAAATCAACACAAAATTAATTTGCTCGTCGTGGACCTGGACCATCGAGAAAATACTCAGTTTTAGATTAGATATAAGATTCACTATAATTTGTAAAACTTGTATATAAACCATTATTTGTAATAGCTATTAGTAATAGTCTTTCTTATAAATGGTATTGTTTTTTTGTATATTAAAATACATTGGTGTTAAAAAGAAAAAAAGAAAGTCGTATGTATAAGTCTTGCAGGCAAATATCACAAAGTTAATATATATTAACATTGAATTAAATTCTGAATTCTAATTCTAATTTCCGGTTATTTCAAATAGTAATACGTAAAGTACGTTATGTAATAAATCGGAGACTCGACCGAAATAAATTATAATGCGTAACAATACACACATACACAATACCGTATAAAAGTGTTAGGTAAAGAGAATACTTTGTCATTCTTTTTATTTACAGAATGTAAATTTCAACACTGTGATAATGCTTCACTGATCCCTGTTGACAGCAGAATGAGCAAAGATGGAAATACTTATCATTCTTTAGAATTACCAAATACTTGTAGTAACGTATGTCAGAAGGGTTTTGTTTTAATGACATACTAATCAAATTTAGGATCAGAAATAAGTGTCATGACCCATGCACTGCCTTAACTCTGAAGAAAGAAGTGAACAACAAGGTACTACATGGTACCGGTATAAGATAGAAGATATAAATGTAACAGTACTCCACAAATAAACCTTAATAAAAACTGTATAAAAACGGTTTCTAGCACAGTATATTAAATTTCTTTGTCACGCCAAGACCCAAAAAAGCGTAGAGAATTGTCAATAGAGCAGAGATTCTCCAAAAAATTGCTGCAGACCTGAAATGCTCCACAAACAGCGTTAAGTACACCCTAGACCTACACAGATAAATCTGGAAAAATTGAAAGGAAGAGGTAGAACATTTAAACTTAATGATACTGATGTTAAGCAACTTCGCTTGTGTAGTCTTCGAGACAGAAGAAAAACTACTACGGTTCTAAAACATGATATAAACAACCATGTACCATATGACAGAAAAGTGTCCAGATGTACAGCATCAAACAGACTCAACATGAATATTTTTCGTGTAGTAGTTTAAAAACCTTTATCTAATTTTTCTAAAATTATAAAGAGACTAAAATTTGATAAACGTACAAAACTGGATTGTTGATGATACCGAAAGGGTGTTATGAACGGATTAATCCACGTTTGAAATATTTGGCGTAAGATGTACGTCCAACAGAAGGGTAAAAGATACTTACTTCGTGCATAGCATCACTAAAAAGCATAAGTGGACAATGTGACGTTTCGGGAATGTTTCTCTGCTGATACGACAGAAGTTATTTGCAAAATAGATGGAATAAGGACCAGCTCAAGTATTATCAAGTCATGGTATACCCAGTGGTTTGTATATTCTTGATAAATTATTCTGCTATCAAGAAGATAATTATCCCAATCATCCATTCAACACAACCGATGGAGAAGTTATTAGCAAATAAAGAAGCTGATAGAGTCATTCAGAACGTGCAGTGGCCTATAAAAAGCTTCAGGCTCAACCCAACTGAGCAGATCTGGGATTTGATAGATCAAAAACTTGACAAATTGAACGTTACTTCCTAAAAAAATGTATGGGAGTGTATTAGAGACATCTGGAATTAAATACTAAAGGACACTTTGATTAAATATGTTACAACGATGCCTGGAAGACTGTCTACAGTTATTAAAGCAAAAAAGAGAAACACAAAGTATTAACTGTTTGATAAACTCAAGCACTTCCACTGATTTTATGTTGTACTTAAAAAAATTGATGTTTTATTTGTGATTTATCTTTCATTGTTCTTTGAAAGTAGCGTGAAATAATTTTTTTGACATTGCCCTAACACTTTTGTATAATACTGTAAGTGTTTGTATTCGTAACTAAACAATAATAACCAGAACATAATTAGAATCTTAGATTTAATAATATTTCTATGTATTACAAAGCGTTGCTCAGCTGTTATAAATTAAATTATTAGTCGCTCTATCCTATCATTACATCACACCAACAAACGTTTATGTATGTGGGTTATATGAGCATATGAACACATACTCGTACGTGGGATATGAATATACTCCTGGTGTGACAAGCATATTGCTACGTATCATACTTTACAATGGACGAGTCTCCGATTTATTTTGCTACATACGTTAACATATTACTGTTTCAAACAACCGAAAGTTTGAATTTGAATTTAAAAGTTAATTAAATATGTATCAAATATACGGCATTTTATAACAAGATTGATATACACAATTTTCGTTTTTAACATAAATACATGCAAACAAAAATCAATACAACTTATAATAATGTTTTTTTTAAACAATAATTTATATTCAACAGTTTTTACAAACTTACAAACAATACTGAGTTTTATATCAAGTCTAGAAGTAAATATTTTATTAACGTTCAAGATCCACGACGAGCAAATTAATTCTAAGTTGATATTGTCACACCTCGCTTAAGCTAGCTAGCTTGATTGGCCTTATTCCGCTTACAAGTTCACTACTTACCGAGAAAGATATTAGGTGTCCTTGTAAAAATACTAACGCCCGAAGTTAATTCACTGAAGTTGTACGGTTTTTAATGTTCGAAATCTATAAACGTTTCTGGTCATATTCTGTAGCCTTCCTATTAATACCTGTCTCTTGGCTAGCCGCTTTTCATACGAATCATTCGAGTTTGTAGAAATTTCAGCAGCGTTATATTGAGTTTTCGTAAAACAAATCTTGTTGATTCTTTCTCTTAAGAGTCTTCTACAAATTTCGAAAACATACGAGACTTGCGCAACACACAGTCAAGAATATATGTCACATGCAAAAAAAGAAAACTATATTGAAACAAGTGTAGGTATTAAATGTACATCAGTCAATCCGTTACAATATGAAAAGGTGTAACATAAAATATGTCTTCTTTAAAAGCTTCAAAATAAAAGGAAGTGGACATTTTGAGAAACCAAGAAGGAATAGTCAAAAAGACAAACGAGGCCTGTTTAAACAAGATACACGAACACATTGGACATCCTTAAAGTAAAAAAAAACAACCTTCGAATATCTCGTTTGTGTAAGATATGATTTAAACTTTGGCGTTAGGCAGTCAGTCGTTATGTTTCGGTACTCTATCCTTAACACAAATGTTATTCACAGCTGCTGAAATTTCTTTGTAAGTCAAATAAGCTTTAAGGTTTAGTATCCTAGAATTTCTGTATTATCTTTTATTTTATTCTTTGTTTTTCATTTGTGTTTTATTATTAGAACTTATTTCAATGTAATTATTTAACATTACACGATAAGTTCATAAACACATTTGAAATAAACGAGTTATTTTCAGTTTTACATTTAGAATACAACCTCACATACTTATCCATCCTAGAAGTCATATACGTGACATTTCGAACTTAACGTGTGACGTCAGAGGAAAGCCGTAAATTCTGACTAGAAAAGAAAAAGCAAACAAATCTTCTTGAATTCTCAGTAATGAATAGCAAGTAGAGAAGGTTCGTGACTGACGACTTTTAACACATATGTTTAGTCCTTTGAAAAATGTAGTCTTAACCACAAAATGCCACTAGTTATATACGCATAAACAAACTTTTGTTTTTAAAAATCTTGCGGGATTCTTCTTCTATAAAATTATTTGATTTAATTAGATTATTTTAACATTGTTGCAAAATTGTATAAAAGAAAAATACAGAGAAAACAAACCAGAAAGTTTAAGCTTCAACGCTCTCTTATACCTAGAATAATCTAATTATTATAGTTTTTAATCCATCTTACTGGTTATATTGAATACAATACACCACATAAAAAATTCGAGGAACATACGTTGAATAATGTGTGGGAAGGATGTAACAAGGATGATACTGCTTGACAAAAGGCCTTGAACTATTTGGTGAGTTGGGCGAATAAATGGCATGTAATGCACGTGAGATATTACAATTGAAATTATATGTATAATTTTGATGGCATTAAAATGAGAAAGAAAAATATCTTGGTGTTATGGTTTCTTAAAGTAAGGCAAATGGAATTTTAAGTTGTGTCTCCAGAAATATTTACTAAAAGCCTAATGTCATTCAATACACCATTGGTTATGCAAAACTTGAAGTTATATATTAAGTTTTGGGCTCCTTACCTTAAAAAAGACATTAAATTGTTGGAAAGAGTTCATAGGTAAACTACCAGGATGATACTTGGGATAGAAATGTTGTCATACGAGAATAGGTTAAGATCTCTCTACTTATTTTATCTTTAATAAAGAAGAGTTAGAAAGGAACTAATTGAAAAGTTTAAATTAGTAAGTGGAATTATAGTATTTGTGTATCATTTGCTTCCTATTTAGTGGTGGGAATGGTATGACAACGTAACATAAAACAAATTTTGGCAGACTAGGAGTCAACTTGAGCTAAGGAAACTTTATTTTCCTAATAGGGTGGTTTGTTTTTGGAACTACTGTTTTCATACATACGTCATAGATACAGTTAATGTAATTAATATAGAATTATACATTCTTCATTGCTTTTATTCTTGTGGTCCTAAAATTTCTTTCCTTTGTTGTCTGAATGCTATTTTTTCTCCGCATAACGCTTCCTGAATTTTTGTTTTGCGAATACTTTTAATAAGCCTGTGTGCTGGACATCAGTATACCTGAGACTACACAAATTTGTTGCTGTAACTCTGTTTTAATAGGTGTGATTATTTTAGACATGATGATTCACGCGTAAGGCGTGCGACTCGTAATTCGAGGGTCGCGAGTTAGCGCAAGCGTCGCGCTAAACATACTCGCCCTCCCAGCCGTGGGGTCGTATAATGTGACGGTCAATCCCACTATTCGTTGGTAAAGAGTAGCCCAAGAGTCGGCGGATGGTGGTGATGACTAGCTGCCTTTCCTCTAGTCTTACACTAGAAAATTAGGGACGGCTAGCACAGATAGCCCTCGAGTAGCTTTGTGCGAAATTCCAAAACAAACAAATAATATCACATAATTTTAGAATATAAAATTTAGTTGAAAAATAAAACGTGATGAATAATGTTTAATTGGAAATGTTTTTTTTCAAAAAATTTCAAAATATATTTTAAAACCGATTAAGTCCGGTATTCCAACCACATCCCTTATAACACTTCTGCTGAACTATGATATTTTTTGTTTCTACAGACACCTGCGATAAGCTATACAACAGCTACTTTCTTTAGAGAAGCAGTGATTTACATGCAGGAAAATCAGTTATACAACAGCACCAGCCGTCAGCTCTTGGACTTTTCTTATTAAATACTCAGTCGCTCTTATAATGCGCTCAATATCCCAAAGAACGAGCCGAATTTGCACCAACGGGACACGACTCATGGACCATCGGATCTGTGCTTTAGCAGAATCTTTTGAAGCCACATCTGGTCTAGCTACTGTGATAGTTACTCAGTAAATACATTTCGATTGTTTATCCTCACTGGTATTTTTAATTAAGCTTAAAGATGTAAGAGAAAACTAGTTCTCAAACATCATTTAACTCATATGAAAGTAACGAGAATATTAGTAAAATAGGGTTCAGTACGACAAAACCAAAACTAGGTTAACCTTTAACAAAGAGAACTATATATCTTTGTCTTCTAATATGATTTATTCATACTTTATCATAATGTCCTCATTCACCAGAAATAAAAGTATTATCATCCTGCAGGAGTAAAGATTTACTAAATTTTTATTACATACGATAAATGTCATTATTTCGTATTTCCATTCTATCTATCGCTGAGAATCGAATCCCTGACTTGTAGTGTTTTTTTAAGAACTTAAAACCTAAGGCTGACACATCATGGGACTAAATGTTAACTTTTGTAGTATTTGATTATAAAATTTGATAAAATTGATTAAAAATCTAAATTTACTCAAATGGATTCCATTTTGAAAAATGAAATATCATTGAACATAACCAGGCCGGCATGGCCATGTGAGTTAAGGCGTTCGACTCGAAATCTGAAGGTTGTGGGTTCGAATCCCCGTCACCCCAAACATGCTCGCTCCTTCAGCCATGAGGACGTTATAATGTGACGGTCAATCCAACTATTCATTGGAAAAAGAGTAACCAAACAGTAGGCGGTAAGTGGTGATGATTAGGTGCCTTCTCTCTAGCCTTACACTGCTAAATTAGGGACGGCTAGCGCAGATAGCCCTCGTGTAGCTTTGCGTGAAATTCAAAAACAAACAAATAAGCTGCTAAGTAATTATCAGGGTGACTAATTATCTCCTAGAAATCATGTTTATATATATATATATATACATATTCAAATGATACTGCCAAATAGCTATGTTCCTCTGGTTTTATTCCTCATAATTTTATTACACACTTGTTTTCTTCAATATATTAATTAATAGCAAAACATTTTATGAACCTTTTTACACACACATTTGACGTTTTCCCTACTTTGTTATGTATCTTGAACATTTGAAAAATGCCAGAGAAAGAGTTTTTATTCTTGTTTGTGGAAGTCTTGGCGCCAGTTTTCTAATGCTTTACTGGCTGATTAACTAACTAAGATCCTCTCCTTTTCTTACGAAATGAATTATCTCAAGAATGAATAAAAAAACAACTCGTACTTCATCGTCTCTTTCAAGACAAAAACCAGTCCTGATCACGTAATATTGAAAGAAATAAAATAATTAGTAACTCTAAGTAAGTCAGTAAATAAAATAAGATTTTTTCCTCACTAAAATAAGCTTGAATACCTAAAGCATCAGTGGTTATGTGTTTGTCTATGTTTAGATAACGCATTCACTTAAAGGCTTAAAGCTTTATGCACTCAACATGACATGGACAATTGTTTGAAATTGATAGAAACTGCATTTCTTAGGCTGGTTTGAAAGACTAAAATAACTAAAATAAACAAAACCACTAAAAGGAATGAAAGCTTTCAGGAAAACGTTTCTTAAATGTATTAAACTATTGAAAAATATTAAGTAGATTTTCTATTCTTCAGACAAGTATTTAACGTTTTCAAGAATTATTGTGATATTAAACTAATCAAAACATTTCAGGTGCGAAAAAACATAAAAAAGGTGAAAACTGAGTGTGTAACTTAAAAAAGAGAAATCAGATTTGGCAACGAAACTAGTAACTACACTTGTAGCATGTGGAACAGATTTATCTATTACAGAACTAATCAAATTCTTCAAAATATATGGAACTAGTTTTTCCTCTTTACAACAGGATTAATAATTTCCTTTATAGAAACGCCATGGATACCAGATTAACAGTTTCTTGTCATCATCGTATGCAATCGGTAGGAAAATAAAAGCCTGGAAATTATAAACATTCAAATTACTTATCGTTTTCCAATCAGATAAAATAAATTAGACAACCAATATTTATAAGCCGAGTGATGCTATTATTGTATTACTTAAAAAGGTCTTTGGTGAAACGTATTTTGATATTCTTCACTGTTTAAAACAAATCCACTAAGTAAGTATCATCTTGACTCAAACAGAATTATTATTATTTTTAAATGAATAACCAGATAGTGAAAATGTTATTATTGATAGAGTTGGCCATTTGGTAATTTTGGTTTTAGTTCATAAATTTTAAAAATAACCACACTTTAAAGGTACTTGATACAGCACATTTAACATACTTAATGTATCATTTATTGAGAAAAAAATAATATTATTACTGAAAAGAAGTAGATTCATAAATGATTCGGACAGTTTATTAGAACAGACTAAATCATATTCGAATTTTATTTGAGAGCTTAAACTTAAACTAGAATTGCACTTAAACTAGAATTTTTATTGCACATATAATGTTTACTATTTAAAAAAATAAATAAAATCCCAATTTCCTCTCTCTTGTTATAAACAAGTTTTATAACAAAGAATAGGAAATTGTGTTTTTTATTTTTTAAATAACAAACGCTTAAAGTGTAACAAAAATACATGAAGGTACTGACGCTGGTGTGTGTGTGCATTTGTTTTGTTATAGCAAAACCACAGCGGGCAATCTGCTGACTCCACCGAGGGGAATTAAACGGGGCACACTCTATAGGTAACTTCCATTCATTATAGCTGCTTATGCCCATGAAAATTAGCTTAAAATATCGCATAATAGTATAGTTCTAAAGTCTCGACTTGTGACTGATTTACGGGTGTATTCGTATTTAAAATATAAAATAAAGTTTTCCTGAACAAGTTATTTAACCAATTAATTCTCAATGTTAACACTAATATTGTTTAAATAACCAACGGGTGAAGGTTTTTCTTTTAGCAAAGCCACATCAGGCTATCTGCTGTGTCCACAGAAGGTAACTGAACTCCTGATTTTGGTGTTGCAAATCTGAAGACTTATCGCTGTACCAGCGTGGGGGGAGTACGTCATATGCAACTTCCCTTTATTAGTTATTTATGCCTAGGCCCGGCATGACCAGACTGCTAAGGCACTCGACTCGTAATCTGAGGGTCGCAGGTTCGATTCCCCGTCACACCAAACATGCTCGCCTTTACAGCCGATGGATGTTATAATATGACAGTCAATCTCATTATTCATTTGTTATAGAATAGCCCAAGAGTTGGCACTGGGTGATGATGACTAGCTGCATTCCCTCTGGTCCTACACTGATACATTAGGGACGGCTAGCGCAGATAGCAAAATTTAAAAAAAATATACCTATGAGAATTAGCTCAAAATATTGCATAATAGTATAGTAATAAAGTTTCGACTTGTGACTGATTTACGGGTGCATTCGTATTAAAAAAAGAAAAAAAAAATTTAAAAGTCTTCCTAGACCAGTTATTCAACTAAGTATATGTTTTTCTTTTAGCAAAGCCACATCGGGCTATCTGCAGTGTCCATAGAGGGGAATCGAATCTCTGCTTTCAGCGTTGTAAGTCCGTAGACTTACCGCTGTAACAGCGGGGGACAACCTAAGAGACCAGTGACACTGGAACCATGAAAACGTATAAAAACATACTTTCAGTACAATCATGAAAGGTTGCATTGAGTGTTTTAAAGCCCTCACGGAAAATTAATTTTCAAAAACTGAATTATATCTTTTCAACTGTTTACGTAGTCTTTAAACCAAACCCTAGTTTTTTGGGACAAATTTCGCTGTGCTGAAAGAAAGGCTAAATCCCCAAACACTTTGGCCCAGACTTAGCCGTATAAATAATATGTCGATAGCTACTAGAATAATTTAATAGCTCAACGGGAAATTCACGGGAAAGAAAGAAGGGAGTTTGATAAAGTTTAATAGCCCATCACCCGTAGAAATTTCGAAAGATTGGACTTTGTAATTGTCGACTGAAAAATAAAAACAAGACATCGTATCCAAAAGAAGTAAGCTTACCACTTAAAAATGTCGAGCTATCTGAGATGTAATTATAATGAAAGTTTTAGAGTGTTAGAGTGATAATAAATTTATACTTATGAGACTTTGTTTTCTGATATTGAAGATTCAGTGTACAATATCAACGTACATTTAGTAATTTCACGTTGAAGATATCTTTATATCTGTGTGTGTTTGTGTGTGTACGAGCACGTTGTCAAGCAGACCGTGAAAACAAAAAAGAAAAGTGAAAACTCGTTGTTCACTAGCTTTGCGACTCTTAAGGAAACCAAGCTGTTTATTGTCAAACGAAGAACAGTTACAATTGGTCAAAAGGCTTATGTGATATTCATCTCACAAAAGGCTAAATTATTTGGAAACTCAAATATTAGGAATTAAAAAGCTAATAGCTGGCACATATGAGCGGTTTAATTTGTTATTGTACAGTATGTTGTTTCATGTGTTTCACCTTAATTAAAATTTAGATTTAATATTCAAAGTAGGAGTATTTTGTGTGCTATTAATGTGTATGTTTTTTACGCTTTACGACTCCAGCCCGTGGTAACAGCAAACTTTAGAATCTGTGAGATCAGTTTTCGTCTGGCAGAACTCAACATGCAAGCTGGTAGTAACGGACTTAAATTCGTTATAAAATTTGGAACTAAATATTACAGTACAAAAGTTAATTGAGTAGCTTGTTTATAGCAAGTTGGTGGTAACAGACTTAAATTCGTTATAAAATTTGGAACTAAGTATAACAGTACAAAAGTTAACTGAGTAACAAATTTCACTGAAGCATAAAATTGTTCTAATTAATTAAATTTTTGGTTTCATTACCAGTTCGAAGAACCAATAAGAACCTTCACATTGAAGGAAATCATTTTTTTTTACACCTCACAACATTTTTTCTTTCACTTGTCCTTTCTATTCTTTATAAGCTTATCTTGCTACTCTTTTTGATATGTTTACATCCTGAATGACTTATATGTGGTATTTTAGATAACAGGAAATAAAAAGTAGTGTGTATATTTAGGTGCCAGATAATAGAGTACATGCTGTTGATAGTTATTGCTATGAAGTGTTAATGTCAATGTATATTAAATCGCTTAAGTGAATGTTGAGATCAGGAAACAAAGTTTTGAACAAACGTAGATATTATTTGATTTTTGAATTTCGCACAAAGCTACACGAGGGTTATCTGCGCTAGCCATCCCTAATTTAGTGTAAGAGAAGAGGAAAGACAGCTAGTTATCACCATCCATCGCCAACTCTCGGGCTATTCTTTTACCAATGAATAGTTGGATTGACCATTACATTATAACGCTATAACGGCTGAAAGGACAAGCATGTTTGGTGCGACGGGGGTTTGAACTCGCGATCCTCAGATTACGAGTCGCGTGTCTTAACCACCTGTCCACGCCTGGCCTAACGTGGACATAAAAACGTGTTTGTTTTTGGAATGTATCAGTGGTGATATAAGGATTGAAATTACTTGAGAATAAAACTAATAACATTCACTTAGTTTTCATTTTATTATTTTACTTAAATAATAAAACTAATAACATTCACTTAGTTTTATTATTTAAGTAAAATTTTCTTTTAAATTTTAATTATCTTTTTTTTTTGCCGAAAGGCAATGACAGTACGTGACATAAAATATCTTACTTAATACAGTTGTGTATCTGGAAAGTGTTTGTGAAAAAGAAATTCCTGAAACGATTAATAGGGTTGGAAAACTAAATGCAATTTACGTTTTACCAGTTTTTAATAAAAAAATTTCTAAGTTTGCCAGTAATGACTGAAAAATACATAGGCTGTATGTACACTGCTGGCTAAAATCTTAAGGCCAATTAACATAAAGAAAAAATACGCATTTTGCGTTGTTAGACTCAACCACTTATTTGAGTAGAGCTTCGAAAGATGAAAATAAGAAAAGGAAAACTAAAAATAAAAACATTTTAAGCATTTAATAGGGAAAATGTGAACACTATGAAATTAGTCCAAATACTAGCTTAAGATCATACTGAAACGAAGCTTTTAATCGGTAAACATGTAACGAAATTTAGTCATTTGTGATCAAGCATTAGTGTTGTTAACATCTCTCACTGACATCTCCTGTATTACATTGGGTAAAAACATGGCAAAGACTAAAAAAGTTGACAGAGTTTGAACATAGCAGAATTGTCGAGCTGCAAAAGTAAGGTATCTTTCAATGTGCCATTGCTAGTGAGATTGGAAGTAGTAAAATTGCTGTTGCAAATTTCTTAAAAGGCCTTGAAGGATACGGAATAAGAATTTCAAGAGGTCGGCCCAAGAAAATTTCGCCGGCGTTGAGCAGAAAGATTCGACGAATTGTCCGGTAATACACAAGCCGATCGTCGAACCAGATTAAGGCCCTTTCGGAAGCAGAATGTAGCTCAAGTACAATAAGACGGTATCTACGAGAGAAAGGCTTTAAAAACCGTAAACGTCTTCAAAGGCTACGCCTTCTTCCACATTACGAAACAGCTCGGTTAAACTTTGCTGAGAAGCACCAAATATTGGATGTAGAAAAGTGGAAGAAGGTTTTGTTGTCTGATGAAAAAAAAAAATTAACCTGGTTGGTCCAGATGGCTTTCAACGTTACTGGCATGATAAGGATATCCCACCGGAGACATTTTCTACACGACAGAGTGTAGGAGGTTCCATCATGATCTGCGGTGCTTTCTCCTTCAATGGAACAATGGAGCTTCAGGTTATACAGGGGTGTTAAACAGCAGCTGGCTACATTGGCATGTTGGAGAGAGCATCCTCATTGACTGAAGGTCCTCGCTTGTGTGGAAATGACTGGATCTTTCAGCAGGACAACGCTGCAATCCACAATGCCCGCAGAACAAAGGACTTTTTCATGGCGAATAACGTGATTCTTTTAGACCATGCAGCGTGTTGGTCCAAACTGAACCAACCCCATTGAAAATGTTTGGGGGTGGATGGCAAGAAAACGAGAAAAGAAATTATTATTTAAAATTACCATAAAGTATTAGTCATATTTGTCTTTCACATAACGAGACTCAAGCTCAATACTTGCATTACAAATATACTTTGTGCCTTCCAGATTACTCAAAAGTTTTAAAACTTTTCTTTTTTGTAAAATCATTTTTCATAACTGGAAGCTAGTGAACTTATGATCCGCAGCATTAATATTTAAACGTATAAGGCGTCTTATGGGAAAATGTTAAAAATTCAAACAGCAAAATCTGTGACTCACGACTGTGCATATTAATTTTTAAATTTTGTTCAGCAAATTACTTTCAGTAGGGCCCGGCATGGCCAGGCGTGTTAAGGCGTTCGACTCCTAATCCGAGAGTCTCGGCTTCGAATCCCGGTTGCTCAAAACATACTCTTCTTTTCAGCCGTTGGGGCATTATAATGTTACGGTCAATCCCACTATTCGTTAGTAAAAGGATAGCTCAAGAGTTGGCGGTGAGTGGTGATGACTAGCTGCCTTCCCTCTAGTTTTACACTACTGCTAAATTAGGGACGGCTAGCGCAGATAAGCCTCGAGTAGGTTTACGCAAAATTCAAAACAAACAAACTTTCAATAAAATATAAACTTTGTGGCTACTGATTTAAAATGTCATGTAACTAAAATTTTAAACTTAATAAACCAACTTACGTGCTTATTTCGGTGTTATGTCCCTGTGTATAGATATTTCCATGAGATTAAATAACACAATGATGTTCTGATTTAGGTTTGTTGCGAACCTGATTGTGTTAATAGATAACATATGTGTATATTTTTATGATATTTCTAGGGCTCAAAATTCGCTGCTATCTCGGCAAACGTATTTCTTTATTTCCACGAACATAAATGAAGAAAGAAAATATTTTATAGACTGCAAATACACTGATAAAGCTTCAGTTATCTTCTAAACAGAAATATCTAAGTTCAGTATTACCTAAATTTTTAATGAGATTGGTATCATACATAATATTAATTTTAAACCATTGGCTTGCGTAATATTTGTTGTACATGTTTTACAAGTAAAAACCTTAAATTTCAATTGGTCTCATACGATCAAATATTTCTTTTTCTTTATTACTACAGAAGGTACATGGGATCGACAGTAGAACCTGAAAGGGAGTAACGGTGTACCTACTCCACAATACTATTTAATTTCGTTTCTCGTAAAAATTTACTCGTTTTCTTGTAATTTATTCAAGATTTCATAATGAACCGGAAGTCCATCATAGATTTCTCGTAAACATAAGCCTGGAAATTGTCAATTCCTTAATGCATGGTAGTATAGGGCGCCTTTTCTCATTGGCCTATTGGGTCAGGTGACCAACATGTTGGCCTTGTAAGGTTACCAACTCTGTAGAAGATAAAGCCGCCTCAAACTAGTGTACTCTCTTTGTGATTGGTCATTTAGCAGAAGTAAAATAATTTTCTGGTCAAATCTTACAGTTCAGGAGATTATTGTTTTGATTTTTAACGTTTCCCACAGTGAACCGCTTTTTCTCTGCACATTAGTTCACACTGAGTTTAGTAATTTGACGTTCACAACTTGTTATTTTACACTGTTCGCTTTAATCCATTCCTTGTACAAATGACTCATAAGACCTGAAACTGGGATGTGGTTCAATGGTATGTGTGAACGGGTAGGTGACGTGGCGCAGGTAGCCTACACTGGCTAGCCAAAAGTTAAATTATCTTGAAATAGGTTTAGTTTACACTATATCAACGATTATTTTCTCTTGACACCACATTAATTCATATCGTTAATTATTTTCTCTCTATACCACATTAGTTTACAATAGTAGACCAATGGTCATTTTCTCTTGACACCACACTAGTTTGCAATTGTAGCCCCATGGCAATTTTCCCTTGGTACTACGTTATCTTTCAATAGATGAATGGTTATTTTCTCTTCTCCCAGCGGCTATTGTCTCTTGACTTTACACCACATTAGGCTACAATAGTACATCTGTGATTATTTTCTCATGACACCACACTAACTTACACTAGTAAACCAGAGGTTATTGTCTGTTGACTTTACACTACATTAAGTTACAATAGTAGATCTCTGATTATTTTTTCATGACAACACGCTAACTTTCACTAGTAGACTATTTTCTCTCGACACTAAACTTGTTTGCCAGTATACCAGTGTTTATTATCTTCTGACGCTACCCTAGTTTACATTAATAGACATATGATTGTTTTCTCACGACACCACATTAGCTTACACTTGATCGATAGTTATTTTCACTATCAAACTAATTTACACTGGAAGACTGGAAGTAAGTTACACTTGGCACATCACTAGTTTAAACTAGTAGACTTGTCGTTATATGCACTTGACACCACACTAATTTACACTAGTTGGCTTGTTGTTAACTTCCATTGACACCACATTAGTTCACACTAGACCAATAGTTATTTTCTCGTGATACCACTCTCGTTCACACACGATCACGTTATATTTTGTTTAAAAAGGATTTGAACCTCTGATACCCCACACTCTGTACATAATTTTAAAACGCATTATATTATAGGATATTATATACATAATTACTGAATTTATAAGGGAAGCGGAAATCATTTTTACGTTATGGTAGTTGATTTCTACTGTAGCAAATAACGTTTTAAGATTATATCTATTTTGATATATCACGACATAGTGCTTTACACTAAAGTAGTTTATTTTCTAGCAGAATTAATTGTGCTAAAACAGTGAATTGTATTTTTTCATATTAATTTACTCTACACAATAAGGTATTGTATAAACCTCATGACAGAATATAAACTATTAGAATGAGCAGGTTAAACAATGGGTACATTTATACTAAACCACAGACCTTGGTAAAAGTGTACGTTTTTATATGTGACCACAGAGTATGTTCTTGACTAAACAACAGAACATCACTTAGTATTATAAGAAGTAGTTGTGTTCACACTGAACAACAAGATGTCATGTGGCTTAATGAATATCAGTTTAGTTTATTCTAAATACTAGTGATATTTATAAAATTAAGACATTACACGGTTTTCATACATGCTGTTGGTGTGAAGGTTCTTATAGATCCAGCTCATTTCTCTTTGGTTAACTCGTGTTGAGGATTACAGTTGAAGAGTGTAATTCTACGAAACTAGTACAACCCGATAACATACGCTGATCAATGTGTAGGCTGAGATGGATCTCTCTTAAATTTATATTTTGAAATTAAACAATGTTCAGAATATTAAGTTTAATTATTACTTACTTCATGGTTTTACAAATATCACATGTTTAAACCAGTCAACAGAATACCACATGGTTTTACAAATATCACTTGTGCGAACCCACGACCCTCAGATTACCAGTCGCACGCCTTAACCTACCTGGCCATACCGGGCCCAATAGTAACAAACCATGGTTTTAACCATAGTAAAAAAAGTAAACATACTCAAAATAATAAACATTAAAAAGTGTATTAACTTTATAACATATTTTAAGATACTTCACGCCATGGTAAGTTGTATTCTATCTCAATAAAGATGTATTTATCTCATGACGGTATACCATTCATATGGAATCTTATTTTTTAAACCTATCACAAACTAACTACTTCTAGTATAAATTTAAAACAGTTTTTTCTTGATAAACAGATACAGTTTAGTGAAAAGCGCATTGATTGATGAGGAAACTGGAACATTCTGAAGACGAAAGACGGAAATCTTTTGTGACGTTATTTCCTACACTAGTGTTCCCGAACATTACAGATTACTCCTCAGGAATATTCTGTCTAAACAATCTGTCAAAAACTAGCACGTTAATTGTTTATCAATTTAGAAAAAAAAAAAAGTTGAAAGAACACATTTCGACCAATATTTCAACAAATGAGCTGATTGGAAATCTTGATATAAATAGTGTAAACTTTGTAATACTTTATAGAGTCTAACAGTTTACCTTTGTAAAATGAACAGTTTTGTTTCTGGCTTAGTTGAAAATATTAAGTGCGTTGTTAATTGTTATATCATATATTGTTTACTACAGATTAGGCTTACTAAATTTGAGTATTATTGATTGAGATGGGTTTTAATTAGTTTCTTTATTTAGTTTGGAGATTCGAATAAACCTCCGCAAGGCACATAATTTTTGTTGTTCTATTCAAGTAGGAATATGAGGGAGGTTAGTATAATACAGATAAGTGATCCATTTAATCTTGCTACCATATCTACTTACTACCAAAAACCAAATGATATGAAGAATCGTATTTCATTAATATATCAATATTATTTTGAACAAATAGTTCATTTCTAATCTGATGAGCCATAGAAAAGTCTCGTCGGGTATAAGTGAAATAATGTGGTTGACATATTTCTAATATATTTTTTTTACTTTATCTGATACATCTTTACGAGTTAAATAAAACATCATTGATTTTGGTTATGATGTACTTTTTGACTTCATTTTTATCAAAACAAAAATAAATTTATTTAATACTAAGGTCAAAACACTTCTTGACCAGAATAATGTTAAGCGATCTATCAGAGTTTTTTTTGGCAAATGTTTGTTTACGTTTGTTCAAGAAGTCTACAAATTTACAATCGGGGACTCAATTCCCTTCGGTGAACTTGGTAGACGACTCGATGTGGCTTTGCTATAAAAAGACACACATTTCTTCAACTAACCCTTTTGGCTAGTGAAAGAATGATTACAAATCCTAAGATGCGAAAGCTTTTTTTATTGTGGTACTAAATCAGCACTCATTAGAATACTCGATTTTTTCAAATAAACACAGAGTTTATGATCAGAAAGAAAAAAAAGCTCAAACTACATCAATATTTCGATAAATTACATTGCTACTTCAGTTCGACTGCAGGAACTCGAAGTATTCCATTTAGCCTCTGTTTAAGTAAATGTAAACACTGTTTTGACACAGGTGGCATATCCGAACTGTACATTTGCTTGAACAGCGAAAACTTATCCGATTTAAGGTTCGAACTAAGGTTTCTGGTTTTTTAAACTAAGAAAACAATGTCGGTATGAAATTTTTAAAAAATCTTACGGATAGGAACCGACCTTAAACTGTAGTTAACCTACGATTTAATCATTTTTAAAATAATCAGATTACTGAAGTACAATTAACTAAACATTGTAAGAAATATATCATTTGTATAAAGCTCCAGTTCTGAGAAAAGATCTAAGCCTTTTATTGTGTCTCTCACTACATGTATTTATACACAATACCTGTCTTGGGAAAAGTAAGAAACAAAAGAGTAAAATATTGAGTTCATTTTACATGATGTAAACCTTCCAGTTCGTTGACGATATTTTCGACTGTAAGAAAGTGTGAAGCATTTCACTGTTGGTGAATCATTCACAATCCAAAAGATGTGAACGTATCCTGTCAACTCGTTTCTCTGTAGCTTCCAATTAGAGGCTAACAAAATGTGATAATAACCTAGAGAGCATCGATGGGCTTCAATTTATCTTCAGCAATTCCTTATATTACTCGTCAAGGAAAAACCATTACTCCTAAGTACTATCTGTAAAGCAAGAATAAGACATACTTTAGAAATGGATGGTGAGAGTTGCGCAGATTTCGTAATGGACATTCACCGAACCCTGCTTTGTCGTAATCATTTCCAAGGTTCACATCCTACGTTTGCCAGTCTAAGTGACAAGTAAGATGTTGTTATTGTTGCTGTTTTGTGAAGAAGGACAAAGACACTTATGACATGCTGAAATGATTAATTATACCAGGATTTTTTTTTCAGAAATCGTATTTTAAAGTAAGGTGGAAACTGGGAGCAGGAAACACATTCAAAACAAGCATTTTGAGTGAGCAGATTATACCTTCATCTTATCTATTTATATATATAATGCACATTGAAACTAAAAAAAGTAGTTTATGTTCAAAATACAGTGGTGCGCTACAAGTTGGTTTTATTTTATAACTACTGCATGGTTATTTTTCTAAAATTGTTTGCTTTTGCTAATTATTTATTTAATTCCAAAACTATTCATCAATCTTTATCTGTTACGAACGGAATGCAATATACAAAGTTTGTATTTATAAATTTAGGCTAATCCATAATTACTATTGTACAATAGTTATTTCACAATTTTTGCCATATTAAGAAATTAAATTTCTTCTTCTATATAAAATTTTACAGAAATCAATCTGTTCCTGCCACTAAAATTATTATTAATCGATAATTATTCATTATATGCAAATCAAAATGCCTTCCTTCTATATGTACTATATATTGAGTCATTACTTTGATTTAAAGTTGTTTATTATTGTTGTTAAGAAGTTTCTGTAATTACTTAGACAGTTTCAAAAAATAGAATGAATTTTAAATTTGTATCGGCTTCATAATTGAACAAATTTGTAGACCTTATATTTACTCTTAAGAATTACTGAAAGTGAAGTAAAATAATTCGTAATTATTAGATTGGTATTATAATTTAAAAATAGATATGACTTAAGTTTACGAAATATGTAAGGTAAAACAGACCAAATAACTCTACAATAGCCCTGGTTATTGTAAGAAAAATAATAAATCTGTGATACGATACCTAACATGATGACTGTATTTTGTATTATGTATACAGTTTTATCATACAGTCCGTTGACTCCTCTATATGCAGAGATGGTAAAAATGCCCAATAGATGTAATACAAATTCACACACTAAAAGTTAACAATGACAGACTGATTGCCACTAACAGTGATTGTAACTAACTTTCGACTGTTCTTCTGCACAACAAATCTCAAAACAAGTAAAAAAAAAAGTCGCTAAAATACGAAAAAAATAGAAGTGAACAATTTACTAAAGTGTACTTTCTTTTTCTTTTTGTTTCAGTCGAAATAACTCAACAACTGCGTTATTACTAACGCCAGTTTAAACCTAAACCCACTCTGTATGTGTTTTTGGTCAGTGCAAGATGCCATCACTTAGTTGTAATCGCTAATAATAATTAAAAACAAAATAATAATTCAAGCATAAACTATGTTATCATTACCACCTGTAGTTGGCTTTGTTACAGAAATATAGCTTTTATTCAAAAAGCTTAAGTGCATGGTGAAACATGGATTATCAGCCAATAATACATGAACATTAGATGACTGTAATATGTATAGTAATCAGTGCTTTGTACAGTATACAGTGGGTGTCTTTAGGGAATCACTTCCTATATTATGTATGAAGTGAACTAGTAAGAAAAATCTATACATATAATATTAAGTTTTATTACATTCTTTTACATAATACACAATTTTTCAGTCAGGAGAAAAAAACGTCACAAAACAAGTAATGAAAAACATTTTGTAAATGTAAAATGATGTAGGGATGGTAGTACCAAAAATAATATAAACAAGAATGTAGAGATAATATAGCTATACATAGATCGTTTCTAAATGAATTTCAAAGATGAAAGTTAACATTACACTGTAAAATACATACTTGACTTTAATGTTACTTCAGTTTTAAGTTAAGTTATATATTCCTATATTCCTGCATATTGGTGTGCAATTTGTTGAACATAATATCGTGATTATATCAGCTTAGGTATCAGTGTAGTGTAACTAATAGCATAGAACTTAAATATAAGGAAGTTGAGTCAAAACATGTCTTGATTATTACAGACTCTCGCAAGAAGAGCGGTCGAATTGACCGATTCCGAAATCATTTTGCACTGGTGAATTTCATGGTGTAACATTAAATTTTAATATTAAAAGTCATGTAGGGCTGGCATATTTATGGTTATATCATCTTTAAGTTGTAGTTTGCGTTCTTTTTAGCACCGCCATCGCTACATCATTTAATATTTGCAAAACATTTTATTGGTAGTTAGATAAGTAATGTTACCAAGAAAATTAGACTTGCTGAATAAGAAAACCAGGTTATGTTTGCTGACTAAAAAAAATGACTATATTATATGTTTTGTAAGAAAATCTTGTTATCACTTCAATTCACAAAAGTGTTAATACTCTCGTGGTGGACGTATTTTGCTCTTAGAAATCAACGCTTTCTTCACGATTTGTCTAGAATATTGCCTTCGACATACTAATTATAAATATGTTAAAAAACCCAAAATGAAGGCTAACATTAACTTTCTTCAGATTAGCCAACATTAAAACTAATTCAAATGTAATGAAAAATCGACTTCTGTTTGGTAATATGTTATTTAAATGCAAACATTAATGGGAGTAAAAGTACAACGACATCACATTCAGTCCAAATGATACCCAGTTACTTAATCAGTCTCTTCACGCTGCAATGTGTGTGACTAGGAATTTCCTTTTCGTTTTTCTTTGATCGGGCATTCTGAAAGTTGGAGATCTTTTTTCGTTTGTGATTACTAAAAGCTGTAATCTCAAACTGAGAAAACACGTAAAGTGGATGTAACTTATAAATAGCTAACGGAACATTTTATAGTCTTTTTGTCGTGTCAATGCTCGTGAAAAATGAGAACGATTTTCTTTATAGTTAGTAGCAGTATAACTTTAAGATCACCTTTCACATACGCTGCATTGCCAGCAGTATCTCTATACCTCTTGGACTTATGATATTGTTGAGATAATATGGTTTGCAAGTCTTGCTTAACATCTGTTAGAACTGCGATACTATTGGAGTTGTATGCTCCGAAAGTCTTGTATAGAAATGCAGTGATACACCATACAAATAGATTAGTAGTTTCGAACTGTGCTATACATGCCAAATCGGAGACTACAATTCATGTAATTATTTAACAGTGTCGGAGCTTGATGATACAGCATCTAAAAATTTACAATCGGGTAAAAATATTTTCGAGCAAAGCATACTTTCTTTTGTTACCATTGTATGTAAGTGCCAGAAAACACGTTGTGAATTCACTGCAACAGATGTGGTCGCATGTGAAATGCTAAACGTCTATGAAATCTGAAATTTGGTCATGAATTGATATTAGCGATTAAAGATGCTCATTTCATTTTAAAGTGACAGCCAAGTATGTCTCTCAAGTCAGTCAAGTGAATAATTTGACGACTATTTGTTGTGTTAATTGTGAAGTATTTTGATAGAAGTGTCAGGAAATAAGATGTCGCTAGAAAAATGGGGCAAGGATACTATGTATCTGTAAAGTGTTTGCAAGTCTAAATTTTAGATTAATAGCCTTAAACTTGAAGTACTAGAGTTAATAAGAATAACTTAGTTTTGTTAATACAATAAGCATTTGTATTCAGAACTTATCTATGGTCAACATTATACTCGACTCGTTTCGACTCTCTAAAGTGTTATTTTCATCTGAAGCCCCTTAGTGGCACATTTGTATGTCCACAAATTTACACTGGTGGACAACCACAGATAGCCTGTTATATAGCTTTATTTTTAATAACAAACAATAACAGTTCTTTACGTGACTGTAGATCAGTCCCATATAAAAATGTTAATTGTGTTAAAACAATTGTATGTATCTGTTATATTTATTTATTCCTAACTTTACACAATTGTCTAAGAAGAATTTTTATAATATGTTTCAGAGTCTATGACAGTTTTCTGACCAGCTAATCAACTTGTTGTTCCAGTGTAACATTGCTCTTTGTGTGGTTCAAAGTGAGAGTAATAATTTGTTGGAACTGGTATGCACAAATACCATATCTAAAATCTATAAAATATCTCTGATATCAACTAGAGAAAATAACACAAAAAGTTAGATCGTAAAATTTCATTCGTCATGATCTAATTAAACTTTTGAAACGGGAAATACCAAAACATTAGTTGAAAGCATGTCTCACAGGATTACAACAATGATCTCTGATATACATATCTCTTAATAAAGAGTATTAGAAATTATAAGAACACGTACAGAAGTCACTGATGATAAATGAATAATTATAATTAAATAATCAATTTATCTTTAGTACAATAAATTATTATGCAAACAGAAAAGAAAAACTGTTAAGTTGTAAAATAAACAAGTTTTTTTGTACTTGCTTGAAACATAGTAATAAGAATTGGTTTTCTGCTATCATAAGTTTCTTAATATATTATTATGAAATATTGTTTGAACTGTTCTCATGTTTCATCCAAGTTGTTTGGTTGCTGCTTGTTCTTTGCAGTTTCCGTACATTTTCATATTTCTTTAAAAAATCTTACGTGTGTACAGTATAGGCTGAGTTATGGTTGCATGTTTTTTATCGGCCCCTCTTT
The DNA here is from genome assembly GCA_011833715.1 of Carcinoscorpius rotundicauda. Classification (NCBI taxonomy): domain Eukaryota; kingdom Metazoa; phylum Arthropoda; class Merostomata; order Xiphosura; family Limulidae; genus Carcinoscorpius; species Carcinoscorpius rotundicauda. The sequence goes on along the minus strand of CM022391.1, from coordinate 162,096,858 downwards.
TTCTTCCATGTGTCGCTTAATCATATTTGATGCATGCTAAGAATCACTCTGCTCTTAGAAGCTAAATCCCTGCCGAACAGATTTTGTTCCTGAAGGAATAACATGATGAATAATAATGTGCTTGTATCTGTCAGCAGTCAGGGTACTATAAATGTTTTGGTAGGTCTAAAACACAGCCCATTTGTTTATTGAGAACAAAAAACTTCACTCTAGATGCTGTATATAAACTTTAACGCTGTTTTTCTCTTGAACGATTTGTTGCTGATTGTTTCCAAGCAGTTTTAACTGCTATTTGTCTGGAAGTAGAAACCTCCTACAGCTTCTTTGATCTCATTGTCTAAAGTTTGATGTCCATTTTAGCCTTTTGGATTGCTATACATCCCAGTTTTTTAGCACCTATGCAGCCACTGAGGCTACTTGTTAATAACATTCTTTATCCTATAGTCCTAGAAGCAGCATTCACGCTTGTACTTAGAGCTAGATCATTCACAAGTCTCTACAGGATTGCAGTGTATCACGTAAAGAGCATATCCCGAATTACTTCTCGCACCCTATGCAGAGTTTCTATATAACTCGTTTTGTTGTGTTTTTATAGCAAAACTACATCGGACTATCTGCTCAGCCCACCGAGGGAAATCGAACCTCTAATTTTAGCGTTGTAAATCTGTAGGCATACCGCTGTACTAGCGGGGGACAACTCGTTTAGAGACACGAAATTTTGCCACAACATGTCTTATAGAGAAGCTTTCATCAGATGTAAGTTTATTATTTAAAGTTTTTCATATGCCATTTTTGGCCTTAGAGCAGTGAGTGTTTTCACCACTGGGAATTATGCTTGACTTTTATAAGTATTTTGTTAATATGGCACTATCAGATTGGTTGGCTAACAACCAATCGCAGTGGAAACTATCGGCCTGTGTCTGTGCTCTGGTGTAGTAACTCTTTACAATAAAGAAAAAATAATTTCATAATTCTAGCACTTCGTATTCATTGTCTACATTTATTTCAGTACGGTGCGTTGAAAAACGTTTAGGCCACGTGGTTAGAACGCTCGACTCCTACTCGGTAAGTCGAGGGTTCGAATCCCCCTTACAGCAAATGTATTTACCATTTCAACTGTGGGAGCATTATAAAGTGATGGTCAAATCAATTATTCGTTGGTAAAAAGAGTAGCTCAAGAGTTGCCATTTCTTCAACCTTACACTGCTAAATGAAGGACGGCTGGCGCAGATATCTCTCGTGATCTTCTGTGTTAAATTTAAAAACAAAAAAAACAGAAACGTTTGTCAAGAGTGTGTACTTGGAGCACAATCGTCAGAAAACTCTTAAACTGAAATGTAAGTAATAGTAATTAATAAGTACATATATGAGGGTACGTTTTTAAGAAAAAACGTAAATCAAAAGAAAAATTATTGATTTTTGTGTTTCAATTAACTACCAATTCATCAGTCTGACATTTTTAACATTATTTCTAAATCAGTACTAGTGAAGAAAAAGTAAACAGATATATTTCTCTACAATAAAATTCTCAGTAAATCAACAATGATCATCCACTATGTAACCAACTGTACATATTATCTGATAGTATTATATGTGATAGATGCCATTTATCATATAAGAATAAGTCAGTGCTGTGTCTATGGTTGAAGAAAATACACATAGGTAGGTTATAATCATAAAAAATAGAAGGTCGAACTACTTCAAGCAAATATAACATAAATAGCTTTTGTAAGGAAAAACATGAGACCCAAATTAAAATAGGGGTTTGTAATTGAGGAAAAACAATACAGTTTATATGCACTAAGTGTTTCTGGTTGGGTCCTGGATCAGTTAAATGATCACTATAAACAAATAAACTTATCATTCGCACCGATATGTGAGAAGCAAGGTAGTATATTTTATAGTAAAACTATACAACCAAACTTACCTTGAGGAGAAACTTGTAATCTTGAGTTATTCCAAGTTCATGATAGGGGTGAAACTGCAAAGAGTGATTTTCTTGTTTGCTTTGCAGTTTCAATTCTATCATGAACCACCGATAATTCCATACTTTCATAGAAATATCTGACTAATGACTAGAAAAGATCAAATATTCTGGTCACCTTAGTCCAATACACTAATGGAAATGCAAAGACAGTAGAATTAGCAGTTATTAGACAGAAGTAATGCTTCTAACATGCTGGCTTGAAGTTATCAGCGAGTGTTTATATACACAAATGAAATCTAGAAATATAGATAGATGCGTGTTGAAAACGTAAAAGTAAAATCATGTAACTGTAAGTTTGAAATGCAATACAAAATTTAATTGAACAATTAATACTAACAAAGACTGAAAACAAAGGAAACATCTGTTTATAAATGTGCCAATTCTTTCTCGGGTGACGAAAAAAACTAGTTCCTAAACTGATTGATTACTTTTTTTATTCCAGTGATTGATCTGTATTAATTAAATATATTAAAGTTTTATTTCGTGTTAGTTGAAAAGCAACAATGGAAAGAAGAGTGACTTTACTTTGTTCGAGGCCCGGCATGGCCAGGTGAAATGAGGCGGGTTCGAATCCCGGTCGCACCAAACATGCTCGCCCTTTCAGCCGTGGGAGCGTTATAATGTGACGGTCAATCTCACTATTCGTTGGTAAGAGAGTAGCCCAAGAGTTGGCGGTGGGTGGTGATGACTAGCTGCCTTACCTCTAGTCTTACACTGCTAAATTAGGGACGGCTAGCACAGATAGTCCTCGAATGGCTTTGTGCGAAATTCCAAAACAAAACATCTTTGTTATTGTTATTGAAGAAGTAAGAGCATGGTGAAGCAGTGAAGTTTAAAAAGTTGTTTCAAGCAAAGAAAAATAAGAAAAAGACCCATGAAAGATGATTTACAAGTACAACTTTATATTATATTTTTATGTGCACAAAACTCTTAGGTCAGCTAATTTTAACTTGTTAAAATAGTAAAAATCAGTCTACTTTATGCAGATGTGTGAGGATTCAAAAGTTTCAATAAAAAAACCAGTTTATTCATTGTTGATCTCACGTGCTAAACTTTATGCTATAAAGACACGTACGGAACAGATATGGAGTATCACATAACAATAACTAATACTTTATTTAACAAAATTCCTAAAACATTTAGTACACAGTACAGACAGTTACAAATTCATCGTGTCCATCTGTTAAAAACCAGTAGAAAAATTAATGAAATAATTGATACTATCAGAACACTGAAAGAGTATTGTCTATTTTCTTGTAGCATCGGATTATCTGCCAAATCGAATCAAACCCCCTCATTTTAGCGTTGTAAATTCGTAAACTTACCACTGTACCAGCAGGGGCCCCGTGACAGAGAAGGTAAATTTTCTGATCACGTGGGTCCAATGAACCAATGAATTAAGAGAGTGAATTAAAATTTTAGGTAACTAGAAGAGCGAACTTTCCAAATTACTGGTTCTGAAGTCATCAGTGAGTTAAATAAAGCCTAGAAATAAATACGAATTCTGACATTCTTAAAACTACGAGAATTCAGGCTTAGTAATATGCATTAGGATTATGAAACGAGTGTAAAACCCGTTGAATTAATTATTTATTATTCAAATATTCAATATAATTTGTAATATAGAAATAGGATTTGAACGGACTAAACAAGTTTTAGACATAATTACAGAAGCATTAGTTTTTTTCTCAAAAAACGTTCTTTTGTGAGTGTTTCAAAACAATTCAAAGAGGGTGTGACTTCAAGATTCAGAGAAAGTCGAGATGAATTAGAAGAAGAACATGCTTTCAACAATATAGATTTTGCAGAAGAAGAAGAAAACCAACAAGTTACGAAAATGTAAAAAGAGGCTTTGTACTATGGTATTATAAAGGTGTAAAATAAAATTTAGAATTTACCAATATTCTTAAGGTGAAATCGAAGTTCTATTAAACAACATGTCACGATAATGTTAGAAAAGCCTTATAAATGGACGTAATAATAAAAAACTGCCATAATTAAAAAGATTATTACAGTCTGTATGTGTCGCAATAAGATGAAACCCTGTTATACAATATTAGCTAATAATATTTTGTTTTCAAATTTTCCACCAATTTCATTGCTTTCAGCTTTTAGTTTTTCTGCAGGTGATAAAACATAAATATAAAGAGTCAGTTGCACCCTGTTATTAAAACAAAGAAAATTCAAACACAAAATAAGTAATTTATGTTAACTAGTAACACAAAGTAAACAAATTATGTGGTGCTCCAACTTGAGTGATCGAACTGTCGACCATAATGGTTAACGCATATCTGACTCTTGTCTTTCGTACAAATTGTCTCTCATTCTTACTCATATTTTTGTCGTAATTATGGATATCATAGTATGTAAAAAACAAAACTGTTAACAATTAAGAAAAGACAAAAATTAAGACAAAAACCAAATCAAATATTGAAACCTTTCTACAAGAGGAGAGCTATTTAACTACATATAACTGTATAGAGATTTTACCCCACCCTATATATAAACCCACACGAACCTATTATCAGGAGAAATATTCTTGATTAACTACAAATACTTTCACATTTTATCAATTTCTTTCTGAAACGTCTACCTACTTGTATTTTATCCAGTTAAAGTTCAGAATTGTTTTGAAAGTAGGAAATGTTTGTTTGTTTTTTAATTTACTTTAAACTTTGACTGGGCGTATCCTTTTTGTTATCATGTCTGAAGTATAAATTTGAGGGTTCGTGGTTTTCTACTCATTTACAAAAAAACGTGTTCCACACTTTGGGGCAATGAATGCGTTGTAAGAATGACAGACATGTCTCACTTTTCGATCAAATAAGAATAGTTCAACACGTGGTAGTGGCTCATATAAACTGGATGAACTTCCACGGGCTTTCCGCAAGTTTTCTGTTTCAAGAGTAAATAAAACTAAGATTAGGAGTAACAAATATTTTTTACTTTTTTGCTTTTCAAGTTCATACGTCATGGTATGTTGTAGTGTATAAACACTATAATTCTTCTCGTGATTCATGGCATGCTCACGTTTTGCTGACAAGATAACAGTATAAATTGCGGTGTTAAACGTTCTTTATGTGATGGCGTTTTTAGTGTCTGAATGACTGATCAACAGCACGCTACTACGTAGTGGTGCGAATTGTTAAAACAGGTTACCCTCTAACTGGCTTTCGGCTAAACTTTCGGGGAAACTGGTAGCTCTCCTTCTAGTTTGTTAGTTCAAAACTAAAGATGACTTTGCATGAAACTTTGAAAGATTACAAATGAATGAATATTTTCATTCTAAGTAACTTGAAATATTACTTCAATAAACAAGCCTGTTGGCAGAAATTTTTCAAGCTAACTCACAAACTGTAAAATTGTCGAGATAACAAATCTATTTTGATATAAATAAAATTAGAAATACGTGTTTTGTGCGCAATTTTAGTTCATATATAAATTTACAACAAAACCTTATTTCATTTCTAAGGTAATTTTTTTGCCCACTATTGGTATTGAAACCCTTAAGCTTATAGCTAAGTCACTTGGAGGATTCTTTGTTCTTAAAAAAAGTACTTCAGTAGTTTCCATTTCAAGATGAAATTATCCATCCAAAGTCTCCTAAAGGCACTCTTGGAAACATTTCATCCTGGTGTTATATCAGTACACCAAAACATAATTAGACAGTGGCCAAAGCCAACGTTACTTACAGTAGCGTATAAAATTAGCTACTAAGTTTAATTCCCATTAATAACGTTTGAATTTCATTTCTATCAGTTTCTTGGATCTCGTAGAGTACCAGCATATGCAAACGGTGTTCATTACTGACTATTTCATGTAAAAATATAGAACAGAAGGAAAGTGGTTAACGTAGTCTCTAACAAATTGCAGGATGATACCACGAAACTGCTTTTCCTCTCATCACTTTCAAATCTATCTCCATGAGGCCGATGGATGTAATGAAATACACAGTTACACAGTAGCACAAAAGCAAGACTCGAACTCATCATATAGTTCACCTGGAGTTGAAATCATAAATAGAGATGTTTGTGTATATAACTTGTAATATGTAACTTCTATGTATTTGGGTATATGACCTGTAATTTATATATAACGCCTCTGTGTTTGTCTGTATGACCTGCGACACAGACCTTCTCTGTGCTCGTGTAGATGACTTGCAATATAAGTGACCTCTTTACATGAGGCGGATTATGTCAAAAGAAAGTTCCCGACACCAATTAAAACCACAAAATTATCATAAAATGTGGTTCATTGGTTTCTATGTTTACACATAAAAACAAAGCAAGACAGTCGTATACTTTAACTGTATATGTTTTTTAATATACATATACTTATCTTTTTCATTTAACGTCGGTCAAATTAATTAGGCCAAATTATTTGCCCATTATTCATGTGTCGGCAAAACTTTGTTATATAAGTATGGAAAGTGTTAGCAGTGTGCTATGTAATGGGCTCTTTCTGTATGCATATTCATGGGACCACGAATTAGCTCTAGCAAGTTAGTTTCTCTATTCTTGGAAGACCAACTTAGCTTCTGTACTGCAAACAATTTACGCAACAAGTTTTTAACATTTGTCAAAAGGTTTTCTTGATGTTTCAGAAGTGAATTTTATTTTTGTGTTTGTTCAGTTTGAAAACAAAAGTATGTATATTCACTAAGTTTAGCACTAAAGCAGATCTACATGCATAAAACTTTCCAATGCTGTGCCTATAAATGTACTTAGCTCTACGGCTCGTGTGAAGAAAAAAGCCTAAAATGCGAAGAAAACGTTAAATTAAAGCAATAGTAAAACATTTGTTTTAATGGAGAATTTTAAGGACTTCAGTGAGAGCCAAAATCACTTGTCAAAGTGATAGAAACATATTATTGAGACATGTTAGTTGCGGCGCGTGTGCAAAGCGAATCAGAAAAACAGATTGGACGGAGTTGTTGGTTAAATGGTCTGTAGACAGCCTGTCAACCTCACGATTCTGCTTGTAGTAATAAGGACCCCTAGCTGCCCTTGGGATTTGGAGCTTGCTACTCGTGCAGATGGTAGTAAAAGTCGTCTGCTTGATAACGCTCGTCAAATCAACAATCATTCGTCTCCAGCACGCGCGTACGGAACTACTGGTGGTGAACTGCTTGTTCCCTCTGACAGGGTTTTCAAGTTCCCTGCCGTTCGCGAAGTTCAAAAAATGGTATTGTGAGTCTATACGCAATGTTTATAGAAAAATATAAACATTAAAGAATTAGTAACCAAAGTAAACAGACTTACAGCGCTATTGCTTGGACGTTTGCAACGGGACGTTAGAATAGGTTAGTTTTTGTTTTCTTTTTTAAAACTACGTCACTAATGTGTTATTCTACTTCCTCACAAGTTCAATTACAAGTTTAATATGAGTATTGAAAATGAAGTGTAGTTATCAGCATTTCTCTTGCATGTCTTAAAAATGTAAGATTATAGATGTTTTTCGAGCTTTAAGATAGAAAATAATACAGACTTGTTTTGAGAAGTAAATCTACGCATATAAATATAGACAGATAGAACCTGTATTAAGATAGTGTTATAGTAAGGTTCAATAGAAGAATTGCAGAATTGTTCATAAGATAATAAGAGAAAAAGGAGGCTTAGATTTATATGTCTAGAACTAATAAAGAAATGCATGATTTAAACTATTATAATTATTTGAAAGGTACCTTTATTTATACTTCCATAATCTGAGTTTTGCCATATTAATGTCAAAATGCGAGTATATTCTTTCATGATACCCTATAATTTTTTGATATATTCATTAAAATGCCTAGATCGAGGAAACTGATTTTTTTCGAGTATTTTTATATTAGATTAATTTTCGTTCACGGGAATTTTCATACATACTCTTTGTTCAACATACCTTTCTCTGGAAATATGAATAATGTACAAATATAGATTATATATCCATAATTAAAGTTTTTTGTGGTATTATAACGTTGTTAATAACATCCTTGATAGGCAGATGTTTATACATATGTAAAATTATAGACATACAAGACATTATATTCTAGGTTACCATGAAAAAGACAGCTGAATAAAGTAACTTAAGAAGAATGCTCTACAAATACTCTACAAGTGTATAATTTTCAGAAGAAAGGGTTAAGATATCGGGTAAAAAGAAAAAAAAAATATTTTAATACAAAGGAAAATACTTAATTGTACAAGTTACTAGTGCCTAAGCAAAGTGAAGTTTTGAACAAAATATGACGTAATTCTGACATGCCAAGAAATACAGATATTTATTGAATATGGGATTGTTAAGTTGATATATTATGTTTCATAAAAACATATTTAGTGCAATACTACAAAACACAACATTAAAATACTTAAGACATATACTTAGCATACAGTCATGTGAAAAAGTTATGACGCTCTATGAAAGCCTGTGTATTTTTGGATATATAGATATTTAATCTCAATTTTAACAATACTGAAAGATTATACGAATATAACTAAACAATTGAAACTGAAGAAACGACTTTTCAAGATCTTCTGTTGTTACTCTCTACTTTAGACTATCAGGTGTTACTAAATCTTTGCAGATTACATAGGCCTAGGAAATTATTATTAAACTTCATAAAAGTTATTTTGGTTTCAATAATGGGTTTTTCATATTTCAGCCGTGCAGATTTCGAAAATAATATAGATTTTTTTTTATCACGTGAGGATCGTTTACACATTGGAAAAAAACCCAATAAACTGAGTTAGATCAAATTATAATTTCGTTTACCACAATGCAATTCCTTATTATTATGTTTGTTAACAAATATACCAACAAAATGAAAAAAAAGAAGAACATTTATGTCAAGTAAATATGCATCTTCTTTCATCCTGATTGTGTTTTGTTTGTGAAATCTACGTCATGTAAACTTTTATGTATAGGGGCTCGAGCATATCAATGACCAACAGTAATCAGCCATTATGCTGATGTTACACCTTCCCTGATACCTCCTCTCCATTTCCCTGATGTCGTAATCATAACCTTTCCCCTTGTTCTTTGCGGACAGCATCGAGATTTTCAGGGAAACAAACAACTTGTGTGTGTAAAAAAATGAACTTCCAAGCTCATATTTCAACCCAACGACATGAAGTTATCAAGCATATTATTGAAACTATTTTCATAATTTGGATCCTTGTTGTTTCCTAAAAATGTGTCAATATCTTATACATTTAAAGGCAATTCACGCTTTTTTTTCTGTGTGAAAATTTGTGGTTCACCAAATGTTTCAGACTGAAAATAATCCCTATTGTTATTTCTATGGATATCAGATTTAGAATCAAACAAAACTATATCAAGGGAAGAGGTACATCAGGCCCATGAGCAACAGATCTTATAGCAGATTAAAGGTTCAGATAAGAAATTCCCTTTTTATTTTGAGTGTTCTGGCCTGGCACGTTTACTGGGTAAAAATATTAGGTATTTCCTAAACTTACGATAGGCCATCTGAATTCCAAAAAGCAAATACTTTTTGTTACCTTTAGTCCATAGTCTATTGTCTCAACTTTACAAACTTTACAAACGTTTTGTAAAGCCAATGATTTGTCTTGGTCCTGACGTCTTATTCCAATTTGAGCGTAATAAGTTCTTTCTAACGAATTTTGTAATATTTTGCCTTTCTTTCTTCACAAGAAATTTACTTCAGATATAACACTATCCCTTTGGCTCTGCATGGCCAGGTGGTTAAGGCACTCGACTTGTAATCCAAGGGTCGCTGGTTCGAATCCCCGTCACATTAAATATGCTCGCCCTTTAACCGCGGGAGCGTTATAAGTGCGGTCAATCCCACTATTCTTTGGTAAAAAAGAAGCCCAATGGTTGGCGGAGGGTGTTGATGAATAGCTGCCTTCTCTCTAATCTTACACTGCTAAAGTAGAGACGGCTAGCGCAGATAGCCTTCGTGTAGCATTGCGCGAAATTTAGAAATAAATAAATAAACAAACAAACACAACCTCTTGTTGTGATAGCGACGAATAAATGATATTGAAAAGAAAAAATAATGTCAGAGTGCATGCACCAGCAAATACTATCCAAACATGACATGTCGTGGGATTGATAACTGCTTATATACTAGCGATGTGTTTCTCGTAGGTTCTAGAACCACCAATAAGACCGTGATTAATCTAAATAAGTCTATAGCCAGTGATTGTCAACATTTTAAGCATAAAAATGTGTGACCTGATTATAGTAACACTGATTCTTTTATGTAAACATACTTAAGACATTTTTTGAAATATCTATACATAATGAATAAAGATGGATATTATTTTCGAATTCAACCTACAGGAATCACGTAGAACATGTAAAAATATCAAGATAATTAAACCATCACAGGCCTGACTTATTAAGTTTCTTTTAATAAACAATATTATAACTTATTATTTAAAACTTTTAGCTAAATATTTTGTATTTTCAGCTTTGAGGGAATATTTAGCGATATGTGCTAAACGATCTGATAAAGTATTCCAAGATTTAGTCATAGTTGGTCTTAACTTAGAATGGCAAAATAAAATGAATGTAATCAGCCACCTGCATCCGACACTCTTAACTAAATAAGTAGATTTAATGCAACTTTTATGAAATATTCAAAACTGAAAATGCAAACACATTCAGCGGCCTATCACAGAGTCGTACTTTGGACATTCTGATTGGTCCCGACACATTAACCACTAGGTCATGGCCGGCCCGTAGCTTTTACAACTCCCTTACATGAAGTGAACATGTTGAATGTGATCACAAACATTGCAGCATGATTTTAATAGCTCACACACGTTAATATCTGACGCATCTTACTATGGGATCTTCAGATTAGAAGTGTCACACACTGTGCACTTATACTTTGATAAACTTTTAATTTTAAAATTATTTCAAATCATTCAAATCTGAGAACACGGTTCACAGACGAAATTAATAAAGTAACCTTATAACCCTCCAGAAACGTTTATATAAACAAACTTTAAAACAACAGATAGGTTAGGTATATTCATAATCTTTTCGATTACACGTTGTTTCAGTTATAAGATACCATGTGGTAAGTAAGAGCTATTATGTATGTGATGGTAATAAAACGTCATACACTTACCAATATTATAAAGACATTGAAATACCAAATTCTGAGGACGTCTGAGAGAATTAGAGGCGAAAATATAATAAAACAATTAATAATTATTCATTTAAAAATAAATTACTTCTGGGTCAGAATCAGTTGTGCGTATCACAGAGGGAGCCACTATCGTCTTTTATTTTCTCGGGGCCACTTAGTAGCGTGATAAAATGTTATGTTAAACCGCGGTTAAGAATTTCGCGTCCCGTTACTGCAGGAAAAAAAACGGAGAAAATTTTGCACTCCGCAATTCGGGGTCTAGAGAGCGCTATAATAATGACGGAAAAATCCAACAATTCGGTGTTATAGAAGTAGTGTGAACACTAACTTCTCTCTACCGTATCACTGTACAACTAGAAATGGTTAGCGAAAATAGACATCTTATTTCTTTGCAAAAAAATTTGGTAAAGCAAACAATTTGGTTTGTTTTGGAATTTCGCACATAGCTCTCTGTGCTAGCCGTCCCTAATTTAGCAGTGTAAGACCAGAGGGAAGGCAGCTAGTTATCACCACCCACCGCCAATTTTTGGGCTATTCTTTTATCAACGAATGGTGGGATTGACCGTCGCATTATAACGCCCCTACGGCTGGGAGGGCAAGCATGTTTGGCGCAACCGGGATGCGAGTCAGCAACCCTCAGATTACCAGTCGCACGCCTTAACACGCTTGGCCATGCCGTGCCAAAGCAAACAACCAAACATCTTAAAAATACCATCTGTGATTAAGAAAAAAGGAGTTATCGAACAATTAATTATCTTGTAGTTGAAAAGACTTGAAGTGGAAGAGCTATTGAGTGAGAACATATACTTGGAGTTAAACAGAGACATTGTCTGGTACCAGCTCACGAGGCCCGTGGCCCCCTAATCTCCACCTGGTGTATGAAAATATCAGAATAGAAAACCGTGATCGATATCATACTGAAACGATGAAAATTCTCGCGCTTAAGGGCTCGAGGCCCCGATTTTTTAAGTGTCTAGCGACGCCTTTGAAATTAAGAAAGAACTAGAAAAATATCCACAGTTGACAAAGTTTCCAACGACAAGAAATAAAAGTGTGATTTTATAAAAATTTATCCAAATAATAATTTTTATATGGTATCAAGTTATGTTGTTTTTTTTAATTTCGCGCAAAGCTTTTCGAGGGCTTTCTGCGTTGGCCGTCCATAATTTAGCAGTGTAAGACTAGAAGGAAGGTAACTATTCATCACCACCTACCGCCAACTCTTGGGCTACACTTTTACCAACGAATAGTGGGATTGACCGTCACATTATAACGTCTCCACGGCTGAAAGGACGAGTATTTTGGTGTGACCGGGTTTCGAACCCGTTACCTACCCTCAGATTAAGATATGAAAAGCATATTAGTATACACACGCACACACATATATATATATATGTGAAAAAAAACTAAAGACTAAGAGCAAAAATCATTATAATGAAAATCCGAAGATAATTATGAAAAGCAATTCAATCTATTTTACCTCATGTATGGTTCCACCAGGTGGAGGTACGGTACAGAATTAGTTCGATACCCAGCGGTGGACAAGAGGGTAAATAAACCATTAGGTAGTTATGATGTGAAACAACCTTATGCATGAATTTTTGTTGTTGGTAAGCATTTGGTTTCACAAAAAACATAATGATATACTATTTCTTTGTATCTCGGTTTCTTCCAACTTCTATATTGTCGTATACTTAATTGCTATACTTAATCTAAACAACATGTAAATGATATTGTTCTCTTAATAAAATAACAGCTTTTTTACTATAATAGTGCATAACATCTTCCTGCTTCTGTTGTTACATTTATTAAATACGTTTATTTTACTGTTTCGGAAACTTTTCCTTCAACTAGATAACCAAGATTAGCCCCTTTACTATTTCTTACAACCTGATAAGAGCAAGTGAAAATTTTCTGAACCATATTGTTTATGTGTCCTAATACTAGTTAAGTAAAAGTTCAGTGGCGACTTTGGTCATTATGCTCATCACGTGCAGCGAGATTGTATTTCCGTGACAACATTGAATAATTTTCGTCTTAGAGAATTTTGTTTCTGCACTCATTCTACTTACGTTTGTGTGTGCGTTGATATCTACCCACGTTGAGATCACACTCATTGTTAACCGAATTTATTTTGAATGGCAATCTGAATCGTTAGCTAATGGTTCGCGTTTCTGTTTATGTGTTTGGCATTCTCACCAAGTAACTCACTTAGCGACTGTACAGCCAGGGAGACTTAGTCGTGCTGATAGATATCAGACTGATTCACGCTCCTTTCTGTCTAAGCTGGTCCAGTATTGGCTTGTTCGGGTAGTGTATGTGGTACAGCTAACTTCGTACGTGGTAGTTTATTTCGTTACGTACAAAGGCATGATTGCATGCTGTGGAAGTTAAGAGGTTTCCAATTTCTCACTCACATTTGTCGTTTTTATTACGTTTTTGTCTTTTTCTATTTTCGGTCTTAATTCTGAAAAGAAAACTGAGCATTATTGACATTATTGACCTTTGGGTCATACATCGTGTTTTTGTGGGGGACATAATTCAAAAGTCCCTAGAGGTGGTCAGCTATAAACAGAAAAGGTTGAAGTATTTTTATATTTTAAATAGATCCGTATAACATTACATTCATAAATGTACCAGACTTTTTCATCATCACAATTTTTTAAGAGGTCATCATATAAAAGATTTGGTTGATTGACAGAGAAATAATTTATATTATTTACAATTACGAATTAATTCAGCCCTATATGTGGAACTTGTTATTTTCCACCATATTTTGTTCCTTTTCTGATGGATTCCGTTGAACAATATCTACTTATTGCAGTGACTTTAAAGCAACATATCCTTGTTCGGGGTTTTATGTTGCATGTTTATTATAAAATGCAAACTAATGACACAGAAGAGAGTTACACCCATAATTACACCATACCCTACAACCCACGCGAAGAACCATATCATGTCCAAATACGTTTATGCCCATAGAGCTCTATTATAATATTGTTTACTCAAAATTTGTTACACCTGTATGAAAGGTCACTGGAAATTTTCCACTAATTTTTTATTAATTTTTCGATATAAAATTATCCTAGTCAGTCATTCATGTACAGTACAAAATGCCCACGTGTTAGAACTTCGTAAAATCTACACATTCTGATCGATGGTTCCATATCTTAAAAAAAATTGTTATTTAATTTTACTAATGTAAACACACTCATATTAATGCTACTCTATATGAAGTACAGAGTTAAGCGTGATTCACGTGAATATAAGCAATGAATTTGTAATAGTAAGTGTATGCGAAGGAAGTTCTTTGTTAAATAATTTTTCTCATTACGGGGACTTTATATTGTGTGTAGACTCTCCTCCTTATTTCCCTAAGATGTGTTAACTTTCTAAACTAAAGATTGTGCTGGCCACCCAAGTGTTAAAACTCATTTTGAAATAGAGTTGTATATAGCCTTTCTGAAAGGACATTCTCTGAAGCTATAACTAATTTATTCTTCCTTGAACTACTATTCGAAACATATCACTTCCTAATTACTTTTTTTACAAGCTCGTAGACATATTTTTGTTAATGTATAAACTTTTTTATGTTTTCATCTATCTATTGTGTTGCTGGATAAAGAATAATTGATAATCACGACTGCTTTTTATTATACCTTTAATTTAAGAGTTATTATAAGATTAAATCATGCTACGTTTTAACGCCCACTAAAGTTATACAGCAGTATTTGGATAAGCCAGACTTATAATGAACATTACCTCATGCCTTAACCCATCCTGATGAAGGAGAAAACAAAGACATGTGGTACTTCGAAAGTTCAACATTCTCTCCTCCTTCCCCCAAAACAAAAGATATAAGCATGAATATCTGGATACAAAAGATCTGAAAAAAAGTTACAGGAATCTAACATTCAAACACGTGCTAATTTCATGTGCTTATTTTCAATTCAACAGTAATAATTTTCCTTGTAAGTTCAGTTTGTTTTCTAATTTTTGTATCGTTTTAATTTTCTTTTCTATATTTATTATACAAGTAGTTTTATTTTTACATGTTTTAAATATCTTAATTATAATCATTTGTTTCTGTAAGATATGCAGTTTATTAAAAGTGTTTATTATTGCGGCATTTTTCATATAGCTGCCCTAAAAGACTTTCATTATTTGTTTTCCCCAATACTTTGTATTTCATTATAACTTATGAACAAAGTTCTCGGAAAATTTGTTTGACTGTTAACTAATAGACTGCCTTATTTATACCAGTGTACGTCTTTTTTGGGAGCTTCTTAAGCCGGATTACAAATATTATTCGGTTGTTTGAAATTGTACTGAATTATAATTCGGATATCCATCCTGAAGATATTCTAGAATCATAAGATATGCCATCTTAATAGAGCAGCTTGAATTTCCCTGTTAATCTGTTGTATATACCTTTTTTTTAAGTTATCATAAGTTTTGTTGATAATATGCAATAATTTGTTAATTATTCTACATTACAAGTAATAAAAACATTTTGCAAATATAAAATAATGTTAGGATAGCAGTGCCAAAAAGAATGCAAACAAGAATATAGGAATGATAAAACTCTATATGTACATATAGGGTACATTTTATATCCCACATTATAGCCTGTACCCTGGGGATCATTTCGATTAGTGAAGTTTTTTTATTTTTGTTTGGGTTTGTGTTACGTTTTTTATGTTTTATATAGGCTGAACGCAACAGAAAGACACAGATAACAGCTTTTATAATTTATTACAACAAACTATTATATATGTAACAGATATAACATAAATTATATAATAACAATGACAGATATTAAATTTAAACCTTCAAAATTAATTACAACACAAAATGGTACTGGCCAGTATCTAATAATATGATCTAGAATGAAAGTCCAAAAGTCCAGATTAGAAATCCAAAATTCCAGTCTAGAGTGTGAATTTGGTCCCACAAAGAAATTTCGAAGTTTGAATGGAGAATGACGAAGTTCTTTTTACGATGCCTCCGATGAACGTCTCAAACTTTTTCGCCTTCCAATTTTCCCGTTCTCCCCTAAATAGTTATACACGTGTTGACTTTCAGTATAACCACTAATTCGAATGAATCGCAAAGATTGACGAAACAAAATCACAGCTTCTGTAGATCTAGCTCTAGTCACAAATCAAAGTTGAATAAACTCACAGCAAACACTTAAACTTTCTCAAACGAATGACTGACTCTTCTTTTCTTCGAATAAAAACTAATGACTCTTCTTATTCTTTTCTTCGAATAAAAACTGATGACTCTTCTTTTTCTACCTCGCGTCGCCGTCTGTTTTATATATTAGTAGGCTATACTTCTCGAACAATTGCATAATTTCTACAGAACTCCAGAGCAATCCGCGCATGTCCGTTCTTGCACGAGACTTCTCGTCTAGACACTAGGCCGCCAGCATTTCATTTAAATACATATGATTGGTCTACCTAATTCTAGAAAATTCTAAATGTTATTTTAAATGAATAACAACATATTTTATTAGTTTAAACCTTGAAACAATAATATAAATATGGAAATATAAATAATAGAAATGAAAATTTAAACACAACATTTTGTTGTGGCTTACAAAACATTTACATAACAGTTTGTTTTTATTTATAACAAATTATCATTAGTCACAGGTTTGAATTTGCCATTTTAACTCAGTTCCTCCTTTTGATTTTGTTTTATTTTCTTGACTGTTCATTATTAGTGTTTTATATATTCTTCCTATATGACTTTTAATATAAAAAACACGAGTACAAAATGGTTACGAGATCGGTCGACTCGACAGATCTTTTTGCGAGTGTCTGTTATAATCAAGACTCGTTTCGATTCAACTCCTTGTGCTTAAGTCTTATACTCTTAGTTACATTACATTTATGCCTACCCTGACACGAACATGTCATTATAATAAACAAAAACATGCCACTATTTAAAAATATAGGAATATATAACTTCTAAGTAGAGTAATATTAAAATCAAGTATGTATTTTATAGTGTAACATTACATTTTAATACTTAAAGTCATGTAGAGATTACCTATATATATCTAGCTGTATCATCCCTATATTCATGTTTGTATTATTTTTGGCATTGCAATCCATACATCAACTTAAATTTACAAAATGTTTTAATTACTTTTTTGTAGCTTTTTCCCTGACTGAAAGTCAGTGTATTTTGAGAATGTGCATAATAAACTTTAATATTATGTGTATAGATTTTTTACTTCTTCACTTCATAAACAATATAATCTGTGTTCCTAAAGACATCGATTGTATAGTGTACAAAGCATTGAGCATTCAAGATGTTACCGTAGTCTAATGTTCATGCATTACTGGTCGGTAATTCCTGTTCCACCACGTTCTTAAGCCTTTTAAAGCAAAGCTATATTTCTATAAGAAAGCTAACTTCAAGCGGTAATGATAACATCGTTTACATGTAAATTATGATCTTCTTTTTACTTATTGCTGCTTATTACGGCTAATCGATGATATCGTGCACTGCTTAGAAACATAGATTTGATTTAAATTCAAGCTGACGCTACTGATAACGTTGTTTAAGAGTTATCTTGATTAAAGTAAAAATAAAAAGAGATGAACAAATTGGTGGGTTAGTCACTTTCTGATCTAGTATTTTAGCAATAGTTTCTTGTCTTATTTTTGGGTTTGTTTGGTAAAGAAACAAATTAATATGACGAAATTTAATTGTTTAAAATGAAACTCTCTGCCATTGTTAGTTTTTAGCGTGTATATTTGTATTATGCCAACTGATTATCCTAGTCATCCCTACATGTGGAGTCCATCAACTCTATGATTAGTTAAAGAATACCACCACAGTAAAAGCTTATTTGAGCGACATCTCAAACAATCGATTCTTTTGTCGTCTAATCTTGTTTAAGCCACAGTCGATATGATTAAGTAAGACTTAACAAAGTTATGTTACACTTCTACACAGAAGGTTAAGTAATAAAGAGGACTCAATACTGGTATTTTGCTATGACTTTTTCACAGCACGTTTGCTTTATTCTACGAAAGTTTGAAAACTATAAATAGCTGGCTTTTCTGGAAAGGTCAGCGTCGAGAAAAGGACAACTTTCCCCACATAAATGGCGCCAGAAAAGCGTAGAAGAGCAAAGAGTAAAATCATGATTTCCCTTGTAATATAAAGATGACGATGATTTATGAGCACTTCAGTGTTGTTTTTTTCTAATGTGCTTTAGGTTGAGAGGGACAAAAAGTCACGAGTCAAAATGAAGAGTAGATTACCATGATTGCAATCAGTGATAAGTTAATAGGATAATTCTAAACAGCATTTTTACAGTATGTGAGACGTTGATCGAAACCTGCAGAACCGATATTATTTTCCAGTTAGAGCAATGAAAATTACATCGCATGTTTGACAAGGGTTTTAACGTGACATTTTCGTACTTTAATACGTAACCGTAACACGTGTCTCCTACCTTATGTAACAGCTGTAATTTATGTTCGAAGTTAAAACGATGTTGCCATAATTTATCTTGGAATGTAAATTTCTAAATAAATTCACGTATCAAATTAATTACTAGTGCCATTAACAAACAATATCAAACTATGTACTTTATTGCTGGTTTTTCTGTAAAACATTTTATTCATTACATATCCCAAGAAAGAGTTGCACGTGAGGTGGTGGGATTACTTACCTGATTAAATGTGTCGA
This sequence comes from Carcinoscorpius rotundicauda, assembly GCA_011833715.1. Lineage (NCBI taxonomy): Eukaryota > Metazoa > Arthropoda > Merostomata > Xiphosura > Limulidae > Carcinoscorpius > Carcinoscorpius rotundicauda. The sequence goes on along the minus strand of CM022391.1, from coordinate 162,078,034 downwards.
TAAAATGAAGTTTTGAATTTTTATATTAAGTTTCTAAGCTAAGAGAACACAAAACTTCTTTTTTTTAAGTGCTGAACTCTGCTAATATATTAGTATTTTAATATGCTTAAGAGTCTTTTAAAAGATTAGCTTAAATATTTGGATATTATACCTGAATACATCATTGTTGACTTTGAACATGTTAAAATGAATGAGATTCTGAGCAAAAGAACCTTAACTAAAACAACAGCTAAATATTTAAAATACTAATTTCAGTCTGTATGTTAACACTACTAATACCAGAAAATAAGCCAAGCCATATAAAATGGTAAACCCAGTCTGTATGTTAACACTACTAATACCAGAAAATAAGCCAAGCCATATAAAATGGTAAACCCAGTCTGTATGTTAACACTACTACTACCTGATAACAAGCCATGTAAAATGGTAAACCCAGTCTGTATGTTAACAGGCTTCTACCACCTGAAGACGTGTCATATAAAACAGAAAATCCGTTCTGTAAGTTTCTACTATCTAACAATATATATATGTTAAGCCGTAAATCCAGTCTCTATTTGAAAAGCGATATTATTACTTGACAACATGCCGTACAAAATGGTAAGTCTGGCCTATGTAACAACAAGATGTACCACCTGACAACATGTATGTTTTGTTATAACATGTTAACATCGTGGTAGGAAGGGGATAAGTAGTTAGTGTTATTACTTCTCAGTTATGAGTTAAAACGATAATTGAATTACCAACGCTATTAGGGATGACAGGTTTATATCTTACGATTAAAACCAAACACATTATACAAACAAAAATATCTGTGTAAAAAATGAGCCTGTTTTACAGGTAAATCAGCTTTATGTTGTCATATAGGAACTTGCAAGGACTTTGAAGTTGAATATTCCAGGTCTGAAATAAATTTACTCTTTCGTTGTATTTATCATTTATAAAATAATACCGAAAAATTCTTGTCAAATGTCGACTCCTATTTATTCGTCTCTGGATTACGACCATGAACAGCAAATATTTTTATTTTTGCTGTTGTTTGTTATTAAGTATAAAGTTACACAAAGGGCTAACTATGCTCTGCCCACCTCGAATATCGAAATTTAGTTTTTGGCAGCATAAGTCCGAAGGCATACTGCTAAGATATTTTGGAGAAAATGTCATAAAGTATGAAACAAAGTGACTTAGCTACCTCAGGGTATTTCAGTTTAAAACAAAAATATTTTACTATTACTTGAAGTTACTTGACGTAAAAAAATTAAAAACTTATAAGTTATTGTCTTTTTAAAAGTGACATTTATATTTACGTATGCGGTGTCCAATCTTTTTTTATTTTTTGTATTGTTGTAATTGTTGGTTATTGTCTTTGTAACCGTGGTAACTGAAATTTTCGTTTGTAAATATATTCATTATTCTACACATATGCCTGAAATTTAGTTTAAATTATACAGTACCTGTGGTTATCGAGAATTTATGCTCATATCCCAACACCACATTCAATTTCTTAAAACCCTTGTGTTACCAACCACTTCAAAATTAGGGATAGCCAACATCCTCAAATACCTCAAATACCCTTGTACAAAAGTCAACAGAACTAAAATTTCACAGATAAAACAAAATTCTTAAATACTTTTACCTTTCCTCGTTTACACACAATCATCACTTTGGGAATAAGAGAACAGAATATCATAAGTTGTTACAGTTCAGTCGTATATGACGATCTGAGCCACATATGATAAATAAAACTATCTTCCTTTGCACAGCAATAACACAAACACTTCCAAATAAAGTTTGGCACGTTGCCAAATATTACTTTGACACAATGATCAGTTGGTAAGATATTTGTTTCCTACAGTGACGAGCGCGAGTTCTGTTAGTTTTAGAAAGCAGGACAAACAAGTTGTGTTAGAAAATTGACATATTCTCTGCCTAACGAACCATAGTATGATTATAGTCACAGAAGTGTCCATGTTGTAGCCACCTTCTGACACGACAGTAAAGTGATCGTCTACAAGGAAACTCTGACTTCCTTAAATCATCCAAATTAATAACGCAGAGAACATTTGGTAATCTTTTAGAGTAAGAATTTTAATGCATTAGACATCGAATAATTGTAAATTTAAAGAGCATTTTTACGTAAAGTGAACAAACATTGTTTTGTTTTAAAAAAATGCATTAAATAATTGTATAAAATAACTAAAATACACCGAGAAAAATAAAATTTTATAGATGGCAGTTCACTATGTTTTTCTAGACATGGAGTATAAGACAAACAGTTTTTCTTATTAAAAACCTGAAAAGTTATTTTTTAACAAATTCGTCATTATCTTCTTAACCTGTCTTTAATTATATAATTTATTTTCTGAAAAACCATGTTTCCCAAGTTGGGTCGGTGGTGTATTTACAGGCTAACTATGATAAAGTTCGAGATTTTATTCTCGTGGTAGACAGAACTCAGATAGCACATTGTGTTTGTTTGTTTGTTTTTTGAATTTTATGCAAAGCTACACGAGAGCTATCTACGTTAGCCGTCCATCATTCAGCAATGTAAGACTAGAGGGAAGGCAGATAGTCATTACCATCCACTGCTAGCTCTTCAGTTACTCTTTTGCCAACGAACAGTGGGATTGACTGTGACATAATAACACCGCCATGGCTGAAAGGGCAAGCATGACTAGTGTCACGATCCTCAGATTAGGAATCGAGTGTCTCCTAACCACTTAGCCGTAACAATCTGGCACAGTGTATAGTTTTGCTTTAAAAACAAGAGTGGCCAATATTAAAGGGTCATCTATCATTAAGTAATCATCATATGATTTTAATATTTATGTATTTACTAGCTGGAATACTTGTCCGTTGAGCCGTTGAAATAAAAACTATATTTTTTATTTATTCTTTTAAGTGATATTAACTAATTTTAAGGTTTATATATTTTCATTTCACTTTTAATATTTATTATTTTAAAAAATAAATAGAATCCCTATTTCTTATCGCTTGTTACAAACAAGTTTTTATAACAAAGAATAAAAAAATGTGCTTTTTTAATAACAACAGCTAAACGTGTAACAAAGTTATATTAACATACCAATGCTGGAGTGTGTGCGTATGTTTTTTGTAGCAAATCCACATTGCACTATCTGCTGAGTTCACCAAAGTGAATCGCACTCCTAATTTTAACGTTGTAAATCCATAGACTTACAGCTGTACCAGTGGGAGACACCAATGTTTCAAAGAAAGACGTTGTGTTTTCAAGAATTCTATAAACATGAAATGAGATGGGGATCCAGCCCCTCCATGACCTTCTTCATGTTATCATGTGGCATGTTTAATGACAACTGAACAAGAAACGTCAAGATGTATAAGGACGGATATACACATATTGACATATATTTATATAGATATCGACTCTTAAAATTCCATAAATAAGTTTATGCTATGCTTCTACGAATAATCATGTTTTATAGATGTAGCATACTTGGGTTTATTATGTAACGTATTATGATTTATCTCGGACAAATCTCCGATTTATTGTGTTTGTGACATTACGAATCACGAATTGAAACAGCCAGTAAGTTTAATTTTAATTTAGAAGTTATTTGAATTTTGATATGTATCAAATTTATGACATTTGCTGACAAGATTAATACACACAGTTTTCTTTCTTAACACAAATATATTTTAGTATTCATACAACAACATAATTTATAATAACAGTTATTACAAATATTGATTCATATACAAAAGTTTTACAAACGATACTGAGTCTTCTATCTTGTCTAGAACTGAATATTTTATTGACGGTCCAAGTTTATAAAAAGCGAATTAATTTTGGATTAATATTGTTACACCTCCCTTGAGCTATCTATCTGTCTTATTTTGGCTGGTCTCACACTGCTTGGAAGCTGACAAAGATGTTTAATGTTCTCGTAGAAATACTAAAGTCCGAAGCCAATTCACTGAAATTGAACAGTTTGTAATGTTCGAAATCTATAAACTTTTCTGATCAAGTATCTGTAGTCTCCGATCAATGAGCATTTGTCACAATTATAGTTTCTGATGCTTATAGTATACTGGCTGTGGCAAACCAACAATTTTATATATATATAACTCTTTCTACGTGTATCGATTTATAAACGTCAGGCAATATTCTCGAAAGTTAACTGGGCTCGACAATAGTGCTTTTGAAAAACATATATTGTTGATTCTTAATCTCAAAAATCTACAAATTTAGAGAGCAGGCAGAGCTTAGGCAATACACATTTAATACGTTATATACATTGAACTGAAACAAACACAAATGTTAAAAGAAATGTAGAACACTAAATCTGTTACAATTACAAGAAAACTCACCTGTTTCTACTTACATAATAAAAGTAAATAACGTTTGTTTTAGGTTCAAAACTTTCACATTATTTATCATAGCGAGTTTCAAGTAATCGTAATGATGTTTCTAGATTTATCTACTTAGTCTAAAAGTTATTTTTTGGGAAACCCGTCCTACTATTTCGTAAGTAGAAAGATTAATTTTAATTGCCCGTGGCGCCAGTGCATCAGGCCCGCTTGTGAATTATTTATGACGTCACATATGCACCCTAAGAACGGAGAAAAATAATATTCTTCGTGACAAAAACAGAAAAATCGTGACCCTACCGCAACTCTGTACACACAGGATAAAATTTTGTGAAGTTGGGAGTTGTACAAAGCGAAATAAAAACGATTTTTCAGTATCGTATAAGCAAGAAAGTTCCATAACAGTATGATTTATATTATGGGCCCTTCAGTAGTTTAGCGGTAAGTCTGCAAGTACACTAAACTAGAAATCTGGTTTAGATACCCGTGGTGAGCATAATACAAATAACACATTGTGTAGTTTAGTGTTAAACAATAACCAAATCATTTATGTTATGAGCTTTCCTGTAATGTAAGACTATATGTATTGAGTCTCATAATCAAGGTTAATCTCTCTAGTTAGTAAAGCTACTCATTTTAAAAAAGACTTCAAAGATTTCATGTCATGGAGATGTTCAGAAGTTTGTTAAAAAGGAAATATTACCAGAAAGGGCAAAGAAAAAATATGTTTTACTTTTTTTACTACCACCTACTTTGTTCTTTGGAACTTTCGGTTTTTGTTCCAATTAACATTCTTAACGTCGAGGTTTTTGTGTGTATTTTTTAACTGACCAAAGGACATTTATTTAATATAATACACACTGGCTTGTAAATAACACGAATATCAACGATAACCTAACTATTAACATTATTCGTTACAAATTCTTTAGTGCTCAGCCTAACAAAACGAGATTTTCAATGGTACGCTATATATGTTTTTTACACACTATTCTGTAGAGAATGCCCTGAAGCTATTAAAAAAACTTGATTTTTTTGTTTTATTGTTTTGCATTTATAACAAGTTTTTCTCATCTACTGATGTTTGCACGTTTCTGCGCATGGAGATGAGTTTCTATCACAAGTTAGTTCACATTATAATCCACTATTAATTACGCGTAACTGACAACCTTTTCATACATGCTTTGCTGAATGCGTTGCATATATCATGTGCCACACTTAATGACGTGGAAAGGGTAGCTGAGGTATAATAGGCGTGCATCTCAATACAATCTGTATAAAGTATCTGTCGTACATTGTGTTCTATACATACTGAAGTACGACGCATGCTATCTGCCTTTAGCGTTTAGTCCTGATTTCAACACTTAGTATCCTTGTATAGAACTGGATTAATAACTTTAAATCACCGTGTTAGTGCGAAAGGCTTGTTCCCTCCCCCACAACCACCCACTAAACCACTTTATTCTCATTAAGTTGGGATACTAATGGCATGTTCTTCATGAACTAGTTATTGTTGACAGGTGCCTTAACAGCAACAACACCTGCTCTTAGCAGCTGACACAGTGCAATAAATAATAAAGAATTATTAAGAAAAAGAACTAATATGAAAGATACGTAGAAAATGATGCAGAAAATGAAACATAACTGGTAAGAAACTGCTTTTGGGATGGAAGTTAAATGTTATATGAAACACCAGAAACGTTAAATAGGTAAGTAAGGTTAAAACGAAATAAAAAGTGTATAAAGTAAGTTAACAAAAGCGTTTGTTACTTACTACACTCGTCGGGCCATTATTGCCATATTATGAAAGTCAACAGCGAATATTAATGGCTTTTACAAGCAATTCCTAGTTCATGTTTTGTTTTGTTTTTGGGATTTCGCACAAAGCTACTCGAGGGCTATCTGTGCTAGCCGTCCCTAATTTTGCATTGTAAGACTAGAGGGAAGGCAGCTAGTCATCACCACCCACCGCCAACTCTTGGGCTACTCTTTTACCAACGAATAGTGGGATTGACCGTCACATTATACGCCTCCACGGCTGGGAGGGCAAGCATGTTTAGCGCGACGTCGGCGCGAACCCGCGACCCTCGGATTACGAGTCTCACGCCTTACGCGCTTGGCCATGCCAGGCCCATTCCTAGTACAAAAAATATATTATAAATAGGGGTGTGGGCTGCTCTTTCTGCTATTTTGAGCCATAATACATGAACTGTTCGTTGGGTGGAAAGAAACCCATGCAATACACAGAATTACACATCTTCTTCATTTGGTGTCGTCTTTATGTATTTTTGCTACAGATGTCCTCGCTTAATTGAACTCTCAATTCCGTTAATAAAGTTATAAAACTGAAACATCTGCGAATTTCGAACCTATGCCCGAATGTTTAATTATTTTGTTTATTTTTGTGATATCTGAGTTTTTCTGCCAGATTTTACTGAAACTGGTTCAGCCAGTTCCTCACAACTTATAACACTAAATAGATAAACAACCCTGCTTTACGTATTCAGATATTTTTTTCAAATTTTTGAAACACAACATTACAGTAAAAATTGTTCCCAATTTGGTATACTCGTGATCTACGATAATTTTGTAAACCCAAAATTCCTCGCAGTAGCGCCCACCGCTGGAACAACGGTAAGTTTAAGGATTTACAACCCTAAAATCAGGAGTTCGATTTCCCTCGGTGGGCTTAGCAGATAGCCCGATGATAAGAAAACACACAACACCCTCCCAGTGGCTCAGCAATGTGTCTGTGAACTAGTCCCACCGCTAAAAACTGGGTTTCAATATCCGTGGTAGGTAGAGCACAAATAGTCTATTTTTTAGCTTTGGCCTTAACTACAAACAAACAAAACAATAACAAAGACAATAACAACAAACAAAGACTTTCTAAAATTTCTGTCTTTCGTCCTTTTATGTGTGTTTAAAAGATTTTGATTAATTGATTGAAATTCAGCACAAAGATACACAATGAGCTGTCGGTGCTCTGTCCACTACAGGTATTGAAACGCTATTTGCGGACATGCCACTGTGTCACTGGGGAGCATGTGTGTTTAAAAGAGTTTGATTAATTGATTGAAATTCAGCACAAAGATACACAATGAGCTGTCGGTGCTCTGTCCACTACAGGTATTGAAACGCTATTTGCGGACATGCCACCGTGTCACTGGGGAGCATGTGTGTTTAAAATAAAGAAGAAAACGCACAATTATAATGTTTGGTGTGTTAGTGTTTGCTGATTTAAGTATAATATTGTGATTAACTATTACAAACATTTCTAATCCTGTTATTCAAAGAGTAGGTTTCGGTGAGTTGAAACTGCAGCAGTAAGTAATGACGAATTGTAATAAATAATTAATGTCCAATTAGACAGAATGAGAGATAACCTTAAAAAAAAACAGACCACTACAATATCAGCGACAACAGTAATAATGGTATTTTGTCTCACGTCATAAAACCAATTCCTAACCAAAGATATGATATGAAATGTTGTTGTTAATAATACCCAGTGGTTATCACGCTAGACTTTGGATCTGCGAGTACTTTTTGTTTTTGCTTGCGTCTCGTTAGCACAAATAAGAAAATGGAATCCCGTTCTGTGATGTGTCGCTCTGAATGCTTTTTTTAAAAATGACGGTAAATTCCATTACTCGGTTTGGCAAGAGTAGCCTAAAGAGTTAATGATGGGCGTTATTGACCCGTTGACCTTCCTCTAGTCTATCATATCAAAATTAGGGACGGCTTTCACAAATGACTATTGAGTAGCTTTTCGCAAACATCCGAAAGCAAATACTCTTAAGTTATTTGTGTATGCATACGTGTTCTTAAGTTTGTTAGTTATGTAAAACCCAACAATGAAATAGCTTTGTACATACTTCAAACAGCATACCCATCAAGTAGTTGAGGGTTACCACACTGTTTACCTATTTTATTTTGTTTCAAAAATAAATAAAATCAAAATTAAGAGGAATGTTTTCTTATTTTTCGGTTTTAAAATTGTTATGCCATTCTTTGCTGTAGCCTGCAAAGTGCATAATTCTTCTCGTGATTCATGGCATATACACCTATTACTGACATCACGATAGTACACATTGCAACGTTAACAATTAGGTTGAAGCACTCACTTAAAGATACGAGAGAAGCTATGCATTCGGTTGTTGTTATTGATTTATAAAATGTTAATAAAACCAGCAATTGCACAACACCTCTGTGCGTTAATCCAGCACACCCAGTTACCGTACACTTCATCACACCTGCTTCTAATTTCAATTTTTAGTGAATCAATTATATAAGATAATATTTATGTTTTTATTACTACTATCAGAATTTGAGTTCTGCCTCAAAGCCTTCCTCCAGGCCTTATGTCGTTGTTCCTACTTTTAACTTCCACTTTCAATTTACTGATTTGTTGTCTGTTTTCAAAACTGCTCTTTTCAAACCCGTTTGTCGAATATGTTCTCATAGCTCAATGGAGGTATGTTCTGATAGTTCCACTCAGATATACCAATGCTGTTTTATCACTCGCTTTATTTGTGGCCATTTGTTACGTCATTCAGATATAAACCTACGAATATGTTCTATTGGTCTATTCTTTGACGGTCATCAAATGGGTTTTCACACATCTTTAATTCGCATTTTCACACATTTTTAGTTCGGGTTTTCACACATCTTTAATTCGGATTTTCACACATCTTTAGTTAAATCTTGTAAATAATTAATTTTGTCGTTGCCTTTTTTTGTCTCTTCATTTTTTAATTATTTCTAAAAGATTAACATCAGGCCCACAGTTTTGCTAACAATAAGGTCCTTAATGTTATTTACTGACTGTGGAGTTCTCAAGTTCAAAACAAGTAGGACCAGACAAGTTCTGATAAACAAAAGTTTGCTAATTGTAATCTTAAGCCAGGAAAGAAGAAAATCTATTGATGATCAAGCGATGTTCTAAGTCAGATAATGCAAATATTAACTTAGTGTTGTTTAAGTACTTTAGGCTGTGAAGGAAATACATACTTGGCTACAAATCTGTATTGATCAACGGTTTATTTGAAGTTGTGCTCAGAGAGTGAAGAAGAAAAAAGCTAGAAATCATAGCTTGTTAATACTTTTCTTAGTGTCACTTGATCAGATCTCGTCGCTGAAAATACCAAAACTCAGTTCAAATCCCAGATTTTTTATCACACTTCAGGAAAGAAGGTAGATAATTGATTATATTAATCCCGCCCTCAGAAACATTTCTTTATTAGTTAAAATATATATAACTACAATAATGCGTGGTTTGCGTAACAAAATACTAACAGAGTTCAAAATTTATAACACCAAACCAAAATCCATTTTATACAGAGGAATGAGACCTAAGATCGTCCATAACTTGTGAGATTGTTTAGAAGGATATCATTGTTAATACTAATTGTTTTATAGGAATGTGTCTTAGAGCTTAAATGTATTACTAAATTAAGTAAAGTATTCATTCAATGGCATACTTTAAGAGACTAAGCTTGTTTGTTTGTTTTGGAATTTCGCACAAAGCTACTCGAGGGCTATTTGTGGTAGCCGTCCTTAATTTAGCAGTGTGAGACTAGAGAACAGGCAGCTAGTCATCATCACCCACCGCCAACTCTTGAGCTACTCTTTTACCAACTAATAGTGGGATTGACCGTCACATTAAAACGCCCCCACGGCTGAAAGGGCGAGCATGTTTGGCGCGACGTGAATACGAACCAGCGACACTCAGATTACGAGTCGCATGCCTTAACGTGCTTGGCCATGCCGGACCGTAAGAAAATAAGCAAATAGAACAATAATTTATTTAGTGTAACATACGCAGAAAAGCAAACTGACCACTTTCAGATATATACCTTTTGTTTATTCGATCTTAGAAAACTTACTTATAATTATCAGGAACGGTGGAATAACAAAAATGTAATTTTTGAGACTTGTTTGTCAGGAGTGTATGAACATAGCTATGATCATGCGTTTCTTCTGTGTAGACATCAATGTGATACACAATCCACACATACGTCATTTCTTTTAATATAATATTTTAACCAACTAGACTAATGCAGAAAAATGAAGTTTCTTATCTTAAGTTAACAGTTACTTGCGTATGTGTGTGCAAGTTTAGTTGGAATGAAACTTCCTTTTTTGTATCTCAGAACGTCTGGTATGGATTTAAATAATTTTACTATTAAAGCAGAGAACAATGTTTCGACCTTCTCAGATCATATTCAGGTTAGCAAAGAGAGTTTGCTACTGATCGTTGCCAATCACATGTCTTAGGGACGAGAGTATAAACGGGTACGGGATTGTAGGGGGTGTTGCAGTTGGATGTGAGGTTATTAATTAGTACAGGTATAAAGATGTTTCTTTATACTATTTTAAATTTGGTTTCAGTTGTTGTATAAGTAGGGCTTCTTTGATTTTACGTTTGTTTATGTTTGCTTCCCTACTTTGTGTCTGAGAGTTTTCTATGGTCATTTTGTGTTTATTTGATTTTTTAGTGCTCAAAAACGTTTGAAAGTTGTTTTTTTGTTGTTGTTCTTTGAATCTAGTTTCCATTTTTGTGCTTGTTTCTGCAATATAGAAGTCGTGGCAGTTGTTGCATTGTATTATATAAATTATATTAGTGTTGAGATTGTCAGGGTAGTTTTTAAACAGTGTGAACGTTACTTTTGTACTTGTTTTTTGAATAAATTTGATGTTCACTGGAATGTTGTGTTTTGTTTTTGATATTTTTCCAAATGTTGGTTATTGTTTTTTTTCCTGTTGTCGGGTACATATGGTATGCAGTAGTGTAAAATTTTGTAGTTTGTTGTATCTTGGGATTTATTATTCTTTGTTTGTTATTGGTCTATGTGTGTGCATATAACATTTTTGGAGGAAATTTGTTGATGTTGATGAAGTGTTGTTTCATTTTGTTCATTTTATCATTAATTTTATCAGGTGAGCATAGTTTTGTAGCTGCATTTATTTGGTTTATGAATATGTTGAGTTTTTGTTTTGTTTCATGTGCTGAGTCCCAGGGAATGTATAATCCAGTATGGGTGATTTTTCTAGGATTCCGTTTTGAATTATATATCGGCTCTAGTGATTCTGAGGTTAAGAAGTTATTTTAGTAATTTTTTCCTGCTCACAGGTGAATTTAATAGTGGGGCGTATAGAGTTAACGTGGTTGAAAAAATTAACTGTGTGTTCTGTACACCTATACTAATTAATAACCCAACATCCGACTTGCCTAAAATCCCGTACAATTTTATACTCTCGTCCCTAAAACATGTGCCCGGCAACGATTAGTTGCAAACTCTCTCTTTGTTAACCTGAAGATGACATAGAAAGTTCGAAACGTTTATTCTCTGCTTTAATAATAAAAGTGTTAATACCCGTGCCGGCCTCTCTGAGATACATTTTTTTTTCAAGTGGGTTTTTCGAGGTATCACATAACAAGGCTCAACCACAATGCAACCAAACGTATATTCATATTCTTTAGCTCCCACGAAATAAACTTCAAGCACACCGGATTATAACGTTAAAATGTAGGATCTTATCCCTGCCGTGGACACAACACAGATAATCCGTTATGAAATATTATGATCAACAACAAATTTTGTATTCATTAAACCATATTTCAAACCTTTAACATTTATAACTTATATAGTTATTAGTATTACACATTTCTCATTTTCATAACTGCTTTTGAATTATGTAACATTTATTGCAGTCTTCTTAATAATCCTGTTTTATTGAAGACAGGCCCAGCATGTCCATGTGGTGAGGGCGCTCGACTCCCAATCAGAGGGTCGCGGGATCGAATCCCTGTCACCCCAACTATGCCTCTTTTTTCAGTAGGGACGTTATGATGTCGCAATCAATTCTACTATTTGTGGGTGGTGATGACCAGCTGCCTTCCCTTTAGTCTTATACTGCTACATTAGGGAGGCTAGCGCAGATAGCTCTTGTGTAGCTTTGATGGAAATTCAGAAACAAACTTATCGAAGACATTTAGTTTCCTGAGATCCTCGGTGACCTCGGGTGTGACACGTGTCCGCCATAACAGTCGTTAAAATGATTATTATATTTATTTAATGTAATTTACAAAAGATTCTCAATTAAACCGCATAATGAAGTCGATAAGAAGTCTTGTTATTTTTAAAACTTCCGTTATTTTATATATTACGTTTAACGTTTTGTCTATATAAATGTACGCAGTACGTATTTTAACTTCACCAAACAAGACGAAGTTAATCGTCAGTGACAAAGAAATTCTCTGTTTTTAACTCAGGAATGTGAGCTTAAGACCATCAGATTTGAACTTAACACCTTATTATAAATCTGTTATTCAATTCAAAAGTTGTTAGTTCTTGTGATATTTTCAGTGTTCTTATCAGTTACATAGAAACCGATCAGGTAACCTTGGATATCAAATTCTTTTTCACATTTCTATATCAATATGGCTGGTTCTGTATCTATTTATAACAATGTGATTGGGATAACGTAATGTATATGTACATTAACACGGCATCTTTACCAAGCTTATCCCCGTTTTTTTAAGAATAAAAGAGGTGCTAGTGATTAAATAAGAATATATAACGATATCTTAATAAAAATTTCCAAGATTACTTATTTCAACTTTTTCAGTTTCTAATATTTTATCCTTTTCTTTCTTTTACAAACAACAAACTTTTGGTATCATTGAAAAACAAGCATAAGATATAAAAGTAAAGACCAAACTGATAAAAATAATTGATAGCTGTATAGATTGGCAATATATAAAATATAAATGCTAGGGTATAGGGTTGTAAACCCATCGATAAATTAAAAAGTAACAAAAGAGAAACGCGACTAATTTATAAGAAGTGTTATTTTCAATTTAAAATAACGTATCAAACAATAGTTTCTAGGAACAAAATTAAAAACAGTTACTTGTCCAAATATAACTTCGTTTGAAAATGACTTATCTATCTATCCATCCACCTATGACTCTCTTAATGCAACGAAATGCCTCGCCATCTAATTAATGACGCGCATGAATGGATTAACGAGGTTCCCACTGTCTACTATCTAAACCACAGCTGGTGATGAAATGAGAATATACGGACGTTATAAAATTACAGTCGATCACACTGTTCGTAATTGTATGATTTTTAGTCGTATAGGTCTCTCTTTTATCTTATTTGCCTTAAAATTCACACTAATGATACAAGAAATGAAAAAAGATCTCACTGCTTTCTCTAAACTATATGATTTGGGTTTAAAAAAAACTCGTAGATAGAAAAATTATAAAATAATTATACTAATAGTAAACTGCAATGTAGCTTTATGAATACCTCATAAAGTACCAGGTTGAACAAACAAACACTGATTTTTTTATCTGCCTTTTCTCAAGGCCGTGATAGGCACTTCATTAGTGAGACGACAGAAGGTAAGAAGGTTTATTTTCTGTGAAGCATTTTATAGAGTAATCGGCTTGTGATTCTAATGTATTGGATACTGCGCACAGGGAGCCTGAAGGCTTATCGTCATACTCATAATAAAAGTGAAAACAACGCGTTCAGATTGCTGCACAGTTGTATGCCTATGAACAACTGCATGTCTTCTTTTCTGTCTTACTACCGTGAAATACTTTTTATCTTTACCGCCGCAAGACATAGAGTTAATTAATAAGGTATATTATCTGAATTTCAGTTTTTTCTGACTAACTTAAACGTGATGGTTATTAAAGAAATTACGAAAGTTTTGATACATATTGTTTCTGGCAGTTCTTGAATTTAAAACAATAAAGAACTTGAGCTCTGTTAAATCAGTAAGTTTTTTCATTAATAGTTGTGGGTGAAAGTTATTTAGTAGCAGAAGGAATGAACGATACAGACACCTTACTTAACAATAAAAAAACTGTAGCTATATTAACCACTAAGAAAAATTGAATGAAAACAAAAATCGAATATAAAAAAACGATTACAAATTAACATAATTATAAGAATTCCAGCATATAAAACAGTAAATACGTACCCGATTAGAAGAAAAGAGAAAAAATTTATGTTTTCGTCTTATACCAGAAAGCTCATAACGCTAAAATGTAGGTTTTGGTACCCGCGTTGTGTATAGCACTGATAGCCCATTGTGAAGTTGTTTTGCTTGATAAAAAAAAAACACACCAATAAACAAGATTTTACTAGAAAAGTGGGAGGGGTCAACCCTAGTTACTGCTGTTCGTTGGCTAGTGGGGGTCCAAGCTAGTCAGTGTTTTATTCCAGCTGTTGTTTGTCAGCTGCTCTCGTTTTGTTCATGACATTATAACAGTAGGATAGGATGTTAATGTTCCTCCGAGCTCTACAATAGACAGTTGGATTTGTTTTCACAGTGCCTCTATCAGCAACAACTGAAACTTCTTGACTGCATATAGAATCTTATCTCAGTCTAACTGGGTCTCATCCCCACCTTGAAACGTTATTCCAAGGATACAATTAACAAATTGGTTGATTTTGATTCAACTGACAAACCTCCAGTAACTCCTCAGTATAGACAAGTTTTCCCACCATTGTCTCAAAGTTCTTACCGTATTACGTAGTGTAACTCTAAAAGGTCAGGCAGAGAACTGTCGCACAGCTGGAACTGCAGTTAGTTTCTGGTAATTAATTATTTGATTCAAGGTTACTATCAAGTCCCTATTTCGATAGAATGCTGCTTTGGTCACCAAAGCCACAACATTAATCCCTATATATATAGTGATAAATAAAATAGCTATGTATCCTCTGTGTGAACATATCTGTGAGGATCCCCTCGTGGTTTGGTGTCATCATAATAGGGCAGGCCTCCCACGAAGGCTCTGCACTTCCTCCTGGAAGACAGCCAGATACTTTGCCAGCAGAGTCGTCAAGCCTTGAACCCAGCCATGCATGTGATGTAGTTCTTTACAGGGTTGAACAAACATATTGGTTGTGTCACAAGTGGTTCATTGACGATGTTTGTCCTCATCCAGAGTGTTCCTCTGCACAAAGGTATTTCTTCCATTCATTTAAAGTCTCTGAGTTGTCTGATCTTATGTTTATACATTCAAGACTGCAACCTGCCTGAGTTACTGGTCTATATTTTTTTATAGTGCTTAATAATGTTGGTGTGGTCACATCTATAATCCACAATGCATTTTGTTTATCGAAAGCTTTGTGTTTGAATAGACTAACATCTTTCATCACTTTACTTTTTCTTTAGTTAACTTTAGAATACCGCTTCTATGACTATTTTACAATGGAGTAACATTTCACGACTGGAAATTCTGTTTTGATTTGAGGAAGCCATTAATATAGGAATTTTATTATCCATGGAAAGTCGAGACGGTTTAGTTTGCTACGTTATCATTAGCTAATCAAGTGATGTGTTCATCTCCACACTGTAATGTTTGAATTTTTTAAAAGTATTAAATAGCCAGCCCTACATAGTTTTTATTTAGCGATGAAATTTTTGCTAATACTTATTTGTTTACTTTTTATAGGATGGCGTGCGTGAGTTACTGGGTTATAGAGTGTATTGTAATGATTTGTAAATTTTACATATAATAATAATAAAGTAGATAGTCATAAATCATGAAGAATATTTTGTTCTAATTGTGATAAAACTATAATTGCTACTAAAACTAGCACTCTTGTGATGAAACAGTCGCTTATTTCACCCGTACACTTTTTCTGCAATTAACTCGGTATTCTATAGCCTTATTTTGTTTTCTAGTATCTGTGGAGAAGAATAAAACGTTTATTTAGAAATTGTCACTTTCCTAAAAAGAATAATTATCGAACGAAACATTCACTAAATGATGCAATAGATAGACTTGTTTTGCATTATCCAAGAACAAGATTTCAGTATTAATGAGAACAGGGTTTCTAGTATCTGTCTTGCTTCATAAGCATTGTAGAATAGTACGCACTTACATGATAATAAAAGTATGTTCTAAACGAACTCTGTGTTTGTCTGTTGATGCTTTTATACCATTTTCTTCAACATACAGAACAAAATTTGTATTTACTTCTTTGAAAACTTACTGTGTTGGCAGTACCCACCCAAAAATACATATCTGTTCTTTATTTAGTGTATTTAGAAATGTTAGTTGTGCTAAATTAGTGGGATTGTTAAGGTAAACAGATCATACAACATGTTCAAAATGTGATAAAAACGTAAAATTGTGTGAAGATGTATTTATTGTATGTTATCTCCTATAAAAAAGTCACAAAAACATTCCTTTGGGTAAGAGCCTTAGCGGTAAAGAGAGATTCGTAAATTAGGGGTCATAATCCATAACCCATATTTTTAATCTCTTATTATGAGCCTCATATTTCCCTAGCGTTACTTCTGAAGGCTTATGACACTAAAACCTGTATTTTAATATTCATGGTAGCCATGAACTAAATTAAAAACTATCAAATTTTTCAAACTTTTCAGCAATGACTTCTTCAGAGCACAAAAGAATGGAGGTATCACTAGGGAAAGAGTTGCCCAAATGTTTCAGGCTGTTTTGTCCCACTTCTTGTGATTATGATGTGATATTGCACCTAATAAAATGTGAAAGTAAAGTGGTTGAGCTCATGCTTGAAGCAATGGATTGAGTGAGGATGTTTCAGTGGTATTTACTAGCATCAAATGCTACTTAAAAGTCAAACACTTGCAAACAATGGGTGTGAGCTACAACAAGGAAGAATACATATGTGTCTAAGTTCGTATGAGCAGCTTTTGTGAGAAACAGCAAAATATTTCCATTCTTTATCGCTTTTACGTGGAATAACAGTAAGAATTTTAGCAAATGCCGTATTGTCCGAATTGCATATTTTGAAAATTGACCTACGATTTTTCTGTGCCTATTCATTCAGAATGTTGAATGGAAACTGATACGTAATAACACCCAACTTCTGGACAGCTTCAAGTTGTGAATCAGTACGAAATCAGTGTCACATGCTTGCAAAAATATAGAGATTTTTTTCTTATGCATTTGGCCTTACCATCATGCACTTTACATTCACATCACTTGCAAAAGCCCTACGGACGATGATAAAAAATGGAAAAAGTCTATCATGGTAACCACTCAAATTCTTCCTGGAAAGGACAAGAACTGTGAATTTAGTTGTTTCCTGGGCAAAGGCTTATTCCAAGTTATAATATCTTCACTGGTAGGAAACATAAAATCTTTAATAGAGCTGACAGTAGTTTTAGTGCTGCTTTTTGAAACCGTGACTTTTAACATGCCTTATGTGAAAGATTATGAAACAATGCCAGATTTTTTTTGTGGCAGAGTCTGTGATGAGCCATCTTTTGTTAGATGCACATTTATTTACAATATCTCATACGGTATCATGCATTATGTCCTTGGCATCCAAATTGAAGAGTTATTCATTGTCCTCAAGACGTTTCTAGATGCTCAGAACCAGCCATCAGAATCCGGACATTTTCTGCAAGTGATGATTTTATATGGGAAATTAATCATTGTGACAAACAGAACAATTTTCATTACTCATGGACTCCTCAAGCACAGCCACCTCTCTAGCAACTTCTGGGCAGGCCAGTGTCCATATATTAAAAAGCAGAATGGTTATTTGTGAATCTCTCCCCCTTCTCTTTAATGAACTTGTTGAGCTGTTTATGGCAATAGTTAAGGATAATAAGGGAAGAATTAATAATGTATTTTTTATTCTTATTAAAATTCTAAGGTACTTAACACTTCAACTAATTTTTTGCCTATTTGTCCACTTATTTTACTTTGGTCGTAGCAATAAGATAATGAAGTCAGTTTCTACATTTTGGTATTTAAACAAAATGACAAATTAAAAGCTACAACTTAATACCAAGTTAGTAAAGTTTGGCATGGAAAAAATATCTAAAACGGCTGATATGAGTACTAAAACTTTAATTAAAATAAAGTACAAAACAACGTTTCGATCTTCTTAGCTCATCTTCAGGTCAACAAAAAGAGTTTAAAACGAGGCTTGTCTAAGGGACGAGAGGGTAAACAGGCACGAGATTGTAGGGGGCGTTACAGTTAGATGTTAGGTTATTAATTAATATATATATAAAGATGTTCCTTTATCTTGGTTTAATTTTGGTTTGAGTTATTGTATAATTAGGGCTTCTTTAATCTCGAGTTTATTTATATTTGTTTCTCTACTTAATATGTGGATGTTTTCTATGGTTATGTTGTGGTTATTTGATTAGCAGTGTTTCAAAACGTGTGAAAGTGTTTTTTTTATCTGCTTTACATTTTTCTGCTTGTTTTTCCGATGTAGAATTCATGGCAATTGTTGCATTGTATTTTATAAATAATGTTGGTGTTATATTTGTCACTGTAGTTTTCACATAGTATAGATTTTAGTTTTGTGCCCGTTTTTCTAATATATTTGGTATTTACTGGAATGGTGTGTTTTGGTTATAAGTTGTTGTTTTTTTCCAAATGTTGGTTATTTTGTCGCTAATATCGAAAATATATGTAATGTAGCAGTTTAAGGTTTTGTAGTTTCTTGTTTCTCTAAGTTTATTATTATTTGTTTGTTGTTGACTATGTTGTTGGTCTGGGTGTTTTCTTCATTTATGAGCTTTATTTTCAAGATTTTACACTTAAGAAAGTGGCATTTTTAAATAGTTTACACTTTGAAATAAAGGCAATATATTTATATCCTTAATTTTATTTTATATATACATCTTAACACTATATCTCTGCCAAATTCGGTGCTTCATGACACTTACATTTGTTTCCTTAAAACCTACATCAAATGGGTTGGATGAAACAACGACTACATCCAAGATTGCACGGTTAATAAGTATTGAAAAGCATGAAAGACAGGATGTATATATATTCATCGAACCAAAGAAATGTTAAATGCATACAGTATTATATACACAAATCTTTAATAAAACTACATGTTTAAGGGGTTTAGATACTAAACATTCTAACCCTAACTTTTTCTGTTCGAAACGTTGATATATTTAAGTACCTCTTTAGTTGATATTTAAAACTTCTTAGCTACTATGTATATTTTATGTGTTTCCTGGTGTCTCAGTGTAAACATAAGAACTTATAATGCTAAAATTCAGGCTTCGGTCTCTGGGAAACCATTTCAGGATTTGAAAATCTCAGAATTCATCTCACAATCACAGTTGTTACTGCTGATGTTGTCTTTAATTATGGATTTTTCTTCATAGTTTGTGTGAGATTTATTCTTAAGTATATTTTTCTGCAATATACTTCAGTTTACCATTGTTGGGTTACATTCTTACGAAGATGACCATTGGTACCACCTTGATAATGCTATATGTGATACTACGCTTTGTCATCACATCTCTTCGAGTCAGCTGCCACTGGACAAAGTCAAGCAGCATCTCCTTTTTTTCTGAACATCCTGAGACGCATATATCTTTTTGAAAGTGCCATATCTGAGTAGAGTTCTACACATTACAACTGAACGCTCAGTTGCAAGTCTCATTGTTTCCTCCGTGACATGCGGTGAATGATCTCACACTTTGTCGTAATGTTCTATGATGTCTTCAACCGTTAGATGTGGGCTCAGCACATTGTTCGTTTGGCTTGCATACCTGGAAGGCTCCCAACTGACTCCTACTACCGCAATATTATAGTGAGGTGTCACCTTCTCCACCTTAGAATTTGTAGCAAAATACAATGACTGTCGTTTAGCATGCGTGCTAAACGCATTTTTACTAGCTATTTTTATTAGCCACTGTTGATAAAATCCAGAGAATTGTGACACCTGGGTTTGTCAACAAACGCCTAGGTGTCCTATAGAATCTGCCTCAGAATTCCAGGTTACTTGACTGCACTATAACCTTTCTCTACTGTCCTGTGCTTCAGAGCATTGGAAGTAGTCGTCGAAGGTTGCGAATGACCACCCGTCTGCTATATAATATAATATCTTTCCTTGTCTGTGTAACATTCTTCATTTTGGCTTCATTCTCTCCACTATAAGTTTTACTTAATCTAAGAATGCATTTATTTCGTGATTTATGGACGTTACATTACCAAAACTCAAATATATAAAGGAGTACATTATTAATAAGCTTCCACAATAACATATTTATGTTGTGTCATTTTTTTATATAATTTGAACTAGTATGATATATTCAGATTCACTGACGTCCAAAACAAAAGTTTAAAATTATTCATGAAACGCATATTCTGGTGATGCAGAGAATAAATCAAATTCGGACAGCGTAGGGAAGAAACACAGAAACGTTTTGTTTGTTGTTAAGCTTGAAGCAACACAATGGATTATCCGCGCTTTTCTTACCATGAACAATTTTAGCACTCAGGCTTGTTGCCGAGTCTCAGTAAAACGAAAAACAGAAACATACGTGAAGAAATTAACAAAACCTTCAGTAACAGAGTACTCCATCTGCTACATTGCCTCTGATTCCGTTCTCCTTTAGGTATTTGGCTGCTACGGTTGAATAAAGAGGTGTTTATTTAAAACGTACATATTGGACAATCAAATTACATGATAGTTTACCATTAAAACGCAGACAACGCTTTATAAGTGCGTGTGTAGTATCACCCCTACACACGTCATCAGTTATGTCAAACAACATTCACAGAGATGGAAAACTCTAAATTACATAAGTTTGTGCAAGTATTTAAAATAACTTAAAAGAGGATTGCTTTTTCTCAGGAATCTCAGACACAAGACGAAAATGTTATGCATCTCTAGCTTTTGGCGCACGAAACTTCACGTAAGTAAAGGTGTTAGCACGTGCTTACGTTATCCAGTTGACAACACTATTATTAATAATGTGCACAAGCTGCATCGATATCTAGATGAACTATTCGAACATGTTGAACTTAAGATACATTCTAAACTAGTTATTGAACAGTGATTATGTATCATTGTCACAGGAGAAAGGGAAAAATAAACGCTTAATTCTTGAAAATAATTATATTAGTTGCTGTTAAAAGGTTACCTGCGTTCTACCTACCACACTGCTTTGCCACTGGGACGTTGAAAAGTGAGTGCGTGAGTGACTTCTTTGTAACAAAGCAAGACTATCTAATTTGTCTACCACGGGTATCGAACCCTGATTTGAGTGTTGTAAATCAGTAGACTTGTCACTGTAAAACCGGGAGGACCAAATAATTACGAAGAAAACACAAAGGTATTGAGGTTAGAGCCCAATAGAAAATACATATTTAGTGTGAAGTAGTAGGTAGTTTATTTGCTTGGAATATTCGTGTAAAGCTATACAGGGGTGATCTTCGTTAGTCAATCCCAATTACAAAATTAACAGACGAGAGAAAATGAAACTAGTTATCAGTACTCACCGCCATCTCGCGGACTGCTTTAATCACATGGTGGAATATTATCAACAATTTTAGAACTCACCTGCCATTCATTCTGCCGAGCGCGTTTTTGTGGCAACTTACCAAGAACCGCGAACATTCTCATTCAAAGTCAGACGCGTTAACTAATGTTTCACACCCGGTTCTCAAAGGAAAGGAAAAGCATCGGAGATCTTACTTGATTCCAAAAATACAAATATATTTACATTTAGCTTACCATTGGATTAACACTGCTACATGTGATTTTTATGGAAGCGAAAACATGCAACTGGGGGCTACCTC
This sequence comes from Carcinoscorpius rotundicauda, assembly GCA_011833715.1. Taxonomy (NCBI): domain Eukaryota; kingdom Metazoa; phylum Arthropoda; class Merostomata; order Xiphosura; family Limulidae; genus Carcinoscorpius; species Carcinoscorpius rotundicauda. The sequence continues at coordinate 162,056,097 of CM022391.1, read as the reverse complement.
TCCTGAGAATAAAAATATTTTAAGCCACATTACATTAGGAAAAAGACAATCCAGAACTGTCGAACGAAGGTTTGAAAGGGGTTGTTTATTTTGGGCCTGATGCTATGGCTTGAGGGTGAGCTCATTATGGATTTGTTCCTCGCCAATTAATAACTTATTAGGGCCGCATGCCCTAGAAAGAATTATCTAATTCATTTTTACAAACCCTTAGCCCAATAAATGTAAATTTTTAAAAATTATAAGCTCTCAAATCTATCGTTCAGTCACACGGAAGGGGTCTACAAAAAGAGATTTTAAAATGATAATAAACGATAAAAAAGAAAATATTTTTGTGGTTTGGTTTTTGAATTTTGCGCAAATCTACAGAGAGCTATCTCCAGTGTAACACTAGAGGGAAGGCCGCTAGTTATCACCATACACCGCCAACTCTTGAGCTACTATTTTACCAACGAATAGCGGAATTGACCGTCACATTATAACGACTCCACGGCTGAAAGGGCGAGCATACTTGGTGCGACGAGGATTCGAACCCACGACCCTCGTAAAGTCGAACTCTTAACCCACCAAGTCATGCTGGGCCGATATTTTTGTGATAAGACACTTTTAAACAACTTTTCAGTGAGTCGATTTTAGCATGCAATGCTTTTCTGTTAAGTGCAGTTACATACGAAGCGAGAAGATACACGAATTAAATGGAACTTCTAGTTGATTTTGATCATCAAAGAAGTACAAAACTTGCTGACGTTGAGAAACCACGCTGGTCGGTGACGCGTCTTTCTGTTTATAGACAAGATTTCTTTCTTCGTCAGTTTTATTTATTTCTCTATATGCTACATATCTTAAAACGTATGTCGTCTGTGTCTTTTAGAGAGTGTTTCAGATTGTTGGCACCGTTTCACGCCTGCTCTACCATAATAAGGTAGCGCCTTCTCAGTTGTCATGTTTCGGAAAGATCTTTGAAAATATGTTACAACTAGCTGAGCTTCTCCACATGAGTAAAGGCTTGGCGGGATGAATGTTCCTTATAGCATCCACATAGATGATATGAGAGTAAGTAGCGCTGTTTTCAGTTAATATACTTGGATAATTTCATTTCAATTTTTTAACTCTTCGTATTTTTTGCATTCAACTTTAGTTGCACTTCTATTTCTGATCTTGGCACATCTTTCAGCCAATAGCAATGTAGTATTCACTGATTTTGAGCCCGGTTTAATTCTGTATATTTTGTGTGTATGTGTGTCATATGATTTGTTTGCTTGTGGAATATCGCGCGAAGGTACTGGTGCGCTAGCCGTTTGTGATTCTGAAATTATAAATTACATGGAAGGCAACCAGTAAATACCATCCACTACCAACTCTTAAGCCATTATTTTATCAACTAATAATAGTATTTACCATATTATTATAACGACCCCATGACTGAAAGAGTGAATGTATTCAATAACAGGATTCGAATCCGCAATCCTTTCAGCAATTTGGCGGTTGAATGCTATAAGCACTACATACTGGAGACACGTTCCCAAATTCTTTAGTAAGACTTTCTTATCTACTTATTCCATAAAGCCAGCCTGAGTATGTATTCAAGTTTTTCTCTTATCCTATAATAGTTAATAGTTTAATTTTATCTTTTTATTTATTTATTATAACTATACCCCTCGAATTATATATTTCATAGTTATAACGTTTAATTACAAGTCAAGTGTTCGTTGTTTACGTTTAACTCTTTAGCTACATACTGTAATCCTAGTTTAGTTTTCTAAACTAAGTTTATTTACCCAACATTGGCAAATTGAAACAAATCTTCTTTAGTCAAATTTTATCATTTTAATTAAAAATCTACACGTATCACGCAAAAAACCGAATAAATATGTTTAAAAAGAGGTAACGCTAACAAATTTTCGATGTTAAAAATTGTGCTTAATAATGAAATTCCAACAAATAAAATTGACCTAGTAGCTCATAAACGTGCAAATTCATTGAATGAATTTCATTTATTTTCTCAAGGTTTTAGCTAAAAATTCCTTACAAAATGATGACTAAAGTATTTACTTGATAAGAAACAATAAATTCACAATAAACTTTAACAATTGTATTTTTTATGTTCGACAACAATGCAACAATGAAAGTATATGCATGTATAAACATGTGTGTGTTTTCTTATAGCAAAGAGCCCACCGAGAAGAATCGAACAGCTAATTTTAGCGTAGTAAATCCATAGACTTAGCGCTACACCAGCATGGAGACATACATAAGTATGTAAGGAATATCTAATAAAAATACACTTACACGTGTAAAATATACAAACAACTCTATTTTTCTGTACATTTTATAATGCTGTTAAAATAAATCGCACAATATCGGTTCTTATTTTAAGTGTTTATAGACGAAGCGTGGCTTTGTTGCTAGCATGTCGGGCTAAGAACAAAAAAAGCTCAAGGTTCGACTCGCATAGGATAGTGGGTACTTTTAACTTCTTGTCTGCTCTCTTATTGTCATTATTAAACTGTAAATAATTATACCCTCCGGGAATCCTCTGGTATAGCCGTACTGTCCTATATCGCAGTAATGTCTGCTCAAATAAACTAGTTTAAGATATATATATATTTACAAAGCAACTTGTGCTTTTCTGCTTTTAAACTGCGTACGTGTTTGCTTTCCTTAAAATATAGGGCTGTAAATGTTCAAGATTTATAAAAACATTCCTATAACGAATAAACTTGCACTGAATTGGCCCCCCAGTAGCTCAGCGGTGTGTCTGCGGACTTACACGCTAAAATCTGGGTTTCGATACCCGTGGTGGGCAAAGCACAGATAGCCCATTGTGTAGCTTTGTGCTTAATTCAAAACAACAACAACAATGCACTGAATTGTGGTTGTACAGGTTAAAAGTTCTGATCCAGTATTTGTAATCCAGTTGAAACTTGATTTGTAAATACAGGGGACACCTACATAACTGACTTCTTCTCGGGTTTTACATTGTAGGACTTTTCAGAACGAAGTTTTCCTACTTAACGACTTTTTAGCATTTATAAGAAAGGGATATTTGTAGCTTTGAACCGTAAAAAAGTAAAGCAAAGAACATTTTTATTTCCTCGGAAAGAAAACGAGCTATTTAATGGTTCTCAACTATCTGCACCCTAGAGATAATAGAAATAAAAATAAAAGTTTGCCATGAGAAGCAATTCAAGAAAATAACTAGTCATTACAAATTAGTAAGAAGTATTTAAGTCTACAAAAGCGACACAAAGCCGACTTACCCACATGTACGTAAATGAACAGAGACCTACCGTCTAAAACTTTATATGTCGCTAAATTCGACGAAGCATTTGTCTAGTTAAGTGTCTGAAAAAATCAGGACATTTCATCTTATTATCCCCCAAAACGTATCAGCGATACTCGATTACAGAATCCATGGAGAAACTATCTCGAAAATTTCACAGCGTTTATGATGGCTGCCCTTACAGATATAATAATAAGTTAAACATTTGAAAAGTCAAGAAAGATGCCGAGGAAATATTTCTATGAATAATACAAGATTTCTAATCATCAATATTCGAGTATTTTATAATCAAGAATAAGATGCAAAGGCGTCCTTATCTTTTCTTTCTTTCATTTCACTCGTTTCTAAAGATAAAGTTTATTTCGTAACGCTTGGAAGCACACTTATATAGTTATTGAAGCATTTTATCTGAGTGTTTTCCTAAGATAAACAGATTGTTGTTTGGGGCTTTAGAGCAATTACATAATACATGACGTCCGAGCTAAGTAGATATTACTGAAACGTAGATATGTTGTAAAAACTCGGCGATTCTACGCAATACTTTCGCTCCGAGACAGCTTTATGGTAATTAAATTATTTCAGACGAAGTTTCGTTCAATTAAATCACGTCAGAAAAGTTGTGATCGACTTCTTTTGTCAGCTTACGTTAACGAGTGTCCAACGCATATTTTGGTTGCAAATTAATTTGCTTAAAAGGTTTCCACTTTGTTTTTATTGATGAAAAATTAATTTAGATATAAATAAAAGTGTACAGTGCAAAATACATCCAATTTTCCTCTTCTTGTAGGTTATAGATTTTGTAACTTGACGCTGGTTTCAACACGAGTGTTTCGTTACTATCATGATATATGTATATATTGCATATTATAGATTAAATACTAAACTTTTTTCCATAAATTTAACCTTGCTCTCACCAACTTTAAGGCTCTTTACTTATTACAATAAAAATCGAGTTTCGATACCCGTGGTAAATATTATACAAGTAACCTAATGTGCAGTTTTTTATTCAACAACAAAGAGATTTAACCATAAAAGGGAAATCCTGGCAATCATTATCCATATACAATGAACCACTACCCTTAGCATGGATAACATAGGCCGCCTAACGAGACATGCTCTCAACTGACTGTTGAACCAAACCTGATGAGACTTTCAGTGAAGTATTCTAGTACTTTATAGTGTTAAGTCTGAGCTCTGTGCAGCGTAGTTTAAATTGTTGATGATTTATAGTGTTAAGCCTGAGCTCTGTGCAGCGTAGTTTAAATTGTTGATGATTTATAGTGTTAAGCCTGAGCTCTGTGCAGCGTAGTTTAAATTGTTGATGATATTATTTCGAAATCACACATTTTTTGTAGCAATAACATCCAATATGGCTCCTGTAAAATGTTTATTTTACAACTCTTGATATCCACTGTCATTGAAACCTGCAGACGTTATTCAAAGTTTCTCACTTTCAATGGTCTCAATGTAGTCCACACCGTAGCATCTTCATCACAATGGCCATTATGCAGTCCATGACAAAGCACCTCCATAACAATCGTTCATAATTTTCACAACCGAGACACAGTAAAATTATTTACGTGACCTGCTACCAGATCACTATATTAACATCCCTTTCAGTTTGTTTCAGCGATTACACACTCTAGGAAAAGAACAAGAAGCTGAGAATTCAGACGGGTGTGTATTTTACTTTTTAACGGTACTTTTACTTTCTCTGGAGAGCATGCTACATAGATCTCTCAGGTATGCTTTGTTCACATATGGACAAATTAGACAAAATCAAATCACGATGAAATCCCTACAAAGATGATTTTTCACCACTTTTTTACAGTTTTGGCCAGCAGAACAATTATTACATTTGCATGACGCTTTGAATAGTCCTGAACATTTTAGGTGTTCTGTTGTCGAGTTCCCCATACTCTTGTATGGATTCATAAACAGTAGGTCACATGTGACTAGACATTTCGATTGTTTCATGTTTTAACTTTTTCATTCTTGTAGAGCAGTCTATTGTTGCTTCTTTCTCAGACTCATATAATTCATGATCAGACTTGGTTTGTATTATTTATTATGTTACTTTAAAATTACAAAAGGCTGTCTATGCATTACTGCTGTTTTATTAAAAAAACATACAGCAGACTTAAAGCAAAAATACTAAAAAAAATGTTACGTCAGAGAGTTTGTTTATATTAGAGGCCCAGCATGGCCAAGTGCGTTAACGCGTGCGACTAGTAATCTAAGGGTCGCGAGTTCGCATCCTCGTTGCTCCAAACATGCTCGCCCTTTCAGCCGTGGGGGCGTTATAATATGATGGTCAATCCCACTATTTGTTGGTAAAAGGGTAGCCCAAAAGTTGGCGGTGAGGGTGATAACTAGTTGCCTTCCCTCTAGTCTTACACTGCTAAATTAGGGACGGCCAGCACCGATAGCCCTCCAGTCGCTTTGTGCGAAATTCAAAAACAAACAACAAAGAGACAAAACGTAGTTAGAGTGTCGTGTGGCTAGAGTACTGAGCACGAGTTATTTGTTTATTTTTCTTTTTAGCAGCAGAGGGACACAAAACAAGGCCGCTCAGATCTACGAGCATGCTGATTACTAGGCCATGACTGATCAAATGATAACGCATCTTTCGTACATTTTAAGCTGTTAAACGTTACGTTTATATTTCCTGAGTATGATTGCGAACAAACAGAACGAGTCGTGCTATATATTCAAGAGTTGTCTTGGTACCTTGGCGAAGAAGAAATTATCCAACTCGAGTTTTATCAAAAATAAATATATATATATTTTAAAAATATTTTTCACTTTAATCGTAACTACTACGCCTGATGATGTCTTCATAGGTTATTTTGATGAAAGAATGAGGTTGAAATCAGTGCATTTCGATGTGGAACAATTTCGACTTCAAATTTGTGGTGTTACCAATTTGAATAGTAGCTTGTAGAGTACAAGGAGTTTTGTAATATTTAAATTACACAAAATTAAGTATAATGGTTTGCTACAAAAGTAACTTTCTGGAGGTGAAGTTTGCTTTTGATACTTAACCGTTAAAAATATTAATTTAGTAAGAGCAGTATAATACTTAAATGTTAAAGGTATTTTCTAGAGAGGTAAAGAGATTCTGTATGTAAACCTGAAAAAGAAATACCTGTGATAGATTAGCTTAAAAAATATATTATCCTGAGCAGGGTAATGTTCAGTATATAAGACTGAGAAAATAATTGCTGCCGCGTTCAATATATTATTTTATGATGTCTACAAATAATTACTAAAGTTGAGTTATAGCCCTATTTGAGCAGCTAATTGCCATTATCGAGTGTTTCTTAACTTGCGAGACATTGAGAAGTGTTGATATGGTGAAATACTTGGAACTAGTTAAAGAGCCAAAATGTTCGTCTTTCTTTTAACTTTTCCCAATGTTTTCGCAATGATTTTAGTACGGCAGAAAAGAATCTTAAGAAACTTTGGAATGGTCTATCATTAAGTATGAGGGTGCTCAGTATAAGCTAAAAAATCGCAATTCTAATATAAATAATGTTATCATTACTCTTGAAGTTAGCTTTCTTTTAGAAATGTGGTGTTTCCCTAAAAACTTAAGTTTAGGGTAAAACATGAATTACTAGTCAATAATAGATGAACATTAAATTACTGTAATATACAGAATACTCGATGCTTTGTACACTATACAATCGGTGGCTTTACGGGGCCAAACAAACTGTTATGTATAAAGTGACGGATTAAAAAAAGTCAATACACATTCATAGAATACACCAGCTTTCAGTCAGAGAAAAAGTCACAAAAATAATGAACACTTTATGAAACTAAAGTTGTGTAAGAATGGTGTGTCAGAAAGAATAGAGACAGGAATATAAGAATGATACAGCTACAAATGTTTAAGTGTTTTATTTTTTCTTACTGTATGTTCTTCAATATAAGTTCCAAGACCAGTGATGATTAATAACCAGTTGTAGCCAATTATATGGTATAATATCGTTCCATTCTAAGAGTTCAATGAAAAAACTGACGAAACTGATATCGTATTAATATTATATATTGTTAATGAATTATAAAAATAATACAACTATTCATCTATCAGTAGTAAAATAATTTTGCGGAAAGTGAGTATGATGCAGGGATAGAAACACAAAAAATACTGAAACAAGATAGGAATGAATGTACAACCATTCAAAAATCACCACATAAGTTACCAAATGTTTTCAATAATAACTTTTACTTAAAACTAAATGTTGAAAGAATGTTAGTGATATGAATTCAGGGTTCAGTAGAAAAACTTTTGAAGTGTATAATGACACAGAGTTTTGTAGTGGCTAATAACCATAAGCTTTTAAGATTGACTCACTCTTACTGGATACTTATATGTGGAGGCCCAGCATGACTAGGTGGGTTAAGGCGTTTGACTTGTAATCTTAGAGTCGCGGGTTCGAATCCCCATCGCACCAAATATGCTCGCCCTTTCAGCCTTTGCAAAAGAGTAGCCCAATGGTTGGTTGTTGGCGGTGATGACTAGCTGCCTTCCCTCTAGTCTTAAACTACTAAATTAGCGACGGCTAGCGCAGATAGCCCTCGAGTAGCATTACGCGAAATTCAAAAACAAACAAACAAACATATGTATGGATTTTTGTTCATTTTAAGTATTAATTCCGGACATTTTTATGTGCTTTTTGGTATTAACATTCTTGCGTCATATTTAAATTTTTGTTATTACTGTAAAATAGAAAAGATGATCGTTATGTATGCGTTTAAATCACGTATAAATAAATAAGAAAATAAGTATGGCTGATTTTTAAGATGTACTTTTTGAAGAATAGGAAAAACGCTTGTGTTAAACTATTAAATAAACTATAAGACACTTAAACCTTTGAATTAAATTTTGCAAAGGGGAGGAGAAAATATATTTAAGGTAAAAATTAAACTTACATGAGAAAAATATGGACAGCTATGAAATAAATATTGTAGACGTGAGAGGAAAAGTTTGAGTTAAACTGGCAAATAAAACTTCGAGGAGAAAAAAACACGAGAAACGTTGAAAGGAATTTCGCAGAAGGGGACGAAAAGTGCACTTGAAAGAAGTGATGGGAAGAGCGGCGCTTGAGTATTCTAAAATAACTTCTATAGGGAAGATAAGGGACGTTTCCTAGACATTTTAAGGATTATTTTAGAAGAAGAATGGTATTATATTTAAAGATTGGTCTATAGCGTTTAAATGGAGAGTAAAATGTATCCTTTTAACGAGTGGGTGGAGGGATAGTTTGTTAGTTTGTGAAAGACATTCACAGGGTAGAAAGTATAATGCTTTTATAAAATAAACACACACACAATATAAAGATGAAAGAATGTTCTACGTTTAGACCTTTGTATAACACTTAGATCCTGAGAGACACTTTCTAATAAGGACAGAATAACAATCCACGTGCATATCTGGAAGACCGACATGTATTTTATATCAACTTATAAAAGTCTTCGTACTTACGGTCTAAAAATAAATGCAATATCAACTTGCAATACACGGTGTTGATTTTTAGCAGTGTAAACAAAACAGTTATAGTTAAATTAAGGTTTACAGTTTTTAAAGGAAATAATGGCCATTAAACATAGTCGATATGCATTTGGTATTTTAAACTGCACAGGTACCTTGTTGGCTAAACAGCCAGATCAGAGAGTTCAAAGTTCATTTATTGCCATATATAATTTCGAATTTGCGGACCGCAGGGTTAGCAACCATTCAGCACACCTGCCACCTACAGTGTTATTCTTAACTAAACAGCAGGATTGACTGTCACTATTCTAACTACTCCAATCCGAGACGATATGTATGGAGCGTGTTCAATGACGTATTGCGTCTCAAACTTTAAATTTTCAAATCTGCAAGAAAGTACACTAACCACTAGGCTATGCCCGAGCCACATCATTACTGCTGTTTCATTAAAAAAAAACATACAGCAGACTTAAAGCAAAAATACTAAAAAAAAGGGTTACGTTAGAGAGTCTGTTTATATTAGACAGACAAAACGTAGTTAGAATGTTATGTAGCAGAACATAAGAAATGTGAAAAAAATGAAAGGTCTGAAGAACACAAGACGTTAGGGGGGAAACAGCAATATTGGCTGTTATAGCCAATAATTTTTGCGAATCCTTAGAAGTAAAAAGTTAAGAAATAATGAATTTTTAACCAAAGATGAATATTCGGCGAATATCTGCGTAAGAATGTGGCCCAACCTTCTGTGAGATTTATGAAGAAACATAATTTTAGACATAGCTTACATGATTTAGCTAAGAATAAATAAATATGACACTTATATCTTACATGTTTACACCTCATGATGACGTGGTAAACACCGAAACATCATGTAGAAACAACAATTCAGAAACGTTTTTAATTATCTGTTGCTTATTTATCATGCAAAGTGTTACATAACTGAGGACGTAATGTTAATCATAAAAAAATGTTAACTGTCAATCAGGTATCTAAATGTATTTTCTATTTTCGCAATAACTGTTAACTAGTATGACACAAGATAAGTTCAAATAAACCAAAGTGAGTGTTAATATAAGATTAACAGCTGGTGTATGCACTAACTTACTACAGAGATATAGTTCAAAAGATCTGTCGATTTGAAATGTTTCTCATGAAGACTGAAATGAAGTCTTCACTCATCTCTCCCTGAGGGGGGTGGAGATCTACTGGTTTGGGGATGAACACTGATGGGAGAAACACGAACAACGTTAAGGCGCTGTCATCCAACTTAGCAGCAAGTATGTGAAAAATAGTTTGACAAGCGCCTTGTATATGAAACAGTAACACACAGCTGTTCACATGTTGAAGCTCACACAGAATGCTCAGTTCTTGATTGTGTTTCAGTTTCGTTTTTTGCCCTGAGCTACGACGGTGACACAGTGATTACATACCTAATGTAGATATTTGATACCACTGCTGATTATCGAACTTATTATTTTGTTCTAATTTCAACTCCACTTCCTTACTTTATTTTATCTTATATAACAACACACACAACTTTCCAAGCTGAATCTTTATTGTGATGATTCAACTTGAACGAGTATTTTAAGCAAAAGCTACCATTTTTTATAATCGCCAGTTATCAAATACTTCACAATGTTTTTATTCATCTATTTATTTCTGAATAATGTCTTATGAAGCCATGTCTTTATACACAGTAATATAAATATTTCAGGTTCGATTGGTTAATGTGTTGGACTGTATTTCGGGTACTGTCAACGAAAAAAAAAGAAGCAAAACTACTCTTCGTCTTTCTTTGGTCCATATATGTGTTACAAGAATAAGAAACAAATATCACTGTTTGATTAGAGTAGCCCATTAGTTGGCGATGTTTACTGGTTGCCTTTCCTCTAGTCCATCGATTTTATTATAGTTCTCACTGTAACATTACAAGTCATTTTGTAACAGTGCTACAAGATATCTCACAACTGATCTTACGATTTATGATAATTATACATAATATGATGTGCACATGGATTTACATGTTATAATTTTTATCATATGTGAGACCAGTTAGAAGGAAAGCAGGGGGCTATTTGGTGCGGGTATCAAGGTAAAGGGGGTCCCAAACTTATATGTCGCCAAACCAGATTAAAATGTCACAGACACTATCAGCTTATAGCTGGAAATTAGATATACAAATTAAATATTGAAATTTTGTTTCACTATTATTTCGTGCTAATGATTGCCTTTTTTTTCATGTGTTATCATTTCTAAATTTTAATGCAGTCAGGAGCCTCGTAAGATTGAAGTGGTCCGGGCCTCTTTGATCCCCTGAGTATGTGAGTTTTAATCCTGTGATATCCTTATCAAACTATGCGGATCATCTAATTCACTGAACTACTTTTGTATTATTTAATTCGAATACATACTGATCCTGACTTGAATAAGACACAAAATATGAAATTAAAACTTGATATATTGTGCTTTAAAATGTATTTACGATTTACAATCTGCGTGACTGCGAAAACCATTAGAACGTAAGCCAGTCGTTGAAGTTGTTGTTTTTCTTACATCTGATATAATTTTCAGCCCTGCAGTGTTGAAATACGCTGCCTTGCAAAAACATTCACACACATGCAAAGTTTCCACATTTTGATATCGTATGAGCTTGCAATCATGAAACTTTCAAATGAGACTTTATATTTAATATGTACATAATATAAAAAGTTGATATTATGTAACTAAGTTAGATTTTTCAAACAAAATTAGAATATTCTCAATTGTCTAGCTATTCAAACCGCTTTCTAAGCAATCCTAAATAAATTCAGATGTAAAAAATTAGTCTGAAAGATTACAAAGTTAGTGTTATGGTTTCTGTCTGTGTATATTCAAAGTAACTTAACAAGACTTTAATGTAATTGTATCTGTTCAAGCCATAACTCACATAGTGATACGATGAACCAATTATAAAGATCAAGGATCTTTCCGAATAAGTCAGAAGTAAAATGATAGAGAAGTACAGATCAGGATAAAAATACACAAATATTTCAAAATCGTTGATTATCCATTTAATACAGTGAAGTCTATCATTAAGAAATAGAATGTGCGTCATACCACTCATTCGCTACCTAAATCAAGCCGTTCTTTCAAACTAAGTAATCGGACAAGCAAGAAACTGGTTAAGAGATGCTGCTGTGAAGTAAAAGACTTAGAAATTTCCGTGTATGAGGTGAGAGTCAGTGCTGATACTCTAAAGATATATCAGCCCCTACACACAGCTAGGTTACAATGGCAAATAGTAAAAAATGAAGCAATTACTTAAAAAGGATCGTCTTTATTTCGTACGGAATATACGACAGACCATGAACATGATACGGCAGACATGTGGCAGATGGTTTTGTGGTCAGACGAGACAAAAATTGCATTTTCTTGTCTAAATTTAAAATGATACCTCTGGTGCAATCCAAACACAGTAAATCCCCTATTCAACATTATCCCAGGTGTGAAGCATGATGATCATATTACGGGTAAACTTCTTATCAGCGAAAGCTGGGAAGCTTTTCAGGATTGAGAGGAAGATGAAGGGTACAAAGTACAGGTGAATCAACCAATAACCTAAAATGTGATTGAAAATTAACATTTTAACAGGACACTGACCCGAAGCACAAGAAGTGGTTTCAAAAGCAGAAACTAGATATTCCGAAGTGGTCCAGTCAAATTCGTGATAAGAATCCATAAGAAAACTTATTACCGGACTTACAGTTCCTCAATGCTTTTCAATAAATAGTCAGAATTAAAGTAATTTTGCGAGAAAGAATGGGCAAAAATTATACAATCCAATTGTACAAAGCTGGTAGAGCCTATCCAAAAAGACTAATAACCGTAATTACTGCCAAAGATATTTCCACCAAGTACTAACTTAGGAGGTTAAATACTTGTGCAATTATCAGCAAATTTCAATATATATATTTATGTTCAGCAGGTTTTGACGACATTCAGTCTTCTTCACACATAACAGTGTTAAGTTTGACTATTAAAGTTTTAAATAAAAAAGTTCATTAAAATTGTTTAGATTACTTGTATTTCATGACATTATTAGTAGTGGAAGAATACGTCTCCAAGAAACTGTATCACCGACCTTTCATGTGGTCACTTACATAGACACTTGTATATTTATAAAGAGGTTGAAAATGAAAATTCACACGTTAATATGATTACGCTTGTTTAGAACGACGAGTTTATGATAAGAATGTTACCTAGCAATCATTGTTTGGATTAAAATTCAAGCACAACTGTTTCCATTACTTTATTCTTTGTGATAGTTATATAAACGTAAGTATGAAAGGGAAGTAAGACGGTCATCACATGGTATAAAACTAACCTGTGACTAAAACTTAACTGTCAAGAAGAATCTCACTTTCTATGGGTACAAACACGTGAGGAACGTAATATCTTAACATTGCTTTCTTGTCGCAGTAAAATAGAGTGAATTATCAGACTACATTAGACGAAAAAGAAAGATCGAGAATGTTTTGACACGAGGGGAAAATAAGGTGGAGAAAAAGCGATGTAAGATGTTTTTATTTGCAACACTTTTGAAAGAAACACTAAAAATTTCTGATTTTTGCTGAATCTGTTTGGTGATCCTTCTTGAAGTTCGCTGTGATTGATTACATTCGATTTCAGAGAAACACTGATCATTTGTTAAAGGTGCTACGAGAGAGAAAGTGTCCAGCGAAATAATGGGTGTGTCGAACATAACCACTGGTTGTCTATAGAAAACGGTTTTGTTCTAATCATCGCTTCCAGTGGAACTAGTGGTCTAAGTGGAAGTTTTAGAGAATTTTACGCTAATGCAAAAAAAAAAAAAAATAAGGAAGAAAGTGAAACCCTGAGACGGTTTAGCCATTTGATGACGAGGTTATATATTTGTGTGCTTACGTTAAGGATGTGGCGAAAGTATATTAATCACTGTGTGGTTATTAGCTAATAACCTAATTTTATTTATGAATAGCTAGATATCAGTTAGTAACTAGTTTTTGTTCTCCGTTTCGGATACTAATGTGTTGTCACCATCAGATAAGTCTAGAGAAAGACTGTTTGAACATTGGAAGTGGCTGAGATTCAGTACTTTGTCTTCAAGATCTAGCCTTTGCTGACTTTCATGCTAGGTTGGTGGAATGTGTATCAGTTAGGCGGATGTAGAAGGCAGGCTCTTTCGTTTTTCTCACATGTGGTTTATATTCTATTATTTTATAATAATTTCAGTTTACTGTAAAGTCTTTTCTGGTATAAAGGAGTTAATTTAGAAAAACTGGTAGTACCAAGTTTTGTATTTATGTTATGCTAATGAATTATAGCTTGTGTTTTTATTTTTATAAAAAAGTATCTGGTCATAAGAAAATTTACTAAATAATTTGATTTGGTAATCACACAGGCTACTTAACATGACAACGAAAGATAAATTTGAATTAATTATTTCAGTGCATTTTGAAATATATAAGAATACACCTGTTGTTTAAACCATTATTGTTAAAACTTTAAAAAGAAACGCACCAATCCATCTTAAAAGTAGAATGATATGACTTTTCTCTCTCGTTTTCTTATTTTCCAGACTTTCTAGAAAAAAAGGTCTGCTCCGACAAACAGTTTTATTTCTTTTCGTAGTTGAGTACATCTTTGAGTGATTTTGATGCAAATGTCTTGATAGCCTTTCTTGTCTATACTAGAAAATTCCCACTAATTTTGTACATTATGCACGATATCAGACAGGGTTTGGTTTGAATTTCGCGCAAAGCTACACGAGGACTATCTGCGCTACCCTTCACTAATTTAGCAGTGTTAGACGAGAGGGAAGGCAGCTAGTATCACCGCTCACGGCCTGCTCTTTTATCAGCGAATAGTGGGATTTACCTTCATATTATAACGCCCCCACCACTGATAGGATGAGCATGTCTGATGTGACAGTGATTAGAGCTATGCCTTATGTTCTATACATTGTTCGTTAACGTTATAATTACGCTATAAAGCACCTATTAAGATTTGTTTGCTTGTTTTTTAAATTTCACGCAAAGCTACACGAGGGCTGTCTGCGCTAGCCATCCCTAATTTAGCAGTGTAAGACTACAGGGAAAACAGCTAGTCGTCACCACCCACTCTTGGCTACCCTTTTGCCAATGAATAGTGGGATTGACCGTCACATTGTAACACCCCCACGGCTAAAAGGGTGAGCATGTTTGGTGCGACTGGGATTCGAACCCGTGACCCTCGGATTACGGGTCGAACACCTTTACACGCTTTGCCATGCCGGGCCTACGTGTTATGATATTATACACCATTGAACATATTCTTTCTCACTCTTTCTTTAAATAACTACAAAACAACTAGTACTTTTAAGTCATTATTACACCAAAACCGATCTGATATTAAGGAATGAGTTCCTTAGTAAGTACTGTTTCATTTCCAACAGTGTGCATAGTTTAAGTTTAAGGAAATATTATGCAAGCAAATCTCTTTGATGTCATTCATATATTGCTCTATTTGTGAGTGATAGTTTTCCTTCAGCTTAACCTTTTCATTTGAAACGAAATTGTTTTGTTTCAAAGACGACTATCTTGTCCTATGACTTTTTAATGTTTTTTTTTCTGTTGGCGTCGTTATGGAATAAAAGTTTTAAACAGATGCTTCTTTCTTCATTTGCCAGACACGTTATTGCGAGATGATGAGAGTACTTGACTCGAACTCTGATGGTCGCGGTTTGATTCTCCGTCACACCAAACATGCTATCTGTTTTAGCCGTAGTGTGTCACCATCAATCCCACTATTCGTTGGTAAAACAGTAGCTCAAGAGTTGGCGGTGGGTGGTGATGACTAATTACCTTCCATCGTGTTTAATATTGATAAATTAGGATTGGCTTACGCAAATATTCCTCGTGTAGCTTTGCGTGAAATTCAAATAAACAAACAATCTTCATTCGTCTGCGTCTACCAAAATTCTCAATCGTACATGAATTTTGTTTAACAGCTGTTTTTATTCTGAAAATAAATTTCTGAGCAACCAGTTTCTGCGAATCGAAAGCAGTTCTTAAATAGAACATCGTAAATACATGTAGAAATATTCTGGTATTCATGTTTGACAAGATCGGAAACTAAAAATTTCGTACGGAAGCCTTTGAAAATATAAAACCCGATTTAAAACATCTATATCTACTAGAAGGGTTTGTGAAACCCTTCAAATTATCGCTAGTTCTATAGCATATTGTAGATTCTACTGAGTTAATAAATGTTATGTTTGTTACTCGAGGCCTTTCTTTATGTTTGAGATACGATCTTCAAACTGTATCCTTCCTGTGTTACTCGAGGCCTTTCTTTATGTTTGAGATACGATCTTCAAACCATATCCTTCCTATGCTTCTTTAGGTTTGAGATACGTTCAAGAATGGTAGACAAAAAGTTTTGCTTCTTGTAAAAAGATTGTTTACTTCCTCTGTTTAATTGTCTGTCTAACTTTACTATATAACTTCGATTTTTGATTTCATGTGTTTATCTTTCTATGCACGCTTGTCTTTCTTCATATGTACGTATGTGCGAGAATTTGTACTTGTGACGTTTAGAAATAAAGTTTTGTTCATTCTTCCAGCTTTCCATCTGACAACATAAATCTGTAATTACCCATGAGGGTCATTAGCGTTTCCAAACTTCTAGATGAAGCAAACAGCACAAACCCTACTATCATGTTTACACCCGGGACAGTGGATAATCGAGCAGGCCCTTTTGGCTCAAGTAAGGGGCAAGGGAAGAGATTGGAATAATAGCTTAAGGTCCACTGCCCAAAGGCACTCGAACTGCGACAAAGAGCTTGGAATAAAAAGAAACACGCTGGGATTTTCAGAAAGTTTTAGGATTAAACTTAGCTGATCATTTATTCGCTTCCAGAATGATCAGAAACATGTTGTAGCTAATATTGATCAAACTTAAGTTGACTTAATTGACAAACTGCAGTTTACAAGTCACATAATGAAAGTTTCTCTTTCACCATTATTGATGTGACCGTTTTAATGTGTTGAAAATGTGTATATATGTTTAACGAAAAAACAGGTAAGTATTCCGAGAAGAATAGAACATTCAGTGGTACTTGGTATCTTCAATCTGCACATTTATATGCATCATGAACTGAAATAGCAGCTCAGAGACCCCGAGACATAAACCATCCTTCAGATGGAAAAAAAAGCTATACAAGTATTACTACTTATACGTGTGAATTGTAACTAAATAACGGGATTAATTGTCACTTTTATAACACAGCTCAGAATAGGAAGAGTGATCAATGGCATGTCGCGGCTCGAGTCTTAGACCTTCTAACCAACGATTTTACACCAAACACCTGGCCACGCCAGAACCAGTAAATAAAAACGTTCAAACAAGTAAGACGCGCTAACAGTAAATACCTTATTTCTGATATTTCACAGTAACTAACGCTTTCGATATATCATATTTGCCAATTTAACCTTCAAAACTCAAAATGTAAAGAAATTCCCAATCATTATCTGGGTTTCTGTTGACGGGTTTTCATATTTCTACGCTACAATTGTTTGCGCTAGACCTATTTTATAACGTTGTTAATGCCATTAAATTAATTATTTTAAATTCTGTACTCAATTAGATTTATCATTAATATTTTAAAGCCTTGTTCACCTAGGAAGCGTTGCAATATATTTAATCTTATGACTTACCTACCTACGACACTATCTGACTAAGTCGTATACAAGATGAAAGATGTGTGATACTTATTATCAATCATACAAATTCATTGATAAGGTTAATTATCTTAGAAAACATAATGAATACGGCAAACAGAAACCAGACACACGACAAGGTCCGCGTGAATCTGGCCAAAATAAAATGAAAATACGCAGAAGGACACTATGAAAGTATTTTGAGCAAAAAAATATCATATGGTTAAATATGAAGAAACTATATGCATGTTTGTGTCTATCTATGTTGTATATTAATATGTAAGTGTATTATATTAATCAATTATACGTCATGGTGTAAAGAAAACCGGTTTGACGCACTTCCTAAAACATTATCAATTGTAAACTTGTATCATAAATTAATATATATATATATATTATCTCTAGTCTTACATTACTAAATTAGGGACAACTAGCGCAGATAGCCCTCGAGGAAGTTTGCGCGAAATTACAAAAAAAGATTTCTGAACATTTTTATTTATCGGTAAGTTATGAACGTGATGACTCAACTTTGGTGAGTTGGGCGTCATTCTGACGAGCTAGACACGTTGTGTTTGATATCAAGCATGAGCAATGAGTCATTCTTCTAGTGAAGATGA
This sequence comes from Carcinoscorpius rotundicauda, assembly GCA_011833715.1. NCBI lineage: Eukaryota > Metazoa > Arthropoda > Merostomata > Xiphosura > Limulidae > Carcinoscorpius > Carcinoscorpius rotundicauda. The sequence continues at coordinate 162,037,986 of CM022391.1, read as the reverse complement.
TGATAACAAAGGAGTTTACTTGTGAATGAAATTAACAAGAATTTATTATTATTATTATTATTACATCCAATTAGAAACACGATAATGCTTAATACCTGACTTTTATACATTTATTTTACCTTCTCTATTGTACATCAAATTATTGCATCTTTCTCTTCATTTAGTTTGGTCCCATGGTTTAATGGTTATCACTCTGAACTCTGAATCTAGCAACCCGAATTAAAATCTCGGTGGGACAAATATTATTATTACATTTAACAGCCCGACATGGCCAGGTGGGTTAAGGCATTCGACCCGTAATCCGAGAGTCGCGGGTTCCAATCCACATCGCACCAAACATGCTTGCCCTTTCAACCGTGGAGGCTTTATAATGTGACGATCAATCCCACTATTCATTGGTAAAAGAGTAGCCCAAGAGTTAGCGGTAAGTGGTGATGAATAGCTTCTTTCCCTCTAGTCTTACACTGCTAAATTAGCGACGATTAGCGCAAATATCCCTCGTGTAGCTTTGGGCGAAATTCAAAAAACAAACAAACTCTTCATTTAATGAATAATATACATATATATATATGTATGTATATAATTTGTTATCAACAAAAATAAGTCCAAGCAAAAAACAAAACAAAACGTTGTACTAATTGGAAGGATCTCCAGGCTACAGGCTATAGTGTGGGATATAAAATGTACACTAAATTTAGGAATTTTTTACTTTATCTGACACTATAGCCTGTACCAAGGAGATCCTCTCAATTAATGCATCGTGTTTTATTTTTTACTTGGGCTTGCTTTTGTTTATAACAATTTATTATTAGTCACGGGTTTGGATATGCTGTTTTTAACACAGATCGTCTTTTTTATGTTGTTTTATTTTACCTGACTGTTCAGTACTGATATGCTCTATATATATAGGTAGTTTCTAGAATTTCGCTCTGTTTGCTTATATCTGTTGGTTTGCTTAACTTTCGACAAATATGGCTGTGTTCGCATTTAATTATCCGTATTACAATTTCTAAAGCAATAACGAATAGATTTCCTTTAAAGAAATGTTACTTTTAGCTGAACTTACAAAATCATTTCAAACCGATGCCAGCTAGGATAACTACATATAAATATATGCAGCAATATTGGAAAGGCATCCCCTGCACTTGCAGTGTTTTCATTGAATCAGCTGTATCCATGAAGGAAAGAAAAAAAACACGAATGATTTATGACAGGTTCCCTCTTTTCCTGGTAGTCAGTGATGCATTTCCTTATTCCTTTAGTGAAGAGTGTGTAGCTTTCGTTCGTTTTTCTATCTGTCCTCTTGAGAAAATTAGCTGCGAGTCAAAAATCTAATTTGAAAACGATTTGGAGCAACCACGCATGTCGACGAAAGATCATTTAATTCGAAAGCGTTTCAACATGCATCGGTTTTCTAATATAAGAGAAGATTCATCATCTTTGAAGTGGGAATAGAAGTGCTTCTGTGATCTATGACAACCATAAGACACTTTCATTTAATACTCATTTGTATTCATAATTCTCGAAGAAATTTTTATCCATTGTTATGTAGTGTTAAGAGAAGAGAAGGTTCTGTTTGTTTGTTATTCATCGAATTAAACGTCAATTCATTAACTTTACTAATCAATAACGTTTCAGGATTGGATTAATAAATTTTTCAACGTGTAAAATATAAAAATGAATATCCTCTCTGTCTGTCCTTTTTTTCGTGAAAAAATAGGTAAGTTTGTTTTTAATTTCTCGCAAAGCTACATGAGAGCTATCTGCACTAGGCGTCCCTAATTTAACAGTGTAAGACTAGAGGGAAGGCAGCTAGTCATCACCACCCACCGCCAACTTTTGGGCTACTCTTTTACTAACGAATAGTGGGATTGACCGCCACATTATAATGTACCACGGCTGAAAAGGCGATCATGTTTGGTGCAACAGCGATTTGAACCCGCGACCCTCAGAATGGGAGTCGAACGCCTTAAACCACCTGGCCATGCTGGACCGAAATAGGTAATTAGGCAAAATACTTAGTAAGAGATACACGAGATGAATAGACAAAACTGCAATCGATTTAATGCAAGAGAATGACAGGCAAAGATGTGAGTATCGATTAATATATGTTGTTTTTTTCTGTCAGATATTTATTGTGCCGGATAAAATCAATGAAATCTATATATTTCTCTGGCGAGCTAAAATGGCCAAAGACTCTTAGCCTGTGAGGTTATTTGATTTTCTCTCCTGTGGAATATTAACGGTGTAAATTCTTCTTCGACAGCAGCTTATAAAAACATCTAAATCACCTTTCACTGTATTTTCTGTGAAACAAGCCTCGAGTGGCACACTGCTCACCTACTCACACGAAAAAAGAATGCTATTAGACATATATTTCTTGGATGATTTACTAGGTTTTGAAAAACGTAATTTACAGTTTGTTGAAGAAATTCTTGCATTCTGATAACTGACTATAATTATGATTTCAAAGCAAGCTGATGAAAAACTTATATATAACATGACAACACCTGTAATAGAGATGTACGAGGTTCGTATGCGTGTGTAACATGTTTTTTTCAGTCTTATTGTTTAACGGATCACCTTTCGAGATTATAGCGCCACCTGCAAGTAAATCATATGTTTGTTTATCAATCCGACAATTTCGCGATACATAATTAGTGAGTGCTTACTGTCAAAGGAAGGTGACACATCTCGCGCTGATGGTGTTTACATATAGTAAGTGCTAAATTATTACGCAAATTTTGTTTTTACGAATATCTCAAAATGCTAATGTTTTATTTAGATGACATTTATGTAGATTGATTATCATGTTACCATATACAAGTTGTGTAGTTGTCTTGTAATTAACATCTACTAACAAATAAGAAACTAATAAGAGGTTTTCTATAACGTCATGAATTATACAGTGTCAAATTATCAAGCAAGTTCCTGACAAATGATTCTTAAGCACCAAAATAACAGCCGTTTGGAGGTAGTAATAAATAAAACTGATGCAATGAATCTTTAATATCCAAAATATCCAGAAACCGCTTGACGCATAAGAAGGTTTGTTTGTTTAGAATTAAGCGCAAAGCTACACAATGGGATATATGTACTCTGCCCACCACGGGTATCGAAATCCGGTTTTTAGTGTATAAGTCCGCAGACCTACCACTGTGCCACCGGGGGGCTGACGCATAAGAAGCAGATATCATACATTAATTTAGTTATTGACATAGCCACAATTTCTTAACATGACTTTTAGAGAACTGGTCAGCTTTTAATGTCTTCTGCTTCAACATCTCTTGTAGATGATAATACAGCAATTCCAAAATAATTCTTTGATATAAATTGCCTTTCACCAGCATAAACCGTACGTTTCATGACACTCCATAGGTTATTTATGGGGTTAAAATCTGAAGAGGAGACTGGTTATTCAATAAGCCGGTTATGCTTGAAACTTAACTTTGAAAAGTAACTCAGTATGCCACGAGCAGCAGTAAATCCAAAAATTTAATCAAAGGCCAAAGTTATAAGTTGTCATTAAGAAATGTAATTTAGGCTTCAGAAGTCATTTTTACACCATTATTTACTTCGTATTCTAAGTGGAATCACAAGCTAATTATCAGTGATACCAACCCAATACATTGCTACTGCTCCGACTTGCTGACGTCTCATTCTTGATAGGGCCGAAGTGCTCTTTTGAAAGTTATCTTCAGGTCCACCCATCTAGATTGTCAAGAATTGCTCGACACTCATTTGTAAACAAAGCTTTTTTGAAATTTGTTATCTAGGTACTCTCAGCCCTTGCAAGTCGTTGGATTCTATACATGGTCCCCAATGGTGGATGAAGTGCAGGCTTAACACATTTTACAATATTCCAGAAGACCCTAAATATTGATAATTTTGGAACATCTGGAGCTCCAGCCTCCTGAATATCTCTAATTGGTAAAAGAGACTTCTTTATGGTTATTTGCTTGATGCTGAAAAGTTGGCGTCTTGTAATCACTCGTACCTTTTCTTTATCAGATCTTGTGCGTTTAGCATCGGAATCGAATAGATACTTGTGAAAGGTTCTATGATTTCTATCAAGTTCTTTGCAATTTCAATTTATTTTTTTTCCTTTATCTTAACTACTTATATATGTTTTTTCTTCTCTTATGATGTTAAATCCTGCCTTTTGCCTATAGTTTCGATCAAAATGTGCAACAAACATAACTTGTTTAATAATGTGGCACTGTGTAATTCATGACATTCTAAAAACCCTCTTATAACTTTCTTATTTGTCAGTGGATGTTAATGACAACTGTACAATTTGTATATGATGATATGATAATCAATCCTTATAAATTTCATCCAAAGCAAACATATACTTTTTGAGATATTCGTAACTATAAATTTTTCGTAATAATTTGGCACGTACTATATATGTATGGAAACTGAACGTTATGAATGTTATTCACTGGGGAATGAATGATGTTTTTCCTATTGTTTTATGTTATTATTCACCACGGTTCTTGTGAGTTTTTGTCTGTTTTTTCATCGTATAACGCAAATAAGTTGCTTGTAACACTTATATGAATAAGCATAGTTACAAACCATTGTACCTCATCTGTAATAGATGATTAAGAGAACATCCGGGAACATTGCAACATTTTAAAAAATGCAGCTACTAAACCTTTATATATATATAAAGAAATCTATTGTACGTCTGTCTGCTAACTCCTTTCACGCTATTTGACCAGTCTACATTACATTTGGTATGGTTACTCTTACGATTGTCAAAAGAAACAAGATGGTAAAAAAAATGTTTTTCCTCTGTCACACTGATAACTTTGAGCATATAACAGTGGCATTAGTTTTGAGAGGAGGTTGGTAGAGATCGTAATAGGTAATCAAATTGAATCGGCTTGCCGCGCTCCCCACGACTGGAACTGCTGGTGCATAAAAATCATAATAATTGGCTGAAATTTTCCATTTGCTTGGTTGTCAAGGAGACACATTAACTTAACATCACTAAATTTTGTCCAATCGGAAGTCTCGGCTGCAACTATTTAATAAGCCTAATAGTTTAGCCGCATTGCATTTCAATTTCAAAAATACATAAATTAACGCGTGGTTCTTCAGTTTAGCAGGCTATCATAGTTTGTTGGTTTGTCAATGCACTGTTTCCCAGAAGAAACACGAATGGTCAAAATTCTCACCAACTTTCCAAAAATAAAGGCTCTTATTTACTTTTATAAAACAACTTGCAACATGTAACCTAGTTCCCTATTTTTCTGTATGGTTGCACCGTCTTTTCATTTTTTTCTAACCGGTGGAAAACGTTACTGTAAAAAATATTCGAAGTCCATGAAACTGTATTGTGAAAGAGTCATTTTTAGGTTAACTTTGGTAGTGATCAAACATGTCTGAACTTGTGACTCATTTTTCAGGTTTTTGCTTAAAATATAATCATGATCAAGTTGCACATCCTTAAAGAGTGGGTGTATAACGTAACAGAAAAGACTCTTCATATAATACTAAAATTCACCGAGAATCATGACTTGAGAAAACAAACAAGATTCAATACTTTATTGTGAAGTGTTTGTCAGCAAGTATAACCTAGCGTGCTTCTTAAATTTTAATATTTAACTTAAATCTATCATCAGTACAAGGAACTGTTGTATGTTTGAACACAGAATCTTTCATCTACATACATCAGTGCTATGGGTTCTAAAAATACTGGTCGTCGAAGTTTCGATACATTTTTGCAGTAATTTGGGAAAGTACTTGTTAGTGTTGGTAAATATTAATTGTTTGTTTTTTAATTTCACGCAAAGCTACACGAGGGGTAGCCGCGCTAGCCATCTCCAGTTTAGTAGTGTAAGACTAGAAGGAAGGAAGTTAGTCATCATCATCCATCACCAACTCCTGGGCTACTCTTTTACTAACGAATGGTGGGATTAACCGTTACATTATAACACCCCACGGCTGAAAGGGCGAGCAAGTTTGGTGTGACAAGGATTCGAACCCGCGACCTTCAGATTACGATTCGAACGCCTTAACCCACCTGGTCATGCCGGACCAGTAAGTATTAATCGTGTTTTAAATGTCAGTGATATTTGTGTGTGTTTTTTTAGCAAAGCCACATCAGGCTATCTGTTGTGTCTACCGAGGGGAATCGAGCCCCTGATTCTAGCGTTTTATATCCGAAAACTTACCAGTGATATTTAATTACCAATCACGAAGTTTGAAATTATTGAATTGTTGAAACCGTCTTTGTTTCAGGAATTAAAGAGGTTTTGAATATTAAAAATATCCGTTCAAAGTAGAATGTTGTACTGTTTTGAAAAGTGTACCTGTAACGAACGCCCTGTGCTTCTAATTATTATTTTTTTTTGGATAATGATAGCAGATGAACTGATGTTCTCCACTTAATTATACTGATCGCTTTTCTGTTACGAAACTGACACAGCGAACTAATCTCTTCCTTTGGCCTGAAGTTCAGTATGATTTTTAACCTTTCGGGTGATTATTAATACTGTCAGAGAAAAGTACAATGTATGCTTAATCTTTTAAATTGCCAAAAAAATTCAGATCAAAATTTTCCAAAAGATTATTGAGAAAGAAAGAGAAGTAAAGCTTAAAGCTTTAAAAGGTGAAAAACTGAAATGCATGCACAAGAACCTGAAAAGGTGAGAGAGGCAGGTGTGGCAAGAAGTTTGAGATTAGTTTGAATTTCGCGCAAAGCTACACGAGTGATATCTGTGCAAGCCTTCTCTAATTTAGCAATGTGAGACTAGCGGAAATGCAATTAATCATTACCGCCCATCGCCAACTCTTGGACTACTCTTTAACCAAAGAAGAGTGGAATTGGCCATCATATTATAATTCCCCCAGAGCTGAAAGGGCGGACATGTTTGGTGCGATGGGGATTCGAACCCGCGATTCTCGTATTACGAATCGATTGCCGGGCCAAGTTTCAAATAAAAAATGAAAGAAAGAAAACAAGCATTACATTTGACAGCTCATTACAAAATGAGGTGTATAAAGAAATGTTAATTTGGATTGTGTAATATTTGTTAGAAAATAAAAGGCTTGGATAATTAAGCTGTTATAAAAATTTAATTTTTAATTTAATTATCTTAAACTAATTTCAATATAAATTTTAAGTTGCACATGTGTGTGGGAAACAGGTAACTCATCTAGTAGTTATTATAAGTACTCTGAAATTAATACTAAAGGGACCAAATCACTCAAAAAAAATTTTAAACCGACGATCACTCTCACTGCTAAATTAGAGATGGCTATCGCAGATAACCCTCGTGTAGCTTTGTACGAAAATTAAAAACAAACAAACAAACACTCTCAACAAAACATTTCAAAACCAAAGTCGTTTGAAGTAGCAGTTTCTATTTTGATTTTTGAAAAAGATTTATTCGCTAACTTGGTAAACCCTTTGGTAGAGTGGCTCAACCAGAGAGCACTTAATCTGTACCGGTTATCAAGTCATAATCATAATAACTAAAGCAATAAACTTTGAGCAAAGATTATACAAACGAGAAGTCAGAAAGGTCTACTAAAATAAATATTTGATGCGATTTTAGAACACCAAGATGATCTAGTCCAGAACTTCACCGGAAGACTTGGTTTGCTTTGAATTTCGCGCAAAGCTACACAAGGGCTATCTGCACTAGCTGTTCCTAATTCAGAAGTGTAAGACTAGATGGAAGGCAGTTAGTCATCACTACCCACCGCCAACTCTTGGGCTACTCTTTCACCATCGAATAATGGGATTGACCGTCACATTATAACGCCCCCACAGCTGAAAGGGCAAGAATGTGAGGTGTGACATGAATTCGAATCTGCGACCCTCGGAGTACGAGTCGAGTGCCTTGATTTCATTTTTAATTGATAACACTTTACGATCGTTTCAAATAAGCAACTCAAAGTTATTTAGCTAAGCGTATAAAAATAGTTTGTTATTTGTTTGATCTAGTGAATTCGAAGAAGGTTTGAATAAAAACGAAACAAAATCAAAATCTGATTCAAACCGTTAGGTGTAGTTTATTCCTATTTAAATCAGAGTAAGATAATTAGTTGTTTAGAAATTAAGCGCTACAAGATATATATCATGATACATTGCTACATGATACAGTCTTGCTATGTTTACGTACGCACACATCACCTTTAAGTAAAATACTCTTATAAGTTAAGAATGAGCTTTCTCAAGGCCCAGCAGTCACTAGTATTTGAAAAACTTCAGTGGTCCAGTCCTTGGTTAAGCATCTGCTTTCGTCTTATTTGTTTCACGCTTAAACATTTTGGTTATCATGCATTTTGTACGTTTATATTAATGTGATATATATGTGTATATTTTCTCATAGCAAAGCCACATTAGGCTATCTGCTGAGACCACCGAGGGGAACCAAACCCCTGATTTTAGCGTTGTAAATCCGTAGAAATGTGATGTATCTTTATTTAATTCTTAATATACTTGGAAACCTGCAATGAAATTACATGTTTAGAAAATAACGCAAATATATATATATATACATGTATGTATGTATATAATCATACACGTGCTTAGCGTGACCATGTGGATGACCTGCTAGACTGCGTTTCAAAAGATCTTAAGTTCTTTACAGTATGTTGCAGGATACGTTCCGCACTTTCATCTGTGATCGTGTTAAAAAAAGTGAAAAAGTCTTTATTCGATTGAATGAACTGACAAAACCCTTGTGGCAATAATGCCGCTGAGATGTTATTCACTCACTAGTCAGAAGTTCAAAGTAGGAGACAGCTTTGCCTCAGCAGACTTTTACTTAGACACAAACTCTTATTTCTCTGTGTTTGCGTGACTTTCGAAATGCAAACAAATATTTATTTTTTGTGTATACGCCCCTACTAATGCAGCATGCCTTCGAAATATAGTAAGGAAATGACTAAGTACAACATGGAAATATAGTTTGAATGAAATATCAAGTTATAACAGCAAATTAGTGTAATTAGTATATAGGATTTATCTAATAAAGTAGACAATGTAATTTCAAAAACTGTATAAGAATTAGCAGAATATTTCAAAGTAATTACCTTTTTTAGATTTTATATTCGCAAACTTTACTTATTGTTTAATTAATTGTAATAATTACAATGTATGTAACATGTATAAAATAAACAATTATTAAAAAACGGAATATTGTTCTGATGAAATATCAAATGTTTTCAAGTTGTAAGATGTAACTCGATTTTTGAGTGATACTTCCACCAACACCACATAAATAATTGTTTGGCGTTAAATTTACACCAAACAATTATCTCAGAACAGCACCTCAGGGCCAGGCATGGTCAGGTGGATTAAGGCGTTCGACTCGTAATCTGAGGGTTGTGGGTTCGAATCTCCGTCACACCAAACATACTCGCTCTTTCAGCAGTGAGGACACTATAATGTGACGGTTAATCTCACTATTCGTTGGTAAAAGAATGGCCCAAGAGTTAGCGATGGGTTGTGATGACTAGCTCCCTTCCCTCTAGTTTTACACCACAAACTTAGGAATGGCTAGCGCAGATAGCTCTCGTGTAGCTGTACGCGAAGTTCCAAAAAACAAACAAACAAAAACAGCCCCTAAACCTACCAGCTCCTGGTTTGATCATATTCTATAACAGTTGTTACACTGGGAGAACGTAACACCATCTAAACCTACCAGCTCCTGGTTTGATCATGTTCTATAACAGTTGCTACACTGGGAGATCGTAACAGCATCTAAACCTACCAGCTCCTGGTTTGATCATGTTCTATAACAGTTGTTACACTGGGAGATCGTAACAGCATCTAAACCTACCAGCTCCTGGTTTGATCATGTTCTATAACAGTTAGACTGGGAGATCGTAACAGCATCTAAAGTCTAAACCTACCAGTTCCTTGTTAGATCATGTTCTATAACAGTTGTTAGACTGGGAGATCGTAACAGCATCTAAACCTACCAGTTCCTTGTTAGATCCTGCTATTTAACTAAATTTAAAACTAATTACCATTCATACCAGTTAGTTTTTTGCTGAACCACGTTTTTTCATTCTCTTTTAATGTGGCCGCTTGTAAGTGTACCTTTATATGTGATATCCTGGGTGAATCATTTTGAAAGTCTGTTAAACTGAGTATTCCCAACAGCACCTCTGAGCTGAACCCTGTTCTGTATCTCTTTGTTAAAGTTGCCACAACACCTATATCTGGCAGTTCCCGAATGCATCACGATCTTTAAGTTATTTCACAATAGCACTTATATCTGCCAACTGCTACTCAGTCATAATTTAGAAATATCTCTTGAACTGAACACTTACAGCGACGTATATAAAAATTTTGATCTGTTATTGTTTACAGTCTATAGTGTATTAGTTTTCTTAAAGTAATTCTTCAACGACGGTATTATATTTAATACATTCTATTATTTGTACAATTACAGTCTTTACTAGGTCAAGGCAAAGGTTTTGCACACCTATTTTGAGTTAACACATTTGTTACTAGTAGTTATGTATCAATATTATAATATAATATATAAATACAGTACATGTTTTTAATTTGGTCATATATTTCAGAACTCTCCACATTGATACCATCGTAAAAAATGTGCCTTTAAGACACCCCATGTTTTTTATTGTCACCAGCAATGAGAAAACAAGGGAATGTCTTCAAGCTGCACGATTTCTTATTTGTGCACACAGCAACATAAGGAGCACTCTGTACTCTGTCTGTCGTGAACTGTTTGACACTGAACCACTTGGTAACATGTATACTGTTGTTACTAATATACACGGGTTCGGCATGGTCAAGCATGTTAAGGCATTCGATTTGTAATCCGACGGACGCGGGTTCGAATCTCGCTCACACCAAACACTCTCGCCTTTTCATCAATGCGGGCGTTATAATGTTACGGTCAATCCTCCTATTCGTTATAAAAAAAAATAGCAACACGAGTTGGCGGTGGGTGGTGATGACTAGCTGCCTTCCCTCTAATCTTACACTGCTAAATCACGGTAGGCTAGCCCAAATAGCGCTCGAATAGCTGTGCGCGAAATTCAAAACAAACAAATACTAAAATATACAGTCTTGCTGAATGATTTGTGAGAGAAAAAATACATGAGTCGAATGTAATAATAATTAAATATCAGGAAAAATTGTATTCCAGCTAGTTTCTATGGTACACTTTTATATTAGATACCATGCATGTGTTATTTTGTGTTGAAGAGTGAAAGATCGATAATTGATATTTTGTAAATAACGAATGAGGAAGGTATATAAGGTAACAAAACATAATACACGATACGTATATATATATTTATATGTTAGTTGTTCAAATGAAGCAACAATTCATGATTTTTTGTGAACAAATGTATTGGTTTTAAGTTAAAACTTTCTTTTTTTTTTCAAAAGAAACTGTTTTAATCAATAAATATATGAAACACAATGTTTCAAAACATTCATTGTGGGGGTATATAAACACATAAAAATTATTATTGCAGCGATAGACATACAAAAATTAAGAACAACGAGTTACCATAGCTTAAAGGTGGATTTATCAATTGTACAAAACAGTAGCGTAGAAAGTAAATGAGAGAATAGAATAAATGATATAATACAATAACATTTTGTATGTAGATCCTTCTTTACACATGGTCATTAGGTCTTATGCCGACATATGTATTATTGTGGACTTTTGTTCCAAGCGCCTTGCACTTTTCACTTTCAGCCAAAGTGACTGATCGCCTTCTGATCTTCTCAAATGTGACAAAAGCCCGCAGAGCCTCTAGGATGTTCATATTGGGCTGTTGTTAATGCTAAGCCATGTTTATGAGTGTCCCAGTCCTCTTTTTACCGTAAATATATTATTCCATCACATTTGTTGAATTATCGCCTGATGAATCATGCTCACGGGAGAGTGACATGATAGATCAGAAACTGTTTTTGCTTGTTTGCAGTCAGTGTGCCATCAGTATTTCGTATATGAGCGAAACTGAGATGTAGCGTCAAACTTGAACTGAGCCCTCACCAAGCTACAACGTAACTATCGTACTTTGGTTACGATGCCGTCAAACAAGTACCAGTTTATTGTTATTAAACAACTTCAATTTTGATATATCTTTAAAGATAAGCTTTGTCATTTCTGCGAATTACATTATTTGTGATCCTATGTCCATTCTAGTCTTTTGGTGTAGTTAGCTTTTTTTTTATTACCAGCAGTGTTCTAAAAGATACATATCCGGACAGACCACTTTGTGTTAACATGTATGTTATTAGTTCACGAGGTAGTATGCTTAACTTTATTTGCGACAAGGTAGTTGGCAAGACTTCTACTTGGTGGTGTTCTGACTCATAAAGAACATAACCAGACACACTTAGCTTCGCTTCTAAATAGCTTAGGTTTGTATCTCGACCAGTTCTATTATTAACAGTTCATATACATTGTTCAGACTTCAACACAAGCCTTACTGAAACAGGGAAAGTTGTCAAAACTTTCATTTCTACTTAATTCTCATTCGGTGTTACAGTCTTGCATGCCATGACTAGTTTCATACAATTATGGCTGGGTAAAATATGATTGCTTGCAGACTTTATTCTAGCATGGAAATATCTGACAGGTTGGATAACGACTAAATGCAGTAACAACTACCAACATGTAACTCCAGTTCATTTCCACTTAATGAACTGGTGGCATTCCCATATATTTTCCTCTTATACGTTTCTGTCGAAGTTTCCATAAATATCACCAAAACTGAATGTAGGTCAATATATACATAGGTGAATGTAAGGACATTATTTGGACATGATTTGGAAGAAACTAACTTTCATGATTAATCTTTGTCTAATGAGAAACAAAACTGAGAAAATAAAAATTAACATGTGAACTAACAATTAGGTTTAATTAAATATATGTTAGTACTTCTATTAGCGTCAAGTCACTTATGATTGGACATGTATATAATCCCATTACTTTCTGTTTGTTAATTTATCTCATATCGGATAATTTATTATCACTCGCAATAGTACACGTGCTTTATGTTTCTGACTAATGAAATATTATTTTAAGTCTATTGGTTATATTGGCAACTTACAATAGCGCATATACATGCTTCACTAATTCGGAACGAAGTTTTAAATATTTCAGTAATTCTCTACTGAATCTCATGTACCTTCATTGAACATCAGTCTGTAAATCCTCTGCAGACATAGAACACAATTTACGAATTTTCCAGTGACAATATAACGTACCAAGTTACAAATTATGTTAAAATGTTGTTCTTCCAGCTGTAGTAATATTAAGGGTAATGATATGCTCGAATTATTTTTAATCAATTGTCCATTCATTCTGAAATCTGATATCGAGTTTTTTCTGGCACAAAATAAGTTACAAAACAACTTTAAAATAATGGTTTTAATCTTTACCATCCCAGTTTCTATGAAAGAAACTTAAAATTGATTATATTAATGTAACACTACGTTAATTTAACATTTAAGTCCTAAAAATAACGTATCCGCAACAAACATTTATTCTAAAAACAAACTACACTATAACTTGATGAAATATTTAAAATGGGACATAACTGTTGAAATCTAAGCATATGAATTATCTTTTACCGTTCTAGCTTCCTCTTATATACCTTTAGCACATTCTTCTTTTTGTGTCTGTACAGCTTCCCCCTCTTTCAAAACAGATTTAGAAACAACACTGTTTCGAAATCTATTCACGTGAAAATAGCTGTCCATGAAAAGTCCCTTATTATAACGAATTCGAGTGTGAAACAATTATCTTTGAAACTTAAGTAAGTGTCAATTTCAATAACATTCCGCTTTTCCATATTCGTTATCCAACAGCTATACTTATTGCAAGCAATTTTTACAGAAATGAACGGTTTGTAATTTGGGATTTATCTCCACTTAAACCTAAGGTTTCTTCGTCATGCTACAGCTGAATTGATTATTACCCAAGAAAGCTCACTTTGTATGTGAAAATATACTCAATAAATTTCTAGGCTGTAATTTTCGAGTTTTCTTTTCTCCACACCTACTAATCCTAGAATTATATGGGGGGTCAGGTGTATAGCATTGGTATTCTAAAATGGTTGTTGTTGTTTTTTTTAACTTCTAAATTAATGAACGTGCGGAAAAACATTTTTAAAAAGGGAAGGTTAAACTTTGGACAATAACAATATGATGCTTTGTTTCATAATGTGAGGTAACGTTTTTAAGTCCCTTCTCTCGGTGGCACAGTGGTATGTTTGCAGATTTATACTGCTACAAACATGGTTTCGATATCATAGTGGGCATACCAGAGATAGTCCATTGTGTAGCTTTGCGTTTAACTACAAACAAAAACGTTTTCAAGTTCTATCCTTTAAAAAGTGACAATTTAGTTCTTTGGTTTTAAAAACTAAATGAAGGTAAAAAGCGTTTCTTTTTTATCATATCCTTTTAACCTAAATATTTATGCATGTAAGTTATTTCTTAATATAAGAATTATGTATAAATATATGTCGGTGGGGGTCCTCAGTTTCCTCCAATGAAATAGCGGTACGTCTGCCAACTTGTATTGCTGGAAACCGGGTCTCGAGTACCCTTTGTGTACTTTCGTGCTTGATAAGAAACAAAAAAGTGTTCTCAGTTTTGAATGAGTACTTGGAAATGACCAAAGGTATTAATAATTATCATTTGATTACTTGTGTTACGATTAAATCTTTATTTAAAAGAAGCTAAACTGATTTAAAAACGTAGTCAAATGTCCATATATGATTTTAGATGTACAAAACCTACATATATAAATATACTAACTATTTGTTGTACGGTGCGAGATAAAGCCTTCAAACTCGGTTCTTTAGAAAATGACAGTTCAATTCTTTGTTTTGTGATGTGAGATAAAACGGTCAAATTCAATCATTTAGGAAGTGACAGTTTGATTCCTTATTCTAAGATATGAAGTAAAACTTTCAATCTCAATTCTTTAGCAGTAGTAGTTATTATTACTTTTATCAATGCTTATTGGTTATGTCTGTTGAGAATCAAGTATAAGTGTACATATGTTACAATATTAGCCCCCCAGTGGCTCAGCGGTATGTCTGCGGACTTACACGCTAAAATCCGGGTTTCGATACCCGTGGTGGGCAGAGCCATTGTGCAGCTTTGTGCTTAATTCTAAACAACAACAACAACAAAAACAAGTTACAATATTATAGAAGTAGAAAATAAATGACTTTTAGAATGTTATATCGTGTAACGATAACTTCGAATACAAGGCAGTACGTAAGTATAACATGATTAATACAGCAACAGTGTAGCATGAAACACAGTAAAGGATGGCGTAGCAATAACACAACTAGGCATTATCAGCCATGAAAATCACTCAAGACATTATACTCTCCCATTCCTCATAATTAAGCTTAGAAATATCGAATCAGAGACGAAATATGGATTTACAATGTTATTTCTGCATGATTCTGATTTACAGTATGTAAAAGACAAATACAAAAGAAATGTATAAGTGTTGTTATCATCAAACATGGTAGTGGTTCATAATAGAGATCGCCTCTTTGGTTTTTTTTTATTAATATTAATTTTATCGCCAGTCTAAAGCAAAAATATACGCAATTATTACAATCAAACTCGGGGAATGTTACCAAAAGGACCATTCCGCATTTCACAGAGTACGTTTTAAGTTACTTTTATATTTTTCACATACTAAATAAATAATAATTTTCGTGTAAAAGATGTTAACCCTCAAAGTTAGTTGTCTTACAAACATTTGGCGTTCCTTCGATAATCTTAAGTACAGGGTGAAACAGAAATATATTAACCAATAATAGATGAACATTAGGTAAATGTAACATGCAGATACTCAATGCTTTGTGCACTTTACAATCGACGTCTTCAGTTAACAGCAGGAAGTCAAAATAAGGATTTATAGTTCGAGTAAATAATCTCTACATTATTTCCAGTTTTGTACGTTTATCTTGTATACCATCCTTATTTGCAGTTTTTTTTAAATTCCTAGTTTTTTTCTTGTCTCAAATCTTAGGCTTGTTTGTTTACTTCTCTGTAACTGTATTTTCACATTAAGCTATCTATAGTGTTTTTATATTTTTGCAGTTCTTATTCTGATTTATAAATTAACAATTTTTAATAATCTTGTTTATTTTTACGAAAAGAAGTGATTTTTTATTGAACGGAAGGTTCAATATTTGTGCTAGAACATTATAAATTTTAACCCAATGGATACTTCAAGTCTAATACCTAAGATTTTTAAGGTTAATTAAATTATATATATATTAATTAGATTTGTAATAAATCTAGTTCGAATGCGAAAGTTTCCTTGTTTGGTTACTTGCTTAATATTCGTGTAAAGCTAGGCAACATATACACCACATGGCTATGAGTATGTGGACATCTCATTCCAAACCCATGGACAATAATATGAAGCTGGTACCTCCCTTTGCTGCTATAATAGCCTCCAGTCTTCTGGAAGACTTTTCAGTAGATTTTAAAACGTGACTGCGGGGATTTGCTCATATTTAGCCACAATAGCATTAGTGAAGTCGAGCACTGATGTCGGACGAGAAGGCCTGGTTTGCAGTTGGCCTTCCAATTCATCTCCCAAAAATGATCGATGGGGTTGAGGTCAGGTCTCTGTACAGACCAGTCACGTTTTCCACACCAACCTCGGTAAATCATGTCCTTATGGACCTCGCTTTGTGCATTGTATCATTGTCATGCTGAAATAAAAAAGAACCTTCCCCAAACTGTTGTCACAAAGTTGGAAGCACACAATTCTCTAGAATGTCAGTGTATGCTGTATAATTGATAACTCCCTTCATTGGAACTAATGAGCCGAGCCCAAACCGTGAAAAATAGCCCCAGATCATTATTCCTTCTCCACATAACTTTACAGTTGGCACTATGCATTCAGGCAGGTAGCATTCTCCTGGCATCCGCCAAACCCAGATACATCCGTCAGACTGTCAGATAGTGAATTGTGATTCATAACTCCAGAGAACTCCAGAGTCCAATGGCAGTGTACTTTACACCACTCCAGCCGACGCTTGGCATTGCGCATGGTGATTTTAGGCTTGTGTGTGGCTGCTAGGCCATGGAAACCCATTTCATGAAGCTTTCGACGAACAGTTCTTATGCTGACGTTGTTTCTAGGACTAGTTTGGAACTTAGAAGTGAGTGTTGCAGCTGTGGATAGACGATTTTTACGCGTTAGGCGTTTCAGCACTCGTCGGTCCCGTTCTGTTACCTTATGTGGCCTACCTCTTGGTAGCTAAGCTGTTGTTGTTCCTAAACGTTTCCACTTCACAATAACAGCACTTCAGTTGGTCGGGGCGGCTCTAGCAGGGCAGAAATTTGACAAACTGACTTGTTGGAAAGGTGGCGTCCTATGACAGTGCCACGTTGAAAGTCACTGAGATCTTCAGTACGATCCACTCTACTGTTAGTATTTGTCTTTGGAAATTGCATGGCTGTATGCTTGAGTTTATGCACCTGTTATTATTGAGTGTGACTCGAATAGCCAAATCCACTAATTAGAAGGAGTCTCCACATATTTTGGCCATGTAGAGTATACGGTCATAGAGATTCTTATGTTTGACTTAGTAAACTAAAGGGAGGACAGCTAGTTAACAGAACCAACCTCAACTTTTGTTATACCCTTCTATGACCAAATACAAATTTTGAACAAACATACACACAAAAAGGGTTCGGTGGAGAAATTGTTGGGACACAGAAATAAATGCACATTAATGTATAGCGGTGAACAAAGCGTAGATGGCCTATTGCGTAACTTTGCGCTAGCCAATTAAACAATTTAAGATATGATACAAAGCTGGTAATTATTGTTTATGCCATACTTTATAAATACTTTAACTTCAAAATATTCTGATGTCGTTTTGTACCAAAACAATTTTCAGAGCTAGAAAACAAACTTAGCCTTGGTACAACCTAACCTTCCTCTAGGTAGTGGTTAGCTAACAACACGTTTGAAACGTTTGTTTTTCTCTACATTTGGCTCGTTTTATACACATTTCACGAAAGTGAAACATTTGTAATTCTAAGACATTGTTTACATATACAATACACAGTATTGTGCAAAAGTATTCGGACAAGATAATATTTTGTCATTATTTCTATTTTATGAGGCTCATTCTTCTGTACCATTAGAGAATGTAAATTTCATCACTGTGGTAATGCTTCACTGATCCCTGTTGACAACTGAATGAGCCAAGATGAGAATACTTATTATATTTTGCAATTCTCATAAATCTGTGTCAAGGATATCTCAGAAGGGTTCTGCTTGAATGAACATACTGATCAAATTTAGGGTCTGAAATAATTGTCACAATTCTCTTGCAGTGACTTAACTATATAGAAAGAAACTAGCAAGGAACTGAAATATGGCACAGATATATGTTAGAATAAGTCGATCTAATGGCATTCCACAAATTAACCTTGACAAAAACAGTGCTTAACATTCTAAATTCAGTTTTGTTGTCTTGCTACAGTTTGAAAAGAGTAAAAAAATTGTCTTTAGAGCAGAGAATTCACATAGAAGCTTTACTTGTTGCTGATTGGACTCTTCGACAAGTTGCTTTCCAAACACTCTCAGGTGCATCCTAGTTTGGGAGACACAGAGATGTAAATTTTAAAATGTAAAAGGTAAAGGCAAAATACCTAAACTTAATGATACTAATGTTAAATACTTTCGTTTATGAAACAGAAGGGAGACTGCCACTAATCTCAAGCATGAGATAAACAACCATGTACCAAATGACGAAAAAGTGTTCAGATATACAGTATCAAAAAGACTCAATGAGAATGGAATATTTGGTCTTATAGCAGTTAAAAAGTCTTTACTTCAACCTCCATATATTGATAAGAGATTGAAAGTTGCTAAAACATACAAAGAGTCGACTGTTGACGACTATAAATGGATGATATGGACTGATGAGGTCAAGCTATAGATATATTATTCACAATGTAGGTTACACATCCGGCGAAAGAAAGGTGAAAGATACCATAGTGAGTAGCACCTACCATCAAATACTTGGGAGGCAGGATGGTGGCTTAGGAGTGTTTTTCTGTTGAGGCGACATGAGATATTTGCAAAATAGACAGAATAATGGACCAACAAAGTACCATCAGATATTGATCTGTCATGGCTTGCCCAGTGATTTGCATTTTATTGACAAAAGATCCTTCTACCTAGTAGTTAATTACTCCAAACATTCATCTATCCGTGTAAAAATTATTAGCTAAAAAAGAAGCTACTGGACTGATTCATATGATGCAATGGTCTCCACAGAACTCTCAACCGAATTGAGCAGATCTAGGGCTTGATAGATTAACAAACTTGGCAATTCAAAAGTTACTTCCAAATAAACTGTATTGGTGTTTATTAGAAATATTTGGAATAAAATTGCAGAGGGCACTTTGATTAGATATATTGCAATAGTACTTGAAAGACTATGTGCGGTTATTTAAAACAAAAGGGGGACACTCAAGATATTAAAATTTTGCTGAGCTCAGACATTTTCGTTGAGTTTCTGTTGTACTAAATATGAATATTAATAAACTCTTGATGTTTTACCTATGATTAACTTCCATTGTTCTTTGAAAGTAGCCTGAAATGTAACTGTTGACTTTGTCCTGACACTTTTAAACAGTACTGTGGAACAACAGAGAAGACAACTGGAAATATTACACCTGTTAATGACACGTTTTTACGATATTCTAGTGCTCTTATCATGTTATCTTTTGATAAAATATGGTGAACGTTAGGAATGCGATGAGCGTGGGCCCGTTTTTGGAAATGTAACGCTTATTTAGAGGAAACATAGTAATGTTTATTTGGTTTGGTTTGAATTTTGCGCAACGCTACACAAGGGCTATATGCACTATCCGCCTAATTTAGCAGTGTAAGACTAGAGGGAAGACAGCTAGTCACCACCACCTACCACCAACTCTTGGGCTGCTCTTTTACCAACGAATAGTTGGATTGACCGTCAAATTATAGCGCCTCCACGGCTGAAAGAACGAGCATGTTTGGTGTGACGGGGATATAAACCCTCGACCCTCAGATTATGAGTCGAACACCTTAACCCACCTGGCCATGCCGGGCCTAGTAATGTTTATTCTTCATTTCAAACGAGAACAGTTATTGCGATCGTTATGTTTACTAAACAACTAAACCCAGTGGGAATGATGTCTCTCACTTTGTTACCGTCCGTTGATATAAATAGTGAGCACGTTACACATACTCACACTCTTTCTACGTCAGCCAGGTTGTGTAGCATCAGTACACCTGTTTTCTATCATACCTGCCGCTTGGATCGGTGCAATTAGTTTGACTACACTTTTCAAGGTGAGTGGACCATCTTACTGATACAAGGTGTTTGGTTACCTTAGCGAATCATATGTTAAAAACCTACATACCCGTAGCTGGAGGGGGTGACTAAAGTAAAAATGTTACTTTCTTAATACTGAAAATACCCCATAATTTAAAGATATGAAACAGTTAAATAAGAAAAATATCGAACTTACTGTGTTTAAAAACTTGATATCTATATCTGAAGTAGATTACCCAACTTAGTTTCATGTTTCTGTCTTCTTACATGTTAGAAAAATTTAATTTACATGACACCACATTAACGCCTTATGTTTATTTGCGAACTTAAGCAAAGAGGTCACATAATTTTGGGGAAGATGGTCCTGTTACATCCTTGCTACGGCCTGGTAAGCAAACCGGAATAATATCCTAGAATATATGAAATGAATCCTTTAAGAATGTTATTAATGACACGTTCGGGACTGCATGTTAATCATTATCTGTTTATGTTTTACTGAAATATGTTTGTACTTTATTAATATTTTTTATTCATTGGTGCACAGTAAAATTGACAGAACGCCTCCATGAAGCAGCATGTATGTTCTAAGGATTGCTGTATCGACAGTCGTTTCACGGTAAGAAACCCAAACGTAGGAATTTACATGTTTTCAGTTGTACAAGTCTCTAACAACTGGTAACCAACCATTCGTATTTTCTCTGCAGTTTCCAGATGATGCGTGGCATGGCCAAGCGCGTAAGACGTGCGACTCGTAATCCGAGGGTCGCGGGTTCGCTCCCTCGTCGTGCTAAACATGCTCGCCCTCCCAGCGGTGGGGGTGTTTAATGTGACGGTCAATCCCACTATTCGTTGGTAAAATAGTAGCCCAAGAGTTGGCGGTGGGTGATGATGACTAGCTGACTTCTCTCTTGTCTTACACTGCTAAATTACGGACGGCTAGCACAGATAGCCCTCGAGTAGCTTTGTGCGAAATTCCAAAACAAACAAATTCCAAATGATTATCAAGTTTTAAAATAAGAGCTTGGAACTTATTTGTTGTAGGTTGCATGAAGACAATCATTCATTTATTAAGGCTTTGTCATCATTCCCCTTCACACCAAAATGCTCGCCCTTTCAGCCGTGTGAGCATTATATTGTGACGGTCAATCCCATTATTCTTTGGTAAAAGAGTAGCCCAAGAGTTGGCGGTGGATGACGATGGCTAGCTGCCTTCCCTCTGGTTTTAAACTGTTAAATTAAGAACGGCTAGCGCAGATAGCCCTCGTGTCGCCTTGCGCGAAATTCAAAACAAACCAAACCAAGCCTTGTCATCAGTCATCTGTTGCATGTTTCTCCTCTCCGTGTGTGAATATATATATATATATCTTTTTCAATTTGTTGTAAATTTATATAGTTCTTTAAAATAATAAGATAATTTTGTACGACTCCTTTAAGGCCTACATTCATGTATTTTGAGTCACAGATTAAAAAATGAATGACTAATTAGTGCCTGCGCTAAGAAATGTTTGAAACGACAATTACGTTTCATTATAATAAGTCCTTCCGGCTCCCCTCATGTACTGAAAAGTATCCGAACACTTCTTTTACAGCATTCCCTCTAATATTCTTGAGTCACTCCTGAAACTACAAAGAAATGAAAATAATGCCTAACAAACAGGCTGTGGAAACGTTTCCCTCTTTCTTTTAGCGTGGGAAGCTTTGTGTGTAATAAGAACAGTACAGTTTGTAAGTGTTCTGGTGTAGTTTATTTTCCCATAGAACAATGGTAAATTTACGCATTTACGACGTTAAAATCCAGAGTTTGATTGAACACAGTAGATAATTTGTTTTTGAATTTTGCGCAAAGCTACACGAGGCCTATCTGCTCTAGTCGTCTCTAATTTAACAGTGTAAGGCTAAAGAGAAGGCAGCTAGTCATCAACACCCTACGCCAACTCTTGGGCTACTCTTTTGCCAAAGAATAGTGGGATTGACCGTCACATTTATAACGCCTCTATGGCTGAAAAGGCGAGCATATTTGATGTGACGAGGATTTGAACCCGCGATTCTCGGATGTTGAGTCTTAACCACCTGGCCATGACGGACCCAGTGTATAGTTTGATGTGGTTTTGCAGTAACAAACAACACATAAAACGATATCTGAAAATTCGTTTTTTTCGAAATGAATATTTTCATCTAACAAAAACGTTACCCTGAAAAAACAAAACTTTAAATAAGAATACAGTAGCTCAGCGGTATGTCTACGAACTTGCAACGCCAAAAATCGGGTTTCAATACCCGTGGTGGGCAGAGCACAGATAACCCATTGTGTAGCTTTGCGCTTAATTCAAAACAACAACTTTTTTATATTTTGTTCAGCCTTTCACGATTAAAATAACAGCTAATTTGTTACTGAAAACGTTAGTTATTGAAAAGTTATCAATGTTGCATAACACTGGGTTTTAAAACTTTAATTCAAATAAAGTACAGAACAAGTGTCATGTAATTTATATACAGCTATAAACTTCAGAGAAATACGTCTCAAAAGAGTCAAATGGGTAAACGTATAATAATAAAGAAGGGGAAACCTCAGTTACCCGTGCACTTGAAATTCTTTCAGGTAAGATTACTGTAAATTAACCTATGTTTGTTTGGTTTTTGTTGTTAATCAGTTGATATTGACGTTTTTAAAGAAAAATACTTATATAATTGATATTACCCTATTTACCTCAAGAGAAATATACTTTACAAAGTTTTCACCATGGAGAAGATCCTGTAATAATTATTTTAATGTACTTATGTTTCTTTTAAAACTAAATTATTTTATCTGTTGAAAATAACAATTTTCAACGTTTTAACCTTTAAAACGTATTTAAACACAAGATACACATATTGAATTAGAGTTGAGTTTTAGACTCAATGCTGTGTCTTAGACTCGCTATTTCTAAATATAAGTAAGTTCTAAAACAGTCTTAGTCTACATATAAAAGATAAATTTAAACCAGCGGTTGGGAAGCTTCTATATTAAGTTTGAACCGCGTTCAACGATCTCAGAAAAGTGTGTCTCACCTCATTTATGATTTTACTTACAATAAAAAAAATACCTGATTTAATCCTTAGTAGCTCTTATTACAGATAACGTTAACATTAAGTATTGTACGCCAGTTCTGTTAACTTTTTCATTTACTAATTTTACTGTTCTATACAGTAAATTAAAATCTTTCATTTGCTACACTACGAAAGAAGTAAAATGGAAATAAAAACGCTGAATAGTTCTTTACAAATGGTAGTAATCAACTTTTTTATGGTACCATTGGTGACGTCAATGACTCGTGAAATTAGGAAGCAAAAACAAAAAAATCATACAACATGTAATTGTAGAGCAGATGCTTTAAGCTCTAATACCTTTTGCATGTGTTTTACTTTTCTTCAGATGTTTGGTTCTTAACACTGAACGTAATAAACTGAGCTGAGATAACGACCAAACTGCGGACACTATTGTTGTTACCTCTGATTGGCGTTGTTATTACAAACAGCAAAAACATACTTCCTATCAGAATTACTTACAAAGTGATTACTCAGAACCATGTTTACTACAAAGGAACAAAGCTACTGATTCGTCGTTTCAGTAACATTTTTTTTTTTTGTGATTCGATTTTTTCTGATTTTTGTTAGTTTGTAGCCCGAGAACTTTCTTTTGAGTTCTGGAAGATATTAGCTTTGTTGACATAATAATAGAGAGCTATTGAGTTTTAAAACTTATTTTTCATGCAATATCTCATGAATATTTTAATTATAGAGTATGAAATTTACTAATAAATAACTGCACTTTTTCTGTAGTTATTAACACTTTGACTCTGTGTATGTGAATCTGCGTGAAGTCTATTGTAAGATTTATTTAATCGAATACAGTGGTGTGTTGCCACAGATGCAAATCGTAGCGCCTCAGGCGACGTATTTAAGAACTACATATATTTGGTTTTCCGGAATCCCGACTATTAAACAATACAATGTCCTCATAAGTAGACTTTTCGGTATCTGAAAACACTAAAATCTTTTCAAAAGAAAAGTAATAATACAGTGATTTTGATAAATTAAAGACTTAGAAGTAATAGATATATAATATCAATAGTACATTTTAAGAATGTCATTGTTCACTTAATGCAATTAATGAAGTAATTTCCTAAGCATTACACTGCTAAATACAAACTTAGAACGAAGGTGCCCTCAAACCGAAAGTGATCAAAATTAAGGATTAACTAATAAATGAATCTGTTTGAAACAATGACTGTTATATGACATACTGAGTATCAAGTATGGAAACCCCCAACATTGGTACAGCCTTTGCATCTGCGAGATATATATTTAACCAGTTGATTGACAAAATTTTAGGTAAATACTCCTCAATCGGTGCAACTTTAAGGTATCTGATATAGCATTAAAGTTAGGAGACTCCAAAGGTATTATGTGTACTGATAATCAATTGATATGATCTCCTGTTCAAAGTAATTTGACAAACTTTTCATATTATGACAAGAATTACCCCACATCAAGGTAAAATGTGACTTATCCCATCCGTTGATTGCTAGAGAAGTTCATATAATTATACATCAATATACTGTAAAGCAGTCTTTTCGAAGCCAATTATGGTATATATGTCTATTTTTAATGACGCTTTTCCATACCACAAACGAATCCTCACCAATACAACCACACGGAATGATTTTTCACTGCTATTATTGGAAGAGGCATAAAACCTCAACCTGTAAATGGCGTAAAGTGAAATCATTTGTCACAGATAAATCTTTGTCACTCATGTCGTATTTGTGTGGTTAATAGTGGGAACTAGAGTGGTTTGATTGACAAAAGTATCAAAATGATTTTTTTCAAAAATGTCAAACAAGTTAAAAATGATTGTATATAAGAAACAAAACTTACAAATGTAGGATTTAACTAACTGAAAAGTCAAGAGAAAAAGTATTTTTATTGTTTCTTTCAAAACTGTTTTACAAGAAATTTTAAAAACTCTACAAACAAAAAATTATCACACTGATACTATATTAATTTTTACTTTTTTTACACAACAGTAAGTCCATCTTTAAAAACCTGGGCACAACGTTTCATCCAATTCATTTGGAAACGTAAAAGGCTGATGGGTGTTTTGGGAACGTCTACGCAGGTCTTTTAGACATTAAACCATAATCATAAAGTCTGTTTCCAAGTTTAAGTGACCATTACTCTAACTGCTGTCCTGAGGTCTGTCGATATTCAATATTTGTGACTTTTATCTTTTCCAAAACGTGACCCTCTGTGACAACTTGTACACAACTTTCTACTTCAAACAAGGAATAACACAATAAGCTGCTTCTTGCCTCTGTACTTTTACAATTTTGAACAATTCTTGAGAATTTCCATGTTCTTGAAAACCTCCATGTGTTACCCACAGATGACAATTTTGCGAATTATACAAAAAAAGGAAACAAACAAAATATTTTAAATCCAAGCAATTTTACACAAGGTGCTTCTGCGTTAGCCAACCTTAATTTGAAGGTGATGGGAAGGCACCTAGTCAACAATATCTACCACCAGTTATAAAAATACATTTTTATCAACGAGTTGTGCGATTGACTGTTACATTATAAAGGTTTGTTTGTTTTGAATTTCTCGCAAAGTTATACGAGGGCTATCTGCGCTAGCCGTCCCTAATTTACCAGTATAAGATTAGAGGGAAGGCAGCTATTTATTAGCATCCACCGCCAACTCTTGAGTTGCTCTTTTATCAACGAATAGTTGGATTGATTGTTACATTATAACGCCACCATGGCTGAAAGGGGGAGCATGTTTGGCGCGAGTCGGGCGCGAACCCACGATCCTCAGATTACGAAGCGCACGCCTTAACGCGCTAGGCCATGCCAGACCCATATCCTTTATTACTATAATTTTATAGACAGTTTATAATTAAATGTTTGCACATTAGATATTTGGTGTTGTATTATATATATATTCATCAGTTTCGACTTGTTAGAAGAAGAAAAGAAGGCTGCGCTTCGTAAAATATTTTAAACAAATAAGTATTTCCATATTTTGTATACTAATACATATACTTTGCTTGTTTTAGGCATGAAGTGATTGAAAAAAAGGCATACTGTTGAAAATATTTTTGCTTCTATGTCACTCCTCGAAGTAACACCTAGAGGTGTGAGGCACCAAGAAGTTATGCAACTCAGTTTTGTTTTGGTGTTTTAAAATCTCTTCAATTTTTCTGTGCTGTGAAGAAAATAATTCAGAGGAACAAAACATTTTAGCCGAGTTTAACAAGAATTTCGACAACAAATAATGAAGTCACTCATAATCTAGGTTTACAAACAACCAATGAAAATCATATTAAGTTTAGTTAATTTAAAAAAATTCGCAAAGAGAGAAGAACATAATTCTCTTCAAGTCGTGGTTATTCAACGCCGGTACAAATTTACTGATGCTCTGATTATTCAGTGTATTCAAGGCTATAAACAATTGAAATTTGATTTTATTAATTAAATTATTTTCAGTGACCTGGTTAAAAAGTCCGACGGTTTATCTTGATTTGTAGGTTATTTCGGACTTTTACAGTTTGTAACGTGGTTAGGCCTTGTTTGCCACGACAACATTTTGTGGTTACCAGTGTGTTTACAGCTGTGAAAGACCGATAACTTACACAATTGCACACTTTTAGGAATGTAAGAGCTACAGAAGTTTGGGATCCAGTAGACGAGAGAGAAGACAGCTAGTCAGTATCATCTACCTCCATCCCTTCGGCTATTTTTTTACCAACGAATACTACAATTAATCGTAGCATTATAACAATCCCCCTCCTCGAATGAAAGGGAGAGCATGCTTGGTAGGACGGTAATTTAAACTCGTAGGGTGTGAGTCGAGAGCCCTTACCTTCAAGCCATGCTAGGCCGAAATATTTAAAATCTTATAAGTCTAGATTTTAGGATTCTATTTCTGTAGTTGGTACAACACAAACGTTGTGAAACGTTATGCTTAATTAACAGTAAACATGCATTTACCAGCTGGTAACACAGAGAGAGGTGCTGAGGGGGCTATTTATTATTATTATATTGAGATATTGGACTAAACCTACAGTTACAAAATTGATTCCGTATCTTAACAATTGTTCTTGAACAGACAACACTTCAAAGTAGAATTAATATTTTCTTTACTGTGAATTTAAAACTTAGAGCTGCGATTAAAAACATTATATAATATTGAGAGATAAATTGTTTAAATAAAAGTTTTTGAATCCGTGCACTATTTATCGAAATAAGTTTTATACTATTTTTCTTTATTTTTGCGATGTAAATGATCCTGTAAAAAGCTTAGTGAAGATTAGTGTGATCAAAATGCAATAGTCTTAAGTGCCTTTTAGTGAAAAGTCTAAAATTACATAGAGCTCTGTTTAAGTTTTACATGAAAAGAAAAACTACAAGCTTGTTGGATGAATGTGGTTTGACTAAACCATCTCGTGCTTAAGTGCAGCAAGAAATCAGTGTAGTTTTTGACAACGTTGTTTACTCTCTTTTCTGTTGGAAGTCGCGAGAGAATACATTTGGAAATCTCCGTGAAGACTTTCACTTGATACTAACCTCTGTGAAAAGATAACAGTAAAAACATATGTACTCACGTTGCAACTCCTACTGTTAAGTTGGTTGTGTATTTGCTTATGAATATTTTGATTATTGTTTTTCACAACAGCAACCTTTTTTTTACATTAATATCGAATAATTCTTTGAATAAAATGTTCGAAATTAATAGAAAAAACAAAACGAAAATAGTGTTCTTGATGAAGCATTAAGAACCATTTGTCAATAGCATATGTATTTTTGTTTATAGTAATATACTAGAAATATGAGTTTTAAAGTGTGAAGATTACACGATTTATTTGACAGAAGAGTGCACGAAAAAAAATTAAATTCCTAAGCCTGATTTGTGCAAATTTTGTGTTTTGTTTTCTCAGCTGAAATGAAATTTCAGCATCACATAGTTAGTATTGGTTTGCTTTAAGTGTCTTAAGTATTTATAACTTAACTTTTATGATATGATTAAGAAATTGCTTTTGTGATATTTTTTATGAGAAAGAACTAATAGTATGTTTTACGTTTTTCTTCACGGTCTTCAATCATGTGAAGTATTAAAAGTGCTCAACTCTGACGGTTTCGCAGTCCAATAACGTTCTAGTTCTGCTCTTTATCCACTTTACTGGAGAATGCTGTTTTCCCTCCACTTCAGCGGAAGATAATAAAACTTAACCATTTTACCACATGACATCAGGATACTCTAGCTTAAGTTTTCATCTCTTTATCTGACGATGCTAAAACTTTACAGAAGAATTAACGTATTCAGACATTAGTTTCGCTGATAAGGAAGAATACTGGCTAAGATTAGATTTCAGTTACAGTTCTGTTTATCTAAACGTACAATATACACTGCTATTGTTTTCTTGAAACACTTCATGACAGCCTTTACCAAAAATGTTGGTTTGTTTTTTTCAGATATCTGGAGTGTCTGTGTAAATCTATTGCTATCAAAGTTTCTAAACAGATATTTCACTATTATTAAATCTGGACGTACCTACTCATTAAGGTTCTGGACTGTGAACCCGAAGTCCATGGTTTGCGTCTCGTTGCGACAAAGTCGCACTCTCCTCTTTAAGGTTGATGCTTCACAAATATAACGGCCATATTCTACTCTTCGATTTATGTAGTACAAGAGCTGGCGAAGGGTGCTGTTTACTAGCTGTCGTCTTTATACTGTATAAGTTCAACCTTGGGGACGACTATCGCAGACAGACTTTGGGTAGTTTTCCGTAAGTATCTGAAACAAACAAAGAACTCTGAATATTCTGGTTTTTAACAAGATCAATTAGAAGTTTGTATTGTTAAAATCACTATTAGAAGTATATATATATATATATATTCTTAATATCACTAGTACAAATATCTATATCGTTAATATCACTAGTACAAATATCTATATCGTTAATATCACTAGTACAAATATCTATATCGTTAATATCACTAGTACAAATATCTATATCGTTAATATCACTATAATAAGTTTATGTTTAGAAAAGAACTTGAAAATGTAGACGTTTATGGGTATTTATTGAAGTGTCTACGAATATCGTTTCAACATTAGTTTATTGTGCATACCACTTTAAAGAGAATGTATTGTGAGCATCCTTTGAAAATGTTTATGTTATGAGAGTTCACTGTCTAGTTGTATATGGTAGTCATGGATATATATGGTGAATTTTAATTAACTATATATATGTTTATTGTGGATATTAATTAAATATGCGTATATTTCGAGTATGAAATAAATATTTGTATATTTTGGTATCATTTGAACATGTTTATATTGAGAAATACTAGTAATAAAACGTATTGTTTTAAATATAAAAAATTAATTCCTCTGCCTTGTTTGATATTTACCTACGCAGATTTAGTCATAAAATAATATTATATCCGGAGTATTTCTAAACACGGATGAAATAGTTTGTTCATAAAACTATTATAATATTATATTTTAAGCGATATATTTGCTTTCCATTATGACTTTTCTAGGTAGGACTCATCAGAAATGAATGTTTTAAGAATGATTGTTGTCACCTTTCTTATGCTAATAACAGCGACATCTCGCGGCGCATCCTACAGTGATATTAAAGAAAACGAAATCAAAAGAGATCGTATTCAGCATGAGCCGTAAGTACGAACTCTTACATTACATCACTTTTTTATTATGGTCTACTTTTAAGCGACGCTTTTTGAATGATCCATATGGCTACTGCTTTATACTGTGGTATTGACTAATACTTTTACAAAAGTTAGAAATTCACAGTTTTATTTTACAAACTCGGGAAAACTTTCAAAAACAAAAACTTACTGTGACAAGGTAGATTTAACGTTATTATTTCTGAAAAAGGAAGTTTTTCCCCACATCATAGAAGCTGCCGCAAGTAGTTTTTATTTAATTATTTTACCAATTATCGACATAAAATTATTTGTTGTGTAATTTTTTTTTACTTTATACTGCTAAAATATTAAATTTTGATATCTACGATTGGTAAAGCATGGATAATTAATTTACTTTGTTGTTCTGTGTTTAATAAGAAACAAACAAAATAAAATTGTGTCACATTATGTTGTAAATGTGGTATTATAAGTTCAAGAAAATCTGGAAGGGTAAATGGAAAATATTTTAGACCCACATTTTGGGCGTGAATAAATTTCTTCGATAAGAATGCGAAAGAAATATTTGATACGAAACTAAAAATTCTCGTTCTGATTGTTTCTTGGATGCAAACAACAGAGGTGACTTGATGCTGACGTAACTTCAGTGTCATAGTCCCACCAATCTTTTCATTCTCTCAACTAATTGTGTTTTATATACTTCCGGTATGAAAGATTTAAAAAAAAGGACCAGAAACAAGTACTTCTGTCCACCTATTTTAAAATTGACGAGTCACGAGAGCAATAGCAAAGTTATACTTGAAAACAAGAAGAGCTGCTTTCTGAGGTCTGCCTTCCTCATAAGAAAATGTACAACACTTGACATTAGTTAAAGTTGAGGGTTGTTAGAAAATCAAGACAAACAATGGCTGTTAATACCTTTGTAAGTCTTTCGTTAACTATCCGTCTTCAAGCCTGATGAAATTTTCTTAGTCAAGTCGTTTGTTTTATTTGTAATGATAACATGGTTAATCCAAGTGACATAAATTCATAATTCATAATTTTGGTTTGTGATATTTTATCATCCTAGTGTAGCTGTCAACTAATTTTATGTTATAGGCTATGAGGTAAAACTCAAACCACTTAAAACCTTAGATCAGATCTTAGGAAAATACTGTTTTAATAATTTAGAAATGTTATAATCTTAATATGGCACAAAATTTATGTTCAGTATTGTTGCAGGTTTTTGTAAATTGTTCATGTATAATGCTAAAGATAGAAACAAATGATTTATTATTTTATCTAGAAATCAAAAACAGTTTCTAAGTACATATTTGTTTTTCAGAAATATTACCGAGAAACTTCGTAATATTTAGAATAGTATCAAAAGCTATATAAAATTATATTATAGTTAAAGTGACCAAAGAAGTTAAAATGAGTTCTCATAATCTTGTTATTTTCATGTACAAAGCATTTATTTTTATACCCAACAACCTCTTTGTGTATAAAATGTAAACATTCGCCATTTTGGTTTTGTTAACACTATTGATCAGAAATTGGGGTCAACATATTTAATTTTTTTTTGTATTTCGATAAGTTTGGTTGTTATGAAGCACAAAGCCACAATTGGTCATCTGTGCTTTGCACATCGCAGGATGGAAACCTGGTTTCTAGCGTTGTAATCCACAAACATACTGCTATGGCACTGGGAGTGGTTTCATTAGGGAGTTTTTGAATATTAACACCGATACTAATTTATCGTTACTGATTTTGCCAATCTTCCTTTGTTTGGTTCTATTTGAGCTTTGTAAAGGA
Organism: Carcinoscorpius rotundicauda; assembly: GCA_011833715.1. NCBI lineage: Eukaryota > Metazoa > Arthropoda > Merostomata > Xiphosura > Limulidae > Carcinoscorpius > Carcinoscorpius rotundicauda. Next base: position 162,006,130 of record CM022391.1, on the reverse strand, counting down.
ATGAAAGATGCAGCTATCTCTTCTTTTTATAATTATTTTATGTCGAAAACAAAGTTACAAGTACATTCAGTAAAACAGCATACTTTTAACTCTGTCAACATTATAGAAATATTTCTTGTTTTTCATGTTATTAGCACCATATATTTTAATAGCTTGTAAACACTTTGTTGCACCACTGATAACTGGTGGAAAAAAATTGCAAGGTTTCACAGAAATATTTAGTTGGAAATTATCAGATTATTGGATCTACGTTTGAAAGCGATTAGACTATGGATAGAAAAAATAAAATATTTGAAATAATTATAGAAAGATGCAAATTATACGCATACAAGAGTCCCAAAAAATGGGTAATTGCAATTAAACGTCAGTTAGTCTAATACAGTATTACACGAACTATACAAGAAAAGTAAATAAGCTATGCAATACATTAGTATTTACCTTAAACAGAGTTGTACAATATTTTTTATATTTATGCAACCATAATTTTATTAGAGTATGATCATAAAATACTGTTCCAAACGTACTGTATTACTCCTCATAATTGTTTAAGCTATTTGTAAGTACAGATTACTATTTGGGTCTTCTCAGTTTCCATTTAAGTCTGTGGAGCTTTAATAGAATTCAAATTAGGATTTTATGCAGGCTAAGCCATAGTTGCAATCATTCTATTAATAATTTTATTTACCTCCAGGCATCATTTCACCACATTTGATGTTTGGTATTACTGCCTTGCTGAAGGATGAATCAATGCTCAACAGGTATTTTCAAAATTGAAAAGTGTGATGTATATGAATCCAGTTGCACTAGTGAGGGAGCTTTCAACTTGTGTAGATTTCCAAACCTAATGATTGAGATGTAGCTTACGCTTTTACTGGTCGCTTAACATTTTTTGCTCTTCTTACAGTGCGTCGACTACAATATTGTCCTCCTCTTTGTCATTGAAACAACTTTTGCTGATTGTTGTCAAACAATTTAAACTTGATCCCTTTACCCTTTTCCAGTTTTGTTTAGTCAATTTATTTAAAGTCTGGTGTCCATTTCAACCTTTCGGTTTGGTTATATTTCCTGAAGAGTTTGAGCAGCTAAACATCCATTAAGGCCATTTGGTGTTAATGTGTCTCAATTATACGCATACAAGAGTCCCAAAAAATGGGTAATTGCAATTAAACGTCAGTTAGTCTAATACAGTATTACACGAACTATACAAGAAAAGTAAATAACATTTACTTTTCATTTGCATCTATGCTTATAATTAATTCATCGACAATAGTCCTACTGGGTTGTCGAGTATCACGTAAAGAACATACCTCGAGCTGCTTAGCACCACTCTTGAAGAGCTTGGGTTTTATACATCGGTCAGTTTTATTATCAGTAGTACCAGTTTCCCGTGGTTCTTTCATTGTTTCCATACAGTTCTTTCAAAAACATGAAATTTATCCTCAAATTGTTATAGAGTAACTTTCACTTACAAGAAAAAAAATTTTTTTTTTATTTATGCGCGTATTTCTTATAAAATTGCTGTTCGAAAAGCCTTAAGTGTTTTCAACACAATATTGCTGGAGATAATATGACTATCTCTGCTTAAAATGCATTATTCTGGTGAGCACTAAATTGTTGGTTTGATGACAGCCAATCACAGTGCAAACTATGAAACATATAACTGTACTGTGACAAAGATAATTTTTGTAGCTTATATTAATCTTATCCACTTTTTTATAAACTTGTATCCAGTATTTATATAATGGTTATGAATAAACACAATGAATAAAACAGCTGAAAATAACGTATTATGAGATAAATACTATTATTTATTTAAAAATTAAAGAACTGGAAATTAATTGTATACTGTTTCAGAAAAATATATTTATGCATGTGTTTAGCTTGTGATATTACTAAGTCAGAAAGATAATGGACAAGTAGAAGGAAACAAATAAAAAAGAATGTTTACTTACTACTTTTTTGTTAAGTTTAATCCTCATAACTCGTATAACTCTAAACAAAACAAACTGTAAGCTCTACATTCTTGAAAAGTAAAATCTTTTTAATGAGCATCATAAAGTAGTAAGTATGTGTGATTTTATAGCTTGAAGTGCAAGTTTGTATATCAAACTATAACATCAAATAACTAGCATCATAAAGTAGTAAGTATGTGTGATTTTATAGCTTGAAGTGGAAGTTTGTATATCAAACTATAACATCAAATAACTAGCATCATAAAGAAGTAAGCATGTGTGATTTTATAGCTTGAAGTGCAAGTTTGTAAATCAAACTATAACATCAAACAACTAGCATCATAAAGTAGTATGTGTGATTTTATAGCTTGAAGTGCAAGTTTGTAAATCAAACTATAACATCAAACAACTAGCATCATAAAGTAGTATGTGTGATTTTATAGCTTGAAGTGCAAGTTTGTAAATCAAACTATAACATCAAACAACTAGCATCATAAAGTAGTATACATGTGCCATTTTATAGCTTGAAGTGCAAGTTTGTAAATTAAACTATAACATCAGACAATTGGCATTATAAAGTAGGAAACATGTCTAATTTTATAGCTTGAAGTGCGAGTTTTTAAACCAAACCATAAAATTATGTGTATGTAAATGTTTGTATGTATTCCAAGTGTTAATTTGTGGGTCTGATAAAGTTAAAAAACAGAATCAGAAGATAATATGTAAGTAAACAAGTTGTGAAGACATATGTTGAAATTCATTTGTAGATCATCTTTAATATGCAAGTCTAATATTTCATTCCGTACTTACTTTTTCAGGACGTACTTTATTCTAGCCTCTAAACTAGTACGGCCTGGTCAGCTTTATCAACTGGCCGTCACCATCTACAAGGCCACAGTGCCCATCACGGTCCAAGCTTGTATTCAGCGGGATGGCGTGGAATTAGTCTCCACAACTAAAGAATACACAGCTAACGTTCCCGATTCTTTGGTGCTAAAGGTACACATATTTCATATTTCAAAAACAAATGTTTTTTTAGAGGTTTCATCCATAAAATGCCATTCCTACAGTGCTAACTGTGTTTATCATTTGAGATGTGTTGCTTTTAGTAAAATATGTGTTGCTTATAGTACATATTATATTATACATATAGTAGGTTTGATAGAGTTTATATTGTTGATTTTTAGAAGTAGACGCTCAGTATATACGCATTTGTTAGCAGTCATTTGATTTTTATGGAACTTCGAGAATGATATTTTTATTCATCATACGTTTTTATTAGTCTAAAGACCTCATATATACATGTAGATGTTTACTACGAAAATATAAAAAAATTAGCCATTTTTATGAAATTAATCGTTGTTTTAAGGTTTAAGATTTGTTGTTGTTTTTAAAGTAGTGTTCCGTGTATAGAAGTTTAGTCTGTATAATTGTAGATCTATTGAAGGTGAAGAAGAAAAAAATACGTGTGTTAGTTCAACGTTCACAACCATTTGCAGTTGTATAAACCTGATGTTAAAATCAGACGTCCGTGTTCATTCGTGTAAAAGTTTAGTTTATGACATTGTAATCTTTCCTTGGTAAATGGAATAGAAAAAGTAATATGACGTTTCTGGTGTGTTTCTTTAAGAATCGAAATATTTAGATGAATAAAACACACTCGTTTGAACAAAATAAACTGTTTACAAAATGGAAGCGTATTATTAGCTTTATGTGTAAATGTCGATTATATCGACACACATATATATTTTTATGAATTTTTGTTGAAGTCACTTGGTTATATAAACCTGAATATTTTCTTCAGGTACCTCCTACTAGTTTACCAGGAGTGTACAAACTGCGCGTGGAAGGAAACATGAATGGAGTTCTGGGAGGATCTGCGTTTTTTAACGAAACTTTATTAGAATTTTCTCAGCGGTCCATGACTATCTTCGTTCAGACTGATAGCCCCATCTACCGGCAGAAACAGACAGGTAAGTATTTAGAGTATACATTTTTCAACATAAAATACTTCAGATGTATAAATAACTGGTATTTGATGTACATAACTACAGACCTCATTAGGTAATGTACTTGTAGACTAAATACTTCTTTATATGAATATAGGTAAGTATATAGACTAAACCTCGTTGCACAGATGTAGGGCATTTATTATATATTATCTCTTTATATCACCAGTAAGAGTTCTTACTCTTTGAATATAGGTAATTTACCAAACAGTACTTTACTACAATAATAACGGGTATTTACCAAACAGTACTTTACTACAATAATAACGGGTATTTACTAAACAGTACTTTACTAGATCAATAATGGCAATTTATTATTATAGTATCTTACAACAAAAAATAATGAATATTCACTAAATACCAATGTTTACTAAACAATACTTTACTGCAACAATAATATGTAAATAATTTGTAAAAACGACTGGTTTGGGTTGAGAAAATATTTTACGTAAAGGAGCGAACAACTTTTTGACCTTCTTCGGTCATCGTCAGGTTTACAAAGAAAAAGGTAACTGACCGGAAGCTAACCACATGTTTGGAAGGAATTGTGTAACTAAGTGTCGGAATGTAGAGGGCGGAGTTAGATGTTTGTTAGACAGAACTATTATATTTTTAACGATGTATATACACTGCTGGCCAAAATCTTAAGGCTAATGAACATAAAGAAAAAATATGAATTTTGCGTTGTTAGACTCAACCACTTATTTGAGTAGAGCTTCGAAAGGTGAAAATAAGAAAAGGGAAAAAAACTTTTTTATCATTTAATAGGAAAAATGTGAGAACTATGAAATTAGCTTAAATACTAGCTGGTGAAAAGTTTAAGAACATACGAAAAAGAAGTCCTAAACAAGGTAGGAAATGCCCAACAAGAGGTCTCAGTAGTGAGTTGCACAGCCGTCATTGCGAATAACTTCAAAGATCCAGCGATTTCCACACAAGCGAGAGCTTTCAGTCAATAAGGATGCTCTCTTCAACATATCAGTGTAGCTAGCTGCTGTTTGACGCCCTTGTATAACCTGAAGTTCCATTGTTCCATGGAAGGAGAAATCACCCCAAATCATGATGGAACTTCTTCCAATGTGTCGTGTAGAAAATGTCTCCGGTGGGATATCTTTATCGTGCCAGTAACGTTGGAAGCCATCTGGACCGTCCAGGTCAATACTTTCTCATCAGAGAACAAAACTTTCGTCCACTTTTCTACGTCCCATGTTTGGTGCTTTTCAGCAAAGTTTCACCGAGCTGTTTCGTGGTGTGGAAGGAAGCGTGGCCTTTGAAGATGTTTACGGTTTTTAAAGTCTTTCTTGCGTAGATGCCATCTTATTCTTCTTGAGCTACATTCTGCGTCAGTAAGGACCTTAATCTGGTTCAACGATCGGCTGATGTCTTGCCGGCAAATCCGTCTAATCCTCCTGTTTAATGCCGGAGAAATTTTCTTGGACCGATCACTTGAAATTCTTGTTCCGTATCTCTCAGAGTCTTTCAAGAAATTTGCAACAGCAGTTTTACTATGTCCAATTCTGCCCCGTTCAAACTCTGTCAACATTTTTGCCTTTGCCATGTTTTTACCCAATGTAACACAAGAGATGTCAGTGGGAGATTTTGACAACGCTAATTCTTGAACACAAATGACTAAATTTCGTTACGTGTTCACCGATTAACGCTTCGTTTCAGTATGGTCTTAAACTTTTGATCAGCTAGTATTTAGACTAATTTCATCTTGTTCACATTTTCCCTATTAAATGCTATACTTTCCTTTTCTTATTTTCATCTTTCGAAGCTCTACTCAAATAAGTGGTTGAGTCTAGCTGCGGAAAATGCATATTTTTTCCTTTATGTTCATTGACCTTAATATTTTGGCCAGAAGTGTATGTGTTTGTGTTGCAGAAGACAAGAAAAACTGTGTTTAACTGTTATTTATACGTTTTTTTAGTTTACTTTAGAACAATTCCAATCACAACCGACCTTAAAGCGTTTTCTGATGCCGTGGACGTTTATATGCTAGACCCAAGGGGAACAATTCTGAAGAAATGGCTTTCTCGGCAGACTAACTTGGGTAAGTCTATACTAAATTATAACAACCCAGTACAAAGTTCTGTGTTTGTTGTTGTTTATTCTTAATATATTTATTCCGATAAATTTTAATACCTGAATATGACTTTAAAGATTTTGTTTTATTATTTTAAGCGTATGTGAAATAACGCATTTCTTGAGGTGATATCCTGAAACACTCAACAATTTTATGAGCATTGATCAAAGGTTATACACATTTACTAATGAGCTGCTGTATGTATTGTATCCAGGGGCTGTGAGTTTAGAATATGAACTATCCGAACAACCTGTTTATGGAACCTGGACTATTCGCGTTGTAGCTCAGGTATGTTTCAGAGCACGAAACACGAAATTTCTCAAACAGATTAAATATTTAATTTAAGTGTTATAATGGTATAAAAAGCATTTCATTTTAAATCAAGTTTTAACTATGTCAGGATTGAATTACTTTCCATGATAGTTCAGTCTGTCTGTACTGAATTACTTTCCATGACAGTTTAATCTGTCAGTACTGAATTACTTTTCATGATAGTTCAGTCAGTCAGTACTGAATTTCTTTTCATGATAGTTCAATCTGTCACATACAAAAGTTTTGCCGCCATAAGATTCATTAATGATATTAAAATTTGGCAACGAATTTAAAGTACTTATAAAAATAAACATAGTGGTGCAAGAAATTTGATTTTGAAACGTTATTTGAATAGTGTGTAACTAATTAGTTAAATAAATGTTTAGTTGTCAGTCTTCACTAATATTTGAATGGTGTGTAAATAATTAGTTTAATAAATATTTAGCTGTCAGTCTTTACTAATATTTTAACAATGTTCATTATTAGTTGATAACTTCTTCTATAACTTGAAACCAACTAATTAAATAGGTTTGTTATTTATCAACATGAATGAATGTTTTTTTTCTACTTAATTCGCAAAGAAACTTGAATGGTAATATTGAGTAAAGGCTTCGTCGATAAATGAACTACGTACTATTATTTCGTACTTTGGACGTCAGTTTCACGTAAATATAACACTCACTTTGAACTCTCGATTGAAAGAAGGAAAACTTTTTCAAACTCTAGAACGGTTTTACCAACTACACTGTAGTTAACACTACAAATACTACTTCTCTAAACTCTATTTTATCATCGATTTCCTTTCATTTTCAGGGACAAGTAGAGGAAAAGACTTTTCTGGTGGAAGAATATTGTAAGTTAAATGAAACATTTTTCTTTCAGTACGTAGTTGTCGACTTAAAAGATAAACGAGTTGGTTTCTTATAACTGTGCAACTTACGATGTTTATCTTATATTTAACAGAATGTTTCAAAAATTTCACTAGTTTTATGTTTGAAGTTTAATGTTATGCTTTTCCGCAAATTATGCAGGCGATACCGTATAAATAAAACTCATGATATCGTGCAACAGAACTGTCTTATATACGTGTATTCTGTGTAACGTACCTGAGTAACAGCATATACATATGATATTATACATATATCACATAAGATATAAGATTGTTTTTTTTTCAACATTCTGTTTGTTTGTTGTTAAACTGTAAGTTACACGACGGGCTATCTGAGCTGCGCCTCCCACACATATATTTAAACCCAGTTTTCAGCATCATAATTCTTCAGATTTAACGCTGACTTCCCGAGAGGTTCAATTTGGTGTGATTTTATTGTTTTAAACACAAATTTTTACAAAGGGCTATGTATATGATCTGCCCACCACTGGTATCAAAACCTGGATTATAGCGTGGTAAGCCTGTAGACGTATCGCTAAGCCGCCCAAAAGCTGGGTTTGTGCTGCTTATTTATAATATTTCATTATATAGTTAATTTTGCTCTAATGGCTTTATTTTGAAAAGTTCAGTGCTGTTGATGTTATTAGTGCTTGTGCTATTCTGTTTTATGATTTGCAAAATTTAAAATATTTTTCATATTCTAGTTTCATTCTCTGAGTTTTCATAACTTCTGTTAACGATTTGAATATTGTTCCGAATTTTTCTGCAACCTCCGCCAGCGCTTTTACTTTTCTAGTTTCTGGACTTCGAATCTTCTGTTAGCACTTTTTCTATTTTGTCACGGTATGTGATTTTATAATAACTTCTTGCAAAGCTGTTAATATTCTGTTTTTTATTTAACATAACTCCTTTTGCACTTATATTGTCTTTGTGTTTCTAGATGTTTAACTTCTGATTGTCTGCAGCATCTATTAACTCATTTCGAAATGAGTTTTTTTATTTTTCATAACATCTACATTTGTTTTTATATATTATGGTTTATGTAACTCTAATTGTGTATTTGATTATTCACATTTTTGATTATGTTTAATTTCTGTTAGCACTTTTAGTATTTTGGTCTCTTATTTTCAGTAGCTTCTGTTATTGTTTTTACTGTTTTAACATTCTATTTTTCATAATTTCACTTAAGGCTTTTGTTGTTTCAGTCTCTTATTTTTAAACACTTCTCTTGAGGCTTCTGCAGTAATTTTTGTCTAAATAACATCATTAGCTCTCGTCATTAGCTCTTTTACCAGCGAATAATGGGATTGACCCTCACTTTATATTCCCCACGGCTGGGAGGGCGAGCATTTTAGCGCGACGCGGGCGTGAACCCGCGACCCTCGGATTACGAGTCGCACGCCTTACGCGCTTGGCCATGCCAGGCCCTCTTAAGGTTACAAATGATATCTAACACTTTTACATTACACGAGAAACGTTCTTTCAAAAACGATTATCAAATATCAATTTTCGAAAAAAAAAGAAATCTTTTTGTTATTTCGAGTACACAGCATCGCCTACACATGTAGTTTTCATTTTTTTGTTCACAGAATCTGATATTATTGTCTTATTAAATAGTTTTGGAGCAGCTTATTAAAAAAAGGCATATTTATAGCTCTGATTGTCAATTCTTCTTCTGGGGCTTTTTTTTAAATAAAAAAACCTAAATACTTATTTCAAATAACGTATTTATATAATGAAATCTTGTAATAAGATTTTAGTTTGGTTTTGAATTTCGCGCAAAGCTACACATTCCTAATTGTGCAGTGTAAGACAAGAGGGAAGGCAGATAGTCATCACTACCCACCGTCAATTCTTGGACTGCTCTTTTACCAACGAATAGTGGAATTGACCGTAACTTATAACGCCACCACGGCCAAGAGGGCGAGCATGTTCGATGTGACAGGAATTCGAAACCGCGACCCTCAGATTACGAGTCTATTGCCTTAACCACCTAGTCATACCGGCCCTGTAATAAGGATATCAAAGTGAGGCTATTCATTTCGTAAATACAAATGCATCCAAAGATACCCAACAACAAAAATAATTGTATAAAAAATAAAATACAGATAGGCTTTAAATAAGAATCTACAAACATATTTTATGAGAACTATGAGCAAAAAATATTCCACATTAAAAACACTGGTTTACAAAAAAATATCTTTTGTCTGAGGCAAGAATGTGAATCGGTGTTTTTTACTAATTTGGGTGTGCTGAATTCAAATTTATAAACAGTTTTGGTTTATCACCTCTAGTTTTTTGGATTTTAAATAATCTCATTTTAGTATATACAGAGTATATACGTGCTTATTTTAACAGTTGCAGCAGCTTATTACAGATAAAACAGGATAGATAAAGAACATTGACGGAATAAATATACTTGGATGACACAATGTACACAATTCATAGTACCACAGACAGTTAGTAGTGTGTTTTCTTAGATGATCTGGTGTATTTTGCCTCCGGGATGTCACGCAAAAGCATCCAGCAGAAGTCTCCCATCATGCTGGGGTTCCACTTGCCTTGGTAGTTGCTCTCCATCTTCGTAATGTCTTGGTGGAATCTTTCTCCGTGCTCATCACTCAATGCTCCAAGGTTTGGAGGGAAGAAGTTGAGGTGGGAATGGAGAAAATGAATTTTGAGTGACATTCGGCATCCCATATCCTCATAAGACTTTAGCAACTTCTCAATACAGGCTTGGTAATTTGGTACGCGTGTATTACCAAGGAAGCTACTACAGACTGACTTAAATGCTTCCCATGCTCTCAGTTCCTTTAAGGTAAGAAGCTCGTCAAAATCAGTATCCTTCAGCACTTCTCGGATTTGAGGTCCGACAAAGATGCCCTCTTTGAGCTTAGCAGCACTGAGACCTGGGAACACAGTAGACAAGTGTTGGAAGGCAGCACCATTTTTGTCCATGACCTTTACGAAATTCTTCATCAAACCAAGCTTGATGTGAAGAGGAGGAAGAAGCACCTTCTTCATGTCAACCAGAGGATTCTCCTTGACGCTGTGTTCGCCAGGAACGAAAGTGCTTCTGGACCCCCAGTCTTTCTGCTTGTAATGCTTGTATACAGCTCGACTATCCCAGAGACAGAGAAAGCAACAGTACTTTGTGAAGCCCGCTTGCATACCCATAAGAAGACCAATGACCTTGAGGTCCCCACACAGACTCCACTGGCTGTTGATTGAGACGTGTTGGCTACGCTTAACTGCCAAAATCCGTCTTGATATATAGCTATATATATATATAATGTAATGCTATCACTTACATTTATTGCATAATAACTAAAAGAGAAGACATAAGTCACACAATATTAGAACTTAACCCTGAATGCATATACGCCTTTATGTACAGTATGCATATCTAAAAAACTAGAGGTGATGATTAAAAACGGATTTTAAATCTGAATTCAGCACCCCTAAATTAGGTTAAAACAACTATTTTTGTGCTTGCCTCAATTTCTTTGTAAACCAATGAAATCAGTGATAAGCCCAATCTATCTTTCGATATTGTTCAAACCTTTATTCACTAAATACACTATTCGGCGATACGTATTTGTTAAATCGAAATTTCACTCTCAATGTTGTATTCGTAGAGTGAAACGAGTCCATCAAATCAAGAGAGTTTAAAATTGTAATTCCGGGTCTCCTTCCAGCACTTATTGATTGTTTTGTTTGTTTGTTTTTTGAATTAAGCACAAAGCTACACAATGGGCTATCTGTGCTCTGCCCACCACGGGTATCGAAACCCGGATTTTAGCGTGTAAGTCCGCAGACATATCACTGAGCCACTGGGGGGCCCACTTATTGATATGAAATTGGCAATCCAGTGCCGATAAGGCAAGCTAATCTTATTAGGTAATTTATTAATTTTCTCCTTAAAAATTTGGTTTGTAAATTAAATACATAAGAATAATATTAATTATAATTTACTTACATAATCTAGTTGACACTACGACAGTCGTTTCTTCATGAAAGTTAATGAAATGAATGGTATCTAGACCACAATATTTTTATTGTGTCATAGCCGCTTTGGGAGCCTTGTTGGCATTGGATATGCCGGATGTATATAGTAAACATATCGCACGTGGTACGCATATTTGTTTTCTTTCACTCGTGAGTTCTCAGAATTATTTCTGTACGTATATTCTCGAAGTCACTCTTTATTATCTTCTCACGTCTAAAACACAATAGAAACTAAAAAAAAGATTATTTTTTACAGGTGATAAAGTGATTTAGTATTGACACATAACACTAATTTTAACATTTATAACAATGAGTTTATTTGATGTTGTATTACAGTTTTTAAGTTTTTTTGTTTAACAGATCAATTCCAGTATGAAGTTAGTGTTACTATGCCAGCGTTTTTCATGGATACCAACGATTATATTCATGGTCATGTCATTGCAAAGTAAGTATTTCACCCGAAACAGCTCCAATGTTATCCAAACAAGTTATATCAGTATTTTGTTTCTCTTTTTTTTTGCTTTCAGCGTGTGTGTGTTTTTCGTACAGCAAATCCACAAAGAGCTATCTGCTCAGCCCACCAAGAGGAATAGAAACCTGATTTTAGCGTTGTAAATCCGGAGACATTCCGCTGTACTAACGGGGAGTTTTACTTTCAGCGTAAAACAGTATAACTAAATCAAAAATAAAATTAAATAAACTCCAGTAGGAGACGTTACGTTCCAAAACCATTCAATTTATGTGTCATCTAATAGTTTCTAGTCTACATATTCTAAGATGTATTCAGTTTCAATGCCTTACAATTTTCCAATGAAATTTCTTGTACTTTTCTGTATTCCAATCATAAACTTCTAACAAAGAGGCAATAAATAAATAAATAAACTTTGATACAGGGCAAAGTTTATTGAAACATACCCAATAGAATGATCAAGTAATCACCATTGTTTTATACAAATGTTTTCAATCCTGAGACATCTTCACACACGGAACTACTCGATATCCAATGTGCAGGTGACAGCAAATGCTATCTTTCAAAAGCAACACGATCAACCAGTAAATTCAAGTAAACCTAAAACCGAGGCACAGCACGAGTACTGGCCATATGAATAGCTATAGAACATGTTTTCTTGGTATTCGATCTCCAGTCGCATTTCGCAACGTCTCAACATATTGTGTGGTGTGGAGTGAAGCGTCATCTTGCATGAACATCATTTTATCTTGAACAACTCCTTTCCCAAGGTTCAGGAATAACATGATTTTCTACCGTGGAATTTTGTACTAGTTTATTAACTATTACATATGAAACTACTTATTGGTGGCGCTCTCAAAGAGCAACGGACCAGTGACAAAACTGTTTATAAATTTGATGCACATTCTGACTTTCTCATAACACACTGACTTTATAATACAGCTTTGTTCCTCCTCAAATAATAGGGCAGAGCTTCGAATGTTAACCTGAGTTTGAAGAGACAACTGGTCCCACCAATCTATAAAACTCTATCAAGCCATATGCCATCAGTGGTTGTTCTTGATAAAACTCGAGTGCAACGATTAGTTATTAATGTTCATCTTTTGATTTCAATGCCCGAATTCTGTTTATCTTATTTAGGTGCAGAATCATCACTTTACACACGATCTTTCTGACTGTTGTTTATGGGATTCTACAAACATTGTTTCTGGAATATCGAGCGCCGTTCATCCAAATTTCCGCGAGACAACTTCAAGTGGTCTTAGAAGACGACCACTACGTTAAAATCAATATCAATTAAGACTGCAGGGCCTTGCAGGGGTCCCAGTTTCCGTCGATGCAATTTCAAATCTGTATTGGCGATTTTATCATGATTTATAAATGCAAGTCTAACACGTAGGTGCCCTCTATTCCGAACCAGCTAAAAATGAAAGAAATGAATGAACAACAAAAAAAAGCTTATTGTGCCTCGTTTGAATTTTGCATGATCCGATATATTAGTAACTCTAAAACATGTGTATAAATAGTGGCAAATCGTTTTTTACTGCCACATATTTTTCCATCACATGTTTGGTAGACAACAGTCTACCGATGCTTACGTTGAGAATTATTAGACTTAGAACAGACCAACTAACTTTATAGTTGTCTTGCGTATTTAATAATTTTACTTAGCTCAAACAGCATCTTGTACGACAAATACTCAAAATGACCAGTTTCAGAGATCCGTCAAGGTTCAGACATAGCTATTTTTAACCATATCATAAGATGACTACCACTTTTATAAGACAGAACGTGTTCAAAAGCGTATCGATGACTTGAACCTCGGACTTAGTGCTGTTCTTTCTTGATTTAAAAAATAACTAGCATAGGAGTGATATGAAAAGTAGAACTGTAGTTTTTGTGAATCATTTTTGTTTTCTATGTTATCCACTGAACATTTTGCTGATAGACGAATTATTTTTTTAACGTACTTTGTGTGTGCACAAGTTCTAAGTTCAGAATCTTTAGACTCGTAGTATAAGTAAACGATGTGCGTTCATTTTCTTTAAGTTGTGTTTCTTCAAAGACAGAATCTGAATAGTCCACGATAAAGTTCATAAACATGTTTTAAGATCATATGTCTAAATAAATTAAACCAGGGCTGACTTTGAACTACACGATTTTTCTAATTAACACTTTTAATTAGTTGTGTTTTTTTAGTTTCAGTGATTGTTCTAATACGTTTTTTTCAATATGTCATTATTTATATATATATATATTTATTTGTATATATATATAAATAATTTATATATATATATATATATATAATGGCTAACAAAATAAACCTCAGTTTTCGCGCAATAAAAATGTAAACCACCACCGTTTACTGGCGGTGTTTCATCGTTTTTGAGAGAAACAGCAAAATGAAATCGCTCGTACATTTTAATACACACATACGTACGTTGTCTCTATCTCTAGATATAACTAATTTGACTTCTCTAGCTACACAGGAGGATCACCAGTGTTCGGAAACTTGACCTTAACGGCAAAAGTGGAGCCGTTAGAAAAAGATACCAATAATTTTCAAAATCTGCTTCATCCATCACAGCTTCAACAAGTCTTCCATACCGTACGTTTTATTTTTTTACCTGATATAAAATCTGTATTTTTATCAGTCGTGTTGAATAAAAATACAACCAAAAGTTAGTAAACTTTCTACATTATGATTGTTGCATTATGCAATTTATTTTTATTTAATATACATTACGTTCAATCGTAATTAAGTTTGCCGACGTAGTTTAAGTGTAAAGGTAAATGATAATTTTATTTTGTCTTTTATTAAAACTATTAAATGTTGTGTCTCTGGGTAGAACTAACTATATTCGAACCCGCATTGTTAGATCAAGACGATCATTGGGTCTAGACATCTTTTGTTCAAAAGGCCTTACGAGCCGTATAAGTTAAACCAAACGTTAAATAAATTATAATACACAAATTATAAATTCTTGTTTGAAAGTTAAGTTTTTATATGAATATAATGTATACTTGCTGTTTATGTGTTAATACACTGTAGTTAAATTTCGGCTGTATATTTATGTGAATCTGAGTACACATACTAATGCATATATATACACAAAAAAAACATTGTATAACTTAAAGATGTAATAAAGTTTTTTACAGTAAAATGTGTATTTCATGTCTTTATGTTTATTAATATTTTGGCCCTCTAGCATTAACTTTTAAGAAAAATTTTCATTGACCCATAGTTTTCGTAGGCTCAAGGCACTGCACCTATTGTGCCTAATAATAATTCGGCCCTACAAACCCGGCTAGCCAGTTTCAATTCGCCTGCAGATTGTGAATTGTTGGGTAATATTGGCTGGTTTTTTTCCTTCTGGTCAGTAGCTCAGAATTTGGAACACTGTCACATACTCATACAATTTACCCCATAAATACAAAATAGTCATTGCTACAATGGTTCTTTAACTTATATTATAACTTCCAGAAATGTCAACAAAATTTAGGCTGATTCAGATTCACAGTACGAACTAATGATGTGTCTAATGTTGTAAGTTCAACTTGTAAGTATTTTATTAACGATGTAAGTAAACACACTTTTTTCTTTCTTTCTTCAGTTTAAAGGTTCCACTTTCTATCGGTTCAACATAAGAAAAGTGAAGCAACTTCTTTCTAAGTTAGAGACACCGAAAGTTTCAGTGACGGCTTGTGTTGGTGAACCGCTGTTAGACAGAGTTGAATGTGGATTTGCCGAAACCGTTGTCTTTAACTCCAGTATCAAACTAAAGTTTCTCGGCTCTAATCCTCAGGTCTTCAAGCCAGCTATGCCTTTCAAGGCTTATGTAAGATTTATGCAAATATGGTTTTGGAATGGTTGTGGTCACTATTAGAGAATGTAAACTGATGGAGTTTTGAAACATTTTAGATCTATCTATCTGTTATAAGTACTAAATTTTGAATAGTCTTTCAATAGTTATTTGAAGTTTGTTTTAATACTAACAGAAATGTTTTTAATAACTGTTTTGGATAGCTTGCTGTATCCTACCATGATGGGTCAGAACTGCCACCATGGCGCTTGTCCAGTCAAAAACTAAATATTATGCCTACTTTGACCATGCATAATGGAGGTTCTCAGAAACTAGACATCAAGCACGAACTCGTGTCGTCCGTGCGCCCTGGTGTTTGGGAGTTGGAAGTGGACCTACGAACAGAATTAGGTGGAAAAACACTGTTAAACAGAATTAAGTCTCTTAAACTAGAGGTATGTCTTGATCCAGTTGATAAAATTTTATTGAAATATGTAGTTAAAAACTTAAGAAACTGTATGAAACAGGTTTTAAATCTATTATGTTATTATACAGATAAGTGAGAACCGACGTCAAATATGTCTTATTAGCTATATCAAAAGTCTCACAAATGTTAAGTTTCCTGCTATGAATTATGTTATGTAAAATGTCTTTAACATAACTTTGTTATAATGAAATGATTCTAGCATTATTTAAAAAGCACACTTTAGCGAAGCTTCCTCTTGGATCAAAAATGTTCCATTGAATTCGGTTTCGAAAATAAATGTTTATTTTAGTTAACACATTAAATATTACATAAACGAGTTTGAATGATAAACAGCATAATAAACTCAATAAAGTAGATTGAAATAAACATCAAATTGTTAAGTGTTTTTTTTTATATCGCTCTCTTCTTTACATCTTTTAAACCACAGGATTTTAAAAAAATATATGTGTAAAGTATATTTGAACAGAGCTGACACAGTACCAGAGGTAAAGACATTAATGAATAATGATTGGGTAAGTAAAAGTTTAGCTATTTAAGAATGGACCAAATCAATGAAACCTTAATAACAACTACTAAGCGATGAACTTTAACAATATAAACAAATATTATCTCTAGACGTACTTATGTTTTAGTGTTAACTCTTTTATTTGTCACTGCAGGCTTCTTACAAAGATGAAACAGGTGAAATGGCAAAGGGTAATCTTCTCGTTTATGCTTCGTACTGCCCGACTGATCGCAACCTTCAGGTGGTAACCAGCACTAAACATCCAAAGGCGAGCACTTAATATATTAATTTATGTATTATTAAATTACTGACATTTTTTCTGGCTGTTTAAATAATTTAATTGCCGAACAGAATCCATTATTGGATATCCTTTAGTATTTCTTTATCTAAATAACTCTTTATTTGTAAAATGTATATTATTGTATCTCTAAAAATTTTTTACGGAAATGTTTGGCAAATATTTATTACTGTTTTCTAAAGTTTCGGCGTTATTTAAAATAAAGTAACTTTATTACGCTTCGTGTTGATACGTTCCCATGATCTAGTTCATTGTTTCAAATACTCTAATTATGTTCAGACAACCTGAAACAATTCTAATAAAACGAATGGTGTGCGATAATCAAGTTTACTGATTTACAATGCTACAATCAGGGTTTCGAAGCCCTTCGGTGGACTTAAGAGTTAGCCCAATGCAGCTTTGCTATAAAAAACACACACATATGATTATCCACGCTATTTAAACTAAAAAGTTTAATTATTATGGTATGAAGTAATATGTGTTAATTTTTGTGTCTTATTTTACCAAACAGGTTGGTGAATTTATAATTCTCCACGTTAGAGCAGATTACTTTGTAGGAAACTTTTCGTACGTGGTGAGTTCTTGTATAAATTTTATACAGTATTTGAATATATTGTTATTGCAATACAGGCGTTATTCTTTGATAAAGTACAAAACCTTAAAAATATTCGAATTGTCATTTTTTTTTGTGGATTGTGTGCTATGTTATCTATTGAAACATAAGTATATCTACAAACACACACAGATATATATACATGTATTTCAACAGGAGAAAAGAAATCTTAATTTACACATTATCAATTTAGATGTGCGATATTCGTGTTATTTAAAGCTGTTTTACTAAGCGCTTTCGTTTTTGTGAAGGTTTTTTCTATTCTCACATTTTCTTAACCCCTGTACATACAGGTTATTTCCAAGGGAACTATTCTGTTAGCTGGGCAAGAAGAAATGACTTCCAGTATTAAAACATTTGCAGTAGCTCTGTCTCCGGAAATGGCGCCTACTGCTACCATTGTTATTTACCATGTTGCCCGAAGAGGCGTGGTTATTGCTGATAGCTTGACGTACCCAGTAGACGGATTTTCCAGGAACAATGTAAGATTTATGTCTTAATGGCGACAAGTTTATACATTCTTATCTCGTCATGTAGTTAATGAAATTTAACTACTTAGAGAGAAACCCTAGTTGACGTTAAGACTTAGAATTTTAACTTTTATATATTTTTCCGACACGTCTTCCACCGAAAAAGGATGTTAAGAGTCGTATTTCCACAGTATAAACCCTTAAATGTATAGAATGAAATTCACAGTTCACCACTCGATCAGTAACTGCTCCACTTTTCGTGGTTTAAAACCCTTATTTTTACCTTGCTTGATATAAACAAATATTTATATACATGCATTCATATACAACTAAACACAGCATCATGTTGATCAAAACGTCCTTTTTAGACCATTTGCCCCCCTTCAGTGGCTCAGCGCATTTCTACGGACTTACAACGTTAAAACCTGGGTTTCGATACCCGTGATGGGTAGAGCACAGATAGCCCATTATGTTGCTTTGTGCTTAATTCAAGACAAAAACAACACCAGAACATTTTGTGCATAAACATTTTCAGTACTTAATTATTATTTCAATAATTTATGTTTTGCTGAAACATTTTTGTTAATTATAAGTAAATCAGCTTGTTCACACACGAAATGTGTTATGTTGAAGCTCATTTTTTACTCTTTGTGTTTGACACAAATAATGTATACAGAGAGAAAATTTGATGTAGGATGTATATTGTGTAAAAACAGTTTGTTTTTTTTTAATTTCGCGTAAAGCTAAACGAGGATCATTTGCGCTAGTCTTACACAATTTTACAGTGTAAGACTAGAAGGAAGGCAGAAAGTCATCACCACCCACCGCCAACTTTTGGGCAACTCTTGGCCGTAACATTATAACGCCTCTACGGCTGAAAGGGTGAGCATATTTGATATAACAGGGATTCGAATCTGCAACCCTTAGATTATGTTTGTTTGTTTGTTTTTGAATTTCGCACAAAGCTACTCGAGGGCTATCTATGCTAGCCGTCCCTAATTTAGCAGTGTAAAACTAGAGGGAAGGCAGCTAGTCATCACTACCCACCGTCAACTCTTGGACTACTCTTTTACCAACGAATAGCAGGATTGACTGTCACATTATAACGCCCCCACGGCCGAAAGGGCGAACATGTTTGGTGCGACAGGAATGCAAACCCGTGACCCTCAGATTACGAGTCACATGCCTTAACACGCTTGGTTATGCCGGGCATACTCAGATTATGAGTCGAGTCTTAACCAACTGGCTATGCCGGGCCTGTAAAAATAGAAATATTTCGGAACTATTGCATTGTGTAAGGCTAATGAAAAGGCTAATATAAATTCGTTTTGAGTCTAAGTGGGAAAACTAGATAGCAATAAACACTTGAATGAAAACTTTCGTATATAGTATTGAAAGTTATTGAACTAATAAAAGGGAATTCTTTTCGGTTTAAATTTTTGTCTTGTTTTTTTTATGCATTAACAGATCGTCTTTTTTTTTATCAAATTACGTTTTTAAAGTTCTTGTTTGGATACCAAAAATGTAATATCCACTCCCCAAAATTCGGTCTCATTAACTTGAGTTAATGACACAATCACACAAAGTTTACTGTATAACTATAGTAACAATGGTAAACGTATACAAAGGATATATACTACTGTACTATATTGGCTACGAAAACATTTCAATTAAATTTTAAAAAATGCAGTATTTTAATATAATTTTCACTAATTTATTGCGTATAAGTTGCAAGCACAATCGTCACACTATGGTAGATCTAAAATGTTACACTCTTATAATTACATTAACAGCGGACAACAGTAACAGAATCATGTCAATACTTGAATTTAATACACTCGTAACAGATATTTATGATAGAATACATTGTAAAGAGAATCTTCGTTAATTATGGAATGTTATTGATAAAAGTTATCAATGTTATTTAGTTCACTGTGAGCTTGACGAAAACCAATACGACTAGTGAGTCTGTGGAAGTAACTGTTAGTGGTCATCCTGGAACTTACGTGGGCATGGCGGCAGTTGACCAAACATTGTACAAGATGCAGACCGACGGTGAGCTCAACCATGGCGATGTAAGTGTAATTGCCAGTTCGTTTTGACTACAAGTTTCATCCAAGCAGACCTTCCCCTCACCCTGACTGAAAATGTAGCAACCAACTCATTTTAACCGCATATGTTATCTGTGTAGATCTCAGGCTGCAAGTATAGCAACTAACGCGCTGTAACTATACGGTTTCTCTAAGCAGACCCGCAGACTAAAAGTGTAGCAGCCAACTTATTTTAACCATATATTTTATACCCCCCTTCAGATTGCTAACACTGTCTATTGTCTTGCAAAAAATGTTTGTAATTTATTGGAATGTTCAAACCTACCCATTTCTGCTTCTTTTTATTGATACAATTCAGTCACGTGATTTAATTAAACTTTATGTGAGCTGAATTTAATTGAAATTATAGATGTTTGTTATATGGCCATCAATTTATTGAACATTTCATCTGATTAACCCATTTTGCTTGTAACAAGATCTCACGTGTTCTAGTAGCAAGTTATGTTGGAATTTGAGTGTCCCTTACGCTTCACTAATGAGATAAAATAGTTCTGTTGAACACAGTGTTAAAGTTAAAACACAGAAAACATCATATCGATAAAAAGACTGGAATTTTGTTTTAAAGCTTAAGTTTTTGAATGTGTTAGCATATAATTAGATCACTTTATAAACAAAGCTGACTTTCTAAATAACTTGACTCATTATTGACGTTTCTTTTTTTGAGTTCGGGTGTGGAAGTTAAACAGATATGTTTTTCTGATTAGTTTGTTTATTTGTTATGAATTTTGCACAAAGCTACACGAAGGATGTCTGGGCTGGCTGTTCCTAATTTAGCAGTGTAAGACCAGAGAAAAGACAGTTAATTAGTCATTATCTCCCACCGCCAGTTCTCGGACTACTCTTTTACCAACGAATAGTGGGATTGATCTTAACATTATAACGCTGCCGCGGCTGAAATGGTGAGCATGTTTAGTGAGTGGGGGATTCGAACTTACGACCCGCAGAATGCGAGTTAATGGCCCTAACCAAGGAGCCATACCGAATTTTTCTGATCGATGTTTACATTTCGTTGTCAGTAAAACAGTGCATTTAGACTTTTCAAACAGGAGATGCGTGCTGAGTTAAAGAGTAAATGGAAATATTGTAATTTTATTTATTACAAATGAAGCCAGCAATTGTAATATTAAACCAAATCTGACGACTGGTGTTAAAAAACCAAAAAAACTTTAGCTTTGAACAAAATTGGAATATTAAACCAAATTTGACTACTGGTGTTAAAAAAATAAAAAAAACTTTAGCTTCGAACAAAATTACCACATTGTGCCAAGGGATGTTTACTTATATTGCTGTTTCTATTGTGAGAAAGAAAACATTGATATTTATAGACTCTACGAATTATAGTTCTGCTCGAATCACCATATAAATAAATCTTTAACATTCTGATTTCATTCCTGGAACTACATTCCACAATAAGTCAATATTTACAAAACTATATGCTTCTCTGTGACATAGAAGTATGTCTGGAGACTTACAGCGCTGGAAACTGGTTTTGATTGCTTTGGGCAGAGCACGGATAGCCCATTGTGTAGTTTTGTGCCTAACTAAAACAGCATATATGTAGGTGTAGGGATTGCACGTTGCAAAAAGCTGTAATGCACATTTATTTTAAATTTTCAAATTTAATCCTTATATTACAAATGTATGCACCGCATTCAATTTTAAATAATAACTTCCAGGGACACTATGGTATGTCTGCGGACTTAGAACGTTAGAAACCGAGTTTCGATACCCGTGGTGGATAAATCACAGTTAGCCTGTTGTGTAGCTATGCGTTTAATTACAACCAACCAACTTAAATAGCATAAGAAGAATCCAGTTTATTATACATAAAACTTTCTTTTCTAAATACGAATAAATTATTTCCCGTATTAATTGGATCTCAAAACGCACCTTTTTAGTTGCGGTTTGAAGTTGTACAATTCATTTCTTTCTATTTTTTACGTATCATTTATATATTATTCTTTCCTAATCAGTTTTGTTATAGTGTCAGAAAAGCTTTAATTATTAATTAAAATTAGTACAACTAACACCTTGCGTAGCTTTGTGATTAACTATGAACAAGAAACTTGTGTTTTTTGTGTTTTTTCTTATAGCAAAGCCACATAGGGCTATCTGCTTAGCCTACAGAGGGGAATCGAACCCCTGATTTTAGCGCTGTAAATCCGGAGACATACCGGTGTACTAGCGAGGGGCACAAAAAAAACTTAAACATTCTTCTCAGATTTATGAATTATAGTCCTGATTGAATTAGCCTAAAAATATTTATATTCCCTCTGTCTGTTTTCCCCCCAGGGGCACAGCGGTATGACTACAGACTTACAGCAACAGAAACTGAGTTTCAATACTCGTAGTGGTCATAGCACAGATTAAACCGCTATTTACATAAAATAGTTTAAGACTATGTAGCACTAATTCTTCTCATTTATTCACACAAGGGCCCAGCATGGCCAGTTGGTTAAGGCACTTGCCTCGTAACCCGACTGTCACGGGTTCGAATTCCCGTCACACTAAACATGCTCGCCCTTTTAGCTGTGGGTCCGTGGTAAAGGAGTAGCTCGAGAGTTAACGGTGAATAGTCATGACTAGCGGCCTTCCCTCTTGTCTTACACTGAAAAATTAGTGACGACTAGCGCAGATAGCCTTCGTGTAGCTTAACGCGAAATTAAAAAAATTCCTATTCACATAAAGGATTCAACAGATAATCTGTTTACAATAACCAAATTTTTCTTACATCAACAAAATTAGGAACTGACGAGAGAAACAATTTTAAATCCACTCTTGAAAACAATAATGGACAAATGGGAAAAGAATCTAAACATGTAAAAAAATCCTTTTAGATTCGATGGAGTCGACTTATCATTCAGATCGGATATTTTGCATGTTTTATTGATCTTTTAATGACATGTGAACTATTATGCTGGTATAGAATTACTGTTTTATATGAATTTACACAAAGTACGGTTCTTTAAATAAAAAGTCCAGTCTATATTTAATTCACGTTGTAACTGAGTTCGATCGGTTTGAAGAAGGTCCACTCCACGCCTACAACTGACAAGAGGTTGAAAGGGAGACTTGGTCTCTGGTAGGGGTAGTCTGTGTGTTATGTGTATGGTGGTTGAGTTTTCTTTTTCGCTAAAATTCGTAGTTTTAACGATAAGAGAAAAATACATCAGTTGCTTTTGTCTTTATTTTGTGTGATGTTAAGTACAAAGCTGCACAATGTACTATTTGTGCTCTGCCGACCACGAGAATCGAAACCTGGTTTCTAGTGTTGTAAGTCCGCAGACATGTCCTGTGCCATTGTTTTCATTCTACTGAGAATGTCAACTTCGACACCTTACGACTCCGAAACCTTTGCAACACTAAAATCAGAGATTCGATTCCCTTTAGTGCAGATAGTCCAATGTGACTTTGTTATAAGAAAAACACACACGTATTTCATCATTTGGTTACAGAATCGTTTTTGTCATCGGTGTTAGTTGCAGAATTAAAACAATTTACGTATTAAAACCCAATGTTCTGTATTACCCATATTCATTAAAGAACTTGGATAATTTACACATAAAGATCATCCCCTATATTGCCCCCTATTATATGCAGAATTTGGACAGTTTAAATGTGCAAAAGTTTGTTTTGAATTTCGCGCAAAGTTACACGAAGGCTATCTGCACTAGTCGTTCATAACTTAGCAATGTAAGACAAGTTGGAAGGCAGCTAGCTATCATCACCCACTGACAAATCTTGAGCTACTCTTTTACCAACGAATAGTGAAATTGACTGCACATTATAACGCCCCCATGGCTGAAAGGCAAGCATATTTGATGTGACGGAGATTCGAACTCGCGACCCTCGAATTACAAGTCGAGTGTTTTAACCACCTGGCCAAGAAGGGCCAAAATCTGCATAAACATCAGTGATATGAATCTGATATTAATACTCAAAACAACAATGAAATTAAAATATCCCTGTGTTACACCCAACATGCAGTCAAAGCATTTCTTCACCAGTGCTATTTTCACAGCTTAGTTTATTGTTAATAGGTTACATATTACCACAGTTTGTTTATTTTATCATTTTAAAAATAAACTGTTATTGTCATGTGAATTGAATATGTAGAACGCTATTAAAAACGAGCCTCCAATCTGTTGTATTTTAAAACAGATTACAGTTACCAATTCTACATATTAAAGCTCAAACTGCAATGTCCAGCCCAAATTTCTACAGATTAATGACAGACTCGAGAAGGTTATAGTTAAGGTAACAGTTCAAACTTTTACAAGTATAACAGCAATATAATACGGGTAATGCTTCGCTATTTAACACAGATTAATTTTCTGTTAGTTTAAATTTTCATCTTTCTAGATGTTTTCATGTATCACACAAATATAGATTATTAATAAAAACTCAATTCACTGTATTAACACGACTTTAGACTCTCACCAAGTCTTTTATATACAAATTATGTCGCCAAGACTGTCTATTTTTACAACAGCCTAGCTACATAATTTCAATTGCCCCATCGAAATGTTGTCATGTCTGAAGCTCGCACCTTTTCCCTGCTTTTCTCCACAAGCCATCTATTGTATGAGGTAAATTGTTTCTTAAAACCCGTTTTATCAGTCTGATCGCATAGAAATCCATGGGTGACTGGTTTGATCGATATGTATTCCAAGGAAATTAATGAACAGCAGAAATATCTATATCATTTTCCAGCTGCATGAGGTTAATGACGGTTGAATAGATATGTCATGGAAGCAAATTGTGTACAAATTATTTGTGTCACTTTTTTAGCCGAAAATCGTTTTTATTACGTTTCATACTGTTGCCTCGGGCACATTCATACATGGTTCTTGTCACTGACCATTGTCTCTGTAGATACTTGCCTGTTCGAGCCACTGCACTTTGCTTACCACGGCTGAGATAATATTCGTTGTGTGTCTCTTTCTGGGTGGATCTGGTGTCCCAGGCTGCTCCATATTCCTTTATTTTCCTCTACTATTAAGTACAACGGGTATACTCGTCTTGAAAGCTATAACTCTTCTTTACGAACACATCTTTATGATATGAGTGTCTGAACGCTGTTCATCGAAAAGGATTATTATTTACCTTTGCCCAAAGGAATAAGTTTTTGAGAGAATCATTCTATGCAAAGTCAAACAGTGTCAGTGTTTAGTTTTTGTAAATTACGTTCTACCGAAACCTTTTATTGGATTTGGTTGTCATACGGCTTGCTGATTTTAATATTCAAAATTGTTTTAATATTACTTCTTCTTTGCCCCCCTTGTACAGCGGTATGTCTTCGAATTTACCACGCTCAAATCAGGGGTTCGATTCCCAGTGGTGGGCTCAGCAAATAGCCCGATGTGGCTTTGCTATAAAAAACACAAAACACATTACTTCTTCAACCATGCGTAAGTCAATCTTATAAGCTTTGCTTCGAACTTCTGCAATGTAATAACTTTAGCCAGTAAATTACTGAAATGATTTAGAATACAGGTTATTGTTCAAGTGAGTGTAAGTTGTTGTACATATCTTCAAACGTGAAAGTTAATAATTTCGTAGTTTTTAGTTTATAATTCTGTAGGTTAGGTTTCATAGTCTTTAGATAGTGATTCGTATAATTTAATATGTTCTGACATTGTGACACACACTAAAGTTCATGACAAATCTGTGTTTTAAGGTGCTATACAAAATGACAACATTTGATGAATCTGCAAACGGAACTCTTATGCACGTCCTTCACTCCAGACAGGGAGAACCTGATGAGATTATTCAATTTCCAGCTTCAACCTACGGTATTGACACCAATAAGATTATTGAGGTAAAATAACAAAAAAAAAACATTTCTAATAATATTTTAAACGTTCATATATTTTATGCTTAGTTTACCATTTTGAAAATGAAAGCACGTAAGTGTTTACTTGTCGAACGTTTTTAACTTGTTTACTTTAAATTATCTGAATTTGAGCTATTTCTCTGGCATTTATCTGTGTATATTTAGTGTTCCAATTACGTATGTTTTTATTTACAGACAGACGCGGCGATATGAGGGTCTGGGCCTGAAACTATTTCAGAATTGGAAATAAACTCTCTGTGGCCCTCTCATTCACAAAAAATGCTTACTTTTAAAGTTAATTCATTTACTAATTATTAGATTATATTTGCTCATAAAATGTAGCGTGGAACTCCTTTAATTTTCTCTCAAGTCCATTTTAACTCATTCTGTCAGAGGATAACACAGCCCTTCTTTGTCCAATATATGCAGTTTGTATATTCTAAATTATTTAATTTCTAGCTATTTTCCTGATACTCTTGAGTATTTTTAGATTGTGTTTGTTTGAAGTGCAAGTTTTTATTGTATGTAGGTATATATAATGTACACATATTTAAAGCTAAGTTAGCAGTTTAGTAGTTTTATTCGTATTTCCAAGATTTTATTTATGTTAGTGGATATCTTACACGCTCCCAAAATAAATTATCTCGTCCAGAATCTTATTTATAGACTATTTGGTTAATTCATTCTTTTACAGTTATTAACAGATAACACAACATACTTATTTTAGACAAGTGGACATTCACCTTATTTGTGTTCTTCAATTATTACAAGTTTCTTTTTACATTTAATGAGCTAGAGTAAAGACACGTGTTTTAAGAGTCGGTTAAAACCGAAACGTATCTTTAACACATAACTAAATAAATTTATTAATAGGACTTTCCAGTGTATTATTATTATATAAATATTGTGTAAAATAATGAATGTTATTTAGATATCGCCTATAATACCTGTAATAAAACAAAGGTATTATAATTTAGACGTAAATGTCACTATTTCAGTTTGCCAAATTGGTCGTCTTTACCGATGCTAACGTTACAAAGCAACCAGGTAAGAAACGCAATTAGAATATTTTCTTTATTACAGTGGTAATAATAATTCATAAAAAAACTTAAGAATACCAAGTGTTTCAGATGGTGGCAGCGTCATGATGTGGGCTGCCATCGCCTACAATGCCAGAACAGACCTTTTGCACATTCGAGGGAATCTTACGGCTCAACGATACGTCGACGAGTATCTTAGGCTCCATGTGCAACCCATCATGGTGAACGTCAACGACGTTTTTCAACATGACAACGCCCGTCCTCACACAGCTCGACTCACCACTGTTTTCCTGAGACACCACAACATCCACGTTCTTCCCTGGCCCTCTAGGTCACCAGATTAAAACCCAATCGAACATCTTTGGGACGAGTTGGACCGACGTCTTCGACGGCGACAACCTCAACCACAGACACTACCTCAGCTTGCAGCAGCTTTGCAGGCTGAGTGGACAGCCATTCCACAGGATGTGATTCGTCATCTCATCGCTTCCATGGGCCGGAGATGCAAAGCAGTTATTGATGCTCACGGGGGGCATACTCGTTAATGACGTTGAGTGACGTTAAACTTCAACTAGTAAGCGTGGACTTCGCCTTTGCAGATTTTGGATATTCAACAGTGAATGTGCAAAGTTTCACACATGTCATACAGAACTACCCAGAATAAACTTGTTAACAATTTATTTCGTTTTTTGAAGAGTTTATATTGCAAATCTCTAGGCTTTCTAGCTATATTACATATTCTTTTCTTTTGTACAAATTGACTAAAATCTTACTGCAGTAGAAAAGCAAGTTTACTTAGATTACAGAACTGGCTTGATGCATTTGGAGTAAAATATTTTATTTTTTTCTTCAATCATATCAGTAACTGAGATAAATGATAATTATTTATAATAACTATAAATGAAAAGAAATATAATAGGATATCATACTCTCAAGTTAAAAACATCACTGTTCAAGTGGTAAGTGTGATATAATCTGAGTAATTTGTGGAATAGAGATATATTATTAGTGTTCATTGTGTTTAGATCTTACAGTGTTGTATTTGTATTCAAAATAAGTCAAGTTTTAAGAAAATCAAGACAAAAGGTGTGGTTCTTATTCGAAATTGAAAAATAAACGTTTAGATAATTCGATCTGAAAATAGCATATATAGACTTTATTTTACATAGTTTTAGGACTCTCAGACAAACAGTCTTAAGTGTAAATGTGGGCGAGTAGACGTAACAAACGCTTGTTTTCTGATTTCTGAAAAATTAAAAGTTTTGTACAAAAACATATGAATAACGTGTGTTAAATAAAAGGGCTCCCTATCGGGGAGCTATGACAGCTGTTATTCACACCATGGATTATAAACTTGAAATTACCAGTAAACGGGAATGTAATAAGCATCTCAGCTGTCAAATGTAATTTTTGTTTCTTTTATTAAACATAATGGAGTGAAAGTAAAATAGAAACACAGATGTAAACGAGCATGTCCAGAACGCTGTGGATAAAGAGATACAGATGTATATATATATACATATATGTATGTTTTACATCAGATCAGTGTAACATCAGTCGGGGGTTTGTACCCTGCATGAACGGGATGTGTTATCCGATCAGAAAACGCTGTGATGGACAATGGGATTGCAAAGATGGATCTGATGAAAGTGGATGTAAGTCATTATTTGACTTTTATTCATTTCGTGTAATTTAGTCATCCATATTTTTATAAAATCTAAAATGTATATAAAGAAGTTAACCTTTTGAACCTTATAGTGTATTTACACATCACACTTCTATAGGGTTTGTATCATTCTACGTTATGACTGTGTAAGCATTGTTTCATCACGTGACATGAGTGGCAGATACTCTATTTAAATGAAAAATAATATTGTTTTTAATTCTAAAATATCTTTCTTAATTGAATATAAATTCTTACAGTTTATATACATTAGATAATTCCTCCTCCCAGAAAACAAACATTTTACGTACTTGTGTAAATCAGTTGAGCATGATAAACATTTAAAATACTTTATACACAATGTGTGTTGTGTGTAATAAAAATGTTATGGTGAACATTTTCTGATGTAATATTCTTGCTGTATTTTTATTCTCCCTTTCTGGCCTGGACATAAACTCGTAGTTATATGTGGACGTAAGTAATATACTTTTATCAACTTTTTATAAAATCATGAGAAATTATACTAATTGTGTTTTTAAACTACCAAGCTGTTTTTGAAAATAAACAAGGAATAATTAACATCTACAGTACATATATATATATATATATAAACCATTTATTGAATAACGGCAGACTCAATTCATTGCTATGTCAATCAGGTATCTCATAAACTGTCACGTAGTTTGATATGCAAGTAATTATTGTATACCTGTCTCACAAAATCTTTTATAACTTGTCACATGGACGTAGGCCCGGTATGGCCAGGTTATTAAGGCACTCGATTCCTAATCCGAGGGTCGCGGGTTCGAATCCCCTGAAAGCATGTTTAGGGGGATGGTGATTTGAACCTGCGACTCTCAGCTTGCAAGTCTAATCATCTGGTCATGCAGGGCCACGTTGAAGTAAACCACACAATTTGCGAGTTACGATGTCACATTCACAAGAGATTGTTAATGAATCATGATTAGACTTCAAAGAAGTCGTTTTAGTTTTTACTTTATTTATTTATTTGTGGTGAAGCATAAGATAAATGGAAGACAGCCAATCACAGCTGGCTTTTGGGAATTGGCTATAAATGCCTCAACGTCTCAAGATATCATTAACAACAACTAAAACTGCTTACAGAGTAAACAAAATATTAGAAGAAAATGTGATTGTTTTTCAAAATCTATATGAGGTATCGGGGATGATGGGTGAGACCGAAAGTGATTTAGAAACTACAATAGTAAATCTCCCAAAGAGTTTCTTTGATTAATTCCAATGTTTCATGAAATTAGATTTTTCAGAACTGTACAGGGACGTACACTAAATGTTCTACTTAAACTTGGATATAAGTAAAATCAGTACTGGTAATATATACATTTCTAAAGACGAAGGACAGTTGTATTCAAGCTAGAATTAACATCAAACAATAGCAGGCATAAACAAACAATAGCAGGCATAGAAATAAATAAAAGAGAATTCTTTAACTAATTCAGACTTAATATTGGTATTGATGTTTTCTTACTGCAAACTTTCATAGTGGGCTATCTGCACTTTGTCAATCGTAAGCAACCAATCCCAAGATTTTAGCGTTTTATATTTAAACGTATTGCTGATATACCAGATGACTTCTGAGTTAACCAACCCTCCTTTATCTAGTTCGTAATAGCATTAAAAATTAAAAACAAATTTTCATTGGGAAAGCTTTATTTATCAAGAGATATTTACATTTACAGCGTGTTACACCAGAAATTAAGCAAAGATTTTTTAACTTGGCAACACATGCCCATCTTACACTACTTTACACCACCCCACCAACGATCAGTGAGATTGGTCATGACATTATAACACCCTAATATCTAATAGAACGCTTATCTTCAGCAACTGATTACGAGTCTTGCACCTTAACCACCAGCCCGTCCCAGAATATTTCTAAAGCACTGACCCAACTAACAAGAGTGTATAGTGTTTATGTTATAACATTCTTCTTTTTAAAAACATATTTTTATCCTTTAAGTATATAGGGATTTGAATGAATAATCATTATGTCACCAGTAAACTAATTCGATTTCTAAAATTTATTTCCAGTTCTTTCGACTAAAACCTTATATTGACTTCATGTGCCAAACAAAAGTGTACATTCTACGTTAAAATGTTTGGTCATCAGACTGGAATAATAAAATATAATCCACACAAGCATTATAAACGGTTACAATCCATACAATGTTCCTGAAACAAAATTTAGGCATGATATGGTGTTAAGGTTATCAGACAGTGAACCCGAGGTTCACGTCCTTTAGCTGCTAAAAAAACGTCGTATTCACTCTTTAGGGCTGAAATTACAGTAAAATTTCATTTTTCAATTGGAGTATCATAGAAATAGATGTCATTTCTCCTTCTGTTCAAAGATAGGAACGCCTAACGTAGATAGTCCTTGTGTAGCTTCACAGAATAACCAAAACAAATCAAAAACGACTTTTTTCTATAGAAATACAGTGCCTTGCAAAAGCATCCACTCTTGTGCAAAGTTTTTACACTTTGTTGCAGCCTGAGCTTGTCTTCAGAGTAAATGCATCTGTTCAAACCACAAGTCACTTTGTGATGCGACAAACTAACCATGAAAACCAAGGAGCTCTCCACACAAGTTAGAGGTAAAGTGATAGAAGTTAGGAGAAGGTTACAAGGAAATTTTAAAATCGCTGACTATTCATTTGAGCACAAGTAGTCTATCGTCGAGAAGTTTAGTATGATGAAATTATGTATAATGGATGGCAACTACTTGTTGTGGAGAGGCAAGTGTATAGGACGACGTTTCAAAAAATGTCTGCCTTTCGTCTTCAGGTCAATGTATATGTAAGGTATTGTCGGTCTTTTGTAGTATTCTGGTGGATTGTGGAGAGCATATTATGATTGGTTGGATTATCACTGTTTCTGACTGGAGAAGAACGTTCCTGTAGACTCAACCAATAATAGCCACTGGTTACTCACCTCTAATCCGGAATCTCTGTTTAGTGAAGGTTTAATAGCGTTAATATAAAATGATTCATTTTATAAAAAGAGTTACTAATCATTACCCAGATCAGACCACCTTTCTAAACTAAGTAATTAAACAAGCAGGAGACCAGTTGACAATGTTTGATTTTCTTGTGCCTAGCTTTTTTGCAAGCTCATGTACTGTTGTACAAGGGTCTGTTTTAACTGATTCCCTTAATGTGTTTTCATCTAAGGATGGCTTCCTTCCATGACCTTTGTGGTCTTCAAAACTCTCACCTTCATTTTGAAACCTTTGGAAACAACGCTGAACTGTACATTTAGTAACAAATCCATGCCCGAATGCCCAGTTGATGTTCTGTGTAGGTTCAGTAGCTATTCGTCCAAGTTTGAAGTCGTAGACGAAAATCAGACGAAAGTCCTTCTTGTCTATAGTGCCTTTGGGGTTGCAAAACTTACTCTGAGTAGAGTTAAAACAGCAAATTATTAAGACACTTTGTAAGTGACAAACGTTGGATTAAACCA
This sequence comes from Carcinoscorpius rotundicauda, assembly GCA_011833715.1. Classification (NCBI taxonomy): domain Eukaryota; kingdom Metazoa; phylum Arthropoda; class Merostomata; order Xiphosura; family Limulidae; genus Carcinoscorpius; species Carcinoscorpius rotundicauda. The sequence goes on along the minus strand of CM022391.1, from coordinate 161,974,081 downwards.
ACTAAACGTCATCGTGAGAATTCCAACATTTATTTCTGGACAACCTAATGCTAACTTCAAAATTCGATTTACATGTTTAATTTGTATGTTTCGCTAACTTTCAACCTCCTTCACACATAAAAGTGTTATGTTTGATTATTAGAGATTTGAATAAAAACAAGTTCATTAAGTAATGGTTTACATTATTTGTCTTTTATCAAAATGTTACATTATTTGTGTGGTAAATAATTTTGCAACGCATCGTATGAACGAGTTGAGCATCAGAAAAACTATTCCATCAATGTTTCATCTTAGCCTTTTCCTGGGTAAAACATATCACAGTTACTCAATGGTATTGACAAGACTTAGCCTAATAAAAACAGAATATTTAACAATATAATTATGAAATATGGTTTAACACTGGGGTGAACAAAAAGAATGATTAAAGTACACAAATTAGATTTAAAAAGTCAATTTATCTATTCAACAAAAATGGAAAAAATTCAAACAGACACTTATACTTTTTCGGACTACATGTCTTAGGTGTGCGTCTTAAGAATATGCTTACAATGAAAACATCACCATTGTATTTTATTGTATTGGTGTTCGTTTAATATTTGTTGCAAAAAAACGAACGATCGTTTAAGACTTTATAAAAATTAGAAAACATTAAAACAACATTGAATTTAAAAGTATTATTTAGGTCCCCCCAAGGATGAGTTTAACCTGCAACACTACGGGTTAAATCGGTTCAGTCGACAGGAACAACTTTACCAAAATTCATGGTTGTGGAGTGACGTCATCATTGGGTGAGTACCTTAACCATGACACGAGTTGTTGATCAGTAGAAATATAATAATTTAGCAAAATAAAATTTACTAAAAACATTATTTTAACTTAACGTATATGTATTTATTCTGTTTATATTATTAAAACTTTAACCTCGCGTTGTGTTGAACTATTATCTTTATCTAACCGTTCATTTTTAGTTGAAGACGCTATTCAATAGATAATTACAAGTAACGAGTTAAATATGTTAGTTTATAAGAACCTTCCTGTCCTTTCTAATCTTAAGGTATTGTTGAACAATAAAAAACAATAATCTGAGCGTTTTTGAAGTCATTTGGATCATAGGGTTTTTAATATTTTGTATCAAGACTTTGTGAACCTATGTATTTTTCTGACACCTTAAAGGATTACTGTAAGCCAGTATAATATACAACGTTATAAATATATATATATATATACAATATAACTATGGGATTTTTTCATTATGAATTTAACTAATTAAAAATTAATGTACAATTTTAAAAAAATCCGATATTTCAAGAAAATAACGCAAATTCTTACTTTACTTTGTCACTTTCGTTATGATATTGACTTCAAATGTTTAAAGACCTGAAGGATACCAGACCTTTCACGTTCCTTTATCCAACGTTCCGACTAATTGGGTTGTTACTGCTTTTGGAATGAGCAAAGATACTGGTTTTGGAATACTTTCTCCTGCATTAAAGGTACGTCTAGCTTTGCTATTAAATATTAAATATCGCTAACACTTTAATATGTTTTCAAACAGTACTGCTTATTCGTTTTTATAGTGAGTAATTACTATGGCTTTAAAGTATCTAATAGGCCTAGTCAGTTGACTGTGTGCGGTTTATGCTACCTTCAGATTTCAGTGAGTAAAAAAGTTACTGAGAAAAGTGTAAATTTTAATTTAAAATGTTGTAACGTTTCTAGAGTTTGTCTGTTTGTTTTAAAGTAAAGCTACATTGGGCTATATGCTGTGTTCACTGCGGATAATCGAACCTCTGATTTTAGAGTCGTAAATCCGTAAATGTTCCAAGAGAAGAAGCAGATATTATTGTATATCTTCTCGTACATATTCTGACAATCAGTTGATTACAAATATTTCGTAATTACAGATGTTATAACTGACTCACATTTTAAAATCACATAATCAATGCACACACAAAAGTTCTTAAAAACTGTAAAATCGAAGTTTCGACTACTTTGTGTTGCGATTATGATACTTAACATAAATTATATATGTGTATATTTATATAGTAAAACCGTTTGCGTCATGGTAAGCGCTATAAGTTTAATGTAAGTGCACGTTATAAATTATTTACGCACTGTTCACTATAAAAAATCGGATTCCGGATTCTAGTTGCAAGTTCTTAAAAATTCATTAGAGAAAACTTAACAAATATGTGAGCTCATCAAAGCAAAATAACACTCTCTTATAAAACAGTTTCCATAACATCTAATTTTATAATGTAATATTTATACTTCAAATTAGTAGTGTTTGAAATGCCTGCATGTTTTTAGTGTGGTTATAAAGTGTAGGACGAACAATATAAAAAACAGTTGCAAAATACTTGGTTTATTTGCAAAAACCTTCATTCCAGTTAAATAGAAAAAGAGATACAGTTGAATAAAAAACAATCAACCACTTCACTCCCAAAGCAACAAAGAAAACTGAAAGTAAAGAACAACAGGAGATACACAACTCAGCTCGATTTGCATGTATACCTTATTTGCAAAGAATTTCTGGAACTGTTTAATAATTCGACTTCAAACAGCTTATATACAACTTAGAAGCCTTGAAAAAGCTCCAGAATAACCAGAGTTTCTTTCTAGTCTTATAAACAGGCAGAGTCTACGAAACATATCTAGCACGTGGGAAGTTTTACATAGGAAAAATATGTAAAATAATACGTGAAGAGAATAGGCTGTTTTGACAATCTTATACCTACACCATAGTGCCATCGTTGTACGTTATTTATTTGTATTATTTACAGCATGTACTTGAAATGTTAGTAATGACAAGGTAAGAAACCTTGAAATACAATAGATAAAAAAAATATTTAATTAAATAGTCTTAGACGAAGAAAAAATGGTGTTTACGACTTAAAACTATGGAAGCCAACACTGACATTCGAAGAAAGTTTAAATGCCATGGCAAAATTAGTATTGTTGTTATATATGTTGAGTTCAGCACAAAGCTACACAATAGACTATCTGTGCTTTGCCCATCACGGTTATCGAAACGCGATTTTAGCGCTGTAAGTCCGTAGACATATTGCTGTGCCACTAGGGGTTAATAAAAATGATTAATGAAATATATGTTTATTTTCAAAATTCTTATCAAGAGTTTATAAAAAAATTGGTACTACCATTAAGAATTGGAAGTCCATCATGGCCAGTTGGTTAAGAGACTCGACTCGTAACCTGAGGGGCGCGGGTTCGAATCCCGGTCACACCAAATATTCTTTCCATTTTAGCTGTAGGGGTGTTATAATATGACGATCAATTCAACTATTGTTTGGTAAAAGAGTATCCCAAGAATTGGCGGTGGGTGGTGATGATTAGTTGCCTTCCCTCTGGTCTTACACTGCTATATTAGAGACGACTAGCGCACATAGTCCTCGTGTAGCTCTGCGCGAAATTCAAAACAAACCATTAAGAATTTGAATTTTTTTCCAGTTTTCCACGGTAAAATCTGTCTTCATAAATGTTGAAATGCCAAGAATTTGTAAAGAAGGAGAACAAATAGGAATTAGAGTGACTGTCTTTAACTACAAGTCATTAGATATCGAGGTAAGTATAGATATAACATTTTTACACTAAATCGTTGTATAACTTAAGTATATTTAAATTAGATACCACTTATATTTAGTTTTTTCACTCGTTATACTTCTACTCTGTGCAGACGACACTCTCGCCATCTTTAGAAACTTCAGGTTTCTCAGTTCCTGGAGTAATTATTTTCACCGATCGTTTGTTTATCTTAGAGCAAAGCCACAATAGGCTATATTCTGTGTTCACAACAGGAAATTAAACATCGGATTTTAGTGCTCTATGTCCGTGCACTTAAAACTGTCCCACCGGAGGGACTTTAACAGCAACCACAAACTATAAAGTTCACTGCTACACATCTAAAAGATCATAAACTGTTATTTATAGATACACTATCTCATAATAGATAATAGTGATGGTAGCTTCAAATGTGAAGAAACCATAAAAAACGACTAGTGATTTGTATTTTATCTTCGCAAATTTTGGACCAACTTTTTTAAACAAATTTTGACTAAACTCTTATTAATCGTGCCTAAATAATTTAATCGTATCAAATACTTATTGTGCTAAAATGGTTTTTGCAGCTAGTTACACAGACAAATGTTTAATAAATCACCTACATATCAAACTGCTAAGTAACATGTACTTGATGACGAGAAACCCACTTGAAATAAAAATGTATCTCAGAACGACTGGTATGGGTGTTAACACTTTTTATTAATAAAGCAGGAAAAATCAGCTACGAAATACACATCGTAAGGTATATCCTCAAATAAATACGAGTTGTTATTTATTTAAAATTTAACTGTCACTTAAAATTTTTCTAGAATCCAAAGTAATGGTTAAATTGGTTCTGGTACACTTAAAACTGTTGGCATGTGTGAAGGAACATTCGTGACATGAATGTAAGGTGGACATCAACTTACATTGTTTAAAGGTTTTAATAAGAGTTAATTATGAACAGAGTCTCCATATATTTTCTTCATGTATAAATAAAGACCAGAAAGTAACCAACTAGATTCTGCTTTTAAGCTACACTTGGTTGTTACTGCTAAGCAACGTAAAACAAGCTTACTTTAGTAGCTAAACTTAAACCACAAAGCCTAATAGTCATTATAAAAAAACACGATTTAAAAAAATGGGTTTAAAAACAGCTGTAGTGAAACATGATTCTTATTTTATTAGGCCAATTATTTTATAGTTTTATAGCCTTCAACATTCTGTAGCATAACGTTAAAATGTGTTGTATACATATAAACACACATACCCCCCACATATATATCTATATTATTTCTAATACGCTGTTCACTGTCGTATACCAAAAGTCTTTTGATGTGACTAGCAGAAAACAAGAGATAAATATAAAGTAATGTTTATGCATATCGAAAACCAGCAGTTCGATAAATTAAGAAAAATGTAACAAAAATACCTACAATTCAAATTATATTTGCTATAAGCAATTTCATAATTATCAATACTAGGTTTACTAATTATCAATATTATGTTTATTAATTACCCATACCAAGTTTATTAATTATTAATACTATGGTTACTAATTATCAATACTAAGTTTACTAATTATCAGTACTAGGTTTACTAATTATCAACACTAGGTTTACTAATTATCAACACTAGGTTTACTAATTATCAATACTAGGTTTACTAATTATCAATTCTTTACCAGCTATCGGCGATTAACATTTTATTGTTTAAATTCAAACTGTTGTGAAGTACTTGGATAGTGTAGAAATATTTTGTGCTTGTTGACAGTTGTCACACAGATCAATTGCTCATCCATATTAGATATATATAATAAGGCAAAAATCGGTTCGCGCGCACACACATATATAAATATATGCATACAGTATAGAGCATGTTTCGATTGATGTTGTAGATTACTGCAGTCTTATATTAAAACTTTACTGAATGACAACCAATGTCTTTATTGACAGTTTCTTTATAAATATCTTTACACTACAGTAGAACATTTATAACAATGAAGTTAAAAGCTTACTAATATTTCTGAAAGAGTTGTTGTTGTTGTTTTGAATTAAGCACAAAGCTACACAAGGAGCTATCTGTGCTCTGTCCACCACGGGTATCGAAACCCGATTTTAGCGTAAAAATCCGCAGACATACTGCTGAGCCACTGGGGGGCTTCTGAAAGAGAAATATCAAACACTCTTTTGATTCGTGTTCATCATAACTGTGTTTAGTGATACAAAGTTTTTGTATGTTTTTTGGTTTTGTTTTGAATTAAGCACAAAGCTACACAATGGGGTATCTGTGATCTGCCCACCACGGGTATCGAAACCCGATTTTTAGCGTTGTAAGTTCGCAGACATACCGCTGAGCCACTGGGGGGCGTTTTTGTATGTAATCGTTACGTGGACAATTATTTGAAACTTGTGCGCGTTGATTTTTCTAAGTATTCGTAACGTGTACAATTATTTGAAATTCATGTGTGTTGATTTTTGAAAGTATTCGTTACGTGTACAGTTATTGAAAACTTGTGTGTTGATTTTGTAGGTATTCGATACGTGTAGGATTATTTATTTGAAACTTGTGTGTGTTAATTTTTCTAGGTATTTGTAAGTGTAGCGAAATCACAAGATTACAACTTTGTTAACATCGAGTCAAACAGCCTGCAGAGAGAACAGGAACATCGACTAATGGTAAGTGCTATTTTTCCTGTTTTTTAGAATCGAATAAAACTGTCTACAGGGTAATAAGGAACATCGAGTAATAGTAACTGTGTGTTCTACTTCGTGTTTTGTTAACGTCAAATGAAACAGCCACCAAAGAAAACCAGAAACGCTGACTGGTGGCAAATGTGATTATCCTCTTTTGTTAACGTCAGTCAAATAGTTCACAGTAAAAACAAGAGCCTCGAATGCTGGTAAGATTTTTCTCCCTCTCCACAAAGAGAACAGGAACATAAAGTGAAGGTAAGTATTGTATTTCCTGTTTTGTTAACGCATAATAAAACCGTCCACAGAGAAAACAGGAATAAGTGTATTTATTCCTGTTTTATCAATATCAAGTTAGTCATCTCACGGGAAGAACAGGAACATCGAATAGTGGTTACTATTGTTTTGTTAACATCGAGCCACAAAACCCACAGGAACAGGAACATTGGGTAGTAACAGATGTTATTCTTTCTGTTTTATTCTGATGGTGTTATACTTTCAGTTGTAGTTTCAGTTGTTTTATTCTCTTTACAATATTTAAGTAAAGTAGTTTCTGATTTGACGTAGAATTTTAAAACATAAAAATATTTTTAAACAGTTTTAATTTCATTGGGCGAAAGAAGGTGATCATTATTTTTATTGATTTGATGAGTACAAGTTTTAAAAACTTCTTATTTTGGAAAGAAAATGGCGATACTTATCATTATTTTTCATTTCAAGAAAAAACTATTGTAACGTGACTTGTTCTGAAAGTACTGTTTTCAGTTCTAACTGATTAGAACACTTATAGTTACTCGACTTACCTCCGTAGACTCTTTGTGTAAAATATAGCATGACTTCGTGTGTTAATTTCAAATATTTATTTCTTAAACCAGAATCATCTGAAATAGTATAAGAACACTTTCGCTTACTTAAATATAGCATTAACTACATTTATGTTATAAAGAATGAGATTATTTTATTCCTTTGAGAGTGTATTGCAGTGTTTCTTCTTTTCTTAAAACCAGTTAGGACAGTATAAACAAATATTTTTCATGCTATTATTAAAATGAAACCAATAGAATGTTATTAATTGTTCCCGATATTCTGTCTGTCTGTCTTCTTTCCTTAATGCTAAGGGTCGGATGTCATGGGTTGTGATATCATAGCCTACTATGGTTACCTGTTCTTTGCCCTGTTGGTACATAGGGCCAATGATAATCCAGTTTACTCCTTGATGTCCACTTTCTGGGCTGTCGTTCACGTAAGTTCCATTCTTCAATATTCCTTTGCAGGATAATTGTCGAGAGCTTCTTGGATCTGATGATGTGGATAAAATATCTTAATACCAGACAAACAAACAAAGCCAGAATATTGAAATGAATACGTGAAGAAATATCGAAATACACTATTTAATAGATATTTCGTCACGTTTACTTCCTTCCTCACTACTGAAAGTCGAAGATTATGATTCGTGACAGTTTAACCTTTCATATATTCCGGTTTCTGGCCCTGTTAGTGCGCTGGGTCAGTGACAGCCCTGTACACTCCTTGATATCATCCGTCCATTTTCTACTTGTGTTTCACGTAAGCAGCATCTTTCAATCTTTCCTTACAGGATTATCGTTGAGAACTGGTTCGTCCTGGTGATGTGATTTAAAATATCTCAGCTTTCGTTGTCTGTTGTCATCGACAAGTTACCATTTTGCCCCCACTTCCTCCAGTTCTGGGTCGTTTGTCCCAAAGGTTGTTCATCTTACTCTCAGTAACGACCGATAGTCATGCAATTCAAAGGTTTCCAACGCTTTAATGTACGCCTTTTTATACGCCCAGTTCTTGCAACGATAAATAGCTACCGTTTTATCAATTTGACGTTGATGTTCTAATCAACTGATTGACCTTTACAGAAAAGTATAAGAGTCCTGTCCACTGATCTTGCCTTGCCATGTCAACCACGAATCTCTTTGTAGCAGTTGTCTTTTTTCGATAATGATTGAGTCCAGGTATTTGAAAGTTGTAAGATGTTCGAGAAGGATATGTAAACAGTAAATGTTAATTCTTTCATTTTCCTATGTGACTGTCATAGCCTTCATCATGGCGGTTTTTCTTTCCATTTGATATTCTCTGGAGACTGCCTCTACAGTGTTTAGAAGCTGCTGGAGTGCCTGTGTTTACGTCAAGATCAGGATAATCTCACCAGCATATAGCATGCCTCGCTTCCTGTTGATTCTTAATGCCATCCAAGTTAGCTCATCTACTGCTGGGCTCGGCACTGCCAATTGGTAAAGACACTCGACTCGTAAACTGAGGGTATGGGGTTGAATCCCCGTCACTCCAAACATGTTCGCCCTTTCAGCCGTGTGGGTGTTATAATGATCGGTCAATCAACTATTCGTTGGTAAAAAAGTATCCCAAGAGTTGGCGGTGGGTGATGATGACTAGCTGCCTTCTCTCTAGTCTTACACTGCAAAACTAGGGACTGCTAGCGTAGATAGCCATCGTGTAGCTTTGCGCGAAATTCAAGACAAAGCAACCAAATTAGTTACTGCTTTATGAATGTTTTCACTGTATATGTTGACATACGGATGAGACGAGACCGTCTCATTGAATTCCGTTGTTTACTTGGAACAGTTTATAGAGGTTTTCTTCCAACCTTACTATTGCTGTTTGGTTGCTGTACACGTTTCTCAGCAATCGGATGCTATTCTCGTTGACGTCTTTAATGCGTCTCATACCCTCGAATGTTTTACAGAACCAAATGCCTTCCGTAAAAGTGAGGTAGTGGAACTGGTAATAGTTAAATTCTTTTGTATATTCCATTATCATACCAAGTTGAATATCTATTTTTCTACCAACTCCCTTTCTGATGCTGATGCTATTTTTTTAACATAATCTGCAATCCAACCCTAGAATTATGTTGTGAATAACATGAAAATATTGCGTAGTTCTATCAAAAATTTTAATCAGTTTCAAAAATAAACATATCAAGATTTAAAATTCTTAGAATTTAAAAAAGAATAGTCAAGTTAACCCTTTAAGCCTTTTATGTGTTAAAAACCAAACACTGTAATTGACTCCTTAACTTACGCTGTTTATCTCTAATCCTCAAGATTCCCTCTGGAAGGTCTGAAGTGGTCTATATGCCCATAATTCCTGCTCGATTGGGAAACTTCAATGTTACTATTATGGCCAAAACTGAAGGTTTTAAAGAGCTTATCAGACGCAGTCTCTACGTAGAAGTGAGTAATATAGATAAATTAGAATTTTCTCAACTACTTAAAGACGTTGATTGTTAGCATTAACGCTAGGTTTATTGGTATGTTAGGATTAATATCTTGTAATATAAAAATTATTTCAAATATTAACATTTAAACTTAAGCCCTCCAATGGGGCATCGATAAGTTCGAGATCTATAACGCTAAACAGTTGAATATCAGTATCCAAAGAGAGCAGAGAACATACAACCCATTGGGTAGCTATGTGCTTAACAGCAAACAAAATGTTAACTTAAAATATTTTTGACTAAGTACATATTTCAATAGATTCGAATTTTAAATTTTATAGATTTGTAAACCACATTAATTGAAGTTTACTGCTAAGTTTCTCTTTTAATTATTTTGCCACTGCTTAATAGAGACTAAGTTAGCTTGATAAAGGGGTAAATAATAAGTTTTAGCAATGATAGTCTCAGCTAAACTTTGTAACTTGCTATTAAGGATCAGCTAAAACATAATACTGTATTAAATTTCTTCTGTTTTATTACAGTCTGATGGAATACCTCAGCTACGTCATATCTCCTTGTTGCTTGATCTGACTCAAGGAGCTTACCTCATCAAGTACCTAGAGACTAACATTAGTAGGTTCCCCTTCTTACCTGGTCAAAACAAACAACTCTACGTCCCTGGTTCTAATAAAATAAAATTAACAGTTTCAGGTAAGAAAACCTACTTGGAAATTATATTTATGCCAGACATCAAAACTTTTATATGTTCAAATTTAATCCCTTTCTTGCTTTCAACTAGAAAAACACATTGTGTTATTTAAGTTATTCTTAGATTACCTTATAATTTACATCAGTTCCATGTTTTATTACCAGAGTTTTTAAAACGTTCGTATACCAACTAAGCTTTCTTTTTCTATTGTAATAAGGAAAAGAATAACTAAAATTAAAATGAACTAAAAATAAAATACGATAATGCAGGTACTGAAAATAATTATCTTAATTTCTATTTCGAATTCAAAAAAATGTTTGTTTGTTTTGAACTAAGCACAAAGATATACAATGGACTATCTCTGCTCTGCCAACCACGGGTATCAAAACCCGGTTTCTGGTGTATAAATCCACAGATATACTGCTGTGCCACTGAGGGGCGAATTCGAAAAATCACAAAATTGCCCACTCTGGAATACTGGGTATATCGTATCATTATGAAATGGATTATTAATAATAAAAGGAAATATGTGTTTTTCTATCATTTTTTTTATTATTATAATAACAACTTCACGTATTTTAGATTCGTCTTTATATTTTAAAATTCGAAACTAGTTAACTGATATTTCATATTTTAACAAAAAGATCGCCCCCTATTTTACAGGAACAAGGCCCTGATATATATCACTTCTGTCGTTGTTTTTTAATTTGGACTGACTGTCCACGCATTGATCTTTGGGAGTCACATTATAAGATTAATAATCTTATAGTCATGTTAGAATATAGACTGTTACAAACCAGGTTTGTCTGTACGTAATTAGTCACATATTGAAGATGGTGATTTTTTTCCAAAATAAACTTTTTATTTCAAGTTGGCTCCAGCCAAAAGTTCAAAACATCAACGAACGTAGAAAGTGCCTTAAGCAGTCATTACTCTCTTCTTAGCCAAATCGTGTTAGTGTATTTATTTCCTGTTTAATTTGTCCTGTTTCAGTGATGTTTCAAGTTACCTTTTTATCTTTTACTGGTCTAATGGTTAAATGATGGGATTACAAATTACTAAAAACTTATATTAATTGGTCTGATATTGCCTCTGTGTCCCTTCTTTCTTTATATTTTATAAGAAATTTAGTTCGCGAATCTCTTGTTTCAAGAATCAACTTATTTGCAAAATAATGGTTCCTCAAACATTTATGCCACGTATGAACTACACTAACTATATTTTATGTTTTTGTAGGTGATGTAATTGGACCTACTTTCTTAACCGTGCCTATAAACACGACAACTCTTCTTCAAACCCCTTGTGATGGTGGAGAACAGAATATGTTTAATTTTGCTGTCAACCTGTACACTCTCTTGTACTTACGTCAGACTGGTCAAAAGACGCCTGAAATAGAGAAGAAATCATTACATTATTTAAATCTTGGTTAGTTTTCAATGTTAGAAAATGTATTAACAGTTTACTCAATATAACACATTTTCTTGTAATAAAACTAGCGACATAGTCTACTTGGTCATAAGTTATAGGACAACACAACAGGAGCGAGAACAACAGTGGGAAGTAGGTTTGTTTTTTACATTAAAAATAGCCTTTTCTGCATTACTGATATTTGCCATCTAATATTGGTGCACATACATTGGGAGAAGTCACCACTTTTTTCCAAAAAACAGCTCCAAAGTTTTGAGGCCTGTTCTTCCAGTCATACAATATTCAAAAATACCTCGAAGTTGTTAATTTGAATTCAAACCAGGACTCTCAAAGTGTTATTGGACGTAATATGCAGTATGGCGTACTACGTTCCTTTTCTATAGTTTTCAATCAATGGAAGCACTTGATTGTTGTCCATAACACAACAAAATGTATTTGGCTCTCCAATAGGCCAAGACCACATCACATTAAGCGTGATGTTTTGACCTCTCTAAATTATTTTCCTAACTATCATCAAACTCAGACCAGTCCATCTAAAACAACAGAATGAGTTTCACTATTCATAATTTTTTCAATCTTAATATAGTTAAATACTATGATGGTTGGTGTCATGAACTAATTGCTCTGATGATCAGATTATGAGCAGCAAACACGAAACAAAGAATTATTTTATTATTTTTTGGGTAGCGCCATGGGAATAAGTACAAATTTGATTAATCACATTTTAGGAACAGCTTTTAAATTAATCTTAAGTGCTTGTAAGTGTAAGTGTTTGTTAATTACCTCTCTTGTTCACAGATAGACCAGGTACTAAAGGTTCATTCTATCCGAAGTAGTGTTAGATCTGCTTTGGTTAACCTGTATGATATGCATGTGCTCAATAAATTATTTAGGCTATTACAATGAATTATTGTGACACAATATATTCAGATCACATGTTAAAAACATTACATTTTATTTCATGTGCTTTAGTATTTTTGTACCCCTATATAAATTACCTTGACAACCTATTAAATCAAAGTAAACTTTAAACCTCATTTGATATAACAACATACCCACTGTTTCTGCTCATATATTGTGTTTAACATCATAGACAAATAATAAGCTCAAACGTAAGGTACAAAAATAAGTCATTTCTTAGTTTATTCTTTCAGGCTATCAGCACCAGCTCAGTTATCAAAATGACGACGGATCTTTTGGGATGTTCCAGAATAGCAAATCTAGCGTCTGGTAGGTTATAATTTCCTGTGTATATTTTTAGTGTATTTAAAATAAAGGCTTTGTTTGCTGTGGAATTTCGCACAAAGCTACTCGAGAGCTATCTGTGCTAGCCATCCCTAATTTAGCAGTGTAAGACTAGAGGAAAGGCAGTTAGTCATCACCACCCACCGCAAACTCTTCGACTACTCTTTTACCAACGAAAAGTGGGATTGACCGTTTAATTATAACGCCCTCACGGCTGGGAGGGCGAGCATGTTGGGCGCGAACCTCAGAGTACGAAGCGCACGCCTTAATGCGCTAGGCCATGCCGGGCACAAAATAAATGTACTTGTCTCTAAAGAATATTTTCAATTGAAATGTCCTCGTTTGTTTTTTAGTATTAAGAGTATTGAAGTTGGTATGTGATTTGTTTTTCGAAAGTAAATAATTATTTGTATGTGTCTTTTTTTCACTTTAGAAGCTTTGAATTATACCGTGGAAGTTTTATAGAAATTATGATATTATATATCATTATTTGAAATGATTGTTTTTCTTTAGGATTTGGACAGAATATTCAAAATGCATTGAAGCTTTTCCTATTGTTTTGGTTTGTTTAGGGTCTTTCTTTCATATCTTTTGGAAGCTTCAGCCTATTACATTTCATCTTGATGTAAATACCGTTATTTTTCATAATATTTTCAATATTATACAAGTTTAATTATTTATGTATAATATTCACAAATAGTTAGAAAAGTCTATCAGTCCAATTAATTATTTTGAAATTTGCTAGCTTGATTTTTGTTTATTTTTCAAGGGGGGAGGAATAACGTTCACTTTGTTTTGTTAAACAACTTACATTTTTATTGATAAAAATGTATTTAAAAAACTGCTTTTGGAAGAACTATCTTCAAACTGTATTATTATTGGAATTCTTTTTGCAAAAGTTAAAGAAGAAATTCGTTTTGGCAACAAAATTCATTTTCAAAAATTAAATTTGTGTAACCTGTCTTGATAACCTTTATTCTATGTGTAGGATTTGCATGCACATGAACAGGGTTTATAAAAAACAAAACGTATCTCCTATACTTTAGATTCAAATACATCATTTAAAATGATAACCTGATCTTGATTAACATGGTCTTATGTTGCAGCGCAAGTTAGCCAGAGAATAACGAAACAAAATAAATGAATAAATTAAAAAGTAAACTTACATCTATTAAATGTCTCAGATTTTAGTTGTTCAAAATTATTTATGACAAAGGTCACGTGTGATCTAAGAGTGAGGATGAAAAGATTATGAGTCTACATATTTATTGTTTGTGTACCATTACCGCACAACCGCGCTCCGCCCTATGAAAATGTGGGTGCGCTGTAAGAAAGACTTTTAAATACCCCTATTCGGTAAATTACGGAAGGTATTGTTGTTTGTTTTTGAATTTCGCGCAAAGCTACATGAGGCCTATCTGCGTTAGCTGTTTCTAATTTAGCAGGATATGACTAGAGATAAGATAGGTAGTCATCACCACACACCACTAACTCTTGGGCTACTCTTTCACCAATGAATAGTTATAACGTCTGCTCGGGGATTCAAGCCCACGACCCTCAAAGTAGGGGTTAAGCGCCTTAGCCACCTGACCATGGCAGACCGAAGGTGGTGTTGGCTAGATGCTTTCTATCTTTCTAATGGTGGCGAACTTCTTTCTTTTCTTTAGTCTATTAGTTTAAGACTACTCTGCGCATATAGTATTTGCGTATCACTGCGTGAAAGGTCTGAAACAAATAATTAATAATAATAAAGATTTTTGGGCCCGGCATGGCCAGACGGATTAAAGCGTTTGATTCGTAATCTGAGGGTCGCTGGTTCGAATCCCGGTCGCACCAAACATGTTCGCCCTTTCAGCTGTGAGGTTATTATAAAGTGAAGCTCAATTCTCCCTATTCGTTGGTAAAAGAGTAGCCCAAGAGTTGGCGGTGGGTGGTGATGACTAGCTGCCTTCCCTCTAGTCTTACACTGCTAAATTAGGAACGGCTAGCACAAATAGCCTTAGAGTATATCTGCACAAAGTGAAAAAAAACAGTAAAGACAATATTAGTTATTTAGAAAATAGCATCACTTTTGAATTAGATTCGTTTTACTCACATCCAGTCTTGTTTTCTTCCTAGGTTGACAGCTTTTTGTGTCCAAGTGTTTCATAAAGCATCTTTGGATGAGTGGACAAATTTTCTTTACATAGATCCAACAGTAATTGCAAAAGCTGTTAAGTGGTTGTTGAACTATCAGTTACCAGATGGCGCTTTTACAGAAGCAAATTTCTTTCCATATGATCGAAAAATGAAACAGAATGTGAGTATGAAAAAAAGTTTGGAAATTAAAAAAAAACACAAAAACATATTTATGGTAGAGATAGCAATAATCGTTGTGATTATAAAACCTAAAGTAGTTTCAAAATAAAATTACTTTAAAATTTAAGGAAAATTTAAACTCTTATTGTGAGTGTATTAAAATTTCATTTTCTGCATTACACTCTTCTTTATAGAACTCCGTACTGTTTAAGTTCACATACAGTGTCGATATAACATTATTCTAAGTCTTAAAGGCCGTTTTATTTCATAAGAAACAAAACTAATAACAGTCACACTTCCGCCAGTTTTGGTATTATATACCAACGAATTGACACTTAGAAACGGCCTGGCATGGCCGAGCGCGTTCAGGCATGCTCTCGTAATCTGAGAGTCGCGGGTTCGCATCCGAGTCGCGCTAAACATTCTCGCCCCCCTAGCCGTGTGGGCGTTATAATGTGACGGTAAATCCCACTTTTCCTTGCTAAAAGAGTAGCCCAAGAGTTGGCGGTGGGTGGTGATGACTAGCTGCCTTCCCTCTAGTTTCACACTGCTAAATTAGGGACGGCTAGCACAGATAGCCCTCGAGTAACTTTGTGCGAAAATTCAAAACAAATAAACAGACACTAAGAAATCTTACACTCATAAATGTAATGAATTGTTATCCGTCAGGCAAACAAGTAAGCAAATACATGATACGTTGCACACAGACATTTGCTTGTCAAATGTGTAAAATATTTGGCAAGGTCTCTCGCTTGCAACATATGATGTGACACGTGACTTGCTGCACGAAGTGTGTAGAAAAAATATCGCAGATGTTGTTGGTTATAGATGGGGTAAAACAGATCTTAGCAAGGTCGTATGGCTTGCTACATATGATGGAGTTACACATGATACAAAGCAAACATAAACACATTTGATAGACTGCATGGTACGTGCGACACAGAAACGTCAATATATCCTAGAACAGTTGTTACTGCAATCTTTTTCCTTACGCTATATGGTGTAAAATAAAAACACACGCATATCGTGTGTAACAAATGACGCATGCAACACTTATTACATGTCATACTGCATAAAGTGACTCAAGCATTGACCTGTGGTTGGAAACAGTTAATACTTAACTTCTTTGCGATAAGAAAAGCAAACCTTTGAAAACTATCCATGTTTTGTGTAGATTCAAGTGGATAATGCGAACAGCAGGTTTGATAGTGTTTATTTATGTCAATGGCTAAAACAGTTGCTCCAACATATTGGACATCTAGAGTTTATCGGCAATGTAGAGGTTTTGATAAAATGTCGGTTACGAGGGGAGGGAATTGTGACCAAAAATACGTAATAATAAAAATAGGAAAAAGACGGTTAGTCGAGTTAGTAAAGTCCAATCTTCTTCCAGCAGTGGATCAGATGACAGACATTCAGTGCATGGTAAACTACACCCATACTTCACCGTACTTTGCGAAAAAGTTGTAACAAATGGATTTTACCAGAAGGAGACTATTGTTTACACCACTGAACTCAAATGCCAACAAGAAAAACGCCCTAAATGGTGTAAAAAGCACATACTTTCGATTAATAATGACTGATGAAAGGTCATGAGGTCATATAGATCAAACTTTACCAACTTGCACAGGTTTGAATAAGACAAATCTGGAAAACAAACTACATGAATAACACATCAATTTTATGTATGGTCCCAACTATTCACGCTTCTGATTGCGGAGGAAAAAATAGTGTCGTATTATACTAGCATAGCTTGGACTCCTTAGTTACTTTAGGAGGCAGAATGAATGTTATAAGTTATCTCAGCATAACTTATAGTAAAATGTATCCGTTGTGACTCCTTAGGTACCCTGATGAGGACAGCTACTTCCAAGACGACAATGCTTCCAACTACCATGTCCAAATTGTGCGTACATAATTTGAGGACTATAACAAAAACTTCAGACATTGCGATTGGTTACCACAATACTTGAATTTTAAAACAAGCATCTGTGGGATGAATTTAGAAGATACATCGGCTAACATTGTTCTCTGCCAACGTTTCTTCATAGAATGTGTAAAGTATTAATGAGTATATGAAAAAAATCCCCTCATGACACTTTTCAACATTCTATGGATTCCATTATACATTTTATCATGGATGTTATCCAAAAAAAATGTAGCCCAACCTGTTATTACGTATAGTTTCTAATAAAGCAGCCAGAACTGGTATGTATGTGTATATATATTTTTAATTCCATTCTTCATATGACTGATATCAGGGCCACGTGAGGTATAGTACTCGTACAGCACCTGACTATTCTTATGATTCCTTTTCCACTACAGCAAAACCAGATTGAGTGCGACTTGTTAAAATAAGACCTAGTTAAAGAGGTAAACCAAAACTGTGTACTGTTATTTCATAATACATTTGATAGATATGGATTGATAAACTGAATGATTTTATTAGCATTGTCTAAAAACTTTATTTTAATTTGTCAGTTATCTTCTTGTTTGTTACTTGCATGTCACAAAATAGAAGACTTGATACAGAATGGCTAGCTTGAATACCTAATTCGTATATGTGCTATAAATGAAAACAAAAACACACTTTTATTACATCATTTGTCCAGCAGACAACACAATTGGTTAATGTGTTGTACAAAGATTGAGTACGTTATATTAAAACAATTTTGAAGCTTCACCATGTTGTTAATGTCCAGGTTACAGGTCACCACATTAAGTCATGCTCTCTATGACACCCTCGCGTCTTGAAAATAACCCAGCAGTGTAGTAACCTTTCTAAAATGTTCTGTCGGAATAACTTTTGTAATTTTCAATACATTTCGCTTCTCCCTGCCGACTTTCAGTCATGAATTTAATGTAAGAGGATTACGGTTTTCTTGCACCAGTTTTAGCAGTCCGATACCACAGAAGTTCTGAGTCGTTGCCTCTAGTGACTGGACCAGTATGTCTTGTTACGGAAAGCATAAATACCCATTTCATTCTCCGGCTGCTAAGGTATTGAAAGGTTCAACTGGTATGTCATGGAAATAACTTGATAGCACGTGATTTATGTCGCTTTTCCAGACAAAAATCTTTGATTATGTTGGATACTGTTTGCTTTTATCACTTACCTTATCTGTTCGTAGATTTTCAACTGTTATTAAACGTCAGGCATACGTCCTATTATAAGTCTCTTTCTGAATAGTTCTGAAACCCCAAGTTGATTGATATTTCTTTGTTTTCCAATATCATGAAATGTATGAATACTTGGTTGGCGTCCAAAAGAACGATTACACACTGCTCCTAAAAGTGATCGTTTGCGGAGACATCACGCTGCCTAAGATAATGCCAAACAGTGTCAAACTGAGTTCTGACACATGCTGTTTCACAACAACTTTATGTCAGTTAGAGTTAACACGAAACTTACTGACTTGCACATTTAAAATTATTTGAATATAACTTATTTAAATATCTTTACATAACACGAAACAGACATTTTGGACATCTTATTTGTTTAACATAGTGTGAAATTGACAAGCAGACAAACTATGCATTACAGATCTCCTCAACCAGGGAAAGCAACTATACAGGACGAGTATGTTTGATAACGAGGGATTCGAACTCGCAACCCTTAGATTGCAAGCGGATCACCCTAGCCACCAGGTCACGCCAGCGTCACTTTAATTTGTGATGGTTTTCTGTGAAATTTTATATCCGCTTTCGTCTTATAGACAATGAATTATCATAGTATAAAAGTCTTATTTTGTTTGTTTGTTTGTTTGTTTTGAATTTTGTGCAAAACTACACGAGGGCTATCAGCGTTAGCCGTTCCTAATTTAATAATGTAAGACTAGAGGGAAAGCAGCTAGTGATCACCACCAACTCTTGAGCTACTCTTTTACCATTGATTAATGGGATTGACCGAAACACTGTAATGACCTCACGGCTGAAAGAGCGAGCATGTTTGGCGTGACGGGGATTTAAACCGGCTACCCTCAGATTACTAGTCGAGTGCTTTAACCACCTGGCCATGTCGGGCCTCTTATTTTATTACAATATTAAAATATATATCTTTGTACATTCGAGAACTTTTGTTTAGATTGCTTGTTTTGCTTGTGTTTTTTTCTTTTGCAAAATATCAGATTCGTTTTTGTTATATTTTAAAAATAAAAAGCTTTAAAGGCATTCCCCATTAACTTACAAAGTTAATTTTGTAGACGTGGATGTTCTTATAGAATTTTTATATGAAATAAAAGCTATCATATGAATTTTCCAATGGCAACATATAAGCATGAAATGCTTAATAGAAATATTGTTTTTGTTTTTTAAATTGTTTTGTCTTGTCTTGTCACGCTTGTTTTCTTGGTAAGCGTTTATAATCTCTCGTAGAACCTAACAGTTTACATAACATGCGAATGTGTAAGCAACTCAAACTAATGTAATAAAAATGTTTTATTGACTGAAAGTGTGTAAGTAACTAAGATTAGTTTACTAAAAATCTTTGTTTTATAGACTGAAAGTGTGTAAGCAACTCAGATTAGTGTAATAAAAATCTTTGTTTTATAGACTGGAAGACTTGATGATATACCTAACCACGGGAAAATCGCACTCACGGCTCACGTTCTAATTACTCTGTTTGAAATTAAGGACTTGGGTGGTGTAAGTTACATATTTTTAAACCTGTTAAGTGTAAAATATTAATAAGATTTGGAAAAACAATACATTTTTTAAGTTTTTAAATTTTATTTCAAGACTGTTAAAAGATTGGAGTGTATTTTAGAAAATTTCATGAATATGATGCTTTGATTTCGTTGGATAGAAAAATATAACATATATCTTTTTTATATATCGTAATTTTTATCCAAGATGAAAATGTTAGAAAAAAAATTTATTAAAGGCAAAAATAAAGGAAGATAAGAGGAAGGGATCATAAAAAAAAGAGTTGTTTGTTACGGTTTTGTGCCCAGCACGTCCATGTGAGTTAAGGTGTTCGACTCGTAATTTGAAGGTCGCGGGTTCGAATCCCGCTCCCACCAAACATGCTCCCCCTTTCAGCCGTGGGGGCGTTATAATGTGACGGTCAATCCCACTATTCGTTGGTAAAAGAGTATCCCAAGAGTTAGCGGTGAGTGGTTATGACAAACTGCCTTCCCTCTAGTCTTATACTGCTAAATTAGGAACGGCTAGCACAAATAACCCTCGAGTAGTTTTGTGCGAAATTCAAAATAAACAATGTTACGGTTTTCTCAGGTTTGTGTGAGAAATGAAAGAGTTAGGGTGAGTTTCTTAACCTTTTAAGATTCATGCAATGAGAACGATATAATTCGCTTATATTAAGCCTTTTTAAGTGGTTCAATACAACTTTAATCAAATATAAACCGTTGTAAAACAGTAGTTTTAGAGTTAAAACGTGGTATTTAAAACTAAAGCCACTTGAAGATTTTGGAATTTTTTTTCATTTGATTAATTATTTCAGACAGATTTTTGCCCATTTGATGAATCCTTTTTTGGAGCTGTGAAGTAGTTGTATTGTTATTACAAAAGGCAGTGATCGAACGGTTTGAAACAACAATAATCTGGCAATACTACCTATTAGTAAACCTATTAGTAAAAGGTTTGTTAACATATAGATACATATTTATATACACAATACAGTTATAAATGTATCAGCAACACCAAGTTGACATATTTTAAGCTTTTGCGAAATTTTTTCCTTGTACTTAAATTATACAAAAAATAATTGAGTGCACTAAAACAATAATTTCTCTGCTAAACGTGGTAGTTGACCGTAATAAGGCAATGTATACAATATATTGATATGTTTCGTGACAAATTAACTGCTGTTGTTTTTCCAATTGTTTGCATACAGGAATTAGGAGCGAGAACTTCTACAAGCCGTACCGCAGCACAAAGATACTTGGAAAGAACACTCCATATTGTAAAGAACTACGAAGACCCATTTGATCTAGCCATTGTTACGTATGCTTTAACTTTATCCGACAGCAATGCTGGAGGAGAGGCCTTTAACCTGCTGGACTGGAGAATGAGAGAATTGAGTAAGAGAAGAGGACATGATTTGTATCTTTACTGTCCAAACAAAACTAATAGCTCTTTTTATTCAAACTGAAATGGTTAAGCAACAGAGTAGTAACATTCATCTGTAAATTTCCTTTAAATAAATATTGTCTTAACAAGTGAAACATATTTACATATAAATGTTCTTAAACGATCCATGTTTTATATTCTGAACACTAGATAGCACTACGAGAACATCACACATAACTTTCGCTACCTTTCCTCAACTTTTTATAAATTAATTGTTGTCGCTACTAATCATTTAGCTGACTTTCGTTACGAATATTCTTATTTAAAAGGACGTATATCATGCCAGTTGTATTTAAAAGTTTCGTTGGAGAATTTCTAAATAGCTTTGTTTATATTTTTATAACGATGAAAATTACTGTAGTGCATTATTTCTGGAGCTGAAATGCAAAATTAGTTCTAATTTTTCTTTATTTTATAAGTTCATTAGAACATCATGGATTATGCAAAGATTGCAGTTTTGCGTTCTGGTTTTAGATGATGGGTTGAGTTAAGAACGATATTATTATCAGATATATGAAACAGTATAAATATTCATGGCTATGCCGAAGCTTCCAGCTCAGCGTGGCTAAGTGGTTATGACACTCGACTCCTAATCTGGGGGTTCCCGAGTTCAAATCTCCGTTATACGAAACATGCTAGGCCTTTCAGCTGACCATGGGGGCGTTATAAAGTTACGGTCAATCCTACTATTCGTTAGTAAAAGAGTTTCTCAAGAATTGACAGTGGGTGGTTATGACTAACTGCCTTCCCTCTGGTTTTACACTACTAAATTAGGGACGGCTAACACATGTATCCCTCGTGTAGCTTTGCGCGAATTTCAAACAGATCAAAGCTACTTAAAATCTCGAGGTTGTCAAAAATAACTCAAATATTACCTGCCCGTAGAAGTCCATCAATTTTACATAACCCTATAGAAGAAGTATTAGTTATATTGAAAATTCAATTTTTTAACTAACACTGAAAGCGAATTTTGTTTTACTCATTTTTGGCTAATAGTTGAACATTAATGACGTCGTTAAAGCTACCAAATATCCTAGACTGTTTTCTCATACTTTTTTCTGATATTATATGAAACATTAGCACGAAAGAGAAAATAATCAAACACACCTATAAGTTGTTGTTTTTTTACCCAGAAACATTTGGCATTAATAATTAAAACAAAGGTGCCAGTAGAGATTGAATAATACGTTTTTGCTAACAGACTGGAGGAAAATATTTTTTGTGGTTTCTTGTACTGTGGCGACATTCGAAGAGTAGCAAATATTTATGTTTCAGATATGTATCATCAAGCAGTATCAAAAATAGCACACTTTTATTTTGCAACTTGTTGGGTTGTACCCATTAAAGTGTTTACATAAAAATAATATTACGGCATAGCTAAAGCAATATTTCAAAATCAATTAAATTAATGGTAATGAGGTTCTTTCAATTACAATAACCGTTAATTGCAGATGGTATGAAATACTGGGCAAGAGAACCTGTTCGTCCTCCTCGAACCGTCATCATAAACAACCGACCATACCTTCTACCCAAATTACCTCACAAATACGAAGCCTCGAACGTGCAGACAACAGCATACGGCCTTTTGGTGCACGTGGCAAGAGAGGCAGTCATCCAAAAGGATATTGTTAGATGGCTTGTTGCTCAACGACTGCATGATGGTGGTTGGAGTTCCACTCAGGTAAGTACTTTTGTGTAACAAGTGCCTTCAGGTAATGTAGCAAGTGTTAATCACATATCATAAAACAGTAGTTTTTAGTACGTAGAAATGGGACGAGAAAAAAAATAGCTGCCGCTTTCAATCTATTACTCTGCAATGCTTAAAAGTAATTGTTTAAACTGAGTTATATATAACCTTATATGTGAACCTAATTGCCAATATCGAGTGTTTCACAGCTCTTAATGTTCTCATTGTCACTGAAAAGTGTTGTTAAAATGGATAACTGGGAACTAGTAAGAGAGCCAAAGTGTTTTTGTTTTGTTTTCCCTACGCGAGCCAAAAACTGTGTGAGGTTTTCATGATGGCCTTAATATGAAGAAAAACACTTTAAGGGGACTTGGTAACAGGTTGTCATTAAGCTCGACAATGTTTAGTATAAGCTAAAAATTCATAATTCTTATGAAAATGATGTTATCATTATCTTCCCTTAAAATTAGTTTTTTTATAGAAATATTTTATTTCTTTTAAAAATCTTAAGTACCGACTAAAACAGGAATTACCAGACAGTAATACATGAACATTAGATGACTGTAACATGTAGAATACTCAGTGCTTTGTACACTACATAAGTGATGTCTTTAGGGAGCCAACCCCTATATTATGTATGAAATGAAAGAATTAATAGACTACAAATATATATATATAGTTAAATTTTATTACGCAAATTCAACTAATACACTAACTTTCAGTCAGAGGAAAAACGTTATAAAATAAGCTATAAAAAACATGTAGGGACGTCAATGCCAGATATATTGGACATATGAACATAGAGATGATATAGCTGTAAATACTTTGTATGTTCTTCCCTTACTGTAGGTTCCTCAACATTAAGTACTGACCAGTGATTATTAATCTCGTGCCAGTTTTTTCATTGCACTTGTAGAATGACCTCATATATCAATAATGTACCATACAATTGACTGCAACTGCTTATTAAACAAACTCACTGAGATGGATTGATAAGCAAACATTCGTTTTATTTTTGTAATTCAGTGGCACACATTTTCAAAAATTAAGTGTGGTGTGTGGATAGTAATGTGAAAAGTTAACGAAACATGGTTGGGATGGATACGCAAAACCATATCGGTTTGATTATTTCTATTTTCATTGGCTGAAAACTTGAGTTTTAAACTTGCGTGGTTAATTTACAAATCAACTACCTTTGCTATGAAAGCTGCTTTTACTTACATTGTTTCCTGTTTAATTTAACAACTGATGCTGTAGTGGAAATATAACAAACTAATTTTGTATTTACGTTTTACTTATGTGAAACTTACTTGCACTAAATTAATACTAATACTTTTATGGTGTCTTCTTACATTTTTGAAAAGAAATAACTTGAAAGGATCCCTGGTTTCAAGATCAAAAAGAAAACTTGAGCAATAATAACTGAGACAATAACGATTACTCCGTGAATATTATTTTTGCGTAAAATTGAACAGATGGCGCTACTTAAAGTTAACCATTTGGATTTTTTTGTTGTTTTTTTAATTAAGCTCAAAGCTATACAATGGGCTGTCTGTGCTCTGCCCACCACGGGTATCGAAACCCGGATTTTAGCGTGTAAGTCCGCAGACATACCGCTGAGCCACTGGGGGCTAACCATTTGGAAACTTCCATGGATGAAGTCCTTCGATTACCATAATTCAGGAATGGATAGGCAGTGAAAGAAGACTGAGCTAGTTTAAACTTGTGTATGCGTTATTTTCGGGGTTTTCTCAAGTTGACAAAACAAGCTACTTAACCCTAATATACTAAAACCGACTTGATCATAAGATTTTAATTTTCTTCAGGATACAATCCTCGCTTACCAATCACTAATCGAGTACACGGTTCATTCAAGACCGAGAGACGCTACGGATATGACACTTAATATAGAGGCACTCTCTAACCCCAGCTATGTGTGGCAGATTCACATCAAAGACGATAACCTTTCGAGGCTACAAAATATAGAGGTAAGTGTTGCAGAGTGACAACTTCACCGACAGTGTAAAATATTGTAGACCATGTTTCAATAAACAAATAGTGTGCAAAATATTTACACGCTACACATGAATAATCAAGATTTATTTTACTACGTTTTGTACAAAGGACTAAAAGCAGTTAGTGCATAGTGAGCATCCTGCAAAACATTCATAATGTCTTGCTTTTTCTAGTTTTGAATCTTTCAAAATAAAACTGACTTTTCGCACGTGGTTTTGAAAATTGTACGGAAGTCAGATCCAACCCTCTGTTTTTGTTATATATATATATATATAATAAACTAATTATTTGTAATTATTGTGAATTTTCTATGACTTTCCATGTCTCTTTTAATGTCAGGAGACTTCCAAAAGTTTGGTGAAATATTTTTTTTGTTTTTCTATTTCGTGCAAATCTACATGAGGGCTATCTGCGCTAGTCGCCCTTAATTGTGCAGTATAAGACAAGAGGAAAGGCAGCTAGTCATCACTACCCACCGCCAACGTTTGGGTTACTCTTTTACCAACGAATAGTGGGACTGGTCGTCACATTATAATGCCCCCACGGCCGAAAGGGCAAGTATGTTTGATGTGACGGGGATTCAAATCCTTGACCCTCATGTTACGAACCGAGCGCTCTAATCATTTGACCATGCCGAACCCTCGGTGGAATGATGAGCGCACAAAGCACATAAATAAATAAAATAAACTTTACACTAAGTATTGTAAAATGAAGATAAATGTTTATTTACCTCAATACAAATAGTATCGTGAAAAGTAATCGAAAGAAAGTTGTCTCATGAGAGGAAGCATCAGCCATAACTTTACTTCCTTACCGGAAAGAAAAGTGAGCGACCGTCAGCATTTTAAAATGCTTTAGCTTTTACATTTTCTTAAAAAAATAGAAGATTTGTATTTGTTGATATAACCTAAAAAGTTTCGAATGCATGAAGTTTTAATTTGTCAATGATGTTTTAGTGTTACTTTTCGCTTTCTTAATCAATATTGTTTCATGAAAAAAATCTGTAGTAAAGAAAATTCTGCGATGTCTCCGATGCGTTGTGATATTGCAACGGTCAAAAATAACACAGCGCTAGAAAATAAACATTACTAAATTGGTTTGAATTTCGCGAAAAGTTACTCGAGAGCTTTCTGTGCAAGCCGTTCATAATTTAGTAGTGTGAGACTAGAGGGAAAGCAGCTAGTCATCACCACCCACCGCCAACTTTTGGCTACTCTTTTACCAACGAATAGTAGAATTGACCGCCACATTATAACCCCTCACGGCTGAAAGGGTGATCATGTTTGGTGTGATGGGGTGAGTAAGCTGTAACAAGACTCAGAATAAAATTCAGTACTTACCCAAAACACAGTTAGTGAACATGTGCTTGGATAGGACTTGGAACTAATGTTAAAGAACAATTGTTATGTATAAAGCTTTGAAATGCCATGTTGTTGTTTATATTATTGTTTCAGAGTTTAAACCAATAAAATATGTTGTTATTCATTTAAAATAACATTTAGAAATTTCTAGAATTAGGTAGCTCAAATATATGACTATAAATTGAAATGTTTGTCGGCCTAGTGTCTAGACGACAAGTCTCGTGCAAAAACAGACATGCGCAGATTACTTTGGAACTCTGTGGAAGTTACGGCGAATGTTCGAGAAAAGTAGGCCTACTAGTATAAAAATACGGTGACGCGAGGTAAAAGAAGAGAGAAGAGTCAGTCACTAGTTTTTATTTCGATTCAAGAGAAGTTGTCTTTGTTCGAGAAGTTTTCAACGTTTGCTGTGTGTTTATTCAACTTGAATTTGTGACTAGAGCTAGATCTACAGAAGCTGTGATTTTGTTTCGTCAATCTTTGCGATTCATTCGAATTACTGGTTGTGCTGAGGGTAGGCACGTACGGGACTGTTTAAGAGAAACCGAGGTAAATTGGAAAACAACAAATTTGAGACATTCGTCGAAAACATCGTAAAAGGAACTTCATCAAATTTATCGAACTGTGAATTGTTTCTGAACTTCTCCATTCAAACTTCGGGATTTCTTCGTGGGACCAAATTCACCTCCTAGACTAGAATTTTGGATTTCTGATATGAACTTTTGAACTTTCACTCTAAATCATTATATTGGACACAGGCCAGTAACGTTTTGTTGTTGTTGTTGTTTAGAATTAAGCACAAAGCTGCACAATGGGCTATCTGTGCTCTACCCACCACGGGTATCGAAACCCGGATTTTAGCGTGTAAGTCCGCAGACATACCTCTGAGCCACTGGGGGCGTACCATTTTGTATTGTAATTAATTTTGAATGTTGAAACTGAATATCTGTCATTGTTAATATATAATTTACGTTATATCTGTTACATATATAATAGTTTATTGTAATAAATTATACAAGCTGTTATCTGTGTCTTTCTGCTGCGTTCAGTCTACATAAAACACAAAAAACGTAACAGAAAATTGGGGGCTCGTCCGGGATCTGAAACCGGGATCTCTCGCATCCAAAGCGAGAATCATACCCCTAGACTAGTGACTGACTCTTCTCTCTTATTTTCTCCTCGCGTCACCGTCTTTTTATACTAGTAGGCCTACTTTTCTCGAACATTCGCCGTAACTTCCACAGAGTTCCAAAGTAATCTGCGCATGTCTGTTTTTGAACGAGACTTGTCGTCTAGACACTAGGTCGACAAACATTTCCATTTATAGTCATATATTTGATCTACCTAATTCTAGAAATTTCTAAATGTTATTTTAAATGAATAACAACATATTTTATTGGTTTAAACTCTGAAACAATAATATAAACAAGAACATGGCATTTCAAAGCTTTATACATAACAACAATAAAATATAAATATCGATATTAATTAGTTCGTATAGTGGAATCATAAAAAAGAATCAGAAGAAGAAAACTAATTCCAAAAAGAAATTTTGAAACATTACTTTTCTATGTTAATAATAATATAAAGTGATAAACAGTAACAATTCAGTAACTATATCATGACTCAATTTGTGAAGCTTATAGCAGTGTGTTTATTCACTGCGTTAGATTTCGTGAATGCATCTCATGTGATCACAAATTTACAAAATGTTTTGCTATATTTATAATAACTGTACCTCATCGCTAGTGTAGGTTTCATAATGCAAAAATATTTACGTATAATAAACGTGATCAGCTAGAAGATGAGCTAACATTTTAATATAACTAAAGGAAAGTTGTACACATATATTGTTTAATATTCGGCTAAAGAAATCCTGTTATTAATTTTATAATGGTACTAGAACAAAAAGTGGATAAACAGCGGTTATTTTATTAACATGTGTTATTTAATATTTTGTGGCCTGGTATGGCCAAGTTGTTAAGGTACTCAACTTGTAATTTGAAGATCACGGGTTCGAATTCCCGTCACATCAAACATTTCACCCTTTCATCCGTGGAGACGGTCAATCCAACTATTCATTTGTGAAAGAGTAGCTCAAGAGTTAGCAGTAGGTA
Organism: Carcinoscorpius rotundicauda; assembly: GCA_011833715.1. Lineage (NCBI taxonomy): Eukaryota > Metazoa > Arthropoda > Merostomata > Xiphosura > Limulidae > Carcinoscorpius > Carcinoscorpius rotundicauda. The sequence continues at coordinate 161,945,677 of CM022391.1, read as the reverse complement.
GTGATGAATAGCTGCCTTCCTCTAGTCTTACACTACTAAATTAGAGACAGCTAACGTAAATAGCTCTCGTGTAGCTTTGCGAGAAATTCAAAACAAATTTGATATTTTGTACTCCTATGTTAGTATACTACCAGTAATTTGAATAGAATAATTGTAATTGATTGAAGTATTGTAAAACTACTATGTAAATATTTTGCATTCAACTAGCTGTTATGATATATAAAGAATTAAGTACGTTTTTAATATTAGTTTGTAAGCCTCACTACAGTTCATATCGTCACATCTAGTTATGGTATGTCTTACAACCATTCATCCAGATGATAACATTCAAGCCTAGTTTCCATTTTAAAAGGCTCCATCGCATGGTTTTCAATACCAAAGTACGAATATATAGCTATTCGAAATGCTTAACTGAAAATAGAATGTATGCCAAGTAGAAACAACACTGAGTTTGAACGTTTAGTGAAAACTTTATTACACAATCATTTCAATTTTAATGACCTATATATATATAACCAAGATAAACCTCGTTTGTGTAGTTACTAATTTATTCACTTCTTATGGATAAGTCATTTCATATGTTATTTTTAAGATACCAAACGCATATGGAGCGATAATTGTGAAAGCTCAAGGTTCTGGACTTGCAATTGTCCAGTTATCTGGTGAATATAACGTGGACCAGCCTCAGCTACTCATCCCACCACCAGTAAAAGCCTTTTCTCTGTGGGTTCGTGGTCATTTCTTTGGCCGAAACCACTCTCACATGACATTCCAGTCTTGTCAGAGGTAAGCCTTGTGTTCTTTATTTCGTTATAGATTAGGGTGTACAGTGCGAAGAATCTATATAATACCAAGGTAGCCGTTTATCAGAAAGAGAGAAGTAATCAGCTATTGCAGAAGTAACGTCTTGATAATATAAGGAGGGTATACCCGTATTTCAGGGTATGCAATACACTCTCTGTTGTATCCATCTTAGTCCAGCATCGCTCAGCTTATTTGTATTTGTTTCAACATAAATGTTCATATAATTTGTACTTACGTTTGTTGATATGATTTTTTTGTCTTTCAACTTCACTAAACTTATTTTTTACATTAACGTATGAATTGTCACTCACATTAATATGATCTGACAAAGCTATTTGTACGTGAGGTATTCTTTCTCTGTTTTATAACCAGACAAATCTCTGCTAATGTTGACTTGAAATTTTAAACTTTTTGGCTGGATAACGATCTATGTATGTATGTGTATTTTGTGTTCTATGAAGCAGATTACATTTATATTATGGTGTTTAGCGCTAAAACCTGAAGCATTGGAAACCATTAGGCTTAAAGTTTGTAATACTGAGCATTGAATTAATAACGTAAAGTGATTTTTATCACGAACATTAAAAATATTGACAGGCTGTGTTAATTGACTTGGTTTTAAATAAATGTTATGCCTCGTATGTTTCGTTTTTATTAGGTATATAAGTGTTAACTTACCTAAACAATTTTTGATAGTATATATTTTAGTTAGGTTAGCCCTCAATTTTTCGAATTGTTAATATGAAACTGCCCTTTCTAAGTCGACATGATATTTTTATGTTTCTAATTAGACTGAGCTTTTCTTTTTATTCGAGCTCTTAATGGAATTCTACTCCGACTGAGTAAATATTGTATTTTTTAACAAACTGATCCTTCCTTTTTTAAAAATAAATTATAACCAGGAAACTGTAATGCGCAAGTGATTATAATATTTTACCATTTTTAGTTTTTTAAGCTTCATTACATTGGATTCCTAGCAGGACACTACCTTATGTAAGTGAATATACTTTATCATGTTAATTACACTAGGGTTTTTTTATCTTAGATTCTCAGAACGACACTGTCTTATGTAAGTAAAAATATTTTATGATTTTTAGCTAAGCTTTTCAGGTTTTGATACACTTTGCTTCTTATTAGTGGATAAATCAACTGTTTTTTCTTTCTTTTGTATTTTACGTTTCCTTTATTGAAGCTGGACAAACCAAGATGAGAGCCATGCCAGTGGGTTGGCAGTATTGCAAATAGACATTCCAACTGGATATGGAATTCACCAGAGAGAGTTAGATAATTATGTTGAAACTGGCCTAGTTAAGAATTTGCGACATGCAAAAACCAAGGACAGAAGAGTTATCTTCTACTTTGAATATGTAAGAATACATTTTTCACGATTTTCTTCACATGTATGTTTGATCCAGTCACTGATAACATGATAAGAAGATGAAAAATCAAAACGTTTTTGTTTAATTAAAACACAGCCAGAAAGCATTAAAGATCTTATAAACAAACAAGATAAACAATTAATATAAAAGAGAATTTTTGTCTAACCAAGAGCTTCAACAGAAATAATTACGTTGCTCTTGTAATGAAAGCGTCCACTCACTAGCTTAAGTATTTTTTTTTATATTTAATGAGCTTTATTGTCTGAAATCATTTTAAAACTTTATATTCGATAACGCTAACATTTCTATGCTTAAAAGTTCTTTTGAGTAATAAATGTTATTTTTCCCTACAGTTAGATTCTTATGAAACGTGTGTTTCGTTTACCGTACAAAGGTGGTATCCAGTGGCCAATATGACAAGATATTTGGAAGTCAAAATATTTGATTATTATGCACCAGGTATCCTCTTTTTGTTTATTAAAACAAAAATACTTTATAACTGATTATGTATTTATGTCAAAGGTATTTTAGATAATTATAACAGCGTACTGAATATTAAAAATATAAACATTTAAATAATCATATAAATTAATGTTAAAAGAAAATGTGAAAAGTATATTTTATGAAAAAGAGTATATCGAAAAAAATATGAAAACAATGAATAATATGAAGAAACCTATCGAGACATAATCTGTTTTGTTGCTGGACAGACAATGTCCCGAATAGTATATTATGCATTGCATGTTTTGTGCTGTTTTCTTTTTATCTAGGATCAGTTCTTGTTAAAAGATTAAATATTTTATCTTTTCTATGTTATTTGTTACTAAAACGTATTTCATTTTGAAACTTAAACTACAATGCTTATTATTCATTTTTCGTACCGGTGGTTAAGACAATCGACTCGTAATCTGAAGGTCGATGGTTTGAATTCCTGTCACACCAAACATGCTCGCCCTCTCAGCCGTGGGGGTGTTATAATATGACGGTCAATCCCACTTTTCATTGATGAAAGTATAGCCCAAGAGTTGGCGGTGGGTGATGATGACTAGCTACCTTCTTTCAAGTCTTACACTGCTAAATTAGGGACGGCTAGTGCAGATAGCCTTAGTGTAGTTTTGTGCGATATTCAAACCAAACCAATCTTCTATTTTGAGTTAAAAGCTACACAGTGGGCTATTTGAATGTTATAGCCTGTACCCTGGGGATCCTTTCGACTAGTGCTGCGTTCTTTTTATTTTTGTTTGGACTTGTTTTTCTTTAAAACAAATTGTCGTTTGTCAGAGATTTAGATAAACAGTCGTTCTTTTTTATTTTGTTTCATTTTACTTTAATGTTCAGTACTGGTGCTCTTGATATATATGTATATATTAAATCATTAGAAATGTGTATCTGCTGTAAAAAACATTAAAATTATAAAAAGTATAAAACTGATAATATTATTTAAAATTAAAAAAGACGTATTTTGATTTTCGGTAATATATTTATTAACTTCTTTGTTTGTTGATAAGCGTTGATGTACACATTGGGCTATCTGCTCTATGCCCACCACAGGGATTAAATTACAGTGTTTAACGCTCTAAATCTTCAAACCTACCAGTGTGCTACCAAGGAGAGTGGCTTTTTAATATGTCCGTAAATGACGAAAATCATATTATTCAAACGTTTAGTTATTTTTTATAACCACTTATATCGAGTTTAAGGTGTTTCGATTCTGCTACAATTATCTAATTTTTTTGTTTCAGAACGTTACAACCAAACAATTTTTGACGCATCCAGTTTGTACTTTCTGGATATCTGTGATGTATGTGGCTCGTACCAGTGTCCATATTGTCCAGTTTATACCTCGTCTGCCAATTTCCTACATCAAATCCATCGGATGTTGATTTTTGTTTTAATGTTCTTTGTGTACTCTGTGTTATCTGACTCAAAGAAAGTGTGATTTTCAACAAAAAAGTGGATTTAGAAATTCGTTTTAAACAAACTTGGGTGAAAAATCAATCTGAATACGTGCTGTACATCAGTGATCTACTGGGGACTTCGTGTACAGTGCCTTTTGAGAAAACGAGGAGGAGGAAAATAATTCGAAGCCAAGTAAGACAGTATTAGGGCACAAAGCTCAAAAACAAAACAACAAAATACGCCAATGAACATTACTGCTCCATGAATAATATCTTGTTTGTTTTTATTCTTAAGAACATATGTCCTTATACCATTCAAAAACTAAGCGATACTGATTTGAGCATCACTGGTAATAGTTAAACTCGATAGATCAGTTTTAATTTTTAGGTAAAAAGAATCTAAACAAAATGTTTGTCTTTGTTTTCCATTTAATTACAGAAAAGAATTTTTCCGAAAATACTGTGTAATTATTATGAACGTATATCATAAGAAATGGAAAACGAAAGTGTGAACGTACAAATGTTATTCTGGAAAACAGTTTCGAGTTTAGAATCTTGACTACCAATAAGCATTAGAGGATATCCATCATACGTGTGCACGTACTTAAAGATCATATGTCATTTCTTAGCTAGAAAAATAGCCTCTAAACTTATGACAGTAGAAATAGTACGGTATTGTAATTTTATTTATTCTTTGCTAACTGTATATTATAAAATTATTTAAAATTGTGACTGCAAACTGTGATGGAGAGCCTTTTCTAATGTATCGTAGTTTGTAGGTTTAGTTTAATATCGTAATATATTCTAATAGACTTATTAGCACTAACGTATGTGGTTTAGATATCACATTTCGTCTTTAAATCCCCCTACCCCCAAAAACAAAGGAAGTGTAAGAAATGTATAAATTTGAAGTTATAGATTGGAACTTAATTATTCCAATGACATTATCAGTGCTCAACATACTTGGAAGTTAGTCTGGTGAAAAAGTACTAAAGTAGTAAAATGGCAAGTCTGTCTGTCACTTTTGTTTACGTTAAAAGTAACATTTTAATGAAGTCGACCGAAACAGAAATGTCGTTGTTCTTAATACTGTTAATTTTGTAAAACGTGCTTCCAGTTTTTGTCAGTGGTGTGATAGTTATCCTGTATAGTTTTATTGTGTTTTAAATGTTCAAATAAAACTACTAATAATTAAACGTTCGAAATAATAAATTCGGATACTCATAGAAATAACATAGGATAGAATAGTATCATTAATTTGTCCTTTGTGTACCTTACAATCTAAGAAGACGTTGTAGATACGACATATATGTAGAGCTTAGTCTTACTTTATTAAACATAATGTGTAATATCAACATAATATATAAATCTTTGAGCATTAAAATATTCTCTCCACACAACGCATGCATTAGATGAATAAATATTTTATTAATAAAGCAGAGTAAATGAAATAAACCGTTTATTTGTTTCTTAACCACGAAGCCACACAATGGACATGACGGTGTTCTTCCCATCACAAGTGTCGAAACTCTATTTTTACCATTATAAACTTTTACACTTACCGCTAGGTCACCAGAGGACTGAAATAGAGTGATTTTTTTTATGATTTATAATTTATTTCTTAACTTGTGGTCAGCTGTCGGTCAGTTACCTCTTTCTTTTTTTGTGAGCCTGACGATGATCGAAGAAGATCGAAACGTTGTTCGCTCCTTTATATAAAAAAATTTCTCGACCCAAACCAGCCGTTTTTACATATACATATTTCTTAACTTAATTTTGTAAGCTTATTTTGTGCATAAAGCCACAAAATGAGCTGTGTACGCTGTGCCCATCTGTTCTTTAATCTCGAATGTTTTAACTAAGAAGTCGTGGTTATGTATATCATTTGAAATTGTAGTTTAGATAGAAAAAAGGGGAATAGGAAATTCAATATTAAACACTTTATTATTTCATTAATAAAAGAAATGTTTTTTCGTGTTTTTTTTTTGCTAAAATTGCTTTCAGTGTATTTCTGATAAAGTAACGTCGTAAGAAAGAAATCTAGACAGCTGGAGAGAGGAATTTGGTTTACTTGACGACTTTATCAGGATCACATGCTCGTTTTTATGACATTTCAATTATTAATATACGTATATAAAAGTAATGTGATATATTAGGTTGTTGTTTATGCTTATGAAGCCCAAAAATATAGTCTTATAACAATTACTCTAAAAGATAAGGGGGTAAAAAATATTTAGCAAGCATTCTAACGGAATATGAAACTTGGCTATCTCTCAACATAATTATCTTAATGAAAGGATATTTGTTTGATGACCTGTTCAAATAAACTGTCATCAAAGTCTAACCAACAATGGCAATAGGTAAAAGTGTGGCAAACGAGAAAAAGGAAGTTGAGCGGACTTTAAAACGCATCAGTTGCCCAAACTAACTAAACTGGCTTATTTCTCAAACAACATTCTGTTGTGTCCTGGAGTAAGAAACCTTATACAACTTGTTTTAATCGACTTAGTTATATGATGGGAATATTAGATGGAGATTAATTACAATGGACTTGCATTCCGTCTAGGAGGAATGGATTATTATTCTCACCCGCTTATGCGACTTTAAATCGAAGTTCGAAATAAGTTGCCCAGTCTGCTTCACACATCCACGTCAAGAATTTAACTAAAGATAACTTATGTAAAGAAGTTTTGCGTACTATATGCTGCCTATAGACCAATAAAATTTTTATGCAATTATTTTTATTTTATTGTTAAAACAAACGTTGTTTACGAGGTTATTGGAACTTTCAACTTTCAATTAGATACATCTGAAGCCTTGACTGTTTTTACGTATTGCAACCTAGGATAGAATTTAAATAATAAAATGACAGACTTTTGTTTATTTGTTTGTTATTGTTTTTTTAATTTCGCACAAAGCTACTCAAGGGATATCTGTGCTAGCGGTTTCTAATTTAGTAGTGTAAGACTAGAGAGAAGGCAGCCAGTCATCCCCACCCACCGCCAACTCTTGGGCTACTCTTTTACCAACGAATAGTGGGATTGATCGACACATTATAACGACCCTCACGGCTGAAAGGGCGAGCATGTTTGGCACGACGGGGATGCGAAGCCGCGACCCTCGGATTATGAGTAGCACGCCTTAACACGCTTGGCCATGCCGGCCCCATGACAGACTTTGATAAAGCAGTAATAAATGCTGTTGAAAATACAATTTCATAAAGCTTTGTATATTTTTGTGCATCCTATGAATGGTTAAAGAATAGTTGCAATGTGGTATCTGTGTTTTATCGTAAACAAAATAATAATGTAGGAAAAATAATAAAATGTAAGAAAGTATTGTTTGGATGTCAAAATTATTTGGTCAGTAAGTTTCATAAAATTCATGCTTTGTTTTCTTATAGCAAAGCCACAACGGGCTATCAGTTGACCCCACCGAGGAGAATCAAACCCCTTATTTTAGCGTTGTAAATCCGTAGACTTAACGCTGTAGTAGCGGGCGACCCATGCTTTCCTATTGTTTCAAAAATTACGGTATACAAAGTAAAAACAAATTATTCGAACATCCTCCCTGTATAGCAACACGAGCAAACTTCTGAATGGAATGTTGATAATAGTAGCTTAACATCATTTATGTGGCTCATTTGGACAATGCTAACTGAATTCGTACTTTCTATTGCAAATATCAGAAATTTAAAAAAAGTATGCAATTTAGTATAATTGTATGCACACAGATTACATAAAAATAATTATCATAATTAAGAGAAAGCTTTAAATATCTGAAGAATTATGAACATATTAATTAAGCATGAACAACAGTTAAAACGGTAACTCACATATTCAGCTTAAAATGAAGCTTATATCTAACCCTAAATTTCAAATATTGACATCAATAAATAAAGGAACCTAAAACTGGAACAGACACTGTACTGGTAGCAGGAGTGATATGCCATTGCGTGTCTATGTTACGCAGTGACATAAACAATCTATCTGGTCTTTTGAAGAAGTTTGTTTATTTTGTTTTTTGAATTTCGCGCACAGCTACACGAGGGCTATCTGCGCTAGCCGTCCCTAATTTAGCAGTCTAAAATTTAAGAGAAGGGAAATAGCTAGTTGTCACGACCCACCACCAGTTTTTGGGCTATTATTTTACCAACGAATAGTTACAACGCCTCTATGGTTGAAAGGACGAGCGTGGTTGGTGTAAAGAGGATTCGAACCTGCGACCCTCAGGTTACGAGTCAAGCGCTTTTACCACTTGACCATACCAACTGAACGAGGTGTTACTGCTAGTATTAACACAATTTTAATAATTATTGTACTTGTTTGGGTTGTTAGTTAGTCAGCCTAATATTGTATGTTATAGAACACTAATACCTCAGACGTATCAGTAGATCAATGAAAGACATATTGTATAACTTTAATTACTTTATTATGTGGAAACATTTATCAGATAGGTTAGAATATCAGTTTTACAATTAAATATTTAAATTTAAAATAATTTGACAAATACGTGTGTCCAGGGACAGATATTTTTTAAATCGGTTTAGACCTACATACACACACGAGAATATGCTTTGCTAAAGTTATGATAGTTTGTTTGTTTGTTTTGGAATTTCGCACAAAGCTACTCGAGGGCTATCTGTGCTAGCCGTCCCTAATTTAGCAATGTAAGACTAGAGGGAAGGCAGCTAGTCATCACCACCCACCGCCAACTCTTGGGCTACTCTTTTACCAACGAATAGTGGGATTTACCGTCACATTATACACCCCCACGGCTGGGAGGGCGAACATGTTTAGCGCGACGCGGGCGCGAACACGCGACCCTCGGATTACGAGTGCACGCCTTAACGTGCTCGGCCATGCCAGGCCTAAAGTTATGATAGAAAATTGTATGCGTAATATAAATGTTTTCATTAAATGAATATATAATATTTTCACACATAAATGTAAAATGCATGTCCATATATAAACACGAATGTTCTCTGCAGTTAATTCTGTTTTGTTTCACTTAAGTTTAAATCTTGTTATTCCTCTAAAATATTCTAAAACAAATGTCAATAACAAAATGAAAGATTATAAACACTTGTCACTTACTAGCCCATTAATTGTTTAAGGAAACAAATTGAATACTAAAATAAGAAAGATCAACAGCTGCAAATGAAAACTTATAATATATTTTTGAAAATCCTTGTCGGAGAAGAACAGTTCAATAAACAGAGGAAATCCACAGTAGCAACCTAATAATATTTTACAGATTATAAAAAGACCAAGATTTTCTGAAATTCTGTGTATTAATCTTATCTGCTATATGCATTCTGTTTACAACACAGTTTAACATTCTACTAGGGCTGCCATTGCTATGTCGTTAACGCACTCGACTTGTAATCTCAGGCTCTTTGGTTCGAATCCCCCCTTACACCAAACATGCTCGCCCTTTCAGCCGTGTGGGCGTTATATGTGACGGTCATTCCCACTATTCGTTGGTAAAAGAGCATCTCCCCCAAGAAGTGGGCTTCCACTACCAAATACAAACCAAACATTACATTGAAACACTTGTCACAAATGTTAAATTTCCAAACTCCATTAGAGTTGTGGTTGCCATATCTTGTTGAATAGAACCCAAACACAGCACCTCCTGCCCCACAAAACATCCGAAACGTACTTATTTTCTCATACTTACATAAAGTAAGTGTATGAAACATTAATTAAAAATAATAATTATCGTGTTTATTTATACTATGTCTAGTATTAAACATAAAATAAATAGAGTCGTAATCCTAATGTTTTTGATATCACTTTCTCCAATTTCATTGCGTGGTATAAATGTACCGCTGAACGTATTTTTCCATTAAACTTGTCATTTGAAAAAGAGAAAAAGAATGAATAACCTAAACTATTAACAACGTCTTAAGATATGACAAGAGATCAATCACGTGATCAAGTGAGTAAACCCAAAACCATGTTTTTAGAGGTGAACTTACGTAACACCTTACTATGATGCTGTTATCTTGTTCTTCATACTTTTGAACCAAAATTGTATTTACAGGTTGTCTCATTATGTCTGGACTGAAGGTCTTTCATTAAAGCTCTTCACGTTATTACACAAACGTGAAACATATATATACATAATAATAAGTACTGAAGTCTTCTTAAACTACCACAAAGGAATTATCATCCTAAAAGATGTAAGGTTACATGTGTATTTAGTTTATATCATAAATCTGTAACCAATATAAAATAATTTAGTTAAATATCGATATATAAAATCACCAATTATACATAAACTGATCACACGCAAAGTTATAGTAATAATGAATATTAGCAAATTCCGTATTCTTTCTTCGGATTTTAGAACATTTACTTTCAAAACTTTACAATTGTCTCTAACTGTTGACTTTGTTTTGATGCAAAACTCTTCAACAGGCAATTTGAGTTTTATCCATCACAGAGAATCGAAATCTAGATTGTGGTATTGAAAGTCTGAATATATAAAATTACCGCTGATCCACCGAAGGACGTAGGCAACACATGACTTTAAACAGCATGATTAATGGAAATTAAGGAAATAAATAAATTCTAACTTTGATAGCACCATAGGTTCGCTTGTTGCAAGGATAACATGCCTGTCGGTCGCATACAATTAAACTTTGACAAAGAATCCTACCGAAGTTTTGATAACTTTGTTCTTGCTTAAATTATACTTTACTTTTGTTCTGTTTTGTGTATATGTTTACTTTCAGATATAAATTAACACATTAGAATTTAATCTAGTCATTATTTTTCGTAAGCATAGCAGTACAAATCAGCTTGTGCAATGAAGCAAAATAAATGAGTAGTATAATGAACAATCTTATTGTTTTAATTCTTACAACGAATTTTTCTTTTTTTTAACTTGTGTGATTGCTATGTATTTCACTACTGATTTCGAATTATTACTGAATCATATGTATGATGCATTGTTAAATTAGTTTTTAAAAGTGATTTCAATCGTTTTTTTCTCAGTGATCAGAATGTAGAGGGGGTTTTATATCAAGCCGCCTTTGAGCTGGTATGTTTTGTTATAGCGAATTGTTAGTCGTATCTCAGTGCAAAGTGAATAAACTATTTGCAACTATTAGTATTAAGTAGTTTAAAATGTTGCCTCCATTTTAAAACACCTTAAAATCTTGTTTTAAATAAGTAGGTTTATTCTGTTAATCATGATCTTTCAACTTTAACCGTCCCTTCTGAAAACTTTGAGTAGGCCTGTGAAGTTAGCCAAGCAAACATATTAGGTTTATTATTCAAGTATCGCACATCTATGAAATTGTCAATGTAAGTGCTTTGTGACCATATTGTTTCTACGTAATAAATACTGTGCTTTATGTATAAATTAAAGAAATCATGTAAATATAAGCAAAATGTGTAGGATACATCAAAGTATATATTTGAACATGTGGATATTTATTGTTACAACTCTTCGTTGTGAAAAAAACGTTTTACTCCTATTTTCTCCAGATTTCACCATAAAAAGGGGAAAGGTTGACATGAGCATTTTTAACATGGTTAGGTTTTAAAAATTTAAGATAAAGCATAGTGACAGATGTTTCTAATGTACTAATTGACCATCCTCCGTGTAAACAGAACGAAACGGTATACAAGTAAACCGCCTACTTTAGCAACCAGCATGAAACTCAAAGAAACAGTTTATTTCAAGTGTAGACGTAACTATCATTTCATTTATACCGTGATATATTCTTAAAGCGTACTATAAATAAGTACAAATATATTACAGCTTGTTCTCAAAGTATGGCCTACAGTACGATATTATAATTATTTTAAATTTAAAGTAAACCAAACCCTCCTTCGACCCACATACCACGATAATTTTCCTTGGAGCTTTTGCCACCAAACAACAAGAATAAATGTTTTAATAAAACTCAAGGTCTACCTCACGGTACAAGTGAATTTGTAACTCTGTCTTGTGCATTTATATTGTGATAGTTCAAATAATAGTTGATTTGTTTACTGTACTTCTCAACTATGCTGTTAATGCAGGCCATAAATTAATTTTAACTATTTTTTATAACCATGTTTTTACCAACTATTTATGCAGATTTTAATTTTCTAGTTTCCAACTATCGCGTAGTTTCTGTCAGCAAGAGAACTTTTCTAGACTATTTCCAAGGTTTGAATGTCAGTCTGTGTATACATGACTAAGCTAATAGGGTGATACAACGTGACATTTGATCTCGCTTTCCGTTGGTAACGAGTAGCCCAAAAATTAGTAATGGGTGGTGTTGACTAGCTGTCTTTCATCCAACTTCACTTTAAGGACGCAAGTGCAGATAACCTTTGAGTAGCTTTGTGCGAAACTTAAACATTACCATAAGAGAGTTAGGCATTTCAAATGCCATCTTATGTATATATATGTATACATATTTCAGTTGTACTATAAATGTGTGTTTTCTTATATCAAAGCCACATCGGGATATCTGCTATTGAACCCTTGATTTTAGCGTTGTAAATCCAAAGAGTTACCTCTTGACCTGCTCGGGGACCTGTACTATAAATAAACCAATAATTTGTATTGTAAACTTTTCCTGATGTTTCATTCATCCATATAAATGTTTCTTGCAAACGGTTTTCAGAACAAAATCTGTATGAACAAATACAAATTACCAATATCTTTGTAAGCTTTCATGTGGAAAAATTAGTTAATTTTAAACTGAATTAACGTAAAATGAACTAATTATGTTAAAAAATTGTCAAATTTAATCTGTTAATGCATTTCTTGCCACATTGTTAAAACACAAATTACAAAGCGCGTTTTAAAATTATTGCAAACAAAGCAAAAGATCGAGCTTAAAAAGTCGTTTCGAATCCCGCTCGCACCAAACTTGCTCGCCCTCCCAGCCGTGTGGGCGTTATTATGTTATGGTCAATCCCACTATTCGTTGGTAAAAGAGTAGCCCAAGAGTTCGCAATGGGTGGTGATGACTAGCTGCCTTCCCTCTAGTCTTATACTGCTAAATTACGGACGGCTAGCGCAGATAGCCCTCGTGTAGCTTTGCGCGAAATTCAAAAAACAAACAAAAAGTCGTTTTGTTAACGAGGTAGGCCTAGTGTTTGTTACTTGGTAGTTCAGCGCATGCGTGTAATGGATTTTATGTCAAATTCTGTACGCTTGTATTTCTAGAAATAAAAAAGGAAGATGAACCTGTATTACAAAAATATTTATAAGCGGTAAACGCGTTTTTAATATTCAAATATTTCTGTCCTGAACGCCCTTCCTCTGGTGTTTTTAAATTATAATGAAACAAAGAGCGTTCGAAATACACTTTGTCGTTAGGAATTATGACCAATTTAATCGTATGGCTAGGTCAAATTATAGGAATATGCATTATGGCTAAGAAAATAGTATAGAATAAGAAAATCGATTCCTTGGCTGCACCAATGGGTGAACCTTGATACGGATTATGGCAAAATCGGAGAAAAAATCTCTATTTGGGTGCTAGAAACCAAGATAAATGGTGATCTCATTAACACTTCCAAGGTTCATGTTATCAAATTGTTACAGAAGTTTATTGTCGGTTGTAAATGAAGTTTTTCGATCAGTGTAGCAACTTCGTGAAGTTGTTGGTTGTATATCTGTACAAACTGACGAAGAGCGCTGGCTCGAAATGCCATCTTCTTCAAATATAAATATTTAAAGAAGAAAAACAAAAACTTGGCAATTGTTTAATCTGTTCTTTAATTATGTTGTTTTCCAACCGCCAGGCGTAATTCAAATAACATTGAATATAAACATATTTAAATAAGTGTATGTTTATTGATTGCAAATATTATGTTAATAAAGATAGAATTATACCATTTAAAATTAATTTATTATTTCAGTTAGTCTTTGCGCGTTATTTATTATTGTAAATTATATAGTTTCTACGTTTTTTACACTTGGAACAAGCCTTTGTCAAAGCTTTTTATTTTTTATTTACGCTTTTATCATTGTTGCAAGAATGAATTGATTTAACAGTATTACAGTAGTGATGGGCAATTCATAATAAAGCGCATTGTTCATTATTAGGGTGTAATGTTGTTAAGGTGTTTATCTATAAAATTTGAGGTATGATAACGCTGTTAAAGATCTTCAATGTGTATTATATAACACTAAATTTTATAAATGGATGAACACATTGATATAACAGATGCACCACTGCGCGGCATCGATACCTGCGGCTGTGTGGAAGTCGAACAGAAACAAACTGTACTGGAGTCATACGGTTATGAGTATGGGAACAGACCGACATTGGGCCGGGGTTCATACGCAATAGTTCGTGTTGCTGACTCTTCACAACACCGTCGTGAGGTTGCTATAAAAATAATATCTAAGCGAAAAGCTCCTCCGGAATACATTGAAAAGTTTTTGCCGAGAGAAATAAACGTGATTAGAATTCTTCGACACTCAAATGTTATCCGCTTTTTGCAGATGATTGAAACAATGCATAGGTAACACTGGTTTTAAAATGTAATAGAATAGTTAGGCCTATATAAAACAAAACAGGTTATTATATAATGTGTGTTGTAGCAGGAAATAGGCAAGAACCTTACAATGATATGTGTACTGCTGGTATTTGCCAAGATTGTAAAACCCATTCTGAAACCTATAATGTCTAATACTATTTATAGTAATAAAGTAATCCTTTATCCTGTCTTTAACCAATACTGTTCTAATTTTAACGAACATTATACATATGTACATATTTTATCATTTTTCATCACACCTCGACACATCGCTGAAGAGTCATAGTAACAAGGTAAACATTATTGGTGTAACACAGTAATTGAGTTACCCTTGTTATCAAAGCAACCTGTCACTAAACATATTTCGAAGTTTTAGTGCGTCATCCTCAGGAATGCAATAGTATGTGAGAGCCAGACCTATATATACATTAAGTACAATCTATGTACTTCCGTATTAAATCATTTCACGTCGTATGTTAACCACATTTTCATGAGGTCCACCATCCTTCTTTAATATTTCAAACGTATTTTTCTTTTATTTAATTATCTCGATAGATTTAAGTAGATTCACAACAATAAAATAACCACCCTCATATTGAATCGTGGGTTTGATTAGTATTCTCTTTCGTGGTCATTAATTATCTATTTTAATTTTTTTCTAGTTTGTTGTATGTGGACCCTTTCAAATTTACTTTATATTGTATATTGAATCATGTGTTTTATTAATGTAATCTTTCGTGCTCATTAATTATTTATTCTAAATTTCTTCTGGTTTGTTCTACGTGAACCTTTCATATTTACGTTATATTGTATTTGTACCTATCTGTCAGATTACTTTTATCTTTAGTTATATAAACAATTTGTCTTAATTTATTTACCGCTCTGTAGATTGGAAAAAATATTTTTATTCCAATTATTTGACAAGATAAAACATGTATAAATGACATTATAAAACGTTCTTTTTACGTTTTTTTCAACAAATTGCTTTAGCATAATCTTTTCCATTCCTTTTTTGAGATTTTTACCAGTTCTGTCAACACTAGTAGGATTAAACTAGACTTCTACTGCTATATACTTAATTAATAATGACTCGTTATTAATGTTTACATTTTACGACATAATTTTAATAGTTTGAGACGCTTTTTGATATGGAGATATGATGACACATACAGATGAATAGCATTTTCCAGTTTTCCCTTACTTGTACTTACCAAAACGTCCGATAGAGGTAAACAGTTATTTAACTAAATTGATAAATTTAGTTTAATTGGAAATGTTATTAAAGTAGTTAGCACAAAATAGCTAGTTCGACACTTGCATGCCGCTGTATGAAAAATGTGTTATTAACATTGTTTCATGTTATAAATTCTCTTGGACGAGTCTTTGATTTATTTTGTTACTTATTACGATTTTAAGTATCCTGAAACTAGTTTACTTATAATTCGAATTTAGAAATTAATTAAATGTCGATACATATCAATTTTGTATTTCCCAGCATTATAGTTACAAGCATTTTTCGTACTTATCACATTTTTTTTTACATACAAGCAATAGTACAGTTTATAATAACGGTTATTACAAATGTTTTACGACCTTTCACACAGTATTGAGTCTTATATGATGACTGGAACTGAATATTTTATCGGTGGTTCACGATGCGCGAATTAGTTTCGAGTTGATATCGGTATAGTTCACTTCACGAGTAGCTACGTAGCTCTCTTCTTGGCTGGCCTCACACAGTTTACAAGCTAAAGTTTAACCAAAGAAGATTTGTACTCATAGAAATACTAACGTCCGAAGTTAATTCTCTGAAGTTAAAGGATTTATGATGTTCGAGATCTTTAAACATTTTTGGTCAAATATCTGTAGTTCCCTGACTGATAAGTTTATCTAAGGTTTATAGTATACCAATTGTTGAAAATTGCCCATATATTTTGTTTTTCTACTTGTTACAATGACCATCTCATATAATCTTTAGCAAAGATTCTCGAAATTTCAATTGGTAATAGTATTGGCAGTCACTAGTGTTTTATATGCACACATTGCACATTGTTATTTTTACGCTTGAAAATTTTCTAAAAATTTAGAGAATAGGCGAGATTTTTGCAATACGCATTTAACAATAAAGTCACATGAATTTCTGAATATATATTTCACTAAAAGAAACATCAACGTGAAATTAATATGCATTAGTAAATCCGTTACAACATACCATAATCAGGTTTTCGGTTTTTCATCCGTTTTAATTAAATTTATTCCTAATCTGAATGTAAATCTTTAAATAAAATTTTCTTTTCTTTTAATTTATTACTTCGATGAGCGTTGAAAAAGCACCAAACAACATTAAGGTAATATTTTACTGTATTACATATTTAATTCAACGATTTCTTAACTGTTAATTTTAAGGATAGAAGTATATACAATGTTTCCTCTATGAATTTTGCTACATTCCACGTGGGCCCGGCATGGCCAAGTGTGTTAAGGTATTTGACTCGTAACCCGAGGGTCGCGGGTTCGAATCCCGGTCGCACCAAACATTCCCGCACTTTCATTCGTGGGGGTGCTTTAATGTTACGGTAAATCCCACTATTTGTTGGTAAAAGAGTAGCCCAAGAGTTGGCGGGTGGTGGTGATGACTAGTTGCCTTCCTTCTAGTCTTACACTGCTAAATTAGGGACGGCTGGCGCAGATAGCTCTCGAGTAGCTTTGCACGAAATTAAAAAAAAAAAGTCGAACGCTGTGTGCTTTGTCAACATGTAACTTTTTAAAGTTAGTTTCAATTTCATTTATAATGTCTTCTTTATATACGTTCTTTATATACACAGAAATTAAAATATGTGCTTGAAACATCTGTTTATCATTTAAAATTAGATCCAATTTATTTTTAATTTTAGGGCTTTCTTCAGAAAAAAAGTGTTTTCCTTCTACGGTAATGAATTCAGTTTGTAAAGTTCTTGGCCCTCATTTTTTCAATAAGATTTTAAATTATTTATCCAGTGTAATCTTACATATCTGTGATGTTATCCATGAATTTCTTTCCCATTCTGTCCGCCCCTGTGGCGCAGCAGTATATCGGTGGTTTTACAACGTTAGAAATCAGGTTTTAGATACCCATGGTGGGCATAGCAGAGATAGCCCTTTGTATAGTTTTGTGTTTAATTTCTGGCAAACAAGCCCGTTCCGTTCAGTTTTCTTTCCTTCTCGTTTAGATGAAGTTGTATCTAATAGATACACTCTTGTTTTCCGCTGTGGATCTTTTCTGTCGACTTTTACTATACAGTATATTCTCTATAGTGTTCTTACTTTAATATTACACTTTTTCTGACATAAAAATTCATTTGTATGAACTTTTGTATTGTCTTATTTCTTTTACACTTCGTTAGAACTTCCAGTTGTCAGGACTTTTTCAACTTTAGTCTTGCAAAACATTTCTACACATATCGTGTTGCTAAACTTAAACTGATACTTGTGCAGATGTTCAGTGAAAAATCGTTAATCATTCACACAGTCCATCTGAGTATCTAGTGTATTATGTATGCGTATTATTCTCCGAAAGTTGTGGCTTATTGTATTATATCTTTAACAAGAAATACGAATTACAGTCTGAAACTGTATCATGGTTAAAAATAATGAGCGTGACTTTTCCTACAGAACGCCCTGTGCAGCTTGGGTTGGTAAAATTTACCAATTATTATACAGGGTGCCCCGTAAATCTCTATCCATCCATATGTCTTGTGTGTCCAGTGTATCTGTGTGTGCCCTCCAGTGGCTTAGCAGTATGTCTGCGGACTTACACGCTAAAATCCGGGTTTTGATACCCGTGGTGGGCAGAGCACAGATAGCCCATTGTGTAGCTTTGTGCTTAATTCAAAACAACAACAACAATGTATCTGTGTGCTGTCCATCATTCTCGCTGCATAATATTATGCGACGTCATGTTCTGTGAGAGATTGTCCTCAATATAACTGGGGTTATTGTTCCGAATGCCGCGGTAACAGCTGCCTTCAACTCATCATTAGTATTATAACGTTGTTTATAATAACATATGGATAGGTAGGGACTTACGGGCCGCCCTGTTTCGTGTTTCACGGTAAACGTGGCTTGTATACCAACCATTGTTTGAATGGGCTGTTCTCGTGAGGTTTTCAGCGTTAATTTTACTTAACTGTTTGTAAACTTTTAATTGCATATT
Organism: Carcinoscorpius rotundicauda; assembly: GCA_011833715.1. Lineage (NCBI taxonomy): Eukaryota > Metazoa > Arthropoda > Merostomata > Xiphosura > Limulidae > Carcinoscorpius > Carcinoscorpius rotundicauda. The sequence goes on along the minus strand of CM022391.1, from coordinate 161,926,902 downwards.
ATTGTGTCTGAGGGTACCGCAAAACGTAAATTAATAAATACAATTTTCTCTGGTAACATTCCACCCTTTCTTTTTTATTTGTTGCTGCTAAATGAATTTCAATTAACGTTTGTAAATGAAAGTTATTTTTTATTTTCGTTTTTTAATGCAGTATTGTTGTGATAATTTATTCCACACTTTGTAACACTGAATGACGGATGGTTAACAAAATAATTAGCTCATTGCTAGGTACTGCTAACTTAAGAACGTTGTTAAGGTGTCTGTAACAAAATTACAGTATAATAATAATTGCGCTGAAAAAAAAAATTGTATGAGTCCTAGTTAAATTAATTCCATGAATGGCTAAACCCACTTAATTAATAAAGAATGATTCAGGGCGTAGCAAATATGATGCAGACAGACCTTTGCGCAAACAAAGCCTTTTGAATTCATACTGATATAAAACTGGGGATATAATAGGCAAGGGATCATATGGAACAGTACAAATTGCTTCTTCCTCAAGGCACCGTCATGAGTTAGCTATAAAGGCACTTATCAGGTATCTTTTAAAGTTTTTGCCCAGAGAAGTAAATGTGATTAAAAGTCTTCAACACTAATATTTTCAGCTTTTAACTGTTGATTCAGACAATAAACAGGTAACATTTAAATGTATTGAAATTTACTTTAAATAGTTGGTACTAGACAAATAATGTACAGGAAGGAAATTTGTGTTTGTTTTTTGAATTTCGCGCAAAGCTACACGACGGCTGTCTGTGCTATCCATCTCTAATTTAGCAGTGTAAGACTAGAGGGAAGGCAGCTAGCCATCACCACCCACCGCCAACTCATGAGCTTCTCTTTTACCAACGAATAGTTGGATTGACCGTCACATTTTAACGTCCCCACGGCTGAAAGGGCGAGCATGTTTGTTGGGACGGGGACTCGATGTTGTTGTTATTGTTTTGAATTAAGCACAAAGCTACACAATGGGCTATCTGTGCTCTGCCCACCACGGGTATCGAAACCCGGATTTTAGCGTGTAAGTCCGCAGACATACCGCTGAGCCACTGGGGGGCATGGGGACTCGAACCCGCAGGAAATTTGCTGTACGTATGTATATGTAAATACAAAAAAATACAAAATACATTCAACATATTCTGTCTTTTGATTTAATTTGTGAGTTCATAAACTATAGTACAGTATTAAATGAATAATACACGTCTAACACTAAATAGTAACGTAACAATACAATTTGAACAATTGTTATTACGATGTGTGCACCTTTTACAAACCGGCAGAGAATTATTATAAATTAGACTGTCTTACATATTAGTATTAAGCTTTGGTATTACCCCTATTTAACTCCATCGAGAGACGTTGCAAACTGTGAAAAGGGGAGCTAATTATAGTATTGTGCAGTTCTGGATATTTTTGTTTTGTTTCGCATATGATTTGTTAATTTCGCCGTTAATAATTTTATGCACATTTGCTTGTGTTTTTGTTTTTTTTTTAAACCAGAATTACGGTAATAAATGTGGATTATATTCTGGATTACTATTCCTGTTACAGAACTTAAGGTTTATAACAATATCGGGGATAGGGACACTAATTAAGGGCAGTACGGTATTTCATTTTGAAACGCAAAATCTAAATTTGAAGAATTTTTAAGAATTAAGAGTGTGTATATTAAGAATGTATTGTTTAAAAATGAAATAGGCCTAGTATTAGTATCGTATGACTAGTAGTTTTACTGAATATATTACGCAGTTATTAGCATAATCCTTACACGTAACTGCTGTGTTGGTAAAATTGAAAACCGCGATATGCTTTTAAGTAAGCAGAAGTTGCGAGATATTATTGATAATACACAAATGTAGTGGTTGATTTTTCGAATAGTTGAGATGTAGCATTTTCATTTTTGACAACTCATTCTTGATATAGCTCGTAGGAACGTGAAGCTTGTAATATTCTTGTCATTATAAATTATTTTGAAGATATTCCACCGGGTAGTGCCATTTTGATTTTGTGTAGCTAAGGTGAGCCACGGATTTTCATTGCTTTTGCCCTTTGGTGGCTCAACGGTAAGTCTGAGGAAATATAGCGCTAAAATTTTGGTTTCGATATACGCAGTGGGAAAATTCATATAGCCCATTGTGTAGCTCTGTGCTTAACAAAAACAATTCATTAATTTTGTGATTGTTTTACGAAGCTCAATTAAAAAGTATTCCTCACAACACATGATACCTATTGCTCTGGATTCCCTATGCAATATGTTTTTCACTGTCATTATAGTTAACCTTAGTTTTAACCTATCTTGAGTTGTAATTGGTGTTAGATATTAACCTTTTACGTTTCAGCTACCGAGAAAAGTTGTCTCAGTTTAGATCGAATATATTTTTATGTTATGCTTACCAGAATTAAGAATGTTTTTATTTGATTTTACAAAGTATTAATTTTGAAATTGAGTGATCTTATACACGAAGCAAGACCGTAAATGGAGTAATTCAGCAGGCATTGCTGTTAAGACTTTATCTGCCAAGTGATCCAACTGACAGAACGTAATTCAGAATGGAGTTAAGATATGCTTCTTATGGGAAACTCAACTGGTCAGGATCCAAATTATGCGTAATCTTGTTCTCCATAACATAGTAATATATATCCAGGGGCTCACCACTCACTATTTCAGTTTAGTTCTAGCTGCCTGAAAGAATTACATAGACCTATCCAAGGAGGCTTTACCAAGTTTCCCTGTTATCTTTGCCTTTGGGACAGCAGGGACACCACAGATCACTACAACAGGAAGCACTGGCCACAACGGACCGAGTTCTCTGTGGGGAGGTACAATGTCAAGTGTGAGCCACTAGTGGACCTCCAGAAGGTGTTGTTCCCACCATTGCACATAAAATTGGGTCTTATGAAACAATTTGTCACAGCTCTTCATAAGGAGTCTGCAGTCTTCAAGTACTTTTGAGACTTCTTCCATAAGCTGTCTGAGACAAAGGTCAAAGATGATGTCATCGTTGGACCACAAATAAGGAAGATTCTGTAGTGCACAGAATTCTCCAAGAAGCTTAGTAGAAAGGAAAACAAAATCTTGGGGCAGCTTTGTCGCAGTGATTTGGGGCTTCTTGGGCAATCACAAGGCCGATAATTATGTGTAACAGGTTGAGGCTTTAGTGAAGAACTACGGCAGAATGGTTTGAAAGATGACCCTGGAGGTCCATATCCTTGACGCTCACCTTGATAAATTCAAGGAGAACACGGGAGCATACTTAAAGGAGCAAGACGAGCGCGTTCCACCAAGATATACTAGACTTTGGACGCCGCTACAAAGGAGCGTATAGCGAAAAAATAATGGGAGACTATATTTGGGGGTTGATACATAAAAGTGATTTACATTACAGACGCAAATCTCTAAACTGTTTTGAGTCTCACAGTATTTTACATTTATAGAGTAATTCATTAAGTATAGCTAAAATTGTTATATTGTTTTGGTACTGGAGACAACGTAATTTATAAATATTTATTGTATACTATTAAACATTGGCTGTATATCGTATATCTTTAATACTGCTGTGTTATTGAAAACTTACACAAGTGCCATCTGAATATAAGTAAGTCTTGTTTTTCTTTTATCAGACCATTTTCTTACAATGTAGCCCCCCAGTGGCTCAGTGATATGTCTGCGGACTTACACGCTAAAATCCGGGTTTCGATACCCGTTGTGGGCAGAGCGCAGATAGTCCATTGTGTAGCTTTGTGCTTAATTCAAAAACTTACAATGTATCTTTTTCTTCTTCTGAATAATACAAAACATTAACATACCAGAAATGTGAAATCTTCATCCAAAGTCCTTACAAAAATACATTAAACTGAACTAAAGGATCTTACAAATCTTACGTTAATAGTTCTTACATACCCAACCTTCAACAGAACTACAAATCCTACGTTGATAGTTCTTACATACCCAACCATCAACAGAACTACAAATCCTACATTAATAGTTCTTACATACCCAACCATCAACAGAACTACAAATCCTGCATTAATAGTTCTTACATACCCAACCATCAACAGAACTACAAATCCTACATTAATAGTTCTTACATACCCAACCATCAACAGAACTACAAATCCAACGTTAATAGTTCTTACACACCCAACCTTCTATATTTTGTTTGATACATGGGATATTCCAAACACTTTCAGGTATTAATACCACAGGCATTATCCGTTGTGATTACTAGGCAGTGGTTATTCTATATTAAGTTCATTGTTGATTTCTGTTGCTGACTTAATGACCTGTTAACGATTAATGAAAGTAATAATATTAGAGCTTTAGACCTATTCATTCAATTATATATATATAGACAAATACACACATATATATGCATATAATAAAAAACAGTTTCACATATCTTATTTCTTATAGAGTTTATATTGTAATGGAACTTGCTACTAATGGCGATCTCTTAGAAATGATAAAGAAAGATCGCATTATTGAAGAGCGAAGAGCCTGTAAATGGTTTCATAATTTGGTAGATGGGATTAGCTACTGTCATGAAAAAGTAAGTGCAATTTTAGATCCTCTAAACAAACTCAAACTCAAAACTTGCTGCGTTATTAATATGTTGCGTTGGTAAACACTGATCCTGGTGTTGAAACACGCATTTTTATACTGCTAACGAGGAATATTTCATTTCAGACTAATACAAAATAATGGAAAATGTATATTTAATTTTTAGGATTATTATTTACATGCAAAGATACCGCATAGTACATGGTGTAATTTTCGTGTTGATCATCATTCTCGCGTGAAAACACGATTTGGAATTCAACCGTAAGTTTGCACACATGGATAATTGGGTTGGCCGGTGGGCATCACGGAAGGTGTGTCCGCCTTGATCCTTCCGGTCAACAGGAAGTCGAGTGTAGTTCTGCTAATGTTCGCACAATAATCATGCGATGTGCCACAAAGAGAAAAATAGCAGATTTTTTTGTGAATCTTTAGAGAAAAATAATTTAGTGGAATGGCAAAACACTAATTTTGCGCTGTATATATTTCATATTTTTATACATATCGTAAATGGCTATAGAAAAACGTTTTGCATCTCAATAGAATTATCTCGTATCGCTTTATAGCGTCAAATATAATCTTAAAAGCTCCATGGAAGAAACTAAAGGATAACTTGAACCTTCAGATCCTCGTTGAGTCCATGTCTGAGAGGATTAAGGTGGCATTGAAAAACAATGGAATGTGTGGCCTTAAAAACATACTCAGTAAAGTCTTTCCGATTCATCTCGTGCTTTATTTTCCTGCATATCTGAGAATGCTGATGTTTTTATTACAAGGTATATCATTACGAATGTTGTTGAAGGACATGTAAGTACTGGAAATGACATTACATGTTGAAGTGCGTGTAAATACTGGAAACGACATAACATATCTTTTTGAATTACACATAAATAATGGAAATGGCATTACGTATCTTGTTAAAGTACGTGTAAATACTGTAAGTGGTTTCCTTTACTCAGTGTGAGAAGTTCTTTGGTTCGAACCGCTGTTAGCTTACCTGATACCGACATAAACCTGTTTACAACAATAACATGTAAATTTGTCAACAACGTACATCCACGAAGAGTTGGAATAGAATCTTTCACCTTAGAAAAAGCTTTTAACAAGTAAAATTTAAATCTTCTATTTAACATTATGTAATCAAGGAAACCCAATTTATATCTCATAAAGTTTTAAAATTTTCAGTTTGGTATGAGAAATAAGAATGAAAGTCAAAATTCTCAAAAACTTTATGAGACATTAAATCGAGATGAAAGATTCCGTTCTAATACACTGGTGATTGTAGATTGTTTATATGGGCTTGTTGTAAACTGTACACTATCTGGCGGTTCAAATAAAGGAACTTTTCAAACCGAAAGAAGGAAATAATTCCGGTACTTACAGACACTGCAACAACATAAGTAACGAGATACTTTGCACTATGGATTTCAGTATTATCAACTCAGCAGAGAACGTTAAAAACCAAAGACGATTTATTTATTAGACATTTAAAATCCGGCATTAACGATACCTCTCTATTTTTTACAGTATGCTTAAAGTTACAGGTAACCATGAAATACCCTACAAAAACTAAATATTACTATTATGGCTTCCGGTAGACTTTTGATACAATTTGAGTTTATTTAATTAAATAATGTTAGGTAAAGACCTAAATTATATTTTTTCTTCACTGCGTCTCATTTCTAAAATTCTATGATGATACGAAATTTTCATCCATAGCCGTAAAATTTCTTTTATTTCAATTATTTAACAAACAAAATTTAATTTTGTTTAATGAGTAAAATTTCTGCAAAAGTGTTTTCTTACATTCTTTCTAATTGGTCTTTTACAGGTTTTTAACTAAAAGTATATAAAATTAAGGATTTAGAACCATATTTTATTCACCTATCATTCTATAGAAAAGGTATCAGCTGAACCGGATCTACGCCAACCAAAAGCGCGTTTGATATATACAGGGTGGTCGCTAGAAAAGCGGAAAATTTGAGGGTCAGATGAGATCATGAATAAAATGCGTGCTTACTCATTTCTATTTTGATTTCTTTACATCATGAATAAAATGCATGATTTTAATATCATAAAATACATTTTGAGCATCTATGAGTGTAATGTAACATATGCCTTTAAAAAACCTTGAAAAGTTATTCTTTGTAAAAATAAATAGCTGTTTGACAAATTTTCCGCTTTTCTAGCGACCACCCTGTATATTAGGTAGAAAATAATTATTGTTCAGTGGTATGAATGACATAAGCTGGCGATGTAACAGACTTTATAGGCCAAAAAAAAATAATAATAATAAAATTACTGCTATCAAGCTAAGTAATTCTAAGCTCTGAAACTTGTTTTACGAAACTAATTAGTCACTAGAGGGCACTTTAGAAGAGTAGGAAGAAACAAGACTAACGTTTTTAAGGGAAAAATGTAATGGATCAGTCTAATATACTATAAAACCTTTAGTGCTAAGCACATATTAAGTAATTAACCTTTTCTAAAAATTTTAAAGTTTGGTAAGAATAAAAGCCAAAAATCTCAAATACTTGGAATAATTTTAGGTACGTAAATGTTTCAGTATTGGTATGTATCAGTTGCTTTATCCAGTTATGTTAGTATAGAATAAATTATTTTCAGTAAGCTTACAAATTTTAGGTGCAGTTCTTGTTTGTTTGTTAGTTTTTTAATATCGAACAAAATTTGTCAGTTGGCCGTAACAAATTTAGATGTAGACTTTAAACCCTTGGAGACATATTAGTAAAAATATAAATTGTTGGAAAGGGTTTAAAAAAGGTTTACTGCGATGGAGAGGTTGCCGTATGAGTAGAAATTGAAATATCTGAAATTGAGAAGAGTTTGAGAGGATCTAATTGAAGTGTTTAAGATTGTGAAGTGAATTGACAGTGTTGATGGGTCATCCACTTAACACTGAGAGTAGTAGGACAGGGGGAAACACGAGCAGGTGGGTATCAACTATAGTTAATACTTATTTTTCTAAATGGGTGTTTAGTCTTTGGAATGGGTTGCCTTCAGATGTTGTGGAGACAGTAACTTTAAGTAAGGTTAAGAAAAAGCTTGATAACTATATGAATGATAAGGGTTGATTTTAAGTTGTTCTTTTTAAACTTAATGTTGCTTAACATTAGAAACAGCTGAAATGGATCAACAGGTGTGTTTGTTTTGTTTTTAATTTAACACAAAACTACACAAGGGCTGTCTGCGCTAGCAGTCTCTAATTTAGCAGTGTAAGACAAGAGGGAATGCAGCTAGTCATCACCATCCACCTTCATTTCTTGGGCTACTCTTTTACTAACGAATAGTGGGATGGGCCATCATATATTAACGCCCTTATTGCTGAAAGGATGAGCATGTTTTATTAACGGAGATTCGAACCTATGACCCTCAGATTACCAATCAAGTGCCCTAACCACCTGGATGACATCAAATCACTGATTGCTTCCTACCATCCTGTATGTCTTTCCTTACAGGAAACATTTTTGAAATCTGCCGATACAGTCATCTTTCGGCAGTTTTCTTTGTACGGAAATGACAGGCTGTGTGATGGACGAGTGCATGTAGGGTTGATCAGCATTTGCCCACCCTGTCTTTGTCACTCAACACACCCTTGGTGGCCGTAGTCATCCGTGTTTCCATGGGTCATACCATCACTGTTTGTATTCTCTGCCTGTCACCTGAAGATCAATCAGATCTCTCATTGAACAGCTGCCGTCTCCCTTTTTAATTCTGGGGAATTTTAATGAGCATCACCCACTCTTGGGAGGTGCTGTTATTGATAGGAGGGGTCGCTCTGTAGAGCCTGTACTCTCAGATCTCAACCTTTCTCTTTTTAATAGAGGTTCTTCTAATTATTTTCATGCACCTAATCAGTTCTTTACTGCTGTTGATCTCTCAGTGTGCTCCCCTTCAATATCTTCCCATTTTTCATGGAGGGTTGACAATAATCCACGAGGCAGTTATCATTTTCCTATAATTTTGAGAGAGACTGGCTATGGTCGATGCCACCCAACCTGCGTGCCCCGGTGGAAGGTAGATCAGACAGACTGGCCCTTTTTCACTGCTCTCGCAGAATTTGATCCTGTCACCGTCCGTCAGCTATCAATAGACGACTGTGTGGCAGCAGTAACTGACTGTATTATACAAGCAGATGCTCATTGTATTCCTAAAACCTCGATATGTTTTCCACCATATCCACATTCGTGGTGGAATCCTGTCTGTTACATGGCAGAAGGCTCCAAAACGGGCCTGGGATACATTCTGTAGATGTCCCACACTTTCAAACCGCATTGTTTTCCAGCGGGCCCGTGCATGTGCTTGAATGAATCTTGGATTAAGTTCACAACTGGCTTATCTTCTGCCACCAGTTCCAAAGTCATATGGGACAAGATTCGAAAAGTCAGTGGGCAATATAGTTCTGTCCTCCTCTCAGTTTTACTCTCTGATGGTTATGAAGTAGCTTATATCCGGAGCATCGCCGATATTCTAGGTGAAAGCTATTGCCGTGTATCTAGCACTTCTGCTTCTTCCTCCACCTTCTTAGCCATCAAGATTCGGGCAGAGCGATCACCTCTTTCCGTTCGAGCTGCTTGTCTTAATGGCTATAATCATCCCTTTACGCTGGTGGAACTGAAACTGGCCCTTCGTCGGTCTGGTAGTATATCGGTTGGACCAGATGATGTACACTATGACATGCTGCGCCATCTATCTTCTGCTTCTCTTGACATTCTTCTAATTGTTTTTAACTGGATCTGCCAGGAAAATGTTTTTCCCTATGCTTGGCGTCAGGCTATTATCTTACATTTCTCTAAGCCTGAAAAGGATCCCAAGATTCCTTAAAACTGCCGTCTAATTGCTTTGACGAGCTGTCACTGTAAGACATTAAAGAGGACGTTAATACTCTTCTTGTTTGGTTCTTCGAATCAAACAACCTCCTCTCGCCCGCCCAGTGTGGGTTTCGACGATAGAGCTCCACCATGAACCACCTAATTCAACTTGAAACGTCAATCACAGAAGCCTTTCTCAAACGACAACATTTTGTATCATTATTCTTTGATATTGAGAAGGCTTATGATACAACATGGAGGTATGGTATTTTGCAAGACCTCCATATATATGGTTACGTGACCATTTGTCCATTTTTATTATTTTTTTTTAATGGACAGGAGATTCCAGGTTGGTATAGATTCGAGTCTTTCTCGTTCTTTTCTACAGGAACTTGGAGTCCCTCAGAGCTGTGTTTTGAGTGTCACACTTTTCAGTATAAAGGTTAAAGCCATTACTGACTGAACAACTCCCTCTCACTGTTGCAAACGGGCTTTATGTCGACGCTTTCATATCTCATGTCAGTCGTGAAACATGAGATATATTGAGCGGTAGCCCTCAGTCGTTTAATGAAGTGGACAACGGCAAACAGCTTTAATTTCTTTCTCTCTAAAACCGTTTGCATGTGATTTTGCTGCCAAAGGAGTATTCACCCTGATCCTGAACTCCGTATTGGTGACGTTACGCTGCCTGTGGTTCCTGAGACTAATTTCTTGGAGCTTATCTTTTACCGTAAGCTGACCTTTATACTACACATTAAACAGCTGCGGGTCAAATGTACAAGAGTACTGAACACCTTCTGTGTCTTCTCTACCACCACTTTGGGAGCGGATCGATGTTCTATGCTGAAGATATATCGTGCTCTTATTCGATTGAGAGTCGACTGTAGATCACTGGTCTATGGCTCTGCCAGACCCTCGGCCTTAAAGATGCTGGACCCCATTCATCATCAAGGACTTCGGCTCTGCACTGGGGCTTTACGCATCTCCTCAGTTTAGAGCATATACATAGAGTCTCGTGAACCTTCTTTGCACCTCCGCCGTTTGCAACTGTCTTTACTATATGCTTCGAAACTTCGTTCCTTATCAATGCATCCCACTTGAGGTTGTGGTTTCCTTCCTCAGTGGGCAATACTTTTTCAGAACAGGCGATCTGCCATTGCTCCTTTTGGCCTTCGTATCCAGGCGAAGTTGGATGAATTGGGTCTGTCCTCGGATAAATTTCAGAATCCACTTGTCAGCCTATCCCACCATGGCTTATTACAGTCCTCAAGTGTGACCATTCTTTAAGTCATCTGAGAAAATCAGATATTCCCGATTGGAAGTACCATCTTTTATTTACTCAACATTTTTCGAACAATATATCCCTTCCTATTTATACGAATGGTTCAAAATCAGGTGACTCTGTGGGCTTTGCCATGATCTATTGCGATTCGGTGGTTAAGCGCAGAATCCCATCTGCAGCTTTTGTGCTCACAGCTGAACTGTACGCCATTTCTCTTGCCTTGGATCACATAGAAGCGAAGTAGTACTCCAACTGCACTATTTATACTGACTTGCTTAGTTCTCTACTGATCCTGGAATCGCTTCACGCTGGTTCACACTCTGTTCTCATTGATATTCAAAACCGACTGGCTCATTTCTCTTTAACATCTACTTCTATCCAGTTTTTCTGGATACCAGGCCATGTTGGTATTCGCGAGAACGAGCTCGCAGACACAGCAGCTGAATCTCTCTGCTCTGGCACTGTCACCACTGTGCCTATTCCATATTTGGACTATGGTCATGTATTCAAGGCTCGGCTCCGTGCCAGTTGGCAGTCGACTTGGAGTGAGCTTTTTCAGCTAAAACTCTGTATTGGACTTTGGCCGTCTTGTTTCCGTAAGGATCGGAACAAGGAAGTTGTTTTAACTAGACAACGTATTGGTCACAGTTTTGTAACTCATCGTTTTCTTTTATCTGGAACTGATGCACCAGTGTGTAATTTGTGTAACACTCAAATCATAATAAACGACATTTTAATTTCTTGCCGTCGTTACGACTCTCAACGACGGCACATTTTAAACATGTTCTGTCCCAAGGTTTGTCCAAAGCGTTAGACAGTGTTATTGGTGATGGTGACACTGTCCACCTTGATATTTTTTTTAGTTTTTTTAAAGACCATTAATGTATTAAATGTCATTCAAGTTTTTTTTTAATTTATACATTAAACCTTTCTTAATGTAGTTTCCTTTCAGCAATCACAACCTCTGTAGTTCGATTTGAAATTAGAAAATGACCGTAACATTAAATAACTTGACACTAGGACTGGAAAGACCTACTTCAGGTGACTAACGCTGCTGTTTGAACTACCCGTTAGTCATCCTGGCGAGTTTTTACAATTTTGCTGTATGTCTTTTAACACTTTTATTACTTTACTTTTTGATCATGGCCGTAATGACACATAACCCGGAACCAGGACTAGAAAGGCCAACTTTAGGTGACTGACGGTGGTTTTTATACTTACCTGTTAGTCTTCCTGACGGGTTATGATAATTACCATTATGCTACAGAAAGTCCTTTACATCTTCTCTTACTGTGGTTTTCCTCCTAACATTGTAGACTGGGTATCAACATTGGTTTTATGCTATTTATGTTTTTACATGCTGTTTTGTTTTACCTTCATTTCCTTTTATGAATTTCATTACATTTACTTTACTTTTACCTTTTTACCGGATGTTTGGCGGAGGTAACCTAGCTGCTTTGTGTCATAAAGCACTTGATCAACCAACCAAACAACCTATACATTTTGTTTTGAAATTTGTGGCAATAAACCATATCACATATTTGATTTCTAATACTATCATATGATTCACAACTATTGAACCATACATTTTGTTTTGAAATTTGTAGCAATAAACCCATATCACATATTTGATTTCCAGTACTATAGTATGATTTAAAACAACTGAACTATCCACACAGTACGAAGTAGTCGGCCCGGCATGGCCAAGTGTGTTAAGGCATGCAACTCGTATTCTGAGGGTCGCGGGTTTGCATCCCTGTCGCGCTAAACATGCTCGCCCTTTCAGCAGTGGGGATGTTATAACGTTACGGTCAATCCCACTGTTCGTTGGTAAAAAAGTAGCCCAAGAGTTGGCGATGGGTGGTAATGACTACATGCCTTCCCTCTAGTCTTACACTGCTAAATTAGGGACGGTTAGCACAGATAGCCCTCGAGTAGCTTTGTGCGAAATTAAAAAACAAACAAACAAACGACAAAGTTACAGGGAGAAACAACATAAAACACTATTATATTAACATAGATCCACAATATAAACATTTAATATTTTTTTATTAATTTAATAAACCTAGGTATAATTCTGGTTAAATCAAACCAATCACAAAGTAGATAAAAACATACATGAAAGTAAAAGTAAATTTGATCACCAATAATAACTGAAGTATACAGTAATCACGCTCCTTGTGAATGTGACGTAGTAGTGCGCGATATTTCTCTAAAGAATCTTTCTACTAGAAGCCAAAACGAACGTCTACGTATAAAATAAATTCTCCAGTTGGACAATAAATATTTTGTTACAAATGTATTGTGTGTATTTATTATGTAAACCATTATTAGAGGAATAATGACAGATCTTCTAAAATGCATTGATTAATTATTCTTCCACACTTCTATGTAATCTTTATGACTTTTGTATTTCTTTGAGTGAAGTTAACATCGTGTACTGTTATTTAATTAGTTTAGTTTATTTTCATGGAAAAGAAGAATTACTTTTAAATAGCATATATACACACTCAAATTTTTGAATTTTTTAATAGCTGATAATTATTTGAAATAAATATTTCCCCAGCCTTACAAGTAACTCTTATTCGCACACATAGGTAGAATCAGTGAGAGATGTGAACTAATAAAAGGTATATAATTTATTTCTAGAACTAAAATGTATGTTTTTATCGCAATAGGGAGTGGTTCATCGAGACTTGAAATGTGAGAACCTTCTTTTGGATAATTATTATGTTCTAAAGATCACAGACTTTGGCTTTGCTAAGATTGTGGATGGAGTTAATCTCCAGGCTGTTAAAACAATGCCTGAACATGCTCTCAGCTCCACGTTTTGTGGAAGCTACGCGTATGCTCCTCCCGAGATTCTTAAAGGCATTCCCTATATCCCTCACTTAGCAGATATATGGAGTATGGGTGTGATTCTTTACATTATGGTCTTTGGTAAATTTCCTTTTAACGATTCCGACCACCGAAAGTTGCTCCAGCAAGTTAAAAAGCCAGTTGAGTTTCCACCTAGTCCTCTGGTGTCAAGTGAGGTGAACGGTTTTATAAACAAGCTCCTCGTGTCTGCTAGTGATCGGGCATATATTGAAGATATCCGAAGAGATCCTTGGTATAAATATGCTCTTACGGCTAAACGTCCAGGATGTGCAGCAGTCTCTCAAGCAATACGCAGTAACCTTGATAGCAAATCAGAACGTAACAAAACGCAAGAAAGGTCATAAAAACTAAATTGTGACTAATTCATAAACAAGCCACTGTTTTGCTCTGTACTAACGTAAAAATTTAAAGTTTACAGTTGAGTGGATTGAAAACATGGTATTTATTTTTATATATTATCTGTTGTTTAATATTAGCCGTGAATTTGTGTACGAATTAAATCACAATGTGTTAATATATTAGAATATAAAAATGAGACATTCTCTGAAAACATTATTTAAGCATTTTGTTTTAGTTTAATGCTATGAAAATAATTATCTCAGCAGGAAGTTCACAATCCTTAATACTTTTATTCTCAAATTAATGCTTTATTGTATGTATATAATGTGTATCAAATGTTGAAACTACATATTGTTTAGTAAAATTACTATCAGAAAATGAAGTTGAATAAATATGTTAAAAGTTTGATAACATGGCCAGTTTATTTTTGTAAAATAAAAATTATGTAAATTAAGAGTGTGACGTTATAAATGATTAATATTCGATAAAATAAATTATGTGGATGTGAAATATATATACAATGATTACCTATGAAATGTAAAACAAAACTGATATACAAATAACATTTTGTATGTCCCTTTATGTGTATGCTGTACATACGTTGGTATAAATATAAATACACCAGTCAGTGAATACATAGCATTTTAGATCAATGTATGTATACAAACACAAATTTAAAAAATCCGGCAACATATCATTTTCTACTGAATATGTCTCTCTATCATAACATCTAAATGTTTTAATTAATTTTTATAGAGTATCTGAAAGTAGGCAAAAAGGGATAACATTAGGTAATGCAAACGTTTTTAAAAGGGTGCAATTGAGTATAGTACATAGGCAACACGTGAGTTTTTTGTTTGGGTAGACTGTTTTATCACGTCCGGAGATATTGCACAGTAGAAAATAAAACAGTTCTCCCTCTTATAAAAAAATAAACTCCCTTCAGTAACATCCAGATATACCCCCTGATTCATTCTCTCTCAATTCATACTGTATGCAGTTTGTGAGTTGGTGAAAATAATACCCTGTAAGGGACAATTTATTCGGGGAGACTGTTTGTTCGTCCATGAGAGGTGTTTAGGTGTTCCTCAAGTGGTTAGGGAAGAACTAACACTCGCTGGCCTCTGCGAGTTATGTGAAAGCTGATGTTGCGCGTATGAATTTGCTCAAGTAAAGTTAAAATTAATTCGTAAAGAAAACCGAAGGAATTGTTGTGAGTATAGTAACTAATAAAAACATTGGACCTAACTCTGTAGAAATAGAGAAATCGGGAGGCAAAAGCATTTATATTTAATGATAAAAAACGCCCACAAGGAGAACTGGAAAAATTAGAAGTAATATACAAATAGTGGATTAGAAAAAGTAAACGGAAAAATATAAAGAAATTAAGAAAAGTACTAAGACACAATTCTATAAAGTCGAGGTAGTACAAACAGAAAAAAAAAATTAGCATCTGTAAAATGTGTCGCATGCTTCTGAGACAAGAGTATGAAGTATCCAACACAATTACAGCTACTTTGCCCTGTTATCTATAATACAACCCTTTTTGCCAATTACTTTAATATTAAAGTTTCATGTTTAATGTAAGGTGAATTATTTTTCAATGAAGGCTATAAAGGATGTTCTAGATAATTTATCATCTGAAAATAAAACTTGACAAAAATAATATTTCTCATTATGTAACAGGTACGTGAGAATGCTTATTGAAAACAATCTTGTTAACAGTTAAAAAGTTTAAAACAAATAGGCATATAATGCTTTATGACTGTAAAAAAGGCAATAGTACAGCAGAAACTACACGAAACATTCATGGTGTTTATGGCGCGGAGTCTCTCAATGAAAAAATATCGAAGGTGGTTTGAGAAGTTCAGGTGACTATAGCTTAAGTGATGCACCACGTTCAGATCGTCCTGTTGAGTTTAATGATGCACCACGTTCAGATTGTCCTGTTGAGTTTAATGATGCACCACGTTCAGATTGTCCTGTTGAGTTTAATGATGCACCACGTTCAGATTATCCTGTTGAGTTTAATGATGAACCTGACGATGACCGAAGAAGGTCGAAACGT
Organism: Carcinoscorpius rotundicauda; assembly: GCA_011833715.1. Taxonomy (NCBI): domain Eukaryota; kingdom Metazoa; phylum Arthropoda; class Merostomata; order Xiphosura; family Limulidae; genus Carcinoscorpius; species Carcinoscorpius rotundicauda. The sequence goes on along the minus strand of CM022391.1, from coordinate 161,910,949 downwards.
TGTTCGCTCTTCCACATAAAATATTTTCTCAACCCAAACCAACCGTTTTTACATATATATTTTTCTTTACAAGTGAGTTTTCTCGTCATCAATGATTATCACTGATAATGATGACTTGCTGCTGGCTGTCGAAGATTGTGATGTAACAGTTGAAGAACTAGCACAGAAGCTGAATTAAACCCATTCAGCAGTTCACTGTCACCTGTATCAGCTTGGAAAGGTGCTAAAACTTGGAAAAGGGGTCCCCCATGATTTGACAGAAGCCAATTTTAGAACCAGAGTGGACATTTGCCCTTCTCTGCACTCGTTCTCGTGAACGTTTGTTTGTTTGTTTTGGAATTTCGCACAAAGCTACTCGAGGGCTATCTGTGCTAGCCGTCCCTAATTTAGCAGTGTAAGACTAGAGGGAAGGCAGCTAGTCATCACCACCCACCGCCAACTCTTAGGCTACTCTTTTACCAACGAATAGTGGGATTGACCGTCACATTATACACCCCCACGGCTGGGAGGGCGAGCATGTTTAGCGCGACGTGGGCGCGAACCCGCAACCCTCGGATTACGAGTCGCACGCCTTACGCGCTTGGCCATGCCAGGCCTCTCGTGAACGTAACTCACCTTTTTTGGACAGGTTAGTGACTGGAGATGGCAAATGGATATTTTATAAAAATGTTAAGCACCGCAGACAATGGCACAGTACAGGTAAACTGGCTAAAGTACAGCCCAAGATGGACCTCCACCCTAGTCAAATCTTATTAAGCGCTTGTTGGGATATTGTTGGTGTGATCCACTTTGAGTTGTTGCCAGTTAATGTAACGATTACATCAGACAACAATTAGAGCGCTTGAATATTGTACTGAAAGAAAAGAGGCCTGCTTTGATCAGTCGTGAAGGTGTTGTGTTACACCAGGATAATGCACGGCTTCATACAGCTAGGATCACACCTACAAAGATTGAAGAGCTAGACTGGGAGAAACTTCCATATTCTCATTATTCTACAGACCTTGCTCCATCTGATTATCATCTATTCCGAAGTTTGCAGAACTATTTTGATGGAAAAGAGCTTGGAGCACATGAAGATGTCAAAACTACTCTCTCTATATTCTTTTCCTTAAAATCCGAAGAATTTTATAGAAGTGGCATTCAGAAGATTGTGAATTGTTGGCGGGAATTAATTAATAATAATAAAACACATTATTGATTAAATAACATAAAAAGCGTTTGAAATCATTTCTGTTTTTCTGAACCTAAAATCGGACATCGCTTAAGGGATGACCTGATACGTGAGAAAGTTGTATCTATAACCAAGTTCCAAATTACAACTGGAATATTTATTGTTTTTCCTATTAGTGTCTGATAATTACTGTTTCACCCAGTACCTAAACTTTCAAAACTAACAACAAATTCCTGTAAGAAAGCTCACATCACTTTTTTTGGTTTTCTAGCTATCATGTAATAGAAAAGTAAACAAAGGAATGAATAACAAGAAATTCAAACTTGTAACTCAAATCATTACATAGATATTGTTATTAAAGAAAACACTGTATAGAATTGTAACGTTGATCTGATGATCTGTTGAGACATTTAAAATACCATTTCAATGGACAATCAGGGCCATCCATACATAGGCAGAGCAACCGCCTACCTGATAAACTGGCTGCCGTTAGTAAATAACACAAGTGTCGATGGGTATGCTTATAAATTGTTAAATTTATAAGGTTAACAGAATACAACAAAATAACATACTTTTGACTTTAAATGTTTATAATTCTAATTTTAACATCAAGACGATCTGTCTTCAGATGTTTCTGAAAACCCCGTAAAAAAAAGATGTTTTAAGATGCCTTCTGTTCTGTAAAAATATCTTCTAATAGACTAGTATTTAATTTCTATACTTATTTCTAAAAAAGTAACAATTAACATATTTATTGCTTTTAGGCAAACAATGTAAAACGTCGTTTAAAGATTGTATAGCAGTATGCTTTTCTCTTTTACTGGGTGAACAAGCAATTGATACACTACATTACTTTGTATTTGTTTGTTTTTTAATTTCGCTCAAAGTTACACGAGGACTATCTGCGCCAGCTGTCCCTAACTTAAGAATGAAAAACTAGAAGAACATAGATAGTCATCACCACATTTCGCCAACTCGCGGGCAACTCGTTTACCAACGAATAGTGGGATTGATCGCACATTATAATGTTTCCACGACTGAAAAGGCGAACATGTTTTGTGTGACAAGGATTCGAACCCGTAACGTAAACGCCCTAACCACGTGGCCATGCCGGGCCCAGCATTACTTTATAAATAAATTTAAGGATGAATCGACCAAAGTTTTTTCGATTGGTTTAAACTCCTCAAAAATGCACATTATGCGAATGAACATGTTTCGTAATCTTGTAATTCATTTGTTTATTTTAAGATCTTCTGTGCCATTCGGGTCCAAGACTTATTTTCATAAAGGTTTCCCATTACTGATTTTAAACTATAACTACACCGTTTAATTACGTAATGATGTTATTATAACTTAAAAATTAACACCAAAAATATTTATAACTCAACTTAAGCTCATAACCTTTTTATGAATAAATCATAATTAAAAACTGTTCGTGATTAAAATACTTTTAATTTAATTATGAAATGAATATTTAACTATGCCAATATAAGATTTCTCAATTTCAATAAGGGCCGGGAGTGGCCTGGTATTTACCGTACACGAAACTATGAATCCACGAGTTTCAGTAGTCCATAGTAAGAATAAATCGTAGTTGAAAACCTTTGTTAGTGAATATAACTAGTTTAACCAAAAGAAAATTCATCTCTAAGACATATCAACATTTCTCAATATTAAAAGGGGAGGGTATGACCATGTACTTCCCTTGCCTAGGTTGTGTATCCGCGAATTTGACGTTCATAACCCGTCACTGCAAAAACGTGTTACACTCTCAAGAACTAGGGGTGTGGTATAAGAGATATGGTCTAAGCCGCCTTCCCTATAGTTCAGTGTGTCCTGCATGGCCAGAGATGGTTAGAGCGCTCGACTCGCATTCTGAAAATCCCAGGTTTGAGTTCCTGTCACATTAAATATTTTCGTCCTTTCAGCCGTGGGAGCGTTATTATTATCGTCGCTAAAACCAAAAGTCAACTTCAAATAAAGTTTACGTATGAGACAATAAATTTACTACACATTATTAATTTTCCTTGTATTATTACATAATAAGAGTTTTCGTAACGATTGCCTTGGTTAAAATAGTTTAGTTATTTTTATTCTTCTAAAGCTTGTCTGTATGTTGAAGAACATTCACTATTTTATCTTATTAAAAAGGGTCAAACAAATCGTATTTGCAGTAAGTTACGATAATTATTAGGTTTAAACAATAAAGGTCCACTGAATGTTTTATCAAATTGATATCAGAGTTTAAGTTGCTGTACACTTTCCGTAAATCTATTTCATTTGTCGTATTCACTACTAGATGGCGCTATATGAGTGTAATTTTTAATCAAGACGTTAATAACTGCAGGCGCGGCATGGCCAGGTGGTTAAGGCACCCTAGGGTCGCGGGTTCGAATCCCTATCGCACCAAACATGCTTTTTTCAGTCGTGGTGGCGTTATAATATTACGATCAATACCACTATTCGTTGGCAAAAGAGTAGCCCAAGAGTTGGCGATGGGTGGTTATGACGATTTGCCTTCCTTCTAAGTCTAACACTGCTGAATTAGGGGCGGTTAGCGCAGATAGCGAAATTTAAAAAAAGTAATAAGTACAAGCAGTTACTATTTATTCCGTACGGAAATTAAAGTTTAAAAGTGAGTATAGTACTTATTGTTATTTTATTGTTTGCTTATCTAATGTATTGTACAAAATTCATTTTATAACGGTCAGATCTCGAACGCATGTAAACGTAAGAAGAAAGAGTTTGTGTCAGATAGTAAAGATATATGTGATAAGTTGTTTGAGGATATTCGAAAGTTTATTAATCATCAGATATACATCGAATGAAACTAAAGTTTTCAGTAAAATAACTTGATCAATATATGTTATTTTTCTTTTAGATTACATTGATTGATTGTTCTTAACCCAAAGTTTAAATTGATATGATAACGTAAGAAAATTTAAAAATTAACGTTTCTTCCGGAATTTATTTGCTGTTTCTAAACCTAGCTTTGTTAAACGCTAAGATTGTTAAGAAATAGCTGACATTATGGTTTGTAAACTATGTCGTGTATAAGACCACATGCAAATAGTGTAGTCGGTTTTATGTTTTAAAAGTTGGCGAAGAACATCAGAACGTAATTTCGGAGTATGTTTATTTGTTTTTGAATTTTGCGCAAAGCCGCAAGAGGGCTATCTGCGCTAGCCGTCCCTAATTTAGCAGTGTAAAATTGAAGAGAAGGAAGCTAATCATCGCCACTCACTGCCAACTATTGGGCTACTCTTTTACCAACGAATAGTGGGATTAATCGTAACTTTATACCGCTCCCACCGCTGAAAGGGTGAGCATGTTTGGTGAAACAAAGATTCGAACCCGCGACCCTTGAATTACGATAACGGAGTTGGAATTTCCAAGTATTCTTATCTTTTATGAGTACGAAGACAGGGATTCGAACCTGTAACCCTCAGATTAGGAATCGAGTACCTTAACCACATGGCCATGCTGGACCGCCTTATAGATGTGGTTGTGAACATGGTTATTTAAGTGTAGAGATTAAGTTAATCTTTATTCCAGGACGGATGAGAGAAGAACTTATTCGAAGATATCCCAATTGATTTGACACGGCAGCTGTATCAGAGATTTATCAACTGATTATTGAATTGACAGAAAAACATTAAAAACACAAATAAAAAATGGGAACAATAGTATCCTTAAATTCAAAAGGGGAATTGAAATCATTAGTTTCAATATTTTGTGTAAATAGCAGCACAGTAAAGCTCAAACATATGGTATTGAAGTTGGAACAGGTGCACGATATATTACAAGATGATATCCATGACAATTCTCAAATTAAAAATGTTATTTCTGTAATGAATAGTAAATATACGAAAAATAGTATAATGTCCAATATGATACCATTACAGTAATTTCCCGACGCACCAAACATGCTTGCCCTTTCAGCCGTGGAGGCGTTATAATTGTTCGTTCAATCCCACTATTCGGTGGTAAAAGAGTAGCTCAAGAGTTGGCGGTAGGTGGTGATAACTAGCAGCTTTCCCTCTGGTCTTACATTGCTAACTTAGGGATGGCTAACACAGACAGCCCTCATGTAGCTCTGCACGAAATTCAGAACAAACCAAACAGTGTTTTCCATATAGATTTCATAATTTCATTAAAAGATAGTTAATTTTGCGGAATGACCACCCTGTTGACCAAGTTAGGCTCACTATTAAAAGATTCTGGGCTGGTTCGTGTGGCAGGTGTTAAAACACTAAATAAATTTGTTTGTTGTTGTTCAGTGCCACTAAGGGTAGAATAATTGGAAATGTTTTTAACGTCATCCACATATAAGAAGATTCGGCTTTGTCACTTCGTGTGTAAATAAAATAATCTTTAGCTCGTGATAGTACATCTTGATGCTGTTGTTCTGATGAAATTATTAATTTTAAGGTATCTGCACTCATAGTGTAAACCAAGACTAATTCAGGTAAAGATGAACAGTGTGGGTTAAGGCAAGAATATTTTGTTAACATAACTTGTGGATGACAAAGAAACATTTAGTCCTTTAAAGGCAGAAATGAAAGGATTTACACCACACTGCATTTTTCAGAAAGTTATTAATTCTCCTCTTAAATTCATAGTAAGTGTTATCTTCATATACTGCCAATGATAATTCACTTTTTAAATTGATCGCCTTGTTAAGCTGTCTTAACTTAGCGTGTATTTCCAGAATATAAAACAGAGAAAGCAGTGGTTTTTATTTGTCGTTTCCACAGAAAATCTTGTGAACTTTTGTTTGTTTGAATTTCGAGTAAAGCTAGTTAAGGGTTGTTATCAGCACTAACCATTCATAATTTTTGCAACATTACCGTCTAATTTTGGGCTGTTCTTGTAAGACCGCAGAGTAGATTTGATTACTACTCTTATTACGTATCTACAGCTCCAACATATGCAAAGAGGTTTTTGGATGTTGTTGTTTTTTTAAGGTAACAAAACTCGAGCTAGAGAACGTCAGATTTACGGTTCGGTACTTCAAAGAATGAGACACTCTCGGCCCACGCTTTTTGCTCTTCTTTTGTGAAGAATAAGATAAGTTACAAGTTCTTAACCTGCCCTTGTAACATAACTCTATCATCTGAGAAATCGTTCTGATATCACTCCTTTGAACCATTTCCTAGTCCGGCATGCCCAGTTGGTTTAGGGTATTTGAGTTACAGTCTGAGAGTTGAGGGTTTGAATTCCTGTTTCCCCAAATATGGTCGCCCATTTAGCTGTTGGGGCGTTATATCGTTACGGTCAATCGCACTATTTGTTGTTAAAAGAGTAATACAAGAGTTGACGGTGGGTGGTGAATAATAGCTGACTTACCTCTAGTATTACATTGCTAAATTAGGGACAACTAAATCAAATAGCCCTCGTATAGCTTTGTGCAAAATTCAAAACAAATCAATTCAAACCAAACCTGAACTTTTTCCAAAACCTCAATATTCTTTTTTATTCAGAAGACCAAAACTGTGCACACAATTAAAAGTGAGGTCTACCTTATGATTTGTATATTGGTAACTTCTTATCATTCATAACCAATAAGCATATAAAAACACCCTAACAATTTTATGAGTTTTGCTACTAGCAAGAGAGTGCATACTTCTGATATTTGATGACTTAGGCTTCCCCATGCCAAAATAATTCTGTATTTAACGTTAGATCAAATTATGATAACTGAAATATATAACCTTACCCTTATTATAATTAAATGTCAAGTACTTGTCCAACATACCAATTGATGAAAATCATTCTGTAATTCTTCAGTGAAACTGCTAGAAATATTTAACAATTAATTTCTTAGTAAATCTTACTTAATTGTTAATTATGCCTCTATCAATGTAATCAAATGAACAAGGTAAAAAGCACTAACTCTCTATAAAATGCACCAGTAACAAAACTCCAGTTTCACTGGATTTTATTATCAACAACTTTTTCGCTTTATTCTGTGCAGCTGACTACCCTACATCCCAATTAACTAATTGTTTCCTACCCTACATCCCAATTAACTAATTGTTTCATAATCTTTTCCGATTCAATTTCTCAACATATTTTATGGGGCTCCTTATTTACAGTTTTGAAAATCTAAGCACACCAACTCTATATATTTTTCCTTCATTAAGATAACATTTAATTTCCCCCTTTAAAAAAAAACACCGAATATTAACAAAAATTTCCCTTTGGCGAATCCATTGTTTTCACTTACTTATAAATCATATTTTGCTAAAAGTTTTCATAAAACTTCTTTTATCAGACCTAGATTTTTAACCATTATAGAAGGCCCGGCATGGCCAGGTGGTTTAGGCACTTGACTCGTAATTTGAGAGTGGCGGATTCGAATCCTCATAACTCCAAACCTGATCGCCCTTTTAGCCGTGAAGCAGTTAAAATATGACACAAGAGTAGCTCATGAGTTGGCGGTGGGTGGTGATGACTACTGCCTACACTGCATAATTAGAGACGGCTAGCACAGATAGCTTTGCGCGAAATTCAAAACAAACCAAACCTTTATAGAAGCAAGTTTAACTGGTTTGTAGTTTCCAGAACAACTCTTGTTACCCAATTTGAAAATGGAAAAAACGCTACAAGTCGATTTAGATTGTTGTTGTTGTTGTTGTTGTTTTGAATTAAGCACAAAGCTACACAATGGGCTATCTGTGCTCTGCCCACCACGGGTATCGAAACCCGGATTTTAGCGTGTAAGTCCGCAGACATACCGCTGAGCCACTGGGGGGCCTCTATTTAGATAATCATGTAGTTTGGAAAGACTCTTTGATGTGTGTAAAAAAAAATTATATTAATACAAACATTGACTTTTTTCTTTTATTTCAAACCTCAATAACCAATTTGAATACCTGATATTTATTTTTTCTTTGTTTGAAAGGCGGAGTCATTTATTCAGCTCAAACCACAAACGACCTCTTATGGTTTCATATTTTTGCTTTCCATTTCACAATACTCTTTTTCAAAATGAACAGTTCCGACATAGCCCAAAAACCACTTGAAAATGTTTGTTTTTAATGTAAATAATCCGAAGCTTTAGTATTATAGACTGAAGCCTCGACAGACGGTACTGTCTCGGGATTACTATGACACTGGGTGGAAAGTAACGTGTGTGGTCTAAACAGGGGAAACTATAATTTATTTATTTATCTGATTTATTTAGCAACTTAGAGGTAAGGTCAGAGAGTAATAAGTTATAGGAATAAGCTTTCTCTCGTATTCACTTCCATTAGAGATGAAGTCAAAATGTAACTCATCAGCACTGTGCTGAACCCTGCGTGGAATTTAATTACGCATGCGCGACACCTGTAAATCTATCCTGAAATAAATGGGCTTCCGTCGTTCGTGTTCGCCGAATTTAAATCTGTATTTATTTAACCTGTGGGTGGGCATTAATGCTTATACTAAATAAACACAAAACATGACAGTTTCACTTCATTTATTGTTATTACGGTGTACAAGTATTGTCATGTGGGTTGTGGGCTTTTGTGACAAACAATGTAAATGTCTTTGATCGTATTTCTGTGGAAATACAGTGTGTGTGTGTGTTTGAGATTCTTAGCACGTGACTGACATAAACGTAAAAACTCAAAATGGAAAGATTATTCTTTGGAGGTGACAACGGGAGGTTGGGGTTTGAGGTTTTATTATTCTAGAACTCTGGCGTTCTACAACAAATGGAAAACAGGCATTGGGTGTGGCTTTTTTTATTCAAGGCAGCATTGTTTCCTTACAATACATCATGCATTATAACTAGTTAATAAATTGAACTTTTGCTAATGTGTACACGTATATACAGAAGGAGAGAGAAATTAGTATGAAGATTTAAATCATAAACTTCTGTTAATAAAATACGTAATAACTGGGTGAACGACAGTATGAAGTAACTGAGAAATTTTAATGTCCTCTACACAAACAAATGGAAGTTTCCTGTTTCTATGATTACACTGATAAAGCTATCACTATATGCAGTATCTCGGAACAGTGAAGAAATTAATTTGTTTTAACGGATTTAATATTATTTTAAGATCTATGTTTCAGTTTAATATATATCAAGAAATGTATGTAACCTGTATTGTTCATTGTCTGTTGTGCAAGTTTCACCTGTTCTATAAATTTGTAGAAGATTCTCGAGCGTAAAAATCAACAATTGTGTGTATGAATTACTAGATTTTTTGTTGTTGTTGTTTTGATTTAAGCACAAAGCTACACAATGGGCTATCTGTGCTCTGCCAACCACGGGTATCGAAACCCGGATTTTAGCGTGTAAGTCCGCAGACATACCGCTGAGCCTCAGGGGGGCTTATTACTAGAGATTGAAAATATATATTAGTATTTTTTTTTATGCAAAATAGGCTCGTTTGGGTTGAGAAAATATTTTGAATAGAAGACCGAACAACGTTTCGACCTTCTTCGGTCATCGTCAGGTTCACAAAGAAAGAAGTAACTGACCGGAAGCTGACCACATGTTTGGAAGGGGTTGTATAACTGAGTGTCGCAATGTAGAGGGCGGGGTTAGATGTTTGAATATATAATTTTATCTATAATATTAATATAGGTATAATGGCATTCCTTTATATTGGTTTATTTTGGGTTTAAGTTGTTTATAAGTAAGGCTTCTTTAATTTTGCGTTTCTTTATTTAGTATTTTAGTGTTTTCTATGGTTATGTTGTGTCCATTTGACTTGCAGTGTTCGAAAACGTGTGAAGGTGACTTTATATGTTCTTTGAATCTGGTTTCCATTTTTCTACTTGTTTCTCCAATATAGAAGTCGTGGCAGTTATCACATTGTATTTTATAAATAATGTTGGTGTGGTATTTGTCAGTGTAGTTCTTACATAGTATAGACCTCAGTTTTGTGCCTGGTTTTTGAATAAATTTAGTATTAACTGGAATGTTATATTTTGTTACTAGTTTTTGCCAAATGTTGGTTATTTGTTTGCTGATGTCAGGAATATATGGCATACAGCAGTATATGGTTTCGTGATTTTTTTATTCGTGAGATATGTTTATTTTTGTTGGTTGATTTTGCTTTCTCTCTAGGTTTGTGCGTATAATGTTTTCTACGGTTTGTGGAGGAAACTTATTGATTTTGATGAAGTATTGTTTTATTTTGTCTAATTCATCGTTAATTTTATCTGGTGAGCATAGTTTTATGGCTGTGTTTATCTGGTTTCTTAGTATGTTGAGTTTTTGTTTTGTTTCATGTGCTGAGTCCCAAGGAATGTATAATCCAGTATGGGTGATTTTTCGGTGGATTTCTGTTTTGAATTGTATGTCGGTTCTTATAATTTTGAGGTTAAGAAATGATATTTGATTGCTTTCTTCCTGTTCACATGTGAAGTTAATGTTGGGATGTATAGAGTTAATGTGAGTGAAAAAGTTAAGTATGTGTTCTGTAGATTCGAATCCCGCAATCGTGTCATCTACATATCTGTACCAGTATAGTGGTGGATGTAATGCTGTATTAATTGCTTGTGTTTCAATTTGTGTCATAAAAATATTGGCTAGAACTGGCGATACTGGGTTGCCCATGCTTAGGCCATTTATTTGTATATAGTTGTGCTTGTTGAACATGAAGTTTGTCTTTATTGTGGTGAATTCTATGAGGGTAGCTAACTGGTTACTGGGAATGTCTATAATTGGGTTAGGGTCTCGGATATAGAGTTCTTAGGCTATCTTGCAGGCTTCTGTTGTTGGAACTTCTGTGAAGAGGGATATAACATCGAAACTGGCCATTAAGGCTTTATGATTAAGTTGATTTAGATTAGACTTGAAATTAAAAGAGTCTTTGATGAATGAGCTGGCTGATGTTACATATTTGGAGAATGTCCATGCTATGTATTTGCCGAGATTGTAATTAAACGATTCATATGTTGACATTATTGGTCGTAATGGACAATGTGGTTTATGAGGTTTGGGGATGCCGTATATTTGCGGTGTGCGTGAGTCGGTTTTACGTAGGTAGGAATAAAGTGTTTGTGAAATTGTGTTGGCTTTTTTCATTTGTAGTAGTAATTTGTTTAGTTGCGTCTCGTGTGTCTTTGTTGGATTTGTGTGTATTGGTTTAAATTTGTTCGTGTCTGATAAGATGTTATTCATTTTTTGTATGTATTCATTCGTGTTCATTATTACTATGGCGTTACCTTTATCTGCTTTTAGAATTTTTATGTTTCTGTCTTGTTTTAGGTTTTTAATGGAATTAATGTCTCTTTTTGTAAGGTTGTTTTTTATTTTTCTGTTTTGTGAAATTATGTTGATGGTTTTGTAAGAAAATTCTATGAAAAAATCGTTTAAGATGTTGTTTTTAGGTGTTTCTGGAAAATATAAATTTGTAATTTTACCTGGGAAGTTTGGCTGTTGGATATCAATGAAATTATCTAAGTTGTCTTCTTTCTCTTGGTTGTTTTTGGTTTTTTCTTTGTTTTTGTTTTCTGTAGAAAGTATCACAAGTCTCCTGGCAAGGTCTTCTAAACATGTTTTGATTTCTATGGTTGGAATGTACCTAGGTGCTATTGCGAAGTTGAGTCCTTTGTTAAGTAGATGTATCTCGTCTGTGTTTAATTGTCGGTCGGATCTGTTAATTATGAGGTTAGTCAACGGTTTGTCGTTTTGGTGTCTTTTTTGTTGTTTACATCTTAGTTTTTCTAGTTTTTTGTTGTGGCAGATCTTTTTGTCTCTGTCGTTCTTAGTATTGATTTGGTTTATGTTTCGTTGTATAAGTCCGTAAATCTCTGGTTTAATGCAGCATGCCAGTGGATGGTCTAGGTTCATTTTTCGTTTTTGTAAGTCATGCAGAAAAAAAATAAAAAAATGAAAATATATATTATTGGTCATGGCCCGGTGTGTTAAAGCGTGCTATTCGTAATCTGAAAATCGCGGGTTCGCATCCCCGTTGCACTAAACATGCTCGCCTTTTCAGCCGTGGGGGCGTTATAATGTGACGGTCAATCCCACTATTCATTGGTAAAAGAGTAGCCCAAGAGCGGTGGGTGGTGATGACTAGCTGCCTTCCCTCTAGTCTTACACTACTAAATTAGGGACGGCTAGAGCAGATAGCCCTCGAGTACCTTTGCGCAAAATTCAAAAACAAACAAAACAAACAATTTCTACATTTTGTATACAAAGACCTCGAAAGTCATAATTGTTATAAACTCTAACTGATCGGGAAATAACAGATATTTTACCAGGAACGTTTATAATCTCACGCAAAACTACATGAGGGCTATCTGCGCAAGCCTTATTATAACGCCCCCACATCTGAAAGGGTAAGCATGTTTGGTGCGACCCTCAAATTACTAGTCGAGCACCTTAACCATTTGGTCATGCTGTGCCTAAAACTGTGTGTATCAATCGTGTTGGAAAACATCATAAGTTTCATGCATCTCTAAATTTTATAAACTAATTGAAATCATAATGCATAATATTATAAATTAGAGGCTTGTCCGAGATAAATCATAATGCGTAACATGATAAATTCGGGATTCGTCCGGGATCTGAATCAGAGACAAAATACAGTCAGATTCAATTTATATTTATCAATCCCAACAGCCTGATTGTGAAGATTTTCTTGAATCATCCACCCTCAAATAACTAGAAAGATATAACAAAAGTTAATTGCTCGAAATTACCAAAATTTTAGAACTAGAGGTTTATCAACAAATGAGAAAACATGAACTATACAAGCGTATAGTCGAGGATGATTTGTTGTCTGAGGAAGCATTAGAGGAATACCATAGTGTCTCCATTAACCATCACGGTTGAGTGATAAAAATAGTTAGAAATTCAGCTAAAACTTAAACAGATAAAACTTTAACAAATCCGTGTCAAAGCCGAGAAAGAATGAGCAGATATCAAAGCCGAGAGAAACAATAAACATCTCAAGCTCGTATCGAACAAAGCCTAGAATAAAATTAAGTTGAAATAAATCGAAATTAGACTTAACTCTGATCGGCCAAGGCAACATGACGACTTTGGACTCAGTCAATATATTAAAGTATCATCATTGAATGAAAATGATGTTGTTAAATATTTCCAACATATTGAGAAACTTACCGAAGTCATGGAATAGCACACACACACAAAAATGATCATTATTGTTATTACAGGTAGTTTTAACTGGTAAAGCACAGGAAGCATATTTTGCTCTCTCTCTTTGGAAGACTACTCGAATTATAAAAACAAGCTTACATTAGTGTAGCTTTATTTAATGACTGTACATGTAAAAATAAAGGTACTTATGATAGTGTATAGAATGTAAAACAGTTATCGGTGTTTAGTATATATATGACTCGGTTTTTACCAATTGAAACGAAGAAACTCACAGAAACGAAGAATAAAGTTTTGTGTCACAAAAAGTTCTTTATAGCAGTCTATGAAATAAACTGAAGCTAAATTATTGCAAGTTAAAGTAAATGTAAAGTTGTGATGAAAGTGAACTTAGCTGATTATGCAGAAACATCTGAATGCGTGTTCAAAAAGTGACAAGCATTTGGCTTTGGACGAACTGCGCATGCGTATTTTAAACCTAAATAAGTCGATGGAGCTGTTGAAATTTACATAGTGTGATGTTTTAGGAAATTACACGCGAGTTAAGTATTTTTGTGTGAAATGCTTTTAAAATTAAAAAAGACAACTAAAGTTCAAATCGAAGTTGGTCGAAACTATTCGTCACATATCGACAGCGTCTTTGTTCTATTGTATATCACACTCGTTGCATTGAAACCATGCAAAAACTATTTTGACGATGCAAAAAAACAAGGTAAGGTGATTCTGAATTGAAAAGCCAATATGCATTCAGACTCCTCGGACAATGAATGGCCTTTCTAATGATATGAGATTTGTAAGGTGAGATCGTAAAACTTGCGACAGTATCAGGACAGAAACACAAGCGTATTATTTATATAGATGTTTTATAATTAAGTATTTTGATGTCAGATATTAGTTCTAATATGAACTGAATATCCAGAATTGTATTATTATGCTAGTTGTTTTAGAATGGTAATTATTCTCTGGAAATATTTAGTTATCTGGCAAGTGGAGGTCTTGAATATTTACTCGAATCTTGCACTAAAACATTTGGAGAATTCCCTGAACTAAAAGATGTTTCTTCCGCTATTTCTGGCCCGGCATGGCCAAGCTTGTTAAGGCGTTCGACTCGTAATCTGATGGTCGCAGGTTCGAATCCGGGTTGCACCAAATATGCTTCCCTCTCAGCCGTGGAGGCGTTATAATGCTACAGTCAATCCCACTATTCGTTGGTAAAAGAATAGCCCAAGAGTTGGCGGTGGGTGGTGATGACTAGCTGCCTTCCCTCTAGTCTTACACTACTAAATTAGGGACGGCTAGCATAGATAGTCCTCGAATAGCTTTGCGCGAAATTCAAAAAACAAACAAACAAACCATCCTCTACTTCTTGGTAAATGGTATAACTTTACTGTGTATGGTACATAGTGAGAAATTAAATTCTTCAAATGAAATGTACAAAGGTAAAATTCTTACTGAATCGTTCTGTTAATTCATTATAAGAATTCTTATAGACCTGTGTAAAATATCTCATAATTTTTGTAGTTTTTGTCCAGTTCTTTGTTCTCATTTCAGTTCCTTATATTAGCAAGTGTATTCCAGGCAGAATATTTCTTCTTTTTTTGTATGTGTTACTGAAATTGGGCCCAGCAGACTCCAGTTTTATAAACTCATTTTCAATCACTGAATCAAGTAGTAGGGTGTCCCATGTGAGTAGTCATTTTATGTATGCCGTTTATAGCTACTCGAATCTTTTTTCTTGTTCTGTGATTTTCCGGTGTATGCCTAACTTTCACAGTGGTAGCAGGCTCATTTAACAATCGTGTTGTACGTTTTCACGCGTTCACGCATTGGTATAGAGCATCACAGCACATACGTGTTTCACACTTGAGAAGAACAAAGGTATTGAATGGATAAAGCGGATGGTACGCGAGTAAACCTAGTGACAAAATGAAAAAAAAAGATGTTTACGAACACTTAATCGCGCAAAATTTTACTTTATTTGATAATGAATATCTCATTTTTTTACCCCTCATCCCATAATTCCCATATGCATTTATACTTGAGGTATGCTTAGATAAGAACAAATAAAGACAGCTCCATCCGTTTAGCTGATGCAAAGAAACAGCCTAATTGGATCTTACATGTGCAATTGAAGGTAGAAAACCGAGTAAACATGGTATAGTACGGTACTGTTCACACCCGCTCACACCTATAAACGCATGTTCATGTACACTTTGAATGTTTTCATTAGAAATAATGAACCGATTCTAAATGTATCCCTCTTTTTCCTTCCCTCCGTCGAACCCCCATATATAAATATAAAGAGGTGGATTATATGCAAAATAGCAAATGTAAATGACCTGGAAGCGTTACCTACAAGTCGTGTAAACAAACTAGTCACACTCATGAAACAGCTTTGGTTGCTTAAAATTGTATACGCGTTATAAATCACAAACAAATTTCTGATATTTCCCCTTCTAATCGTAAAGGTCTGTTTGACATCACTGAGGTTTTTCATTCTGAGAACCGTATAAAGAAAAAAAAACCTTGTCTGATCCATTAGGCTTTCTTCATTGTATATTGTTGTTATCATGATCTCATCCATTAGGCTTTCTTCATTGTATATTGTTGTTATCATGATCTCATCCATTAGTCTTTCTTCATTGTATATTGTTGTTAGCATGATCTCATCCATTAGTCTTCCTGCATTGTATATTGTTGTTATCATGATCTTATCCATTAATCTTTCTTCATTGTATATTGTTATTAGCATGATCTCATCCATTAGTCTTTCTTCATTGTATATTGTTGTTATCATGATCATCCATTAGTCTTTCTTTGTTATGTATTTTTGTCATCATGATCTCATCCATTAGTCTTTCTTTGTTGAGTATTTTTGTTATCATGATCTAATCCATTAGTCGTTTTTTGTTATACACTTTTGTCATCATGATCTCATCCATTATCCTTTCTTTACGGTAACATGATCTTAGTAATGACGATTAAGTCTTAAAATACTTTGTAGTAGTAAAGTCTGAATACATCGCTATTCATTCTTATTAGTATGATTTAAGCTTCCTATTTGGCATGTGAAATAAATTTCGAGGTTCATAAATGATTTGTCATATAACCAACGATTTATAGTAAAATTATAAATTGGAATCTTCCTATATACCTTATACACGTATTCAGGCGAGCTTACACACCTGGTAGAATATTTAATATATTACTCCCCTTAGTAATAAGCAACCAAATAAAGTATCTGATTATCCTTTAGACTACTCAACACTCTACTGAATTGTTTGTCAGAAATGTCTCTAGAGGACTCGTAAAGATCGACAAGAACAAATGTGATGTTCTACCTCATTACAGCTATAGCGTAAGACAGGGTAATGAACCCTTCATGTGGCTAAGTGATAAGCTAACTACACATATTTTATTTGTATCCGAACGATACATTAATCATCGTCACAGTTTATTCGATCACTGATAACTGATTGTGCCGTCCTTCGTGTAAAAAAAAACAAAAAAACAAACGAAGAAAGCAACATCAAGTGGGCTTTCACCATGGATACAATGTAAAACGTAATCTTGTTTATGTTCAGAAGGTTATGAAATTATGTCGTACTCAATCCATATATTTCAGGTTTAGTTTAAGTAATAATTATTATTACTGCCAGATTTGTTTTATTCGGACGTATTTGTTATTGTGTGACGTAATGTGTTACAAATATATAGAGAAAGTTATAGTTACTTGAAACGGTCGTGTGTGTGTATCGCGAGAACGAGTTTTTTATGTGCATATTACGTTTCTATGTTAATTTAAAGCCTTATTTCACCACCAGTAACGCATATTTCCAAATTGTAGTTACCTGAACATTAAATTAGTATTGAGATGATATTTTTCGTAGTGTATTTGTTTCCCGGACTACCGATTGAGAGAAAAAAAACTTTTTCACACAGATTATGAAAGATTTAATAGCTAACATTTTTTATTTCTCATTCTTTTAGTTTTGCGAGGTTGGTAAATTGCTTCAATAATTTTATTTAATATCCTGTTTTAAATGTAGCTCAGATTTACTTCTTGAAAGGCCCAGCATGGGCAGGTGGTTAAGGTACTCGACTCCCAGTGTCGCGGGTTCAAATCCCCGTCGCACCAAATATGCTTGCCCTTTCAGCTGTGAAAGCATTATAATGTGACGGTTAATCCCATTATTCGTTGATAAAAGAGTAGCCCAAGAAGTGGCTGTGGGTGGTGATGACTTACCATGCAAAATTAGGGACGGCTAGCGCAAATAGCCCCCGTGTAGCTTTGCGCGAAATTCAAAAACAAACAAACTTCTTTAAATTTAATCAGTGTATTTCAACAGTACTTGTGATTTATTTTTTAAATCTAAAGTATCATTTATATAATTCGCAAGATGTTTAAAATTTGTTCTCAAAGTTTATATAAATCAGTGAAAGTGTGTACGTGTCTGGAGAATACTTGAATCCAATTATACGTAGACCACATGAAAAAAAAACATATAGACAAAAAAACAGCAATTTTGATGTGTCAGTGCCTGTGGCCAGATAGATAAAATGTACACCATCTGATCAAAGTTGTACAACATCAACTGTGTCACTTCAAGACAGGTGTCAGCACTGCATGGCTATTAGGAAGGCCAGTCTACTTACTGTTCGTGGACTGAATACAAAAATCAGAATTTCAAATGGCTGGGTTATGTGTGACAAATAAAATTTATTTGTGGGTCTAAGAGCTGGATTTGTCCTACAGCTGCATATACAGCTCCTCTGAACTTTTGTCAAGATCATTAGAATTGGCAGCAGCGCCAGTATTCTTCATAATACAACCAAAATTACGTGTCTCTACCAGAAACTAACGGGTTCGTGTTGGTAGTCCCAGAGGTCGCTGATTGGCAAGAAAGATTGACCCCTGGGATCTCCATAGAACCTAAGTGCGTTAGCGCCTTACATATTCTATCACCTAAAGAATGGTTCGAGAACTAATTGTCTGCCTACTGAGTTTGCAGATGTAAAGACAATGTCAATGTTAAGTTGGTAGTTTGTACCTGTCACTGAGTGTCCCTGTCTGATATGACTTTCTCGTACGAATTGATTCAGTTACATACAAACTCTGATCATTTTCGATTTGTGGTTACTCACGTTTCACTGAATATAACTAGAAATATATTCCAGTGAAACTGATTCTCTGAAGTAAAATTACGTTGTTTTGATTTCTCCGTCACACATTTATTTCAACTTTCTGTTATCAATACTTCAAAAATTTCCATGCCATTAAGAAAGCAGTTTTACTGAAAATATCTAAACTGGGACTTTTTTCGGTGTTTATCAGAAAACAATAAAAACAGGTGTCCAGTCACTCTTGCTGATTCCGACTTCCCTATCAGTGGCAGTGCACTAAAAGCATTTACAAGAGAGGCCTGGCACGTCCTGATCTTAAAGGCTCTTCAAATCACAGTCTATGGGTCTCAGGCGTAAATCTCCATCATTTTAGTTGTAGGCACGTTATAGTTTGACGGCCAGTCCCATTATTCTCTGCTAAGAGAGTGACCCAAAGGTTAGTGTTGACTAAACAACTTCCTTCTAGTCTATCACTGATAGATTATAGATGGTTAGCACAAATAGCCCTCGTTTATCTTTGCTCGTAACGGGTTCGTAGGCTGCCAGAAAAAAAAAAAGAATTCGATTAATGGGTTATATTATATCTATTATCTCCACCGAAAAAAAAAAGTTTGATATTAAATGATTCTCAGTTGTAACTTATTTTCTCCCATGCAGTTAATTAAAATGACATCCATGTGTGTTTTAATGTGAGAGACAAAGCGTTTATTACTCAAACTTTGAACGGTTAGATTATCGTTAGGGTTAAAAAAATCGAAGAAATAACATGATTCATTGTACTTGTTTCGTAGGTATGCAGTAATTCATAGCATAGTGATGGACGAAATAAACATTTTATATAGTACCTTTTGATTATTAATAACAATATAAATGGTTTCATATAACGTATTTTTGCGTTACAAGTGTAAAACTGCTTCTACGTGTTTTACAATGATTTTTTAATGCGTAATTTGTAATTCATTCTTCTTTTCGCATGCTCGTAAACCCTCGACATATGATTTAATGATACAGAATAAACATATTTTAAACCATGAACAATCATTGTGTGTTCACACTGGAACTTACTCAACAGAATATGCACAATATAATCATTTTTTTTCGTCGTGTATCATCAGAATTTGCACTGATTCAAATGGAATACTAAAACTCTTTTTCCCTTCAAGTTGATGTTTTTATATTATGCGTGTACTATTGTTTGTTATTATAATACATAAACTTCCTGTTTCATCAGAATGTTGTAGCTATTTAGTCTAATATTAATATTATTAGTTGTCTCAGTACGTCAGAGGTAAAATGTGTGTGTACATGATGGCCTGCGATATAAAAGTGAACCAAACTACAGGCAGAAAGTTTAAAGCGTCACGGAGGAGAAAATTTGTATTTGTATTTCGCACAAAGCTACTCGAGGGCTGTATATCAGGAAGGAAGGCCGAGAGGGAAGGCAGCTAGTCATCACCACCCACCTCTTGAGCTACTCTTGTACCAACGAATAGTGGAATTGAACGACACATTATAACGCCCCCACGGCTGAAAGGGCGAGCGTGTT
Organism: Carcinoscorpius rotundicauda; assembly: GCA_011833715.1. NCBI lineage: Eukaryota > Metazoa > Arthropoda > Merostomata > Xiphosura > Limulidae > Carcinoscorpius > Carcinoscorpius rotundicauda. The sequence continues at coordinate 161,891,032 of CM022391.1, read as the reverse complement.
TGGCGCGACGGGGATACGAACCCGCGACCCTCAGATTACGAGTCGCACGCCTTAACATGCTTGGACATGCCGGGCCACGGAGGAGAAATTACGTCTTGTATTGTAGTATCAGCCTGGGCCTTTTCGGTGCAGTTAAGATTAAATTGTGATTAAAATAAACAAAACCGGGTATTTGTTGTGGGCAGAGCATTCTTTAGCTTGAACATAGATTTATTTTAAAGAAAATTTATTGGAAAAATAAAAACTGGAGACCAAAATTACGAAAAAATTCAGTAAGATTATTAATTCCCAATTAAACCGAAAACTTGTAAGCAAACACAAACACGTGGATAATAAAATCTTCAACCTCGAAATCATAAAATGCCTTTTTTTTTTCAAAAAGTAACTTAATGGACACAGAATTTGAAATCTCAATTTACAAGCGATCACATTAAAACGTTTTAAGAAGTCAAAGTGAAAAAGAAAGTAATTGATAATTGTTTGTTTGTTTTGAATTAAACACAAAGCTACAGAATGGGCTATCTCTGCTCTGCCCACCACAGGTATCAAAACCCGGTTTTTAAAATTGTAAGTCCGCAGACATACCGCTGAACCACTGGGGGGGCCAAAAATTGATTAACAACTTTATACAATTTACAAAGAGACGAATACTGTCTTGCGTCAGCTTGAGACAGAATTCTCAAAATTCGTAATCGCTGTCCACTTATAACCATACAAGAACGAGAATAAAAGTGGCCCGACATGGCCAGGTGGATAAGGCATTCGACTTGCAATCTGAGGGCGGCAGGTTCGAATCCTCTTCACACCAAGCATGCTCGGCCTTTTAGCTGAGGTGTGTTATAATGTGACAGTCAATCCCACTATTCGTTAGTAATCGAAGAGTTGGCGATTGCCTTCCCTCTAGTGTTAGCTACTAAATTAGGGACAGGTATCGCAGATAACCCTCATGCAGCTTTGGGCAAAAACAAACAAAATGCCACTCCTTCAATTGAACGAAGTTTGTATATATCATCTGAAACTACTAGCTTGTTCCTGTTCTGATAGTGTTTTCTACTGACTTTTGTTTTTTTGGAACCGGTTTGTTTTCCTCACTATGTTATATGAGAACGTGAGAAATTTAACTATACATGTGTGTGTGAGTTGAGTGTACGTGTGTATAACTCAAGGCGTTCCTAAGATATATTATAAAATCGAGAATAACAGCCTCGAGTGGAAAAGCTCCACATTAAAAGTGTTTGAAACAAATCAGTGTTGTTTAACTATTTTCTCAGAGCCTTACGCTATGTCACATAATGTAACATGGGTTATGTGCTATTGCATTACCCAATTAACTATTATTCGAAACTTAAGTACAAAAACAAATACGAATGATCTGCAATAACGTGTGTGCGTGGAAATTAAACTCGTGCCACCAATGAGATGCTTAGTGTCTGTATGCTTGATTTACGATAAGCTGCTGAAATTGTTAATACATGCTATTATATTGAAGTTATTACAATCGAGAAACGAGGGAGTAAAATCTCGAAAACGTGAACTTCCTGTGTTCTTCATGGAAATGGTTTGTTTGTCTGAGCTTTTTAGAGCAAAGAACTATTTGCTGTGTCCACCGTAAAGAATCGAGTCCCGGACTTTCATGGAAATGGAAACCCTTGTATAGTAGAGCGTTTGAGAAAACAATGAACTAGAAATGAAACACAGGCAAACCAATAACAAAAACCTCTTTCACAAAATGAAGACTATAGTCGGGAAAAGGATCTTCTGACCCCAAAAGAATCATTGGGATGAAACTAGGCATATCTTCTGGTGTTATCACCGTATTACAATTTTAAATAGTCTAGTCAAATATATTGTTGTTGTTGTTGTTTTTGAATTAAGCACAAAGCTACACAATGGGCTATCTGTGCTCTGCCCACCACGGGTATCGAAACCCGGATTTTAGCGTGTAAGTTTGCAGACATACCGCTGAGCCACTGGGGGGCCGTCAAATACGTTTAGCAGAAGTGATTAAATTAACGACATAATTTATCATTAGTTATTTTCTCTTCTTCTGACATAATCTGCAGTGAAAAAGAAAGACAAAATAAATCACTGAACCATTAAACGGTTACAGAGTGCCCTTCTTTACAAAAATACTCGGGCCCGGCATGGCCAGGAGGGTTAAAGCGTTCGACTCGTAAACCGAGGGTCGCGGGTTTGAATCTCGGTCACACCAAACATGCTCCCCCCTTTCAGCCGTGGGGGCTTTGTAATGTTACCGTAAATTCCACTATTCGTTGGTAAAAGAGCAGCCCAAGAGTTGGCGATGGGTGGTGATGACACTGCCAAATAAGGGACGGCTAGCACAGATAGCCCTCGAGTAGCTTTGTGCGAAATTCAAAACAAATAAACAAAAATACTCTCTTATCTCTCTCTGTCTTTTTTTCATATAACATAGGAGAGTTGCACATATCGAACATGTTTTGTTGCATTTTCTATTCATAATAATGGTCATTCAGAAATAAATTTAGTAGTTATTTTTCTTAGCTTATTTTAGTTTTATTGATATGATGTTTGTTTCTGTAAGAAACAACATTTTTTTAAAGTGTTAAAAAAGTTTTAACTTTTTTTAAAGTTAATTGCATCTCGGCGCTAGTTTATTGAAACAAAGTGTCCAATTAATACCCATTTTTCTTTGTACGGGCTTATTAAAGAGTTTTGACAGGCAAAACAGTGAATTTTCATGACAACCGTGCCGTTTCTGGACTGTAGAGTTTCCTTTTATATACTTCTGAATGACAGCACGATTGTTCCTGTGTCAGTTTATTGTTCAGCTGCTGTCCATCAGTCGGCAATTCAACTCAAGCCATGCAAGTACTTTTTAAATTTAAAAAAATAAATAAATTGAGGTGCCACTTACAGCGTTGCTTTGAAACTTGAGTTTGAGCGACTGTCTTTTTAAAGAAGATAGCTTTTAATGTAAGTTAGTTATTTTACTTTATATAACAGTGATCAATCACTGTAAATGTCAGTTTAAAAGTACGTAAGATGGTTAACAGTTCAACAGACAAAATTAGGTAGGATGTCTGTCAAGTGAGGCTTCGCACAACCATTTCATCGCTTGTATGGTTACAGCTTACCTTACATTACAGATCAGGAGTAATAAACGGTTGTTGAATCGTTACAGTTAAGAATAGAGAGCAAAAATTGAAAGCTCGTGTCACCCTGTACACATTAAGGCTTCATTTAATGAGTTCAAATTCCGTTGGTTTTAACTCATTTTAGTGCAACTGTTTTTTGTAAGACTTGATAGCAAAATTTGTCATTTGACTTTTTTTGTTTAATTTTCGAGCACGGCTACGCAAGGGTTACCTGAGATAGCCGTTTCTAATTCTTAACTGATAGACTAGATGGACGGTAGTTAGACAACAGCGCCAACCACTAGCTCTTTGACTGCACTTATTTGACATGATTGTGGAATTTGTCTGTCGCTCTTATAACATACTCATGACTCTAAGTTGATTCTCGAGGGTATTATTGAACTGCGAATCATGAACTCCAAAATACCAGATCAGGCAGACTAATTTGATGGTCACGTCGGATCATTTGATTTTGGTTTGGTTTGTTTTGAATTTCGCTCAAAGCTACACGAGTGCTATCTGTGCTAGCCATTCCTAATTTAGCAGTGTAAGACCAGAGGGAATGCAGCTAGCCATCATTACTTACCGCCAACTCTTGTACCACTCTTTTACCTCCGAATAATGGAATTGACTGTTACATTATAACGCCCCCACGGCTGATAGGGCGAGTATGTTTGGTGTGACGCGAAATTAAAAAAACACATTTTGTTATAATTTCTCAGTGAAATCATATGTTTTGGTTTGTTTTGAATTTCGCGCAAAGCTAGAAGATTATTGATTTAAAAAGCTGGTTAGAGAGGAAATTAGGATATGAAACGATGGAAATATAAAAAATGAGGGTTCCTTCAGATTTTGTAAAGACATTTGTAAATAAAATGTTAGGTTTGTGGTAGGACCTTTGAAGGGTTATAAAGGAAGGCTCCAATTTGATGATTATCTGATGGCTAGGATAATAAAGTTTTCTTCTTCATCAGTTTTTAGTAACAAATATTTAAGCAGTTTTTCATATCTTGAACAGTTAATAGGTGGAAACAAGATCGAACAAGATAATTGCATTAATTCTGAGCTAGTTAATGAACAATTGGGAAGTTTTAATAACGATAAGAATCCTGAGCCAAATAATATTTCCCCAAGGGCTTTGACGGAGGTTAAGAATTGATTATGTGAGCCACATTCTACTTTTTTTTTTTGAAGTCCTTGAATAGTGGGCAGGTACCAGAGGATTGGAATTTAGCTAATGTCACTTCCCTCTTAAAGGGAGGTAATAAAAATTTTCCCAGTAATTATAGGCGCATTAGTCTTACCTCAGCTGTGGGAAAAGTTTTGGAAATTCTGATGACATGCAAAGTCATTATCAAAGTTTAGAGTTGACATTCTTTGAAAAGGTTACTGCATATTTAGGTGAGAGTAAGGGTGTACATTTGGCATATCTGGATTTTCAGAAAGCATTTGAAAAATTTTATGAGGTAACACATAAAAGGATTGCAAAAAATTAAAGATATTTCTATAGATCAGGGCATGGGTTAGAAAATTAGATAGAAAAGTGGCTGAATGGAAAAAATAGATTTAGATTAATTAGTGCTTTGGTCAAATAATTAGAAGATAGCTTTTAATTATAATATATGCAAGGTAATGCATGTGGTATATCATAATTTTAATTATAGGTATGAATTTGATGGAATAACCTTACTTAACAGTATCATTACAAAAAAGGTGTTTTGGTGTTGTAGTCGATCAGTCTTTTATGCTATCTAAATAGAGTCCTTTTGCTAATAGTAGGGTAAGTACAATTTTAAGTTATTTATGCAACAATATTGAATTCAAGTCTGTAAAGGTTATATTATTAGTGTATAAGTCGCTGGTAAGGTCACATTTAAAATATAGTGTTCAGTCTTGGGCTCCTTACATTAGGAAGGACATTAAACTGTTGGAAAGGGTTCAGAAGGGGGTTACTAGAATGGCTCCTGATATGAATGGGTTCACATGAGGAGAGATTGAAATCTCTCAAATTGTTCTGAGAAAAGAAGAGTGAGAAAAAAATCTAATTGAAGTGTTTAAAATTGTAAAGGGAATTAATAGTGCTGATGTATCATATTTTTCCTTACTTAACAGAGGGAATAGTAGTACTGGGGAACACAAACATATATTTTGGAATGGTACGAGTTATCTTCAGCTAAGTCAGTTTTATTTTTTCGAACACAGTTGTTTCCAGTGGTATGGATGTTGTTGAAGCGATAAATTTAAATGAGTTTAAGAAAAAGCTTGATAATTATATGAATGATAAGAACTTGCTTTAATTAAGCTGTTCTTAAAATTTATTTATGAAAGAGTTTAATTTACTTTAGAGGATGGGACAGCCGAAATGAACCAATTGGTCCCATGTCATCCCAAAACATTTTATGTTAAAATTTGAAAGCTAAAACTGGAAAATTGGTGGGTAACTTGAAATAAAAAAAGATCGCTACTTTGACAAGTCACTGTAATTATGTTAGTCTAAACCAAAGTCGGGACGAATTTTTGTAAATTTTATGTAGTTTAGTTTTATAGTTTTGACTTTCTTCTTTCAATTATTTATGGAACTTCATGTATTACTGTAGCTAGATAAGTGTTATATCGATCTTTACTTGTATTCCTGTATTACTCTAGCTAGGTGAGTGTTATATTGATCTTTACTTGTCTTCCTGTATTACTGTAGCTAGGTGAGTGTTATATCGATCTTTACTTGTCTTCCTGTATTACTCTAGCTAGGTGAGTGTTATATCGATCTTTACTTGTCTTCCTGTATTACTCTAGCTAGGTGAGTGTTATATCGATCTTTACTTGTCTTCCTGTATTACTCTAGCTAGGTGAGTGTTATATCGATCTTTACTTGTCTTCCTGTATTACTGTAGCTAGATAAGTGTTATATCGATCTTTACTTGTCTTCCTGTATTACTCTAGCTAGATGAGTGTTATATCGATCATTACTTGTCTTCCTGTATTACTCTAGCTAGGTGAGTGTTATATCGATCTTTACTTGTCTTCCTGTATTACTCTAGCTAGGTGAGTGTTATATCAATCTTTACTTGTCTTCCTGTATTACTATAGCTAGGTAAGTGTTATATCGATCTTCACTTATCATTATAAACTTTCGTTATTATACTTGTTTGTTTACTTTGTATCAGCTATAGTTGTGTGCGTCAGGAGTATCAATCGATTTGATTTTATTACTAATCAGGATCTGTATCGATCAACCAATCAACTCTAATTACTTGCCCAAAGGATCGTATCGTCCGTTATATTTATGTATACTAGCATCCTTTTCTATACAGAAGAGAAATAACTGGGACCCCGAAGGGAATAGTTCTCTGAAAGAATTAGATCGATAAGGTATGCTTGTCTGGAAAAGCCACATACTTACTTAAAGAAAATTCGTTAAAATAGTGAAATTTTGATTAACATCATAAACAAGTGTGTAGCGACTCAGACGGATGTATGAGTACAATAAGCTTTAGTGTTTCTCAGCCAATACTTAAATAATCATTGTTGATATTAACATTTTGAGGGGGGGGGGTTAAATGAATGTTTTTATAACTTTCACGTTGTTTCATCACGATCCATATCGTTAGGTACTACTGTACTTAATGACAAATTAATCATAAATTTAGTATAACTCATATATATATATGTTATAATAAAAAATAATACAGTTCAAGTTGTTGTTTAACTTGCTGATAACGTTTCTCGTCACAAGAAATCTCTGTAGTGTTAACTAAAATCATTAGTGTCGTTGTTCTTATAACTGAATGTACAATGTACGTGTGGGTGTGGACAGAGAACTAAACTTCTCAACAGGATGACTATTGGGTACAGGTGGAAGCTTACCCTTTGAACCTTGGCACGTGTTATTAGCCAGGGAATCAAGTAAGATCATGTTGAAGAACTAGTCTCCGTGTCTCATTTCACGGAATCCCGCCATTTCAGTTTAGCACGTGCTCGCTAAAACAGTAGGCTTTCATGGCTGCCGTCTGGTCTTAGGAACCTTCCCATAAACACGACTGTATCCATCAACACAAAAGGGAAACAGCTCCGGAATGCACTGTTTTATTACAAGGCTTCTTTCTCTAGGTACGATGAATGAAAAGTTAAATATTACTTTAAAATCTTATACAGTTAGAGATAAAAATTTTTAAAAATTAATTTACTGTAACAAAAAAGTAGTTAAATGAATGATGTCTCAGTTAAACATTAAATTCTTAATTATTTTTCCTTTATAAAAAAATTTAACAATTTAAATTTTACCAAACTGTAGTTGCTTTTATTTTCTGTTTATTACTAGAGACATCCATATCAATGATGTTTTAAATTTACACGTTAACGAGATTACTTTTAATAACACAAGATGATGCAAGAGAATTACATTGATAATTTGTTTTAAGTATTTTTACAGTGCTAAGATCTGGGGTTTCATTCATCGCAGGCCTGACATACCCAGGTGGTTAAGGCACTCGACTCGTAATCCAAGGGTCGCGGATTCGAATCCCTGTCACACCAAACATACACGCCCTTGCAGCTGTGGGGGCGTAAAAATGTTCAGTCAATCCCACTATTCGTTGGTAAAAGAGCAGACCAAGATTTGGCGGTGGGTGGCGATGACTACCTACCTTCCCTTCATTCTTACGCTACTAAATTAGGGAACGGCTGATGCAGATAGCCCTCGTGTAGCTTTGCGCAAAATTCTAAACGAACCAAACAGTCGATTCATCACACTGGAAAGAGCGCAGTCGTCCCGTTGTGTTGCTTTTAACTTACAAAAAACAATAACACCAAAAATGTTGTTGCTAAAAACACGAAATTTAAAAGTTATTACAACTTCAATTTTTGAATTGAGGAAACGTCATGTTATAATTACTTTGGTTCTGGTATTAGTTACCATTTATAATTGAAGTAAATATATCATAAAACATAACATATTGTTTTAAGCTTCTACATATTTGAATCGTGTATGAAAATATAAAATATCTTTATATTTCCATGACAAAATGTTTGACGTAATAAAATCGTTTATAGTTAATGTAAAGGTCAGTGTGTGTTTTTTCTCATTTTTTCCCAATTTCACTGATCGGGAATAAATGAGTAAATTATATATGAAGTAATAAAGTAAAGACCACATCATAAAACAGGTGTAGCAGTTAGACAACAACAACAAAGCAGTAAACTGAACAAACTGTCCAAAGTCTCAATACTGGAGTAATCGTTTTTGACACATACTTCAGACTGATGTTAGAGAACGTGAAACAGAAGAAAACACATGAATGTACCCGTCTAACCTAGTTTTCGTGTTACTATATAACGATTGCAATTAATATCGTCAGCTTAAATCTAAATACATCCATTACCACTGCACAATTAAGCCTACTATCACATGCTAGTGGAAAGTTGATCGTTCATTCATAAACAGCGTGTTTGGACTAACGTATTTATGCACCCCAATTTGCTACTTTTATATGTCTATCTTTTCGTTGTGTGTGCTGTAATATATTTTAATCTAATTATCTATTAGTAGATAACTGACACCCCTACTATGTAGGCCCGGCATGGCCAGGTGGGTTAAGGCATTCGACTCGTAATATGATGGTCGCGGATTCGAATCCCCGTCACATCAAACATGCTCACCCTTTCAGCCGCAGGAGCGTTGTAATGTTACGGTCAATCCCACTGTTTGTTGGTAAAAGAGTAGCCCAAGAGTTGGAGGGGGTGGTGATGACTAGCTACCTTCCATCTAGTCTTACACTGTTAAATTATGAACAGTTAGCACAGATAGCCCTTGTGTAGATATGCGCGAAATTCAAAACAAAACAAACCAATATTCATAGCCTCTTTTCCCAAACATATATATTATTGGAGTAAATTTAACTGTTTTGAAATATGTAATTTTTTATTTTTAATGTTAATGTAAGTAATATGAATTCGAAAACTGATGTTAAGAGTTTAATATATTTATTTTATTCTTATAAAAATGGTAATAATGTGTGATTTTATTTTCATACGTGGTTTTCTATTTGATTTAGAACATATTTAAAGTTAAATTAAGTATATAAAATAGACACTTATTATATAGAAACAGTTGTTGAATATTGATGTCTATCATCTAATTATTTTAAATCAAATAAAGAAAATGTACGTTTTGTATTTGCACCTAGGATAAAAACAGATTTATCTATATTGATTAAGAAAAAATAAAGACATGAATATTCGTTTAGGTTCACCATATGACAAATTTTTAAATTTGAATGTTTTAAGTATTTTTCCGTCAATGTCCCTCGTTGGACACCAGTAATGTTTACGGACTTAACCATTATAATTTAGGCTTCGAATCTATGGACATAGCAAATAACCAGATGTAAGTTTAGTCTTAAATAAACAACTGATTCTTTATTAGTTTATTCTACGTAAATAATTCATGATGTTAGAAAAACTCATAGGTTAAAGAAGTCTTGATAGAAATGAAATAAAAATCATAGAACCCGAGTGCTTTCGAAAGATCCATCTTTTCGCTTGGGTGATAGGGGTTTTATTTCATTTAGGTATATAAAATATTTATTGTTTTTATATTTTAAATTATTATTAATTTTTTCATTTTACATCAATTTAAATTTTACCAACATCATCAACTTAGATAACTGACTTGTTGGTGTGGTCTAAATAGAAAAACTGTTTTAAACTATTAAAATTGAAAATACCGAGATTTGCCCATGTTATGCAGTAAATGATTTTTTCCTTTTTTTTTTTAGCAAAATCTTGCATGTTGATTTGTCATTATATTGTGGGGGATATACTGAGTGTCTTGTTTCATGAGGCACCATTTTGCAGGAATTTCTTTACAGTATGAACCATCTTGTTTATTATGCTTATCACTTACCATTGTTATTCTATATATTTCTTTGTGATATGTGTGTTAAGGAAAGTATTGTTAATTTGATAATGAACATAATTACAACTAAATAATAGAATTAACTTTAAACTGATTAAGTAAGGCTTAACCAATATTTAGAGAAATAAGGTGTGTGTTTTTTTTTCTTTTAGCACTCTAACTCCAGGTCTTTTATTGCTATTATTTTAGATGATAGGATCTGTGAATAGATGCGTAAAGCGACGGTTTGATCATATTGATTACGAATTTTGAAAATAACATGTATATTTCTTTTTTCATGACTTTAGAAAAAACGCGTAGGTTCAAGAAGTCTTGATAGAAATGAATAAAAACCCTATAACCCGAACGTTTTTGAAAGGTGAACATTTCTTCTTCAGAGGCAAATTGTTTATTTCTTATTTATTGAAGTTTATTGGAAATTTATTTTGCTGATACTTTGATCAGCTATTTGTTTCAGATTATATCTTGCAATGCAGTGATTAAGGAAGGAAGAATGCAGTAACTTTGAATTATACTCCTAGATGGCGCTGATAAAATAAAAGTATGTTTTCGTTTGTTTACATCATCATCATCGATCAATAAGTGTTGAGAGCTAGGTAAGCGAAGAAGGAGATGATGGAAGCCGGAGATAGCGAATGGGACTATAAGATGGAAAAGCGCTTTAGAGATTTTTTTTTTACCTCTATAATTAAACCGTCTAGCTCTCTCTTCTTTTCTTATTTTATATTGATTTTCTATATGGAAGAGGTTGGAAAGATATAAAGTGTCACCCTTGCTGTTAAAACAAAACAATGTTGCCAGATAATTACAATAATCTTTCATGAAAGATTATCAAGTCTGAAAAATTCATTTTAGGGTAAGAGTATCTATGTGTGTTTGTGTGGAGGCAGAGGTGAACGACATGATCGAGAACGAATGGAAAAACACGAAACAAATATGATAATTTCAAAGATACGCTGGGCATATGAATACAAAACATTTTGAGTGTATACAGGTCTGTAAGTGTTTTTATTGCGTCGTATGATTAATATCGAACACAGTTGCAGCTTGCAGGTTTCAAGCGTTTTACTGTGCAATTTTGAAATGTATTCCCTCACGACGTGTAGATGTAGACGGTTGTTTACTCAACGTGATTCTTCTAATGGATGAGTAATAGGTTATTCGTGAAACTGAAGTTCTCTATTTTATTCGTGAAATTGAAGTTCTCTATTGTTTAACTTGATGAGTGATTGGTTATTCGTGAAATTGAAGTCCTGTGTTGTTTAACTTCTTCACTGATCTTTGGTATCATGAAGGAACAGTATGTTAAGCATACCCTAAACTTAATGTAAATTGGTTCAATTAGAAAATATTAACAATGGTTTTCTTCATCAGGGATAGAAATAAAAAGTGTAAATAAAAATAGTTTTGTTTTTTACGTTTATTAAAGCATAAATTCAAACTTGGTTTACATGTTACAATTCCCTCGGTGGGTTAGTGGTAAAGTTGATCGAGTTACAACACTAAAATACAACTGCTACAGTGATGCTAAATACTGTTTATAGCAACACGTACTATATGTTTACAATCTCTCTCCACAATAGTGGTGTAAGAAGCGGTCAGGAAGTCCCCATTTTACAATACGTCCCAGCGAAAAAAAAAATTATGAAAACTACTTTCAGGGAAAACATAAGAATGCATAAATTTTAAAAGAGAACCAAAGAACTTCCAGGCGAGCCTCGAACTCTGGGGTAATAGGTGCATTTGTGGATTACATTCTCTCGCTTTGCTTGGTCAAATAAACACTTATTTATCTCCTATACCTCTGCAATAGGACAACAAGAGAGTATGTGTGTGAATAATTGTATACAAAAATACAAAAATTTAGTAAATAAAGAACAGTAATATCTTTCAGTACTTCATACATTTAATTAAAGACCATCAACCGTTTTATTTCGACCAGTGTATTTCTCATATAAAGCACAACATAAGAAAAGAATAGTAGCCTAACGTAATTAGTAGCACAGTTTTCATTACAAAATTAGATCTTCTATAATACGAGTAGTGTACAAAATTATCTTACCAGCGAATTTATTGATCCGAAAACCAAATAGTTTCGACATCGAAATAAGATTTTCATGTTCAATACAAAGCCCATCAACATGAAATTTTGTATCATCAAATTAAGAAAGGAAACATACTGATTCCCAAGTTACAGTTTTGTATATTTCTGAAAGTAAAATGTGTTTGAAACAAACGTAATTGAAAAATAGTTTTAGAAATTCGTTGTTTTGCATTAAAGCAGATGAAAGATTTGCAAAAGTAACTTGTAGCTTTATCATGTACTAAAATACACCAAAAAAAACCAGAATATGCATATATTTAAAGTAGAAGTACATCATCTAAATACGTGTATCACATACCATTCCTATGTTAGATGGCGCTTTACGGAAATTATCTTTATTATTATTACGGCAAACAAATTTACCTTTAACCATCAATAAGTTTTTTGCATATCATTTTCCATCAGCCACGTTGTATTACGGTTATGTATTTTTCATTTATTATTATAATGGTTGTTAAATGTCTGACAAAGATTCCTTATGAGTAGTAACAACCTGTGCTTTGAACAGTTAGGAAAAACTAAAACTGTTTGACGTCGAGACCACTCAATCTTAGGCCGTTTCTACCAATTAAAAAACTGCCTTCAAATATCACTGATACGTAGCCCTAAACATTCTGTGAGATAGGATTTTCGATTATTAAAAATAAACGTATTATTCAGTATCTAGAAATGTTTAACAAATATGCAGTTGCTCAAAATACATTTTTGATTTACACAATTGTGATACATATTTTCAGTCAAATGTTTATTAATTAAAGATATTTTGTAAGCGCATTAATAGTTTTTAACAAAGAAATAATGTAATTCTGTAATACGTCGCCTGAAGATTTCATGTTAGCATTCTAGCGGGTGCTCGTTGTTTGTCTGATGATATAAACCTTTTGTTGTTGTTGTTCGTCGACTTACACAGCGACTTTTGGTTAAGATATTCGTGTCTTTTCTGTTGTTCATTTGTTTCTTGAATCACACACAGATTTACTCGATAGCTATCTGCAACCAGGCAGTACCATCCACCGATAACTATTGGACTATTCTGCCAAAAAAAGGGGAACTAACCGTCTCATTATAATGTCCCCACTGTTGAAAGGGTGTGTTGGTTAAGTGGATTCAAATCTGCGGCCAACAGATTGCTAGTCGAACGTCATAACCAGCAAGTCGTTAGAATAAGAGATACAACTATATGACTTATATAAGTGGTGTTACTCTTTAACCGTTAAATGTAATTTTACAGAGTGCGAACTTATATTGATGACAACCTTGTAATTCGTATATATAAATATAACGTAAATGTTTTGTATTTCTATTGGACTGGATATTGCAAAATATCCGAAACTCAGCAGTTTGTGTTCCTACTCGTGTTTCTGTTCCATTTCGATACTACTACAAGTAAATTAAAAAAAAAATTTTCATAAAACTAAATGACTATGAAAATGGTCAATATAAGTCTTGCAAACACAATGCAAATATGACAGTAGGGATGATACATGTTATCTTTACTATCTTGTTTACATTGCGTTTACTTCGTTTTTTGTGTGGTTGTGTTTTTTTGTTCCACTGTTTCAATAGACACAGAAAGGTTACATTTATAACTAAGTTCTAAATGCACTGAAGCTCCAACTGTGATATTTATTGCTTATCTACTACTGCCTGGTAATTTTATTTCTTTTTAGAGGAACACCGATGTCTTTAAGAAAGCTAACTTCAAGGGTTAGTGATGACATCATTACACTATAGTTATGGTTTTTAAAACTGACTACTAGTTATTATTAGGATTAATAAAACTGGATACTTTTGAAACTATGTCACCTCAGTAAAATTGATTGACATCGTTGTTTTGGGTTTTGAGTTCTCTTGTAACAAGAAAAGAAGAAACAGAAGAAAGAAGAACAAGAGATTCAATATTTTTCCAATGATACTTACAGACATTACCAGAACCTGTGACTCAGGTACTGTTATGAAGTGTAGTGCTGTAAAGTTGTGATAACCTGTTGAGGAAATATTTAAAATATTGTTTTGATGAACAATCCGAGCCATCTCTACATTGGCCGCGCTACCACCTGCCTGATACTTCGCCACGGAAACAATATTTTTCACGAGACCTTTGGCAAAACAGGGAAACTTTCATTAGTTTATAAAGTGAACTACAAAAAAATAAAAAGCGAGATTGAATTACATCCTAATTGGAAGTTTGAAAAAATTACAATCGTTAAATATCGAATACTTAAACTTCGATATCACGATATGAGATAGATGAATTAGCTAGTTGGACGTTTTCTGAAGTTCACCACGTGTCATTCTGTCCGAGAGAATCCAGTCCCTGAGAACCTGTTGCACGCTTTTAAAATACAGAATGTCCAAACAATTAGTTCATTCAAACTTTGCTATGAACTCTCTCGGCACTCATAAAAGATAAGAATAGTTAAGAATTCTACAAGCACCCAAACTAACTGACCTTGTTCAAACAGTGTTTTTTATATATAAAATACTCAAAAAATAGGAGAATGTAGGCAGACCATTGGAAACCTGTCTGGCATGCTTATAGTTTGCCTCAAGCTCTGTCTCTGAGACAGTGAAGGACACATAGTATTCAAACGAAAAACACTATTTCATAGCTCTGACCTTCTCTCTCGCGGGTTCGAATCCCTGTCATACCAAATATGCTTGCCCTTTCAGCCGTGGGGACGTTATAATGTGACGGTAAATCCCACTATTCATTGGTAAAAGAGTAGCCCAAGAGTTGGCGGTGGGCGGTGATATCTAGCTGCCTTGCCTCTAGTTTTAAACTGCTAAATTAGATTAGGGATGGCTCGCGCAGATAGCCCTCGTAGCTTTGAGCGAAATTCAAACCATACCAAACTTCCCTTCTATGTAGTATTGAATAATGTAATAAACATATTTCAAAGTTTCTTTCGAAACAGATACGTTCTATGCAGAACACGAACGAATATCATCATCACTATTCTTCTTGGACAGCGATATCCTATCAAAAAGGGGTAAATGATGCTATGATATATGTATAAAAGTGGCAAGATATATTCTGTAGTCTCTATTATTCTAAGGCAATAACATTCTATCGAACAGGTGTAAATATTGTCATAATGATAAGATACATTTTTGATCTATTATTCCCTAAGAGTCATATCCTATCAAGTAGGTGTAAATACTGTTCTAATGATAAAATACATTTCAGGGTCTCTGACAGTCTAATTAGAATAACACTGTCGTGATAAAGTTCAGTTCGAGGTCTTTTCTCGACTGCTCTACTACGTTACACAACATCATAATATGTTGCTCTGCAATATCTTGTGTTACATTTATCTCAGTGGAGTACCCACCAGCACTTCATGTTATACACTTCAATAAACTAACCACTGCATGCTATATTGTTGTACTCTGTTCTTCAGCACAGCATATTAATTAGTACGCATTTTATTGTATTACAACACACTTCAGTGCAATATGTTACACAATATACTCCAGAAACGCAAACTGTTATACGCTACGCTGATCTTCAGTTACATTATTCTGAATTCTTCGTGGTTTACTGTTCTCAGTCTTAATGTAGCATGGTGTTTCCTTCTAGTTTGTACTGCTTTCGGGAAAATTGAATTAATTACGACACGCTACAGACTATTCTATACCGCACTATATAGTTTCTCAGTTTCTATGCTACGTTATTCTACTTTATTATATATCATAATATGCTAACCACCACGTGCTACGTACTTTGTCTGTAGGTAATATTACTATATATTATATTGATATTTTTCGGAGTTGTTTTCTTAACTCGCTACACAACACTAGCAGACGTACCTGTGCAGCACATAGGAAGACAATTCTGATGTAACATAGGGGCGGTCAGATTCGTTATATGTTACTGCTTGACGTCCCTTGGGGTGCGTACCAGATTTGGTGATAATCAGCGATTCACCAGTTGTGAGAGAAAACAGACTTTTTTCGAGCAGTAACTCAGATTAATATAATGATAAACGGTTTGCATAACTTAAAGTTTTAGAGCAGTGAACGTTTAACAGTATTGGAATGTTGGGAAACTTTCTTACAAATAACAGTAAATAGTAATGCTGTGCCAAAGATAGAACTGCATGCAGTTTGCCAATCTAAATAAGTAATCAGCAGTGGGATTAGTTTGTGTTCGTAGTTTATACAGTAAATGTCAGAACATTAATTTATTACGAAACAACATTGTAGGAAAGTTTCTAAAATAATAATTAACTTAATACCATCTCTACCTTCTAAAGCCAGTGCCTTAAATATATATTCTTACAACACGACTGAGAAACTGCTGTCTCGCTGTCTCTATGTGTAGATGTACATATTTTATTTGTCTGTGTACTTATTTGTCTTGGTATCTGTGGTCTTGTCACTATTTGTCTACCTGTCAGATTCTTGTCTATCTCGGTTTGTCTAGTGTGAAGTTACATTTTCTGAATATATAAGGAACACGTCTCGTGCTTTATTGCTTCGTCTAATTGAATACTTGATTTCGTATTTTTATGACTACTATTTTAGTTGTTTTTTGGGGTTTTATTTTCTTCGAACAACAAGGATAAGATAATATTTCTACTGGTCCAAATTACATGCTTGTGTGAAATTTAACAAGGATGCGCTTCTCTTGTGGCAAAGTGTTTTCTAAGCAGTTTTTTTTTAAAGCCCAGAAGGTGACGTGGCTCGGAGGGAGTGTTGGGTAGAGACTAGTTTTTATTCAAGGCTGAAACCACCAGGGCGTTTCAACTGAATTTCTGCTCACATTGGAAAGCTAGGGACCTTATAAATCTTCCCTATATGCGCCTTAATAAGGTTAAGGAGATGAAAAGTGAAAGTAGGTGATTGGGTGAAACATAAATTATCAATCCAATTAATTCAATACAGTGAATTTATATGTGGGTGTATGAATGTGTATCATCATATTTCAACGTTTATCCACCGCTTTATAATAAACAGCCTCTAGGGGTTTCAGAAATTGTTGGCTCGGTATGGCCAGGTGATTAGGGCGCTTCGTTCGCAATCTGAAGGTTGTGAGCTCGAATCCTTATTCCATCAAACCAACTCGCCCTTTCATCCGTGGGTGCAACGGTCAATCCAACTATTCGTTGGTAAAAGAGTAGCCCAAGAATTGGCGGTCAGTAGTGATGACTAGCTAGCTACCTTCCCTCTAGTCTTACACTGCTAAATTAGGACGGCTAGCGCAGATCGTCCTCGTGTAACTTTACACGAAATTCAACGAACAAACAAACCAGAAATTATTCATGTACATCTGTTCTGACTGGTATTATTTCATATACAGTAAGATTAATAATACAATATCGCATTTCACAAAACACAACTGTTTTACAAAACCCCTTTTATCAGAATGTTATCTAAATTTGTGGTATTTGGCTTTGTTTGTTTTGATTTTCGCGCAAAGCTACACTAGGGCTATCTGCGCTAGCCGTCCCTAATTTAGCAGTGTAAGACTAGAGGGAAGGAAGCTAGTCATCACCATCTACCGCCAACTTTTGGGTTACTCTTTTACCAACGAATAGTGTGATTGATCGACACTTTGTAACTTCTTCATGGCTGAAAGGGCGAGCATGTTTGTTATGACAGGGATTCGAACTCTGGATCATTGGATTACGAGTCGAGTGCCTTAACCACGTGGCCATGCCGGGTCTGGTGGTCTTTTGACTTTCCTTGAAAAGTCTTCAACAAGTGCTTTACTTTCTCTACCTTAACTTGCTGTATGAAACATTAAGCTGATTCGGTGAACTAAGTCTCTAGATTTCCAAAATTTACAATATTTCATTTTCTGTAATCTTAATATATTTGACTATTTTAAAATAATCCGCTTTTTTGTAGAGACAAATTTCAATATTTTTTATTTTTAAAATGCATAAATCTCATTGAATACAGTATTTTAATTATCATTTTATTTGTTCACTTTTCTTAAGTAGTAGTTCCTATATTACATGCAAAAACCACCAGATGGAAGAAAGGGCCAGTACTAGATAAGCGTAACATTTTTTTCGTTTGTAACAACGGTTTGTAATTTCGTAAAGAAACAATCATATTGCGAAATATTCTTGTCTGTTATTTGTTTATATTTATCCAAGAGTCCGTCATACAAGTAATGTAATTTCAAAGCGAAAGTAGTGAAAAGGGCTTGACGATTCTAAGTTTACAGGCATTGTAATTAATGAAACTTATTAGTGTGATTAGAGTGACTAGCCTTAATTAAGAATCTATTTTCACAAAACTTACGCAGAAAGTCCTGGAATAAGTTGCTACTTCGAAGCTTCTCCACTTGATTAGTACCGACAAGAGACACAGTTAGGCTTAACATTGGACTGACTATCAACATTATTTTCTACTCATCAAAATGGGATATTCTTTGGTATCCTTTCCTACTTTTTTGTCCATTTTTTTTCTTTTCTTGTAGCAGAAATATTAAAAGTAAAGTAGATTACTGCTGTTATTTACGAAGAAAACCCGTTCGGTGTGTAGTCTTAAATAAGTGTGTTCTTAAACTAATGAGCTTTGTTGTAGGATAATTATTTGCACGAATTTAATCTTGTTTGTTCATTCTGTTTATTCTTGACCTTCGTTTAAAGACTGTCATCTTTTTAGTCTTGTTGAGCTATGTTCTCATCTTATCGATAGAAACGAAATATGGTTTACCTACCAATAATTAACTTCTGCTTGTTTTTTGGGGGGGACATGCTAAGACACTAGTTGTTGTTTTTTTTTAATCATTTATAAACTTTGTGCACATTTTCAAAATTAATATGCTGTTCCCCGCCATTTGTGACTTTAGTGCACTTGGTGTTACTGATGGTTGTATTTTATATGGGTCTGTACACCAACGCTGAAAATCGTGTGACCTCGGGCTTATTATCGTAATACCAGTTAACCTTGAGTGCACTTCGGGCCGCTTACTATGTAGTTTATGTTAATGAACTAAGATACCCATAGACTGATTGGAATGAAGTAATTAACGTTTTATTACAAATATACATTATTGTTTTCTTAAATGTAGAAATGTATTGTTGATACTTAAAAATTTGTGTGTGTGTTATACAGATACAAAAGTATGTGCATATATACACACATGCCTATCTAATGTGTGTGTGTGTATATCTGAATTGTTCTGACATATTGGTTTTGCCTCATCATGACGTGTCAGGGCGTTTCTCATCCCTCGTGTCATGTAGCTGCGTCAGACACGATGCATAAAGTTGTTAATTGGACGTCTTACAGATTCCATGTTATGTGTAAACGAAATTGACAAGCTTCATGTTATTCTATTCGTTTTCTCTCAGTTAAATTGGTTCTGTTTCAGTTAACTGCTCTTAAGTTGATGTTTTTTGTGTTGTTTTTGCGAACAGCATACACATACACAAAGACTGGTTATTCCTGTGTTATAAAGTGTATTTTAAAGATCGGCATGCAGGCAAGACATAATAGGATGTAAAAACAGACCAAGGGCAAGTTTTAAATATAACTTACTGCTTCAGCTAATGCAAATCAACATTTTGTTCAATACGTCATTAGTATACATTTTATAACTTTACGATCTAGATTTACATATAAAATGGGACGTTGATTTTTTGGGGGGGGTAACAAAAGCATTGTCATTAAGCTCCTAAACCTTCATTTATTCGCTTGATGCTTTGATTAAGTGCATAAACTAAAAGAAAAGTCATGCCTCGTAAAAACATATTCTACAGATGGATTGATAGACAGAGAACAACAATGGCCAGGTTCTCCTAGAATATGAACATATGAATGTATAATAGATCACGTTCATGAAAGCTCATGTTTTTGTATAGTAGACCTATGTTCATGAAGAATGATGCCATGTTTTTTGCATACCATGTTCTTGTAGAATAAGATCATATTCTTGTATATTGGACCATGTTATTGTAGAATAAAATCATATTCTTGTATATTGGACCATGTTATTGTAGAATAAGATCATATTCTTGTATATTGGACCATGTTATTGTAGAATAAAATCATATTCTTGTATATTGGACCATGTTATTGTAGAATAAGATCATATTCTTGTATGTTGGACCATGTTATTGTAGAATAAGATCATATTCTTGTATGTTGGACCATGTTATTGTATAATAAGGTCACGCACTTTTAAAGTGCATGATCGAACGCTCTTAAATTGTATAGACACGTCATACATATCTGTATTTTTGTAGCTACATTCACACATATTACTTGGATCAGCAGCTTTACAGTATAAGATCCGTTCTAAAGGTAACTCCATTTTGGAAGCGAAGTCCTTTTTAACGCGGTAAATCAAATTGTTTGTTACTCGCATTACTGTCTCTTATAAGAAAGTGCACACTAATGTAATTTTAGTTCATAAAGCTCAATTTTCCTTTTCGTTTTCAGGAAATAATTAAATTTTTACGAGTATTATAATTTTAATTTATTTTATTATTCTGTTTCACTTGTTTTAGTTATCTACCTTACGCTCCTGGTTTTTCTGTTATAAAAATTAACGTGCTCATTCTTACACCAAAACTAACGATTTTCTTCACAACGATAAATTATACTCATTTTAAAACCGTACTCAACTAGTCTTTCTGTTTGTGTAACAAAAAGGTTTGTTTTTCTTAGCAGAAAATTAGAGATGACCTTTTCAATACGTTGGTCTCTAACTTGATTTACGAACTAACAAGATGCTATTTATAATTTTCGAAAAATTAAGGCTACGATAGGTGAAGTGCACTGCGCAACCGCGTAAAATCTCCTCACGAATCACGTGCTATGGCCCCACGCCTAGCTGAATATTGATTGGTTCTTTCTCACCAACAGTCCAACTGATTCATCAGTCGATTCTAATCCCTTCATCTGCCATGAATAGGTCATCTGCAGGAGTATTTTCTATTATTATATTTTCTTTATATCTCTGGATATTTATGCATCTGTTTGTCCAAAATGTTATATTAGACATAACATCAATTCCACTATTGAATGTATCGGGATTTTTCCCCACTATAAACTCTAAGTATTTCCAGTTAATATCGTAATATCATGATGATGTACAGTGGAGGGAAAGGGTCACAGTAATTACGTGTTTGATATTTTGCTGTCTATGAGACAATATTGTAACAAAACTAGACCCCCACTGGCACATCGGCATGTCTGTGAACCTACAACGCAAGAAACCGGTTTTCGATAATCTATTGTATAGTTTTGTTCTTAATTACAAACAAAAACTGTGATTTAGCTAACATCAATAGTGGGGTTATACTGCTATTTCGTAACTTTCAATGTCCTCTTCAGGAAACTTAAAAATTGTTAATTTTATCTGTTTCTTGTGCATCTATAAAAACAATAGATTTTGGATACATTGTAATTTAAAACCTCTTAATTTGCAATATGTAAATCAGTACCACTAACAATAGAAGTTTCCTTGGTGCTGCCGTTTATTAGATAATTCAGTGTTTTCATTATTATTTTCTTATGGTTAAACGATGAATATGAAAGTCTTTTCTATTTAATTTATTTTGTAAACAACATGAAGTAATTGACACATCACTGAAAGAAAAGTCTTGTGATGAACAAGATGTATCTTCAGTAAACACTAAGTAATTTTAAACCAGCTCGCAAAAAGTTGTTATAAACTAATATTTTTTTTACGATAAAGTAACGTGAAATATTCAACACAAGAGCTAAGCGTACGAAAAACGTACATTTTACTGTATTAAGTTTTTATAATAAATGTTTTTAAACATCAGGCACGTGAATACAAAGTGTTTGTTCTGTGTTCTGTAATCACCTGTGTTCATTTTAGAAACTTAAACTTTATAAAAAAAAATTGTATTGGACAAGGTTGTTTATGGCAATGGCTTAGCTAGATTGGCAAGCATACCATTTGTTGAAACAATAGCATTTTTCTGACCATTGTGTGAGTATTGTTTCGTCGTCTAAGCTCTTTTCATGATTACCGTGTTGAACATATTTTATTCCATTGTGTTTAGGGTTAGACTTATAATTTGTATTTCAGTAGGGCAATTGTCACAGTAATATGGTCTTTTTTGCAACAACATAAATATTTTACCTTGCATACTTGGTTCATTGGATCTTACGCAGCAACAAATACTAGCTCTCACCAGGTTAAAACAATTTTGAGTCAAACGTATTACAGGTGTAACAACAGAATGCTAATATGATCCATCATACTCGCTTTTGTAGCTAAAGTAATAGTATTTAAAGCACGCTTTGGTGGAAAGTTGAGCACTCGTCTTCTGTCTGCTTAACATGGAAAGGTTAGTTGTCTTCTGTCTGCTTAACATGAAAAGGTTAGTTGTCTTCTGTCTGCTTAATATGAGAAGGTTAGTTGTCTTCTCTATGCTTAACATCAGAAGGTTAGTTGTCTTCTGTCTGATTAATCATTTCATAACTATGCAACGTCCAGCTATGTAAAATATAATAAATTCAGATAAATTGACTGCTTAAATATTGAAAGATTTCAGTGACCTATATGATTAGTGTTCTTCTATTGGTCATCAACAGCTCTTGTAGATACTAAAATCTGCCAAATAGCATGTATGAAAGTTACGTTTTTGAAACACTTTAATAAATACTTGATGATTTGATAAATGCGAACTAATTTGCAGCGAACATGTTTACAAAAAACAAGTTTTTAGTAGCTTTTTCTGAAAATGTTAGATTGAAGTAAATGAAAAGAAACCAAATGATTAAATGTAAGCTGCAATACTGGAATGAAACAACACTCCTTGGCCTTTTTAAACATATGTAAGTTTTCGGTCTTAGCCCTAAAAGAAAACTAATAAGTTAAAGAAGCTTAGAACAGTTTGTGAGTTTTAATAGTTTTAACTATTTATAGATGGCAACATCTATGCCTTGAGAACCATAATTCTGTAGTATAAATTCGTAAAACTGCTTTATATGGTGATTAAAGTGGTTCTAGTGTTAACACCAGAAGAGATTCTGTGTCGAAATCTCCAAATTAAGAACTAAGTACAGAGTGTTTTTAGTTTATCTGAAATCATATCGTGTCAGAAATGTGTAAATATTTAAAGTATTATATTTTGTGCTCATACCATCGTTTTTAAGCTCTCAGAAAATGTCTAATTATACAAATAGTTTCCTATTAATTTTACCAAAGGATTTTTTGGTGAAATAATGAAAAGAAAGTGCTCGAAAGTGCTAAAAACCTTTAGTTTATAATTGATAACTATTTAACACATTTGAAATGTAATCCCTGCTAAATGAATCCTATCGTTGGTTTGTAAAGTTATATAAGTTTTACAAAGATCGTAATTTTCACTATTAGGCTTAACCCTTTAATGTGCGCTTTCTTCATCGTAGTTTACAAAAACTCCAGTTGTTAAGCTCCGAACACCACTTTTATATATATATGTATTTTCTATCCGTAAATCATGCTTTAGAGGTGGTGCACAAGTTAGTGTTGACTAACGTGTCGCAACTTGGCCTTGAATTAATCAGGATTTTAACTTCAAAGTGAAAAGTTTTAAATGTTTGTCACGTCCTGCCATTATTCTTGTCGTTCAGAGACGACCAAACTTAAAATGTTGCATGCAATTACCGAGAATCCGCAACATAACCTGTGATTGTTTTATTTCAGTAGATAGTTTCTTTGTGTTTCATCTGAAGGTGTATATTAAATCTGCAACAAAAATCCCACCCACTTTCATCGTTTATGTACAAAACAAAGAATATGAACTAAGCTTTTGATAATACAACAAGTGGTTATTTAGATAAGAAAATTACTTTGTATACATGGTTGGTTAGATACGATTGCTTTAAAGTTGAATTGCGATATTAATGATGCCTTTGAAAAACTTTCATGAAAAACAATAAACAGTTATTATTAATAGATCATTTATATCAGAGCAAGACACTAACTAATTCATACTCTCGATAATACAAAACCGAAAAGTTAATTATTACGGGTAATAATATTTTTTAAAACCTATTATTTCTGTAATTTTAAGACCTACGTGAAAAGTATCATTTGTTTCAAAATATCAGCCCTATATATAAATGAACCAGAAACAGATATAAACATTTAGTTAGATAGCGATGGGATGTTGAGAATATTTATTATGGAGCCTCTTGTAGAATAAATGTATACTTTTGAAGGCTTGACTAACACATATATATCACGAATTGCTTCATTTCCCGCCATTACCAACGTCTGACTTGAAAGTCTAATTTTACTGATCATGTGTATATATCTTATTAGCTTCCTACAGACAGATATTAAATCGAACATTAAAAAGCACTCATGTCAGTTTCATGTATTAAATCAGTTATTTTGCTCAATTAAGAGTTTCTAATTTAACTAATCTTCACATTTCAATTTCCTTCAATATGCATAAGTAAAATGTGATGAACGACCTTGCGCAAAGAAAACATTAAATTACGCAATAAATTACTAATGCAGCTATGTGCGCGGGGGTTCCCCTGTGCTGAGAAACTTGAATTCAGATAAACTATGTAAGGGGGTCATCTCGGTGAAGTTCAACGATGTCAAGGCATCCCTTCTGTTTAGCCGCTGGCATTTATGTTGGTCTTTTAGAAACTACGTCTTCTGTATATATTCATTTCAACAACCAGTAATTAAGCTATATCTTCTGGATCTAAAGAAGCTAGATTACATACTTCTGTATACACCACGTTTTGTTTTGTTTATTTTTTTACACGTAAAGAATAACATCACAAAGTTTTGTATAACTAATTTAACAAAAACAGATTAATAATAAAACTTAGGAAAACATTTTCGTACATAAAAACGTATAAATGCTATGAAGACATAATTAAAAAAACAATAGAGATAAATAAGTATTGTGTATATAACAAATATCGCTTCATACACGAAACTCGATGTTTTGGAATGATAAAGGCACTATTTTTAAAAGAGTTAATTCAAATATATTTGTCATAATATTTACAAAATATGGTTTTCATTACACACTGTGATTTTTATTTAGGAAGTTTAAATTTATCCAGGCCCGGCATGGCCAGGTAGTTAAAGGACTGGACTCGTAATTTAAGGGTCTCTCGTTCGAATCCCCGTCACACCAAACGTGCTCGCTCTCTCAGTCGGGGGGTGTTATAATGTGACGGTCAATCCCACTATTCTTTGGTAAGAGAGTAGCTCATGCGGTGATGGTGGGTGGTGATGACTAGCAGCCTTCCCTCTAGTCTTACACTGCTAAATTAGGCACAGCTAGAGTGGATAACCCTCATGTAGCTTTGCGCGAAATTTAAAAACAAACAAACAAATAAATTTATTCACAATTTGTTATCAATGGATAGTTAGAACCTTTCGTACGTTATAATATTACACCGTTTTGACCAGAATTGTGATTATTTTTAAGTACAACATATAACAGTTAAATTTGAATATCTTTAGTAAAACTAATAGTGTGATAGGTGAGGTACATGTGACGGTATGTGGAGTTAAAGGTGAAAACGTTCCATCTTTAAATAGTTCATGGATTTTGTGTGTTAAGATGGTTGTTGTATCCAAAATATAATAGATGTAAAGTGAAGGGTATGTAGACGTCAAAAAATGAAGATATATTCCCGGGTGTTTATTAATTTTAGAGTTGTGTTTTTTTAATTAGCAAGGCTTCTGCTGATTACCTTTTTTATGTTGAATTCGTGATTTGGTATGGAAACAATATGTTCTGAAAATGTGTGGTGATTGAACTATATATTATAATTTACTTGCGAGGGGGTTATTGGTGTTTTTTTATACGTGTGTTTAATTTAATGCTTATATAGGATATTCAATCCGTTGGTTCTCCGTCGGACAATAGTAAGTTTGCGGACTTACAAAGTTAAAATCTGGGGCTCGATAAGGCGCGTTGAGCACAGCAGATAACCAAATGCTTCGCTTAAGCTAGTTGCGTATATTATTAGATAGGAAATAATATGAAAAATACAGTATTGATTAATCCATAACCAAGAAAACAACTAGATTTGATGCTTCAAGTAAAGTCATATCTTCAGAGTTAGTTCTAGCTGGATATATATCTTATGAGCTTCTTGCAGTTAGATGTCATCTGCTTCAACTCATATCCACACTTAAGTTTTCTTTCGCATGTACCGGTAAAGGATTTTTAAATACACTTCTACACAGAAAGCTTTATATTACGCAATAAACCGACAATGGAGCTATGTGCGCAAGGAGTGGTGTCCCATCTGCCCAGAAATTGGACCTCAGAGACTACGTAAAAGACTGTCTAATTGTGATATATTATCTAGCATGAATCCGTAAGAGTAAAGTGTCAGATCAAATTATGGTCGAGATGAGAAGATAAAAGCCTTAAAAATGAGATTATTTGTGGGGTCAAAAAGCTAAATCAAAATAAATAACTATCAGAAACTCCACACTGTTATTATCAAATTATCATTTCAAGACAGCCATTGTTTCGGTTCTTCACTGTAACGGGTGCACAGACTGACCTTGCACTGTTGCAGAGTTCTGGATGTCATAGCTGTTGAGCGGGGTTGTGATTTCTGTGATATTACAAAATATTGCTCTCACTTTGCTGCCTTATAATAGTGGTAGTCAATCCCTTATTGTGATTGACGGATATTAAAGTACCAACGATAGGCTGCCTTCCCTTTCGTCAGTAATTCTAAATTAGAGACATCGACAGACAGCTAGCTGTGCTGGTTCTGTCATGAACACTAAATAGAAATAAATCTTTATGATAATGATATTATTCTGATTCTTTGTAGATAACATAAGATATATGTTCTGTGTTTCAAAGTATGAAGAAAAACATACTCATATATATGTATATATCTGTTAAATGCATAATACTGAATATCACCAAGTGCTGCATTTGTTATTACTGTCAATTTCATTGCTATTATTGGTTTAAAAGTTTGAAATGATTTTAAATATTAATATTATTATTTACTTTTTAATTTTATACCCTCAAAAGTATTATATCGCTTTGTTATTTTAGTATGTTGATTAAGGAATAACTTGAATATACTAAGCTGGTCGGATCTCGAGAGGTCTTATTGGGTTTGTGGCTGAAAATATCATTATAGCCACAATGATGACGAGAAAACCCACTTGTAGAGAAAAATATATATGTAACAACGGCTGGTAAAGTCACTTTCACACGTTTTTGAACACTGTAAATCAAATAAACACAGCATAATCATAAAAAAACAGCCAAATACTAAATAAAGAAACAAACGTAAACAGAAAATTAAAGAAGCCTTACTTATACAACAACTCAAGCCCAAAATAAACCAATAAAACGGAACACCTTTATACTTATATTCATAAATATAATCAAACATCTAAGCATTTCTGCATTCCTACACTCAGTTACAGAACCCCCTTCAAACATGTGGTCAGCTATCGGTCAGTTACCTCTTTCTTTTTTTGGAAACTTGACGATGACCGAAGAAGGTCATTTTACATATATATTCTAGTCACAGTATCTACCTGATGATTCGGCACATTATTGTCATTTGCATGTCATTGTTTTCTTGTGCCTTGGTTTATGGCATTATATCCTTTTACTCTATTTATATAGAACAAGTTTCGTTAAATTTAAACACTAGAAATTACTGATATACAATTTTCTAATCAAATGTTTCTCTGCATTAATTATATAAATGTTTTGCTAGAAATTCATTTATTCTTAAGATTCTCAAGACTATTAATTAATTACTAGATGTTTGTGTATATGTGCTTTTGTTTTTTATATATGAACGGAACAATTTTTTAAAAAATTCCTTCAAATCAACTACATTCTCTCATACATGAAAATTACCAAACTAAACACCATTTTATTTTTAAACATAATGGTATTTACAAGTTCAAACAAGTCCTTGGGCTATTGTGTTTTTGTAGAGTTTCAAAACACAGAATGAATACTTATGAATGATACCATACTTTAACTCTCCTTTTTCCTAGTATATAAATGTGTTGCACATTAACTCTTTCTGTTATGTTACCTTCAACAAGAATACTGTTAAATCAAGTTATTATAGAGTAATCATATAGCTTATTTCTTGAAGATTTCTTCTTGAATGTGTAAAAAAACAAACCTGTTTTTATCTTTAAATTTAATGGTTATACATCATTTGTTGGATACATATCAACTGAACTGTAGAATAAATTTACAAAAAAAAACTTATTTTCTGACGATTTTTTTGAATTTATACGTTAAATAAACATAATAGGTTGCACCCTCAGAAAAGCATATATTCTAAGGAAAGTATTAAAAAACCTTTACTGGCATACATCTGTTCAGTGGTCGAACTGGCCATGGTGACTTACTGATGTTGAATGACAAAATGTTGCTTTATGCTCAATAATGACAAGAAATGTAAGCGATAGTGAACACTAGAATTAAGCAGAGAAGACTGGCTTGCTGTTTGTAATTTGTACGGGTGCAAATCGGTCAGTGCCGTTAAAGTGGTGTGTAACTTATGTCACAACCATATCATAGTAAGTGAGATAGAATGCAAATATTCATTTTAATCGTTTAAGAGACTTCTATTTCGTGGTCATTGGTATTTCGAATTCATAGTAACACAGTATAGCCAGCGTTGATCTAAGCAGTGATACTTAAATAACACATATAATTCATGGATAACCGTGATAAGATTTCGCTTATATTTGTCCATATAAAACTGTAGAAATGGCCCAACAGACAACTAAAAATTGTGTGTGCTTATGCTGTTAATTAGGCCGACAATTTTCGTCTTTTAATTATCCTATATTAGTGGTTAAATGATACGTAAGAAACAGCAGTACACGTTGAATTCTATATACAAAAACGGTTCGTTTGGGTTAAGAAAATATTTTACATAGAAGAGCGAACAACGTTTCGACCTTCTTCGGTCATTGTCAGAAGAAGGTCGAAACGTTGTTCGCTCTACTATGTAAAATATTGTCTCAACCCAAACGAGCCGTTTTTGCATATAGAATTCTAAACAAGTGAGTTTCTCGACATCACTGATTAGTACACGCTGAATTTCGCTGTTAACGTAGAATAATCAGCGATATAACCTATCTTTCGTCTGTCAGTGTTTTTAGTTTGTTTTTCACTTCATAGGCGAGTTTTTCAGTACTGTGGTGATGAATTATTTTAATCGTATATTGTAAATATTAAAGAAATTATAAAATCAAAACTACAGATAAATGTACAACATATTAAGCTAGAAAGAAAAAAATGCTTAGGACATCACGCTCCAACCGTGCAAACGCTTTCGAGAAATTCATGATAACTAGTTTTACTTACTAATTTCAGCGTCGTTTTCAGTAGAGGGTCTCGGTGATCCCTTATTATGTCGTCGTTTCATCTGATGTTTACTTCGAACCTTAACCGTTCTGGTAAAGGCCCAGTCTGTCGAACCCCTTTAACCCTTTGTTCCCAGAGCCGCGCCCTACTGTAGGCTTCATGTATATGTATAGGATGTATATATATGTATTATATATAGTAAGTTTGAATTAGTTTACGTGGGATATCCAGCGGCTTTCTCACCATCTGGTGGATGGGAACGTCAGGTAAAAAAAAAAAAAAAAACCAACAAACTAAACAGCTATTTTGTATTTAACGTGAGCTAAAATAATATGGTTTGGAATAAAGGCAAGATTTGTGTATCGTGCTCCTATACGCCATTTGGTTTTAATCTGCTATGCTGTTCCTTTATTCTGTTATAAACCTCCAAAAAAATCACAGAATACTTGTTCAGTATTAACATTGTCTCTCTATATTTGTATGTAAGGCAGAGTATTAATTTTGTTTTAGAAATTTAAATTTAATTAAAGTATGAAATTTCCAATATTATTCTACTATACTAAGACATTCAAATTGTATTTAATCTGTTTTGGAGATTGGTGTCAAATGTTGAAGAATTGATCTACTTTATAAAGTTCTAAAAGGAAATAAAATATTTAACAGGCCTCTGATTTTTTGTGTTTTTTTTTACTGATCGACACAGGTTATGGTGAAAGGAAAAAGTGGAGGAAGATCCCCAGTTATACAGCACACTTCATATGGCGCTGTAATTCATAGTGAAATGGGCGGATTAACATGGTAGTAAACTGTCTGGGTTTTAAACAGACTTGTTCCCTCGTTATGTAGATACATGTGTAGTGTGGATGTGCTTATGCATGCACGCGTTTCTCAACACATATATCTTGGCCTTGACCTTGATACCCTTTAGTGTGGGCTCTTTCCTTCTCCTGTTATGAATTTTCTCTTATCCCTTACAGGATTTGTCCATTATTGGACACACACGTGTTGTGACTTGTAGAACACAATCATAATAATAAAACAGGTCGACTTTACTTTATCCACGTTTTGTACTAATTTCAAATGATGGTGATGGGGCAGTGTGGACACTATCTTCAAAATAATTTGGTTCAATTTGTAATTGTCACAGGATAACGAGACGGTAATAGCGTTGTACCTTCTTCTACATGACACATAGGAAAATGGTGTAAGCAAAATGAAATACAGAAGTTCCACAATTATGAACAAATTTATGTAGCTTCCTATTTCTTTATAAATATAAGTGTAAGTGTTATGGTTTGTATTTTTGGATGACAATGATGAATCTGAGTCTCTAAACCGGTGCAGGTTTACACTTGCAACATTATAAGGCGTGGTATCGCCAGTCGGGTTAAAGTGTACTCCAGTTCTGTGATACCGACATTACATATTTTATGTACTTGAATGGGATATAAATTAATTTGCAATTTAATGTAGATGTATATTTCTGTCATTATCCTAAAAAAACGAAAATGAATCTAAATCGCTATAGAAAGTCTGAAGCTTTATTTTGATATGTCAGTGCAAAGACCTAGTCTTCACAAGCAGTTGTATTTTTCGGTGTAGAATTTCTCAGAGACCAGCTTTTCTTCTCAATCAAAGAAAGACGAGCTCTAAAACATCGTTATAAATAATAATTCATCTTTAGATGATAACAGATTTGAAAAGATTTTGACAGGGAGTCGAGTGATATCTGACAGTTTGAGATGTTTACTCCACGTGGTTCCAGTGTGCTACCTTCAGTGCTGTTCATTCGCGCTAACAAGGACAAATGGATGCATTTGAATCTGTATTCGCATCATTTGAACCTACTCTTACATCACTGAGTTGCTTCTTCTCTCCAAGACGTGACATTTTTCTTTTTCTGAAAGCCCATTCCGTATCTGTAGGGTTCCTTTATGCGCTAACTGTCGTCCCCTTTAAAAAAAAAAGGAAGAAAATCCTTTTTTTAACATGCAAATATCGTTCAACGGAGATTGTTTTGTTCAGACGACTCGCAGCTGTTGTAATGTGATTGGTGTTTTGCGTCACGCGGACATGCTCGTAGTCTGCTATCGGCGTTTTGAGCTTTACGTATTTTCTCCCCTTTCAAGCTGTAACGCTTCAGATAAACACGCACTAATGATCTTAGGGATAAAAAAGTACATCTGTCTCAGGATACTTCCTTCTCCCCTTGTTGAGGTTGAAACAATGACCCAGTAAGATACATCAGTTGGGATCTCTAAAAATCTTAAGAGCTTACTGTCAGTGAAGAGGCCATTCAAGCTGCAGTCAAACAGTACTCAATTATTATATCTTTCGTCTCGTTCTAGAGTAAGTTGGCTTTTCTATGAAAAGCTATAACGTTTGTCAGACAGATTAGAAACCAACCGTTTCCGGAAACACCAGAAGCTTTTAACTTTGTTTTACCACAAAATAACCCCGGTTTTGTTTATTTGTCCATATTTTATGCCCCCAGTGGCTCAGCGGTATGTCTGCGGACTTACAACACTAAAAACTGGGTTTTGATACCTGTGTTGGGCAGAGCACAGATATCCCATTGTGTAGCTTCGTGCTTAATTTCAAAAAAACAAAACAACCATATTTTATATATATATTTTACTTTTTCTTTCTGTCTGTTTGTAAATCCAGATATGTCTATCAATTTTTATATTTATTTACCTATTATCTGTCATTAATTACCTATTATTTTCCAACGTATTTGATTATATACGTGCTTTGATTACCTACATGGAACTTATGAAAATATTTGAACAATTTCTTTTATTAAAGTACCTTTTGATTCTGATCTATTGGTACAGATTTTGTTAACGCTAAGTATCCTTGGCTTGTTGTTCCACATTTAGTTTTGTCTCTAGAGCATTTTCATGTAATAAAGTTATTTTTATATATGTTTATTGATTGTTTAGACTACAAATTAGTTAGAAAACTGAAATTTGTTTGGAATGATATAACAAAGTTCGTCCACCTGTTTAAATAGGTGGACAATCTACTCTTGAAGACCATTACGAGATTCTATCGAAGTACCTCTAATAGATGAACTTATTTCATGTCTTTCAGGAAAATACCCAATTGTATCAACCTATTAACATTTTAATTGTTACGTTGCATTAAACACTGAAACAAACGCTTATGACAAAATAGTGAAAAAATATCTTGTAATCTTTTGGAATGTGATGAAACAAATCTTGTGTTAGGAAGTGTAAATAATTCGTATTACCTCCAATAAAGATATTATCCCCGTCGCACTGAACATGCTCGTCCTTTTAGCCGGGGGACTTCATAATGTGACAGTCCTTCCCTCTGTACGTTGGTAAAAGAGTAGCCCAAAAATTGGCGGGGGATGGTGATGACTAGCGACCTACAAAACAAATCAAACAAACAGCAATTATTAACAGTTTCTGGAGAACATTGTGTAAAAAACAAAACAGAAACGTATAATGATTAGTATGAATTCATTAATAAATTAGGTAGCTGCAATGGACAAGAGTGGAAGGTTTATGCATTTCCTAAATCTATATGATAATATAATATCAGCCTGATAAGTGTGTGTATACATATAATGAAAATTAATGTAGTGTGAATATTATTTATCCAACGCAAGTAAGATTAAATAATTAAATATATTTATATAAATATATGTGTACATAACATATTTACAAACCATGTAAAAAGTGTTTGTTGCACGTGCTAACACTGATTCTATGGTTCTTGAAAAGCTTGGAATCAGTATAATCTCAATTTTAAGTAATTCCCTCTAATAACATTGGCCCGTCAGCGGCACAGCGATATGTCTTCGGACTTGATACCCGTGTTGGGTAGACCACAAATAGCCTATTATTGTTGAACTCTGTGCTTAATTCCAAATAAACCAACTAATTAACAACGTCTAGTGATAATAAAAAGCCATTAAACTGTTAATTACAATGGTGTCTACTAAAAAAAGCGACCACAAGTGAAAATTTTGTTTCAGGGAATAAATTCCGATTTTTCAATTTATCAGTGAATAATAAACATTGTTTAGCAATACTAATTCATGTGTTTCAACATTATCACAACCGAAAAATGGAGATTTTTAAACCTTGGGGGTTGTAAAAATGCTTCTAAAATTGTTGGGTTTTTTTTTTCAAACAACCATACTTCCAATACAAGGTTTTAATTACTGTTTTACAAGAAATATCTGAAGTAAAATATTAACAAGTGTTTTTTTTTAGTGTCTGTCGTCAAAACTTTCTGAAGCTGAACGAAAATGGTTGAGAGAACTGTTGTGATATTTTAAATATAAAAAGACCTCTTTCATAACTTTAAAGTGTCATAATTTTTTTTGTATTTCTACACCTAAGTTGCTTTTAGAATTACACTAGTTACCACTCTGAATCAGTATCCAATAATCACACAGAGTTTATAATGGTTATAAAATAATTACTTTTACTTGATTGGTGTAACTATAAATGACTTTTAAGTGCGTGGCTATTAAGTTTTGCCCCTTAGTAGCACAGTGGTATGTTTGGGGACTTACAACGTTAGAAACCGTGTTTTGATACCCATGGTGGGTACAGCACAGATATCCCTTTGTGTAACTTTGTGTGTATTTACAATAAAACAACCAGTAAGTTTTAATTTAGTTTTGGTCCACCAGAAGTGGAAAACCCTGCATGGCCAGATGGTTAGGGCAATCGACTTGTAATTTGAGGGTCGCGAGTTCGAATCTCCGTCACACCAAACATTCTCCCTCTTTCAGCCGTGAGGGTGTGATAATGTGACGGTCAATCCCACTATTCATTGCTAATGGAGAAGCCCAAGAGTTGGTGATGAGTGGTGATGACTATCTGCCTTCTCTCTAGTCTTAACGATGCTAAATTGGGGACGGCTAGTGCAGACAGTCCTCGTGTAGCTTTGCTCGAAATTTAACAAACAAAGAAACAGAAGTTGAAAAGTTCTACCATTAACAACCTCTTTACTGATATATCAGACAAGATAAGGTTTAAAACGCACAACTTTAAAATAATGTTATTAAAAGTCTGCCTTACAAACCAGTGTCTTTCTCAGTGATTAGTGTGTGCTGTGAATTATTAAATACGGTTACGGTTGTCGCAAGTTATATATCCATTTTTTTTCTGTGCATAGTTTTGTCTTCTATTTCCAAGAGAAATATATTATTTTGTGCCACGTAGTTGTATATGCTGTGGGTAAGTTGGTTCAAAGCAGACTAAGGAAAAAATGAACTGAGGGATTCAGTAAATAAACTTTTATTTCCTTTTACTTATCAGTAAACCTCAATGTGTCGATACCACACTTTTCTTTTCATGTGAACTCTTCTTGCTTGTTAAATTTCCGCTTCTCTTGTTACTGATGCAAGCATACCACACTGTCATTTTAACTTGGTTGATTATAACTATGGTCAACCCTAGCATTTTGCACTTATGCTTACCAGGCATCTCATCGTATTTAGTGTTGTACCCAGATAGCAATTCTCAGCTTAGTAATTTGCTCAAATACTTGCGCTATCTTATAAATGGATAAACAATACAAAATAAAACGTAGGCCAACATCTTCCGACTAATTTATTCTTTCTATTTTTATCCTAAACTACGGATCCCCCGGTGGGACAATGGTAAGTCTTCGGATTTACAATGCTAAAATTAGGGACTCGATTTCGTTCAGTGTACACAGCAGATAGCACGATGTGGTTTAATTATAAGAAAAACACACCTTAACTACAGGCGTTTTTACTTTGCTGCTTTCCTTCTCGTCTGTCAGTTCGAAATTATAGACGATTATAAGCAAATAACCTTTATGAAGCGCGAAAATTCTAGAATAAAACTCTCGCGTTAACTTTTGGTAATTTTTTTTAAAAAGTTAAACATCTTAGTGAAATTTTCCTTTTTTTTTTCTCGAACTTATGAAATATTCCTAATATGACTTATTCATTTCAGTAAACAGTACTTATCATTTTGAAATTTAGCTATTAAGTGGGTTATTATATTTCATTATTCGTACGCTACGTTTATCTATTTAGTTTTTATAAATTCACAATTCAAGCCTTTTAGCGGACTTATTCTATTTTTGTCATCGAAAACATGTAATTTTACTTATCTTTAGACAAATGTCCTTTAGATTTCAACAGTGAAAATTGAAATTGTCGATTGTAACTAAATTACGGCTGATTTACTGGTGATGAATTAGTACTACTATTCATAAATTTTCAACATTAATTCTTCTGTAAAGTAATTACAGATTTTTAGATTAGTTTCCAGTTAAAAAGCGGTTTAGGTTAATTGTAGCCTAAAGAACTCAAACCTTGCAATTTTTATTTCAACTGATTATTTTCTGTTTCTCATCATAATGCTATATTTTTTATGCAAAAACGGCTCGTTTGGGTTCAGAAAATATTTTGAATAGAAGAGCGAACAACGTTTCGACCTTCTTCGGTCATCGTCAGGTTCACAAAGAAAGAGGTAACTTGACCGGAAGCTGACTACATGTTTGGAAGGGGTTGTGTAACTGAGTGTCGCAATGTAGAGGGCGGGGTTAGATGTTTGAATATATAATTTTATCTATAATATTAATATAGGTGTAATGGCGTTCCTTTATATTGGTTTATTTTGGGTTTAAGTTGTTGTATAAGTAAGGCTTCTTTGATTTTTCGTTTGTTTATGTTTGTTTCTTTATTTAGTATTTGAGTGTTTTCTATGGTTATGTTGTGTCCATTTGACTTGCAGTGTTCGAAAACGTGTGAAGGTGACTTTTTATGTTCTTTGAATCTGGTTTCCATTTTTCTACTTGTTTCTCCAATATAGAAGTCGTGGCACTTATCACATTGTATTTTATAAATAATGTTGGTGTGGTGTTTGTCATTGTAGTTCTTACATAGTATAGACCTCAGTTTTGTGCCTGGTTTTTGAATAAATTTGGTATTAACTGGAATGTTATATTTTGTTACTAGTTTTTGCCAAATGTTGGTTATTTGTTTGCTGATGTCAGCAATATATGGTATACAGCAGTATATGTTTTCGTGATTTTTTGATTCGTGAGATATATTTACTTTTGTTGGTTGATATTGCTTTCTGTCTAGGAGTGTGCGTATAATGTTTTCTACGGTTCGTGGAGGAAACTTATTGATGTTGACTAGCGGCGTTTCCTCTGGCTCGGTATGGCCATGTGGTTAAGGCACTCTGCTCATAATCTGAAAGTTGCAAGTTCGAGTCTCCGTCGCGCCAAACATGCTCGTCCTTTTAATCAAGGGCGTTGTAATGTAACGGTTAATACAATTTTTCATTGGTAAAAGAGTAGCCCAAAAATTAGCAGTGAATTGTGATGACTAGCTGCCTTCCCTCTGATCTTACACCGCTAAATTAGGACGGCTATCTCAGATAGTCCTCGTGTAGCATTGCGCGAAATTCATAAACAAGGAAACACAGAAACAAGCCTTTCACTGCTAAACTAGGTACAACTAGCGCAGATAGTCCTCATGTAGCTTTGAGGGAAATTCAAAAGAAGTTCTATGTTTATCTTGCACTTTAGAACTAATGTATTTTTCTTCATCATAAATTTATCCTTTTTGATTAATGTAAACACTCATAGACCTGATAATAATATCTTTATACGAAAGTAATTATCATACAAAACATTTACTTTTATAAACATTTCATCGGTTCTTTCTTTCTTCTTAACTTATTTCATCCTTAGAAAACAAACGAACATAGAAAAACCCAATTGAACTTAATTTTAATGTTTCTTTACGTTGAATCAGTAACGTCTGATTGTGAAAGTGTGTTCCAGCGATATTTATGTTTCTAGAGTATTAGTTCCTGAATGATAAAAATGATTATTGAAATCATTTTTAGGTCTATTGGGTTTTTTTATCTTACGTCCTGTTTTCTTATGAAAGACGAAAACTGTTGTTGTTTCTTCTACTTCATATCTTGGTTAGTGTATAATGATGTTAAATGTTATATTAACTAATGTCTCTGAATTATTTTATATGCAGGAATGTGCGACTAAAATAGCTTTATTGGTGAAAAAGAAAGAGAAATCTAGCGTAATAAAATAAACACGGAAATGTATCATATAGTAATAACTGAGTCTATAGATAGAAATAATGTTACTATTAGTTAATGTACAATCTTTAAGATATTGGTCAGTTTTAGTTTATGATAAAGCTGCTAAAACCATCTGGCGCCGTCC
This sequence comes from Carcinoscorpius rotundicauda, assembly GCA_011833715.1. NCBI lineage: Eukaryota > Metazoa > Arthropoda > Merostomata > Xiphosura > Limulidae > Carcinoscorpius > Carcinoscorpius rotundicauda. Next base: position 161,853,379 of record CM022391.1, on the reverse strand, counting down.
CTAACTTTCGAGCTACTTTTTTACCAATGGATAACTTCTTGACAGCCGAAGGGACGAACATGTTAGGGTTCGACATCGAGTTTCGATCTCGGAGACTGAGAGTCGAAGGCTCTGTCCATTTAACGTATTTTAAAAACCGCAGGTACTGGAGAAAGATTGTGTTTTAAAAATTCTCTCTCTTATTCCAAGATTGCTGTTCCTCGTAATTTCACAACAAAGAGAGGTTTTCTTCTAGAGTGGAGTGTGACCTGCTGGTGAGCATGCCAAACTGTGGATCCGAGGGTCCATGCTTTACGTTACTTTGTCGTAAAAACGCTTTGCGCACTTTAAGGCTGTAGGCTGTTAAAAGAGTAACTGTCGATTCCCAATATTCAACTAGAGTGGCCCAATAAATTAGTGGTTAGTGCTTTTCACTGGCTGCCTTCTCCCTAATTTGTTTCTTTCAAAATTAGGGACAGCTATCACAGATTAGCCCTTAATTAACTTTGAGCAAGTATTTTCAAAATAAATAAATAATTCTCTGAAGTCGGTCAATTCTATTGGTTCAAGGGAAAAAGTTTTAAAATTGAAATGCGAAACTAAGTAATAACTTAGCAGCTTAAGTAGAACAAACAGAATTAACATATTTTCCACAGTTTGATCTTCTTCCCGAAATTAAAGTGGCGAGTTCTTATCTGCTATAATTTTGAACCACAAAACATTTAGAAGTATAACTCTTGGAGTTAGCCAAAAGTTTAATTTAGAGTCATTTTAGTAGTTCTGGGACAAACTACACAATTTATCTAGAGTTCTTTCGGGTCGGTCATCACAGAATTTCATTTGGGACCAAAGTTTCAGTAAATTGATAAAAGAGAAAAACATTTTATTAAACACAAACGCATTGGGTGAGATAATTTAGGATACTTCGAATCAAACTTCAAATGGCTATCCTAATACTTTTTGGTAGTCAACCATTACAGGGTTAAGCTAGGGTTATTTGGGAGTTGATAATATATAGTAATTTTTAATTGATTAGTAAAAGATTAATCTATGACTAGGTTATAAAGGAAACCATCACACTGCTAATCTAAATAGGTATATATAAAAGCTTCATCTAGGCTATTATCTAGGTCCGGCATGGCCAAGCGTGTTAAGGCGTGCGACTCGTAATCTGAGGGTCGCGGGTTTGCATCCCCTTCACGCTCAACATGCTCGCCTTTTCAGCCGTGGGGGTGTTATAATGTTTCGGTCAATCCCACTATTCGTTGGTAAAAGAGTAGCCCAAGAGTTGGCGGTGGGCGGTGATGACTATCTGCCTTACACTGCTAAATTAGGGACGGCTAGAATAGATAGCCCTTGAGTAGCTTTGTGCGAAATTAAAAATAAAAAACAAACAAGCTATTATTTACCCAATTGTTTTAGTTATTCTAGAGATAATCATACTATAATTTCATTTTTAGGGGTTTTGGAGACAACCAAAAGAGCGTTTTTTTCTACAAAACTATAAGGAAGATTCGTATTTACTAAGGTGGTTTCGAATAAGCATATATAACGAAACATTTCATTGGTTTAGAAAGAAGCGAAAAAATGATGTGTGTGTATGTAAAAAACAAATATAAACTAGAATTATCACTGAAATGGAAAAACATAAAGCAGTTAATTCTCAGCCCCCCAGTGGCTCAGCAGTTATGTCTGCGGACTTACACGCTAAAATCCGGGTTTCGATACCCGTGGTGGGCAGAGCACAGATAGCCCATTGTGTAGCTTTGTGCTTAATTCAAAACAACATCAACAACAGTTAATTCTCAACATTATACTAAAACTACAAAATGGCGTTTTTTAAAGATCATTTTGGATGGTTATGCAATACTTTTGGCATCTCAGAGAAGAATATGATGAATTAATTTGGAATTAGCCGTGTGTTGTTTTTGTAAGGGGAAGCCCTGTAAGAATTAGCAGTTCGTAAGAGTTTTTGTGAATGGGTATATTAGAATTAACCATGCAAAATTTTCATCCATGACAGTTTCAGAAATCCATAACAATATTTTATCATTGAGTATTTTGGAATTAACTGTGAGGTAGTTTCTTTTAAAATTACTTAGGAGCTATGAAAAAATGTTGTTCTTACAGAATGAGTTTGAACTACAAATTCAATTCTGTGTAATTTATATGTAACAAATACGACTATTTATAAGACTTTTTGAATTGAATGATTGTAAATTATTCTAGAGTAACTTGATTTCATTATTTTTCCTTCCTTCAATTGGAAAAATGTAACTAGCTCGCCCGATCTGTAAGTCAAAAGGTTCATTGCTTGTGTTCTATTGCCACAAATATCTTGATCCCCTCTTTGGGTGCTCTGTGTGATTTAACGGTCAAATGGCCCGGTATGGCCAAGCGCGTAAGGCGTGCGACCCATAATTCGAGGGTCGCGGGTTCGCGCCCGCGTCGCGCTAAACATGCTCGCCCTCCCAGGCGTAGGGGCGTATAAAGTGACGGTCAATCCCACTATTCGTTGGTAAAAGAGTAGCCCAAGAGTTGGCGGTGGGTGGTGATGACTAGCTGCCTTCCCTCTAGTCTTACACTACTAAATTAGGGACGGCTAGCACAGATAGCCCTCGAGTAGCTTTGTGCGAAATTCCAAAACAAACAAACAAACAAATTAACGGTCAAATTCCACTATTCTGTAAGATAAGAGTAGACCGAAAGTTGCCTGTGGGTGCTGTTGACCAGCTGCCTTCGCTTCATTCTATGACCCCAAAATTAAGTACTACTATGTGTACGTAGCTTTTATGTTGATTTTGTACGAAACTTCTGAGCAAACAAATTTTTTAATGATTTATATTTATTATATCTAGATTATAAAGTATCCAGTAATTATTTACACAAAGTCTCGTACTTTTTAAATTTTTTTTTTTACAGTCAATATAAATTTTGTTTTTCAAGTACTATTTCAAATCAACGATAAGGGTCCATTTATAAGTCTGCAGATCAGTATATGATACGGCGTTTCTAGCATTCTGGATAAAATTAAAACGCTAAAGGTAGGGAATCGTTAACTTTATCTGTTCTGGCCCATCATATTGTGTTAATTTTTTATTGTTATGGCGTGGAGTTTTTTGATATGTGTTGCCTTTGTCGTAATATATTGAAAACTGATATATAATTATCAGTTTTTCAGGGACGTAATTTTTGTTAAAATTTAAAACTCAGTATAAGCATCCAATTCGGGTAAAAATAATAAATATATGTGGATATTAACTTTGAGATAAATCTAAAGTTATGAAATATAGAGGGAGCTTTAGAAATAAATGTTAAACAAAAAGGGAAAAGTTTCAGGTTTATCAAGTTTCAAGGTGAGAAAAAGACAGCGAAAAACTGTTGAAAGAAATTCATAAAAATAATCGTAAAATGTTCTTGATCTTAAAATTATATTTGATGAAGTGTGTAAAATAAACCATGACGGCTTTATACAGGGTGGTCGCTTGGAAAGCGAAAAATTTGTCAAACAGCTATTTATTTTTACAAAGAATAACTTTTACAAAGTTTTTAAAGGCATATGTTATATTACACTCATAGATTCTCAAAATTATTAAAATCATGCATTTTATTCATGATGTAAAGAAATCAAAATAGAAATGAGTAAGCACGCATTTTATTCATGATCTCATCTGACCCTCAAATTTTCCGCTTTTCTAGCGACCACCCTGTATATATCTTGGCTGCAATTGAAACTTTCCCTTATACCCGATGTGCGTTTGTGTTTTTATGAAAATCTGGGTCTTTAATGCAAACACCTCTCCTCAGTGGCACAGCGGCATGTCTGCGGACTCATTCCGTTAGAAACCGGATTTCAATACCCGTGGTGAGCAGAACATAGATAGCCCATTGTGTAGCTTTATGATTAATTCCAAACAAACAAACTTTAGTGCAGTATGTGATCAATTTCTCTTTCTTCAAGTTGTAATTTTCAGTCGTTTTAACTGGCTTGTTTTTTAGAATGAAATGAAATTCACTGTCATGCTTACATAAATCTTTTTATCAGATGTTATTTACTATTATTATGTAACATATATCAAACCTGTTTATGTCTCTCAAACCACTTTTTCTTGCGTAGAAACACAAATTACGGGAGATACGGTGTGGAATTTACAGATTCGCTTATCTGTAGTCACTCGTAAATAGATTAGTATAATGTGGTGTGGTTAATCACCAAAGTATAAAGCTAGCTTCAACTTTACTGCGTTCAAAAACATGATATCTGTTGTTTTGCTTTTATTACTTTTAATCTTTTTGAGTTTAAAGCATCACCATGATTACTTCATCACATACATCCTGTAATTTATGAATTATTATTATTATTATTATTAATTATATTCAAACAAACTCCGGGTCTATTAGGCCCAACTGTATATGTCTAAAAAATTTATAATGTAAAGAAAATGACAAAAACAAATAATATGCGATTTTCTTGTGCATCCAAGCTGAAGATTTCTTATAAAAAATACTCATTTGCTGTGACAATTGCCCATCTTCTGGGTAACAATCAGAACAATTGCTATAAGAGATTCACCAAAGCGGTCAAAACACGAACATGAGAAATTGATTACACGGCTGAATTTAGAAAAGGCAATACAACATTCTGTGGCAAAGCTTGTCAAAGCAGGTGTTCTCAAAATTTCAACCAATATCTTCTAGTGTAAACCTGCTTCCGTTCCCTCAAGCTTATCACCGATATGAATAATTTTCTATCGTTGTGCATTTCTTTATATTACTTTCCCACCCATTAAAGGTCGTAATGAGAGAAGTTTCGAAGTCAAATATATTTTTTCGAAATACTTCGCTATAAAAAGTTACTGAAGCTTACGTTAAGTAGATGTTGCTGTTAATATCCATATTCATTGTCGCCGCTTCACGTTGAGTCACCGGTAAGTTTACACACTTAAGGCACCAAAATCCGGAGTTTGATTCCCTGCGATAGACAACAGAGTGTGGATAGCTCAATGTGGAGCTTTATGTTAGAAAACGAACAAACAAAAATGTTTGTTGTCGTATGCTATACTGCTAATTTTTAATTTTGTTTTCCGTCCAAACTCTAGAATTCACGGATAATCAGTCACAGTTTCCAGTTGAGTTTTTGAAAATCATCACATTCGTTGTTTTTATAATGTAAATGTCACAAGATGACGCTCTCAAGAGATACCTCTTTCGTGTTTGATGGTGGTGTAAAAACAGCCGCATGGGGGCCCACACATTTAGGGGGCTCCGGTAGGGTCGAAAGTTTAAATTATTATGCACTCAATATATTCATTTTCAGGGTTATCAACTTAGTTTATAATATATTTATTTATTCATGCAATCATTCCATGAGGTTTCACTTTTTTTGTTCTATGCTTATTAATTCGGATCGGATTATTGTATTCTCTAGCATGTTTGACCGAGGAAACTGTTAACGGCTTTGGCGAAATGTCGACACGACCTAACACTTTCAGAACTCAATGCGTAATTTAAATACTTCACACGTTCAACGTCAACTGCACGCCATTGGAAAGAACGAGTGAAAATGCGGTTTTGCGCAAAAAATACCATCTGCTTTATGTTGCGATTTACAAAAGTGTAGTTTATAATGTCAGTATGCCTCCAAATCATAAAAGTGTAGTACAAAATGCGTAAATTGTAGAAGAAAGAATTGTAGTAGGTTGTAGAATTTCCTAAACTCAGCAATGATTTTTTAGAAATGTGCCCGTGACAATTGGTGCAGATACGTAGCAAGACAGTGGGCTTAGTGTTAGTACCCCATCAGAGACAAACAACGTTGAAACGAACTTCGCTAAAACACTTAAAGAAAGAAGCATCAGAGGCATGTAGGAGAAAAAAAACTTCACAAAATAACTGATGGATCTGCCGTTCTCCCAGCAGATGACAAACACTACAGACAGAGGTAATTTCTTTTTAAATATTATGGATATCCATGTAAAACAATATATAATATCATGTGTAAGCCTAATGAACCATTTCCACAAGACACAAAGCAAAACTACCATTGTTTCTCCACAAAATTTTTGACTCTACAACAGATAATATTTAAACAGCCGTGTGTGGTTGGCTTTATTACTCTTCGAAATCAGACCGTACGTACTGAGAACCTGGCTACTTTTTTTTTTGTCGATCGTTGTACAGCTTTATTATTTAATATGACATAGATCAAAGGGAGATAGAGACTAGCGTCACGTAACAAGAATAAAATGGTTTTCATGAAACATGAAATGTACGTCTAGATTCTTGGTAGTGTAAGAGCAGTTGTAATTACACGAATCAGTTGATGAAGATCTAAAAACTCGTATACCATAAAAAATAAATACATTTTTTGGAGACAAGTTTGGTACATCTGATTGATGCTCTCAAGGAACACCGAAAGGATTTGCTATTAGTAGGATTTTTTTCTACATAATATAATTGTTTACCTATGACCCAATATAAAAACAACTCATTTTTAGGCATAGTGGTTCGATTCTGTAAATTGGTTATAAGATGAGCTCATTCACGAAACGTATTGAGGGGAATAGTGCTAACGAAACGAAGACTGCGTCTTTTTTTATCTGTAATAATAGATGCCATCCAATACATTTCTACATTTCCAGTGTTTGATTGGCTGAGGCAAGCGTTTTGATACGTAATACCTGAAAGGAATGTTGCAATTAAAATGAAAATTAACGAATCTTTTGTGGAAGTTTTTTACTTCTCTGGCAGCGGGCATGAAATACATTTCTTGACCTTGCTGGCTTCCAATTGGCTCAGCGGTATGTCTGCGGACTTACACGCTAAAATCCGGGTTTCGATACCCGTGGTGGGCAGAGCACAGATAGCCCATTGTGTAGCTTTGTGCTTAATTCAAAACAACAAAACAACAACAACGACCTTACTGAACAGCAAAATCGAGGGTAGAGTAATGAGAGGTCGTTAGTATGAGAAGTGTGTACTGTGGTGGGCAAGTGAAAATATCAAAAATGAACAAAATGCTTATAAGTTAAATATGGCACTATAGGATTTGGAAAAACAATCAGTAATAGCACAAGGAAATGGGCTACGTTATCTTCATTTATGTGTATTTCAGAAACACCCAGCCCCTTCAAAATTATTTTGACGCGAATTCATCTTACCTCATAGCCATAATGGTTTGAAGCATTTATTCATCTGATGTTTTGACATCTTGAAGGCATTTAAAACAGCATTTTTGAGCAAAACCTTTGATAAGCGCATTGAGGCTTTGACATTACGGACATCGGTTTGTTGTTGTTATTGTGCTCCAAACAAATATCTTGAGAAGAATGAATATTGTTGCTGTCTAAAAATATCAAATTTGATATGCAGTGCTACTGAAGATTTAGTTACGTTTAGAAATAAGTTTTAAGAAAATATAAATACATCAATGAAAGCAATGGAAAGGTAGAGAATAAACAAAGTTTCATGAAAGGCGCTGGAAAAAGTAAAATTTCATTTTAACAAGTTTTCTACAAATGAACTATTTGCCTACTCAGAAAATTTTTTGCAGGGGGAAGCGTTTTACAGATGCCTAGATATAACTAATACACAGCCTTCTGATCAATATCAGACCTTACAGGCAGTTTCACAAAATTCAGAGTAATCGAGCCATATACGTTTGTTTGTGCAAGTGATGATGATATGTGTGAGGAAATTGAAAATACCTTACCAATAATTTCAGCTGACATTCTTTCTAGTTTTTTCTGGATAGCTGCTTTAATTTAAATCAGATTTAGAATGGGAGGTATCATCATTGTTTTTGCTGTACTTCTGCATTCATTTTCAAAACTCAAATTAATAAAGAAATAACGAAGTGATACTATGCAACAGGAATTGGGAATGGTATCCATTGGAAATGAACGAGCCAAGAAACAACTTACTGCAGATAATTGATGACTTTAGAGAACGTAAAGCATGCAAAACGCGATTGCAATTGGTGAGTAGAATAATTTTTGATGGGAATTGACCTACTGTGTCACACATATTCTAATATTTCGAAAGTTAAATTATAAGTTTTGAACGATTCAAATTGTTTTTGTTTTGCTCTTATAAACGTGTATAATTGTTTTTGTTTAAAATCTGAGAAGGGATTATTGGTTTGTTTTGAATTTCGCGCAAAGTTACACAAGGGCTATCTGCTCTAGCCGTCTCTAATTTAGCAGTGTAACACTAGAGGGAAGGCAGCTAGTCATCACCACCCACCGTCAACTCTTGGGTTACTCTTTTACCAATAAATAGTGGGATTAACCGTTACATGATAACGCCCCCACGGCTGAAAAGACAAGCATGTTTGGTGTGACGGGGGTTCGAACTCGGAACTCTCAGATTACGAGTCGAGTGCCTTAACCACCTGGCCATGCCAAGCCGAGAAGTAATGAAGCCTCGATGTGAACCTGCCCAGAGGCTCATGTTTCACTTCCTCTTTCTATGATGTTTCATTCTAGTTATAAATGTATCTACACAAGAAAAAAAAGTGTCACGTTTGACAGAGGTAAGGGAACAAAAGGCTGTTTAGGTTCCATTTCCGTTAAACTACCGAATTATTATCTGTGGTAGGATATCGGTCATCAGTGTTAAAAATAAAATACTTTACCTAAAATCAAATGATCGACTTCTTTACCTTCACCTCGCTTAACTTTTGAATGCACTATGAAACTAAGAACTTAAAGGGTAATGACGAACCCTCGTCTAATTTTTCTACTGCAAGACTTCCGGTGATTTTAGAGAAGTCTGTTCTTTATAAATATCTGTTCTTTTCTTTTTTTTTCCATTATCGCCTGAATATCTTATGCACGTACAGGCGTTTCAAACAGGATGTAACGATATAGGATAATAGAGTTATTACTTCGAGCATATGGTAATTTCCTTGAAAACGCAACGTAAATATTATTTTACGTAATGATCTTTGAAGCATCTGTATTTGCTTAAGTTTTACTCAAGCCTCTGCTTTTCGGAGATAAAAGTATTTTAACTCTTTCTTTGTGTAGCATCTTTGGTATTGTTTCAGTTTTTATTTAAATGTCACTGCTTGTCGTAAATTACCTTTCCCTATAAATAATTTTCTTAGCCTATTTATTGATTTGTATAATAAGTACCTTTGATGCTGCAAAATGGTATAATACATGTGAGAGCAATATTTTGAACTCAGTGCTACTGGGTATTAGATCGTATATTGACGAGGTAAGTTGTTCTTATAAAGATAATTTTAACTGTTCACAGGAAGAACATTTGACTGAAGAATTTTGACCTCGTGATCACAGTGATGAGTTTAAACCCTGAACATCTTCCAACATGAATAGAAGATAAATTTATATCATCCATCTCATTCATTACCGCTCAAAACACCGGTCTCTTCAAACATGACATTCAAATTCCATGGTAACCACATACAAACATGGTCGTTATTTTCATGCATTTTATATGATATTCGGTTAGATCAAGACAGTAAGGTCAGAAATATATTCGACATGGCTCGTTCTCCCCCTCCCTCCCCCCAGTATGTAAAGCCCCATTAATTACACTGTAATTGATTGCTGAGTGACGACTCGATAACGACCTGCTACTTATATTGATTTTGAGATGTAGTTCTTTAATTACTTTTGAAGTATATTTTGGTGAGATGTAGAGTTATTGGAAAAAATGAGATAATTAGAAATTGGTCATGTGCTTTGTATTAAGTGTTGATATAAATGTCTCCTGAAAACAGCACGTACAATGTAGTCTTCCGTACCGGAAATAGTTTAGAATCTACACATACTTACAACGGTATAAACCGGATTTCGATACCTGTGGTAGGCAGAATATAACCCATTGTGTAACTTTGTGCTCAATTACAAATAAACAATTCTTCAAGCAACAACGTAAATTATTTACTTTAAAAACAGGACAATATATCCTTCGTCCTGAAAGCCCCCAGTGGCTCAGCGGTAAGTCTGCGGACTTACACGCTAAAAACCGGGTTTCGATACCCGTGGTGGGCAGAGCACAGATAGCCCATTGTGTAGCTTTGTGCGTATTTCAAAAAACAATCGTCCTGAAAATAAGGTTTCCAGTAAGAAATGAAACACGTCAAGCTTTTGTTTGAACGTTCCGTATTCAATTATTTAGTTTAAAGAATTTGCTAATTTTCTTTTCTTAGCTACGACGCATTATTTTTAAGTTCGGGAAATTCGAGGCATAATTTTCGAGACCGATAAAAAGCTCTGACGAATTTCCCAATTTACGACTGACGAAAATAAAGAGTTAGACTCCTTCATTGTAAAAATCTACAACTACAAACAGTCTGCATCTTAAGACCAAAACGTACAAACATCACTGTAATTTAATCTTGAACAACAAAAAATTCCCAGTTTTTGTAAACTATAGGAACATAAAAATATTGCGTTCGTTAAGCTATACACCCACACACACACACAAAACATTAATAGTCTAAACGTCAACTGCACGAAGATATTGTTTGAGTTGCAATATAAACATATTTCATTGTACAAACTGAAAGTAGAATATTCATTCCGAACATTTCCGTTATTTGTGGTAAGCAAGCTTTTCCTATGTATCGTTTAACCATTTTAGCTTCAATGTCTTTCAGGTGGCTTCAGATTTTTATATTAAGGTAAATAAAGTAACGATCGATATTTTTAAAGTGTATCTTTATTAGCTCATTGCAGCTTTGTCAGGAGTGACTCAGCGGTATGTCTGCGGACTTAAACGCTGAAAACCGGGTTTCGATACCCGTGGATGGCAGAGCACAGATAGCCCCTTGTGCAGCTTTTGTGCTTGATTCAAAACAACTTTTCAGTAGCTATCGGATTCACTGGATTAGTGAAGTTGTAGGAAATTGATAGTTTCTGACAAAGTTATAACAGTGAAGCATTGAGCTGATAAATATGAGATGGAGATACAGCTTGTTATTTTATTTATCTAAATAGAATATTTCGTAATAAACTCTACTTTGCTTTTAACTAAAGGTAAGAAAAAATAATAACTGCAGACTTTGTTTTCTGTATTTTGAACACACGTTACAAACTGTTTGCCTGTATTATCAGATTAAGTGATGAACATTATAATATTCGGATTCAATAAAGTTCGGATAAATTAAAGAAAATTTGATTTTCAATTTCGCGAAGTTACACGAGGGCTATCTCCGCTAGCCGCCCTTAATTAAGCAGTGCAAAATCAGAGGGGAGGTAGCTAGTCATCACCACCGACCGCAAACTCTTGGGCTACTCTTTTACCAAAGAATAGTATGATTTACCCTCACTTATAACGCCTCCACGGTTGAAAGAGCAAGCATGTTTTGTGTGACTGGGATTCGAACTCGCAACCCTCATATTATGACTCAAACACAGTTAACCACCTGACCTTGCATTTAGCAACGAAAAATATTTATGATCAGTTTTTGAAACAGTACCCAGACCTGTGATAACGCTACAAAATCAAAAATAAGATGACTACCCCACCAACCTCGGGAATATTTTTAAGATTGATCTTTTAAAATAAACTGAAAATAGTTTCAAAGGAACTGGAAAATCATATTTTTATAAGCGTTTATATTTTCTCAAAAATCATGTGTTAGTTTAGTATCGTTACCCAAAAAGAGTTGATCGTACAAGTTGAATACTCATGTATGTGTGTGTATAAACACACGCACACATAGCCAATAAGAAATAGTTTTAATACTTTTACAGTTTGTCAATTCATTCTTCTAACGTTCCCTCGAGAATCTCTAAGGCTAGGGTATATATATATATACACACACATACATGTAAAATACTTTCCCGTTGGGTCCTCTGTATTTTTGTCAGATCGTATGTAGGTTCCGTCAAAAGCTCCCACGATGCAATTGACTCTGTGATGTCTTCCTTTTAACAGATGTCACGCCTTGTTAAAGAAGTCAGTGTCTCTTTAAAACCCACGCCTCACAAATGAGCTAATATCGTTGTAGCCTCGTGAACGTTAAGATAAATGTACATGTATATATATGTTATATCGTTGTGTGTTTGTATTTAGGACTAATATTTACGTGAGAGCGTCTTTCTTCACATGTCAACGACTCAGCAACAAACCGGATGTAGCCAGGAGCTGTGTGCTTACTTAATGATAAAATTAATGAATCACACTTTCATTGACTTCTACACAACAAAGTTTACTTGTCCATATATAAATTTTACAGAACCGGATGTGTTTCAGACTTTAACACCGTGGTCACAATATTATTTTTCCTTAGAGAAACATTAACATCATGGACACAGTGAAATTCAGTATTTTTTTACGCACGTACTACTATCAAATTATAGCTACTGTACTAACACAAAGTTAAATTTGTATAAAAATGCCGTATTTGACTGTACAAGTTGTTTTTGAAAATAAATTGGTCGTTTTATAAAAAAGAAATATGATAACAAAACGAATGATAAGTAGAACATGCCACTTGGTGGTTTATCTTTGTATGGAGGACGATGTCGGCTCTAAGAGTGACATGTACTACTGCTCCTTACTTTGAAAACTCAGAAACATATTGACGATTTATGTTTAGTTATTTCACGTATTCTTTAAAACACTAAAAGAGACACTATAAAAAACCTATTCTACTCATTGTGCAAAAAAAAGGCTGAGAAAGATTATAGATTTATACTTTACTCAGCACAGAATGGTGGTTAAACCACTCGACTCGTAATCCAAGGGTCGTGGACTTGGATCCCTGTCATATCAGAAATGCTCGCCCTTTCAGCTGTGGGGTCGTTATAATGTTTCAATCAATCTCACCATTCATTGGGAAAAGAGCAGCCCAGGAGTTGGCGGTGGGTGGTGATGACTAGCTGCCCTCTCTCTAGTCTTACACTGCTAAATTAGGGACGGCTAGCGCAGATCGCGCTCGTGTTGCTTTGTGCAAAATTAAAAACAAACCAATACTTTACTCTTGTACTTAATCTAAAATCCGTGGCAAAAACCTATGTATGCTATCACACTAATAAAATCTAAGTAAGATGAAATTCTCAGTAGCTGCAGCACTTAATTCTTTTAGACAATAATATAGTAAATTAATTTATGAGACTTTTCTTTCAATTGACTATCTTGTTTGTGCGGTAGAAATTTCGAGTGTGGATCATGTGTATACCCGATTTGATTTTATTGTTCACCAGGATTTCTACCAGGCTAAAGTGGAGTAATTGTATCTAGGAGACCTTGGACGTGGTCAAATATATTAGTCAAATGGATTTGACCTCCTGAGTAATCACACTGCTAAAATCGGGTTTTGATATCCATGGTGGACAGAGTAGAGATAGGCTATTGTTCAGCTATGTGCTTAATTATGACCAAAAATAAATAAATAACAAACTTCCTGAGTCCAAATTCGTAAACAGATTTCAATTCAGTTAAGAGATAACGAAGCTATGAGTAAACATTTTGTACTGAGTCATTATACCACAGCTAAAATAATATTATAGAAGTGTATTTTACTTTTGTTTTAAGTCTGACAACCTCATGAAATCCAATCTTAGTTACCTTCATACAACCAGTTGAAGCTATCACACTAATCAAGATTCAAACGTGTATATACATATATATACTCTAGTTTTGTTCTGATTTAGGTTGACAACCGTCATAAAAGCTATCGCACTAGCATTGTCCATAGTCAGAAAAGACAGAAATAACACGAAAACAGATAAAAATAAAATAAATTAACAACAATGCAGTAATGTATATACTATAACATGTAGCACAATTTGAGACTGATTACTTTAAAGAATAAAAAATCTGTAGTTGTTGTTTTGTATCAAGCACAAAGCTACACAATGGGCTATCTGTGCTCTGCCCACCACGGTTATCGAAACCCGGATTTTAGCGTGCAAGTCCGCAGACATACCGCTGAACCACTGGGGGGCAAAAAATCTGTAGAACATGTAATTAATTGTACTCATAAGTTAAAAAACAATATAATGAAAATAAACAAATTAATTTATTTTAAAGGTACATCATATAATTTCCTTATTTATTCTAAAAAGGATAAGTCTAAAACTGACGCAAACAGTTTAAATAAGACCATCCATGATTATGGCCCAATGTAGGATAGTTTGATGAACAACGAGCTCTACGTATTTTATTTTACGAAAGGTTTTGTTGTTTTCAATATGTCAATGTGCCCCATTAGTACAGCGGTAAGTCTTTGAATTTACAACGCTAAAATCAGATGTTCGATTGTCCTCGGTGGACTCAGCAGATAGCCCGACGTGGTTTGCTATGAAAAACGCACACACAACATGTCAACAATCACCACTAACCTATCTATTGGTAAGTCATACGTATGGATGTAATTTTCCATATTAGTACTGTTTACAATTTTCTGCTGTTAAATATACTTTGCATATTCTGAAGACCCGGCATGACCAGGTGGTTAAGGCGTTCGACCCGTAATTCGAGAGTAGCGGGTTCGAATCCCGGTCGCATCAAATATGCTCGCCTTTTCAGCCATGGGAGCATTTAATGTGACGGTAAAACCCCCTATTCGTTGGTAAAAAAAATAGCCCGAGAATTGGCGGTGGGTGGTGATGGCTATTTGTGTTCCCTTTAATTTTACACTGCTAAAAGAGGGACGGCTAGCGTAGATAGCCACCGTGTAGCTTTGCGCTAAATTCAAAAACAAACAAACATACTCTAAAATTATGTTCTGATGTTTTTCGCCAACTTTTCAAGCATAAAACTGATTACACTAATTTCATGTGGTCTGATATACGGCGTAGTTTACAAACCATAATGTCAGCTATTTCTTGATCTGCCACTGAATGCCTTTTGTTGCTGCTGCGTGACGAGTTTTGGTAACAAGTAAAAATATGAAGTCGTGATTTTAAGTTTCCACCTGGATGTTCAACGATTTCGGTAGGAAGATTAATGTTACAAGTGCACCTTCAGAGAAGGTAGGTTGTATTTCCACATGTCAAAGAAATGAACCGAGCTGCTTCACTAAGGTTTTCGGTGAGTTTCTCGTAGGAGGTGACGGGATGATGTGTTCTAACAATGTCGTAAATACAGATGCGATGTAGTCCGGTGAATATTGTTTAAAACATATTCTAGATCGTTCCTAGCCTTACGAATGTTAAATATAATGTTTTGGGGTAATTTGTAACCTGTTGGTCTGTCTCGATTGTTCCACTTATCATTCACGTACTTATGAAGCTCTTAAGGTAACCCATTTCAAAGGTCAACCACCCTGTTAGAAAAATAAAATTTTCTGAACTGAAGATGGCTCATATCCTGACAAAACTTATACTGTTCTCACTATTGAACATGAAAAAACATGATTTATTAACACTGTACATTTACTTTAAAATCTTAAACACTTTAATTGGACCCTCCCCAACTCTTATTTATTCAATAAATTTCAGCCTCTTCTCATATCACAATCCTTCTATTTCAGGTACCATTGTAGTAACCCATCTCTAAACCCTTTCCAACAGTTCAATGTTTTTTCTAAGGTAAGGGGCTCAAGACTGTACAATGAAAGTGTAACATATTTAGATACGTATTCAGTATATTTATGTACATACAATCATTTTTGCTCTTATCATTAGCAACATCAAAGTGTTTAGATGGCTTTAGAGACTTGTCGAATATTATACCAAGATCCATTTTTTTCTTGATATTGTTAAAGTTATTCCTATCCAAATTATGCTTATAATTCGAATTATGAAAACCCACATGTAATATCTTTCATTTGTTATAATTAAAACCCGTCTACCGTTTATTTGTCCAACTAACTAAATGATATATTTATTTTGTTAAACAGCAGTATCTTCTTCATAGCTAATAACAACCAAGATCTTAAAATCATTTGCAAATTTAAATAATTTATCGACTATTCCTTCATCTGTATCGTTAATGTAAATCAAAAGAGCGAAAGTCCTAAAACTGATCTCTGAGATACCCCACTTACAACATTAATGCAGTTGACTAACTCCATTTGTTATAATCCTCTGCTTTCTTTCATCCAATCACTTTTATTTCCAATTTTTTAACTTATCCTCCAAACCTATATGGATAATATTTCTATAAATCATTTACGTGACATTTTGTCAAATGCTTTCTCATAATCCAGATACATCAAATCTACACCCTTACCTTCAATTGCATAAACAGTTAACCTTTTGAAAGAATTCCAAAAGATTTGTGAAGTGAGATTCTTCCTTAATGAAATCATGTTGGGCTTTCCAATAAAATTCTGGACTTTGTTAAATGACTTTGCAAAGTATTTTTAAAAACTTTTCAAAAATTTCCCATAAGTGATGAAAAACTTGTAGGCTTATAATTAGTGTAATCACCTACTTTGAAAAGAGAGTTACTTTAGCTTACTTCCGATTCTTAAGCAAATGTCTGCCATTCAGACACTGACAAAAAACAGCAGTAAATGGTTCATATATCCAATCTTTAACCTCTTTCTCCTTCAAACCTTTCGGGAATATTATCTGGACCAAGAGCCTTATCGTTTTTTAAAACTCCCCAGTTTTTTTTTTAAACAGCTCAAAATTAATGGAGTCATCTTCTTTGATCTCATTTCCATTTTTCAACTGTTCAAGATATGGAATACTCTTTCTATAAGTGTTAAATGAATTTCATTGAGTTTATCAACTATTGCTCAGCGTTTAACATTTTTTGAATGGTGAGTTTAAACAGTAAGACTTACGCATAATTTTCGATATAAATATGCCTCTAAATCTCCTTTAATAATTGTCGTCAAGATGTGTTGAAAAATATTTCTTCATTGTTTCAGGAGTGATCAAAATTGAATTTTTTAGATGGATGACTTATGAAAATAACTGTCAAATGTAAAGTTGTATTATAGGCCATAATTTTACAAACCTCTATCAATGATTAACCCGTATCACATGTCTGAGGCTGTATATATACATGCACTGAATCCTTGTTCGTTAAAATGCCACGAGTGAATCGCGATCGTGGTCTCTTTAGAAAGTTTTGTTTCAGTTTTAGATTTATTATTTAGACTTACTCGAGAGTATGCAAAATGTACAATCAATATGTTTTTCTAACTCAATAATCTGTTTTGTTTTCTTAGGCTACCACTTAAACTGATTTTATATATGTTGTAAAATTTTTATATAGGAAATTTATGGTTTAACCTCTGAAAACAAATGAAACATTATAAATTATTAGGCCTACAATTTATGATAGAAATAACGCAAAGCATAAAGTATCTTTTTTCTACATATTTATCATAACTGATTTATTCCAGAATTGTGTATTTCAGATCTATATTTTCTTTCCTTGAATTCATGCTCGAGAAATCTGTCACTGATATCGTAACTCCTCAGTTGGCCTGAACAATGACAGACACAAGAGAGCCTGAAATTCCATTTATATTTATATATGAATGTATATCTGTGTGTAGTGTGTTAAAAATTCTTCATTTTATATGATTTTTTTCATAATTTCTTTTTATTGTTTGAGAAAATCAAAATCGCTGCTATTACCATAAGGTGTACTGTGTGGTGCATCAATATTACATAATGTTACAATGTTATTACCTTCTGTTGAATTTTTAAATCCATTTCATACTACTCAAATTTTTTAATGTCGTAACACTGTATTGGTGTGATAGAACCACTCACTCCTTAGTAAGCTTATCCATAAACAAATACGTTGGGAGTAAAAATGCTTTTGCTGTTGATTATTCGTATTTATAATTTTTTTAACAATATAGAATCATACTTTAACTCTTGTTCTGAGCCTGAACGCTGTCATAAAAATTCTGTTAGCTGTTGCACTCTTCAAAATTGAGAAATATTCACCCAGTATATCTTGCACTTATCGTGTTTAGGCTTAAGAATCGTCAAGGAAAACTGTCTTAAGAGTTGAGCTAAAATAGAGTACAAAGTAAGTGATTCTTTCTTTGAATTATGGACGTTTTGAGAAATGTTATAGAAATTTGTTTAACTCATGCTCTTATAAAACTGAAAATCATGCTAGAAATGTTTTGCAACTATTAAATAGTAAAATGAGTACAGAATTGGGGAAACCAAAGATAGTCATACGTTTCGCAATAATTTCATATATTACTACCACAGTTTTGCTCGTAAAGATCTTTCCACTTCTATGACTATAATTTTTCTCTGAGTATTAACGGTTTCAAGTATTAATTATATCAAAGTGATATATTCTAACTGCAAATTAATTACTGTTACTAAACATTCTCCCCTTTCAGCCGTGGGAGCGATAAAATATGACGGTCAGTTTCTCTGTTCTCTGGTAAAAGTGTGGCTGAAGAGTTGGCGGTGAGTGGTATTAACTAACTGATTTCCCTTAACTGTATTACCATTAAATTAAAGGTAGCTAGCGTAGATAGCCCTCATGTAGCTTTGTGCGAAACCTAAACCAAACTTGTCTAATTAAACAAGAGCTTGAATAACTATGTAAATCTGACTTAATTTTGTACTGAATACTCTTCAAAAACATCAGAGAAATATGTCTTAACTGTTTTCCTTATGAAGGTTGAAAATCATTACAGAAATATATGTTAACTGTTGCCCTTATGAAGGTTGAAAAACACTATAGAAATATGTCTTACACGCTTATACTAAAGAAGGTTAAAAAACATTACAGAAATATCTCTTAACTGTTGTCCTTATGAAGGTTGAAACATTAAAGAAATATATCTTAACTGTTATCCTTGTAAAGGTTAAAAACCATTATAGAAATATGTCTTAACTGTTACCATTATGAAGGTTGAAACAATCACAAAAATATGTCTTAATTGCTGTTATGAAAGTTGAAAAATATTGCAGAAATAAGTCTTAATTTTTGTCCTTATGAAGGTTGAGAATCATTACAGAAATATCTCCTAATTGTTGCCCTTATGAAGGTTAAAAATCATTACAGAAATATGCTTTATCTGTTACCCTTATGAAGGTTGAAAAACATTATAGAAATATGTCTTAATTGTTGTCGTTTTGAAGGATGAAAACCTTTACAGAAATATTTCTTAACTGTCGTCCTTATGAAGGTTGAAAAACATTATAGAAATATGTCTTAATTGTTGTCGTTTTGAAGGATGAAAACCTTTACAGAAATATTTCTTAACTGTCGTCCTTATGAAGGCTGAAAAACATCATAGAAATATGTCTTATACTCTTGTACTAAAGAAGGTTGAAAAACATTACAGAAACATGTTTCACACTGTTGTACTTAGTAAGCCTGAGTAAAATCATACTAACTGTTTATTTCTTGAATAATGTTAATGTTTAAAGAACATTCCGTACGTTGACGAAACCTAAGTAGTATAATCACGTTAATCTTTTGATAAAACTCGGAAAACACAGCGAAACGTTTTTAACATTTTTGTTGACAAAGAAGTGCAGGAAACGATATCTATATACCGGTATTTTTGCCCCAAAGAATCTTTAAAGAAACATTAAAAGACATTTATTGAATAATTGTCTCAAATTAAAGTCAGTAATATCACCGAAACCTTTGCTTCTCTCTTTTTTTTATAATATGGTCGGATTTGTTAAAACGTTTTATTATTGTTCCAATAAAAATAGTGGAACACTTTAAAAAATCTGGCAATTAAGTTATCAAAAAGCCTCCAGTAAATTTTTTCATTAAGAAGTAAGAATAACGTGACTTATATACACTAATACAGTTTCTACTCAGTAAAGTATTTTAAACCTATGCAGTACCATACGTGGCACCCAGGTTAAAAGGCCTCACCAGTGACACACGTACACAGTAGGTTAAATTAATGGATGAAGAGATGCCCATATATTTCGAGCTGCATATTATATAGTAAAAGAAATTAAAATGCAGCCTAGTGGTTAACCTTCTGGACTGTAAAATTGAGGTTCCGCGGTTTGTTTACTATTACAACTAAAGAAGAAAACACCAATAACAAAAATGTGTTCTACGCTTTGGATCGTGGATCCGTTACAAGTGTGACAGTTAAGATCCACTGTGTAGTCTCATAAGAGTAGCCCAAGACTTGGAATTCATATCTGCCTTTCTTTTAGTTTATTACTTCAAAATTAGAGGCGTTGAGCACAGATAGCCCTTGTGTAGCTTTGCTCGAAATCTTACAAACTGACAAATTAGAAGAAGGCAACCGTTCAGAAGCACTTATAATCTAAAATGGCTACTATTAACTGAGTAGCAAGACTTACTGTCACATTTCTAATGCATCATTAACTCAAAGTGCGAATCAAGTTTTGTAGTACCATCCCTCAAGCCTGAGATCCTCAGATATTTAGTTTAGTGCTCTAATCAATAGATCATCAGATCTTTAGTTCAGTGCTTTAACCAATATATCCTCAGATCCCTAATTAACGCTCTAACCAATATATCACTCCTAAGCACCACAAAAGAGAGTGTATTTGCCACCAAAAAGTCATTATCCAACTTTGAACAGAATAATGTAATTGTCTGTCACACTTATAACGCACCTACAGCTAAAAATGCGAAGCTTGCTTGGCATCACTGCAGTATGATTCTTATGATTTTTAAGTTACAGCCGGAACGCTAACTTTTCGGTCTTGTTTTACGCATTTTCATGCTCACGTTGGCTAAACAACCATGTCAGAAGCCCTCTAGTGTTCATTTATAGCCGTTCTTATTATAGAAGTAATGAACAGATGGAGAATCCTTCGCCACCATTGTATTGGGGTTCTATTTCTTTGGTCCGAAAAATAAGATTGGTTTGCATTTTTATAATGGCTCCTATATAGCTGAAGGCGCAGAAAAGATCAGAAACTGTTTACTGTTTATCCTACATAATTATTAATAACATTATAGAATTAATTATCTCATTTTAAAAGCTTGGCGAAGACAATTAAAATCCTACCATTCTTAATTATTGCACAGCTGTAAATCTTAATAGAGGCCTACCTTTAACTGTTCTTCTCGAAAAGACTAATATTAAAGAAATGAGAAATTCTCATCAAACAATTTTCTTTTACAATATTAATAAAAATAATTATTTTTACCACAGTTTCTTTTGCTAAATAAAATACACCCTTTGTTTACAGTTCATTAACACGTGTTAAATATGTCGGATTCCATATTTCTCGGTATTTAGAAATATTCATATATAACTATTCATTTTTCAAAACTTACAAGAATAAAGATACATAAAAGTGAAAAAGAAGTAAAACAGGAGACACCGCATTCTTGGTGAACAAGGAAAGATTGTAAGAGCATGTATAACTTTACCCTCGCCAAATTTGAAAAACTCACCATTTTTTACTATGTCTAAACATTTTTATGCATAATATAAAGGTTTAGTAGTGTTAGTATGTGACATAACATATCTTTGTACTTTCACAAATCTCGTTTACATTTACGCAAACATTTTAGACTTGTAAAATATTTGACTATAGATGGCAGTAAATATCAAATTGTACAATTATCAATTTAATTATTCTCAAGCTTCCTCTTGGCATAGCGATAAATTTACGAAGCTGTTCTATAAACCGGGTTTCGATACTAGTAGTGGGCAGAGCTTTTTGCTTTTAACTATAAACAGACAAAATTATCCTTAGATTACAAGATTTTGTCTTTATTCTGTATAATTGTGTGTGTGTGTGTGTATCAGTGAAATTAAATAATTACGTCCAATTGAAGCTAAATGAATAAACAAAATCATGAGAAAGGACTGCGTAAAAAAAAACAGCAAATCCCAACCTTTGATAACACTGCACAACAATTTTTTTGAAAAGTTTTGCTTCCTGAAAAGTGTTTGCTGATTGTGACAGGTATCTGGTGGGTATATACAAATATAGTTTTGGTTTTGCTTCATCACGTAGGATCTCTGAGAAATAAGCAGTTAACTGTTTACCGGCAATGACGTATTTAATTGCGTTTATGTTTTTAATACGCTATTAAGTTCAATATAATTAAAAGCGTTTTGGTTCTGAATTTTTTTGTATTCAATGTCCGGTGCATCACGTTGCAGTGTCCAACAGTAATCAGTAAGCATTGACGGATTCCAGTTGCCCTGATATCGTTTTTCCATTGTAGCAAAACTGAAGATTTCGATGAAACGGTACGTGATTGGCAATTTTGGATGTGATTTTCGTGATAAGCATCCAAAAATCTATAAGGAACACCCAACAGTGTTCAAGAAGCAAAAACTTTGTTGTGTAGTGTTATTTATATCATGACCATAAATTTTTAAGCCATAAACAGAACACATTGACATGTTAGCGAGTTCTTTTTATGACTTAAAAATTCATGATTATTTCTCTATATCTCCCATTTTATATCGATTTAGATGATCAAATCGAATTATTTGTTTGTGTTTTATGTTCTTATCATATCGTGTTTTGCATATTTTCTCAGTTTTTATGTCGTAACACATATAAAAAGTTACAGTTTTATGATGTTTTACCTTCTGTTTTACCATTCTGGCGTGATATTACTGATAAATATTTTTTAGAGAGAAACCAGACAAACAAACAAACAAACACAACTTGTCTTATTTGTTGAAATGTTGTAAACAATGTGCATTAGTAACACACATGTCGTCCTGAGACTAAGTTTATTGTTGTTAATCTGTACCTAATTAGAATTATCATCAATAATACATATATTGTTTATAGTTTAATTTTTCTATTGTTCTTTCTGTACTTGGATTGAATTATCATCATGAGTTCACGTGCTATTTTTATTATTAATTTTCACCATTACAACAATTTGTTCCTTGTCGAGCACGAAGCTACACAGTGGGCTATCTCCTTTCTGTTCACCACAGATGTCGAAACAGGATTTTTAGCGTTAGAGACCCTCAGATTTAACGCTGAACCACCAGGTTCAGAGAGTAAGAGAGAAAATACATTCGGATATTTTTTTCTGCGATTAGATAGATTTCGTAGAACAACTACTTATGTTCAGACACTAGAATTTTAATCCCACGGTGGCTCAGCGATACGTTTGAGGGCTCAAAAAACTAAATTTCTGGGTTAGAGCCTTGCAGTTGTCAGTGCGAATAGCCAACGTACAGCTTTGCAATTTAATGGTATATATCCAGTTCCTCATTAATACCAAATGGAAATAGAATTTTCTTGTTCCAACATCTTTATACAAAATATAATAAAAAATGAAGAAGTTAAGCCAAATGATGATTGATTGATTAATTTCCACTTTTTGTTGAGCTGCTAAGGTTGGCTACAAGATTATTTTACCTCCATCTACTGGAAAATAGGCCTTCGTGTCTTACTCAATCCTTTTTCATCTGCTGTTTCACAGATAAAGCTTCGTGACAGACACAAAATTCTCTCACATTTTTTACACTAGACTAATGATTATTTCCCTTTGTTGGCCTCAAGGTAAAGCCACTTGTATCCCACGTCAACAATTTTCTCGATGTGCTGCAGAGATCTATCATAAAATAGAAAATATATTAAACTGTAAGTGAGTGATGGTTAGTTTTTCCTGCTGAAATATATATCTAGTTGTAATATCATTGTACGTCCTGCCATTTCTTTAATTAAAAATAGAAAACGAAAAACGAATTGGAACACATCGTCCTTCAGATAACCAAAAATGATAACACCTTTGCATGACCCTATGCTTTCAAGAGGGGTATCCAGATTTTGTTGGCTCCTTCTATCTTCGTTAGGGTATTTGTTCTACCAATTAATCAAAGGTATAGAAGTCTTTCTCTCTTAGGAAGATAATCAGCCAATTTAGCAAATACGTGAGCGAGATCTGGACACTCATCTAGAAAGCAATCAGATAGTTAATAGAATAGTCATAGCAAACGCATGCTATTCCTAAATGATCTAGGTTCTACTTCCTACCACAACGTAAAAGCCTTTTCATAATGGCCCGGCATGACCAGATAGTTAAGACACTCGACTTGTAATCCAAGGGTCGCGGGTTGGAATCCCCGTCACACCAAACATGCTCGCCCTTTCAGCCGTGGGGGCGTTATGATGTGACGGTCAATCCCATTATTCGTTGGTAAAAGAGTAGCTCAAGAGTTGGCGGTAGGTGTTAATGACTAGCTCCCTTCCATTTAGTCTTACACTATTAAATTAGGGACGGCTAGCGCAGATAGCCCTTGAGTAGCTTTGCGTGAAATTCAAAACAAACAAACAAAAACAGAAACAACGTCGTTTCATTGCACATTTCATTCACTCTCAAACTTTATTTTTTAAGTATTTCAACAATATTATGTTCATTGTATTTTGTCTTAAAGCACGCAACAGTCAGAAATTACTTATTTTTGAAAGTTCTGACAATAACAATGTGTCGTTATAATTATGTTAACGTAAGTAAAGCATGTTAATTCTACAGTATGGAGAAGTCACGTAGTGAGTACTTTTTATATTTATATAACCACTATTGTCTAATGTTATACAAACTTGATGAATGTGTATTAAACTTTGAATTTACCATGTATGCCATTTTTCATGTTAAATTGCACGTTTGATGTACACTTAAATTTCTTTCATTGAATTACCAGCCTGGCTGGTTTTCTAATTTTTATTTTAGTACTTTATCCACTGACTCTGTCTTCTTATTTTTTATTTTCTATAATATTTTGTCTGTCGTTTACATTTATTTCAATATTTATTACTCAACCTGCTTTCCAATCTTCCTTTTAATTGTCTTGTACATTTACTTAACGGCTTATAACGCTAATGTTCGGGGTTTAATCCCCACTGTGGAATATGAATACATTCTGTTGTGTAATACCTGCGTGTAATAAAAGACAAATACATTTATTGTAATTTTACTCCGTTTTCCAATTATTTGTTGTAATTATTTACACTTTTAGTATGTCTTCAGTAACCTAATGTTACACATTTAGTGTGTCGTTAGTGTCTTCGGATTGCACCCATGTTATTTTACAAATGTAATGTGTGTCTTTTGTTTCTATTCCCATTGTATTAAACATTTATTCTCGTTACTTCTCATTATGTCATACATTTAGCCTATATTTTAATTTCTTATTATCGAGGTTTAAACTATCTATGGTAACACCTAACCTAGTCAAGATTATCATATGACATTTGATAATTAAATCTTTTTTATAATTTCTAATGAAAATAGTTCTTTCCACAATGCTGTGCAAAAGTGTTAGAACAAGAGAATATTTTGTCATTCGATCACGTTACATTACATTTTCTTATACTTAACCTTACAACAGTGTTTTATATTGAGTTTGTAAATAAGGGACTGGAAAAGCAAAATTATTTTCGTATATTTGTCATCACCAGATACCCTCACTGTCAAGATTATTGTTACTTGGAAGAGCAGGCACGAATACTGCTTTCAGTCTTTTTTTTTTTCTTTCAGCGGAACACGTCTGCTTTATTCATGAAATAATTGAGATAGCAATTACATAATGGACTAGTTCTATATTTTCGCATCAGATTATCCTTACGAAAACTGTTTTCCTTTACGAGCAACCCAGAATATCCCAGTGGGAAAATATTCCTTACAAATAAATCTATCTCTCATCTGTAAACTCGAACTTGGTGAAATTAAGATTTATTATCAATCGTTATCTGAATTAGATTTAATATAAAAAACGAGTTTTTCAACGTTTCACTTAATTCAGTTTTATTATCATTTAAAAAGAGGCTTTGGATCACACTTTATGATTAGCATCCATCAAAACCATTAGTTTAGTTTGTTATTTTTGTATGGTATGGTATTTCTATAGATTATAAAGTACTAGATAGTTTTAATTGTTTGTTTAAATTTCTCGCAAATCTATAGTAGGGCTACCTGCGTTAGCCGTCCCTAATTATGCAATGTAAGACTAGAGGGAAGGCAACTAGTCATCATCATCCATCGCCAATTCTTGGACTACTCTTTTACCAACGAATAGTGACTCTGAGCGTTACAATATAACGCCCCCACGGCTGAAATAGCGAGCATATTTAGTGCGACGGGGAATCGAACCCGCGACCCTCAGATGATGAGTCTTAACCACCTGACTGTGCCGGGACAGTTTTTATCATAAACATCGAACTGATCATATTTATTACCCCACGAAGGTTATTTAATTGAGACAAACAATAACAATAGTCGATTTTAAGTTGTGTCCAACCTATTTTATGTAAGAAGTTGTTTGTGCGTGAACATTCTTTTCACGTTTAGGCTTAAAACCAGTATAACTGTTCCTATATTTCTGTTTTGTAGATATTTTCAATGAAGATCCAATTTCTACCATGACATTATGAAACCACCAAACCATACTATGTTGTTGTTTTTTTCTTGGTAGGGGCGCGGATTGTCTCTGTGGTATATATAATGATAGTGTTCAGGTTGAAAATAAGCGCGGTATGCAGACTAAATGGTTAAGTCAGAGACCTCTAGCGCAGGTTAGCCCTGTGATGAAACTCTGAATTTCCTAGTTAGTGAGCTCGTTTAAATCGTTTAAATGTTCCCCACACTCTGTGGATGAATTATTAGTGTAGATTGTGATGGGGGGGGGGTAGTGAACTGCTGCCAGACTGCCTTAGTCTGTAGTTCACAACTAAGAAAGGCAACAGATAGCTATAGTTAACTTTGTTATAAATACAGCATAGCAATACTGCTTCTAATATTCTCTATGGATCAAGTGTAAGATAAAGGGATTGTAACGTTACTTTTCGGGGTTCAGTCTCTGTTTCAGCGCAAATCCTTAAAGGTTTGGTTTGAATTTCTCTCGAAGGTACATGAGAGCTATCTGCAATAATAAACTAAAGGGAAGGCAGATAGTTAATACCACTCACCGCAAACCCTTGGGTTGCTCTTTTACCAGTGAGTAGCGGAATTGAAAATCACATTATAATGCCTCCACGGCTGGAATGGCAAGAATTCGAATCCGCGACTCAGGTTGCTAGTCGAGCGCCCTAACCACCAAGCCATGTCAGGCCCATACCTTTCCTGATAACGTATAATTGTAAAGCATTCCTCATATAAAGAAGTTAAATTTTGCAAAACTATAAATCTATAAACAAAGTAAAATATTAATATCTGTTAAAATATATATACCTTGCTGCATGTCAGAATATAAAAGAAAATTTTATTTATCTCCAAAATTGTATCATTTTAAGAGTTGACGAATTCGTTTTAAGTTAAAAGTAAGTATTCTGTTAACTTCATTCTGCAAATTATTTTCCGACGAAATCTGTTTCGTGTAACAGACTACATTGCACAATGCCGGGAGTGACTTGTGAAGATAGCGTGAATCCGGTCTATGGTTCTCGATCTATGTTCACAAAACCGAGCTTCAAACGTTGGGGTCGAAGGTTCGCAATGAACACGACTTTGATCAGAAATTAGTAATTATAGAGTTGGCGGTGGGTGCTATTAACCTGTTGCCTTCCCCTTATGTATCAGTAGAACTTTGGGAACACCAAACATGCTCGCCCTTTCAGCCGTGAGGGCGTAATGATATGACGACCAATCCCATTATTTGTTGGTAAAAGAGCAGCCTAAGAGTTAGCGGTAGGTGGTAATGACTAGCTACCTTCTCTCTAGTCTTACACTGCAAAATTAGGGAGAGCTAGCGCAGATAGCCCTCGTGTAGTTTTGCGCGAAATTCAAAACGAACCAAACAGTAAATCAGTCACATTGTGGTAGACATATTTTCCACATATACAGGGTGGTCGCTAGAAAAGCGGAAAATTTGTCAAACAGCTATTTATTTTTACAAAGAATAACTTTTACAAAGTTTTTTAAAGGCATATGTTATATTACACTCATAGATGCTCAAAATTATTAAAATCATGCATTTTATTCATGATGTTAAGAAATCAAAATAGAAATGAGTAAGCACGCATTTTATTCATGATCTCATCTGACCCTCAAATTTTCCGCTTTTCTAGCGACCACCCTGTATATATATTTCACGAATGCTGAGTTGTATTTTTCTGACTAAAACTTTTACTTTTCGTATTTTACCTCCATTTATGGATATTAATAACTTAATATTCCAATTTTAACTCGTTAATTCTTATTTACTGTTTAAGATTTAAAGGTAAGAAAACTTTTATTCCCAATAAAAATTCTGTAAAACGTGTATTTTTCACAGCTTTATAACATCTCTACTTTCACACGAATTGTTTGTGGTTCGTGCACTAACTCGATAACGAATAACATATACATATGTGTAACCTTTCTACATGCACGGAAACAACATGTACATAGAAGAACTGTTTTCATTAACATTCTTTTTAAACTTTCACTCTTAGCGGAACAGAAGAAGGCAAGACACAATACTTTTCTTTTTTGTGCTGTTCCAAATCATCTGGCGAAACGAGGCGAATAAATAAGGTTTTTTCTTTTTCAAACTGCTTGAAATCAATCTTAATATGGTATCCCCCAGACCCCAAGTGTTGGAACGAGTTATGCATTGTCCAGCCGTCTAAAATTTAACAGAACCCGATTTCTGGTGATAATAGCGACGATTACCAAACACAGAGGTAGAGACAACAGCGTCCCCTGTGCTACTAAATTGCAAACTAAATGTTCGATTTTGTTGCTGTCTTCGTCTTGGTTTATCTAACGTCTGGGTAAATGCGTGCCTTTGCCTCAACGCATCTCATGCATAATCTAAATGAGTTTGGCATTTAAATTCATTCTCAACGTCGATAAAGATAGAAATGTCTTTCATATCTCTTAGTTTCATTAGTGTAATGATAATAATAATGATACAAACGGAAGATTTCATCATTATTCAATTGAAACTTTAATTAATTATATTCAAATGCAAGAGCCGACTACTCTCTACATTTATATGTTTATTATTTTTAAATGTTTAAAACAAAATTAATTAGTAATGTTTCTTGTTGTTTGTGTCATTTATAATGTGTATTCATTATTGTTTCACTCAACTTTTGTGAAACGCCAACAATAACCTAACTTTATCAGTGATTCAGCAGTATGTCTCAAAAATTTACTAGATCTACAAATCGGGTTTCGATACACGTTGTAGGCACAGCACATATAGCCTATTGTTTAGTTTTATGTCTAACAACAAAGAGACAAGTGAAGTATTAAGGTCATGTGAATGAACGCTTAAGTTTTCTCTGTATCCTAAAAACAAGACGTAGCAGAGCCAGACGGGTAGGGCGTTCGACTCGTAATCTGTGGGTTGAGGGTTCGAATCCCCGTCACACCAAACATACTCGCTCTTTCGGTCATGGGGGCGTTATGATATCACGATCAATTCTAGTATTTGTTAGTAAAAGAGTAGCCCAAGAGTTGGTGTTGATGACTAACTGCCTTCCCTCTAATTTTACACTGCTATATTAGAGACTGCTAGCGCAGATAGCCCTCGTCTATCATTTTGCGAAATTCAAAAAACAAATATAAAATGCACAACATAGAGCAAAACAATACAAAAGATAATTCCGATAATTTAGATTTAAAAAAAACTTACATCCTCTCATTTGGATTTAAAGAGGTAAATATAATCCTTTGACTCGAATTAAGAGTTAAAATGTAGGTCCTTATGCGGTTGTAATGAAGTGGCACGGATGTAATGATAATTACATTAAATTATGTAATCGTGTTATAACTATGAAAAAAAAAACACGTTCCCGTAGGTTTCACTGCCTATATATGGAGAAAAAGGGCCATCAAGCATCATAGTATGGCATGATATGATGAATGAATTCAGAACTCGCGGTGATTAAAATCACATAATTTCATCTGGATTTCTATTGTATAAAAGCTGAGCAGAACTTATCAGCAGCAAGTACAGTCTGCAGGATTGGGTATTTATTTTGAGGATTCTATATCAGCCATTTTATTTTTCTCCAAAAACGTTTTTCTTCTTGAAAGAGTTTGGAAGGTCCGTATTACTTTTGAACCTGCGTAATTTGTTAGTGTTATGAATACACGTACATGTGTTTCAGCATTAAAAGTGGTTGACTGGGAGATTTAAGAAGCGAGGAGAAAAAAGTTTATGGTCCCTAATCCACTAGAAGGCCGGGTCTAGTCTGATTCTTAGTTTGCTTGACTTTGAATCAGAGGGTCTATAGCTTGTGTTCCGTTACTATAAATTCGCGTTGTATTTTGTAGGAGCATTATAAAATAAACTAAAAATTCTGTTTACTTAACAACGAGTGCTTTTAACTTGCTGCCTTACCTCTATTCTATCAGTTCAACATTAAAGATGGCTGAACTAGCTGCCTTACCTCTATTTTCTCAGTTCAACATTATAGATGGCTGAACTAGCTGCTTTACCTCTATTCTATCAGTTCAACATTAGAGATGGCTGAACTAGCTGCCTTACCTCTATTCTATCAGTTCAACATTATAGATGGCTGAACTAGCTGCTTTACCTCTATTCTATCAGTTCAACATTAGAGATGGCTGAACTAGCTGCCTTACCTCTATTCTATCAGTTCAACATTAGAGATGGCTGAACTAGCTGCCTTACCTCTATTCTATTATTTCAATATTAGGAATGGCTAAGTTAATGTTTTGAACGTAACAAAGATATAAGTATTTTATATAAGATGTAACTTAAGTTTTAATTGAAAGACATTAATTTTAAACTTTTGAGATGATTAGGTGTTCATTAGGTCTTGATGCCACAAGGATATGGGGGACGATAACAAAAGTCTTGTAGCGAGTTATATTAATAATTACGCAATAATAAATTGATTTATATTCAAGAAGATGCAGTGTTTCAGTGATAAAAAGGTTAAGTTGGCCCATCTCAGAAACCCAGTCCACGCATTGTGCAACAAACTCTAATTAACAGCAGCAAAGTTGCCGAAAGAAGGAACAACAAAAAAATACTCTCATCTTAATCGTTGTATCTCAGAACGGCTGATACGGGTATTAACACTCCTATTGATAAGCAGAGAGCAGCGTTTCGACCTTCCTAGGTGATCTTCAGGTTAACCTGCTTATCAATAAAAGTGTTAATAACCACACCAGCCGTTCTGAGATACATTGTTATTTCAAGTGGATTTCTTGTCATCAAAAATTACTTTAATCCTTGTCAAATTAACTATGGGAAAGCGATGATCAGTTTCGAAGTGTTCTGTGTGAGTGTTGTAAAGTTCTAAGCTACACAAGTGGATTTTGTATTGTTGTTGTCACGGGTATCGAAGCCCAGTTTTTGCTGTTATAAGCATTCAAACTTGCTGCTAAGCCACTGATATATGTGGAGGGGGGGGTGTAAAATGAAGGCAAGACCTGTAGTCTAGTCATTTCACCAGCTTAACCAGACGAACATTTTTCTATCTCTTGTGCTTATTTCCAGTCCCATGAGAAACATGTTACAATACACACTAATCTCTAACCTCACAACATTATGTGATAACCAAATATGTAGCACATATTTGATAACTAATTAGACCCAATATTATCTTTATCTTTATAAGGCACATGATGCAGATGAATAAAGATAATAGTGTGGATGTATCATATAATGATATTGTTTCCTTTTAAGTGAATGTCCTCTAATACTTAGGGAATCCATACTAATATTTTTCCTATCCGTTTTGTCGTACGAACCACCATAATAGAAAAAAGTAATCAAAATTCTTCATCTATTACTATTTTGGACTCATGTATGTTTTGAATCTGTTGAAAATGACGTAAGCTTTTGAAGTAGCTATTCCAGAATCAAGCACACAAGCAGGTAGACAGAGTAGATGGAATAAATGGTAATATGTTCACGAGGACATGTTCTTAGCTATATTCCGATTCAATGAAAACAGCGTTATACACTGATAAACTTGTTCCACTGCAGCTACCCTTACATTAGAAAGATGTGTGTAAACATGACCCTCGTCAGTTTCCAATTACTTTGATGTCTACTTGTGTGTATCAGTATCCTGAAAAGTTTGGAAGAGCTGTAATGCCTCTAAGTATATGGGTAAGTGTTACTGATATATTTATGTCCCCCCTCCAGTGGTTCATCTTTACATTTGAGGGCTTATAACGCTACAATTCGAGTCTCATACTCGGGATGAGCATAATAAAAATAGTTTCTTGTGAAACTTTGTATTTGATAACAATCAGATCATTCATATACTTAAGATTAACTTTTTTATGAGCGAATTAATTTCTAATTAATAAATATAGCTTTATTCTTCAGTTTAATAGAACTGAATATCAACTTAAAAACCGATAGAAAGAGACAAAGCTACTCATGTAAGAGACTGTGTATTGTAATTTTTCAACAGAGCAATTTCTATAATACATTTTTTATTGTATCACACAAAACGCAATCTTGTGTTACAATTCATTACAGTAAGAAATAAAGATACTTAAAATATTTATAAGTGATTAAAGAACGCAGAAAGTTCTTTGTAGATAAGAACTATGCTGAAATGGAAAGTAATTTTTTTCGTGAATACAGTTTTTGTCACCTAGCATCCTTTTCTTAGGTGGTATGTACTGAATTAAGTTGGAAATATGAATCATTTACGAAACAAAACGAATTTGTGAAATTAGACACTTTAATTTATTCCCAAAATGTTTTTGTTTTGTTTTTTTCATTTTCAAGTATTCCTCTTAGCGGTTCCATTACTTCAGGAACCTCCACCCCAGTGTCACAGAGGAATGTCTGCGGACTCACACCATTAGAAATCAGGTTTCACTACACTTGATGGGCAGAACACATAGCTCATTGTGTAGCTTTGTACTTAATTCCCAAAACAAAACAAAGATATTTGTGAATATCTCTAACAGGACCGCGTTTTTACTGCCTCATCCTCGACCATTCATCAGAATCATACATGTGATCAGTTTCTTATTATAACAGACTATAAGTTATTTTAACTTCGACATTTTAAGTTAAATTTCTTTAAATTGAAATACAGTATTCATTAAAGAATAATGTTTTCTTTTTCAGGTTTTATATGCTTGAAATTTAAAATCAATTTCACGTGAATATTCAAAATTATTTTTTTATGAAAACAGGATTCTTAGATTTCAAAAATATATTACAAATTGTCGCAATTAAAAGTAATCACAACGTAGCCCCAGCAGAAGAATTTCGTGCAACCTTCATCATCTGAGTGTCTGATGAAGATGATAGCCAAAATACTGAAGAATGAAATGTACATGTTATTCGAATTAAAAATATATAAATACACTTTTTAGTGTAATAGATCCGCACCAAAACTTTTATCAGTTGCATGTTAAAGATCAAAGTATTAACTATGAAATACAAATTCCATTTTAACAAGTTTAAAAGCATCTAAAGTTTGAAAATTCGTTTCACTGTTAATGTACATGCGTTTTGCTTGAAAATGTGTTATTTCGTTTTCCACAAGGAAGAGTTTTAAAGAAAGTTATTTATAATTTTTTTATTGGTCCACTGGTTTAACGGTGAGTTTACAAACTTATAATTGCTTAAGTATGGAGTTCGATTCTACACAGTAAATAGAACAAAGATAGCACGTCGTGTAGCTTTGCGCTTAAACAACGACCTATAGCAATCTTCGACTTTTTATTTCCACCAAACTATTAATTGTCTTGACATTAAGGTTACACACTAAAACAGAAATACATCTTTTTAATTGAAAAATAAAACAATGTTAATTTAGGTTTATGGGGAAGGAAATATTTCTTAAATAGTTCATCTGAAACACAAACGAACGATTATACAAAGCATTAACATCCAATTAAGTTGAAAGTGTGACCGAAGCACAATAGCTCGTTTCTTTTGAAATATATTTCAGCTTACAACTGAAGACAAAGACATAAAGTCATTTTTAGTCCTTGAGACATGTGAATGTACAAAGGAAAATTCCCCTTCTAGGCACGCGCTCATTGGCCTCACTTCTGCTTTTTGTTATGTTATTGTACAAACAAAATGTGGCACGTATGTTCGCTGATTTGTATGCCATAAATAGCAAAGCTGGTGTTCTATATGAAGAAATGTGTAATTGTTATTGGTGCCTTTCTTTCCTTTTTTTTTATACATAATGTATATGTGTGAGTGGAAAGTACATATCTGTCACTCACCTTGCTCCACACACGGCCATATTTAAAGTTTTGATACAGAACTCAATATCCATGGGATCTCAACCATAGAGGGCTCTGCAGAGCACGACTCTGAATTTATGTGTTTATGTACATTGTTAATCTGTACTACAAGGCTACTGTAGCTAATTTTTCAATAAAACTGTAAGAAACTCTTGAAAATCGTAATCATAAATAACTGCACATAATAATCAAAAAGTTAATTACATGTAAACATCAGATATATATATTCATAATGGCAATAAAATTGGTCTTGTATTAAAATTAGAAACATATATTCATAATGGTAATAGAATTGACCTTGTGTTAAGATTAGAAATGTATATTCATAATGACAATAGAATTGACGTTATCTAATGACTAGAATTTTAACTTATATTGACATCAAAATTACATGCACATAATGATTATATAATTTTAACTTGTGCTGATTAAATATCTAAATATATGCTTCGTTTCATTTCTAATCAAACATTACAATTAGATTGCCATTAAGAAAACGTCTATCATATTTATGTTAAATAGCCAGCAATAATATGCAAAAGAGGAAATATAAATAAATGACACAATTTATAGATATTATCGTCCGAGATGTTAAGATATTTAATATCGCTTTTTATTCTTATTAATATTATAGTAATTAGAATATTTTTGTTTGTTTTTAAATTTCGTACAAAGCTACTCGAGGGCTATCTGTGCTAGCCGTCCCTAATTTAGCAGTGTAAGACTAGAGGGAAGGCAGCTAGTCATCATCACCCACCGCCAACTCTTGGGCTGCTCTTTTACCAAAGAATAGTGGAATTGACCGTAATAATTATAACGCCCCCACGGCTGAAAGGGCGAGCATGTTTGGTGCGACCGGGATTCGAATCCGCGACCCTCAGATTACGAGTCGAACGCCTTAACCCACCTGACCATGCCGGGCCTTAGAATACTTTATCTTGGCTGAGATAGTTTTGATATAAATGAGGTAAATTATCCACAAACGTGTCCCAGTTTGTGTATGTGACTTTACACGTAAGCATTTCTGATTACAGTAGAAACAAGAAACCTCACATTTTGAATAATGGTAAGCCTTGATAACTCTGAATCATGATTAAAGACAAGATCAGGGCCTGTGTATAGAATAAGGAGGTGACAAAGTTATATAGGCACAGGTGGAGTTTGGAATGTGAAATAATTATTTAGCTAGTGTACTGAAAACACAAGCCTGCGAAACTAAATTTCATAAACATTGTTTTGGTTTTAATATTGGACTTTTCATTATTCAGCTATGCAGATTTCGAAAATACTGTTATCTTTTTCTATCTCATAAGATTTTTTTATAAATTTGGAAAAAGACTCTTACATAAATCAAGTTAATATTTCGTTGACCACAATCACTTTTTCATTAAAATGTTTGGATTCTCCTGTTAGCGATAACAGTGTCACTTCACGATTGGTGTAGAGAAATCTATAGCCAGTAGCTGTCAGCATTTTAAAAATAACAAAAACTGACCCGATTTCAGTGTAAATTATTTACTTATGTAAAAGTACATATGACGTTTCGTGAAAAATACGGACCTGATGAAAAAAAAAATGAATAGCATACCGGATTTAGCTTACAGGAATTACTGTAGCACATATAAAAATTTCAAGAAATAAAACCGTTGCAGGCATGTGTAATTGGGACAAGTTAAATTGAAGAAATTGCTGGTTTGATTTGTATAAAAATATTGTCAGTATTGACACAGGTTTCTCTGTTTTTAACATTATAAAGGCTGGATTTTGCAGCTTCAGATATTTTGTTGTGTTGGAGGTATTCTTTGTTAAAAGAATGCTAAATAAATACTTTAAAAGGTAAAATTAGACTAGAACAACCAGCGAATCGAAGAGTTATAAGCTGATACATAGGAGAAAAGGGACAGCTTTTTCTAGGAGTGTGATAGCCCCTGAGAATGACTACCAGACGTCGCCCAAGTCCACAAGTTGATAAAATAACCACCCTGAAAACATTAGTTTACTGCATTAGAATACTGAGTAAGAAACGAAATTTATACAAAGAACCCGGATACAATACAAAGGATAATAACACAAGCATAGCAAGAAAATTTTATGACATGCGACAAAAAATCTTTCCTTCCTTCAGAGAGTGACCAGAACTGGCTATCCAAACAAGGAATTTCAGACCTCACAAAAATACCATGGTTGAACTTCAATAATAAGCATCATTTTTTAAAATAATATATGTAAAGAAAACTGTCCAAGTTCAATGCTATAAAGTATAATGAACTATTTGTTAAGAAGTGCATATGCCTATTTTTTTAATAGATTGTTTAGGCAGAGTATTTATTATGAAACTTTGTAGAATAGACGGCAACTGTCTGTTGTAGAGACACAAGTGTAGAGGACGACGTTTCGAAAGTCTTATGCCTTTTGTTTTCAAGTCAGTCAAAGTTTCATGCATATGTCTAGTTTTTCAAGTAAAGTGAAATAATGGAAAAAAACGTCTTACTTAGGTTGAATTTGTTACCTTGTTATTCAAATATATTTTTGTTCTTATAAATATTCAGAATTACACATCTCCTTTATAAAACAAAATGTTAAAAATAACGATTGGTGATGTTCTATATTCGCAAAATTGTCTCCACACGGATACAAGACTGAATTTTTCAATCATATTTTTTCTAATTAAATTTTAAGCATACTGAATTTGAGTAGGTATATCAATCCAATTTTTCGTATTTGTAATTAAGATTTTACACATAATGAAATGAGATTTATAAACTCAACATTCAAAAAATATATTAATTTAAGGAAAAAAATGAAGATCTAATTTACTTAACGGATTTTTTGAAACGGAAACAAAATCAATATTGATATTTTGTAACTAGTCTAATATACTTCAGAGCTGTGTAATTATACACTTTTGAAAAGATCTATGAATACTTATAAACACTCTTCAACGAAGAGGCCATATTTTGTATATCTAAGAGTTTTGAGATTCAATAACCATACCATTTAAATGTCACGATAACTTATGAAAGTTATTTTTCTAAATATGCAGCTCAGTGGAAATTAGACCGAATTAAAACTTGATTACTATAAAAATAAATAATTAATTGTCTCAGAAATTTTCATATAAAAGCTGGGTTTTTTCTACCCATTAAGATGAACATAAGTAGCGAATGATCGTTCTAGTATTTTTATCCGTCCATTTGTAAATGTTTTACTTGATAATAAATTATTTACTTTTGCTTTGAAACGATTACAGTTGAGAGTTTTGATAGCTAGCGCTTACCCAAAGGCTTTACTTTTTTCGTACTCTGAGAATTTTTGAAATGACTTGATGTAATTTGATTCGATCACCACAACTTGGTTTTACAAATTTCTGTCATGAAGCATACTGAACAATGGAGTAAACATATTGTACTTAAATAATGTTGAGAAGTGATGTCTTGTGTTCTATATAACCAACGTCATTATTGCTTAGCACGATTATTGGTTGTTATCTGATAAAGCTAATTAATAAGAAAAAATTACTTTTGCATTCTCGTGTACATTAAAATTTCGTATCTGTCTCTGAATCATACAAAACAAGTTTAGCTGGCAGTGAAACGGTCTGTTTCACAGAGTCTTCGAGGAAGTATTTTGAACGTATTAATTACTTCAAACAAAGTTTAAATTGGAACTGAATGAGAGGTATAATTCTTACTTGGTTTGATAACTAAAATATATGGCTATACTAGCTCACACGAAAACTTTGATGATAGATAAGGTATCCAATATCAAAGATAATTTTAAAGCACAAAATGTTTTATATCAAAACCCTTAATTAGAGCCGATGATAAATGACCGAAAGAAAAGAATTTTAGAATTTTTTAAGTAAGAGTAGATGAAAGATAGCACAAAAATGAAAATGATAAATAAACCATAGCAAAGTCATTATGTCGTTTCTTTTCACACACTTCTAATAATTAACTAAAAACGTGAATACAGAGATTAGTTAACGAGATAACATACAAGTAAGATACTTCGTGTGTGAAAGTAAGTAAAATGATACTGAAGAATGGTATTATAGCTCAGTACTAGCAACCAAGTAACGTACATTGTGTGTGAAAGTCAGTAAAATGATACTGAAGAATGGTATTGTAGCTCATAAATAGCAAACAAGTAAAATGCATTATGTGCGAAAGTCAGCGAAACGATACAGAGTAACGGTATTATAACTCAACATGAAAAGTTTATTTCAGAATTTTTGCTCACAGCTACACAAATGAAGATATGCGAAAACCATACCTAATTTTGAAATGAGAGAGTTTTAAAAAACGTTACTATTATCTCACTAGACAGTGGAACATAGCCATTACTCTTTGAGCGCCCACGGCTCCGATGTGTGGAGCGAATTTTTGCGGCAACGAGCCGCGAACACACGGATTCACAGTCAAATCACGGTAGCTACAAAGATACGCCCGCTCCCCCACCTAAAAAAAAACCAAAAAAAACCGGAACGCTTTGCATGGTAAGTTTTCGTACTACAAACTCAGACAGTCAGAAGCTTCATAATGGTGGTACAAGCTTAGAATATGTGAATTCATTATATAGCTCATGTCTAGTTAGTTTGTCCACTCACAAAAAATCCTTTGAGAATTCTCTACAATCAAAATAGGGTATAGACCAGACTCAACAAATCTATTCAGAGTCGAAATGCATCACACTCCTTCAACATTTGGAAGACTTGTGCGCAGTTGTGAAACAGCTAAATGTTGTTCAGTTTTTTCATGTGTTTTAAGGAAATGATCTTAGCAGCAGTACCACGACAAGGAGAGAGCTTTCATCTTCACATGATTTGTTACTTTATTTTTTGTTGTTATTCACTTCGCACGGGACTCTAAAAATGTCATGCAAAGGATCCTTTATAAGAATCTGGAAAGATGATATGTCGGAGATTAAAACCACTAGACTTACCTCTGAATTGGCAGTAGTAACTCATTAAACTATGGTTCATATAATGCCCTTTGCATATCCAAAGTCAAGGAATTTTTGTAGGTGTAA
Source organism: Carcinoscorpius rotundicauda (assembly GCA_011833715.1). Taxonomy (NCBI): domain Eukaryota; kingdom Metazoa; phylum Arthropoda; class Merostomata; order Xiphosura; family Limulidae; genus Carcinoscorpius; species Carcinoscorpius rotundicauda. The sequence continues at coordinate 161,814,367 of CM022391.1, read as the reverse complement.
AATTTAAAATAGCTCATTGTTTAGGCCTAACATATTAGAATGTTAGTCTAACTTTTCAATAAGCTTCGAAAATATTATGACGAATTTTAATTTTTTTCTAGTTATTTCCGTTTTATTTATTCCAGATTTTTTCATTTTGTTTTATAATAATCAACTTTTAAACAAAAGTTTTTTTGGTAATATCAACATGAACTGGCGTATTTCTACTTTTATGCAACAGCATCAGAAATAATTAAGCCTTAAAAATAAAATATGCTCGAAGATCATTTGCAGGTTATGTGTTACAGAATACTAAGTGGGGAGTAAGGATATTAAATACACTGCGCTTCCTATAATTACACATAGCAATGGAGAAATATTTCAAGGTGCATTGCACTTGAAGAACCGCTTTCTTACTGCGCCATTGTTGTCAGCCATGTACTGAAAAATTATCGTTTAACAAACCCCTTCTTTCAGACTAAAAGAACACTTGAAATTCCGAAAGATCTGGCAAGTGACTTTCTTATTTTTGCCGTCTTGAGAAATAGTATGAATAACTAAACTTCAAGTACACGCTACGACTCGTTCAAGCACTGTTTTTCTTTCATTTGTTGTCATGACTGTTTTTGTTTTGCGTTTGTTGTTCTGCGCAAAGTTACGCAATGGACTATCTTTTCCCAATTTGTAATCATGCAAGCCATCAGACTTAGCGCTGAGCCATCAGAGAGTAGGGCATGAGAAACCAAATATGTTAAAAATTTCTCTCTTCCTCAACCTGAATCTCAGAAAGTCTTTCCTTTGCTTGTAATTTCAATGAATTTATACCGTAAGACTGTATAAACATTTATAAAGTTTTGTTAATGAAAATATATCCGCCAATGGCGGATTTGCAACGCTAGAAATCGAGTTTCGATACTCGTGGTGTGCAGAATACATATAGTACACTGTATAGTTTTGTGCTTAACTTAAAAAAAACAATAATGAAATTATATAAATTGTATGGAAGCGAAAATTCTGTTTAAGTACAGATTTACATACAGGTATCTCTGTACCGTACAAACCGCGAGATACGAACCATCAAACTTAACCCTAACGGTGGAATCAGAAGATAGCCAGATGTGGCTTTGCTAAAATAAAGCACACACACACACATACACACAATTAACCCTAAATCAGGGGAGAGCAGCAAAGTTTGGAGCTTATGTGTGTGCAGTAAATATTATATAAATCATATATTATATGATATTTTGTATAATAAATTATATTGATAAAACTTGAAATTTGATAAATCTCTCTAACAAACGTTATTAATTGTAATACCGTAATCATGTTTCTAATAATTACAGAAAAATTAATTTAGCGTTTCTAATATTCTCTTCTTATTTGAAATTCATATTAAAAATATAGTTTTTTTTAATCATATTCAACATACATAATATATGGGAAGTGTCTACGGTGGAATGAAGGCCCTTTATTATAAGGCTAAGGTCATGTAATTAACAAAGTGTGAGTACATGAAATTTTATCTTAGTGTGAGTTTACTGTAATTTTTTGTGATAGGCCTAACTATGTGTGTGACTAATCTACACATTATGTTCTACTTGCCACGTCCCCTGGTGGGACAGCGGCAAGTCTACAGAATTATTACAATAAATCCGAGGTTCGATTCCTCACAATGGATAAAGCAGGTACCCCAATGTTGCTTTGCTCTACGAAAACAAATTTCTCGTTGTAGTCAAATTCAATGGTACGTCCACGAAATTCGAACTTTCAATTCTCACATATACTTTTAAACACCTATGGACATAAACAAATTTCTAAAAACCATACTTTGTATATATATGTATATATTAGGTCTCTACAACTTTATAACACAGTATAGTTAGTTTTAGACAAAACAGCAATTTAGCTTTCATGAGTTGTTTTCCAATATGGAACTTTTAACATGTTATGCAATATAGTTTTATTCAAAATTTCATTCGTCAACTGAAAGGTTTCGAATGTGACATTGCAACACAACTTCAAACTTAGCTAAAAATCAGGTTTCGATATCCGTTATGAGCAGGGCACAGTTAGTCCATTGTATAGCTTTGTTTTTAACAAAACAAACAAAATTTAAACATAATGCTGTAACGTAGTTTTATAAAATATTCCAACTGATTAAAACGTTTTATAAACTACTTTAAAAACACAGTGGCACTTGTTCCCCAGTCATTTAAACGTAACTTTGCAGAGTACAATGTTAAGACCACGGGCTCGATTTCTTGCGGTGAAGAGAGTGCATAAAAAAACAAAAAACAAAAAAACGAACCAACAATATGATCAATCCACTGAGAACAAACAGCTTTAAGTAGACCAGTGAAGGTCCGGCATGGCCAGGTGGTTAAAACACTCGACTTGCAATCAGAGGGTCGCGGGTTCGAATCCGTGTCGCAACAAAGATACTCGCTCTCTCAACCGTAGGGACGTTATAACGTTACAGTCAATTCCACTGTTCGCTGTTAAAAGAGTAGCCCAAGAGTTGGTGGTGAGTACTAATGACTAGCTGCCTTCCCTCTAGTCTTACACTGCTAATTATGGACGGCTAGAGCAGATAGCCCTCGAGTACTTTTGCGCAAAATTCAAAAACAAACAAAACAAACAATATTCTACATTTGGTATACTAAGACCTCGAAAGTCATAATTGTTATAAACTCTAACTGATCGGGAAGGACGAATAACGCAGATAGTCCTCGTGTAGCTGCATACAAAATTCAAAACAAACCAAACCAGGACCAGTGAAATGCCCTGTTTCAGAAACTACGTTGCACATACTGATCATTTTTAGCAACTTGATTATTATACGTTAAAATATGAATTGCAGCTTGATGATTAAAGTATTTCTTTCCATTGTGCTTACTGTAAACAATAAGGGGAACAATTATTAACAGTACGACACAGATGTTATAAACTGCCATAAAGTCTTAAAACATGCATGCTTAAAACGGTTCAAGTTTGATCTAAGAGAACATTAGCTTTAACAAATTAAGCAAACGAAAATAACTTATGGTAACGTTTATATAAATACACCGATATATTTTAGTTTTTTTTAATGTTTATCTGGAAAAAAACAAAACAAATATGCTTAAAGGTAAATCATTAAGATACTTGTTGAACTTCAGAACAAATCTGTAATGTTTTGTAAAGATGTAACAAATAACGAGAAAAATATTTCTTTAAAGTACCAGGTATTGATTTGGCATTTAAAGTTTTAACATTTTCTTATGACCAATCAAAATAACTTCACTGACCCACAACAAGTTTTGATGAAATAAAATTAATATTCCGTGTTAAAATATCAACACAAAATTCGTTCGTTCTTTTTTTTTTACTTTAAAATCGTAAACTATTGAATTCTTGAACTAACCTGCCACCAAACTAACACATCTTTTCCGTTCTTTAAATATAATAATCGCATCATTAACTTCTCTAATCCTCACACTCGTAATCAGAAATATTATGCTCCTGGGTCTTTAATGGTTGCTTTTTGGCGTCTCAGTTTTCAAGACCTTGCAAGATTCTTACTGAGGTTACGGTATGCCTCTCTTTTGTAGACAGTTGTGTAAGCTAATTTGCATGCTCCAAAGCTAACGAATGCAAACGGTAGCTGCAGAACTGGGAGCGGAATGCTTCTGTTAGTCTAATGGTAATCTCTGCGGTCTGGTAAGCCATACACATTATTCTGTACAAGTTCTCATCAATCTCCCCTCACTCTTTCTTTCCCTCTTCTGCTTTCTTCCCCCCCTCTCCTGTTCTACTACTGGCTGCCAATGGAGGTAGCTTCAACCCTTTGATCCCGGTCCAGAAAGCTGCACATCTGCCTCAAGGCTCTGCGCATGCATCTATGGATTCTAACTGAACTTAATGGAAGAGTTCGTGGTCGGAAACAAAGGATAACCCGAATAATAGGATGACTCATCATTATGGGCGAGGCTCGCTAGTGAATGTGGAGCGCTGTTCTAAAATGGTGTTAAACTGTAACATATTCAGTGTTGATGGGAATATCTTAATTATTTCCAGTATAAGCTGCAAATATACATTTGTACGTCCAACAATCGATGTTCAAAATTGTAAAAGTAATTATCGTGCACGATTTAATTCCTTACAGACATCAACTGTTATAAGAAATCCATTTATGTTATTCGTGGCTCATTAAAATATAAATAATTTATCAGAATTTTTTAAACGCTAGTTTAGACCGAGATTTAAGGTTTGTTTGTTTTGAATTTCGCGCAAAGCTACTCGAGAGATATTTGTGATAACCGTCCCTAATTTAGCAGTGTAAGACTAGAGGGAAGGCAGCTAGTCATCACCACCCACCGCCAACTTTTGAGCTACTTTTTTACCAACGAATAGTGGGATTGACCGTCACAGTATAACGCCTCCACGGCTAAAAAAGAGCATGTTTGGTGTGATGAGTATTCGAACCCGCGACCCTCAGATTAAATTATGAAAAGCACGTTAGTATATATACGGATATATATTATAACCATAAATTTTAAACCATAAACAAAACACATTAACATTAATATCAGGGTCGCTGGTTCGATCGAATCACCGTCACATCAAACATGCTCGCTCTTTCAGCCGTGGGGGCGTTATAATGTGACGGTAAATCCCACTATTCGTTGATAAAAGAGTTGCCCAAGAGTTGGCGGTGGGTGGTGGTGATTAGCTTTCTTCCCTTTAGTTTTACACTGCTAAGTTAGGAACGGCTAGCGCAGATAACCTTCGAGTAGCTTTGTGCGAAATTAAAAAAATAAAACAAACAGCACAAGTAATAAAGAACTTCTATTAAGATTACAATCAAACAGAAAAGTTAAAAATGTCGTGGTAATTTGAACGCATGACTAAAATGTTAATTTTTAACTAGTCTACAGTATTCAAGTATACTGCTATTTAACAGAAACTAGAGCATACACAAAATGCAAAATCGTGATTGTTAAGTAAATATGTCATGATATATCGAATATGGATGTGGAAAAAACAGCAGTTTAACAAATAAAACATTTACTCACATGCAAAAAATAAGTATATATTGAACAACAAATCGGCCAGGCTATTATATTCTGTTGTATTTTACTAACGGTTGCGACTGGAGAAGAATATCCTAAAATTCTGCGCATGGTTCAGACATAAACAGAACAATAATATATCGTGATGTTGAATGAAACACGCGGACATTCCTTGTGCAGCATCCAATAATTCAGAGTAGAGGAGTCAGTCACAAGATACGTAAAACAATAGGGGCTTGGGAATTTTAGAGGTTTCAATATGATATCGATCATGATTTTATATTTTGATTTCTCAACCCCTTGTGTCAGTGTCCAGTGACGCCTCTGATTCACAGAGTACATATGTCAAGACATATATAACTTATGTGTGTGTGTGTATATATATATAACTTATACCTAAAAGAAAGGATTGATATACATTAACGACCTTTGGAAATCGGATTCGCAAGGATGTCACAAATACATACAAATTAAGAATAAATCGTTTAAATATAACTCACTAAAGAGATATTCTAAACTAGTCATAGAACAATGAAATCAGGTTATTTCAACTGTGATAGTTATTGTACAAATTACATGGATAACGCACATCTGAAAACTATATTTCCGAAAAATAAGAAATATTGTCCATGTTTTAATTACACTCCGTATTGTCTTTATTAAACGTAGTGTCTTCGGATTCGCTGTTACTGTTGTAGTTGCGAATTTTATTCATAAATAAAAACTCTTTCAGAAAAAGGTATTTTGTTGTTTTTTAGAAGGGATATGATAAGCGGTCATATGAAAGTGAAAGAAAACAAAACAAAGATTCTATATTATTATCAACGTATCTAAAATACATTTTTATCTACAGCGTGAAGTATATCTGTGCCTTCCCATGGGAAATGCTGGAAAATGCCATCAGTCTTGAAACTGGTTTGATTCTATTGTAATTTAGATATAGCAAGGATAATTTGTTGTTTTATCCACTGAAGGACTCTTCTATGTTTCCACATATACGAATTACACATAAAAGGCAAATGAAACTATGACACAAGTAAGAATGTGAGGGTAATAAAATGTGCCTTAATAAAAGATGTATCAGTGGACAAATGATCCACGCAACAGATGGAGATACACTAGTTATTAGATTAAACTTATGTTCGCGTCCTCAAGCATGAAATAAATAGATAAGTTTGCCGACTGATTGTTACTTAATGGTAGTTTGATCGGCGGTTGAATGATTTATAAACAATGGAGACAGATATAAATATTCAACCACACAACACCAAACTTTAAAACTGATATTTGTTGTCCGTAGCCTGTTGTAGAAAGACAGTTGATGATAATGATATATAGTAACATTAAAAAGGGAAAAATATAACAAAATATATAAAAAGGATAACTAAATAAAACAGGTTGCCACAAACATCTACCACTTAGAGTGATAAATAAATATTGTCTTCTACAGGTGATAAAATTATACTATAATCAAAAAACCTTTAAGGGTGCGGTGCTAATAAGAAAGTGGTTAGCTTTATATCCATTAAAGTCATGTACTGGTTTTCTTATCTTGTATACGTTAGAGAATCGTGTTATAAAACACGGTTACCTTCGTCTTCTCGTGTATATGGTGATTTATGAAGTTTCATCAGCTTAAAAAGCTAATGAAAATACCAGAAGATTTCCGTTTATCCAGTGTTTAGTAAGTGGGGTTATAAAAAACGTGTTTAGTGATCAGCAGGCAACTTTGTGTTGAAAAGGAAAGGAAAGTGATTCTGTGGTCACGCTATCGAGAAACTCACCCACGTTTAAAATAATCGGTATTGGCCAACCTAACCCCTTTCTTACACATCATAAAAATGACTTTATACTCATTGATATGAGTAGGACCCCAGGATTTTGTAATCAGATGTGTGAGGTTGTTGGAGTCTTCATGTACAAAGAAGTTTGAGGGACAGCTTATATATGTATATTACTCAAAATTATAGTATCTCCATTGGTCCAAGAGTAAGAATGAAAGTCTATTTAATACAAAAATTAGATAAGATACCTGCGTGCCCCCCGCAAGTACAGTGGTAAGTCTCCGGACTTACAACGCTAAAATCAGGGGTTCGATTCCTCTCGGTGGGCTAAGCAGATAGCCCTTTGTGGCTTTGTTATACGAAAAACACACACACACTAGATACCTGCGTATGGTATAGACTATTCTGTATATTTTCACTTACACATAACCAAATACAAATTGTAGGTGCTATTTAGAAAGCCTGCTTTAATTTATGGAATACAGATTCTCGCAGGTCCTATATTTGTACTGTTTGACCTCCAATATCCGTGTCATTTGGTGCATGTATTTTAAATAGAAGTTTCATATTATGTTATTTATTTATTTTCGAATATTTAACTTTTAGAATTTACAGATTTGATGTACTTTTGACTTTCGTTTCTTGAGTTGAACTTTTGTGGTATTAACTGACCGTCTACTTGTAATCTATTTCAGCAGAGATTTTTGTAACAAGTGAAAATAAATGAAATTATCTATTTTGATGAAATGAGAAATCTCTAAAAGTAACAAATTCATCATTCATCTGGTGACGACCGATTTACCCGAAATGTTTGTTTGTTTTAAATTTCGCGCAAAGCTACTCGAGAGCTATCTACGCTAGCTATCCCTAATTTTGCAGTGTAAGACTAGAGGGAAGGCAGCTAGTCATCACCACCCACCGCTAGTTCTTGAGCTACTCTTTTATCAACGAATAGTGTCACATTATAATGTCCCTATGGCTAAAAGGGCGGGCATGTTTGGTGCGGCCGGGATTCGCACCCGCGACCCTCGGATTACGAGTCGAACGCCTGCCTTAACATACTTGGCCATGCCGGGCCCTACGCGAAGGGAAACTACGTGTGGAGTCTCAGGTAGCGATTTATTGTCTCATGAAAAAAACATGCAAAGTTTAATTTATTATTTCATATGCAACAAAAATCACTATTTTGTATAAATTACACTATGTAACAAAATTTTTACTTTTTCTTTTTCCTGTGCAGAAAATGTTATTTCCAAATTGCTTATGCCTAAAGTAAATAGAAAAGACCTATTTTTTTCTTCAAATTTTGGGAGCGTATAACAAAAACATAATGGGAGATTATTTGGGGGCTGATACGTGAAAGTGATTTACAATACACTCGCAAGTTTCGAGAAACTACTCACTTCTAAACATTTTTATTTAACTTTAGTGTTAATACATGTAAATCTTGATACATATGTTGTTTTATTCAGACCTTATGTAAATAAAAATGTGCAAATTTGCCCGTTTTTACATAGAAAATAGGTTAATTTCTAAATTTCATTGTTCTAGTCACAAGAGCAAAGCTGAAGGAAATACTGGCCATCTTCTATACTTTTACAACATAAGCAATTAAGAAATAACACATGCTGTCCATAAACAAAATTTGTGTTAGTGTAATGTTATGGTTTCTTATGTGAGTGAACTACAGGGTGGTCGCTAGAAAAGCGGAAAATTTGAGGGTCAGATGAGATCATGAATAAAATGCGTGCTTACTCATTTCTATTTTGATTTCTTTACATCATGAATAAAATGCATGATTTTAATATCATAAAATGCATTTTGAGCATCTATGAGTGTAATATAACTTATGCCTTTAAAAAACTTTGTAAAAGTTATTCTCTGTAAAAATAAATAGCTGTTTGACAAATTTTCCGCTTTTCTAGCGACCTCCCTGTATTTAACAAACAAGTGTAAATTATTAAAAATAACTCTTTAACTAAGTGTTTGTATGAATTAAATGACCATAATGTCGGAGTAACTGCATCTATAACAGATGAAGTGGATAGATCAGTTACAACTGTAACTATCCATTAAATTTGATATCTTTGTTTCAAAATATACTCAATGAAAGACTTGTTGTTTTTTGATGTTTTTTGTTATTTTGTGTTTGCATTCTATGCAGTCTCTAAACTTGTAGATTAATATCTTACTGGAAAATTATCTCTTTCGTATTTAATTGTTAAAAATTAGAAAAAAGAAAAGATAAAAGAATATTATGTGCGACTACAAAGGATCGTAGGTCCCTTAAGATTGTCCTTTCACAAACACACCCTCGAGACAATTTCAACTTAAGCCCATCCTTTATTTCTGAGGAAATCTTCAGTGACCCTCTTAATCTCCTGTAAAGCACTGGATTCTATTACCGCCGACAGCAACTTACCCCATAAGTAATTGTCTTTGAAAGTGAAGTTACTTATTTCTCAGATACGGAAGTTACTATCTTAATTTTATAAAGTACATAAGTAGCACATCTCAATCAACATGTTTCGAGGTTCAGTAAATAACACCTTTTTCTGCAGTTAACCTAAAAATGAGGTTTCCTCAGTAACTGTTGGGATACCAGATAGTTTTACAAATCTGAGTTTATTTCGTTCAAACATCATTTTCATACGAGGCGGAACAAAAATATTCAGCTTCGGTACGTAACCCTCGTAGTTGACAATGTAAGAGAGAGTGTTACAACAGCCTGATACCAACAAGATAATAACAGCTGTAGTTGAATATTTTGAGACTTGATCTATCTTTATAATCTTTATATTTTCCCTAGAGATATGGTAGAACTGGTGACAGTTACATTTTTGTAGAGTTTTGGTAAAGTACGTTTATTTCTTTATCCAGTTATGTCACGTACCTTAAAGTAAGTTTTTAGTAGTGATTCATCTCATTATTAAACTAATAATAGGAGATATCAGGCTTAACACAATAAATACACTTCAATATGTTATGGTTTTTGATGAATTGTTGTTGATTTTTGTCCGAGAATTTTGACTGCAGAAATTTTGATTTATTTGCAATCACATTCGTCATATAATTAATATGTAAAAAATAAGATGAAAATACACATATATGAAGAGGGAAAATAGTTGTTAACTATTTCGTATACCAACGGAAAGTCAAAAACACTTGCCATCAAATTAGTATCTTTATTGCAACAGCACTTCTTTAAATACAAAATTTCCAGGTTAATGCAAAATAATTCTTAACGCAGACACTGAAATCTGTAAGTCCACTTTTCTTAAGCCTCATATAATCTAAGCCTTTACTAAGTACAACTCCTATTCGATAGAGAGATAAATTAACTCTGTAACTTTTGTACATTTTTCTGCTTTAGTTTAGTTAGGGCCAAATTTACCGCTCTTAATATTATCAATAAATAAACTTGTAATGCTAGTCTACGATCTAACACCAGACGTTCTAAACACTTTGATAAACTTTTAACACTTTATTGTAGAAAATGTCTACTAAAGTATATTCACATAAGCGATTTGTTTACATCCATTGAAATGAAGTCGGTAAAATCATTAAGTTTAATACATAATTGATTTTTTATCTATAATCCATTGTCTCTGGCACTCGACTCGTCACCCGGGGGTCGCAGGTTCGAATCCCCGTCGCACCAAACACGTGCACCCTTTCAGCCTTGGGGGTGTTATAAAGTTATGGTCTTCCTTTGTTTAGAAGAGTAAAGAACAAGGGCGTCCTCTGACACAATATAGATGGAAAGACGTATAGCTGTATGTAATTTATCTAATAAACTAAAAGAACAACTGATAAACAACACCCGCTGAAAGTTCCTGGGCTACTCTTGTCTGAATAGTGGGATTTGAGCGTTACAATTTTGCAGTATAATCATTGCTCCAAAGCGCTGAGTGCGCTTTTGCAATAACGACACGCGATCTATGAATCCGCGAATTCCCAATAAGTGCACACTAAACACCAGGACACGCCTGGCCCTGGGGGAAATGTAAGAGTCTTGAATTACTACTTTGGTGTTTAATTCTCCAACAATAATATTCGACTCGTTTTTTTCCCATTTTGAAAGTAATGATACGTTGAAACAGAATTATGTTGTGAGTAGATGTGGGATAAAAAAAATCTTGCATATTTTTTTAATTTATTTTATTTTTGAGTATATAATTGAAAGAAGCTTTAATTTTCATTTTAAAAGACTTAAAATTACCTTTTTTCTTTTATTTTATTTTAATAATCATCACTTGATATCTTTAGAGTCACAATTTATAACGAAAGAAGGTGAAACAAAATACACATCATTAGAAATAATTACTTTATCTAAGACCTGATATGATATACTAATTTATGTGTGTATTGTTAGGAAAGTATATTGGGTTAGAAGAAACTGTATTAAATGTTAAAGTCATTATTTTATTATTAGCAATAAATATGAGTTAAACTAATTAAGTATAATTTTAATGGAGAAAGGACAACTTTAAATTACCCTAGGGCTTTCTAAAGATACCCCGAAGTGCAGATAGACCTCAAGTAGCTTTGCGCGAAATTCAAAAACAAAAAAATAAACAAAGTTCCCTAAAACCATCAGAGTTTTCTCAGTTCTTATAAGGGAAAAGACTCAATATAATAAAACCAAAAACAACTTTTCCAGATATGTCCCTAGTGGTAAAGCTATGTGTTTACCGAATTATACTGTTAGAAATCGAGTTTCGATACCTGTGGTGGACAGGTGTAGACGTGTAGTTTTGTGCTTAAATACAAAAGCAAAAACAAACAAAACTTCCAAATATGGGTTGAATCACATGGAGACCAGAAACTGGATGGAATCTGTATGTAACCGGTTACACAACTTAAGGCCTGGCATGGCCGAGCGCGTTAAGGCGTGCACTCGTAATCCGAGGGTCGCGGGTTCGCGCTCGCGTCGCGCTAAACATGCTCGCCCTCCCAGCCGTGGGGGTGTATAATGTGACGGTCAGTCCCACTATTCGTTGGTAAAAGAGTAGCCCAATAATTGGCGGTGGGTGGTGATGACTAGCTGCCTACACTACTAAATTAGGGACGGCTAGCACAGATAGCTCTCGAGTAGCTTTGTGCGAAATTCCAAAACAAACAAACAAACAAATTACACAACTTAAGTTTGTTCTGAATATAAAAGCTTTACAAAACTAATTTGAATCTATTGTTCCAAGCTAGTAGAACCGAAACATTACTTTACTGACTTTACACACGTATATAAATATATGTAGCCCAATGATATGCTCATTTGCACAGCAAACGTGCGAATAATTTGCTGTGTTACAAGATCGAACAACAGTTGCTTTTGTGGAAAAGCATGATTGTGCGACTGGTACAACGAAATAATAAATCATTAATAGGAAACAATGAGGGCCAGGCGTGGTCTTGTAGTTAGTTTTTTTTTTATTGGAGCCGTGGGTGTGATGGTTAAAAGTAATTTTCAATCTCACTCTTGAGTCAAGAATTGGTGGTAGGCGCTGTTGACCAGTTGCCTTTGCTCTAGTCTATCAGTTCAACACTTTTGAGAACTATGTGCGTTAAGCCTGTTTTTGTAATATTACCTGAAGATTTTAAAACAAAAAAGAAAACAACGATGGTACATCTCATTCTTTACATGTTCACTTTTGAGATTTCAGTTTCGTTGTTGTTTACATAGCTATTTTCAAGGTGCTAATGCAGTAGAAACTAGACAATTGTTTGTACTAACACGTGGCCCTAATGTCGCAAAATAGGTTTCCTTTTTGTAAATTTGTTATGATGTATTTTTACTTTTTCAGTTTTATATTGGAAGAAATGGAATGTATATACTCAAAATTAAAAAAATGGAAATTTAAAAACCTGCAAAAATGGATCGTAAAACGTAAGGAAACAATTAATGTAAACATTACTTGCCCAAATTATAAACCCCTATTTTGGCTCCACACTGTTAACTCGAATTACATTTGGAAGAGTCAAAATTTGGATTTGTAGTTTGAGTAAATAATGTTTACAGTATCTTCAGCCCTTTTGCTTTACTTTTTTTCGACCCTTATCTACAGTTTCTTAAATCCCCAATTTTTTGTTTATCTTATTTGCAGACATTTTGTGCTCAACTATGAGCTATCCTTATACGTTGTAATGGCAATAAATATAGCTGGTAGCTAGTTGATATGATTCATGATAATTTACTGTGTCTCTTAACTACTTGATCGCATTAATTTGAAATGTAAAATGTTAAGCTATAGATTAAGATTGTCATGAAGAATTGTTTGAGAATATTGTGAGTGTTTATAGTGTATATATAAAGTTCTCCATGTATACAATGCATAGCAATTGGAAAATATATGATTAAACTAGGACACGACCCCCACTAAGCGCGTATACAATTTTATCAGTAGAAAAGAAGCCTTATCAAATAAATCATATAGTCTAAACTATTGCTTTAATTAAAGAAATTTTCGATTTTGTTAAAGTAATTCATTTACAAATGTGTGTAATAAAATCTAATATTATGTGTATTGATTGTTTTTACTCACTATATACATGATATAGTGGCAGGGCCCCTAAATACACCTATTTTATCGGGTACAAAAAACACCGAATATTTACATGTAACACTCATCTAATGTTCATCCATTATTGACTGGTAAGTCCCGTTTTACTCTATACATAAGCTTATTAAAGGAACACGAAATATTTGTTGCAAGATAAATACAAGGGGTAATGATGACATCTCTTGCAATAGAATATTGATGTTTTTTAGTTTGAGTAAAATATATAAGAAACACCACTACGACCGTTGCGGTAACTTATTTAGTATTATAAAAAAGGTTTTGATGTAACATACCAAGTCGTTTTTGTTGTAGGCTGGCAAGAGTATAATAGCAATGAGATGAAGAATTATTATTATCAGGCCGTCATGAGTGGATTTTATTTTCCTGGTAAATCTAATATACGTACTTTTTTGAGTATATTTATGTGTGTACAACCTTAGCAGTTAACAGTAAAGGCTTAAAAGTATTGTTTAAACGTTATCTTTCAAGTTCAAGGTGTTTTTTATCCCGAATGTTTTCTTAGAGCTTTGCGTAATGCCTTGCGATCCTTATTAAAAACCACATTGAGGTTCATGACACTTATACATCTGGATATTTTTTTAATAAAGCTAAAATGTTTAATATTAATTATTATTCCATGGTAAAAACCCTCCAGTGGTACGGCGGTATATCTTACAAGGCTAAAAACTCGGTTTCAATACTCATCATGGGCAGAGCACAGATTGTGTAGTTTTTATGCTTAATTTCAATTAAGAAAACAAACGATTCGTAGTAAAATACTAACATCGGATTTGTAAATTCTCAATAACAGACACTCATAAAAACTTTCCTTTTAGCATGTGCCACTGTTACAAGAATTAATACTTTTTAATTTAGCACGTAACATGTATTGCAAGATTTAGTACTTACAGAGTGTATTAGTAGCATAGGTTACAAAGAGTAAATAATGTAGAAGCCCAAAATTATTCGTTTAAACGCCTGTTACTTAATTATACAGTTAAACATGTTTTAAGCCACAAGGTTGTAAGTTCTTTTTCTCTGATGTATCTGTACCATATATCAAGGCTTGTCTGTTTCAGAACAAAAACACATTGGGCTATCTGCTGTATCCACCGTTTGGAATTGAACGCCTGATTTTAGTGTTGTAAGTTCTTAAACTTACCACTGTCCCTCAACGAAACATGTATCTGTGTTCCAGGATATTAAGTTTTCCCTCCTAGGTGTATATTTGTATATATAACACGCGTCAGTGTTGCACGTTGAGTTCTTTCCATGTTTGTATACAGAATGTATTATTGTCGTAGTACACGAAGACATATATCGTGTTCCAAATTTTAACATATATATTTCCATGCTATTGCTTGTAAGAATTAAACATTGTAATCGCTTAATCCCAACGTTTATCATGAACTAGCATTACAAGGATGCTAATGTGACATTACTGCACGAAGATGACCTTTATGTTGGCTTGTTTGTTTGTTTGTTTTTGGAAATTCGCACAAAGCTACTCGAGGGCTATCTGTGCTAGCCGTCCCTAATTTTGCAGTGTAAGACTAGAGGGAAGGCAGCTAGTCATCACCACCCACCGCCAACTCTTGGGCTACTCTTTTACCAACGAATAGTGGGATTGACCGTCACATTATATACCCCCACGGCTGGGAGGGCGAGCATGTTTTAGCGCGAAGCGGGCGCGAACCCGCGACCCTCGAATTACGAGTGCACGCCTTAACCCGCTCGGCCATGCCAGGCCTTTTATGTTGGCACAAGACATATCAGAAATGTGGACTTATATTTATTTATACGGGATCTATTATTATTTTCGTTCAAGCTGGGAAATAAAAAAATACCTCCACCACAGATCTTCCATTATTGTACATAACCTTGTGAAAGACATGCAGAAAGTTAAAGCAAGAAATTATTAATTTAAATCAAAACTCTAAACCAACAGCCTGTGCTATTCTACAGGGTGTTCGGAAAGTCACTGTGCAGTTTTGTCTGTAAATAAATATACAAGTGCACAGTGATTTTCCGAACGCCCTGCAGTTCATAATTTAAATATATATTTATTTATTTATTTTATCATCTGATCTAACGAATCAATTCAATCCGCCCTTAAGTATTCTTTTGAAATATTCATTCAGGGTATGCTGTGACGCTTCATGCAAAATAACCACCAGAACGTCATAAGAAATGGTGGGCGTTCTGAAGTCAGTCGCTATCCATTAAAATAAAAGCATAAGAAACTATCTATTACACACTTTAAAATTATTGTGAAAATAGGCAGCAGAAACTTTTGCGTAATAGGTCTGTACCTCTGTCGAAATAAGTATGTTTATTTAGCTTTGATACCATATAGAAGTTTCACAAGTATATTCAAGAAGTTGAAGTGCAAACTTGTTATATCTATAAAACTTTAATATATTTTACTGATTCACCCTGTACAAATTTCAAAAAGGCTTATTAACTGTCAATGCATTGTTTTTAGGATATTTACGCTTCTATATGAACAAATTTCCAAACTATATTTTGTCACAATGGGTATCATTCAAAGAAAAAAAAGTTACAATAATTCACCAAGTTTCAACGGTTTGTAAAAGGAATGGAGAGAGATGGTTGAATATAATTTGTATTTTTATTAGATTCCTTCTCCCAGGTATGTTCTTTCATTTGTAGTTTCTTCAAATCAGAATGTAGGGTTCACTAACCTCTTTGTTGTGTGTCACATCACTTCTTCAACAAAACTAATGGTGCTCTGTAACGTTATTGTTTTCGGGATGTTTTATTTACTTAATGAAAAACATTAAGAATACATTTCATTGGTAAATATGTGCTTTTGTAAATTTTGACTAGAAGCGTAAATTAGAAAAACCTGTCTTTCTCCTTTCCCTCATATAACACAATGGCAATGAATCTTATATCATCAATGGACCCGAAGAGGAAAGGCGAACTACTTTCCAAACATTTCCCTCTACATTTGAGTTGTACAAGTATATTATGTAATCACCAATATATTTATACAAGTGGTTCTTCAATAGGCAGTTGACGCCAGTTTCACACTCAAATCAAACACTATTGTTGTCCTGGAGACGAAAAACTTTCGAGACGTCGTCCCCTGCACCGAAACTGCACAAGTATATTGTATATCCACTGATATATTTTATATAAATGTTTCTATAACAGGCAGTTGTCGCCCATTTCATCTTCAAATCAGTGTAGATACTCTCCATAAACTATCTATCAAATAATACTATTATTGTTTATCTAGTTTTGTGTTGCTACGTCGGTCATAGAATGCGCAAGAAAAGAAATTGGAGCACTTGTTATGGAAGCACGTACTCTAAAAGTATATGGTGTCTGTAGCAGATGTACTGATAGTCACGTCTACTTCTTACAACTAAAAGTTTTACTGATCTGTATCGTCATTAAAAAGAAAGGGGAGTCTTTAAACTGTGAATATTCTAAAGCGCCAAAAGCAATCATTCCTGCATGCTAAATTTGATTTATTTATTAGTATATATATATATATATATATATATATATATATATCCCCATAACAACTGCAGGCGTTTTTGCCAATCTGTCTGCTATGTAGGTTTCGCTTCTGTATCATGACTTCACCAAAAGCCTGTGGTCGCGTTACATGTCTAAAACATTTTTTTAGAGCAAGCATGGGCAGTGGTTGGAGGGAAGGGAACACTGTGGTAAGAGGAACACAGCTACCACCATACCTGTAGGTATACATATCAGCATATTCTTCATAACCACGTTGTTCTAATGAATGCTATTGTAGCGCTCCGGGCGATTTAAGAAATGTAAGTTTGTGAAACAGGGAACGAGGGGGAAAGGGGAATATCGTGCAAGGTTGAATGGAACATTAAGGGCTCGAGACAGAGGCTTAAAGACCAGGATTTTTTTTCTTGTTTTGAGTTGTGAGGCCCAATTCTCCCTTTTGACCGTATACATTCCTTTTTTTTTTCTCTCTCTCTCTTTTGAAAGGTCGATTTGAAATAAAATAGCTTTAGTTATTTTGCTTGTACATTCCGTAAAAAGGAAAAATTCAGAAAGAGATATCTTCATTTGACCGGTACAATAAAAAACAATAATTCTTATTGTAGAGGGATTAATTTGCTCAAAGTCAGTATTTTATCAAATTTGTGTGACTATACTTTATGTTACAGAACACGTTAAATCGAAGTCAACTGATTTGTGCCCAAACAAAAAATAGCGTAATGCCTTAAAAACTAGATGCAAGATAGCCTTTGGTAAGGGTCACCTTCAATACAACGTTTTCGTCAAGGTTCTTTGTCAGAGCTTCTACGCCTTGGAATGCTAAAAATAAAATAATAATAAAGGTCCCAGTAGGAGATTGTAAAACTGTTCTATGTGTGACTAAGTCTTTACATGTATATACTATTTAGAGTATATTTGAATAACAAATAATCAGTGTTCTAAAGAAAACAAACAAATATTATCATTATATTAATGCATATCCTGAAAAAAAAACCTGGTTTATAAAGTGCTTAAATAAAATTAATAACAGCTACGATTCGTACCATAACAATAGTTAGTTGGTCGTAAATAATAATGACATAAATAACTCCTATGTGTGTAGTATTCTCAATCGGCCCGTTAACCTCTGGTATTTATGTAAAAGCCTCGTTGGTACTGGATATGGCAGCTATAGTGTGGTTCCATGTTGCACAAAGAGTCCGTAAATAAGAACGTGATCGTACTAAAAGGGATGTTTCACATTGTGACGTAAGGTTTGTTTGTTTGTTAGAGCGTTAATAACCGTAAAGTTACACAATGGGTTACCGCTGCTGTTCCATCGCGGGTATTTAAATTCCAGTTTTAGGGTGACAAGCCCTCTGACTTACCACTGAGCCACTGATGGACGTTATCTATATACCGTACATGGAAAATATAACATGTTAAATTAAAAGATCAAAAATCTGATTACCAATGGAGGATCATCTAAATAAATTTAACCTTTCAACTAGGATGTTAATTTCGTCAGATATGTTTTCTAAATTTTTGCAATGTATTTTACTTTAATATTGGTTTGTTTTGAATTTCGCACAAAGCTACACGAGTGCTATTTGCGCTAGCCGTCCCTAATTTTGCAGTGTAAGACTAGATGGAAGGCAGCTAGTCATCACCACCCACTGCCGACTCTTAGGCTACTATTTTACCAATGAATAGTGGAATTGACCATAACATTGTAACGCCCCCACGGCTGAAAGGACGAGCATATTTGATGTGACGGGAATTCAAACCCGCTTTCCTCGGTTTACGAGCCGAGTACCTTAACCACTTGGCCATGCCGGGCCTACTTTAATATAAAGCTTAGCTTAAAATACAAATCAAAATACAATGTCCATTGTTGTCATTTCTTCATTGTTAAACTTTAAAATGTAATAAACTGCTCAAAGCTAATCCTTATCATTCAAATATCTATTAAGAATTAGCTTAACTCTCCTTAATTCAACTACACCTATCACACATAAAAGCGACCCAATCTACAGACCACTCATCCGATTAGATTTTTTTTTTCTGAAGATAACTGGTATCCTTCCAGAAATTATACTTGTTCCCAAGTCTTAACCATTCTTGTCATTAAATAAACATAAAATATAAAAAGGTATTTCATCAAAACTGTCAATTTCATTACCAGTCTCATCTCATATAACCCATTTTTCAAGAGAAAATAATTTCAGAGATCATATCCCATCCTCGCATGTTGACCTTTTAAACTTACGTATCAGTCTAATAGCCTTTCTCTGAACTACTTGCAATTATTCCATGTACATGCTAAGATATAGAACCTAAAACTGAATACGACACTCCAAACATGGCCTAACCAATGATCTATACCATGAAAGTTTAACCGTTTTTGACTTAATTTCTATAAATCCTATCTGACCTGCCAGCAAAACCACTTTTATTGGATAGTTTAAGAGAACAATGAACTAGAACACCAAGATCCTCTCCTTCTGTAACAATTTTAGAATTATTTTCCTCAAATTCATACCAGTAATTCAAGTTATTACACACACATGTAATACTTTGTTTGCATTTACTATAACTAAAAGCCATCTGCCATTTAGTCACCCAACTTAACAAATAAACAAATCCTTTTCTAAAGCAACAACATCATCCTCACAGCTAACAACACCCAAGACTTAATATCATCAGCAAATGTGAATAATTTTTGAGCAATTGTTCATCTATATCAATGATATAAATGACAAAGAACAAAAGTCCGTGCACTGAGCCCCAAGCACTTCACTTATGATATTAATCCTGACCGAACTCCATCTGTAAGAACCCTAAATTTTCCTTCGTCCAGTCATTTTTTAAATAAATGAACCAACGTATACTCCGCATCTACAGATATAATTTTTAAGCAAGCCTTTTATGTGGCATATTTTCAAATACTTTCTCAAAATCTAAATGCACTAAATCCGTTCCCATACCTTCTTTTGCATAAGCACTAACATCTCCCAAGAACACCAAAGTGTTAGTAAGGCAATTTTTCCCTAAGTAAAACCATTTTGACAATAAAAAAACATTAAATATTAATAATCGATTTTACAAAGCATCTATTAGCATAGTTCAAATACTTTACCCACTACTGATGTAAGACTTATGGTCCTTTAATTACTTGGACACTTGTTATCACCTACCTTAAAAAGAGGAGTGATATTAACTAAATTTTAATCATTTTATACCTGTTTCCTTTTCATGCGCTTATATAAACTAACAGAAGTGACACATGTATTTAATTGTAAATCTTCTTCAAAACCCTTGGAGAAATATTATCTGGCCCAGAAGCTTTATCATTATTTAAACTTCCCAATGTTTTCTTCAACAAACTCGAAATTAATGTGGCCATCTTGCTCCCTTCTAGCACTGCTCAGGACGAGGAACATGCTTAAATTTTCAGTATTGAGTATTGAGTATAAATTGATAATAAAATATAATTTAAAACCCCAGCCATCTCATAATCGTTAAATATGATTCTTCTTTCATAATTTGTCAAAAATCTTATATCCATCCTTGCTATTAAGTTTTATTCTTTCAGCCAAAATATTTTCGTATAGTTTCCATTTTCTCAATTTTCTCGTTCTATCAACTCTTGTAATATTCTATGACTCTTTCAGTTACCAATCACAGCAATCAATTTAGACTTCTTAAAATTATGAAACTTTATTTTCATTTTATCACTTGTGCTCTGTACGATTCAACCTGGATTTCAAGTGTAGTTAGCTACTCCTTTGTTCTATAAGAAGCGTGCCTTATGCCTATTTCGAAATATTTATAAGAGTTTTTAATTAATTCAGTTACCCAATCCACAACAGATAATTCTTGACTCATTCTTTCAATATTTGCTTTTTTTAAACTTTGAACCAAAATCTCATTAATCATTATATCCGTATACATTAAAGTATCAAGCTAAACTAAGCAATGGTAAATTTCATCCAAAGTTTTTCCAATTTCGAACCTACCAACCATTTCTATGTTTGAAGTTAACGATAAATCTAAAATTGTGTTCTTCCTACTAAGTTCTCTGTCCAACTGATGGAAAAACATCCTGAACAGTTTATAAAAACCTCTGTCCTTCATGGTTTGAATCCAACATTTCCCGTACCTTACTCGTATCAGCTTTGATATCCTCAGCTATTTTCTGCTGTCAGCTTTTTGAGATTGATGACTGGGAATTTAGGTATAGATTAAAATTTAGTCTCTATAAGACCAAACTTTCAATGGCCCGGGAACCATTTTTTTAGAAGTACTTTTGACGTAACTTGTGGGCTCCTTTATTTTAATTTTCATTCATTGTGCGATAATGTAAACTGTGAAAGGCGAGACTATTTAAGGTACGGTCAACCCTGATTTATATCCATCATTTTTCAAATATAATAGAGATATAGAAATACATGTCTCATTTAATGTTTTCTTTTAAATTTCTAAAGTAACATATTATTTGAGATTATAATATTTCTTTTGTTGTTCGATATATAAGAGATGATTATTTCATAATATGAAGGCATCGCAAATCTGTAGCATTTTCATGTCAAAATAAAAGGGTTCTTTGAGAAAATTAAGTTTTGACTGTATTAGTATCATCGCAAAAGGTTTGTAGCATTTATAAATGTAAGAAAACATGATAACAGTAAACATAAATGAATAATAAAATAGGAGCAGATATTTTCAAGAAGATAATGAATCTTCATCACTGGGTATATGCACCAATAACTGTAACTAGTATATGTGTTCATAGAAACGTAATCGACCAACTTTGAAGCAAGTTGTTCAGTTATTTATGTCAAACTATTGTCTAATACACCGCTTTTGTTGTTGGTTGTACTCTGTCTTTTTGTTTTACACGTCTCTAGTGTGCTGTTATATTACTGTATCAACTAATTTGGGAGAGTGAAAGTGATAATTTATTAAAATGAAGATTATTCGCCTCAGTCATTAGAAAATTAATATAAAAGGAATAATAAATTTCATATCTAGTAAGGTAAGGTTCTTGTAGTAGGTGGTAATTAAATTCTCAATTGAATATGTTAAAAATTGAAGGTTCGCGCCCGCGTCGCGCTAAACATGCTCGCCCTCCCAGCCGTGGGGGTGTATAATGTGACGTTCAATCCCACTATTCGTTGGTAAAAGAGTAGCCCAAGAGTTGGCGGTGGGTGGTGATGACTAGCTGCCTTCCCTCTAGTCTTACACTACTAAATTAGGGACGGCTAGCACAGATAGCCCTCGAGTAGCTTTGTGCGAAATTCCAAAAACAAACATTTCTTTTTATTATTATTTTCCTTTTATTATTTCTTTTATAGGTTAATTTACTTCAGTTACCCCATAGTTTTGGAGCGAATCATATGCCAAGGTAATCTTAGAAAACTGCTACATATGTGTATTATACAGAACATGTGGGTATTTAAGTCCATTCATCCACTTATTAAGGCGAAGCATAACTTAGTGGTTAGAGTGTCGGACTCTGAATCAGAGGGTCCATGACTCGCGTACTGTTGCCGCAACAGCGAGCCTCTGCACTGTAGGATCACGAATGTATTGTGCTATTCGATTTCAGTTACTCAGGAGTTGGCGGCGGGTGCTGTTGAATAGCTGTTTGCCCTTTAACCTATCTGTCCAAAATGACTGGCAACAAGCAGCTGTTTTATATCTTTGCTCGAAGATAAAGAAACATAAAATCATCTAGTTTGGTTAGTTGTTTTAGCACAAAGCTACACAACAGGCTATCAGCGTTCTGTCCATCACGAGAATTGAACTTCGGATTTTAACATGTAAATCCGTATACTTTTTGCTAATCCACTGTTGGATAACAATCAACTAAGCAAATACGTTAACATTATATTGATCCGAATGGAGGTTGAACTTTTTTGTAGAAATAACACATTTTACCCAATAACAAATCTATAAAAAATGAATTAAAAGAGCTATCTATATTTGTTACATCAACAAAAGAATAATTATAATCATTAAGTAGAAAGTTTTGTATTTAAGTACTGTGTACGGTCTTATCATTTTCAGGTCGAAATCATTGTTAATAAATGCTTAAAAATTCAGTATCTCAGGTATATTAAGAATATATGTGTATCTTTTATCACCATGGAGCATTTTCTCTTCTTTATGTCCCGTATTGAGGGCTCAAGCAATCCTTAAAATGTACTTTGTTAGTTCTATTTTATCTATTCATGCAATAACTTGGTACCACATGTATGAACCTCTGCGCTAGGGACGATATGTTTAGCATGTATATTTGATTTACAGCAAATGACCAATTAATAGATACTATAATTCCACCAGATAAATACTTAAGGCTGTAAAAATATGTCACAGACTTTATCCGTGAACGATATTCATGTGGCGAGTTTTACACGATGTAGAACCAGAGTTCATAGTATTTCAAATAAAAAGGTTTTCATTGGTCTTCGAACAAACGAGAAAACTCGCAGCAGCTCCAATACCAAGTCAAGAAAAAGCAATGATCTTGCCCGCAAAATGAATGCAATGATTACGAAAGAGAACCCTTTGACTCTACAATCCCTTGGGGAGAAACTAGGTGTAATGATTATTTTATAGATAATTGTTTTTCAATGTGATGAAGGCTAACAAATTGTCAGTTATGTATCGTAACCAAGAGCTGATTTTATTATAAAAAGTTACTAAAGTAACTTGCATCAGAGTAATTCCACTTGGGTAACTAGTTGTCAACTGACCTGGTGTACTTTCGGATACCAGGATTTTATTTGAGTAGACCAAACCATAAAAGCCGAAGCTTTAATTAAAATAAAGTGCTAATACCTATGTCAATTGTTTCGATAATACATTTTCACTTCAAGTGGGTTTCTTGTCATCACGAATTATATGTAGTCATAGCCACCAGACAATAAACGATTAGCGTTGAAAGAAATAGTTCAAACGACAATACAGAACCTGGAACTTCGTTCTTACAAAGCGTGATTAACCTTCTATATTATAAGGATAATTTTAACATTTTAAATGATTAATGTAATATTAGACGAGAGCCTAATGTTATACTGGCATAAAGTGACACTTGTTAGAAACTCTCACAGTGATGTATGTGAACTATATTAATATTAAATACTAATTTGATATTATTAAGAAACGAATCAACTTTGTGTGGACCCAGTTTTATACAGCGTGTACTATGGTTTTATTTACAAATAAGTCTTGTGTGCTGTAGAACCTAATATGATATTTTATAAACATAATATTAAGAAGATACGCGATTAAGTACAACGATAAAACTAGAGTGAAACTTTTATAATATAAAACATTTTGATCTGCTGCTATATTAAGACAAACTCGAGGTTTTCAGAGTGTGACCTCAATTATCTATACGTGTGCGCGCGCATAATTTTACGTTTTAAACAAGTCATAAAATGAACACTGTCGTATAATGCTACATAGTAACTTAAGCGTAATGGAGAGACAAAACCAGTAATATATAGATAGTTATATTAATAATTAGTAATATAACTTTATATTAAATAGACATACTAAAACAATTTAGTTAAATTCACCTGCTCAGTGTTTTACAGTGAACTAACCAGATGTACTGTGACATCAAATCTATTGCCATTGGTAGCAGAATCTCTTGTAATGTGAAGCTACACTGGTTACTAATATGCTATCTATGTGATATCCGACTGTAATCTTGAAGTTAACACAACGTCATATATTATTACAGCCAAATACAATATCATATAAAAATTAACACAGTATTATTAAGGATTTTTATTCTTCTGTAGACTTGGTTTACACAGTGTGTTATAAAGTATAACTTAATATTTTTTTTCAGATTAACATCACTCCCTTTTGAAATAAAATGACTCACAGAGCATAATTCAGTGCTTTATAAACAAGATCCGATGTTTATCTTTGGACATTGTATTTACAGCAAAGCAACGACGGCTACCTGTCGCCGTCTCTAACCTTAACTACTGGTCAGAGGAAAAATAGCCAGCTGGTCAGCAGCACACGAACGACTACCATCCGTGCTAAGGAAAAGATTGCCACTCCTATAATGTATCCACAGTTTAAAATACAGGAAATATAATATCGCATGGATTCGAATCCGGTTCGCAATCCAGAGCTCTGCCACAGGACCAACATTGATATTTTATATAGACATATCAACGTTCTTTAAATACTCGCCTAAAGTTATGTAGAATTTTCGTGCAAAGCTACAAATTGGTTATCTACGAACAGAGTTTCCTTATTTGGGACTGACAAATTAGAGAGAAAGCAACCAGTCAAACGCATCCACCACTAACTCTTGGCTACTCTTGTCTCATCGAATAATTAATTTTATGTCTTTCTCACTCACGACCTAAAATTGAGGAAATTGTTTGAACAACAACGGACAAGAATCTTGAACCCTTTGACTTACAGCTCGCACGCACCGTATAAAAGCTATGAAGAAAATAATTCTATATTATATAAAAAACAGCGCTAACTTATGATTCACAGAAGCTCGTACACACATGAATTTAAAGTTAAATAAACCTTACCTCCATTTTTTGAAAGCAAACTCGACTATTGTTTTATGGACTAAATGGATGTTGTATAACCGTGAGCAAATATGAAGTACATAAATACTTTTATCGTGTCATGATACTCGCTGCACTTGACATATAAACGAACAACATTACTTGATGCTGTGAATATGTTATGTAATATTATTCAAAGACTAACTAGATTATGTACACTTAACAGTAGCAAGATTGCTTTGAGTGGACATAGTGTGAAAATGTGTGAATTTCTTTCATGTTGTTTGTCATACCCTTTGTTGAGACATCAATGAGATGGGACACAAAGAAGTAGGAACTGTCTACCCTAAAACCATGCCATGTAAGAATCTGGTGGACTGATCATGAGCTCTTCTTACCGGTCTTGAATCATCTATTAATATAGATGGCGCCACGCTGGCGTCGTTCGGTCGATGATTCGCTTAGTTTTTTTTTTTTTTCTTTTATCTTACTTGTTAGGAATATTATATTTGCTTAGCTTTGAACCATTGAGTTATACTGAAATTGTCTTACATGAAGCAATAATTATACTTTACCAAGTACATTTTTTATTATTCTGAGTTTAACGTAATAAAACACTTGTTGTAGCCTCGTTCAATTTTCTTTTTTGGTATAAAGGGGGCTGGGGTGGAGATGAATGTGTTTCAGTTGTTACATAGCAGACTTTGGATCTGAGAGTTTGCGGTTCGCATCATGTTATAAATAAAGTTTAGTTTGCTTTGAATTTTGCGCAAAGCTGCACGAGGGCTATCTACGCAACCCGTCCCTAATTTTGCAGTGTAAGACAAGAGGGAAGGCTGCTACTCATCACCACTCACCGTCAACTCTTGTGCTACTCTTTTACCGACGAATAGTGGAATTGACCATCACATTATAACCCCCCACGGCTGAACAGGCGAGCATGTTTGGTGGGATTCGAAGCCGCAACCTTCGTGTTACGAGTCGAGTACCTTAACCATATGGCCGTGCCGGGCCTATCAATAAAGAGATATATGTATAACAGTTTGTAATTGTGTGATATTCGGTGCGTTATAACAGTGACAGTCAAATCATTTTATTCGATCTGACAAGAGTAGACTAAGGAATGATGATAATAAGTGTTCACTTTGGTCGCTAACTTTCATTGAAGTTTTAAATAAACCATTTATATAATACATTTTCTGTATGCATCCACATGTGACTAAATATCAACTGTTACCGTTCCCTCTTATTACTGGCATGCATTCATTGGCATATATGTAAATATATTACAGACTTTTTAAACCTTTATTTTCATGTTGACTGAACACGGGTAGAATTTTGCTTAAATATTAAACTCCATGCATTCCCTATATTCATTTCTTGTCTATATGGATTGGTCTGGCATGGCCGAGCGCGTTAAGGCGTGCACCCCTGATCCGAGGGTCGCGGGTTCGAGCCCGCGTCGCGCTAAACATGCTCGCCCTCCCAGCCGTGGTGGTGTATAATGTTACGGTCAATCCCACTATTCGTTGATAAAAGAGTAGCCCAAGAGTTGGCGGTGGGTGGTGATGACTAGCTGCCTTCCCTCTAGTCTTACACTGCTAAATTAGGGACGGCTAACACAGATAGCCCTCGAGTAGCTTTGTGCGAAATTCCAAAACAAATCGATATGGATTGTGTGTAAGGTAGAATGAGAGCTTCAAGTAGAGCATTCTATAGTTACATTGCATGAGAGCATTCAAATAGAGTACTTTAAGTTATATATTTAATAACATTAAATAATTCGTTCTTTGAACCCTCCCTCGCGGTGGGACAACGATAAATCTTTGGATTTATAGTGATAGCATCAGAGGTTGGATTTTCCTCAACAGACATAGCAGACAACCCGATGTGGCTGTGCTATAAAACACACACGTACACATGCACTCTATGATCAAGTTATGAAGCATAAGAATATTCATGTACAACATTCTATAGTTAAGTTGTGCTCAAATCATTAGAAGATAAAATCAAATAAAACTTTATTTAAGTAACTTTTGTGACATTCGTCATATTTTACTTGTTCCAAGACATTTATAGGCGTTTACATGCGACAAAACAAGTTGCTCAAATTAGGTTAATAACTGGTTTAATATTAGCTTGTTGCTATAGCGACTCCAGATTAATTCCACTGTAGATCTTGCACACAAAATCAAACTTTAAAATATATATGTGTATATTGTCTCTCTTTTTGTAACTTATGTAGCGAGTGTATATTGTCTCTCTTTTTGTAACTTATGTAGCGAGTGTATATTGTCTCTCTTTTTGTAACTTATGTAGCGAAAATTTTAAAATCCGTTTTGTATTCGAAATATTTTGTGATCGTTTGTGTACTTCACACAGTAATATCAAATGTAATGTTAGTAGAGTTTGGGGTCAGTTTTTAGATGTTTTTGTCCTATTATCGTAAAGTTTAGTCAAACAATTTCCCACCTAGTTTTGGTTAAAATCTGTTAGCATATTTGACGGTAAAAGTAATAAGTGTAATAATTTCCTTTTGATTTAAGGAGTATGATAATTATCACCACTTTTCTCAAAGGCCTGGCATAATCTGCTGGTTAAGGTACTCTATTCACAATCTACATGTTAAGAGTTCGGTTTCTCACACCGAATATGTTCGCTTTTTTAGACGAGGGGGTGTTAAAATGTGCCGGCAATCCCCTTTTTAGTTAGTGAAAGAATAGTCCAAGAATTGGCGATGGGTGGTCTTGACAAGCTGCCATATGAGTGGTCTTGACAAGCTGCCATATGAGTGGTCTTGACAAGCTGCCATACGAGTGGTCTTGACAAGCTGCCATACGAGTGGTCTATCCCTTTTAAAGTAGTGACGGTTGGCTACCATTCCACTGACAGACGCGAACCACCATTAAGGCAGATTTACGTTTATTTGTAAAACTATAGCGGTGTTAATACCTACGCTCGCTTAAGTTAAAGGACAATAGTTCTCAATCAAACCCTAGTAAGCTGGCTTACAAATAGTTATAATATGTTTTCTTTTTATTAGATACAGACATGGAACATCGCAGTTTTCTTGTTCATTTCTATACAACATCATTTAGGATACAGTTAGCATGCCATTTTATGTATAATTATATACAGTGTAGTAAATAACTGTCTTACTTTATATGTATTTCACTATACTGAACTGACATAAACATATTAGCATGAATTTTTTTACAGAGCTAGATCATATAAGCAGTATTGTCTAGTACAACTATATGTTATTATTTTATAAACACATTTTATGTTCTTCTGTTCAGAATATATAGTTGGATTTTTTATTTATTTTATTGTAAAGCTTCCGTGTCATGTTTGTGAAGATATTACAATATATTAAAAGGTACTTAAATTCTCGATAGGTCAAAGCTAAGTTTAGGAACTTACAAAATTCCGGGATTCGATTCTCTATAGCCTAGATACCCAACTGTGTAACTTTGTTTTGAAACAAATAAACATAAACAGACACAAAAACAATGCATGGTTAGATATGTGTCTTTTGGTGGAATATTGGTCATTTTGGAAGCAGGTATGTGGTGTTGTGATATGTCTCTTGGTTGGATCTCGGTCATTTTGGAAGCAGGTATGTGGTGTTGTGATATGTCTCTTGGTTGGATCTGGGTCATTTTGGTAGCATGTACGTGGTGTTGTTGCCTCAGTTATTTTCTTTCCTTCAGTTTTTTATATATTTTTATATAAACTTTTATAAAAAAATGGAATAAGCCTTTTATGGTCTCACAACGAGTGTGTTTCTTCTTATTATAGATGAGCAGGTTTGTGAAGATTTTTTGATTATTTTTTTCTATGTATTGATACGTGTTAGAATAATGAAAAAGTTACAATATGTCCCAACCACCTTTATCTCGAAGAGAGAAAGTTATATTTTAGATACAGTATATAAAGGATATATCTTTAGACTTAATTGTTTTATCTTCACTCTTTCAGACCTTGTACTTTACAGATTTTCACCATGCCTGCAACATGAATAGTTTAATAGCATACTATTCAAGCCATCCCTTCACACAGTTTCAGATTGAAGATGTTATTGTTTTCTTTCTATCTCTCACCACAAAGTTAAGGGGATTAATTCTGGCATAGTTACTGTTCTAGGTCTACACTACCTTCTTAAAATGAAGTGAGATATTATATTGTTCGGATCTTCACCATAACCTTGCGTTATGAATTACTGATTGACGTAGGTCTTCATACGACTTATGCTGTTTGTAAGGTGTTGTAGACCTAGACCAAGATTATGTAACGCATAATTTATATATATATATATAGAGAGAGAGAGAGAGATTATCAGAAGCCTGATCTTCGTAAGAAAGAACTGGGGGTGTGGAGTGATATTATTATTATTAGTAACATTGGTTTTTGCCTTATAATAATGTAGAATCGGTTATTCTTTTAATCTTCTAGGACGGTATATCTTCTATCAAAAGAGAAATAATAATACGAACTGTGGCTTTCTTGGATTCTACTTTTAATTTTTTTAATTGGATTACATTTTGTAAGTTTTTTATTGAAAACATATTAACGTACAATAATAATTCTCGTGCATACTGACTACATATTTCCAAATACTTCCTACAATACGATATTTTGATTTTTTAAAAATACATCTGCACTTAAGAACAAACAATTTGGTGGAGCTTGGTTTGAGTGAATTTATTTAAATGTAACTGATAATTTTATATTACTCAAGTGAAAACTGAAACTTACACTCGAATGTGATATTTTCCTTAGTCCTTAATGAAATGTTTCTACACTACATTCACAGACCGCCTTACCTAGCATTAGTTTTACAATTACTTGTAATGGCTTCTCACAAGCACATTTTTAGCCTAATTAGAGAAAGGAATCGTTTTAGTCGTTCTAAGTTTGTAGTTTTCCAGACGCCCAGACGAAGTCTAGTATGGACGTGTTGAGTCAAACCGACGCCAGGGGCAGATACAGTCAGTGACGAATGGGTTGTATTCTTCGATGTTAAGAGGGGAGCTCCCTAATGATTAATGAACCTTAGCTCGTCTAACGGAAAGGCAAACGTTGCTGGAAAAATGGACTAAAGTGGTGGACGACGGCTGTGTAAAGTTAGGGTAGCTGCAGCAGTTGTCCTGTAAGGATAGTTAATCCTTTTTTACTCAAGACCAGAATTCTTCGTTTCCGATCGCGTCGCTTGCTGTTCGACCAGGAGCGTTACGTACTAAAAATTGCTAGTGGCGACGTTGTCGTTTTTCAAACTTTTTTTTTTTTTTTTAGAATACAAGAAGTTGTTTTTTTTCTAACGGTTTAGCACTGAAGATAGGCGGAGCAAATAGCAAACCGGCTTTCGCACATCTAACGTGCAGCTAAATCTAATCAATATCACCTGAGGTGCGTCTAAATCATATCCACCTATGTGTATATCTACAAATATTGATTTCCAGCTAGTGTTCATCCGTGAGACTCGAGAACGTTGATACTATGTATAGACATGGGATCCGTACAGTTGTCTCGAGACTTTGTTACTGTTTCTGTGTAAGGAACCCGTACACTTCAATCTCGAATGTAATACGTCTAGTTGACGTCACTTGATATGAAGAAGAGGGAAACGTAATGTTTTGCATATTTTATTAATGACAGTTTTAAACAGTACATAGTGCTTCAACATTATCGTTAACAAGTACGTGTGTAAATGGTAGCTGTATATGGTACTTAGAGTATTAATAACTGCTATGTAGAGTTACTGCACATATCATAAGAATGTTATTTCAACAAAGTGTATTAGCGTTAAAAGTTTATTCAGTACATGATGCGCAAATGTTAGCGTATTAATTGTAGCTGTGTGCAGCGTATGGTGTATGAATTGTACTTCATATATACTGTTTGTTTCTACTTAGTACGTGATTTGTGAGGTATGCTTCTGTTATCACATGATATATGAATGGTGCTTGTGAATGTACGTGATATGGGAGTGTACAGTGCGTGGTGTGTAAGTTGTAACTGTTTATAATAATACACTGTTTTACAGGTACTTTCGTTTAATAACTGGTGTGCGAACAAGAGCTTTCATGACTTTGATTAAGTAAGCTGAAATGTATTGGTTGGTTCTTGTGTTGTATGTAAATATTTATTCTCTGCCTCTGGTACTTAGTTTATGATCAAATTCGAATGCTTCTTTATTTCTGGACGTCTGTTTTGCCCTACTTCACATGTAATGTACAAATGTCAAAGTGTCTATTAAAATGGAAACATTGTCAAAACTAAAAACTATTCCAACATAACGTACCATAAATACCACCTCGTCATTACGATAAGTGTATATTGCTTTTCGATGTAATTGCTATGTGCTGCAGGTCAGTATATCTCGGTAATTTTAACGCTAAAAACTTTTATAAATGATTAATACAGGTAAAAAGTTTTAGTTGAATGAAAAAAATATGCGTAACGTAAGACAAAAATATTGTTGCAATGAAGAACCGATATGCATTTTTTTCCATATTGTAGGTCGTTAATACACTGAACTTTGAAAGTAGGTGAAATCAATAAGGAATTGTTAGTTTCATATACACAATATAGCAAAACAAGTGATACTATATTAAAAATAGCAGCAGCCTGGAGGCCTGGCGAGTCCAGGTGGTTAGGACGTCTGACTAACAATCTGCAGGCCAACGGTTCGCATGACAAATAACGAGCATATTCACCTGTTCATCTATGGGGGCGTTATAATACGACGGTCAATCCCATCATTCGTTGGTAAAATAGTAGCCCAAGAATTGGCGATTAGTGATGTTGATTGGCTATTTTCTCTCTAATCTATCATAGCTAAATTAGGAACAGCTAGGACGCAGATGGCTCTCAAGTAAATTTTGTGCAAAATTAAAAAAATATATATTACCTTTTGTGTTTATGATCAAACCATAACAAACGATTGATTTAAAAGCTATAAAGAAATGAAACTGCTTTTTTTAAAGCGTTACTTTATGATATTCTAACATAGTTTCTTTTAGCAATATCGTCAGTTGAAAAGTGTCCCCGACAAAGCTGAAGCCGTTTGAACATTAAACGATTTATATTGGTTTAATCAAGGGTGAAATGAGCCTGTTTTTGAAATAGCAAAACTGTGTGTAAATATAAAAACGACAAAGCAACACAAGTGAGCTCTGGTACTAGTGTCACCTTAAAATTAACATCAGGTACTCAGCACCGGTGAAGTACTGGCAAAATTTAACTTTCAGGCTTAACATATGGTATCATTTCCATGTTCTGAGGTTTTTTTCTTTACAGTATTTTATTTTGATATACTGTACGGTTTTGAGCTTTGTTTTTAAGAATATCATGAACTGTTGCTTCTTACATGATTTTGTGTATTTTAATTCTACGGCTGCACGTGCTTGAAGAAGCAACTAAACGATTACGTAATTTCCTTTTGAAAGTAATTCTCAGAAAGAAACATGTTAGTATGACGATAATGTTCCAATAAATTCTGTTTACTTTTGCTGATCTTAAACATTAATTTACATTTGTATTTTTATATCGTGCAATGTGACTATATTTTGAAGCCTGTTACAATAAAATTTTCAGTTCTTGGGCTTGTTCTTTTACCTGTAGGTAAACTAGACTGACTAGTGTGTTTTTTTATCTTAGTGTAACCATGCGGCTAAGTAGAAATCAAATACGTTTCATACGTGTACCTGAATAGTTTATTTCATTTTCCAGCTCACAGCTTCTCAAAGAAACTTGCTCTAGTTGTTGTTTATATTTATTAATTAAGTGTTATTGCAATGTGCATATACAATATTCAACAATTTCTTAACAATATTTCACGTTTTGCTTATAGGGGATAGCGTGACTCCAAACT
Organism: Carcinoscorpius rotundicauda; assembly: GCA_011833715.1. Classification (NCBI taxonomy): domain Eukaryota; kingdom Metazoa; phylum Arthropoda; class Merostomata; order Xiphosura; family Limulidae; genus Carcinoscorpius; species Carcinoscorpius rotundicauda. Next base: position 161,781,067 of record CM022391.1, on the reverse strand, counting down.
TGTTCAACATTGAGCGGAATTGGTAAAAGCAAAAACTTGGAAATTATATTTTCATATATATTTAAGAGCTTGTTGCTGTTTTTCTAGAAGAAGTTTTAATAATGGATCCAGTAATACATTGTGTTATTCTAAAAAAAAATCGTTGAAAATCTGAATCTTCAACTGGAATTTCTATAATAATATCCGAGCAGTTGAATAATCTTTAGATGAAGTGTAAAAAAAAATCCCAGTAAAATCAATTAGAGGCCTGACTAGTTGTATGAGGTTTAGTGTTGGATTGCAATGTCCTCCTCAGTTGTTTCCGTCTTTCATGTCGACTTCTTTTTTTTTTAATAATCCATTATCGGTAAAAAATATCTCAACGTAGCAACACCATTGGAGACTTAATTATAGGGGGGCAGCAAATTCTTAACGTCCCCTTGACAGCTTTAGGATTTTTCAAGAAAGAAAATTATGCGTGTGTCCTTGTATTGAAATTTCGTTGTAGCTTTATAGTACATACACAGTAAAAGTGTAAAATTATTACTTTAATGTCATATCTTTTTCTTATGTTCTTGGGAAAGCAACTGCTTCTTCTGCTCCCCCCCATACAAAAAAAAATCAATATCCCTGACCCCTGTTTCACTATCGTTTTTCTTTTTTTTGACACTCAATCAACACTCTTACGATGCATTTTTAATGTCCTAGACGTCAATAGGTAAACATTCGTACTGATTTATAGAACTACCACGTTAATGTTTAGTATCTAGGTGTAAAAATAATTTACAAACACATAAGTGGGGTCCTTTGAATATAATACATCAAGATTAATAACCATGCATAATGGTTCTTCGACTTCATTTATAAATAAAACACGCTTGTGAGATAAATTTATTATAGCTTTTTGTCCAATTAAAAATATAAACTTACACACTTGTATTATATGATTGTTTCAATAAAATATATTGGAGTTCGGTTACTCTGTGTAAGCTGGTGTAAAGTTACACTTCTAATTAATTATATGGCTTGCAACGCAACAAGTAATGGAGATAAAAGGGTTAATGGAAGTGTTTTGATACCGCCTTCACCTGTACCTTTTACTGATTATTAGAAGTGTGTGTAATAATTTCTTAGCCAGATGTTCTTACAGCAGGAAGAATCTTAAAGAATTTCTTAATTTGGAATTGTAGGGAAAACGTGGAATATTTTCTTTCTTGGTACCAGCATCCGTAAACGAAACGAAACAATCAGACCGTCAAGTAACTTATACGAACTTTCTAACATTTCTACCGTTTCTTATTCTGACTTTTATACTTCCAATTTCTGACAAGATTATTAAAAAATCTTAATAATTTTCCTGCCTTTTTTAATGACTACGGATTATAAAGTTTTCCTATCACAAACGAAATACGTTTAAAGCTAATAGTAAGTTTATCTAGATTCAGGCGTGGCATAATGCTTAGGATTCCGGAATGTGAATCAAAGTTCCATAGTTCCCGTTCCGTTGAAAATCGTGAAACGGTCTTTGAGACTGGGGCTGCATAATAAAAGTGACAGTCAGTCCGGTAGCTGCTTTCCCTTTATTTCATCAACGAAAGCTAGAATAGATAATCTTTATATGGTTATGTGTGAATATTTGAAACAAACAAGTTGAAAGAAATATGAAAACTAATGATAGCGAGATCTTTTTTTAGCAAATTCTACATGAATAAAAGATCTAATACATGTTATGTAAAAGAGCTAATATATTTTATGCACCATATAATATATGATCAGATACTTTTTTGTAATTTAAGTGTGCAAACCTTTTCGTTTTTATAGAAAATTGAAGATTTATTTTTGGCTATTTTTGTTTAATGTGAAAAATATTAGGCTTAAACGATGGTTTTAAATCTACCAATCTTATAGTTTCTTATCTAAGTCATAGTATTTCTTTTAGCATTGGTAATATTAGAAGTTTATGTGTGAAATAAACCTTTTAAATATCTCTAAAAATTGTATTATTTCCTTAATGGTAAATAGTAAATTAGAATAATGACACTTTACTGACTGTGAAAAGTACCTGAATTTAGTAATATACTTGGATTTTCTGTTGAGTTGTGTTAACTGCAGGGATCAAGCCTTAAACTTTAAAGTTAAAAGCCTTTAAGTTATTGTTCAACCACCGATGGAATTCTTAGTATTGTTTGTTTGTTGAACTTCATGCAAAGCTACTCGAGGGTTATCTATGCGAACCCTCACTATAGAGAAGCTAGTCAACGTCACTCTTCACCAACTCTTAGAGTACTCTTTTAAACAGTGAATAGCGCGACTGACTATCACATTATAACACTTTCGCGGCTGAAAGGGCGATCGTGTTCAATTAAGTGTTTCTACTTTTCAGCTCACATACAGCGAGTTGAGTGTCTTAATCACCACTGTGTACCAAACGGAAGGTCCTGATACGAAAAATGTTTTAAAAAATACTCTACTTTAGTTTCACTGTATAAAGATACGTAGATTTTAGTACCTTAGTAAGAATTCCAATAATTTCTTTACACTTTAATTATCTTTTAAGATTTGCAGTACTTTAGTATCAGTTTGCACAAATTACAAATGTTTTGATAATGTGGTGTCACGTAAACATATTTTTCAGAAGTTTGTAAATATTTGTCTGAGCTTGGAAATATTTTTTTTTAAGTTTAGTATTATTTACTTCAGCTTATAAATATTCCAGTAGTAAAGTATCATCTACAATGAAACTTGCAAAGTTTTTACTAGCTTGGTATCTCACGCATACATTACATTCAATGGTTTGGTATCCCTTACGTATACAATAGATTCAGTAGTTTGGTTTTTATAACGTAGTAACTATTTTATGTCGTACGTTTTGATAGTTTAGCATTGGAGATATTTCTGTGTCTAAATTTTAAGATTTCAAATAACTTACGTATTCATGTTAATATGACAACAATTTAATTACATCTATTACGATTAAACGAGACTTCAAATATTTTCGCACATACGTAAGACTAATAATAAAAAAATAACCTTTTCCTTGTTTTTCTTTACAGTTACATGTATTCTTAAAAAAAATCGTCAAAGCGCTATAATAGAAATACGACTAAGTTACTTAGATTTATAAAGTATGTAACCACATGCAAGATTCTATGATGAATTTAACAGAATCAGCACATGACTTCATTAAAAATTCGTAAGACTTCAATTCCTGTTAATTGAAAATATATTGTTTTTTTTGCTTGTCTGGACATAAAACACCCACTATGTAATTTATTCATTTTAACAACTAACAACAGCATTCTATTATTTTATTCTATTGATACCAAGATTGTAATTAGATAAGGTTAGATTAGATAAGACCGACATCACATGTCACATAAGAAAACAATACAAGAATCGTATGTGGAACTCCATTATATGAAACTTGTGAAACACCAAAATAATTAACACAGCATTCGTCTGTGAAACAATCTTGAAAGATTGCGGCTCCAATGTTAAAAAACGTGTTTGGGAGACCCAACATCTCAAGTTTGACCAACACAAAAATTTTAAAAACTGTTCATGCATTGGTTTCGAAATGACAATAGTTTGAAAATATATTCATAATACGTGGCATTATCAACTGAGCGAAACCAATGTTAAAAAAAATCGATTGTTGAAGGTAGAACACTTTACAATAAATATATAGCACAACAATTATGCGTGAAAAGAATATATCATAAATATCTTGTACTTGTATAGAAACGAATTTAAATATTATCACGCGTACATGCTGCCTTAGACGTTTTGGACTTATAAGGCTACTGTAAAACTGAACAGCCAAATACAAACTAGAATTATCTCTACCAGTCTTACTGTATCTAGAAAATCAAAACAGTAACTAAAGTCATTAATCTTCTTAAACAGTTGTCACTGATCGGAGTAAGAAACATGAGCCAGGTCAGTCAGTTTTTTCTACGATCAAGAAAGCAATACTATACAATGGCACGTTGTGTTTGTAAAGTAAATCTTATCATGTGAAGTTTGTTCGTGACGTAAAAAGAATTGCGAGTTAAAAATACATTCCAACTTCAAGATGGCATATCAAAAATATGCCATTACAGTAAGTGTTAACTATATTCAAACAACTTTATACTGAACAACGAAACAAAAGTCATTCGTTTCAAATGAAACATCTTGCAACAACGTTAGGCTGTATTAAATATATTTGTTGTTGTCTTGCACTTGAAAGCATGAAATACAATATGCACCTAAAATGATGTGTTTCGATTTGAAGGTATGAAACATCTCAAAATGACATATCGAACATAAGAATAATTTACACTTTGTGAAGTTAATGATATATTCAGTTAACATAGAATTAGTGCTAGCAGGGTTTTAACCGTAAGAATTTTCTTGGTGATTAATAGGAGAATTATTTTGTAAATAAAAATGTTATTGCTCTTGTGATCGGAAGTTAAACATCACCCAGCGATTACATTCTACGTCTTTCATATAAGTTATTTTTTTATTATTCCTGCCCAAAAATTTAGAATACAAAATGTTACTTTGTAATGAAATAAGCTATAATTAAAATGGGGTTTTATATAAAAATTTCAGCACTGGTGTTTTTTTCCTATTATTATAGCTATGACTTTAACTCAAAAGATGTCTTTAAGAAATAGTAGTCACTTCTCTCGGAACACGTAAACTGTCGTTGCAATTAGCGTCGCTAAAACCCTCCATTCTTATCTCATTATCAAGTAAGTAAATTGAACAAACTAACTGAAGTCTTGATATGGAAATTTAGTTTGAACACATTCGTGTGTCCTCTTCAATCTTACGTTGTCTGACAGCGTGAGACTGAAGAGGACACGCGAATGTGTTGAAACTAGTATCACCAATATCAAGACTTCTGACAGTTTGTTCCGTTTACTATGATATGTCTTCTTTTATTGTTATCCTCTGACTGCTACACTAGATGCTATGCTATTTCATATGAATATAGAAACCATTCACCATGCTTCGTAAAAGATAGACGATAGACTGTTGAACTGTGTTTACATTTCAAATGATAACAACTTTGCTAAAATATTTTATTTGTACACTGTTTCATTCAGATATTCATCCCATAAATATACACATAAAGATTATTCACTCTATCCAAATCGGTACGGTGTTGTATTTTAAAGGATACTTAAAGTTTATTTAAAGTTTACCAGTTACAGATAATTTTGTTGTATAGTAGCATCGATGAGTTCGTTACTAAACGTTCTTGTTCGAACTTGTTCTTATATTATTTACTTATAATCCAAGAAAGTTATTTAGATTTAATATGATTATTTTATTATGTCGTCATATCTAGGAAAATGCAATATTGTAAAAAAAACAACTCATAATGGTTATAACACAGTGACTCATCAGTTGAGTATTTCTCTTTTAATGATATTTTCGACCACTATCGAACGGTTTTAAATCAAATTTGATAACTAAAATTGCGTCATTTAATTTACTTGCGTGTAAAGAACAAAAATATTTCCTGTAAGTAAACGCAAACAACGGGAGTTAGTACTTCAAGTTTCAAAATATCATATTATGTGTAAACGTATATGGATATATACATATATATGTTCATGTTATCTGACGTAATCGTACAATCCACGGGAGAGATAGAGAGGCCAGAGTTGAACGTCGACCACCCTATGTCGCTCCTCGAGGGGCCATAAAGGAACATGCCAGGTCTCAAGTTAGATGAGTCAAAAACTGAAAATATTAAAGGCGTACACACAAACAGACAAGGGGCCTCCAGGGAGGGTCAAATTCGCCAACCCCTCTGTGTCACCTTAGAAGTTTGGTAAAGATTTATAGATCGATACATAGAGTCTCTCAAAAAGGATAACTTGGGGATGATCAAATCAGAACGCTTTAGGGGGGAAGTCAAATCTGAGGGTCACTTCACAAGGTACCCTAAGAATCTCTTCGAAGTTTCTAAGAGATCAACAGCATAACACTCTTGAGGATAAAATAAAAGGATATGCAAATGCTGACCCTCTGTGTTACATCTTTGGGGTGTGTAAGAATATATAGTTCAGGCTTGGTTGAGAGTAACAAAAGATGTGTGGATGCAAAGTGGACAAACAGACTTCCTTTTCTATACAGAGACGAAAATACTACGAAAGTTTTCTTCGCCCTTACCTAATTTTGAACTACTGTCCAGAGGGAAGACACTCAACTGTCAGCATCGACATCCTTGCTAAGGATTGACCGTCCCTTTAACAACGTATCCACAGCTTAAGTTGTAGCGAATTAAGTAACTTTTTGGCGTCAAAACTCGACTTTAAAATAGTTTGTTGTTGTTCTTTAGAATTAAGCACAAAGCTATTCAATAGGCTATCTGTGTTCTGCCCACCACGGGTATGGAAACCCGGTTTTTAGCGTTGTAAGTCCGCAGACATACCGCTGAGCCACTGGTGTTTATTTTCTAATTTAAGTATATTTTATTGTTGGTGATTAGAAAGTGGTATGAGTGCTAAAACCCTGCTTAAAATGAAATAAAACACTGTTTTAGATGAATGAGTAATTAATTAAGATACATATAAAAACAATGGAAATAAATGTTGAAACATTAACTTCTGTAGTGTATGTTTGTGTATAGAAGATATATCAATATTAAAAACAAACGACCCCGTTACGCCAAAATGTTTTTTTCATTTAATTAGACACTCAACGTTTCGCTTTACAGCTTCTTTACAAGCGTTTAGTAAAACACAAACCGAAGCTGACAGTACAATCACCATTATATGATTGTGTTTTAGTGAATGCTCCTAAAAAAGCTGCAAACTGAAAGACTGAGAGTCTAATTAAATAAAAAAACATTTAGGTATTATAAGGTCGTTTATTTCTTGTATTAATATAGAAACGTTATTGAAATATGCTTATTGCAGAATAAAGATTAATTTCATATAAGCAAAAGAAGTCAAACCCTCTATATATTTACAATAGACGTAATCATAATAATAGTACAAAGATATAGCTTCATACATTATTAAGTCGTTTGCTGTTTTTAGAGTAGGATACCTGGTCAACATGATGTTATCGAGTTATTAATAAACCTCCATGGAATGATCTGTTAAATACGCTGTAGCTTGTTACACATATCTCCAGGTTGTTTAATTGTCTCCTGACCTCTTCCTTGTTCCAAATTCCCTCAGTAACGCTAAAATCTGAATTCTCTTCAGGTCAAGGAGTTCTATTGTTATAGCTGTCTGTTACCTGTTCTCGTAGGTTTTTAACATATTCTTGGGATCATTATATTGCTGAATTACAAACCACGGGCTGATAAAGTGAGTTCCAACTGGAATGGTTTTTTATAATCTATCTGTTTACAGTAAGTATATCAAAAGTGTTACTAATAACTACCACGTGTTACAGCAATCAAGTATTCCTCAGTGTTTGAACGTATAAATGTATATATAGTTGTACTATGGAATTAGGAATGAATCATTCATTCTATGTCGACATTCTTTAAAGTTTTTTGTATAAGTGTATCATGTAATTTATTGTTGTTGTTGTTTTGAATTAAGCACAAATGGGCTATCTGTGCTCTGCCCACCACGGGTATCGAAACCCGGATTTTAGCGTGTAAGTCCGCAGACATACCGCTGAGCCACTGGGGGGCCATGTAATTTAACTTGGGGTATTTAATATATAAAGATATGTGATTGATAGACATTATGATATTTTATATTAACTATACCACTGATTACTTCTCCAATGAAGACGTTGGATTGTGACGAATTATACTAAAAGTTTGTTTACTGCAGAATTATTTCCATCTTCTTTACAATGAGGGCTCTTCTCTCTCTTCCTTTTACTCCCATCTTTCTTAATTTATTCTGTTGCAGAGTTTTAAATTATACTATTTAAACTATGTAACAAGTTAATAGGTGTATAATATACTTAATGGATACATGCTTTGAATTTTCTGACTTGAATAATTAGTTTCTCGTGGTATTCATTCAAAGTCCTTGCATCTGTTTAGCCTTATGTTTAATGTCTAACTGAATACTTATGAGTACACATCTTTGAGTTATTGTTGTTTTGTTTTTAAAGCGAGACCCAGAACTCCAGCACTTTCCAATAGTTGACTATTCTTCTCCTGAAGAAGAAAATCAACTATTCGAAAGCGCTCGAGTTTTGGATCGCGTTTTGAAAATATTTTGTTTTATTACTTTACTTTTAAGAGTGTCCATACAAAAAGTTTCGATGCATCAAACAAAAGCCAATACCACGTTGACACAAGCTAATAATACTGGCTGAAATAGAGTATGTTAATAAGAAATATGATCTTGTGATATCATGTGATGTTACATGATTTTTTTTGTAAGAAACAGTTCTGGTCAGAGGCACTGATTGTAGAGCGTAATTTGAATTAATACATAAGTGAGCTTTGTTTGGTCTTACTCTGTCTGATGACCACTGGATCAAAGGCAGATGAATTAACATACTATAAAATTACATGAGAGTGTAACTGCTTGATAAATATCAAAAACGAAAACATAGTTTTAATGAATTTTTCATAACTTTTTATCTCAGTCTAAATTTGCTTTGTAGTATACAGATTTCAAAAAAAATTCGGTTTTCTTATTGTTAAGCACAAAGCTACACAGTGAACTATTTGTGCTCTACCAATCAAGGGTATCGAATCCAGAAATTTAGCGTTGCAAGCCTTTTGACTTGCCTCTGAGCCACCAAGGAGAGGGTTTTTTTTTTCAAATTGTGGATGAAAACTGTAAAACATCCAAATTATAGCCAGCAGTCAAAACTAGAATTAAGTAGACGGTTACAATAGTAAAACGACTACCTTTCTTACCTATAAACATGCATATAAGTAAATATTGCACTAGAAATTCGCATACTATTTAGTGTTAAAATAAATTTCATTTCAAGTAACAGTTGTTCTTTACAGAACCAATAGATTTTTTTCAAATCTGTATTTAAACAATTCTAGTATTTTAAGAAATCCTCTTATCATTTTATGTTATAAATACTACATAGAAAGGCTAATTTTATTTTTATCCCAAATATGTTATCCTTATTGACCACAAAAGACTGACGCGTACAAATAGATCTGAATTTGAAGAATCCTTATTGGCTACCAAAGACCGGCACGTAATAATTGATGCAAACTTGAAGAATCCTCATTGGTAATGAAAAACCAAGACGTACAGATGTGCGTTTAAAGAACATTCAAGGAAAGTACACCACATAACTGTATTGTGTTTTCTCGAATGATGTCTATCAAAAGCAAGAGTAAAAAGTTGGAAAGCATTTTAAAGCGCCCTCTAGAGAAACTAAAACTGATGCTAATTGTTATTAAAGTTCTTGTTTCTTTGTTATTAAATATTGCACTTGAAATTGCAAGTCTCTTTTAAGTGCAGATCTTTACATTGTAATGTAAAACAACGTCTTGAAAATAGTCGTTTGGTAATATTTCATTGAGAGCTTCTGTTCTTCCTGAACATGTAGTGCCATTTTGATGATGCTTTGTAAAAGAGATAATTAATATAGATCTTTATTTATAAGTCTGGTAATGGCTTTTCTATAGAAATTATAAACAAAACTCTGTGCAATTATAATTAGTAGTTTCTGTAAACTGTACAATTATCATTAGAAGTTTCTGTAATTTTATCCAAGTTTATAAATCCTTAACATGTAATTTTCTGTAAAATATAAGTTGGTGGACTTTGCAACAATCAGCTAAGTAGTTTCAAAACTTGTATTTGATAATTCTATCGCCTAAAAAGTGTTCAGAAGTTTAAGTATTTACGTGTTTGTTGTGCTTATTTGCATAGATCTCTCTGCATATTTTGTTAAGTAGTGCAATAACTAAAGTGGTTGTGCACCCTTTACAAATGAATCATTCAAAAGTTTAACATTTAATTAGTCGTGTATCTTATTTTGACTACTTTAACACCTGAGGGGTTCCGAATCATACTTCTCAAGTTTTACACCTAAAATCTTATGGTATTGACATTTTATTGCTTTAATACCTAACACCAACATTTCTATGCCTAATGTTAAGTAAGTGATAGTACATCGTATGTAACTATCTCGATAAAATTAACATCTAATAAACAAGTTATAATCCACCAAATATTCAAAAATTTAACACTTAACACCCAAGTGCTTATGAATGCGTTAGTTGCTTGGAAACTTAACAAGTGAGTCCTTCTGTACCTTTAGTATTCAAAAAATTAACACCTTAACTATCTATACGCCTAAAATCAGTTAGTTACGTTTACTGTACCTTAAGTATGTCAAAATATACGCATTGGCTACCTTTTCAGATGATAAGTCAGTGTTTATGTTATTTCTATAGTGATTATTAGTTCGTTGAAAAGAGGAAGAGACATACTTGTAGCATGAACAACTTGTGTTGTGCCCGCCTCAGGAAATGAACCCTGAACTGGAAACCTCAATTTTATGTACGTAGCTTCCAAGATACGCGTAGTCATTGATACATTTCAAATTACTTTTTGAAGAGCTTTGTTGAGTTGTGATCAAAGAAGTAGAGCCTTACTTCATCAAATAATGAAGTATTTTCGTGTAGTTACACTACTTTGTAATGTTTCACTTATCCAACTCTATAGAACTTTGTGAAACCAAAAATATACTAAACTTATGTTTTATTTGTAAATCATATTTGTGATCTCCTATACACGTTAGTTTCTTGCTGTCACATTAATAGTATTAGCATGATTTTACCTAACATTAATGGCATATTGTTTCTTGGTAAGCACACTTAAATAATGGACTATCTTTGCTCTGCCCACCACGGGTATTGAAACACAATTTATAGCATTTTAAGTCTGCAGGCATATCGTTGTTTTTTGTTTTTTTTTTATTTTATACAAAAGCAACACGAAGACAATTTGCGCTAGTAGATTTACTAGTGTAAAACTAGAAGAAATGCACTTAGCTTGTCATCACCATTCACTGCCAACTCTTAGGCTACTCTTTTACCATTTACCAACGAATAGTGGGATTGATCGTCACATTATGACGCTCCCACAGCTGAAAGAGCGATCATGTTTGATGTGATGAGAATTCGAACACGCGTCCCTCAGATTAGGAGTTGAACGCCTTAACCCAGCTGGCCATGCCAAGCCAATACTGGTACAGCTAGTCAAAGAAAAATAAAACGACAAAGACCATTAAAGATAGTGTGAGAAATTTAATAGGGAAATAAATATCTTAACTTTAAAACAAAAAAGGTTTATTATTTTTACACCACTGGTTATCTCTTAATCGTCCCTGTTAATGTATTTATGACCTCTTTAGGCCACTTTGCAAACTGTTGGCTTTTTGGTAGTCTTTGTTAATGTTTTTGTTACAGTTTAGAGTACTTTCAAAATGACAATATTTTAATTGCTCCTGTTAATGTGTGAGAAACGTTTTTGGCTACATTACAGACCGGTGAGCTCGTGGTCGTCTTTATATCTGTGAAGACTTTATTTTCGATATCTGTTGCGAGTACAACAAAAATAGTCTAATGTGAAGTTTTTTGTATAACATCAAACAAACCGTACAATATTAAGTGTTTGGGAACCATTAGAATTAGCTAGTACATACTGATGCATTTTCAGTCTTAAAATTAAGACCAACCACTTATAAACATTTTAAAATATTTTTCATGTCGCCGATTATGTTCTCGAGGATACTTTAAAAGTGATTAGGTAGTAAACTTTATCATTTAAGTTTTATTAATTGTTCCGTTTAATAGTTTTTCCTTATCTAGCTTAGTTTTAAGCTCTCTGTCTCGCTGTGTATAAACATTTAATTGTTTAGCGTCTAGCGAATATTTATAATACCATAAGTTAAGCCTGTCTTTAGTTGAGAGCTTTCATTATTGCGCTATATATAACCATGACTTGTGACGCTGGAATCTTAACCATGTTACCTCTGAAAAACTAAGTGGTAAATGTGCGAATGTTTCAACAGATATGAAGCATACGAATTATTTATCTGAGAAATAAAAACTTTTTATTTTCTTCAAAACAGAACATGCTACATCATATAATGTTTCAGGTTTTTGTATTTGCTTACAATATCTCTTAATTAATCCCACTAGTAACCGTAATATAATGTATTTAGTAAGCTTACCTTTCAATATTTACGATCATGAATCTGTTGAAGTCAAAGCACCATTTACCAAACTACAACGTTAAAATCTAATAAGGGCGCAATTGTTAGAAAAACCGACATTAGAACATCGATATGGGAAAATAAAAAAAACATTTTTTGATATTTGAATACAGAGAATACCTTCCATTGTTGGTTACTAAATCATTCCATAACTCATCAATTTTCAAGATTACGCTCTCACAAATGTTCTTATAAGGAATAGTAACTGCTACAGGAAATAGAGATTATGATATTGTATGCCTGGATTATGCGAGTTATGTATATATATCTAATCCTATATGGCATGAGAGTACTAAAACATATACGGAACTGATAAATTCATGAACGGTACAAAGTTTTTTATGGCTTTGAACACGCACGTGCATATATCACGTGTAACAAAACATCGTTTAACCACTTTATGTTTCAACGCTAACCAGCTGATTTCTAGCTCGAATCTACAGAATAAAACCTGTTTGTTAGAAAACATGGCTATAACCTGGAAAATTCTATGATTCGTTGACAAATTTTAACTGTTATGGAAAAAGGCAACTATGTATGTGGTTTAATTTATGAAACATAAGTTGCAGGCATGGAATGTGAAACGTTTCTTATTTTTCCCAAGAACTTTCAAAGTTGTCATTATGAAACTAGAATATTTAGTAATAGATATGTATTACTATTTAAACAAATGTTCCACACGAAAGCGCAAACGTCTTCGTTATAACTATATCATTAACGGCTGTGATATAAAAAAAATAAAACATTATAAATATTACTCTCATAGGTTTTCCTAATTTTTCAGTGACCTATATTTATTCAAATGCATTATAAACTTTATGCTCAAGTATTACAGTGAGTATAACTTAAACTAAAACCAACTTTTATTATGAGTACCAATGAAAACTTAAATGTCTTACCTAACAATATCACATCTTACTTTCCTAACCAATCACGATAATGAATATCCAGACAGAAAAATGACGTCTTACTTTATAACAGGCATGCAGTTCGAAAAATATTAAGAGAGCTCATTACGTGTTAATTTTAAGATTTTTGAATATGATGATCCTGCTTATTGATGTATATTTATATATATTCAGAAAATATGGAAACTAACATATTGACCGTTGTGCAAACAAAACTTTCTACTCAGGCTCTACCTTATCAACCACCAAACGAGCTACTGGTTGAGAAGTAGTGTTTACACTACGAAAGACCTACCGACTAAACCTATAACCTATTAGATGAAGTATGAGTGAGTTTCAATACCAGCGACTCTTCTGTAGTTTGGGTATATAATATATTAAATGTAAGTCACATATTTTATGAGTTACCTTATAACCTGTACTTAAAATTAACTTATTGTAATTCTAATACAATAACTCCTAACAAAGGAAAGCATTCTTTATATTTTTCGAATAATTTAAAATCGAAAAAGATTTTCTACTATCTGCAGTACAAGATATTGGAAATTCATTACTTGAAATGTAGAAACTTGAAGTTACATGTTAATCCAGACAGTAAGTTAAGTGCGAATGATATTGGAGAAGTAATGGAAGAGTTGGAATGTCACACGTGATAAAGATGGAAAGTGTATATTTGTCACTTGTGTGGTTTTGTTGTTCATCACCACACTACGTTTTCCGCCTCATTAATATTCTGGCAATTTCTCATTCTGACGCTTTGGTGAAATTTTAAAGCTAATTATTTTAAGTTATAAGAATTGCTGCAAGCAATAACTTTGTGTTATATCTCTGTCTTGATTGTTAGTAGCAGTACTGTAAGAAGGTTAGTTCAGTTCAAAACTGCTCAGTACTATTTTTTTGTATTCTCTACTTTGTGCTCACTGCGAGAATCAAACGTCAAGTTTTAACCTTTAAATCCATGAAGCTTACCAAAGGTAGACAGGTATGAAATAACTTACACTAAACTGATTTTTACACTGATAATACGGTTAGGGCGAAAAGAACAGATGACAAAGACAGTTTGTTCGTTTCATCTGCTCATATAAGTTGTGTAAATTTATTTTATATCTTGCCGCACCTTTTGATGACGTGCATTTTTATTTATACATTAAAGACCGCGTTAGAGTAGGGAGTGCACTTTTGTATCGGTTATATATCAAGATACTTTACACCAGTTAAAACGACGAACAGAGACAGAAATATCAAGTGTTAGTAACCAGCTGATTTGAAGAACAGCAAGAAAAGAATAGTTCGGCTTTCTCAAGTATTACAGTGAGTATTAGTTAAACTAAAACCAACTTGTAATATGTGTACCAATGACAACTTAAATGTCTTACCTAACAATATCACATCTTACTTTCCTAACCAATCACGATAATGAATATCCAGACAGAAAAATGACGTCTTACTTTGTAACAGGTATGCAGTTCGAAAAATATTAAGAGAGCTCATTACGTGTTAATTTGTAAAAGGCAAGTTCTATAAATATTAAGAAAACAATATCATCCATTACTTTATACCGATAAGACATACCAAGTAAATAATATGATGTCTTACTTTATACCGATCAAGACATAACAAGAAAATAATATCGCCTTATTTTATAACAGTAGGGAAGAGTGAAAACAAGTTAGTTAAATACAAGAATAACACGCCTCACGCTCAACAGTATATGCACCTTTTTTAATTGTGTTGAAAGGATAATTATATGTGTTGCTTTTTATGATTCACTTTGATAACAATACATATGACGTTACACCTGGTAAGCTTTTGACACTTGTGGGATCAAAAATTATAAAAACCTAGAATTATTCAGTTACGAAACTGTGTTTCAAAGCAATATAATCTCTCTTTCTTTTTATATATATATATGTAGACGAAGCTACAGTGAATTAATCATTCAAAGCTGAAATGCATGTATTCTGTTGGCATAATATTTCCTTTCTACATCTTCAGCTGCACTACATTTGTTGGTGAGACTGTGTACCTTAAATAATTACGAAAATGAATGTTGTAAACATAGAAACACGACGTCAAGGAAAACTGTATGAGTAGTCAATGCAACTGCACTGAATGTAAAGGTAATTACAGAAAAACATGCAACACCTATAATACGGTCAACAGTATGTTCCATAAGAAAACAAAACTAACTAATATATATATATATATATATATCTTTTCTTTTCTTTATTTGCAAGCTCTCCTTAAGTGTTAGAATTCCTCTTTAAATACTAAACTTTCACTAGAAGATCGTGTGCGGCACTTTTCACATACGTCTTTCTAAATATACATTTAATAATTATAGAAATATGTCGAGGAGATTAAAATGTTTAATGTAACACATATACTTTCCTGATAAAATCAGTTATTCGGGGGTTTAAAAGACTTAACTCGCCTATGCTAAACTCAAGTTTTATGGTAAATTCTCTTTAATAAGCAAGGAAACTTTCAAAGATTTGATTATTTATTTGCTTGCCTGTTTTGAATTTCGCGAAAAGCTACACGAGGGTTATCTAAACTAGCTTCCTAAATTTAGCAGTATAAGACTAGAGGGAAAGCAGCTAGTCATCAGCGTCCAGCGTCTACTCGTAGACTACTCTTTTACCAATGAATAGTGGGATTGATCGTTACATTATAACACCCCCACGGCTAAAAGGGCGAGCATGTTTGTTGTGACGGGGATTCCAACCCGCGACTTTCAGATTACGAATCTGGCCGTGCTGGGTCTAAGAGGATTTGATTTGAAAAAAGCTGTAAATTTGTTTTTTCGATAAATTTTTCATCCTACTTTTTGCTTTAGCGTTGAATCACAAGAATAAAAAACTTTGCAAGTTGTAAATAGTCGGATCTGAAGAGCATTGTCTTTTATTTAATGGTTCGATCTGAATATTTAACTATAATTTAAGTGATGAAATTGACCAAAAATGGAAGAAGAAAAAGCTGACAAAACCACTGAAAATTAAAAGAAATTGTGCTGTTATATTGCAGTTTAACTTTGTTTGTTTTTAAGTTTCGAATAAAGCTACACCAGGGCTATCTGCGCTAGCCGTCTCTAATTTGGCAGTGTAAGACTAGGAGGAAGGCAGCTAGTCTTCACCGCCCACTGTCTACTCTTGGACTACTCTTTTACTAACTAATAGTGGGATTGACCAAACAATTTTAACACCCTTACGACCGGGCATAAGGAAAATTATGTCTACAATGCATTCATATGAAAAATATTACAAGACTTAGAAACAACGCTTTTTAACAAAGCATATCCATTTCAGAAATTTTCAAAGTGAACGGGTGATTGGCAAATGGTTCTCAAGATTTTCAAAGAGAAATTTAATATTTAGATTCCGTTAACATTCCCCTTTCTTGAGGCTTTACCCAGGTGTCACTGAGAGTGACATTTGTTATATGTTTCTATGGCGTATAAAGAATGTTGAAAAATATCAGTCAGATTTTTTAATTTGCACATGAGATACAATATATGGAGTTAAAAAACATGCTTAATGAGGAAAGGATAATTCTAAATATGTAAACTCTTTATACCTGTCCAGTGAGTTTTCAATAATAATAATAAAATTATTAAAATTCTAGATTTAAGCAAAAAATAAGGAACACCAGTGGAAAACAATGGTAGAAAACGGGAATTGCTCAAGCTGTGTCAAAATTTTGTGAGCAAAATCGAAATTCTAAACAAATAGTTTTCTTCACGTATCCAGATCTAGGATTCTATTGAGCTTGATATACGTTATTATAGATATCCATACAGCCCAAAAATGATACATAAATACAGACATATAATCGTATACATTATTTATTATAAGTGAAATATTAATCTCATTCTAACTTAACATAAACTTGTTTTGTGACGTAATCCTACCAAGACACTTACATAATCCTCTTAGGATCTTATATACATTTATGAGCAAAATTCCATGTAACTTGGATTTTGAATAACCTAATTCCATGCTGTTAATCTTACTGATAAAAATTGGAAAATGTTGGCATACGTGTGAGCACGTAAGTGAAACTTCATGTCTCAGTTTTCTCGAACTCTCAAATTTATATATATATTTATTGTATCAATATGTATACATATATATATAACTTATTGTTTATTTGGCTCACCACAGTAATGATAACAAACTATTTACGTGTGAAATACAATATTTTCTCTTTTTATTTTTCTCGTTACCGAACTATCCTGCCCGTGAACATAAAACCATAAATTATTAACAACCGTCACAAGGGTTCTGTAAGTTTTGTGAATTAACCTACATTTTCTTTATCAGTAAACTTATAAACATATTTTTATATTTATATGAACGTGTAAAAGACAAACTTGCATACGTTTATACTATTTTAAAATCACCAAACCCCTAATTACCTGAGAAGGCTTCAAACCCAGAAAGACATACATAGACTTAAACTTTTATATAACTCAGCTCACACACGTGCTAACATATATTAGTTAGTGAGATCCACTAAACTCGGAATATTCTTATTTGTTATAGTTAGAATGTTCTTAGACTAATTACCTAATGGAATTTACATACTTCATACCTTTACCGAAAGGAGTCCACATAGTAAACGTAAATCTTAATCTAATACGCCTACCACGTATCGTTAACTTTTCTCCTGATAGAATATTCCTAAACATCTACCTAACATAGGTATACAGGTCTTCCTCTTTATATTTATTTAAAATAATCCAAAAAACCTTATTTCGTTATATTATTAAATCCTTGTAAAAATTTATAGATTCATATATCTCTTAAGTACATACATCTGTTCTTAAGTATATACATCTGTTCTTAAGTACATATATCTATTTTTATGTACATATGTGCATGCAATCATATCTATAACTAATATCATTGCTGTTTATTAAATTGTAGTTTTATTTCTTGGATTGTGTTACTTTATTTTCTTGAAAAAATAAATAAAAATGTAATGGCATACCAATAATAACCTGACTTTACTTTTAATATTTTATTATTAAGCCTTTGTACATTTGTCTTTTGGCGATACATTCGCAAAGAAGATTCATATCCTCCTTCTGAATAAACATCTTCGCCATTCAGTATGGTGAATGCCATATTGTTAGAATTTTCTTACTTTATAAATGAATAGTTTGCCACATTGCTGGAATGACTGTTGTGCCCTTGAGCTTTCACTGAGCAAACCTTAAATTACACAGCAAATCTGACCACGTAAAATCAAGTGATCATTTGTACAGTATTATGAAATGAACTGTTTTATGTATTTCCATTGTGTAATTAATTGTCTTTTAGTATTATGCCATATTGAACAGTACTTTCACTTAAAAACACGCACGTTAACATGTAATATAATTACAAGTCCGCAATTAACGTTCGTATACTTACAAATACGTACATTAACATAATATAATTACAAGTGCGCATATTAACGTGCATACACTTAGCTTTCTTTTGTAGACGATATAGATAACGCAATTTTAGTTATACGGCAAAGCCTATTATTTCAAATTCGTCTCAAACCATTAATTTGGACCGATTGTTGGC
This sequence comes from Carcinoscorpius rotundicauda, assembly GCA_011833715.1. Taxonomy (NCBI): domain Eukaryota; kingdom Metazoa; phylum Arthropoda; class Merostomata; order Xiphosura; family Limulidae; genus Carcinoscorpius; species Carcinoscorpius rotundicauda. The sequence continues at coordinate 161,762,418 of CM022391.1, read as the reverse complement.
CACAGCTAAATGCTTCATACTTAAAGCTCTAATTTAGAGGAGACAGAGCGTTTTTCATTCTCTCTTTTCTGTCTTCCTTTATTCAACTTTCTAGTTTGTTTGTTTGTTTTTTTCATTTTGGAAAGAAGAATTAGTCGCAAAATTGCCATTTGAAATGTAATTCCGTTTGCTTTTTACTTCTTTCAAGCTTCAGTTATACAATTCGGGTGGCTCGTAGTATCGAGACAAAATAATAAGGTTTAATAAGTAGGTAAACGTTGCACGAAGCAGCTGGTTCAGAAACTTAGGTGTTAAGGTCATATAGGAAAAAAAACACAACGAGTATTTTGCGCGTGACAAATTCCTTTCATGGTTTAACAAACAGGTGTGAGACGATTCTATAGTTTGTTGGAAAAAATTCCATAATTCATATTTTTATTTGCATAGACACTACACGTGGCCTTCATATCGCGCTCTTTGTCTTTGCAGGTTAACGTGCGAGAAAGTTTGTGCCAGTAAACCTAAAGAGAGGAGAGTCTTCAAGAGAGGTCATCCTTGGAGGTGTGTGTGTATGTGTGTACCGACGACAGCGCCGAAAAACGGGCCTCCCGCCCAGGTTATACCTTGGCAATTCACCGTCCTCGGGCGTGACTGAACAGTCACGCGAAGTATTGGCTTTCTAAACCCGCTGCAGAACCGAGGTCACCCGTGGGGAGAGCTTCTTGTCCCCATGAGCCTCGCGTAGTTCTTTCCCGGGAGATTGAACCGATATCTGTGCCTTCTTGGAGTAACCATTAAAGTTTCTGATATATTACATTACCAAAATAAAATGGGGGAAAAGTGGTTTTCTTCCATGAAGAAAAAAAAGAGCGAACATCAGAAGCTTTACTGTGTGAGTGAAAAACTCCGTGTTCATTATACCAGAACCGCCACTATTAGAATATAACAAGAAAAAGATTACCCACATTTGTACAGTAATCATAATAAGAGAAGAGAGTTTAAAATACCATTTAAAACTCTGATGAAAGCCTGATAGTTGTAACTGTAACCTCACATCAGCGCACCTGTAATGATCAGGAACTAGGTTTATAGCAGAGGAGTGAAAAAAAGAATGGCGCGTGATAACGTGTTTAGGAGGCGACAGCAATTTGTTTTTGCGGGTTCTTCGAGATGTCGCAAAGACAAAACATAAAGTGATTGTTTAATATGGCGCGAATCTGGAAGACACTAAAGCAATATTGAGGGAATTAAGAATTTTCTTGTTTATACGACCGAATCATACTAAAATATGTTTATCAAAATACAACTATATCAATCTGAAACTTGGATTATTTGTATCTGTAAGAACCGAAAACTGAGCATGTTATAGATGTGCGCATAGGATAATTTATGTGAGGTTTTACGTGTAAGCTTAAAACTGTTTTACCATTTATGCTAAAATAAAACAAGAATATATATTACTGTTGCTCAAATGTTATAGCTAAGGAATAGCTCTTCTGTTCAACAGAAATATACTACAACTGAGGTCTTCGTTTAAAAAGCTGGAAAAGTTAACAATTTAAATATATTTTATAGGATAATAAAATTGGTCTTATCTGTATTAAAACGCTCTCCATATCCAAGCCAATAAAATGTTCTAACACTAGAGCCATGACTTGAAGTTGATCTAAGTGGCTGAGACAAAACAGACACAAGGTACTTATAATGTTGTTAAGTGAGAGTCAGGATAGATACATGTCAAGTCAAAAAAAGGATGCCTTTGGACCCTTGTATCACAGCATGTCCATCAAATTCATTAGCTCAGCAGCTTTTAATGTGACAACATTATTCAGATATCCAAATGTTTAATCTAGGAAAACTTAAACATAGCTTCACAAACTTTTGTTTACCCCATAATAACTCGGTTATCTTATCGATATTATACAAATAAAACCGTTGCGTAGATATTAATACAGAACTCAACATACTGGGATTTAAAAATATTATGACTGAAATGAAGTTCTGAATCAAGTAAAACCTTAAAATTCTAAATATTATAAGATAATGTCATAATATGATAAAGGCGCATCTGGCAACATGGATTAAAATATATCACATTCGTATAAATATTCCTGTCCCAGAACTACAGTATGTATTTTATATTCTTCAGTAGTACAAACATATTGAAGTGATATTTGTTACATAAGATAGGCTTGCAATTATCAACAGCAAACGAGACTTGCACTCCATTTCTGGGTAATGAAGAACACCTAATATGTCTAAAAACAGGGAACCCACAAAACGACCAGAAAACACGCGATACATTAATCTACACTAGAATTATACCAAAAAGTTTAATTAAAAATACACAATCAAAATACTAATATGTTTTGAAAGAAATAAACATATCAGTAGATCTCAAGAGCAGTCAAATTTATAGCACATTACAGAATACAGTGTGTTCTAAAACTAGAAAACACACTGATAACAACAAGAAGAACAACGTAACTCAAACTAGCAGATACGGCAGTAATGATGTGTACATGTCGTTGAATAAAGCACACCAGTAAATACATCTCCTAGTATGGAGCATACCAGAACAAACGGAACGAGAAGAAATGTCAATATGTTTTGGAAACAAGGAGGGTATGTTTTATCGTAATATTGTGTTCTTTTTGGAATTTTGCACAAAGTTATACCTACACTAGTTATCTCTGTATTTTTAAGTGACAGAATGGAATGAAAGGAACTCTTGTGCTGTTCTAATCGAACAGTCGGATTTGAAAATCACTTATAATACATCCAAGTTCCCGAAATGTGGATCTCCAGTGGCATGTCTGCGTACTTACAACGTTAGAAACCAGATTTTAGTTTCTGTGGTGGAAAACCATAAATGGCCCATCGAGTATATTTGTGGTTAAACTACAAAAAAAGAAACTAACAAACCCTAAGTGCTCAATATAATTTTGTAGGGAAAGGAGCCTTCAGATTCACAATCCGACATGATAACTACTAGACATGTCCAGTTGAGTAATTGCGTTTTTTTAATAATGAATAAATGTGAAATATTTTATCTGGGCACAGTCCTTCAAACAATTTAAATAATTTGGAAATCATTCTTAAATGTACAAAATTAACCCTTAAGATCGAATGAATTTTAAAACGATTGTTCTAACGCATCTTACAAAGAATTTTAATGTAATTATTCTTTAATATTAGAAAGGAGAGCGGGGGCTTACAAATGGTAAAATATATGTTGTATAGAAAGTAGTAGAACAATGGAAATTAAAAACTCTGGTAATCAAAAACACTTCGGCTCTGATTTCATATTAAATACACTATAAAGAGATACTGGGAAAGATAAATTAACATTGGATAAATTGTCCATAAAGGGTGGTTGAAATATATCATCGTTAAATGTTTAACTCTTCACTTTGCTATGTTTAATGTATTATAGTCGGTAATTTCGACATTTAAGCTTCATTAACGTTATTCCAGACATGTTAAATCAAAAACGGCGTGGTGTTCCATAAATCACAAAGAGCTTTCATAGTTATTGGAATGATGAATGAAAACATTTAAAACTAAAGCTATGTGGTATTTTGGGGAGTGGAAGGGACAATAAAAAGTTTTCCTTATTTTTCTGGCGTTGTTGCTCTAAAATAATTAAAGAAACGTTCCTCGCGAAATACTTCACGTAGCAGTTTAGAATTGGTTCGTTTTGAATTTCGCGCAAAGCTACACGACGGCTAGCTGCTCCTAATTTAGCAGTGGAAAACTAGAGGGAAGGCAGCTAGTCATCACCACCCACCGCCAACTTGTGGTGTACTCTTTTACCAACGAATACTGGGATTGATCGTAAAATTATAACGTCCCCACAACTGAAAAGGCGAACATATTTGGTGTGACGGGAATTAGAACCCGTGACTTTCAGATTACGAGTCGAGTGCATTAAACACCTGGCCACATCGGTCCAGCATTTTGGGATAATCAAGAATACAAAATTAAACTATGTATTGGTTTTTCAGAACCGTCCACTGGTAATAATACTCTATTGGTATTATGTAAGTCTGTGAATTATGTATTAAGTGTGGTAAATTGTGAAGTAACGTAGAGCAAGTATGTAGTTAGTATTCTCTTTTATGATGAAGATATTTTCATGTATATATCATTCCTATATTGACGAAAAGAATGTTTCTTTCACTCGTTTCATTCCATTGCTTCTTTCTCACTGTCTGTTGTACTTCAAGAATTATCATTTGTAAACATTTAGCTTTCTATGCAAAAATAATTATTTGTCGAAAGGATTACATATCTGCAGCAGAGAGAGACAGGACGTGCCGGTATAACGGTACTGCATGGTGGCGGGAACTGATGCCGTGGGAAGGAAGCAGGAAGATAAAAGTCTCGCAACAGGATGTACCCGCTTCGGCAAGCATTAAAAGAAAAATAAGTTGTGCAGTTCATTTGACACGTGATAAGTTGCAGATGGCGTATCAATGTCAACATTCATATTCAATATCAGTAGGTTTATTCAAGGACATCCTATTTTTAGCTTGCCGAAAAATCAAGCTTTGTTTGTTTTATTATTTAGAACTAAACACTTCATTATTCCTCAAATTACCCGGATTACCCTCAGAGGAAGAAAGTCCCTATAATTCTTTATCCATTATTTAAAGCTTGTGTTGATTTTTATTACAGTTTACAGCATTCTCTGTAGCTAAGACTAGTTTTTGGTAATTAGTACTCTTACTGTTAGATTAGTCCTATTCTAAAAACTAATCTTACTGTAAAAGCTGTAAATTGTAATGAAATATATTTTACCGGTATCTAAACTCAAAACGAAAATAGTGTGTTGTCTTTCTTTAATTTTTTATGTATTTAATGAAGTATTCTTCAAATCTCATATTATTCGTATATGTATGTCTATATAAAAATGAGCAGAACAAGAAATTGGCATACGCATGCGTAATAAGCTGCTGCTTCCAAGGTGTGGCTCATAGTGGTGTCGTCTTTTTTCTATTTTTGCAATGCTTTGTTCTAACTATATTAAACACACGGCTAGCTATTATCAGTATTTTTACACGCAATAGTAAACTTGTCAGTAACGGTCGTTGTACGCTCTAAACAATGTATGTTTAATAATAAATTATCTATTTCAACTTCATAATTGTTTTAAGCATTCTCAGCATAAGTTTAATTAAGACAAACAAACGCATGGTGAGAAATTTATTTTACTTCTGTTAGTTTCTTGTGTTTTAAACTATATTGTTACGGAAAGTGCTCCTACACAAAAAACTTTTAACTCGAGTGCTCTTTAAATGACATAAACTATTTTGTAAGTATTTCTACATGTCAACAATGCGTTACTGTGCAAGTTGAAGCTGAAGACAGTTCGTGTCTCAATTCACCGTATGTTGTATACTGAGACAGTCTGAATAAAGAAAACAAGCGTAGGCCTAACATCTTTTCTGTACAAATGTTTTTATCTGAAGCAAAATATTTATACCACCATTTTTAATGTTACTGTTTCATTATTCTGCCTTTTAAAAATATGCATAAATTGTCCCATAATTAGAATTAATTAAAGCACTCTGTTGAAACAATTTATTGTGTTCGTATTGTAGATTGTGTATGTTATGGCTGGTATGGAAAATATTAACTTGGCATTGTTAACTAAAGGATCCTAGCAACCGTAAAGGTCTTTTATATCAGGAACTAACATTGTTAGGCGACTTTATATTTCTCAGTTCGATAAGTACTTTAAAAAAAAAAAAGAGTTAAATATCTTTAAGATTAACTTAGTGTACTGGTTATTTTTTTCCCCATGGACCATATTTGCGTAATTTTATAAGGGTGTTTCAAAATAACTCCAATTATATATAGTTTGTATCGCCTTTCTTTAAAGAAGTATACAATAAATGAATTAAGTATAACGTTTTTGATATTTTGCCAATCTTCTCTGGTTCCTGCTAATACAAAGTACATGATTGCAGAAGGGTTAACAAAATGATAGTTTTTAAAATCCTTTTTTCCTAAAATATGCTTCAAATCACATGCCAAATTCTGACTACATGTGAAGCAACCTTATAACAAATTATATGCTCATAGTTGTTGTTTTTTTAAATTTAAAATAAATATTAAGAAAGAATAAAATAAAGAAAAACGAAAAATTGGCTTACTCGAGAAGCATACAAAATATCTAGTCACTAACTGTGACTACTTTCGTGAATCGCCTCTTTTGTTAAATGGAAATTGAAAAAAAACTTGTCTTATTGGATTTTGTTGAACACGTAGAACTAGGAAATTCAGTGACTTAAGTGTATTTTTTTATTTTTTAAATTATTTGCATTGGTAAAACTAAAGGATAGAAATAACGTTTATGAAATTTTTGCAAGTACTACTGGATAATATAGACTTACAAATAAATATACGAGTTAATCTTATCACATTAGTTTAACGATATAGACATGACTGTGATAATGTTTGTTTAAGATATTTTCAGTGAAATAATTTTGAGTCTAAATTTCAAAGGACCAAAAAAAATTATATGTTTTGGTTACTAAATACTTTAACCTTAAGAAGAAAATAAAGTCAGATGACTTATATATATAGAGAAAACTTTATAATACTGTAATTAGTTTAATTTCCATTGGAAGATATATTAATGAATGTCTTCTAATTACTGGTCCTTCCGTTTCACGAGTTTGATGTTAAAGTATCAATGCTTTGGTTCGAAAATAAAATAATAATGGAGTGAGCTCCATTACATATTAATTGAGTTAATATTAAGAAATTAACTTCGGTACAGTATATAAAATGTATTTTCTGATGTAAGCATCGGTGAAACTTAGTATTAGGAAATATGTGAAGCTTTTAAATCTGTTCATATTGTCACATATGAGTGAAGCCGCATTTCATATATAATCATAAAAGGAAGAAAATCACAAACATTGCTATGTCAAATTTTAGGTGTGTGAACCTCTCTGTCAAGGATAAAGTTTAATTAATACTGTATTTCTTATAAAATGAATATTTTGTTTTCCTTACGGCTACGGTGGCTCAGCGGCATGTCTGAGGACTTATAACACAAAAAATCTGGTTTCAGTACTCGAGCAGAAATAGCCCATTATGCATATTAACAAACAAATAAACTTTCCTAAGGAAAATTCTTTCGTACACTTTCCATCTGTGCGAGATCTCTGTAGAAAATGTCAATCATTTTCATCAAGATAATTTATAAGATAAGTAACTTGTGAAGCTGTACTTAAAACAGAACAAATTAAATTTCAAAACAAAATCATGGGCTAAGTCTTACAGTGCTGTGTAAAGTTAAACTAAAAGTTACAGTAACAATTATCGTAACTTAAGGCTAGCATGTTTCGGCTCAAAAACAATTTATCTTTCTTACCTTTAGAAGTATTTTAGCTGTGACTTCTAGTACACCGATTACACTAACATAAAGATGGCATGACCTATTAATAACACTTTTACCGTTAAAAAAACATTGTTAACATCATGTTAAATTAGACACATAAGATATTTTCTGAGAAACTGGTTTGTTTTCTCTGTAAATCTTTTCTTTACGTTGTGGTCTTAGAATCATCACGAGCATGGTATGAAGTTCCTACCCTTAAATTCCCTGTAAGAACTCCATACCTCGCTCTCGATAACCCTACTCTCACCCTTTCTTCATTTCTGCACCTTCGTCTCCTTGTGTTCAAATAAGTAATTCTCTGCAAGGATTCCATACCTCGTTCTCGATAACCCTATTGTCACCCTTCCCTTACTCTTACATCTTTAACTCCTTGAGTAACTTTCTAAACAGGATTTCATGAATTAGTTATTGAAATCTAAATTACTACGACGCATCTGTTTCTTCAGTATACATTTTTCGTAATAATTTCAACCAGTTACTCGGAAGAACTTCATTCTTTGCTTCAGAAAATCTTTCCATTCTTTTCTCCCGAAAACCTGCAAACCAATTTTTACTCGTGTAATCTCAACACGTTTACTTGATATCAAGAATTTTTTTGTTTTTGCTCGAGTGGAATCTGGAATATGAAGAAAATTGATGAGACAACACCTCTAAATTTTAATAATCAGGTATATCATTTACGCTCTGCTTAAATCGTTTCACGCTTGCAGATAACAAAGTGTAGTTCGTAGGTTTAATTTTCTTTTCGTAGTAAAAGACGATAGTATTACTATAAACAGCTTACTAAAGTTCTCAGTGCAGTCTTGAATACTGTAGATATTGCTGTTTTTCAAGTCTTATGTAGTATACGCCACTTTCAAACCGAGTGAACAAAGGCTTATGTCACATCGAACGCAACAATGTACGAGAAATCGCGCTGTAGCCGCTCTAGCGTCCCTCACTGTTGCGTCAGAACGCGTTTGCTTAGTGAATTGAATCAACGAACGTTGAAGAATTCCTAACTTCTCGTTTTTATCCACAACAACTCTCCCGGTTCAGTTGCTGTGGTACAAGGTGTGTTCGTCATTGATGGCACATTATACTCTGCGTTACAAAGATAAAGAACTAAAAAAATAAAAAACGGTTTAGATCATCGACCAACGCCTCTCTTCATGACTAACGCAGAAAAGCAACTGGCTTTATCTTCTCAATGCCTCTGTCTATCTCTGATCACAAGCTCGTTCGCTGCAGCGTTGCTGTGGAAGAGCTCACCATTCGAGTATTTGATTGGTATATTCTGTCCAATAGTACCGCCTTCATCCCCATTAGACATCCAATCACAATCACACCTACATGTAGGAATGCCCAATAGGCAAATACCGAAGCCATTAATGCGTTTGTCAGGAATTGGGCGCAGTGTAGTAATTGGTAAATATTAAATAAAATAATTACTGCGCAATCTTGAAGCGCACGTAACATAGAAAAATACAAACAAACTCAACCCGACTAAGACGAGCATAGTTTTAAAAAAATCATTTGACTGTGTGTAAAAAGGAAGGAAGTTTTGTAGCTGTAGTGGCATTCCAAAGCGTTTGTAAAACAAGTCTGTCTAAAATTCGTTTCAGATGGATGATTTGGGAGAGTGAATACCCACCCACCTTTGCTACCAAGAAAAATACCTTAATTTGCTTTGCTAATCGCAGGAATGTCCTGTGCCTTTTTCTTACCTTCACTGTTTATTATTTCCAGGTTATCTTTTGGTGTATTTTATTACTATTTATGGCTGATTTTATGTAGATATATAATTTGATTTTGCACCCATGACAAGAACCACGTTTCACTTTTCTTTAAAATGTATATATATATATATATTAGTATTTTTTGTGATTAAATTCGTATAGGAAACATAAATCTATTGGTTCTGGTAACCATGGGTTCAGAAGTAATGGTAAACTACATAAAATATATCATTTTTACCCATCAAATCTGGTGAGCAATCAAATTATGTCAATTAGCTCAGACGTATGACGCACAATCTGAGTGAATAATAAGTGAGATGAAATTAGTACTTCTTATGATGGCAGGTATGTTTTATACACAAGTGTCATTATTAATTAGTCTCTTTCAGTAATGAAGGTTTACAGCTTCTAGACATTTTCGTCTTCCTGGAATTGTTTATGGTGATGTTGGAAACAACTGATAAAAACAAACTAGTTAAAGTTTACTTCTTTGTAATTAGAAAGTTTATTCCCCATATATCTCCATCCTAAATCACACAGTTAACGTTTTCTTTATTAGATATGTGCAATTATAAAAACAAGAAAAGAAATCGACACAAAGAAAACGGAGCAAAACCGTCTTTCATAAAACTTTGGGCCCGTAATCAGAGAGTCACAGATTTGAATCCCCTTTATAACATGCTTGCCCTTTCAGCCATGTAGGCGTTATAATGTGACTGTCAATCTCACTATTCGTTGGTAAAAGAGTAGTCCAAGAGTTCGCGGTGGGTGGTGATGACTAGCTACCTTCCCTCTAATCTTACACAGCTAAATTAGGGACGGCTAGCGCAGATAGCCCTCGTGTAGCTTTGCAAGAAATTCAAAACAAACAAAACCATAAAACTTTGAGACAATTCATGTACACATATATATATATATAATACAATAATTACTAACCATCAAAATCCAAGTTTCTATCTACGCAACTCTTTTTTTGCGAATATTTATTTACTATTTATATCTCCAAATGCAACAGTTATAGAAAAATATTCAACTTATGTTGAAATATTTCCTTATTCCTATCCTACCGTTGTTTTTTTCTGATGCTTTATCAAAAACACTCTGTAAATTTCTGAGTGAAATCACAGCTTTCTGCAGTATAAGTAACTCAGTTTTTCAGACATTTATAACTTATTGCTAAACGTTAAGAAAGAAACAACAACTACTACAAACATTTGTTTCTTGGATGCCACAAAAATGTATACAAAATTTTAAACAAGTGTATATTCCAGTAATAAACATGCATCATATTAAAGATATAAAATATATATTAAAGTAAAGATATTACACTAAATATTCCTAGTTCGTATACAATAATTAGTACCATGGAATACAATCATCTGTTTGTACCTAATTTCATTAATGAGAAAAAATAAAATAATAGAAGATTCAAACGTATGAGTGAAAATGGATAAAACTTTTTTGAACTATAAATACTTTTAACTCCAGTCAATATCCGTATTTCTGTAAACACTGAACCTTTTCCCCCTTTGTAAGTTGAGGTTACAAGGGGTAAAGTACTTCCATTTTACATATGGATGGATGTTGAAATATTTCACTTGAATTGTTTTGCCAACAGGTTTTTCACAAAACGTGTATTTTAAACTCCCTACTGTCAAAGCTTCAGCTCTTGAGAAGCGAATAATTCCACAACTCTGTACACTTCCAGACAATTTGTTGTTAGATGTTGCTTATTATTCAGTTCTTCGTGATGTGCTACTTTATGCTTTGTTTATCTGAAGAAGCATATTATGTTTTAATTGATCCATTCTAGTTTGTTTGTGGAGTCACACTTACACTTATGTAAAAAAGTTAATTTATATAAACTAGATATCGTTGATCGACACTTTGTACTTTGGATATGTTGATTAGTTTACTGTTTATATGTCCATGGCACTCGAAACCATCTTAAACTAATATTGCACGATTACCGTATAATGTTTTTCTAATTAATTCGGTTTTGTAAATTAAGATAAGTTGTTTAATAGCTAAACTTCCATTTGGATTAGAAATAGGATTTAATAAACTTCGTGTACTCGTAAACCCCTTTTCACACTCTTGGAACGCATCAATTCGAAAGCATCCACAAATGATTAATATTAATTTAAATTGTTTGATGATGCTCAAGTTAGATCAAACCCCAGATATTAATCTGGTTTGATCTTTTCCTCCTGTTATCTAGTTTATGTCAATAACAATAACTTATACAGGCAGATAACATCTAAAATGTTATGCACACATTGAAAATAAACAACAGTGTGCAGTTGCATCAGATATCGAAATGAATAGAAAATTATCAAATAATTATAACATTCACATTTTGTTTCCCTATAAAGTATATATATAAATTGTCACATCAACTTCAATGATCAAACCATCATTAGAATGTTTTAGCATTGTGTGTTACGCCAATGTTTTACGTAAAATACTTGTACAACTTCGATAGTTTAATTTCACCTCAGAATTCTGAATTCTATCACCATTCTAAACACATTTTTTTAAATTAGTTATACACCAGCTATGTTGGTTACGGTGTCCGTAAATTCGCAGGTGGCACTTAAATATGTAAACTAATTTACTGTGATATTAGTTATCTCGATTACTACAGGAATTTCATATATTTACATACAAAATTATCAAAAATTCACCAAATGTTTTGGCACGATTTTTATAATGAGAATTGTAAAATAACATAAAAATAGTGAAAATATTCGAATATGTGTAAGGCAATGTATATCGTATATTTAATAGGTTTCGAAGGTTTGTAACAACATGAACCAACAACTGCCAATAAATTCTTTAAATGACTGAAATATTTAACATAGATAACAGAACATGTGACAGAAACTCACCAAATCCATTTCTGCACACTCATAACACACAGATCATAAGCAAACAAATAAAAATCATACCCAACTTCCAATAGTGTAGAGAATACACAGTTTGATTTGTTTTGAATTTCGCTCAAAGCTACTCGACGGCTATATGCGCTAGCCGTCCCTAATTTAGCAGTCTAAGACTAGAGGGAAAGCAGCTAGTCATCACCACCCCCTGTCACCTCTTAGGCTAATCTTTTACCAAAAAGTAGTGCGATTGACCATCACATTATAACGTCTCCACGGCTGTAAGGGCGAGCATGTTGATGTGACGGGTATTTGAATCCGCGGCTCTAAGATAACGAGTCGAGTGCCTTAACCACCTTGCCACGCGGAGTTTGAATATATACGGAGTAAAGCAAGGATCACCATTTTATGAAAAGAAATTAAGTTTCGATATCCCTAGCTGTAAGTCTACGAATTTACAACGCTAAACTAAAGGGTTCGATTCCTCTCGGTAAACTCAGCAAGTTTCCCAATGTAGCTTTGCTGTAAGAAAACACACACACACACATTCGATACCTCTGCTTTGAGCAGAGCTCAGATACCCCAATCTGTTGATTAAAAATTTATCAACTAATACTAATGATCTGAGAATAAAACGTAGAGTTCGTGAGAAAGACATTACAGTACGGGAGTAAAATCTATTCAGAAATCATCACACAAATTTGCACGTATTCTAACTATCATAAAACGATGCCTGCTGAGTCTCCTATATTTTTCTATAATGCAATCATCGTTCATCGACTAGATATAATTGGCACTTTATTCTATTGGTACCTCCCATATAACTATTAAACACTAAATAGTGTTTTTATACTAACTGTTAATTCATGGTTGACCACTTCTGAAATTTTTACCATCAATTAATTATTAACAAGGGATAAAAACATTAAGAAGTAATGTGAAAAGTTGAGACATTTCAGCTTAAGATGGCATTCGAAAAAATTGACAGCAGCATAAACAGGGAGATCAGAACAAAAGTACTGTTAACTGTGCGCTGTCTTGACTGAACGTCAAAATATATGCAGTGATTAGTTCATTATTACAGTACTAAATCCTAAACTTCAACTTATGGAAACAAACTTGGGTGTCTGTTTACTGGTTAACAAACAATAACTTGTAGTTATTTAAGTAGTAATTACTTGATCAAAATGCATTGTTTTAATTTATTTAATACACAAGAATATTAAATTATTAAAACGCAACCTATTGTTTTAGTTCGTTTGTTGTTATAATTATTGAAAGAAACACCGATGTTTTAATTACCTTAAATTATATAAGTGCTGAAATACAGGAACAAATCTTGATTTATTTAAGTTAAATACCGTTATATATAACTATTAAAACGATTTATATTTGCATTTTACATTTATGGCAAAGCGATAAAGCAGTTTGTTGCCGTCCCTAATTTTGAACTACCAACCAGGGAATAAGCAGCCAGAATCCATTCGTGCTAAGGTAAAGCTGTCACCGTATAATCCACATACAGCTTAAAGTGGGCGAAGAAGGGGAATAGCTTATAAGATTAGATCCCAGATTTTTAGCTTCGAAATTCGGGACTCCACCACAAGACCAAATGCCACCTATATTGAAAAAAAAACGTTTAATATTTAAGCTTATTAAAAATGCAAAAAAATAATAATAAAATTGATGAAGCAACCTTTGAAGATTTTCGAAGATCAAATTAAAAGAGTGTATAACTAATGAAACATTACGATGCTCTACTGGATTTAAGTTGACAAAATTATGAAAATACGAAACTTAATTAACGTTTGATGACAAAAAGAAAAACTTTTCGTTTCAGTTATGTCATAAACAAAAATAGAAAGTTATAGAAATAAGTCATAATTTAAAATCCAAAACATAAAACTAATGTTTGACAAATTTAAAATACTAAAATAAATTATTGAGTTAAGCCTAAACATTTGAGCTAGCTTTAAAATGCAAAAATTGAAAACAATAAAAAAATTTACGGTCCAGTTAGTTACAGACATAAAAATATTGAATAACAAAACAACTCTTGTCGGTTTAAAATCATGAAAAATATTAAACTACTTTAGGAAACAACGAGATTTTACAAAGTTTTAAACAGAAAATTTGAAAACCTTAAAGCAAAACATAATGTAGTTTATTTCAAACATGAATTTAATGAATTTTTGAAACAATGCTTGACTTTTGATTAGTTTAATACAAACTAATTAATACAAGAAACAACCTTTGATTATATAGTTACTTCGAAATTGAGAACTTTGGAAAATTTAACAAATAATACATTATTCTTTGTTTGCTTGGTTTAAGATACAAATATATAAAAAGAATTAGAACTTGATGATTTTAAATATTAAAATATATTAATTTGAAACTATTAAAAGGATTTTTTCATATATACGTTCATTTGAGTTTGTTGAAATTAAAACTCAGAAAACAATAATAAATACGTATTTCAACTGTGTTGTGTTTTTTTCAAGAGCTGATATTTATATGTTACATTGTTTTTTATATAAATTAAGGGGAGTATAATAATAAGAAAAATATTTTAATTCTACAAAATATCTAATATTTATATATGAAATTCTATTTTGATATTTGTTTCGTAAACAAAAACAGAGTTATCGAGTTAAAAGCCAAATAAACAAATATTTAATCGATTCCCAAAACATTAAATGAGTAAAACCACAAAAACTGAGCATGAAGTAACGTTTTCTCTGTTACTAAAATAACACAAAAATACATTATTCTAGTCGGTTGACAGATCAGTTATTGTGCTTGACTTAACTCGTATACATTCTTAATATCATTGAATAATAACATATATAAAGGCAAGGCTAAGGAACAAAGAGGATATTCAGTGAACCTATATTTCAAATCTGACATCTCTAAAACAGTTCTAGTGTAGATATTTACAGATAATGAATTAATCCTTCAACTATGTCAAAAGTCATGATGATATTAGGAAAACATTAATTTCCGTTCCACTTGTACTTTAATCGCTCAAATAGTCACTTAGTTTGACTTAAAATTATAATATTATGTGAAAACCTATTATCTAGTCATCTGAAAATCTGGGAGTAAACATTCATGTTTTTACGTACCTTAGATGCATAATTTTAAGATATTCGAACTGTTGTCTTAAAATACATGATTAAAGTTGCTCTTGGCTTTTGATTCATAAAAGTTTTAACTCAGTTTATAAAAATAAGAAATGCGTTATATAAATGTATATGTATATCACTTCTAGATACGTTATAGTCACCTATTCACTAATTCATTAAATGTTAATGTACATCGTATTGTTATTATAGTTTAACATGTATGACTAGTGTTTACTACCATGTTATAAACATTTTTTACATATTTACGCCAGCTTCTCGACTTAAGATTTCAGTCATGCGCTTTCTTTGAATTTAAAAGTATATTTTGAATGCGCAATGTGCCCCCCAGTGGCTCAGCGGTATGTCTGCGGACTTACACGCTAAATCCGGGTTTCGATACCCGTGGTGGGCAGATCCCGGATAGCCCATTGTGTACCTTTGTGCTTAATTCAAAAACAAACAATGCGCAATGTAATACAGAACAAAACTACGTTCTTTAGATTTTGAACTCGGTATAGTTTTGCACACATTTGTTCCTACTTTCACATGTACGTGTACCTGATACGTCAGCTATGATTGACCTTCCAGTTGACGCCCCTCAGTTAACGAGTAGTAATAACAAGTTCTTGTTTTTAAAATACTAAATAGAAACGTCAGTATTTGTTCTTAGTGTTTCATATTTTCTCTTATTGTTGTTATTCATTGTTTCATACATCACTGCTGAAGACAACAGCTGCCAATGAATACTAACAGTTAGTGAAGCAATGGAAAGTAGAAATGACCGACAAGTTCCAGAATGTGTTGCTTCCCCTGTGAGACATTCGATATGTCTCTCCAGATAGTTTATTACAGTGTTTGTTTGTATATGATATTAACTGTTCGTCTCAGCCGATTAGTTTGATAGATAAACCATCCTCTTATTTATTTGTATCTCTCTATGATCTCACCTCGAGCTACTTATTTGTCTATTTATTTGTTAAATGTCTCTTACCTGCTTCTTCGGCGTGCGTGTATTCATTCATTTTGTTATGTTTCTCCTGTCTTCATTTGTTTGTTTTTATCTTACCAGTCATCTGTTCACCTGTTCGCTTCTCTACACGTGATATTACGTGTTACTATAATCTCATTTGTCAATTTCAGCGGACCTTTAGTAGGTAGACAGTAAATTTATGGACTTAGAACGATAAATTCTGGGGGTTCAATTTCCCGTGGTGAACAGAGCACAAGCAGCTTATTGTGTAGCTTTTCGCTGAAACCAATCAGCTATATCAGACTTCATCATTTCAACTTATTCAGTGATTGTAATTATAGTAAAAAAGACGTTACAATAAAATCGTTAAATAGTTTAAGTAAACTTCCAAATACTTTGCTTGATCCCATGTTTCGTTACACTAATTATATTTCTCAAATTATCTTGTGAGAAAAACAACATTTATATTTAATAATAAGTCAATAACAAGACGAATAATGTTCATTAATTACCCCAAAATAATAAAAAAATATCACATTAACAGTCAAATGGATCTACTAAAGCGCGTGAGAACCAAAATTATAATTCTATAAGAACAGAGTAAAAAGGAAGAAAGCTATTTCAGATTTGATTGTTTCTTCCTAATCAGTTTGCATTTTGTATTATCAATAGTTAGATTGGAACATTTTGTGTTTTAGTATATTTTAAGCTCAACATTTGAAAGCAGCTTAGGTCTGTTCTTTCCAGTCATAAGCACTTGCATATTTTATCTTTTGTAAGCTCGTAACTTACTTGATTTTTACCAAAAAAGCTTCATAATTATAAATAAATAATGTATAAATGTATAATAAAGCGATTTCCCGCAAAATTATACATCAGCCGTAAAAGTGTGTATACAGGAACAAGTATTTCGGGTTTATCTATCATTTTTGAGCCCCCCAGTGGCTCAGCGGTATGTCTGCGGACTTACACGCTAAAATCCGGGTTTTGATACCCGTGGTGGGCAGAGCACAGATAACCCATTGTGTAGCTTTGTGCTTAATTTAAAACAACAACAACATTTTTTTGATGACTTCATTTAATTTTATTTCATGTTTTACTAATATGAGCTTAAGAGCTATATTATAGCATATTTGTATTTGACTTTGTGTATTTTTCTGCAAAAAAAAAACGCGTAAAATTTAAAAAATATTCTTACGTACTAAAATTACTGTAAAATAATACTTAAGATAATCTTCCAAGTAACAGTCAGTAAGTGAAGTTTATATTGGAAATAAGGAATTGTTTTCAGGTACGAGTGTACAAGATGTTGGATATTAGTAGTATCAGTATATAAATATGAATGCTGTTTATACATAGTTTGCAGTTTTGATAATTTAGCTTTAAAGTATAACCGCTGGTAATGTTGTGATACATGTAGATTCAACATGCATGTTCACAGTTTATTTTACAGTATGCCAGTGAAAAGACAACTGAAAATATATTAACCTTGGTTCAAGAAGAGTCCAAAAAAGCAAGTTTTCTTCAAATTGTATAGTATACAGTGAATCTGTATATATTTATAACCATACTTCAAAAGCACGTCACTCACACGAGAAGAAAAGTCGTTACAATTTTCTTAAACACATGTGAATGCAAAATCGCTCAGCCATTATTGTTCTAAAGAGACTGTCGTAAGTTGAAATATTTGCTGTTATTATGGCAACTGTAATTACGTTTGAATGAATGTGGTGCATTCTGTCATAAATCGTTACCACTTAAACCTAAAAATAATGAATTTTGACTTCACGCATTACTTTAGGACCTAATAACTCGTCTAGCAAAAACGGGAAACATTTATTATAAGAGGAAGTGATGCTACACAAAGGAATGTATTTGTCATACTATGACGTGTGAATCACTCGCCGTATACTAGCAGAAGTTGATGAGTGTAGTTAACGTTCTATAAACATAAAACTTCATACCCTTATAGACATCCCAGGGGCACAATAACACAGAAAATACATTACAAATTGACATTGGCAAGCAAAAATATGAAATTGCTGGAATTCTTTTCTTACATAATTGATACTAATACGTCCTGGTACTAACTGGAGTTTACACTTGTCTTACTGTTCAACTTCTAAAGTTCAAGCATTCCATGATAAATCTGTGACAATCATAAATGCCCCCCCAACGAAAATAATTATGTACCATGTTGAAAAGTACTTTCCACATCGAGTAGTAAATAGAACGTTTCTTGTTGCATTCGTTTAACTTCATTCACTTTTCTTCTCATGTACAAGGCTTCTTTTTTTAGTTTGCCCTTTCCTGACGAACTTTTTGCAATATGTGCAGGTTATTAGTACTAATTTTCTAGATCTAAAGTAAGGGGACATTAGTGGACGACCAGCCTGCAAAATCTGACAATAATAGAGGCTTCTAGGTACGATGGGCTGTTCTATCGATGGTGTTACGTCCCCACAAGGGATTGTGAGTTTTCTTTAATTCTATACACTCCCTGAGTCACGTAAAATAGTCTTTACTTCTATTTATAACACCGCTTTACGAATTTTCTTTCTTGGAAGAAACAAGATAGATTCTTCTTGTTGTATAAGGATACCATGGCAGAATTTCATTGGTGGAAAGACCAAAAGTTTGCCGTGAGCAAGAAATAACTACGACTTGCAGCTTCGGCAAAACGCCACTGGTCAGAATGTATAAATCGTTATTATAAAGCGTGACGAGCGTGTAGAATGGATTGTTCCAATCCACTTGGTAGTAACGTGAAAGATATTCTGTTATCAACTCCGTATTTCTTAGGGTCTATATTTCTAATTACCTTTATTCTGATTAGTTCTGTATTTTGAACTTCCAAGTAGTTATAACAGTAAACTGGTACATTGGTCTTCAGTCTAAATCTATTTCAAATATTTTAAATTTTAAATTATATTTCAAAATTATTTATGTCCTGTGAGATTTAAGGTTTATATGTCATTATTTCCTTATCACGACATACCTGATTCCAGCATTCTGTAGGCTTTGCAATTGGAATGGACTCTATATCAAAAAACCTACATCTTAACAAGATGATGAATACATATATATATCAAATGGTCTGTATTTAAAGATCTATATTTTATAGCTGGTATATTTCTTAGCGTCTATATTCTGATGTGTCTACTTTTAAAAGGTCTATGCTCCGGAAAACCATGTTTCTGGAGTGCCTATATTTTAAGAGGCTCTTATTCCTCAATATTCTGAGTTTCAAAATGTCTAACTTTTCTTATAGGTCTTCATTTTAACCAAAATCTGTGTCTTGGACACTTAACATGATAAATTTCATAGTGTGTTTGTAGAAAGCACAAAGCTACACAATGGTCTATTTGTGCTGTGCCCACTACGAGCATCGAAACCTGATTTTTAGCGTTGCACGTTCGCAAAGCGACTGAGGTGTAATTTCACAGTATTTATTCACATTTTAATCAATAATATTCAGTTACCGAGCGAACAAGGTAAAACCTTTGTGATTATTTGTGTGTTGCAAAGGAAAAAGAAAACTATTGGTTTCGACACAAACTCATCCAATACGTCAAATGATTACTGATCTTTGAAAGTAAAACCGTTTTCTTACGTGATGTATATTTTTTAATGAAGCGCACCAAATTTCAAGTGCTGAATAAACTGCTCTTTCATGAGCCCTCTTTTACTTTATCAGAATAAATTTTTGGCTAATACGTACCTTGTTTACAAACATGGCTTGATTTTTAAGATTCTTGCATATGTCTAGAACTTTAGAGCATTTTATTTATCATTAATATTCGCGAGCCAATTTTACTGACCCATACAAAACCCCACAATTAAAATGGCTTCCAAAGTTTTTATTACTTTCAGCAGGGTCTGACATGGCCAGGTGGGTTAAGACGTTCCACTCGTAATCTGAGGATTGCGGGTTCGAATCCCCGTTACACCAAACATGCTTGCCCTTTCAGTCGTGGGGGCGTTATAATGTTACGGTCAATCCCAATATTCTTTAGTAAACTAGTAGCCCAAGAGTTGGCAGTGGATGATGATGAATAGCTGCTTTCCCTCTAGTCTTACACCACTAAATTAGGGATGGCTAGCACAGATAGCCCTCGAGTAAACACAACAGGTAGTCTAATGTGTTTTTGCCCTGAAGTGGTGTTTCGGTAAGTTTTTGTGCTTTATAATGATTATAAATGAAATTAGGGGCGGCTAGCGTAGATAGTCCTCGTGTAGCTTTGCACGAAATTAAAATCAAACAAACCAATTATCTGTTGAAAAAAAAGTTGCGGTGATTAATATTGACTTTCTGCCTTCTTTCTATCACTACCAAATTATGGACGCCTAGTGTAGGTATCCCTTGTGGAGGTAGCTTTTACGCAAAATACAAAACAATTAAGATTTATTCCCAATTTCTGGATTTAAAAATGCTTTGTTTTTCAGTTGTATTTGATGTAGAAAAACATAGTTTTATTGAAATATTTTACGCCTGTTGAATGATTCAAGCAGGTCACATTTTATTGTTTGTATGAAATGATTGAAAACTTTTTTACCTGTACGTAATTTTATCATCCAAGTCTAATTTTAATTGTTTGTTGAGTGCATGAGTAAAAAAAAGACATTTATAAACACCATACAGTACATAAAGTCTAGACGTATTATTTTAAGTCAACAGTAAGTCTGCAGATTTACAACGCTAAAATCGAGGGTTCGATTTCCCTTGGTGGACACAATAAATATCCTGATGTGACTTTTCCGTAAGAAAAACACACACAGTATTCTTTCCATTTGCTGACGAGGAGTGGAATCCACTGAAACATATGTTACTTGTGGTAAATCGAATGACATATTAGAATTTACATTTGTTTTTCTGCTACTTCACTGTCTTCTTTTATAAATTCTAAGCCTGTTTTTAACTATTTTTTGTATTGTTCAGGCAATTTTATTTGTGCTCCTATCTAAGCCTATTTTTTACAATTAGCATTTATATCTCTTACTCGCCTCGTTCCGTTCAACAGTTACTTTCCATGCTTTCTATCCATGTTAGTCTGTTCTGTTTTAAAATCTAAGTGCCATTTTAAATTTCCTTTTCTATATAATTGACGCTCGTTTCGTTGTGCTCATTTAATAATAAAAAACAAGCTACTGAATAAACAATAAACCGTTCCGGGATTGTGAATAGGATATCTTTTCTCATACATTCTATTCCATAGCCAAGTGTAAAATACAGTAAAGTAACTTCATTTCAAGTAAGCGTTTAAAGAATTTATATCAATCATAATCGCGTTGAAGAATGTTAAAGAAACAAAATTTACGTAAGGTTTATCGCGAATGAATTAAAATTGACGGAATTGTCATTGTTGTACAGCATCTAATTGTTGAAAAGGAAGGAAAAAGAATAGTATATTTTAATAAAGGCTAGGAATGAAGGTTTTAAAATCGTAACATAAATTTTGAGGTGAACACCTCAAACATCTATGAAGTTATAGAAGTGATCACACACTATCGTTTGTACGACACAAATGAAATGTATATATAAAATTCAATGTTTAATATCCAAGGCAATTTTCGTATGTCCATCTCTAACTCTCAACCCATAGACCAAAACAGAAACAACTCTGTCAGCAGACCTTAATTTTTTGGCTGAATAAATAAATTTCACAGATACTCGTATAGCTTACCTGCAACCCTAAAGTGCGAAAGACGTTTTGTTTGAAACAGGTCGCTAATCAAACCGTCGGACTCACAGTCAGTGCAAGTTAAACAAATGGACCACATCATCCTAATGTCCAGTAGGTCTAAATGGGTATTATTTATTTCTTTTATTGTTCAGATTCTTGTAAAGTAAAAAAATAATAAAATTTTTCAGCCTACGTGTATACCAATTTTACTAGATCATTCATATGTTTAAACCTAAAAGGTAGTGAACGTCAAGCCTAAAAAACAAACATAACCTTCACAATTTTTGAAAACGAACCTGAACTTTAGAATTTATTTACACTATTAAGCCTCCTCCTTTTGTCAACGAATCACCAGTCTGTGGAAATAATAATAATTTCTTGTCCATGTTAACGCCCTTTGAAGGTTAATTAGCAGGTGCAATTCTAAAGGACTTTCTAAACTTGTCAAACTCGCACGTACACGAGGTTGAAGGTAAAACCAAATGATGAAATGACCAAAGAAGAAAAAAGTATTGTTTTAGAACGAAATAAAATTCGTAGCTGAATTATTTCGTTTATAGACATTCTCAGTCAACAAATTCCATTGTTTCTTTCTCTAATTTTAATCAGTAGTATGTCTTCGGACTTAAAACGCTAGAAAACGTGTTTTGATACGCGTGGTGAGCAAAGCACAGATAGCCTGATGTGTAACTTTGTGCTTAATTACAAACAAATAAACCGCTGTGCTTCTTTCCATGAAAAATATTGTATTATTTAAAGCATTTGAAATTTGAAGGTTATTATCTATCGTTTGTAATGGTGCAAAAAATTAAATATGTTAACAACCGTTCAAAAATTCATCTTATTCGCTTGCTTCATTAGAGTACTTCATTGTCCTTCTGTTACTAAAGCTATGCAGATCGGAGGACAAGGGGAAGAAAAAAATCAGTATTTCTATAATAAGATTGTATTAAAGAATGACCTATGTTCCTCATTGTTTCAAATAATTAAATAATAGACAGAATTTGTAATATTACAGCTGTGACAAAGCATAGTTATAAAACAATGTTAATCACTTCTACGTTATCAAACATCTTACGACCATTAATGTGGTAATTATTCACTTCATGTACTCTTTCAGATAGTGGTCTCACATCAGTCTTGTCTCCGAAGTGAAACAAGCTGTTCATGAATCGTGACTAAATCTCTGAGAAGAGGATTAAATGCTTTACTCATGTGGGGAACAATTGGACAAATTGAAATCAGACAACCACAACAGGCAATTACAAACAGACTCCAAATATTTCAACTTATGGTTAGTAGAAGACGAAACCCCTTTCAAGCCAAAGTACAAGCTGTTCATACACCTCGACAAGGCAGACAGTCCTCTACAAACACAAGAAACGACCACTACCTGTCTCATATGGCTTGCTGCATTCATATAATAGTATACAGGTTACAAAACTGAATCGAAGGTTCAAAACTCACAACTGGATGCAGTGTCAATGCTCAGATTGTAAGTAAAACATAATTAATATGCATTCTGATCTAAAAATGGTGCGAAACAGCTCACCTGGAGTGATAAAAAGTTAACCAAGTAAATAATTTCAGTCTAACGTGTGATAACGCTCGCTTCCATCATGCTATACTGGCCAGTACATTTCTTGAAAACGAAAAAGAGATTGATTAAATTGGGTGCCGTTCACACTCAATAACTTTAACATTCATTGGGTATTTGGGAATACTCTTTTGAGCGACATCAAATTCCTACAAGTGAATTCAGCTCAAATAAAATTACGTACTGGAACAATATAGTAATGTTCTAAGGAAATGTCTGGGTCTCCTCGAATTATGGTGTGCAATACTTTCCTTGATAATAGAGCAAACAGATCATGTTTTGCAACATTTTCCTTAATAATAGAGCTTTCATATCATGTTGTGCAACATCTTTCTTTATGATAGAGCCCGTAGATCACGTTGTGTAAAATATTCTTTAGTGATGAACTCACATATCATGTTGTGAAACATTTTCCTTGGTAAAAGAGCCCACATATCATGTTGTGCAAAATTTTCCTTGGTAATAGAGCACACAGATCATATTGTGCAACATCTTTCTTTATGATGGAGCCTAGAGATCACGTTGTATAAAATCTTTCTTGGTGATACAGCCTTGTTTGTAATTCTGAATAACATTTACGGTCGTGTTCTATATAATTACTCTTTACAAGATAAAGCCATGGTGCACCCCTCCATTCAGTGAGCCTCAGAATGGTATTGATCATAATGTTATTTTCTTATTTTTCGCTTATTTTCTTACTTTTTGAATATTTCTTGGATCAGCTACAAGTGGTAATAAATATCTATCTTGTGCTATTACCATTCTATGCATCTTTCCATTCTGTATTTTACCAGTTCATGAGATTGTCGTCTTGTCCTGTCATGCTGGTAATGAGACTGCTTCCTGTAACGACAGGTCTCCAAGAGCCATTGAAATAGCTCTTGAAGCAATTATGGCTGGTTTCTTTGAAAGAGAATTCAGCAGTTGTCACATGTCATCTTCCTCTATAAGACTTTAAAGCACTGTGTTATTTGGGATACCATTTACTATCTGGAAGTAGGAGGATAACCTGGTGGGAATTTGAGTTCAATATATCCAACTCCTTTCCTAGTACACTGTTCTTTTAACTTTAGAAGTTTCTCTCAACTCTTAACTCCCTAGTACCTGAATGAGAAAATAATAAATTGAGAACAAGAAGAAGTGGTTTATATAGTTATTTACAAGATATAAAGTAAGAAGGGGGTTGTCAATTGTTTTATCACTATTAATTCTAATTCACGTGTGATTCAGTTTCGAATATCATCCGAAAAGTGAAACACGCGACAGCACAACAACAACAAAAAATAGCATGTTATTGAAGTCACTTTAACATATAACTACAATACTGAATTGTCTTATGTTCAGTCACATAACATTATTGGGGGAAGACCTTCATTACAACTGTAAAGGAACTTCCGTGGATACAATATTTAGGTTAGCGTTGGATAATCAGCTGCAATGATCCATCACATAAATGAAAGCCCCCTCCTTCGGATTTCTGAAGTTAATTTAAGTTGAAAATTATAATGATGTAGTTTACTGAATAATTTAATAATTTCACAAACTACTGCTCTGACTTCTCTCCCGACCTTGATGACGTAACAGCATCTCTGGTTAATCTTCCTTTAATCCTCTGGTTAAAATTCCAATGTTATATTCGCTACGTAATTACAAGAATTACACATTCAAATATATTTACAGCACGATGAGTTTGTAACTACAAACTGCCTTAATTGCTTACCTACTGATCATGTCAACATGTAACCTTTATATGTCAGGGAAGATGCAGAAGCCTTAACATTGCTCTTAGCAATTAAATAAGTTATTAAAGCAGAGAAAAAGTGTAGATTTAGTAAAACAGGGAACTTTAATGCAGAAATGCGTGCTATAAATTCCAGGGTATGTTTCTACAACCTGAAAAAGATTTACTAACATTGTAATAACGTTCAAGAAAACAGTGAACACAAACGAAACAAGTCAGTTGTTAATGATTAATTAACTCGAAAAACTTTTTCCTATTAAATTCTAATCGTAAAACTTATACAATATGACCTAAATACGGGCACGTTAAATAAAAAAACGGAATAATATATATATGTATAAGTCTGCATATGTGAGTTATTAAATACATTTGAGACCACGCTTCATCTGTTTTGTGATCAAAGTAAACATAAAAACAGTTTTCATTTTGATTTCCACTGAATGGCTGAGATACACATAGTAGGCTTATCACAGATTACCCGTTGAATAACTTTATGCTTAATAACAGACATTTAAATTTGTTTCAAATGATTAAAAATAAGAACTTCGGTAATTGGACAAAAATAAATACAAACATAGGTATAGCTACATATACAGTACAAAGTGTCCTGTAGTCAGTAACCAACGCGGCAGCTTGTTGTAAACAGTTACAAAGGAAGGACACATTACTTCTTGAAATCCGTATGACAATATATAATATCATGGATAATGTTCCAGCTGCAGGCCGTGTTTTCCCGGTGAGGTGATCCTACTGTGTGGACATAGTGAAGTCCGAGTCCATGCACGTTTCTTTGAATGCTCTAAAACAAGTGGACAATCACTTTGACAGCGTGAGCTTTGTCTAATTTATAAAACTAGTTGTATAAACTCCTTACCTGACTTGTCTCTGGAAGAGGTTAATGATATTCTGGGCAATCAGAACAGTGATCGGTTCTGTAATGAGTTTCACACACTGCACCGGATATATACCATTACTTTAGACCGTGCTGGAACATTGACAAAGAGGAACAAAAACGTTGGTTAGCTAAAGTGTAAAACATCCCTTAATGTTCCTCCAGAGGCACGGTGGTATGTCTGAGGACTTACAACGCTAGAAACCGGGCTTCGACACTCGTGTTGAGCAGAGCATACATAACCCATTGTATAGTTTTGTGCTTAATTTCAACTAAACAATTTTTAATTTACCGCCTTAATTCTGTTTTTATCATCGTGTTATTGCATTTTCAACTAATTGTTCAAATGTTAAAATGTAGGTACGAGTTGTGTATTCATATTTAATTTTGTTTAGCACTATTTTCCTGGTTGATTAATAGTTCCCATGCAATTGCTCTTTGTATAGCTTTATAGTCATTAGTTTCAGGCTTAAGACATCTGTTTTACCCAGTAATCTGTAACATACTGTTATTGTAGCTTATTGCAAAATACTCTGATTTTAGCAGTACTGGATCTCATAGTAGAATCGATATTATATCAGCCTCTGGTTGTTTAAAATTAGTAAGGCAACTTAGAGAAGTGTAGTGCAGCTTGGAAATAAATTTCTGTCTATATTTAAGTAATGCTAGATGAAGGAAACACCAAAATACAATTCATTCTTCCATTCATTCTTGTGCTTGCTTTGCTTGGTTGTTAGGGCGCTCGACTCACAATTTGAAGGTTGCGTACGAAGCCCCCTCACACCGAACATGCTCTCCCTTTCAGCCGTTCAAGGCGTGATAGTGACGGTCAATCCCACTATTCATTGGTCAATACGTAGTCCAGAAATTTGATATGGTTTGTGTACTACTTTCCTTCTAGTTTATCACTGCTAAATTAGGAACGGCTAGAAAAATGGCATCTTCAAGTGTCATATAAGCAAAAACGTTTGTGATAAAAATATTTTTGTTGCTAAAGTCATCTAGCTAGTCCATAAATCATACACTAGTTGTTTTTAAGGTAGAAGCCCCCCAGTGACTCAGCGGTATGTCTGTGGACTTACACGCTAAAATCCGGGTTTCGATACCCGTGGTGGGCAGAGCACAGATAGCGCTTTGTGTAGCTTTGTGCTTAATTCAAAACAACAACAATTTAAGGTAGAATATTTGTTATTCCTTAGTGTGCCGTATGTCTATAGATTGAATCAAATAGAAACTTTACTATCGTTACTGTGCAAGAAATTTTAAACTGAATTTGATACTATTCGCTAAACATATTTCTCATGGAAATTTATCTAGGAAGTACCCTATAAAGAATGTATATCGTTAACTTATGTTAACTGGCTTCCACTGGTACATTCCACACCAATCCAATAAAAAAAACAAAGTTAAAAACCTTGTAAGCGGGACTAGTCCTCTCACTTTGACTGACTTCCCTAATTTTTACCGTTTGTATGTGTATGTTTTCTTATAGCAAAGTCACATCAGGCTCTCTGCTGGGTCCACCGAGGGGAATCGAACCCCTGATTTTAGCTATGTAACTCCGTAGCCTTACCGCTGTACCAGTAGGGAATCATTACTGTTTGTCAGATACATTCGTTATCTCATTAGAAAGAGAAAAGTTACAACAGTTGTTAAACTAAGTAATTAATCTTATGCAACGCACTTTAAAGCTCTACTTGATAACAATGTAGTAATTAGGCATTAAAAATGTCTTTCATGTGTGATTCCTTTGTTCTTAATGTTGTAGTTGTAATAGCTCAAGATTTATAAGGGAATTAGCTAACAGAGTTTGATTTTACACTCACGTTTTGGTTTTGAATTTCGCGCAAAGCTCCACAATCGCTATATGCGCTAGATGTCCCTAATTTAATCGTAAAATACTAGAGGGAAGGCAGCTAATCATTATCACCCACCGCCAATTCCTGGGCTACTCTTTTACAACGAATATGGGATTGACCGCAATTTATAGCGACTCCACGGCTGAAAGGACAAGCATGTTTAGTGTGAGAGAAATTTGAACCCGCGTCTCTCAGTTTGCGAGTCAAATACCCACCTGGCCATGCTGAGCCAACACTGACATTATCTTAAACTACTTTATATCAAATGTTATAACGTTCAACTAAAAATGCTGTACAGACAGTTGAGTCTCTCGCTGTCACATACGTAAAAGGCTGTATATTAGTTTTATTTTAAGACGCCCTCTAATTGTATATATTTCGTTATTAAACGTACATCATTTGTTTGACCATCTTCATTAAACAGTCTAAAAAACTGAAATCAACTTGTGTTCATGTACTGATAGAAACTTTATATCAAAATGTCAAAGAACTCTCAAACATAGAGTGATGAGGGATCACCTTCGTGATGGTTACTGGTGTTATTTTATTTAAAATACAATAAACCATTATTTGTTAAGTTATTTAAACTGCAACTATGATTTCGATGAAACGAACTTATTATTGCTATAACTTTCATGCAGTTTGTTTTTGAATTTCGCGAAAAGCTACACGAGGGCTATCTGCGCTAGTCATCCCTAATTTAGCAATGTAACAACTCTTGGGCTACTCTTTTACCAACGAATAATGGTGATTGATTGTAACATTATAACGCCCTCACGGCTGAAAGAGCGAGCATGTTTGGGGTGACGGGAATCCGAACCTGCGACCCTCGGATTACGAGTCGAATGCCTTAACCCACCTGACCATGCCGTGCTAACCTTTATAAGAGTACATGTGTTACAAAAAAGTATCAACGCCCAACAGTAATCCGCTTAGTGCTTGAATAAGTCCAGCCTTTTCTTAGTTTTCATCGTTTACAAACTAGGAAATGGCATTTTAACAGTTTATTTCTGAAATGTTGAAATATGTGTGAAATGTGCTTTCTAGATAACCCATTGCTATTATTCTACTTTCGTTTTTGTTAAATAAAAGCGAGACAAAAATGGAAATAACGACCTCTCCATTAATATAACGTAACAGTTGTAACCAGCTCTCTGATGGACAACATATTTAATATGATTTCTAAGTTCTTAACTGCAACTAGATGTATCACAAAAAAATGTTATCTTTAGAGGTATAGCATAAAACATCCACTGTCCCCTGCGTTGTCCTAGCGCCCTCTAATGATCCACAGAAACTGCAAGGTACTAATTAAGCTTTTCTATTACCCCTAATTATTTTTATAGCTACTCCAAGTGGCACCCATATTCGAAAACAAATCCAGCTAGGACACGTGTACCACGTTTGATTCTAATGGCTTGTGAGTTGTGGTACATACATGCTGTCACAAATGTACCTTTTGGGATCCTAATGGGACAGAAATACAAACGTCGACACTTGGCTCGTGTCGTAGATCCTCATTATGTTTTTGTAACTTTTCTGGAACATTTAAATTCTCCTCAGAAACCTCTTGGGTGCTGCGCCAAATACGTAACTATACTGGAGATTCATAATTTGTTGATGTCAGTAGTGAGCAAACTCGACTTCTAAGAGTTAACCTGATTTCCTCCATCCCAAAATAGGTCTCATATTAAGTTAGATACCAGGTTTTATTAAGTTTTATAATTTTTTGGACATGACTGTTAAAGTCACTTTTCTACCATTCAACAATTCGATGCCATTACGGTAGTTTTGTTTTTTTTCAGAAGTAAGCACAAAGTTATATTATGGGCTATTTCTGCTCTGCCTACTACGGGTATTGAAACCGAGTTTCTAGCGGGGTGAGTCCGTAAACATACCACTGTGTCACTGTGGGGCGCCATTATAGTAGACTTACGAATGAAGGATATTGTAACAACCCTTTCTAAGGGTTAATACTCGTATAATAGGGATACTAAACGATACAGAACCAAAAACGCAGTATTTCGAAGAAATAATAATTCAGTTATTTTCACAGAAATAGAAGATGACACAGGAAACTACGTCTATAACCAGTCCTCTGCAACATTCGACACTTCAGTGCCATCATCAAAGACTCGTGATTGGATGATAACCTAAAAGCCCTTTTCTTGGATTGATATTTGTATCCAGGGTTGCTTAGCGATGCAGAATTGAAGAACACAACATTTCGAAGAAAAGAAACTTTAATTTTTCTGCAGAAACAGAAAATATAGCACAATTGATCGTTTAATAAACCACATCACAAGCCAGTCCACATTAACACCATTGTCTAGAACGTGAGGACATTGGTTATTAAAGAGAACAGTTCGATGTAAAAAACTATATGATGAAGTGTGGCAAATCTGTCACTATTGTTAACAGAATAATAAACAAATATTTGAAATTAATGAAGGCTCACAAGCTACAAAACCGAAGTCTTTCAGCTACGTTTTGGAAGTACAGAAATTTTATTGGGTTATATTTCTGACAAAACTTCAACGAAATTCAGTATCTTTGGTCAACTGATTAATGGTCTTGGAAATTGAAATTTACGTATATTGTAGGGCATGTAAAAATCGTGTCTGGCCTTGCTGTTCTTATCAGAAACTTTTCTTTTTACAACAGAAACTGCGGTCGCTGGGCAATAGTGCATAATTAAAGCAATCAGACGGAGCAAGGTCAACCATGGAAGAAGTATTACCAAGGGCAGTACAGGATCATGAACTTAATGGTTGTGGAGTATAATTAACCATCAGTAAGAAAATAACAACCATAAGCCTAAATAAAAGTTATATATACATTTAAATGAATCTATGCTTACCAATATAATATTGGATTAGAGTTCTTAAAATATAAAACTTCAAGAAAACTATTTGAATATCAAACTCTCATGTTGCTTCGTCTATGGTTGAACAGTTTCGCGTATTTTTATCACAAAATCAGCAGAAATACTTCTCTGGAATTCGTTTCCTAAAGCTGTTATTATCAACCACTAAAAGCCAGAAATTTATAATTTTTCTTTCAAGTCTCACCAAATTCAGAAATTTGACGCGAATATTAATCATATTTATTTTAATTTAATTGAGATAGTTTAGGAAAAAAAATCAAGTTTTCCCGAGTGTGTTCAGTGTGCACGATGATTAATTGTTATACCAGTTTTGTTATTTGTATTTATAACAATAGCAAAGCCTCAAACGTGATTCTAAGATCTTATCCGAGATAGAGCTTATAATAAATAGTCAAACTAAATAGACCAACTTTATCCCTTTTTATAACATGTGTTATTATATTATTTTGTTAATGTTACCTTAATTATGCTGGCCTTTGTCTTCGGGAAATTTAGTACAACTCGCTTCAGCAATCAAAAGCAGCTAAATAATTTCTTTGGAATGTAAATTAATGTTATTTTGTTCTAATCAAATGCAGCTCTACATCATGTTTTGTTTTTTCTTTTTAATGTTGGTTTTGTTTGGTTTGTTCTGAATTTTGCGCGAGACTACACGAGGGCTACATTAATTTAACAGTGCAACACTAGCAGCTATTCATCGCTACCCACCGCCAATTCTTGGACTACACTTTACCGAAAAATAGGGGGATTGACTGTCACATTGACCCCACGGCTAAAAGGTGTGACGGAAATTCGAACCCGTGACTCTCAGTGATGTCGAGAAACCCACTTGTTGAGAATTTTATATGCAAAAACGGCTCGTTTGGGTTGAGAAAATATTTTACATAGAAGAGCGAACAACGTTTCGGAACGTTGTTCGCTCTTCCGTGACTCTCACATTACGAGTCCAGTGCCTTAACCACGTGGCCATGCCCGGCCTTTTATGTTTCTCCATGTTCATATTAAAGTATTATTTCATTCTTATAATATTATTCCTCACTTCTATTACAGTACATTTGAATTCTCACAATTACCACAGCAGTCACTAACTTAATAAACTCCAATTCACCTTTAAATGTTTCTGTTTGTTTGGTAATAAAACAACGTTTAAGAATTTAACTGGGTTGTGCCATATCATTTTATCTGCGATTTTAGTTTTAGTCAATAAAACGTTTTCAAGTAATTTTAATGTGACAAATTAAATAAATATTTTTTTTAAAAGAAGGATCAGATTATTGTAGTTCTTAAGCGTGTAATATTGCAATACTTTCCCTATGATCAAATGCTTATAACATTCTGCTATATGTTTAATTTCTTGTATTAATTTTACTGCCCGCCTCTTTTGGGCAAAATTTTGTTAAAGGAACTTTAGAATGGGCGGGGTTTGAGTCTAGAAAACCTTCACCACAGGAAGGGGATTTTTGTAGCTCTGCAGCTGTGAGCTGTGCAACTGATGAGAAAGTAGGTTGACTGAATGTCACTGAATATATAAAGCTTTCACAAGAACCATTTATTATGTCGTGGAGTCCAACAAGCAAAAAATGACGTTCATATGATGTTTGTTCTTTAGTCTGCCAGATGGTATCCTATCTAACTTAACGTTTGCTCTCAGTTAATAACTAATAATTATGCTGTGATCTTGCTCTGAAATTATGTGGATTTTTGATTTTATACAAAAACACACAAAAAAACAACAACAAATACTCTTCCGTTGAAGGAAAGTATGATTTTTAAGCTTTTGAAAACTTCTCACTTTCAACCTAGTAAATAAGCCTTAAACAGACAAGATCTTCATTAACACGAGATCTGTTTTCTTACGAAGGTCACACTTCCACTGTGAAAGTAATAACAGTACTCATGTGTTCTGAAGTCTGCTGGAGAACAACTGTTTTAGGTATTTTATTCTTCCCATTTTTCAGATTCATGTTTACGAAATTCTACAAAACTGTTATTATAAAATTCATACTTTTAACACCAGAAATAGTACTTGTTGTTGCACGAGATAATCTAATAATAGTTCAAGATTGTTGTTGTTGTTGTTTAGAATTAAGCACAAAGCTACACAATGGGCTATCTGTGCTCTGCCCACCACGGGTATCGAAACCCGGATTTTAGCGTGTAAGTCCGCACACATACGGCTGAGCCACTGGGGGCAATAGTCCAAGAAGACTTAATTTTATCTCAGTTAAATTTCAATCTAGTTTAATATTTTTTCTAGGGATTCCGAACCTAGCCCCTCCAGCCTGAAAGCCGCATGACTGCAGCCTTAACGCTATGAACCTGGTTTCTATACCAGTGGTTAGCAGAGTACAGATAGTCCATTGTGTAGCTTTGTACATGACTTCGATTTGATATATAGATTTATAGTTCCATACACGTGGTGTCGTTCCCCGCTAGTACAGCGGTAAGTCTATGGATTTACAACGCTAAAATAAGGCATTCGATCCCCCTCGGTGGACTCAGTAGATTGCCCGATGTAGCTTTGCTATAAGAAATCACACACACTTGGCATAATCGCATGATGGACAACTAATTATTTTACATATATTGTTCCTCACACATGACGTTATTACATGATGGATTTCTCTTTGTTTTGAATTTCGCGCAAAGCTACACAAGGATTATTTACACTATTCCTCCCTAAGTGAGCAGTGAAAGGCTAATAGGAAAGCAGCTAGTCATCATCAATCAGCACCAACCCTTAGGTTATTTTTTCATTAACGTATAGCGGAATTGACCATCACATTGTAATGGAGATTCGATCTCACGATCTGTAGATTGCGTGCTGAGCACATTAACTGCATAGCTGTAGTAAGCTATCACATGATGAAAACTGAAATTTCTACTTGTATACAGCAAAATCTGTGTTGCATAGTGTTATTTACGCAATTTGCTGAAGCCACTATCACGTGACACTAAATACTCTTTAATTACGGAAATGTCATAGAGTTTAGTAAATTTATACCTAAAACTTGACCATGAATAATAACTGTCCACGCATATGGTTCTTTTTTAAAACTGGAACTAATGTAGTTTGTTTGGCCTAACCAATACTTACGTAGCTGCACGTCTATTCATCTTACAGTTTTGCTGGTCTTAATCACTTGTCTTTAATCTGAATGATAAAAAACTCAAACGGTCCACTGTTATCTAAGGTAAAGCTATTGTAAAAATGTTAGATTGTTACTTTTATATTTAGACGTGCAGAAATAATTTAGTTAAAATTGAGCAAGTATAGATGAATAACTTTGCACAACTTTGAGATGTGGGCAAAACCTAGACGAAATTTATCACTTAATTAAAAGTTGAAAAGATTGTTTGTTTGTTTTTAATTTTGCGCCAAGCTACTCGAGGGCTATCTGCGCTAGCCATCCCTAATTTAGCGGTGTAAGACTAGAGGGAAGGCAGCTAATCATCATCACCTACCGCAAACTCTTGGGCTACTCTTTTACCAACGAACAGTGGGATTGATCGTAACATTATAAATCCCTTACAGGTGAAAGGGCGAGCATGTTTGGTGTGACGGGGATTCGAAACCGTGCCCCTCAGATAAGGAGTCAAGCGATTCAACCATCTGGCTATGCCGGGTCAGCTTGTAAAGATCTATTAGTATATCAAACCTGAAAGAAAAGATTTCATAAAATTTAAGTGTGTTTTTCTTTCAAAATATTTTCTGTGCTTTCAGTACGGGTCTTTTATGGCAAGGTAATTCGAATCCTCTTCACACCAAACATGCTCATTCCTTCGGCTGCGGGGACATAATAATCTTTAATCAATCACACTAGTCGTTGATGAAAGAATAGCCTCAGAGTTGGCCGAGGAGGGTGATGACTAAATTTTTTCTCTCTAGTCTTATGCTGCTAAATTGAGGATGGCTAGCGCAGATAACCCTATTGCAGCTTTGCGCAACATTCAAAACGAGTAAGTAAACAAACTTTTTATGCGAAGAGACATTGAAGAAAGTGTCAATCAAAATTGTAGAGTTTATATTTTATATATTAATGGCTTGTCGTGATATTTGGTAGATAGAGTAATGGTTCAGTACCTCTTCTGGAAAAATGTGGTAGTTTGGATTATTACGTTATTTAGTTCGTAAGGAATTTCAGTGCAAAACTTTTATGCATCATTAATGAGGCATTAAATCAATTTGATTGAAGATTATATTTTACATATTGCAAGGTTTATAATAACAGTTGGAAATCCAGTAACAAGACACTGACAAGAAGCTTGTACGTCATTAGCTACAGTCATTTTTTCATATAATTCACATATATAGTGTAAAATATTTACGATCTCACAGCTGTTATTTTGCCACAAGTTTAACATGTGAAGCAAAGTTGTGAAACAACTCATATGAGTTCATGGAATGTCCCCGAGATTTCCTGTATGGCATCTTATATTTGGATATAAGTGGTAATGCGTCATGTCTGCGGATTCTACTGTTACAAACTTGTGGTTGGCACAACTGAGATATCTTATTGTATAAATTTTTGCTTAACACCTGTAACGGATTTACTGTTATGTATTTATTTTACTATCTATATTTGTTTCAGCTCAATATATATGTAGAAATTCGTGTGACCAATCTTACTAATTGTATATTGCGAAGTCCCGCTTGTTCTATAAATTTTTAGAAGATTCTCGAGCGTAAGAATCAACAATATACGATGTATGTATGTAAAATACTAGTGACGCCCAGTATTATTGCCAGCTTAATTTTTGAAACCCTCCCCTAATGTGTACACGAGGTACCCGTTACAACACACGAGGAAACAGTTTAATATATTGTGGGGCCGCTACAGTCAGTATACTATAAATTTCGGAAGCTATAATTGTAATAAACGCTTATTAATCGGAAAACTACAAATATTTTATAAGGAACCGTCTATGCATCTCGAACATTACAAACCGTTTAATATCAGTGAATTAATTTCGAACGTTGCTATATATACGAGGACATTATATATTTTCGATGATAAAAAGTCAGCTTATAAGCAGCGTCAAGCCGGCCAAGAATAGATATCTAGCTACCTTAAACGAAGTGTAACAACATACTTAGTATTAAGCCTGTCGTCGACCTAAACCGTCAATAAAAGATTCATTACCATGCCAGATAGAAAACTCCGTGTTGTTTGTTAGTTTGTAAAAATGTTGTGTATAGATTGTTATTTGTAATAAACGTTATTATAAATGAAAGTGTTGTTTATATATTAAAATATCTTTCTGTTAAGAAAGAAACTTATGTGTGTTTCACTCTCGTTGGCAAATATCGTAAATATGACACGCATCGACATTCGATTAACTTTTAATTTCAAATTTCAGGTTTTTTGAAATCGTAATACGTTAATATAATAAATCAGAGACTCGTTTGAGATAAGCTGTAATACGTAACTCAACAAACAAAGCTAACGATCAGATTGCTAGATATTTTTTATTCTTAGAAATATTACGTTTACTCCTCAATAAATAGCATACCTACAAAGAAAAAATATTATTTTTCCCGAGATTTTATTCCTTAATCACTTGGAACGTCATCATACGAGATTAGTTTCTATGATAGCAATGACGTTTCAACAGTTACATTTGATGAGGACAGATTAAGTCTTCTCACGTACGAAATGTCATTTTAAAACAGACGTTTTTATCATCAAAATGAATAATAGTACAAGTCTATCTAAGATTTTTATTCTTCAGGTTTCGTAACTAGTGAAGTTTTTCAAGTCCGTTGTAAGCTCATATATTTAAGCATATACAAAATAACTGAAAACAATAAAAATCAAACTTGCACCATTTATTTTGTATATATTTTTTTGTTAGTAGGCTAACAAGCACAATATTCTAAGACTGTTTAACGAGGCTAGCTAAGTCACTGTTCACTTTTTAACGAGGGTAGCGTTATTCACTGTTCACTTTTTAACGAGGCTAGCGTAATTCACTGTTCATTTTTACCTCTGTGTTTAACGACATTTAACGTTGAATATGCAACTCCTAGCTGGAATATATCTATATACAAATAAGTTAAATTTGTTCTATAACCATGAATGACTATCTCACCAAAAAAGGTAACTATTTTTCCAAAATAACCATTCTTATTTCGTTTCTCTTTTTGTGTCATAAGAAACAAAAATATTGAAAATTTTGAAACTCGTATCTCATTGCTTACGTAAAGAAAGAAATATTACGTTTCATTCACGCTATATGTATTCACAAGAAATGAGCCAATATTGTACTAACTTTAACAAAATTAAAATCAACAATGCCGTCGTGAATATATAGCAATAATTTGTACAGAGTTAAAGTTACACTTTTTAAGAATGTTAGTTGTGCTAACACTAGCTATTATGAAAAAATAACCCACTATCTTCTCTTAATACTCGTTACAGTGTTAAAATCAACCATCTTAGGTGTTATACATTAACTGTATAAGCGTTAAACAAAAATGAATTCCTTGGAGTGTCATCTCATTTTATAAATACCTACATTTCATGTATACCTTTATTTTATTTCGTATCACGTCCTTGTGTACACATTTAGTAAATGTAAAAATGACAGCTTAATAAAATAATTAGAGTCACTTCATATTCAAAGCATTCTTGACTTTTTTAACTTTTTATATTTTCTAGTAAAAAATATAAACCACAACACAAGCATTTCTTTTAGTTTTTTTGTTCAATAACGTAACTTCTAAAATAACCAATAATGTTATAAGCTCTGCAAAACATGGTAAATGTATAGGCCTAATTATCAGAACGCATAGACTAAGCTGTTTCATTTCAGCACTTTTACTGTTGTAATTTTACATCATTCATGAATAAATATCTGGAAAAGAAAATATGAAAAGATAAAAATAGTCAAACATTCTATGTGTTGACTCGAAAAAAGTAATAAGTGTTGTGACAGAAAGTAGTTTGCTCTTGTAATTTAAATACTGTCTTTTATTTCATGAATTACACAGTTATTTACTTTTCACAGCTTAATACTAGTGTATTTAGAAAGATACCGGGTTTCGATGCCTGTGGTGGGCAGAGGACAGATAGCCCATTGTGAAGCTTTGTGCTTAATTCTAAACAATAACAATTCAGAAAGGTATGATATATACTGTATCATATTCACTTTAAGTGTTATTTGTCTTATTATAGTTGTTTTCCTTGTTCAGTTTCATAAGTTTGTCCACCCGTGAGACTGAGTTTCTTACCTAAGTCTTTGTTTTCCTCCAAAATGAAAATGGCATCAGGACAATTAGATGAATATGAAAAATATAAATCTGCAGCACTGACGAATAATTTTGAAACTGAGTGTTAGATCACAGGATTACTATTTAGATTCACAAATTGTAGGTTTACCACGATTACAATAAAAGAAAACATATGCTGTACTGTTAAATATTCTCCAGCATGAAAAGCTATACTTTGTACTTAGTATTCTGTTACAGCTTGTTAATACACTCTGAGTCGAGAGAACAAAAACCTTAGAGTAATAAAAATAAAGGCATTGATAATTGAGGCTGATTTATATTTACCAGCATATAAGCTTCACAACAATGATCAATAATGAAAGGGCTTTAAATACAAACGTGGATGTCATTAGATATAACTTTTGTAATTTCGTACTAAGCTCCACGAGGGCTGTCTGCGCTAGCGGTCCCTAATTTAGCAGTGTGAGACTAGAGGAGAGGCAGCTATTCATCACCACCCGCTGTCAACTCTTGGGTTACTCTTTTACGAACGAATAGTGGGATTGTCCGTAACATAATAACCCCCCAGGTGAAAGAGCGAGGATGTTTGGTGTGAAGGAGATGCAAATTTGAGACCCTCAATTTACGAGTCGAGTGCCTTAGCAACCTGGCCATGCCGGGCCTGTTGGATAAATACCTTGTCAACGAGAAGTGTAAAAAATATTTAAAAAAACAGCCTCGGAGCGACACGAAAGAGTTGTCTTTACAAAGTTCGAGCTGATAAATTAGTGCAATGGTTTTAAACAACAAAGTTAATTAATGTTAGTGTTTTTCTCTTTTTTTGAAATTGTTTCTAAATCACTATATGTGTGGTTAGCTAATGTCTATCTTTCTTCTGACAACAGGGTCCTTTGGTATTAGACAAAATACAATTGTAACTCTAATAAAATATTCATAATTGTCCATTGTAGATAAAGAGCATAACACTTGGATTTTTAGAACATATGTATTATTATTATTTTACAAAATTACAAATTTTATTTAGTTTTTCAATCGCTCCTTCACTACTGTAAAGTAAGGCATAAAATGGCGGCTGTTTATTCGTTTCCTCTAAGCCAGGATGTGCTCAGTAAAAAAAGGGCGTGGCAACAGTTTTTAAGTGTAAACGACAGAAAGCGTAACAATCAGCACTCGTTGTTTGATACTTCTTATTAACACTGTCTCTCAGATCGGTTTAACCCTCACAGAGTCACATTAACACGTTATAGTGTTGAAATAACAGCGATTTGTGTCACTATACGTTCGCTGACACTAGCATTTTGACACTCATGATTTTTCCGTGTATAAACACCAGGCTAGAAAAGACTATAATAATTAACCTTTTAGTATTATTGTAACTTTTCTTCCTAATATTTTGTTAAATAAAATATTAATTACCTTAAATGTAATCACTTGTAAAAATATTGCTTGAAACCAAGCATCACTTAAAGTTGTTGTTGTTGTTTAGAATTAAGCACAAAGCTACACAATGAGCTATCTGTGCTCTGCTCACCAAGGGTATCGAAACCTGGATTTTAGCGTTATAAGAGTGCAGGCATACCGCTGAGCCACTGGGGGACATCAATTAAAGAGATAATGAAAATAACGTTATGATATTACAAGAAAGGTTACGGAGTATAGATAACAGATTAGTAAATATGAAGAGTGATTTTATTGTAAATGCAACCAACAAGAATTTTAGTTACTTGTCGATCATTAGGCCAACATTTGTCAAGAGACTTAAATAGCCATGCCTTCTCTATTCAGTCGGTAAATTTGGTAAGGAGTAAGTGGAAAAGTTTCAACCACACATGAATACGGTTGTTTCTTTACAGGTAATTTCAGTTACTTGGTATTAAAGAATTGTCGTGCAAATACTTATGTTTGCACTAAACTTTTGTCTGTCGAATTGAGACCAAATTTCTACACGTCAAACGATGTTTGATACAAAGCGTTATACTCTGGGAGTGTGTTGGAGGAAATCCAAAAGGACATTTTTGGGCGAGGTTTTGCGTTTCCGCTGTTCTCCTTTACTCAAAATATTGTTAAAAATAAAATATCACTGACGCCCATTTCACAACAACAACGGAAAATAATGATCAGGAAATTCCTTTAATATGACATTGCTGGTGGATCTCGTATGAGGTAAAGAAAGTTTGCTTATGTCATACATTATCTCATTATATTTACATCGAAGTATGTTTGTTCCCTTGACCAACGATTTAAATATACAACAAAGTGGCGCGTACACATAAAGACAGTTTTAAAATGACGAAATAGTAATTAAAGTGTTTTAAGACATACAAAGCATCATTACAGATGATACATTCATACACACGGACATAAATATGTATATAAATTAAGAACCACATTATATTATTCACCACAGACGTGGAAGTGGCATTCTTTAAGGATTTTCTTCCTAAAATTGCATCTTTGTTCCTTTTACATATACACAAACACACGTGTGCGTATATGTCATATTTTTCACTCTGATTTGATATCTAATGAGTACAACTACTCTTGTGTACAAAATTTAAAATATAAACGAACTCAAGATATCTATGCAAGTACGCATGTAAATACATTACAATTTACAAATCTTATAACATCGATGGATAAATAGTTGTGAAAAGTTTGCAATAGAAGATAAAGATATATTTATTTCTAACCGAGTTCGTGACACGTGTAGACACACTTTGTAGGTAATTATATATCTTCATAACATTATATATACACATATAGCAGCATGGTAGAAATGAATACCCATATCCACAAGATCTGTCATCAGTTGTGAAACATATCTTGTGTTATATAAATAAACAGATGAATGTATATATATATGTATATTAAAATATATATCGTAAGCATGAGCGAAACTCATAGAAACATGAGTATAAATATATCGTATGTGACAACATCCATATTTATGTAAACACTTGTGATGGATGTCCAAATATAGATAGACTAACGTGTAAACATAAACATATATGGATATATAAATGTAGATAAATTAGTGTGTAAGTGTGTACATATATACTGTAATAAATACATAGTACACAATGATTATTAAACACGCTCACATTTTATGGTTACCCACTGGTACAGTGTTAAATCTATGGATTTACAACGCTAAAGTCAGGGGTCGATTCCTCTCGGTTGACTCAGCAGATAGCCCGATGTGGGTTTGCTATATGGAAAACACACAGACACGTTTCATAGATACATTTGTGGAGGTAAATTATGTGTGACTTTTCAAATTTTGTAAGAGCAAATATTATGTATATGACCAAGTTCACACTACTGAATAAATATTTCTTACTTGTATAACAACACCCACATCTTTTCAGGAAGGTACAAATGCATATTATATACAAATACATAAAACAGTTCCACAAGTTTTCTATGTAGATAGGCGTATATAAATTAATGTGTGATTATTTTCACATATATTTGAGTAATTTAACCTGTGACTAGCTACACATGTGTAGACACATTAGTATTGATAGATTTATTTGTGACGAGTTTCGTATCATGTATAGATACACTGGTGTACATATGTATAGACTAAACTGTGACTTGTTGCGCATAATGTTTATTTACATACGTAGGTGTTAAAAGATATGAGATTAGTTTAACATCATGTGTAGATACGTAGGTGCAGTAGATAAATGTCTGACTAGTTTCAAATCACGTACACGTCCATAGGTGTAGAAAGACTCATTTATCTGTGACCAATTTCTCGTCACGCTACAAATATATATACTTAGTTGTAGATTGTCTGAACTTGCATGTAAAAAAATTTACTACCAGAATAAATTTCAGACAGTAGCCAATAAATATTAATATAAGCTAGTTAAAAATAATTTCCTGGGACTTTAAGTGTATTGCTATAGAAAAAAAAACGATAGCAATCACTAAATTTGTAAAACTAAAACACATGTAAAAGTTATGAAAGTGTAGAACTATCTATCTGAATGACTTTATATGGTGCTGGCTTCTTTCAAAGCGAGCTATTTATTGAAAATGTTGATAATTCTCTGGCTGGTATCTTTTATATTTTATTAATTAAATTAATAAAACATTGATTTTAATCAAACTGTAATTTAAAACCCGAACCAACTCCCACTTTTTCAAAGTATTCCGCGCGTGGTGGAATTGTTTTATGGTTTTTTATGTGTTTTAATCCAAGTAAAACAATGAAGTTTATCACTTTTAAAATTATAGTATTCTGACATATTTGGCATACTAATTTGTGGAGAGCAAACGCAAAAGATGAGTTCAGTTTTAGTTATTTGAAGGAGGTATATAGTTGACTGAAAAAAAGCTGTTAGGACTATTTTGCTGGTTTTACAAATTCTATTTTACTTTGAGTTTCACTTGTTGGGGAAGTTG
The DNA here is from genome assembly GCA_011833715.1 of Carcinoscorpius rotundicauda. Lineage (NCBI taxonomy): Eukaryota > Metazoa > Arthropoda > Merostomata > Xiphosura > Limulidae > Carcinoscorpius > Carcinoscorpius rotundicauda. Next base: position 161,720,017 of record CM022391.1, on the reverse strand, counting down.
AATTCCCGCAAGCAAAATGCTGCAAAGCTAATGCCTGATCCAATATTTAACTTGAAAAGCTGCTTCCAATTTGGAATGTCATCTAAAATATTTAACTAGTACATTGTTTTCGTTTGTTACATTGGTGAGAATGCTCGCCTTTTATGCTATTCGTATACAACGTGTGGTTTTATGTAGAACAATTCAATCAGAATTTAATAAAGTTAAAGCATCAAAATTCTGGATAAAAGATGTCCAGTTGGTGAATTTTACGGCGATATCAAGTCAGGAAGCAATTGCTGGCTTTGCATTTGGTAAATACTAACGTTGCATAGTTGTATAAACCAATATATTGGCTAGTTTCACACCATGTGTATATAAACTGATATAGGCAGACTTATCTATTGACTAGTTTCATACCATGTGTAAATAAACTGATTTTGGCAGACTTATCTATTGACTAGTTTCATACCATGTGTAAATAAATTGGTGCAAATATACTTATCTGTTGACTAGTTTCAAACAATATGTAGGCAAACTAGTATTGATAGACTTATCTGTTGACTAATTTTAATCATGTGCAGGTAAACTAGTACAGGTAGACTTATCTGTTGACTAGTTTCGTATCATGTGTAGATACAAAGATGTAGGTACACTAATCTGTGACTAATTTCATAGCTGTTACAATTACATAAATGTAACAAGTTGTTATGATACGATTTGGTTTAGCGACGGTACTGAGCCGTTGTTATAAGTTAAAAAAGGTATATGTGCAAGATGTAATTCCGCAGAGTCTCCGAAAGTGTTCTGTTTCAAAAGTAAATAAAATCAAAATCAAGATTAACAAATATTTTTATTTCTTGCTTTTGAAGTTCATACGTCATGCTTTGTTGTAGCCTAGAGAATACATAATTATTCTCGTGACTCACAGCTTCTGCACATTTTACTAATGTCACGCCAGTACAACTTGCAGCGTTAAACATTTTTTATGTGACGTTATTTTACTGTCTATTGACTGACTGACACTACTGTGCAATTGATTAAAACAGGTAGTCCATCAGGCGGTCTTTCAGGAACATCAGTAACTGATCAAAATATTCTCACAATGATAAAGCACCCCCTTCAACGTGAACCTGTATTACATGCAAAATCTAAAGTTTGAAGAGTGAATAATTTATAATGCTGTATCAATATTATGTTGTTTTGCCATGTTCATGATCCTTAGAAGTTCTGTTTTCATGTTCTATTTCTTCTTCTTTTTTTCAATAACTAGCGAGTAAAAATTATTTTTGAAATTCTTACTCAGAATGTTTGAAGACAATTCCTTTTGAAACTTCTCATGCAATATTTTTGAGATGTATGAAACATATTGTATCACAAATGAATTAAAGTGGATTAAATGGGGCTCGTACTGTACAGACAAGACATTCTCTGTTTGCTTAGCGAATCAAATCAATGAAATCAATTCTATACACCTGTCAATCCTACTATTCGTTGGCAAAAGAGAAGCCCAAGAGTTGGCGGTGGGTGGTGATGACTAGCTGCCTTCCCTCTAGTCTTACACTGCTAAATTTGGAATGGCCAGGGCAGATAGCCCTCGTGTTGCTTTGCGCGAATTCGAAAACCAAGAGTTCCACTATAAGCACGCATGGCAAACTGGAAAACACGTCTGTGCCACATTAATTAATCATTCATTATTTGAACTATTTCTTTTTTGTCTTAAGTAACTTGATAACAATTATAAGTTGCTATAATTGTTATATTCCCTCAAAATGTAAAGACATCGCAATCAATCAGTGATGATATATTTTTGGGTGTGGCTTTCGTGATGTAATTTTACATGTATAATATCCAACAAAATGATTTTTTTGTCACGACAGAGTAATAGCTTGTTATTAGAAGAAAAATATAGAAAATAAGAATGAATCCATCGGAACATGTTATTTAACCCGTTTAAGTGATGCATTGTAAATATTATCACATCGTAAATAAATATTAATGTAGAACTTAAACAATTCGCGATTGAAAAGGAATCCAGTATACAGAAGTTCTTTTTTACTGCTTTATTAACACGAACAATGAACCATTATTATGCTTCAAGCATTTTGTAAGTTGCGCATGCACATTACTCACCAGCCATTAACACATTTTCAGTTGTGTTCTGTCTTGTGCGTTGAATTATATTGCATCCACACAAGCTTTTGTTCGAGTTTTCTCGACGACATAGTACCTTCTCCTTAACTGTACTCAATCGTAAAAGAAAGTAATGTTTTTATTGCCTATGACAAAATAGCGTTTGTGTCAACATGTGCTTCACTTTAAATTTTTATCCCACATCTTCTTTATACTTTTATTATTCTAATATAAATATCTAGTCACCAACTGCACTTTCTAGGAAAGAATTTTAATCATCACTTGAAAATATGATAAAAAATATTGAAATAAAGTAAGTATGACACAGCAAAATCAAACGTAAAAGAAAAAATTACGTATTGACGTTTCACCAATGTAAACCCTGGATGATGCCAGGTTAAGAGCAGCGAAATTTTGACGCATGCTCATTTATTTCTTTTATTTATTTATTTACTTATTGCTGTATTATTTATACTGAAAATTTGTGTGATGACACCAGATTTCAAAAGTTAATAAAATTAAATCTTATTTCAATGTAATCTATGTCGTTCAGTTTTGCACTTTGGAATCTATGCATTAGGTGTAAAATGCATTATATGTGAATAAACGGTTTTTACTTTATAATGTAGTTCTAGAAATGAATAAAACTATGCCATTTGAACATTTACACTACCTGTAATATAATAACATTAAATTTATGAATATGATTTATCCGTTAAAATAATCACAAAGATGAAAGTAACCACATCACAATTATTATTTGTAAATACCAATATAAAATAAAACCTCATTACTAGATTTACCACTACCAAAGCTGGCATCTCATTTCAGAGATAAAAGCAACGTGTCCCCTAGTGGCACAGCGAAATGCCTGTGGACTCACACCCCTATTAACCGAGCTTCGAAACCCGTGGAAGGCAAAGCACAGATAGCTCATTGTGTAGCTGTGTGCTTACTTCGAAACAAACAAACAGTAATAGCAACGCTTCTGATTGTGTGCACCAAACTTAAATTAATAATAATTTGTTACGTCTTATGTAAACCTCTATATCTTTCTCAACATAGACACTACAGTTAATAGATTATACCATCTTTATATAACTGCACAAAACTACACGAGTACTATTTGCGGTAGCCATCTCTAATTTAGCAGAATAAGACTAGAGGAAATGCAGCTACTCATCACCTCCCACTGCCAACTCTTGGGCTACTCTTTTATCAACGTTACATTATAAGACCCCCACAGCTGAAACCTATCTTAAAACTTAATTTATGCTGAAGGCCCTAACGTAATTCATGAAAATCGTTGTTATTGTTTGTTATGAAGCACAAAGCTACACAAAGAGATATATGTGCTCTGCCCACCAAGGATATCGAAACCCAATTTCTAGCAGTTTTAGTACGCAGACACACCGTTGTGCCACTGGGATGCAGTTCGTTGTTAAACAGAAAACCATACAGTGAACTATGGTACTCCCATCACGGGTATAGAAACCCAGTTTTTAGGATTTTAAATTTCAGATTAGCCGCAGAGCCACTGGTGGGCCGTTGTGCTGATGATCCTCATAATTCACTTTAAAACTCGTGTTGTGCCTGTGATCCTCATAATTCACTTTAAAACTTGTGTTGTGTCTGTGATCCTCATAATTCACTTTAAAACTCGTGTTGTACTGACATTTCCAAAGCTGTTTATGTCAAGTTGTGGAACGCGTAATCTTCAAACTCTGTATGATAATTGATGTTTATGTTTGAATTTTATTTTTGATAGTGAGATGAAAGGTTAATATCTCCAAATGATTTATGAAAAGTTCTTTAATCGAATGACAATTATTGATTACATAAGTTATGTCTACAAAATAAATATATTGATAGCAAAACCTGCACCAAGTATCACAAATGCATTCGTTAACGTAATTATATTGAGATCACGTTTATCAGAACGATATTATGTTTCTTTTCCCAGCAAATTTTATTAGTTAAAATTCAACGAAGACTGCTTAAACGAGGCACACTTGCCATTACTAACTTCTTTTTTTAAAATAAAAAATCTCGTATCGAAACACACTAGATCTATTAAATATTCATAGCTGTACCATCGAGAAAGAAATTTAATAACGCTTTCAAACTCGCATGAAATTTAATCTCTATGTATTGATATTTTTGCAAGTTGAAGAAAAAAAAAGATGCTGTATTTATCACTCTTAATACAAGAGCAAATACTGTGTAAAACCTTGAAAATTCTTTTTTAATTAAGCTAGCGTATTCGTAACATTTTGCTTCTTTGAAATAGCATCAAAATGAAAAAAATACAAGTTTATTCAAGGATTAACACCATCATAGAAAATCTATTGAGACACAAATTAGGTTGCTTACAGTATTGGGCAAAAGCATAATCTATTAAGACATAAATTAAGTTACTTACAGTATTGGGCAAAAGTGTTAAGACAAGAGAATAGTTTATCATTCTTTCCATTTTACGGGATTAATTTTTCCATGCTATTACAGAATGTAAATAGAAACACCATAGTAATGCTTCATTGATCCATATTGACAACTAAATGAGCAGGGTGAGAATGCTTATCATTCTTTAAAATTACCAAATACTTGTGTCAAGGGTATGCCATAAAGATTCTGCTTGAATGAACATACTAGTCAAATTTACGGTCTGAAATAACAGTCAAGGTACCTCATCCGTGTATGAACTGTATGGAAAGAGGCTAGCAAGTAACTAGCATGTTGAATCGGTGTACAAGAAATACCTTTAATAATACTCCACAAATTAATCTTCATAAAAAATTGTCAGTAGAGCAGAGAATTTGGATAAAAGCTTTAATTGATGCTGGTTGGACACTCCGACAATTTGCAACAGACTTGAAATGTTCTCCAAACACTGTCAAGTACACACTAGATTGTGAGACCGTAACAGGTAAATTTGAAGATAGGAAAGGAAGAGACATGGACCTAAATTTAATGATACTGATGTTAAATATCTTCGTTTATGGAACAGAAGGAAGACCGACACTAATCTCATGCATGAGATAAACAACCGTGTACCAAATGACAGAATAGTCTCTCGATATACAGTATCAAGAGGACTCAATGAAAATGGAATATTTGACCTTGTAGAAATTTAAAAACACACACACACAAACCTAGCTTCAATCTCCAAATATTAACAAGAGACTGAACTTTGATAAACAGTACAAAAACTGGACCGTAGATGATTGGAAAATGGTGTTAAGTGCAGATTAGTTCCTGTTTGAGATATTTGGTTGTACGTCCGGCGGAAGCAGGGTAAAAGATGTATCTCAGAACGGCTGATATTGATATTAACACTTTTGTTGAAGATGAACTAGGAAGGTCAAATTTTTTTCTCTCCTTGTCAATAAAAGAAATTCTGAGTTACATTTTATTTGGAGTGGGTTTCTCATCATCAAGAAAGGTAAAGGATACTTACCTTAGTGCATAGTACCTACCATGAAATATAGGGTAGGCAATGTGATAGTTTGGGGCGTTTTTTTGTTGAGACGATAGAAGATATTTGCAAGCTATCTTACCATCAGATAATGATCTTTCATGGTACACCCAGTCGTTTGCGTATTATTGGTAAATGATTTAACTGCCAAGAAAATAATGAGCCCAACACCCAACTCATCCAACTTATGCAGAATTTATAAGAAAGAAGCTGCTAAAGTCATTCAAATCATACAATGGCCCTCAATAAGCCCTGATCTCAACTTAATTGAACAGATCTGAGATTTGATAGATCAAAAACATGACAAATCAAAAGTTTCTTCCAAAAAGGTATGGGAGTGTATCAAAGAAACTTGGAGTAAAATCTCAATGGACACTTCGGTTAAAAATGTTGCAATAATATCTGAAAGACTGATATATTACAGCAAAAGGGTGATACTCAAATTGTAAACTAAATGTAGAGCTCAAGCACTTCCACTGAGTTTCTCTTGTACTAAATGGCCTGGCATGGCCAAGTGTGTTAAGGCGTTCGACTCGTAATCCGAGGGTCGCGGGTTCGAATCCCGGTCGCACCAAACAATCTTGCTATTTCAGCCGTGGGGACGCTATCATGTGACGGTCAATCCCATTATTCGTTGGTAAAAGAGTATCGCAAGAGTTGACGGTGGGTGGTGATGACTAGCTGCCTTTCCTCTAGTCTTACACTGCTAAATTAGGGACAGTTAGCGCAAATAATCCTCGTATAGCTTTGCGCAAAATTAAAAAACAAAATTCAGTCTGAAACGAACCGAAGCTGAATTATTGAAAATTAAAAAAATATTGAATTGTGATAAAGGTAAACTCAGGTGTAACAACAGAAACGTATGAATGCATATTCATAAAATAATAAGCATATGGTTTTGAACAAACTTTAGCAGCCATTATTTTTGTGTAATGCTCACTTGTTTCAGGAAATTGTACGCGGTTTAAGTATTGTTTGCAAATTACCTCGCGCAATCGAAACCATTCGGCACGTGATAATAACGACATTGTGATATCGTGTAGCATATTAGTTGCACTAAAACGTTTGATTAAGCAAAAACAGACAAAGTTATTATGAATAAAAAAAGTCATGCACTGACACGACTGGAACAAAAGCCATTCTAACGATATGATTTGCAGCGTTTGATTGAGAAATTTGCGAGAAGAGTTCCGGACAGTTTGTTTCGTTTTTTGCATTTGAATTTCGCGCAAAGCTACACGAGTGCTATCTGTGCTAGCCATCTCTGATTTAGCAGTGTAAGACTACAGGGAAGGCAGCAAGTCATTACCACCCAGCGTCAACTCTTGGGCTACTCTTTCACCAACGAATAGTGGGACCGACCGTTACATTATAACGCTCCTAACAGCTGAAAGAGCCAACATTTTTGATGTGACGAAAATTCGAACCCGCGACTCTAAGATTACGAGTCGAGTGCCTTAACCACCTGGCCATGCCAGGTCCTGGGATTAACAGAAATGGTGAAGGCCACTGAAGAAAGGAAAGGTAAACTATATGTACAGATAACGATGGTGTAGGTAAATAAAAATGACCTTTAAGTAATCAATGACCCTCTGTGGCACGCTCATTTTACTGAGAAGTCAATACAAGAAAGTAGGTGGCAATGAAATGTCAAATGTTTCGAGTAAAATACAAAGAATCGAAGTGTATATTCTTCCATACCTTATTGAAACGCTGTACTAAAATCAGCGACGCTAGCCAGCAACAACGTTTCGACGATTGATAGCAACAGATATCACATGTGTAAACCGGAAAAACACATATGACTGGGCTTTACAGGTACGTTATACTATTTTTTTTACACATAAAATGAATTGAAAATACACAATTAAAAAAATGCTTTGTTATTTGTTTCTGTTTAAAGCCACGTAATGGGTTATCGAGGATCTGTTCACAACGGAAATTGAACCCAAGATCTGAGCATTCTAAATCCATAAACATACCGCTGACCCAACAAGTAGCTATTTAAGAACCGTCTCTTTACAAAACAACAAATAATTTATTGAATAAAGAGAGAGATATGCAAGTGATATGTATTGTAATGTGTGTGGGATCACACAGAAACTTTGGTAAAACTGTTCACCAAACATGCTCGCCCTTCAAGCCGTGGGGGCCATATAATGTCACAATCAATCCCACTATTCTTTGGTAAAAGAGTAGCCCAAACGTTGGCGGTGTGTGGTGATAACTAGCTGCCTTTCCTCTAATCTTACACTGCCAAATTAGGGACGGCTAGGGCAGATAGCCCTTGTGTGGCTTTACGCGAAATTAAAAAAAAAATAGACAAACAAATACCACTATTTGTTGGTAAAAGAGTAAGTAGTCCAAGAGTTTGCGGTGGGTGGTAACGAGTGCCTTCCCTCTTGTCTTACACTTTTAAATCAGAGACGACTAGCGCAGATAGCTCTCAAGAAGCTTTGCGCAAAATTCAAAACAAACCATTATCACTTCACTGGCATTTACTATTAAATTTTAATTTCCTCCTGTCACCTCTTTTATTTTCCTGTTTCCTGGTAGCCGGCCCATCAGTACGTCTGAGGGTTTATAATACTGAAAGATCTATGTTTCGATACACGCTGTGAGCACAGCATATATCTAGTCTATTGTGTAGTTTTGCGCTTAACAACAAAGAAATAAATCATCTAATGTACGAATGACTGTTTAACATGGCCTATTTTAATATTCGCATCACACAAAAAATCCCTGAAGCGTCTGTCAATTTGACGTGTCTGTTTGATATAGATTAGCATGAATCTCGACTTCATTCTCCACTTGTTTGAAGTGTGCAACAGGAGACTGGAAACATTAAATTGGTGATTTAGTTACCTGTTGGTCTGGTTTCAGCATGCAAATCATTCTTGTTTAGTTCCTGGGACACGTGAATGGTTTTTACAACTGACCTTTCTGTTCGTGGATTTCAACTGCTACAAGTCACCACATGTTGCTTAGGTACGACCTATTTCAGGTATGTGTTTTTTATGTTACTGAACCTTATGTTGATCCATATTCCTTTATTTTAGTACCAGTAAACAGAGGGGACATCGTTTTCATAGAAATACTAAATACCCTATCTGAGCATATATTGACATAAATCCATAAAAATTTTGCATTGAAAATGACAAACACATGCCATTCTCAAAAGCGATCCGTTTTTGGTGGCATCATATTACCTGAGAAACATCAAGCAATGTCAAAATGTAGTTCTGATACAAACCGTTCCACTGTATCTTTGTATCTATTGTAATTATCGCGTGACGTGTTAATTTACATATTCAAAAACATTTTAACATAACGTACTCGACCCCTGTACTCGCCATCTTTAACTTACATTTAGAGAGTCATTTCGTTTTTTAATATGATTTTCTAGAACCTAAGTTGTACTTCTATAATCAGGTTTAGTACAAACAGGAGTAGTATCATGCAAGATGTTTTTTAACTTAAAAATTTATAACTTCTTTACAGTTTGTAAACAAACTGTAGACAACAGAAGTACAATTATCGCAATAAAGTACGAAAGACTCGGCACAGCTTAGTAGGTAACTACTCCACTTGTAATCCAAGGTGACGGCTTCGAATACCTTAATCTTTTCAACTATGTTTATGTGTAAATTGGCGTGAGGTGATGTTCCTTCTAATTTATCATTTCAAAATAAGGAATGACTGGCGCAAGTAGTCTTGAAAAAGCTTTCGCGAAATTAAAGAAACATTAAAAACGTATTTCTGCAAGACAAAAAAAAGAGGTATTTATACAATGTTTCAGCAGAAATAAGAAGTTACGTGTGTACAATATTTATCAAGAATTAATAGAGATATTATCTCTAATACATAACTATATAACAATCATCAATACACTCCGTTTATTTAAAACAATTGTGCGGAGGTTGACTTTTCTGAAATTATTTTTCCTTGACAGTTGAAAGCGTTCATTTGACAATTTTTTCCCATAGAGAAATAACCAATTTTTTTTTGTATTTTTACTGCTCCAGGACACGCTAAGTTCCGTTTTTACATCAAGCCATATTATTATCATTTCAGAACAATGGATAAGAAGTGATTCACTTACTGTTAAAGTACCCGGATTTTTTTTATTATTCATTTACTATTGAGTTATTCTGAAAAGATTGTCTTTACCTCATAATTATCAATTTACCAGTGTATATGGGTGGGATCGCGTCGTGAACGTTGCATCCGCAACAATAGAAGCATATTCCAGATTTTGTATTAAAGTTGGCAACAATTATTACGTCGAAAAGTGAAGGCGATCGTGTTTAGGTATCGAAAAGGTCGTTTTGAGGTGTAGTTGGTGTCGAGGGTCAAGTTGAGGTTATGAAGATGGTCACGTTAATGTGTTTTTGATGTTCATTTTAAATTGTCGGGGAGTGGTATATTGTCCGACTGATGATGGTGCATGTTAAGGTATGAGAAGTAAAATAATCATATGTGAGAGTGGAAGGAGTGATACTGAGATCGATGGAAAATATTTGTTAGAGAAAAAAGAATTTTGAGCCTCGACTCACCTTAATACATAAAATGATCAATAGGAAATCTTTGTCTTAAATTAACAAAGTACATAAAAATACAACTTTAGACAACCCTGCGGACTGATGTTTGTGACAAACACCTCGAAACAAATTAGCATTTTCTAAACGACAGCTTATAACGTTTCCTTTAAATTAAGAAATGAGTTATGTATGGGAAAGAGCTCTTTATTAAAGATATTTATAATTAAAATATGCCTGTTATTTTACACAACAAAGTAAAGCACATTTACCTTCGTCTATTACAGCTAAAATAAAGCACATTTACCCTTGTCTATTACAGCTAAAATAAAGCACATTTACCTTTGTCTATTACAGCTAAAATAAAGCACATTTATCTTCTCTATTACGATTCAAATTAAGCTTGTTTTATCACTTAGTTTTCAACACTACATTCTTTATGTATTCTCTCAGTGTACTGTTTTTTTAATCCAGCTCCATAAAGTTACATTAATTACAAGAGTTTATAATAATAGTATTTCAACTACACTAGGTTCGCCATATCCATTTGGACGATTCATTTCGTTCAATCTGAAACCTCATCATGTCGGCAAGAGTACAACAAATACAAAAGAGGTCGAAACGCTATATAACTAATATATAACTATATAACTAAGCCATTTGTTACAATAATTTTTATGGCGCAGCGTTTGCTTTTTGTTTTGAATTTCAACACGAGGGCTATCTGCGCTAGCTGTACCCATTTTAGTAGTGTAAGATTAGAGGGAAAGCAGCTGGTCATCACCACCCACCTCCAACTCTTGAGCTATTCTTTTACCAACGAATAGTGGGATTTACCATCGCTTTATAACGCTCTCACGGCTGAAAGGGCGAGCATGTTTGTGTGACGGGGATTAGAACCCGCAACCCTCGGATCACGAGTCGAATAATAATAAGAATTAAATAAGAATTAAAATAGTGTATGATAATATCCCTTAAAACTGGACTGAACAAAACTCATTGATGGTAATAAATATGGCGAACATGGTGTGGATGGAATACCATTATCATATACTCTTCTGATTTTTGACAAGATAAAGAATACAGTACTAAAATATATATAATAGTCCTAATACTAATTTCATGCAACAAATCTAATTAATTCTTATCATACTTCACCAGTTTAGAAAAAAAAAACCCATAGCAAATGTTGTTGCAGCAAATATGTTATGCAAATAGTGTTTCAATCAGTAACGTATTTGTTATATCAAAGCCGGTCCGATGAGCTATGGATTGAGCAAAATGCGTTTTTGTTAATGAATATGTAGCTGGAATACTATTATTACAAACACATTCAAAAATAAAGAATACAATGTTAAAAATATAATAGTTCTAAAACTTATGTCTTATGACAAGTATAATTAATTAAAATCAAAATTTATAAATAATGTATAGAACAGATTTAATAATGTCTTTTCTCGCCTTATTTTATAGTACTTAAAAACAGTAAATATTTTGTATGATTGATTATTAAAAAAACATGTATTCAAAAATCACTGAGTGGAATCGCGTATTATGTACTTTTTAATATAAATATCGTGTGCAATGAATGAAAAGAAACATGCTTAGTAATAAGAGAAGCCTTATTGACTTCACACTAATCCCTCTAGTGTTTCATAGTTTGTAAACCACTCGAATATTATATGACATGTATTTATTTATGTTGTTGTTATTGTTTGTAATTAAGCACGGAGCTACACGATGGACGAGTATCGAAACCCGGATCCCAGCATTTTAAGTCCACAAACATATCGCTATGTCACTGAGGGGAATTTATTTATATGTCATCTGATGATGCTGGCGTTAGTACAACTTGAAATATTATGATTGCGTTTACTCTTCGTCATATTCCATTTTGTCTTTTTTTTAACTTGATATAGATTTATTTAAGATATTTTTTATTGAGTATATTATCTGTCAGGATTTTTCAGTTTAAGAAAAATAATGCGCTCGAATCATGCAGTAACACCAAACTGAAAGCCTGACGACGGTTTATGTCAAGCTTTAACTGCTACAAACTGTTCATATTCAAAGAAAATGTGGTAGCAACCAGCGTTTTCCACTACATAATTTGAAATGTTGCACAGCATAAATAATTCTCATATGCTTTATTTCATAAGCAGTATCCAACGAAACCAAAAAAACATATTTGAGTAAAATACAGACTTATTCTTACATGTCTTAGATGTTAAAATACACTTTCTTTTAATTTTTTCGAACCTGTTCCTTGTTTTATCCGTTAAATCGAAGTTTCAGTGATAAGCGATTAACGTTGCGTGGAAAACAAATATACGTGGTAAATTATTAACGTTGCGTCAAAAACAAATACCTGTGGTAAGGGATTAACGTTGCGTACAAACAAATATATGGGATAAATGATTAACGTTGCGTAGAAAACAAATATTTGTGATAAATGATTAACGTTGCATGGAAAACAAATATATGGGATAAATTGATTAACGTTGCGTAGAAAACAATATCTGTGATAAGTAATTGACGTTTTGTAGAAAAAAGTTTCGGAGATAACTTAATAATAATGGGTTAGCGTTGTGTAGCAAAAATATCTTAACAAATGTTTACACGGATTTCAAAAAAAATTAATACTTTTGCATACAATTTATGCGGTACAAAATTAGAAAAATAATTCAGTAAAGAAATAATGAGAGATGAAAATTATATTGGGCTGTTTAATATAACATCGACATCTCTTAGCGCAAAGCTCAATTTCTGATTAGCCTTTGTCAGTTTGAAAAACATTTTAACAAATGTTCAGATTGACCAGAGAAAGTTTTTATTATCTGAAATAAATGGGTTGTTAATAAACTGAAAATCTTGGTTAAAACTGAGATGAAGAGAAGAAGCTATTATTGGCCAGTACTCACAATACATCAAATATAAGTTTTCATTTTTAGAAGGTTAGTTGATATCATTTAATATCACAACATTTGTGTCACTCTTTAACAACAAGAAATGTTTAAAATACAGTAATAAATTCAACTAGCACTGGTATTTTTTAAAATTAAAATGCATATTTTGCCTTCAGTACGTCTTCGTTAGTTATCGATATGTTGATTAAAGATATGTGTCATGTTACGAACGGGAATGGTACAGATACAAAAATATAAAGGTCTGTTTACTTTTAGCCTTATGTTTATGAGCACCGAATGATAAAGTTGTAATATAAAATTACAGAGGGGGAAACCTAATTTATTGATGGATATACTGATCAAAAACTTTATTTTTTCAAATATCCAGTTCTTTATATTAATGGCTTTACCCAACTGGAATTAATTTTATCTGGAGAGAATTTCTTCCGAGGTTTGGATATGTTTGCATACTTGAAAAATGTCAGTCTTCGTTCTGTTTTATGGTAACTAAAACTCGCCGATTTCAAACATACTGTTATTCTTCTACATTGGTCTGAAGTTGGAAACAGTTTATTTATAGAAATAGTTTGATTGATTTTTGTCGGTTTTTTTCACTTTATGGCAAAGTTACTCTATTAGACGCTGACTCTAATTTTGAACTAACTCTTGCGCTACTCTTTTATCAACGAAGAGTGGTATTAACAGTAACTTAGAACGATCGACCCCATGAGTAAAAAAGTGAGCACTTTAAAAACCAGGCTATGCCAGGATCACAGTTATTAGAAGTTGCATTTTTGTTATATCTCTAGCCTATTAGCAAACTAAATTACAATTCATCTTTTATATAATCATTTTCAAAATGTTTTACGGACGCCACCTAGTGGTTCAACAGTAAGTTTGAGAGCTGATAAAGCTGAAATTAGGGATTTGTTCTCTGGGATGGGCACTGCACAGACAATTCAGGTTACAGCTTCAATCATTGCAAAATGTTTGAAAGTTTATAAATAATAAACTGATTAAGGCAAGCTGTTACCGTATAGACAAATGTTTTTCCATGGGTCTTAAATCTTCTTGCTTCAAAGACTGTTCAAAATTCTGTTGTTTTTCTAAAATATCAAATGGCCTTCCGCCTCCCAAAACATCCAAAATACCGATGAATATGTTTAAATTAATGAGATCTTCCAAATGCAAACAACTGAACCTCCTCATCAGTAGTATGTCTGCGAAGTTATAATGCTGTGCTTGATTATAAACAAATAATATAACAACTGAAACTCGTCTGCAATTATAGAACATTTAATGTATTATTTTTGAATCTAATAGCTAATCAATTAGCTTTATATTATATTTATTAATTGAAGTGAATAGATATGTATCAGCATTAAATTTGTTAATTAAAGCAGATATATATAAATATCTGTTAATTAAAGTAGGTGAATACATTTCGGTATTATATCTTTTAATTAATGTGGATAGATACATATCAGATAATAATTTATTACTCAAACCCATAATTAAGTTCGTAATAAAAAGTAATAGAAATGACTGTGAAAACAGAAACAGTGAATAAAATGTAAATATTATGGGACTGCTCCTATTTTATTGTTTGAAAATTATCTTTCACAGAATACTCTCATGACGTTAATATTGTATGATCTTAATGGGACAGAGAATAATCAACAAATAGATGTTGGTAATGATCTAGCTGTAACTGCAGGTGTGATCATTTCGTCTCCAGGATAATAAGATACACGTTAGCACGACATAACCTACATGAATATGTAGCTACTGAAAACCAACTACTCAGAAAATATAACCAAACCAAAAATCTGAAATTGATATTGGACCTTTGAAACATGGCGTTAACATGAATGGAGTAGGGCACATTGTTTAAAAATACATCCAAATTCAAGTTGTGTGACGACAATTAATGGTTGTCTGTTTTATAGCATAGAGGAAGACGATATTGTGGTCAACATACAACATGTACAACGAATATGCTAGAGGATTGATACAGAAGTGAGTTGCATCCCATCCAGTGGTGATGTACATTTACATAAACTAGTTCCGACTGTATAACAACTGACATTACAAGAAAATTATGATCCGTATTGCCAGTTCTACAGGAACAAAGTGTGTTAGGTAGGAATGCATCATACAGCATGACTGACTGTGATCATCAGCATACCCCAAATATGATAAAACGATGTCAAGGAAAAATACGAAAGGGAATACTAGCACCTTTAGCTTGGGCGGCAACAACGTTCCCATTAGAGCATTATTAAAAATCTACGAGTTTGTAAAGAAACTGGGAAGGTCAAATGACAACAAAACAACTTAGTTAAATCATGTAATACAAAATACATGAGTTAATATTTCATAATTGTATACTAATAAATTTATGGTATCGTGAAAAACAAGGTGAACCGCTGTATTTGACGTATAGTTTATCAAATAAAGTAGTAGTTTTGTAGCTAAAACAGAATGGAAAGGAAGAATTGTTTGTTTGTTTTGAATTTCGTACAAAACTACTCGAGGACTATCTATGTTAGCCGTCCCTAATTTAGCAGTATAAGACTAGAAGAAAGGCAGCTAGTCATCACCACCGACCGCCAACTCTTGGGTTACTCTTTTACCAACGAATAGTGAGATTGATCATCACATTATAAAGCCCCCACGGTTGAAAGGGCAAGCATGTTGTGATCGGGATTCGAACCCGTGATCCTCGGATTAGGAGTCGAACGCCTTAACACACTTCGCCATGGCTTGCCTGTAAAGGAAGAAAAAATTACTGTAGTATTTTCTGTTTACAAAGCATGCTCATTGTGTATGACTCATGTTTATGACTCTTTTTCCAAATTTAAAATTGAGAAAAAGTTTTATTTTATCCTTTAGAAACTGTCTACTAACTTTACATTAATCAGCTTTCCCTAATTATTTTTCTAGAGTCGCTAAAAATTTCAGAAAATTTCAAAATGTTCAGTACAACCAGTCTTTGTCTATCAATTAAATAAGGCAGCTAGTCCTCACCGCCCACCATCAATAGTAGGGCAACTATTTTACCAACGAATAGTGAGCTTGATAGCAACATTATAATATCCCTACGACTGAAAGGGTGAGCATATTTGGTGTGACGGAGATTCGATTCCATGACTCTAAAATTGCGAGTCGAGTACCCTAACCACCTAGCCATTTTGAGCCTCGCCCTGGTAGAATCAACTCCAAAGACAAGTGCAATTGAGAACGTTGCACATCAGTTCCTTTATATCTATGCTCATAAACAATTATTCGATATGTTTAATATTAGAATATAAAATGTTCCAGGTTATTAAGTTAACTGTGCTGATGTGGAATGTTTCGATAAGTTATAGTCATTTCTTCATTATGTATTTTTTTATTTTAATGTTTAGCATTTTTTTAGTACAGATATATTTAACATCGCAGACCAAGCCAGATACGACAAGGACACCATCAATGACTAATTTATTTAAATTGTTTTTGCTCTAGAACTTACGTTGAAACTGAAATAATGAAGAAGGCTTACGACTGTAATAAGCAAGGTTTGCAGTATAGACAGCCAGTTTTACTTTAGGATTTACTAAATTCATCAGTACACAGTTTAATTTCTTTTATTATTTCATTATCTTTCATAATTTTTAAAAATGGGTCCACGAACTTTTCATGCGACTGTATTAATTAAATTTTTGGTCCAGGTAAAAAATAACACGCAAATCAGAAATGAGTAAGCTTTCAAATATTTCATATCTTATCAAAGCAAACCATGTGAAAATCCTTCATTAATCCACGAAAAGCATCTCATTGATGAGGTATATGCATTTTGATATAAGTTTGTTGGTATCTCAGCAAGAAGTAATTTTCTTTGTTTTCCCACAATATGAAAAATTATATGTGAATGTTTAATTTGCATGTATATGAAACATACTTTCATATCATTAAAAAGCTCTTTAAAACACATCAAAAGAAAACAAGCTTGTGAGGAATTTTAAAATGGATCTGTATTACACTATAAAATTTATAAAACCTTACGTTATAAAACACACTACAATATTCTTCTGGTTCTGATCTTACAATGAAGCCTAAAAACTGCTAAAACTAAATAATGCCTACCTTTCAACACCAATATATTTTCGCAGTATGTCACTGTCCTGAAAGGGAACACATTCCTGTTACTGAATTAGCACACTATATCATCAGTTTTAAATGAGGTACAATTTTTGAACAGGTGTACGTCTAATTAACACTTGTAACTAGTGAGAGAAAAACATTTTTATAATAATTTATTAATGTTCTTGTGGCGACTTAAGGAGCATTTCTGTTGTTAGTTATTGAAAACTCGTAAACTGCATCACATATTGTATATTACACATACATTTCCTTTAAAATCGCAAACAGAACGAATAGTTCACTTTGACCGAAAATTACGAATGTGACTATTCTGTATACGGGTAAAGCAAAATCGATTAACTTTTTTATTTCCTTGTTTCTTACAGTCTAATATAGTGTGGTTTTCTTATAGCAAAACGACATCCCCTCCATCTGCTTTGTACATCGAGGAGAATCGAACCCCTGATTTTAACGTTGTAAGTCCCAAGATTTACCACTGTCCCACCGCGCTAGACTATAGTTTTCTAGAATGATTCGAAAAAAAATCTTTGTTTATTTATTTTGAATTTCACGCAAAACTACACTAGGGCTATCTGCGCTGGCAATCTCTAATTTATCAGTATAAGACTAGAGGGAAGGCAGCTAATCATCACCACCCACCGCCAACTATTACGCTACTCTTCTACCAACGAATAATTGGATTGCACGTCACATTATAACGTCCCCACGGCTGAAAGGGCGAGCAAGTATGGTGCGACGGGGATTTGAACCCGCGACTCTTCGATTACGAGTCGAATGCCTTAAACCACCTGGCTATGACGGGGCCTTGAGAACAAACTAACGTATTTGATATTTTTCTTGTTTTTCTTAATATCGAAAATTCTGATACATATCTTCCATATTTTATTTCATTTAACTTACAGACAGCGAAGACATTGCAGGGATAGTTTTTCTTCTGGAATGGTTCTTTATTCATGAAGAAAGTAACTTTGTTTAGGTAATTTATCAGGCCCCTTACAACCCAGTGTGAGACATTTTTGTCGAAAAGAAACAAAAACAAAAAATCCTCCAATCCGGTTTTTCTTAATTTGAACCTAATATTTTTTGGAATTTTTTATTGGCTAAAAAGAAAGCATTTCCTGCACTCTTTTAGCGCTGCGACTACATAACGTGTTTTGAAGTGGTTATGTGACTAAAATCCGTCGGTGCATCACGAGCTTAACGGGCGCGACAAGAAGAAAAGTCCCCGGATAACTCGCAGAGTTACTCCGGAACTGTTTGGAACCAAATTGGTAGATACAAGCAAGTCGACTACAATATTATTTCTGTATCTGCTCTCAAAGTGCTCCTGTTTACTCATCCTACTGATGACTATCATGACGCTTCGACCTTCCCTAATGAGTTGCATGTGGAACCGTTCCTATCTCAGTTAAAACTTCAGCATAAACAGGGTAGCAGTTACTTAATTAAAGATGCTAAGAACTTGGCTTTGTTCATATGTACTGAATTTACTACCAGCGATTAGGCCTGAGTACTCGTTAATATGGAGACTTAAATATGCTATATTTCAAGTGACAATTTGAAAGTTAAGAAACGAAACCTTGTCTTGAAAAGATACGTCCAAATCCACCTTCTTTGGAAATTACCGAATTGAACTTACTTTCAATATGAAACACATTTTAGTGTAATAACACACATTGGCTCCTGAGGGACGTGTTTATAAAATATTTTAAAGAAAGACCAAATAGAAAGTCCTGGACAGACGGAATGACACAAGCTTATTTATCAAAATGTACACAGTAGCACTTTTATTTACGACGTTTCACTAGCATTATCAGTTTGTTTGTTTGGCATTAAACACAAAGCTACACAATGGGCTATCTATACTTTGCTAACCACGGGTATTGAAACTTGATTTCTAACTGTGTGAGTCCAAAGACGAAATGTTGTGTCACTGAGGGCGGCATTATCAGGTGAAATATAAAAAGCTCTTGCATTTCATCTAATTATGCCGGATAAACCTGGTGGAAACTATGTCTGAGGACGGTTGGTATGAGCATTAACACTTTTCCAACAACGTTCTGAAAAAGGTCTAAACATTAATCAGTGATGTCGAGAAAACCCACTTGTAGAGAAAAATATACGCAAAAACGGCTCGTTTGGGTTGAGAAAATATTTTACATAGAAGAGCGAACAACCTTTCGACCTTCTTCGCTCAAACGAGCCGTTCTTGCATATATTTAGATCGAAACATTGTTCTCTGCTTATAGTAGAAGTGTTAATACTAGCCGTCCCGAGATACATTTTTACTTCGAGTAGGTTTTTCGTCATCACGGATTACTGGTGAAAACTTGTGAACAAAAACAAGCAAACAAAAGTTTTACTATGTATAACCGATAAAAAAGTTCTATGAGTTTAAAAAACAGTTATTTCTAATCTTTGATACAAAGAAGAATGAAGTTACATGATCTCCTAGCCACAAAGTGTCTGCCCAATATATATTTAAAAGTATTGTTTCATTATTTTATAGTTCAATACTATATTACTACCTGAAAATAATATAAATAAGCCAAAGAATAAGGCTAAATAACTAATGCATTGAAGCTTTGAACCTAAATCAGAGAAAAGTTTTAATTTTTATGTGGACTTTCTGTTTTTGTATTTTGGGGAAAAAATAACGCTGTATTGTATTGGTCTATAGTCTAGAATTTCTATTTTTATTATCGTGATGCAATATTTTATTATTTGGCGCATGAAAGGTCATGACTGACATGATTTGTCTTTTTTTTTTCCTCTCAAAATGACACAGGTGTTTCTCATCCGAACACAAGAACTAATTCTGAGAAAACATCAATATAGATTCAACAGTACGTGTGGCTTGTATGCCCTAAAAACGTACATACTTACAAGCTGAAAGTTACGGATGATTATTAAGATGTATTGCTTATGAAATACTAGCTTATGCCTTATGCCTCACGAATTTTATGTACTAAACTTAAGTTCTGTTTTACGATATCACGATCCTGTACTGCATCAAGACTGTTAAAACTCAGTCCTAGTTTGTTGAAGCTAGAATAATAACATTTCAAGAACAGTTCTAATAGTTTCTGTTTATTTTGTATAAAGGTTTCTTCCTAGTTTTATTAGTAATGTTTGGGTGAAGTTGCGAACTATCTTTTTTGCGTAACCATAATAAATGTTTATCTCTTACAGTTGATTAAAAAAGGTTGCGCTGACGTCCTCTTTTCATGTTATACTTGTTTGTTATAGCGATAACAAGCGAGAAGAACTGGTGGTAGGTTCTTATAATTGAAACATACGTAATGACTTAGTTTCAAATCTCAGACGAGGTAAAAACATTTTATGGTAACATATAAACGAAAGTAATGATTTATTATAATGATTATAATTAAAATGGACTTTTATGGTGTTAGTAACGTAGAAAAGCAGAATTACAGAAAGAAATGCTGTTTTATGTCTTCCAGTACTATTCATATAGAATGTATGCAACTTTAGCTCATAAAACATTAAGTTTTGGGCGAGATTTAACTGACAGCAGAAGTTGTTTTGCCTCGGGAAAATATATCGAATAAATCATAAATATGCAAACATGGTCAAGGTAATCGGGTATAATAATTAAAGATAAAATCTCTTTTCTTGGCACATATTTACCAGTTCTAAGCCTACTTCCATTTTCCTCGTTTTCGCTTTACACTTTAAAAATTTCAGATTTTTGCAGAAATATAAAAATGTTCATTTTAAAGTATATTTTCTACAAATATATTTCACTTATTGTATTTACATCTTTTCTTATTTATAATTTTCTCCAACTTCAATGGTTTGCATATCCAAAGGTTTTCATATTGAAAAAAGGTACCGTTATAAGGTTAACGTACGTGAGTGTGTTCTACTATAAAATGAAGTCTCCAACTTCAAGTTACTAGTAACTATTATGCCACTATGACCACTTAACTTCATTATTAGTTATCATAAAAAATATAAAGAATTTGACGAGCAATCAAGAATAAGTAACATTAATAATAGTACCAGTTCGATAATTTACTATTTTTCTGAGAACGACAAGAACACAGTGGGGATTGGAAACGTCCGTTCTATAACGTACAATACCATACTTCTAACCAATAAGAAAATATAACATAGCTCTTGCAAGATGATTTTTCTATTGCCGATTGCCCCCAGTGGCTCAGCGGTATGTCTGCGGACTTACACGCTAAAATCCGGGTTTCGATACCCGTGGTGGGCAGAGCACAGATAGCCCATTGTGTAGCTTTGTGCTTAATTCAAAACAACAACAACTATTGCCGATTCGTCTACACTAGAGTTTCAGTATCAATATGGTTTGGTTAAAGGTGTGGTATTTTCCTTTCCTTCTCCCTCCCCCCCATTAAATAAACCGAATGAAGGTTAGTTATATAATTTGCAGACTGTGATACGAACATTAACCACTGATGAATGAAGAGAGGTCAAGAAAATATTGTGTAAATGTGTGATAACCAGACAGCATCTATGTCCAGGTTTTAACCATTTTTCGATAAATTTTATCCCCTGAAAAATTATCAAAGTAAACTGTATGTGATGCTAAATTATACAATCCTACGTTTTTCATCTAGGCCTGGCAAGGCCGAGCGCGTTAAGGCGTGCACTCGTAATACGAGGGTCGCGGGTTCGCGCCCGCGTCGCGCTAAAACATTCTCGCCCTCCCAGCCGTGGAGGTGTATAATGTGACGGTCAATCCCACTATTTGTTGGTAAAAGAGTAGCCCAAGAGTTGGCGGTGGGTGCTGATGACTAGCTGCCTTCCCTCTAGTCTTACACTGCTAAATTAGGGACGGCTAGCACAGATAGCCCTCAAGTAGCTTTGTGCGAAATTCCAAAACAAACAAACAAACGTTTTTCATCTAAATTTGTGTTTAAATAATCAAACACACAGCTGTATTTTCTTAAGCACTAAGGAATGAAAATTATACTAACAAAATGTCGCAAAGAAAACAGATGCAGGGAGATCGATCAATAAATTACATAGTTATGGATAGTGTTTAAAAGTTAGTTCATAAAAGTATTCCACGTATATATATTGTACAATACTGATATAAAGAAAATAATGGATTAAGTAAAGCTGATCGAGGGATGGAATACGATTTGGCAATAATACACAATTACTGCACAATGATACAGTAAACAGGTTAACAGGTCGATTAAAAAGTTGATCAAGGAATTTTATAGAATTTGGTATTGCATAACTGTTGTACAATGCTACAGTAAAGAAGATAACAGGGCGAATAAACTTGATGATGTGAAATTTGATATTATAACATGAATAATGTACGATACACGATAAAGTTTACAGAATCGATATGTTTGAAATGTGAAAGAATAACATGTTAGATTAATTTGCAATTTCTATATAAAACAGTGAAAAATCTTGCTGGACTTGTTGCATTGTTACATTATTGTTCTCTATTCGACTATATCAGGCTTTCTTACATCGTAAGATCTATGTTTTTTTACAAGTTGCGTTTTTTTAAGTGCCTCCAGTGACAAAGTCATATATGTCTGCAGACTTATACTGCTATAAACCGAGTTTCGATATCCATGGTGGGCAAAACACAGATAGCCCTTCATGTAACTTTGTACTTAATAACTAATAAAACTTTCCAAATGCTTTTTTTCAAGTGAATGATAGGGTCAATGAACAAAGATATCAGCCTGTAAGTCTTATAGGCTTAATGAGAAACAGCTTTTGAGAAACAAGCTTTGAGAACTGTTATGTACTCACATTTTTACACGGTGACCCTTCATACTTCACACTTCGTTGAGCTCCTGAAGAAGAAATCCTTGTAGGATTTGAACTTTTTATAAATGTTACAATGGCATAAGAATCTTGCTTAAAAACAGGTCCGACATGATCAGATGGTTGGAAGCGTTCGACTTGCAATCTGAGTATCTCGGGCTCGAATCCCTATTCCACAAACATGAGTTATAATTTGACGGTCAGTCCCACTCCATTATTCGTTGGTAAAAGAGTAGCCTAAGAGTTAGCGATGGGTGATGATGACTAAACTGCCTTCTCTCTAGTCTTACACTACTCAATTAGGGACGGCTAGCACAGATAGTCCTCGTGTAGCTTTACGCGAAATTAAAAAACAAGCAAACAAACTTAATTTGCTCCAATAACCCTAGGTACCACAAAAAGTTCCCCTCTCACACTCACAAACACGTATATTGGGTTCGTCTTCTTTATCTGTATACTGCTGCAGTTCGTTTTCTGGCAACCAAAATGAGAACCCGATACATACTCATATATATCCCACTCCCCATGTTCACTCCATTCAGATACACAAGGCCTAGTCCAATATTTTATGTCATTCTAAAAATTCTCCACTACGTGGTTATTTATTGTTGAAAAAAGAAAAAAAACAAAGATTAAGATACAAGTCTTTTGTAAAACTGTACAACTGCTTCTCTACGCAACTATACATTAATCCGTCTTAAAGGCTTTAAGTACCTCATAAATCAACATAATAGATGTCGAATGTCAATGAAACAAGATTTGATTTCATTTAATTTTTTACATATGCATTTTAACATACGGCATATACCCCATTAGTAATAAAAAACCAGTAGTGTCCCTACTCGCTGTTGTATGTTTTGAATTTCTACACGAGAACCAGCTGCACTAGCTCTTCCTATTTAACATTATAAAATCAGAAGGAAGCCAGCTAGTCATCATCACCCACCGCCAACTCTTGGGCTACTCTTTTACCAACGAATAGTGGGATTGACCGTAACATTATATACCCCCACGGCTGGGAGGGCGAGAATGTTTAGCGCGACGCGGGCGCGAACCCGCGACCCTCGGAGTGCACGCCTTAACGCGCTCTGCCATGCCAGGCCAAACTGAAAGGCTTTAACATGCAATGACTTTTCCAACTTTCAAAAGTATTCTGTTGCTATTAGTGTGCAGCAGGAAAGTCAACAGAAAGTTAGAAGTCGTTTGCTTGTAATTCATGTTTTGACAGCCTGTGAATATAAAGTTTTGATAAGATGTCGAACAAGAAATACGTGTCCACAAATCCATGTATCGGTAATTATAAAAAGTATGGTTCATTCCACATCGCCAAACTCGTTACACTAAGTCAGGTATCAAGTGATACTGAGCAAAGGAAAAGCCAACTTCCTTGTAAGTCTGTGTAAAATCATCTCTGAGGTGTAAGATAATGAACCGGAAATGGCTTCTGAAAATAATGTAACAATCACACTTTTTTTCTCAGGGGTGGTCAGCTATCCTCAAGTGATATCAAAGACAAAACGCGCCACCGAACAAAGCGAAAATAAAACTGTCTCTTTTTTTTTATCGCAAAAATATAAATGTAATAAGTACTGCAAATAAGCCGTCAAGTTCTCCCATATTAAAACTGTAGATTCGTTGTAAGTTTTAGAGAAACAGTTTGTCCTAGTGGTATGTCTACACAGAGATGGAAAACTATTGAAACTAACCCTTTGTTCCTTTGATACAACTGCATATAATTATAATTCATTGTGCAAGAAAAGTACAAATAGACAGCTGAAAGTATATTGATCATTGGACCCAAAATCATTATTTGAGAGAATAGGGCGTCAGTAACAGGACTAACCATCTACCCAAGCCCCATGTTTGCAAGTAAGTGGTCTATTTAAGTCTTTATTGGTTGTTTAGCTATACAATGGTCTATATTTGCTTTGCCACCGGCCCGGCATGACCAAGTGGGTTAAGGCGTGCGACCCATAATCTGAGGATCGTGGGTTCGCATCACCTTCGCGCCAAACATGCTCGCCCTTTCAGCCGTGGGGGCGTTATCATGTGACGGTCAATCCTACTGTTCGTTGGCAAAAGGTTAGCCCAAGAGTTGGCTGTGGGTGGTGATGACTAACTGCCTTTCCTCTGGTCTTACACTGCAAAATTAAGGGACGGCTAGCGCAGATAGCCCTCGAATAGCTTTGCGCGAAATTCAAAAATAAAACAAATGCTCAGCCACCACAGTTTCTAGCGTTGGCAGTCCGTAGACATACGGCTAAGCCACTGGGAAGGAGGCTGTCTATCCAAATGAAATATACACCGTACTCCTGCAACGTGGAGAAATTAAATTAAACATAATTATATATTTGCAGACTACTGTGATAAGATTGGCGGTCTACCTCGGTAGTATTAATATTCACTGGCACCTGAAAAATGATCAATGTTTAAAAAACTCACCTTCTAGTAAAACTGATTTTTATAGACAATTCTAAAAATGAAGCTGTTCCCAGTCTCAAAAATATGCACTCAACATGTCTCAAAGTACATCACTGCTATATATTCAGGAGCGCAATCTTTTGCAAGAATAATCAATTATTTATACCTTTAGAAAACCACCATAATACAGATTAAATATTAAAGAATTTTACGCCATCTACTGACAACATTTCTATAAGGTCCATCATTTTTATTCGCTATTTTAAATTTATTTTTTCTGTATATTAATTATGCGAAATAGACTCACGTGTATTCATACTAATTACATTTTCAAGTTGTGCTAAAATGACGCGTTTAATTATGTAATTAACTTCATTACTATGTTTCGCTAAAGGTGAAATAGTAATATGATTGTTTTTGACAATTCTTTTGTGGTCATTCATTCTGAATTGGGCCCGGCATGGCCAGGTGGGTTAAGGCGTTCGATTGGTAATCCAAGGGTCGCGGGTTCTAACATTCTTGCTCTTTCAGCCGTGGGGGAGTTATACTGTGACGGTCAATCCCATTATTCGTTAGTAAAAGAGTACCCAAGAGTTGGTAATGGGTGGTGATGACTAGTTACCTTCCCTCTAGTCTTAAGATATTAACTTAGTGACAGCTAGCGCAGATAGTCTTCATGTAGCTTTGCGCAAAATTCAAAAACAAACAATAACTATAAATATATGTAAGTTTATACTGAATCTGATTTTTCTTCTATCTCACTATGATTCGAATATGCTGTAGTAAAATTTAGCATTTTTCAACTGTCCATTTTCCCATGTAACACCATTTTGGACACGTAGGCTACTAGCGTAGTTAATATTTTGATTCTGGTTTGTGACCAGTACTGTTACTAAGTATCTAGTCCAATTTCCGTCCAGAAGGAAAACGAAAATGTTTCTGATAAGACGTACCATTTTCACCTAGAAATATAATTATGGATAAGATGACTGCTTTATAACAGTGACCTTTTGCTAATGTAGAAAGTTATATCAGAATAGAACATTTGTCTCTGAAGCATTATTATACATTACGCCAAACAATTGAAAGACATCTTTAGTTTGTAATTTTAGTTGTGACAGATCATACGATTTTGTTAATGTTTCCCACAGTTCACTGTTATAGAAGTCGAAAATATGTAATCGAAATGTTTGGTCATTTGTTCTTGAAACTATGTGCTTAGCTTTGAGATGAATTGCATAGCTTAAGGTGTAATATACTATTCATGACCTCTGGCTAACCTCAAATAAGATGTTTGGATGTTTTATTAATGTGAAAATTTGTTGGATGAGTGGAATCCAACCAATCACGGAAAAAAACTGCAAAATCGTTACAAGTGCCTCAGAGTATTGCTTGCAGAATGTTATTTAAAACTTCTTGTTGCCAGGATCAACGAATAGTAATTATTGTATTATGTTTTGAAAATGCTCTTCGCTCATCACATATCAGAGTAAAAAAAAAGGGTTTCAAATGGCATTCTGCAAACAATACTCTTGTAACGATTTTACAGTTTTTTTCTGTGATTGGTTGTATTCCACTCATTCAAGAGATTTTTACATTACAATGCTAGAATTAAGGTTTCGATACTCGTGGTGGGCAGAGCACAAATAGCTTATCACTTTGTCCTCAAATTCATTCAAATCAAAATTAACCTGTTCCTTTAGTAAATCAAATATTTGTAGCCACAACGTCTAGTCTGTACACAGACTTTAGAGGACTGACCTATTCCACAAACACCAAACGAGGTACTGTTCTCTCGCATCAAGGCATAACATCGCTCATCTTCAATGACAACAAAATCACTTATAGTTAGCCAACAACATTTGAAGCAATATCATTCCACAAATGGCTCGTACTTTACTCTACAGACAAATAACGAATGTACACTCATCTGAATAGAATCTGCAGCCAGATTCAGTTCCATTTTCTTAAAGGAACCTAATACATGTGGAAATGATCACAGTAATAGGTTGACATACCAGCATCTTTGTCTCTTACTTCATCTGTTTCGCGCTAAGTAGCACATAAAGCCTTATAACAGACTCACACCATGTGAAATGGTACCATCAAGCTGATGAGTCATAGACAGTTAATATAATGTTATACCTCTTTAACCTGATGTAATGTATACAGTTAATAAAGATTTTCTGCGTTTTTAAGTTTGAAACTAATATATTTGTTGTTAAACGACACAGGCAAACAGAGCGTTGAAAAAGTGGAAATATGTTAACATAGTTTAACCGGTTAAAATTTATGTTACCCAATAAATTATAGGATCCTTTAGAAGCAAATGCGTGGATGAGGTCTTAAAAATATCGTGTCCTTAGAATCAAGAAATATAGTCATACATCCACAAATTAGATACTGGAATCATTACACATATTTTGTAATATATGTTTTTTCAACTAATGAATACTTGTTGAAAGATAACAAATGTTTTTTGTTGTTTTTCTTTGTTGCATCAATTTACCGGTCCTCAGTAGTATACTGGTGAGTATCTCCGCCTGTCACGCAGGAGACTGGACTTCGTCTGAAGTAAAGTCAAGCATTGTTGAATAATAATTTACATTTATAATAGCAACGAATATATAGGTGTGGATGTTCCTAGAAAGTTGAAAGCTGTTGAATCAGATTAGTCTGTATTTCTGGTCCAGATAATGTTTACAAAATGTTTATTTTATAGTAATTCTTCTAATATGTTTGTTTATATTAGAAGAAATTGTGGCCAAATATCGAAAATCAAATTCTGAAACTTCTATTTTAGATGCGAAGAACATCTTACAATATCCTCGAAAAGCGACAATTTGCGTTTCGTAAATTATGGTTTGGTTTTGATTTGTTTTGAATTCCGCGCAAAGTTACATGAGGGCTATCTCCGCTAGCAATCCCTAATATAGTAGTGTAAGACATCACCACCCACCGCCAACTCTTGGGCTACTCTTTTTTACCAACGAATAGTGTGATTTACCGTTACATTATAACGCCCAATGGCTGAAAGGGCTAGCATGTTTTGGTGTGACGGGGATTCGATTCGAGTGCCTTAACCACCAGGCCATGCCGGGCCTTTCGTGAATTATGATCGAAGGGGTAAGTCTTTCAGTAAAGCTTACCAATAGTAGTCCGCAGGTTTATTTTCAGTCGTGACTATAATTCTTCTTTCTTTCTTTAAATGGCCCGACATGGCCAGGTGGATTAAGACGTTCGACTCGTAATCTGAGTGTCACGAGTTCTAATCCCGTCGCACCAAACATGCTTGCACTTCAACCATGGTCGCATTATAATGTGACAGTCAATCGCACAATTCGTTGGTAAAAGAGTAGCCCAAAGTTGGGGGTAGATGGTGATGTCTAGCTGCCTTTCCTCTAGTCTTAAACTACTAAATTAGGAACGGCTAGCGCAGTTAGCCCTCGTATATCTTTACGCGAAATTCAAACAAACAGTCTTTCTTTAAATTCTTAAGAGTACTGAGAAAAGTTTCTGCTTTTTATTCCCGTTTTACAGTAACGAAAAATTAGCTTTTCAAAACTTGTTCCAGTAACAACAAAATACTGAACCTTATGTTACCAAATACTAGACTCATTTTACTAAAACCCCGGCATGACCAGGTGTTTAAGGAGATTGACTCGTAATCTGAGGGTAACAAATTCGAATCCCTGTCACACCAAACATGTTCGCCCTTTCACCTGTGGGGGCGTTATAATGTGACGGTCAATCTAACTATTTGTTGGTGAAAGAGTAGTTGGCGGTGTGTGGTGATGACTAGCTGCCTTTCCTCAAGCATTACACTGTTAAGTTAGAGACGGCTAGCGCAGATAGCTCTCGTGTAGCTTTGCGCGAAATTCAAAAACAAACAAACATTTTACTGACAATTTCCTATTAAAAAATCGTTGTATGTAATTTTTCGCTGAGGTTATCCTTTCCTTGTCGTACTTGAGAAAAATTAAATGTTTGCAACTGAATTTGATCCACTTGGACAAATAACTTTTGTGATTCGGTTTTTGGCGATTCAGCAAGATAAGCCACATCAAAAATACACCCATTTTCGCCTTCTGTCTGCCTTTTCTCTTTTGAATTTTCTTTGTGATAAGAAGCTGTAGTTTCTTTGATTTTTGAGATAGCGTAACAGAAAATTGTAGCAATGATCTAGTGACAAGTTTTCGGAGCAATAGTTTCTTGGCATATCTTAATGGTAGTCTTTTCACTTTCCGTTGCACACTTTAGAGGAAGACCGTTGTTTCATTTTCTTTTCCTGATATTGAGCAATTAAGGAAAGCACATTCCTCCAGTCATGTTTCTGAGTTTATTCTTTGACCACATTTAACTTTCCATCGTTTTTATTGTCAATTTTGTAACTATCTTGCTGTTGTTGTTTTTTAAACTTCAAAATATATATGAATAATTATCTAAAAAGCGTAGTCTATTGAATTTACACCTTAGTTATTACATACCATAATAGCCAAACTTCCTGGTTTGTTTAGAATATTTTTTTAATCTGCGCACTTCGTAAAAAATGAGACCCTCCTATTGCATAGGGAGGGATATTAAACGACCCACCCCTAATCTCCCATTGGCTACTCCTAAGAGATGTGTTCAGAAAGATGAAGCATAACAAAAGAGCTGATATGTTCAATGTACAGCAATTTTAGCCAACAAGCTTATCCGTAAAGTCACATTTATTTTTTTTGCTCTTTTACTTTGCCACCTTACAGGCGGTTCCCCACTTCACCTGTCAGATACCACTGAAAAAGGTATTGTATTGTGAATGTTTATTTTTTGTTGTTGTTGTTATTGTACTTTTCGAGTCAATGCAGTATGAACAAATAAAATATTGTTATAATTTCATTACAAATGCAAACAACTTTCAAACTCTGCGTTTGCACTGGACCACAATATCAAAATCTTCTATTAAGTAGATAGAGATACAATAACTGATAAATAGCTTGTTGCCATTATCAACATAAGTTTTAATTCCAGCTCTACTGCCAGGAACACTATCTGCTCCATTGTTATTGTTTTTTCAATAAGATTTGATGTGCACATAAAATTATAATTAATATTAACTTTCATCAGCTTTTCAGAGCATAATATTCTCTCAATTTTTTTCCTTAATAAGCCTTTCTTGAACGTTTAATGAGTATGTAATTAATTATTTTACAAGAGAATTATTAGATCGCTTAATACTTTATTTACCGTATGGAATTGTTTGTTTTTGTCTTTATATATTTATAGGAAAGAAATATGATTATTAGAATACCTGTGTACAATAAAACTGAGGCACAAGTTGTTTTAAATATAAGGATCATTGGCTTTAATATATCTAGCTACAAAAGTGTACAATGCATGAAAAAAGAAATTGGGTCATTCTATATGACTATTCTATTGTAGTATTTGCTCACCCGAAAAAAGTTCTTGCAATCATAAACATAAAAAAAACATAATTTTTTCTCCACTTGTGAAGAAATAAGATATATTCCTGACAACTTAGTAAATAAGATTATGTACATAAACATATAAAGTAATTTGATCAAATACTTCTCATTCACATATGTAAATGTACCATAATATTATAAATCACAGTGAAATTCTTATCCATAGTCTGCAACTTTCAAATGAACGTAAATGTTTGTTCCGTGATATATGTGGGGGCTTTCATGTCTTATAGTAACAAACTCCAGATTGGAAATAGTTATTTGTACCCCATTATGTCGATCAGTGATAGGAATGCATGATTATACATTATTTATTTAAACGTTTTATCGTAAGATGGGGTGAATATTTGCACATCAGCTAGCAATTAACACAGAATAAAAATGTGCAGTTGAACACCATCTAAACATAGTGTAGTTTTACATAAACTATTACTTAGTTCATGTCAATATAGAGATGTTTAAAATCAGACTTTACAAAGCGAACTTGATATGGGTTGCTTAATGAAGAGCAGTTCAATTGAAGCATGTTACAAGGAAGCTAGTGTGCAACGGTGCATTCAATGGATCAAGACATGTGAAGCAACGTTCTTTTTGCAGATGTCCTGTTTTTTGGGTGGGTTTTTTTTCAAACAGAAAACACTAGTATATTTACTTTGAAAGAAAATAGAACCAGATTTAACTCCAGTTTCATTCACGAACGTGATGCATATTGATGTGGTATTAAAGGAAGAATGGTGTGGACAGGAATAACCATTAGTGAACTTTCAAACACACATTGTGGGAATCAACCCTACAACACTTTGCACCTTTTTTAAACATACTCATGCAATTCCATCTTATCATAGCCTAATTAGTTATGACAAACACGCACCATGTTAAACTTGAAGAAGAAGCAAATTGGCTGAAAAAAATTGGTCGGTGTGTCCAAACTCCTCGAAATTTTCATCAAATTACTTCAGACACTAAAACCCTCTGGAAACAGTTCTTTCAAAGGATATTTCTCAGGACGCATTATGACCTTATCAGTACCCCTGATTCGATTTTAATCACCCAACTTTGGTTGTACGTTGCACTTACTGTTTGTGGTAACCACACTCCATATTAAAGTGAAATGTAAAGGGTGTACAGCCACATCTGTCAAATGTTTAATTATGAATTTATATTAATAAAACTCACTTTTTGTGTAACGAATATATGCTTGAAAATCATCTAGTAAGACACTATCACTATAGTTAGATGACTATATATCATCTTGCATTTACTCGGCAATACAGGTATATATATCATCATACATTTACTCGGAAATACAAGTGTATATATTTTTTACATTATTTGAAATCCTCTTCGAGTGTCCATACATGATCAAAAACTTAGATTTGAGTCTACATCTTCTAATGTTATTTTTAAGAGATGTAAACATAAATTAACATAGTCAAAGATTATAAGGTAGATATTGATATCACAATGTAGTATAATTTTCAATACTAACTGTTGTATCCTATATCATACTCGAATACTTGGATATCCATTTATATCACCTAGTACCATGCTCAAGTTTGTAGATATCAGCGTTGCTTATATTCTGGTATAATAATCATGGATTCAGATGTGAACATACCTGTAGTATCATACATAGGGACGGTAGACATAATAATACATCATTTAATCTTCCCTTTAGGAACTTAATCTCATCTTATACTCTGGGGCGTATATACAAACGTCCATCGTACAATATATTACAAGGTAATCTACACATCATTCTCTGGTGACTAAAGAGTAATTTGTGTGCTTATAACACTAATAATCGATTTGCGAGAGGCATTGCTAGCTACTTACAAAATTCGGAGCTCGGGCCCATAAATGCAGGAAATTTGGGCGTTTCAGTATCATATTGATCATGGTTCTCTGTTTGATTTTTTTAAGACACTAACTGGGGATTCGGTGCACAAGTTTATATCTACGCCTCTACGCGGGGGACCAAGCAGAAATAATTGATTTTGTAGCTTTGAACTTAACAATCAAACAAGTTCTTCACATTATATAATAAAATATTGAAGGATGTAGATACTTATTAATTCATGTAACATCTAAATGTTATTTGAATACTTCACTTATTAGCCCGGCATGTTCATGTGGTTAAAGCGCTCGGCTCGTAATCTCAGGATCATGGGTTCGAATCCCATCGCACCAGATATGCTTAACTTTTCAGCCGTAGGGACGTTATAATGTAACGGTCAATTCCACTATTCGTTGGCAAAAGGGGAAGCCCAAGAGTTGGTTGGTGGTGGGTGGTGATGATTAGCTTCATTCCCTCTAGTCTTACACTGCTAAATTTGGGTCGACTAGCGTAGATAGCCATCTTGTAGCTTTGCGCAAAATTCAAAACAAACTTCAATTATCATATCTTTACTAAGCGGGCCCAGCATGGCCAGGTGGGTTAAGGCGTGCGACTCGTAATCTGAGGGTTGCGGGTTCGCATCTCCGTCGCGCCAAACATGCTCGCCCTTTCAGCCGTGGGGGTGTTATAATGTTTCGATCAATTCCACTATTTGTTGGTAAAAGAGTAGCTCAAGAGTTGGCGGTGGGTAATGATAACTAGCTGCCTTCCCACTAGTCTTACACTGCTATATTAGGGACGGCTAGAGCAGACAGCCCTCGAGTAGCTTTGGGCGAAATTCAAAAACAAACAAACTTTACTAACCGAATTGACGTTGCAAACACAGGTATGAAGTAAAGAAATACTGGCTTAGTTACCCAAGCTGTTCCAACTATTATTATACAAAAAAGTGTAAATAACATAATTAGTTTATTTAAAACTAATGTTTCCGATTTCACATTACTGAACACAAACCTACTATTAAGTTTGTTTTATAAAGCCAGTGAGGTGGAAACAACGCCACCTGTCAGTTTGATTGGTATCGCAACTACTTCAAGTTCCACAGTTCAGTGTCTCAAGACAATATAATCAGTTCAAGCAGTTTAAGGAAAGTAAAGTGTATAACTCGAACATAATTTAAAATTTTCTTTACTGAAAGACATTCATCTGTTTAAGGAAAACACTATTATCTAGAAGACAAAAAAGAATGTTTGAAATTGGCACGAATGACTCACGTTTAAATAAATATTGTAATTGAAATCTTTGTTAAAACACAGTTATTTTCTGTGTTTGCACATGAAATTGATTAGTCACTTTCATATCAAGTGGGCCCGGCATAACCAAGTAGTTAAGGCACTCGACTCGTAATCTGAGGGTGGCGAATTCGAATCCCCGTCACACCAAATATTCTCGCCCTTTCAGCCGTGGGAGCATTATAATGTAGCTGTCAATCCCACTATTTGCCAGTAAAAGTGTAGCCAAATAGTTGACGGTGAGTGGTGATGACTGATCGCCTTCCGTCCACTGCTAAATTAGGGAAAGCCAGCACAAATAGCCCTCGTATAGCTTTGCACGAAATTCAAAACAAATCGTATGAAGTTACTAGGAGGTCGCTTTCACATTGATTCGTAACCTCTGATTTTATTCGTCCCTCACCGGATTCCCTGATATCGTGTTCGTGATTTCCTTGCTTGATAATTTATTCAATGAGCGCGGTGTTCAGGTACTTTTATTTTCTTGTGTCCGACAGATTTTTGAAATGTTATTATAGATATTGCTTTAATATATCATCGCCAGCATTCCCATTCCTTCTCGGGTTCGCGCCCGCGTCGAGCTAAACATGCTCGCCCTCCCAGCCGTGGGGGCGTATAATGTGACGGTCAATCCCACTATTCATTGGTAAAAGAGTAGCCCAAGAGTTGGCGGTGGGTGGTGATGACTAGCTGCCTTCCCTCTAGTCTTACACTGCTAAATTAGGGACGGCTAGCACAGATAGCCCTTGAGTAGCTTTGTGCGAAATTCCAAAACAAAATAAATACCATGGATAATCAGTAGTTTATATATATTTATACACTTATAGTAAAATCAAAAACACGGTCACACCTAATAAATTACTGTCGTTATTCTAGCATTTAAACTAATTTTACTCCATATTTTTTAACACCTTACGATAAAATTTAGAAAAGCAATTGAGCCTTAGTACCAACGCCAGGAAATAGAATGCGTTTAATATTAGAGAAAATGAAACTGAGGAGATGCACTCCTTTCTGTCTTGTTGCAGTAATTATTGAGCAAGCGTAGTGGAGGAGAATAGGACATCAAGATGAGGGTAAATAAATCAGGGGCCATATTCATGAAACTGGAAAAAATTAGAGTAAACGTATTATAATATTAAAAACAAAAATAAAAATTGTGAATAATAGTTTAAAATTGGTATGGTTGTATAGATCATATACATGGATAATGGCCGAATCAATATGGTTGTATGGATCGAAACATGGAGAGTAACCGAATCAGTAAGGCTGAATCGACCGTAAACATGGACAATAACCTACCG
Source organism: Carcinoscorpius rotundicauda (assembly GCA_011833715.1). NCBI lineage: Eukaryota > Metazoa > Arthropoda > Merostomata > Xiphosura > Limulidae > Carcinoscorpius > Carcinoscorpius rotundicauda. The sequence continues at coordinate 161,684,728 of CM022391.1, read as the reverse complement.
AATTATTATAACTGTACGGATCGGAAACAGAAAATGAATGAATTAGTTTAATTGTATGGATCAGAAATATGGATAATGAACGAATCATTACACTATGTAACCCAAATTTTGTTCCTGGATAATATGTGTTATTTTTTAATTGTTTATGCTGTTAAAGTGCAGAAAATGGCCATTATTCCCTTCAAACTTTGCTCTCGGGACCTGGATAGTGAAATTTTAAAAATTAACCTATTTTCTATGTAAAAACGGACAAATTTGCACATTTTCATTTGCATATAGTCTGAATAAAACATAAAACAACATGTGAATCAAGATTTACATGTATTTATACCAAAATTATACAAAAATGTTTAAAAGTGAGTAGTTTTTCGAAACTTGTGACCGTAATGTAAGTCACTTTCACGTATCAGCCCCCAAATATAGTCTCGGCATTCAACTTTGTTAGATCAAGATCTCTGATCGAGTCATTGAGGTCTCTTTGGTTGGGGTAGTCTGGGTTTCTCTCACTAGCTGCACTTGTGAAATTATAATCTAGATCTTCAACATCTACCTCCTCTTCTGATTTGCTGCTCTCTTTTGAGATGACTGATTTCTCTCTGGCAGAGTGGGTACAGGAAGCTCAGAGTAGTGTGGCACTGGGGCGATGGATGATGGAAGGTCTGGATACATGGTAGCAGATGCATTCCTGCCAGCCCGACGTTTGGAAGGGAATGTCATGCAGAAGTGGCGATTGCTTGAGTGGTAAGTGGGTTCTATTCCCCTCTGTACCATCCTACAAAAGAACAAGATAAAATTGTTATTATTAAGAATAAATTTATTTCATCCACAACTAATGTGTAAGAGGTTTATGCAAAATATTTTGTATGTAATATTTTTTCTATACTTTGGGAAATTAAAAAATAGATTAAAAGATATTTAAATTTTAAAATGTTTTAAATTTGTGTAATATAAAATTTTACTGTTCAAGCTAGCAAAATTGTCCGTCTTACCTTCTGCAGTTTTTTTAGCAGTGATCAAGGTAAAATGAAGTGCCCAGGGTTTGTCTTGATCCCCAACAGGCATGGCGAAATATGCCTTGTAGGCTTCACACATTTTAGCAGATGCTGTTACAGAGTACATTTTCGCTCTTGTCTTGATAAATTGGTCACATAGCATAATGCGTCTGTAAAATGCTTGCAGCTTCTTGATGCCATCTCTGATAAAGTCAAATAGGTCATTGTGTTTACTTACGCAGCTAAAACTAAATTGAAGTGGTGAGTGGTGAGCCCCTGTATATATATTACCATGGAAAGTTCTAGAAAATTCTCGTAAGTTCTACAACATTCTCTATCAGCTACTCAGCAGTGAACCTACCTGAAATGTTCTGAAAAATGGGTAAATTTGAAAATTTCATTATCCAGGTCACAAAAGCAAAGTTTGAAGAGAAAAATAGTTTTTTCCATTTACTTTAGACATAAGCAACTGGGATATAGCATTTTCTACCCAGGAACAAGAAAAAGTAAAAATTTTGTTACATAGTTTTGTGGCTGTTTCAACCGGAAACACGGGAAATGACCGTAAAAAAACGAACATAAACTGGACTAATCAATGTCACATTTAAATATTTTATGCTCATTATGATTTAGAAACGATTAAACTAACTCAAAACGTTCAAGTATTGTTATGCTTTAAACAGTTAAAACATAATATAACTTTTATTGATTAATTATGTTTCAGTAACAGAAAACACACTTCAGCATTTCTACTTCTATTATACTTTAAACATTTAAAACATAGTAAGATTTATGTTTTAGTCACAAGAAGCACATTTCAGTATTTCTGGTTGTGTGTTTGTAATTATTCTACTCATTAGATAAACTGTTACAGCCCGACTGTTTGTCTACCCCGTCCTGTGTATTTGTCATATAATCGCTAAAGTTCGACTGCAACCACTCCGTGACATCTGTGACCCTTTTTATCCGTGATCGAACTCTCTTTTTACAACCTTTCACTTTGCCATCTTTCAAAGTTTTTTGAATCCTAGTTGTACTGAGAATGTGTATAAAATACCAATACTTTTATTTCATACCCTCTTTGTGGTATTTTCAACATTCTATAGTTCTTCGTTTAATGTCCAAATCTCTACAGCACACAGAAAAATGTATTGTATATAAATAAGTATCTTCTTTTATATGCAAAAACGGCTCGTTTGGGTTGAGAAAATATTTTAAATAGAATCTTCTTTGTCCCTAACCTAATGTTTCTTGGGGTTAATACATCCTTCATACGAATGAAATTTGCTCTTGCAATTCTACCTCACGTTTATCATCTTTAGTAATTCGTTGCCCCAAGCAAACAAACTTGTCCACTTATTTTACTGTGAGATCACCGCTTTAATGTTGACTGTTTTTTTAATATCTCTCCTCACGACCATAATTTTTGTCTTATCCACATTTAGATTGCTCTCATAGATCACTATACGTTATTTTGTAACATTTTCAAATAACTGTTTATAATAACAGATGTTTATATTCCTGTCCAACCCATACTCTGAATTTCTCCTATTCACAAAGTCAAGGCCCGGCATGACCAGGAGGTTAAGGCTCTCGACTCCTAATCCTATGGTCGAGGGTTCGAAACCCCGTAACACCAAACGCCCTTTCAGCCGTGGGGCGTTATAATTTGACGGGCAATCCCACTATTCGTTGATAAAAGAGTAGCCCAAGAGTTGGGAGTGAGTGGTGACGACTAGCTGCCTTTCCTTTAGTATTATACTGCTAAATTAGAGACGTCTATGCATATATTCCTCAAGTAGCTTTGCGTGAAATTCAAAACAAACCATTAAGTCCATTATTCTTTGTAATGCTTTCTCTGACTCTATCAGCAACACTGTATCGTCAGCATACCTCAGTGTCATCTAATTTCTATTTCTATTAGGATTTAAAACTGATTAGAATTTATTTATTATGCTTTAGCAACAAGTAAGCTACACTCGAGTCTTTTTTTTATTTTGGTTTTATTAAATGTCACAGTACTGTTTCTTGATTGTTTTACATCAGTCCCCAATTTTGAACTGCCAGCCAGAGGGAATTCAACCGGCCGGCAGCAGCCACCCACCGCCAACTCTTGGGGTGCTTACTCTTTTAACATTGAATGTGAGGATTGACCATTAATATATAATGCCCTCGCAGCTGAGTGGCAAGCATAGTCGGCACTGAGTTTCGAACCCGCGGTCTCTAATTTGCCATTTAAATGTCTTAACCACCACGCTTAGAAATTATTAGACACATTTTACCTTTTTTACTATTATTATTTTTTAACAATAATTAAGCTATATTAGACACTTGTAGTTTATTATTCTTTAATAAGTATAAAATGTTGTTAATATTTTTTTTTAATTCTGTTGGGGTTTTGACATACTTTGAGTTCTCTAGACTTATTATTATTTAACAACGACTAAAGTCACAATTGTGCCTTTACTCATAACTTTATTCTTCAAAATAAGTTAACAGTTGGCCTATTGTAATTTTGTAATATTATAGTGATAATTAAATTCATAATTTAGATGTAGTAATAATTATCACCCACATGAATTATTTGTACATTTGTTGTGCCTTATAAACAGTTTAGGTCGCGTGGAATTCTGTTTAATATTCAATGTGGTTCAGCTACAGGTAAGACATTTTACTTTGTTGTAATAACAGTGAAGATTATATTTTAGATGCTTAAAGTTTAGTATGCCTTATTAACGGCTAACTCTTTTCGAATTTGTAATAGTTTATTACAATCATCTTTTCAGAGTATTTTAGCTTTACTGGTTTATAGCTGTGGTGTAGCATCTTAGATATACGCTTGAGCTTGACCTTTTTCTTTCTTTTCGGCTTTTGGTTTGTACTAGTTTGGTAATACATAAGGCATGTGGATGTGACTTTTTATTGTGTGTTACCTTAAAGCATGTAGGATGTAATCAGTTAAAGTATACAACCTCAGAACTACGTACAAACAGGTTATCTTTGTTTGCTTGTTTTGAATTTCGCGCAAAGCTACCCGAGGGCTATCTACGCTAAGAGGTTATTTTTGTTTGCTTGTTTTGAATTTCGCGCAAAGCTACCCGAGGGCTATCTGCGCTAACAGGTTATCATATTTCACTATGAGAATACTGTTGAACAATGCAGTCTTTGTCCTATGGATTAAAAATATGTACATATCTGATATAATGTTTGATTTTGTTTTTCTTGAAGCATTTTAAATTGTTCCTATCACGAACTACAATATAGAATCATTTCGCGCAGTAAAGTAAAATCATTGTCCCTCAGTGGGACAGCGGTAAGTATTCATATTTACGGCGCTTAAATCAAGGGTTCAATCCCCTCGGTGAACACAGCCCGATGTGGCTTTGCTATAACAAAAACACACAAGCACATAAAATAATTTTAATATATTGCGTGCTCTGGTAAATGGTTTATCACTGGCAATTTACGTATCTAAATTCGTTTTTGTAGACATACAGTTTACACATCGAATAGCGTTGTTTTATCAAATACAAATAAGGCATTCTTAAAGGGTGAAGAGACATTATAGATTACAAATAGATTCATAAAACTTACATTCAATGTATGTGTTTTTATTACATCATCCCATTCTTTCGGTCTGGCCTAATCTATATTGCTTAGGTAACAAAAGATATGATTGTATGAAACGCACACTTATCAGATGTTTATCATGTATTATATTAATTGTTTGTTTGTTTTGGAATTTCGCACAAAACTATTCGAGGGCTATCTGTGCTAGCCATCCCTAATTTGGCAGTCTAAGACTAGAGGGAAGGCAGTTAGTCATCACCACCCACCGCCAACTCTTGGGCTACTCTTTTACCAATGAATAGTGGGATTAACCGTCACATAATAATGCCCCAACGGCTGGGAGGGCGAGCATGTTTGGCGCGGCTCGGGTGCGAACCAGCGACCCTCATATTACGAAGCGCACGCCTTAACGCGCTAGGCCACGCCAGGCCCTATAGTATTAATGAATTAGCGTATTATAATATGTACATCAGGAATACAGTTGTGTCTAAAATGCTCATATCAGTGGTCCGAGATCTAGTCTGTAACACTTTTGTACTTTTATACTCTCAAGCTTTAGGAGATATCAAACTACAGATAATTTAATACATAAATTTAGGATTAAAATTTATGAAATGTTTTATTTTTGAAATGTAGCATTTGTAAAAATGTAAATATAATTCATTTATTTTTTTCTTTATTATAACACCCGATTATTTTTTTTACCGTACACTTCATGCGTAAACGTAACACACAACAAACAACTTTACTGTAGTCCTTACCTTCTAACCGCCATTTTGAATACAATGATATAATTTTAAAAACACTATTCTAAAACCTGAAATATCTATCAGTACAATTTGTAATATAATTCAAAAGATATTTAGCAATAATAAATCTTGTAAAGTGTGATCGGGTTGTCAATCTGTTTTTCCCTGTCACTCTCACGTTTGTACAATTACTGTCTCTCGTGCTATATTGCTAGCGTGGCACTGTTAAGTAAGACAGTTCCGACACTGACTCGAGATTCAAAAATATATTTTTTGCGAAGTAATTTTATGTTTTCTTCACTATTGAAGTCGTGTTTAATAAACAGTTATTGTGGACAAAAGATCAATAATCGAAAACAATCTTTATTTAAAACTCAACACAAAGGATCTTTACAAGATAATTAGTACTAATTCGGTGATACCATGTTCTAACTATATTTACTTCAGTCGCTGATATCAGAACAACTAACGCTTACATGCGTGACTGGATCATTTCTCAGGGAAATAGAAAATAGGCTGTTACCTCCAGGGACCATCTTATTGCCAATGGTAAATATACTTCTCAAATTTCACAACTATATTTCCTAAGAAAAAATAAAAAGTAATAATCCATGTATAACCGCATCTATGGGCAGCTAAAGAGAAAGGAACTTAACGGCATGTTTTTACGAATGGGATATTAAGATAGTATAAAATAAAAAAATGAAAATTTCTATGTCAATACAAGAAGGCAGAAAGACATAGCAAGTTCATGTACAACAGTAACACATGCGTGTTAAATGCTCTGAATCTCTGTACATGACAGTTTCTAGTATAATTCTTTTATTCGTTTTGAATATGCTCATCCATTTTGAAAATGTTTTATTAAATCAGTTATAAATGTTATTCAATCGTAAGATTTCTTCCTGACATTTCAATTTATTTTTTACTAAAAAGAACATAAAGAAATATCCGATTTAACAAATTAGTGCATCGTGTTTATTGTCCAATGGGCTGTAAAGAAAACTGCTGCTTTGTTCAGAAAATCAGAAAAATTATATACCACCCCTCAAAAAGAAAATTGCACATACAGGCACTTATGAAATACCAGGTTAATATGGAAGCAATAATATATATGCATCCTGGTACGCCTAATTATTTTAAAATAAGAAGAAAGTATTTAAGTCATCAAAACTTTGTTGAACCCAAGTGTAATGATTATTGAATAAATAAGCTCAAATTCAGCGAATTCCTTTTCGTGATTATCTATGTTTATGTATATGTTTTACCAAAACGTGCTTCGACATCGTCGGAAAGGGTTTGAGAAATCGCATGATGCATACAAAACTTGTATTCACGAGGGAGTAGAATCACCTTAGGGCTAGGGATGACTGTCTCGCGCTGATAATAGTTAGAGGAAATATAGATACAAAGGCATAAGCGAAAGGGCAGAACGGCGGGAAGCGATGATACTAAGCAAGTTAAAGGTTGCAACCATATAAAAGACAAAGCTATATGTGCTTTTATTAATTTTCATTTGTATTCCCGTCCACTTACTTCCACCAAAGCAATGTCTGTAATATTTGTCCTTCGTCTTTAATGGCAATTTTTTTTTCGTTTCTTTTCTTTGGCGGTGTATCTCTTACAGAAGGGAAGTTGTAGTCTGGACCGGAAACGGGAGGGTGGAACTGTTTAACCTCGAAGGTGGAGCAACCACTAACGTTTCTGAAGTCTGGCAAACCCACTGAATGAGTATTGTTGTAAACTGACGTAGAAAAACACACTTCACTTTCCTCTTGTAGTTTTGAAATTTTAATTTTATGGTTTATAATTACAGAAATATATTTATGGCCAGGTATAATATAATATATTAATGTTAAGGTGAAGCCATATGTATTAATAATTGTGAAAAACTTGTTGTTTGAAACAATTCTACTTTTGACGTACGTTAAGGAAAAACTAAAAATATATAACGTTGCTAATAGCTATATAAAATTCCTGTTGAGATTAACTAACACATATAATCAAATTAGCTGGTAGTAGAATACAGTTTGTTTGTTGTTGTTTTTTGGTTAACAAAATATACGTGTTTCAAACACAAGTAAGAAATATTTCTAAAAGTTTTAATGTCGAATTTACAGCAGGTAGTAGGTGCTGTTCGTAATCTCCACTAAGGTTTGTCTGTTGTTTATATTTGCAGTGTCTGACCCCTTTATCGTCGCGCCTCTATATTTTAATATCTTGTCAGGTACTTATTAAAGGATTAAAAACGCACAACTATTCCGAATTTTTTATACATCGCACAACAGGTGTAATCTAACTGAACTTGTAGGAGGATTGGTTAACAAAATAGGACGGAATTAGTGTAACGTACATAACCCACATCTGATGACTAAAGAAACTTACTCCTACAGAATTTAAAGTCCTTAATACTGGAAAGGTGTGGATGTCAAAATAAGACAGAATTAGTTGTTTTAAATAATCCACAATCAAGAACAACAAAATTCTACTCGTGTATAATTTAAATTACTTAATATTGATGGTTAATGGCTATTGAAAAAGTAGAACTTGCAGCATAATCAAATATAAGTTCAGGTACTACATCAAAACTCAGAGCTCGCTAGGCTGGAAGACATTACCTGAATAAAACTGTTTTTTTAAGCAAATTTGATATGTTTTTGCATACTCGCATATCTTACACAGATATAGAAAAGAACACCTTAAGGATAACACAGACGGACTGTTTTCAGAACAAGTACAGTGGAAGCTCAGACTTCTACCACACTTATAACGAAAGCAAATACTTAGTCCAATAAACACCCAAACTCGCAGAACCAAAAGATGTTTGTTTGTTTGTTTTGATTTCGCGCAAAGCTACACGAGGGCTATCTGCGCTAGCCTTCCCTAATTTAGCAGTGTAAGACTAAAGGGAAGGCAGGTAGTCATCACCACCTACCGCCAACTCTTGGAATACTCTTTTACCAACGAATAATGGGATTAACCGAATATTATAACGCTCCGCGGCTGAAAGGGCGAGCATGTTTGGTGTGACAAGGATTCGAACCTGCGACTCTTAGATTACGAGTCGAGTGCCTTAACCACCTGGCAATACCGGGACGAAACAAAAGATTGGAATTCTTTAATCAAAGTAGAATTTCTGTAAAGACTGGATACACTTTAAAGCAATGTTGATAAATACTTACGCTAAATTACGCAGATAAATGACTTCCTTTAAAAGGAAAACAAATGGCACATTACTTTTCATTTTAAGCATATTTATCCATTATTACCGTTCGTTTTGTTTTTGTGAAGCAAGTGAAAATCACAGGAAGTAACTAGAACTGACTTGTTATTTACAAATTTCTTCCAAAAAGCGATTGCATGAGATACTTAAAAGCCGATTGACATAGGTCATAAATCATATATATGTATATATTCATGTGTGTATGTCTGGTGGCAAGAATTTCTATTTGTGGCAAAAGCCCTCTAATGTTGTTAAGTTAACAACCAGTAATCAGCAACTAGTAATAAACTGACTGTTACTGATACTACTGAAGTTAACGAGACGTAGATAGATTTGTGCAGGCAAAAAAGGCTTATCGAAGATTGAGAATAATTAAAAGGAACCATTCTGGATATTTAAAGATCCTTAAAAAATGTTCCCAAAGTTTTTTCTAGGTAACAAGAAATAAATCAACAAAAATTTGTTTGTTGGAAGTTAAGCATAAAGATACACAAAGAACTGTTTGTGCTCTGCCACCATAGGTATCGAAACCAAGTTTCAACCGTCGTAAGTTTACGGACACGCCGCTGAACCCCTGATGGGCACACAGAGAGCAATTCGTTTACGAAGGTTTACTGATAGCAACAATAAGTTGGTAGTTGGAGGTAGCACGGATGTCCTACAAAGACTAGAAATAGTCAATGCAAGTAACCAAAAGCCCACAACCTGTAGTGTGGAATTGAAAATCCAAATCCAGCGAGTACCAGATGAAATATAATGTTTACTAGGTCGTAGGTTAAAGAAAGATTTGCTAAATCTTTACAGGTCGTCTCTAGGAGATCTTGTAGCAACAAAAAGATCGACAACATGTAACAGAAGATTTCTCAGGACTGTTCAGTGTAACAAAACGAAAACCTATACTCCAGACAGATATATTTCCTGTCATATGGACCTATACTCCAGATAGATATATTTCCTGTCATATGCACCTATACTCCAGATAAATATAATCTAATAAAACTTCAAATTCAGCACAATCAACTCTGTCTAAAAATCCTCCAAAGCGAGATTGATAGAACAAAATAATGGAGTTTAAAAAATAGCAGATGCTCAATGAAGGATGTTACATATTACAACTCGTCCCTGAATATCGGTTCAAGTAATAAAAAACACACTTTTACACATAACACACTTGACAGTAAATACCTTTGAATGAAAGAAGAAACAGTTTAGTATAAGTACGAAATTACTTTTACTGTCAAGCACAGGTATATTTAGGCCCCGACATGGCCAGGTGGTTAGGACATCGACTCGTAATCTGAGAGTCGTGGTTTCGAACCCCATTACACCATACATGCTCGCCCTGTCATACCTTGGTGCAACAGTCAATCCCAGTATCCGTTGATAAAAAGAGTAGCCCAAAAGTGCGCGGTGGGTAGTGATGATTAGTTGCCTTCCCTCTGGTCTTACACTGCTAGATTAGGGACGGCTAGCGCAGGTAGCCCTCGAGTAGCTTTGCGTGAAATTCAAAACAAATCAAACCCAGTAGTTGACGGTGGTTGGTGATAATTATCTCCCTTCCCTCTAGTCTTACACTGCTAAATTAGGAACGAAATTACTCCTAAAACCGCTGAACTAACATTAAATTTTATTAGATGATATGTTCACTGCATTTTGCTAGAGTAATAAAAACGTTTTTTTTGTTTGTTTTTTCATTTTTGATACAAATTTCAAGCAGACTTGAAATAAATATCTTCTGATGGTTTATAGTGTTAACAAGAAGCAGACTTCTGTAACTAAAAGGTGAACAGGTAAAGTTGCAGAAACAGTATGAAAGAGACTGTTGCAAAAGACAAGTTAAATCTAGAAATCTCTGAAAATGTAAGGATGCAAACTGCTGAAAGCGACAAGTTGTGTCTATAAATCTCAAGGTTAGAGTGAAAGCGACAAGTTGAATCGGGAAAATTCAAGGTTCGTATGAATGAGACAGTTGTAAGCGAAGAGTTAAATCTAGAAATCTCTGAAAATAAAAGAACACAAGGTGATGCAAGTGACAAACTGCATCTAAAAATCTGAGCCAAGTTATTTCTAGAAATATCTTAAAATACAAGGCTACAAACTGCTACAAGCAAGTCATAATTCTCAACACGTGTTTGTAATACTTAAAAGGTAAAGTGAAGAAATGAGTGAACCAAATAAATTGTAACTGAAAACCAGTAACATACAAAACAAAGCACAAATATTTTTGTATGTCTACGAAATGTTTTGAGGTTCCTATAGGTAAGATAATTATAAAGTATAGTGATGAAGATTGCTAAAACATTAAACTCAGTATGTTACAGGAATTGTGTCGTTTCGGAAGACTGGTCAAGTTTTATAAGAGAGAGTGCTACAGAAAATAAGTAGTTTCTAATGATGGGCATAGTGTTATGACATAGAGTATTGCAGGAGAATGCTAAGATGTTGTAAGCAATATATTGTAGAAAATTCATTGTCTGTGTAGACTTATAAGATGTCATAAAGCATAGTAATGCAGAAAATAGATCGTTTCTGAAAGTCACTATGGCTTCGTGAAGGAAAAATGCTACATGAAATGTATTGTTCTTGCAAGTTGCTGCAGTGTTACAAGACAGATTACTGCGGAAAACAATAGCTTACGAAAACGTATAACCTATTTTGAAATAAAGAGCTACAGAAACCAAGTAACACCTCAAAATGGTAAAGTACCACGAAAAAGCGTGCTCTAAGAAAGAGGTGGTCCTTGAAAACTGGTAAGATGTTGTAAAGCAGTAGATGGATGACCTCTGAAGACTTCTAAGGTTAAACGGAGCGTCTAGCTGCTATATTGTTGCACATATTATCATGAGGTTTTAAAAACTACTAGAACAATACAAAATAATGGAAAAGACAATTAATTCTTGAATATGTGTGGAAAGATGAGAATCACTGCTAAAAGTAACGAGCGATTCCTAATAATTGCCGGGACAAGGAGAAATAGAGAACGACATACAGCGCTTAAAGTTTAATGGCGGTTACAGAATAGAAACTAATTATTTTTTAATACTTGAACAAGAGAGATCCAGTGATTAACGTGCTTGAACTGCGGATCTCATGGTTCCTCTTTTGTGATCCGCGCCTGGAAAACAACACTTCGTTATTTAGAGTCGTAGATATGCTTTAAAAGTAGCTTCGTTTGTTTGTTTCAAAGCAGAGCCATATTGGAAGATCTGCTGTATCCTTCGGAGGGAATCGAACTCAGGATTGTTGTGTTTAAATCCATAAACTAACCACTGTTCCCTCGAGAGATGATAAGAGCGACTATTAAATCTCACTGTTAAGTCATGAAAGAGAATCTAAGAGCTAGCGACAGATGCCGTTCATTAGCTGCTTCCTCTCTAGTTTGCATTTAGAGACAGTTGTGTAAAAATAGTCCTTTTGTAACTTTGCACGAAATTCTGAAACAAAGAAACAAGAACTACTGATAATGAAAAAAAATGAAAAGTCAAATAGATCCTACGCCGCAATCTTACACAATTTACGGATACAATGTGAGAAGAATGAAAACGCTCTTTACCTGAATGAGTGAACTGAAACAAATGGAATAACGCAACTTAAACAACCATACGACAAGTCTCGAACCTACAACATTTCGACAACGGTATTGAATCACTAACCGCTCGGTCATGCAGTTCATAAGCATTTTTACTGTCAAATTGTTCTTTAATTATTTTGGACATTAATAACCAGCTCATAATTAAAATAAAACATATCTCACGTCTGCTGCAGTAGAATGAGAAAAGAAAAACAAATCTACCAACGAACTATAAATAATTATTGAAAGTTTCTTTGCCAACGAAAACTAAACTGCTGTTGTTAACAGATATTTTTAAAGACCGTAAATAATATGTAATAGGCGACTGCAAACAACAAACAGTTTCTGTTAATTGCTAATGAGAAAAAAAAAGAAGGTTAATTACATAAAAATGTATCCTTAAGGGTACCATAAAAAGCAATAGAGATTACGATAAAGGTTAGTTTGTGGTTACTGAGATCGTAAAGGGAACAACAGCAAAATCTGAAACAAGTCCTTTAAAGAATATAGTAAGAATAAAACAGTCAAACCTACATAGAAGATTTTGTCCTCTGGTGTTCGGCGGTAAACTAAGTGGAGTTCTAACTCTAAAAATCGGATTTGGATGCTCACAATGAGTAGAGTAGAGATACCCATTGGGTAACTTTATGCATTACAAAAAATATACAACCAAATGTGTTTATTCAATCACTTTTGTAATGGCTATAACAATTAGGTTGCAATTATGCTGAAGATAGAAAACTGTAAACAGACATCTGCATGTAAAAGAGGAAAACCAGAGATTTACTGTACAAACAATATGATTTCTGACAACTTCCGGTATTAATGAAAAAAATTAGTTCATATTGGTAAAAGATAATATACACAAAAAAACTTTGGATGTAGCTTCCGCTCGCAACAATTGGATACTGAGCACTTTTCAAATAAGAAAACTACTGGCTACAAATAAATAAATTAATATTTCTACAATAGTAAGATTTAAAAGATACAATTAGTCAATAATTTCAAAAACCTGCAGATCGGCAAGCCGGGATATTGTATGTGTTATACCTGGTGTTATTCGTTTTAGCTGCTGATAAGCACAGTCCCTGAACATAACTATTATAAGACAAAACAAATTGCTGCAAATAAAACATGGTTTGCATCACCACAAGAAAGATCTGTTTCCACTTTCTAAAACACAGATATTAAAGGAAGAGTAGAATATACAGGAAGTGGGAAAAAAATTACTTTTTTTTTAAGGATTTTGTTTTTCTCAGGTGTTAAAATCTAACCTTATACTCTAGTAAAATATATTTTCCGATGTTGTTGCAGTAACTGAGAACTATGTTTTTGATTATTAGTATATGGATTAAAAATCCATTCAAAAATTGGAAAGCTAAAGAAATTTTTGCAAAGTGTGGATTCTCGATTTCATGCTGCTCACAGGGAGGAAGACAGTGGCTTTATCAAGATTATTTTTCAGGACGTTAAACTTCGGGGTTCTCAGACTGATGGCATTTTTAAAAACGACTTACAGACACAAACTGAAAAACTGTTGTAATCATAGCCAGGTTGTCTGCGTCCAGGTTTCGCAACATAATTTAACTTCCACCGGGAGGTTTCAAAGTGATACAGTATTTTAAATTTTCTGCCATAATGAATTGTCTGATGATCTCATTAATGCTGGGAATAAACAGATAGAAGTCTTAGTGAATTGGTTAAGTGGCCCTCATAACGTTTACAATGAAAATGCTTGAAGCATTGGTCAAATGTCGGTTTATGAACAAATCCTACATTGGTTTATTGGAGGTTATGCTAACCAAAGTACCATTTCGCATAGATTTCAAAATCTTCTACATATAATGAAAACCATATTTGTGCTACTGATATCAGCTGCTCAGTGTGAATAGGAATTTTTATCATAAAACAGACTTAAGTCCAAGTAAGTAACACCTAATTCAGCTGTTGTTGTGTGCAGTTCTCAGAGTTACGTTAAGACCAAACTCCAACTAATTCAGTAGAATTAGTTATGGAACGTTATCAAAAGATGTTTGAAACTCACTTTTAAAGCATCAAAAACTAAGGAACAACAGTATGAGAAAAAAGGACATATTGATAAAGACACAACACACCAGAATCACACAGCGTAAAGGAAAGAGGTATTGATAAAGACACAACACACCAGAATCACACAGCGTAAAGGAAAGAGGAAATATTTTCTTTTGTTCTATTGTTTTGTTTTCTTGTATTCTAAAGAAAATGTATTTGAAGAAATCTAATTTGCTATTAAAGTGGATTTGATAGCTAAAAGTTTTGGTCAAGAAGCCATTGGAGTACTCTATAGTGTGGTTCATATAACACAAAAGTTTTTCAACACTTCTTTCGCGACTAGAATCTCTTGAATTGTTAAAAAATAATCAGGTCTAGTAGATAAGAATGCTTTAAAAAGAAATAATAAGGTGCATATCGATTCTTTATTACTGTAGAACAATAAAATACAAACAGTTGTATGTAATAAATACAAAAAGATAACGAAAAATAAATAGAAACAAATACTATATTATTTCTGCACAGTGTTAGGTTTAGATACTACATTATTTCTTCAGATTGTTTAGCTTAGCAAAATAACAATTTGGGAACCAGTCTAGAAATTCTGATGGTAGTAAAATTACGACTGCTGCAATGAAATAGCTTCTAAAGTATAATAACACTTGGGATCAAGAGGTAAGTCCTGAAAACATATAGGAAAAAAATAAGTAAACTGCCACAGACAATAATGTATTTTTCAAGATTGGTGTGATAACGTAAAACGGACAACAGCTGGTAAAATATACTCGCTGCAGACGATAGAGATAACATGAAATGGCCTACCTACTGTGAGTAACAGATGATTCGCGAAAACTAGTAAGACAGCCGAGAAAAATGAGAATTAGCAGGCCTATGGGGCGAAGCTCGAAGGGAAGCTTCAGGTTTTAAACATTTGTAGAGGTAGAAACTGACTACCCTTGTACAAATGCACATTTTGAGCTACAAATGACGATTGAAACAATGACGAAAACAGTGGAACATGAATAATTGTAAGTAGACAAGTTTTGCTACAAAAATTTAATATTGTTATAGCTTTAGTTATATAAGACATCACTGTTTTATAATTGAGTAACATTTATAGCATGTATGAAATGCACGGGGAGATTTCAAGCTCTGTTAAAAGCTGTAAAGGATGATTATTTAATGGATCTTTTAGATGAAAGAGAGCCAACAGAGACGTAATGATGCTTCATTCCAAAACATGTTAAAATGTTGAAACAACGAAATTGGTCACTTATTTGTTTGCCTTCTAAACTTACTAATTTTTTTCCTTTGTTATGCGTGTATAAGAACATAACCATGTAAAAAAGGCAAGAACATAAGCTGCCTATTCTGTAATCCTTACATTTATATTATCTCAGCTGAAAAGATAAAAGTACTTTCTGTCTTGTCAGTAATAATTTATTTGTCATATTCTATCAACAATCAGTGATCCGAACAGTACTAGGAAAGACAATTTTACAATTTGAAACTTACCATAAAGCACTTTTCTACAGACACAGCCAATAGTAACAAACAATACTGGCAAATCAGTAATTATTGTAGTTGAGCACAAAGCTACACAAAAGACTATCTGTGCTCTGCCCACCATGGGTATCTAAACCTGGTTTCTAGCGTTTAAGACCTCAGATTTACCATTGTGTCACTAGGAGGGTTAGCAGTGATATTTGAAAAATACTTATCTGTGTATTCCTACGTTTTAACACTTTATACTCTAATCACTGTACCCCAGTGGCACAAATGGACTTCTGCAGCTTGGAACAGGGTTTCAGTACCCGCAATGGGCAAAGCACATATAGACCTTGGTGTAGGTAGATTTTTGCTTAATAACGAACCACAACATCATGAAATATTCTTCCATTTTCATAGCTTTTCTTTTTCAGGTTCCAAGAGCATATTCTAGCATGTTAGTACACTAAGTTGAAAATTAAGAACTACAATAAATGAAAAATGAAGCAAATTTATATAACAAAGATGAAACTAAAATCAAGAATATTACATACAAGTTTTCCAAACAATTGCAAACAGGGAGACTTAAGAAATCGGCATTCAAATACCTCTATGAAAAATAAATAAGTAAGGAAAAGTGTGTTTTATGGCTCAAAGCAACTAGGCTATCTGCACTTAAAACCACATCGGACTATCTGCTGAACCCACCGAGGGGAGTCGAACCCCTGATTTTAGCGTTGTTAATTTGTAGACTTACCGCTGTACTAGCGGAGGACGTAAAGAAAAACAACAGTTAATATAAATGTGTATTTGATGAAGAAGAAGTGTTATTCATTTTTGAAAAGTTATATATATCGAAATATCGACAACTAACAAAATAGTGCGCTTCACGTAACATCTTGAAAAACAGATTGAAACAGGGTTAAAATGTTTGGTATTGTTCGTACCTCAGGTGTGGCACTTCTTCAAACTCTCCGGTTTTTAAAACTGTTTTTATAAAGTTTGAACAAGAACGACACCTTATATGTGCAAAGTGGCCTAGACAGCCAAATCAGTGATCCCTATGGATCAGTCTAGGACGACCATAATTTTAAGCTGTAGATCAGAGGAAAAGAAACCAATCGGCAGCAGAAGTCGTCAGGAGGCTATTATTAATTGAACAGTGACATTCACTCCTATAATACACACACAACCAAAAACTAGTAAAAAAAAACGTTCATTTGTATCACGTTTCGAACTCACAACTCTAGAATACTCAATCTTTTACACTAACCACTAACAGCAGTGATTATTCAAAGGAGATATTAGTGTTATAAGGGTTTGTGGAATAACTATTTTGTTATTTCAGTTTTATTCATGGGCACATACACGTTCGTTGCTAGATCACTGCTGTAAGAGTTTAACATATTATACAAGAATGAAGAAAGAGTAATTTGCCTAAGACTTATCAAAGCTCACTAGTTTTAACTTTAAGATAAGCAACAAGACATTTAAAGTTTTGTTTTATATAGTGAATCAGAAAATAAATCTTGTAAAGACTTTATCTATAGACGAGACAGTGAAAGACTCAAGCAACAAACCACAATTTCAACTAAATGATTAATCTATTCGGTTTTGGTAGTTATTGTGATAAAACATCTTAAATATTGCCTTTATTATATATATTTAATCAATTATCAATTTATTTTGACTGGGTTTTATATAGACGTCTGTTTATTTCCTTGGCGTAAAGCAGACGTTATGGACTTCGCGTTAAGTCCTTCATAGTGTCTACATTTTGTGGCAAAAATGAGGAAATGATTATAAGATAGAAACTTGGTTACGAGAATGTCAGTGCCAAGACCTTAGGTTTTAGTTGTTGCATAGGGTAAACAATAGCTTGAAAACTGTGTTCATTATACAGATTTCATGTAGAACAAACCAAGTTTAAACGGTTAGCAACTGTCCAGGTCAGCGTGACACTTGTGGAGAAAGACTTGGAGGAACAATCTACACAAGTCCTATACGTAGATTATTTCTCCAATATTTTACCTCTTATATTTTCCTAGATAAGTGTAACGCTTATCTAGGCATTTTTTGCCCATTTTACTGTTGTTTGTTCGTCACGCGGACTCTCTAAATTTTCTATGAACGATAACAAATTTCCTATTTTATGCTTTAGAATAATTTAAATTTCCCTGCTTTTATTTGAAAAAAATTAAATTATTTCACTTTTAGCGAAGTGTTGATTCTTAATTCTGGTATCGAAAGGCATGTGTTAACTTTCAGTAAAAATCCGTGGAAAGGTGGTGATCATGATGACGCATTGGGACGTCTAGAAATGGTAGTTAATCGTTTGATTCAACTTGGACAGTTAATTGAATACTTTTATTTTATGATTTGAGTGTCGGAGAAAATATTTAATGGTATCATGTTTGTGTGACCAGATGACGAAGATTTTATACATGTAGCGTTTCCTGTTGAAAATAAAAACACCTAATAATCGAAAGAATTTTTTTTTGAATTAAGCACAAAGCTACATAATGGACTATCTGCGCTCTGCCCACCACGGGTATTTAAACCCGGATTTTAGCGTGTAAGTCCGCAGGCATACCGCTGAGCCACTGGGGGACAATCGAAAGAAGAAAAAAAAACATCAAATATACCATCTCTTCTGTAGTTACAGCGGAAAAACAACCAATCAGTGAATTAAGAGAAGATGCTAATTCAACAATGCTCCTAGACCCAGAAGAATCCGTCATGGCTGAAATCCCTTAGAACAATGAAAATTAATTTGAACAAGACAAACAATTTTCATCATTAAAACACTTTTCTCAGAAAAGCAGTTTTGACTTTTAATCTCTCTTTATTCTTTTTTTTTCACAAAATGCAGACCTGATAAAGGGCACAGAATAGAATCCGAAGCAACAACTCAGAACCAAAAGAAGCGGTAAGGGAAATCCATAGAAAACTCACTCCCGAGTTGAACACATTGCATAAATCCATTTTAAAGATTGGTTTGGTTTGAATTTTGCGCAAAGCTACACGAGGACTATCTGCGCTACCCGTTTCTAATTTAGCAGTGTAACACCCACCGCCAACTCTTGGGCAGATCTTTTACCAACATATAGATGAATTGACGTTCACATTATAACATCCCCACAGTTGAAGGGGCGAACATGTTTGGCATGACAGAGTTTCGAACCCGCAACTATCAAATTATGAGTCAAGCACCCTAACCACCTGTCCATGCTGGGCCTTCTTTACAATATTAATCCAAAGCCTACTGTGATGCTTTATTATAGCTTATACTGTTGCTTAAAGGCTTGTGAGAAAGTTTATAGTCATTTATTATTCCTTCGAAATTTGTTTTACCATATTCTTACTGAAAATGAAATATAACGTAAGTCTTTTTTTCAAAATTCTTTCTTCAGAAATAACAAACGTTTACATAAACCTTTGTATTTACGGTTTTTGCAAAAACTTCATACGTGGTGAATTCTTTGAATTTCGCGTAAAGCTACACGAGGGTTATCTGCGCTAGTCGTCCCTAATTTAGCATTATAAGACTGAAGGGAAGGCAGCTAGTCATCATCACTCACCGCCAATTCTTGGGCTACTCTTTTATCAACAAATAGGGAGATTCAACATCGCTTTGTAACAACCCCACGGCTGAAAGGGCGAGCATGTTTAGTGTGACGGGGATTCGAACCTTCGACCCTAAGATTACGAGTTAAGTGTCTTAATCACCTGGCCATGCCGGGCCATGTGTTGTGGAAAGTACAATATATTTATAGTACAGTTCTTTCTAATATTTTGCAGTTGCTATAAAACCCACACACTAGATGCAGATACAAATGTTATTTATGTTTTTGATCTTTTACCACAATATTTATCTATTCACTACAAATTTTTAAAATACTTTTTAATTTAAACAAGCAGAATCCCTTGTGACTGAACAAAAAATCCGTTAAAAACTTTTTTAACAATGATAATTTGGAAGTACTAAGAAATAAACTCAAAGTTCTTCTTTATATATATTTTTAATACTAAACTAAAATACAGCAGTTGATAAAGTACACGATTAAACGTTATAAAAGGCTCTTTTTGTACTAATCGTATCTGTGCATGTTTGGAACAAATAACTGCCATAGCTTCTTAGATGGCATGTGTAAATGGACCTTTATTAATGTCCTCTTTGTTAGCCTGAAGTTAACTTAAGAAGGTTGAAACGTTGTTCTGTACTTTATTTTAATTATAATTTTAATATGTCTTTACAATACGTTTTACTTCAAGTGGGCTGCTTGTTATCACGAACTGGTCTTTATGTTATATTCGATCCGAATGGTCGTGTGACTTAGTGAAACACGTCCTTAAAAAGTGTGAAACAACTGAAGATAGTTTGTAGGTTGTATTCAGAAACTTCATTATATATATATATGGTACTAATACCTGTAATTTTATGGTTCATTTTAAAAAGAATGCATGATAAATGTTTCTGTAAATTAAACTGAAACTTTAAAATGAAGCGTAATTTGATTATTATTTTAATTAGTTTGTTTTCTCAATGATACTTTGTTTAGCGGACTAGCTGTACTCTGCTCAACGCGGGCATCGAAATCAGAATTTTTGCATTATAAGCCCTCAGCCTTATCTAGGAGTCACGAGTGAACAGTCACAAGACTGTGTTTTGTTTGTTTATTCACATCTACGCATTTAGCTGTTCATAGCCTACCCTCCACGAGGAATCAAATCCCAGATTTTTAGCTTGGAAAGTCCCTGAACTTATCTCTGGCTTCTTTAGAATCGCTCAAAGCTTTTAACATGTACCGCGAAAGGTCGGTAACTTTAACAGATTATCACACCTTAAACCAGTTTATTCCCTCGACATGTACCTGACGTCACTGGTGCAAAGAATCAAAACTCCTTAACTTGCGTGAGTATTCAACTGAACTGGTTAATGTATATAGGGAGAAAAGACAACCAATGAAGGTAGAGCTAAATGTTATTAAAGCAAGTACACATTTCATAAGCTTTTTATATGTTGTAAGTAATATATAAAAATGAAGATATCACGACAACAAGAATGATTTTAAATTTTCTCATTTTGACTTGTAAGAAAAAAAACTCAAAAAAGTTTTTTTTGCCTTGGTTTCTTCGAGGTTTTCAGGCATATATCGAATACAAATAAAACAACAAACACAAGCAAACCTACTTATTCCTCTTATGTTGTTTACTAGCTGGGGTTTATCTTGTAAAACAGGACAAAATTTTAGAAAGTCATTTTAGCCATTCATTCAGACGATAGATAGGAAGGTACACTTTGCAACAATATAGCAGTGTTGCTGTATTGATCAGAAAGATGTTGCATAGCTTGACTTCTTACATCTGGAACATCCATGGTGCTTTCAAAACAACACATTCTGCAAAAAATGCATAAATAAATAAAACAAAACTTCAAATTCGCTCTTTATATTGGTTTTTGTTTCATAAGAACCTGAAGTTAATGTTCTTTATTACTATCAGTGTTAGACTGAACTTCTTCCGTCCAAGTCTATTCATACATTTTTGCTAACGTGAAATGCTCTCTTACCTGATCAGAACGAACGTACTTAGAGATACGTTCTACTGAAAGAGCGAGCACGTCTGATGTGACGGGGATTTGAACCTGAGACCCTAAAATTGCAAGTCAAACGTCCTAGCCACCTGGTTACTGGGTGCCAAACTCGGTTTTAAAAGTAAGAAATGCTCAGACTTTCCGCTGAGTTACTGTGGAACGTAGAACAATTGCATGTTAATTAAATTTTTAAAATTAAAATTCGCAGCAATACGAACACTTCTTTTCTCTCAGGAAAGTAGGCTTTAGAAGCTAATAGAAAAACAACAATATTCTTAAATTTATGGAGTTTTACTTATTTACTTCCTGTTTTAACATAATTTAGTCCTAACTGTACCAAAGAACTTTTTACTCCCCTTATCTTAAACAAAAGTGTGTAATATAACTAACGACAACAAAATATGCTGTCTACGAGATATGTTTGATACCGTAGTTTTCTGAATTAACTTATTGCATCAAGTCCTCAAGTGACTGGTAAGTTCCAAACTTACAATGCTAAAATCCGGTTTCGATTCCCCCACAGTGGATACAGCACATAGTTTAATATAGCTTCATAAAACAAAACATAAGAAACATTTTATAATTCTAAATAATCGATCTGAGGATAGCATAATAATGAATTAATTTTGGTTTTCGTATTTGATTAATGGCAATACAGGATAATAAAATATTGTATAACATTACATCGTGTATATAGTGCGTATTTTATCTTTGGTCTAGCTTCGAAAACTATCTGCTACCGTTACATTTATGTGACATTATTCCTAATATGTTTTAAATAATTGCAATAACAAAATAAGTTAAAATCAGTTTGAAATTCGAAAAATTATTATTCAAAGAAAAACGTAATTTGTTAAATTATTACTGTATTTCACGTTAAATACATTTATTTTACTTTTGGTAGTTATACCTTAGCTATGCAGATGGATATAATGTTGGCGATGGGATGCACCTTCCATATTTTCAAAATCGCTAAGTATAATTCTGCGATATTACAGGTGTTAGCCTAACCATTTATATAATTAGTATGTTAAGAGTTTTAGAAAGTATGAAAGTGTAGCCCCGGCATGGCCAGGTGGGTTAAGGGGTTCGACTCGTAATCTGAGGGTCGCGGGTTCGAATCCCCGTTGCACCATACATGCTCGCCCTTTCAACCTTGGGGATGTTATAATGTTACTGTCAATCCCACTATTCGTTGGTAAAAGAGTAGCCAAAGAGTTGGCGGTGGATGGTGATGACTAGCTGCCTTCCCTCTAGTCTTACACTCCGAAATTGGGGACGTCTAGCGTAGATAGCCCTTGAGTATCTTTGAGCGAAATTCAAAGCAAAAACAAACAAACAATGAAAGTGTATTCCATCTCGAACCTAACAATCATTTTTATAACCGACCAATAATTACCGAAAGTCAAATAAAAGTACACTAGCAAAGTATTAAAATTTTTATCTCCTCTTTCTAATGCCATTAGTTCTCTTTTCTCTCACCCACAAATGCGAACTAGTCTATGGACAGTAATTTCAGTCTTGGAAAGTTTCTGTGAAAGATGACAAAATAAAAATTAGGCCTCTTATCTTAACAGACTTTTCACAAACCCTCCATTATATTAAAACGTAGATTTTGAAGACCACTTTTAAAGCCTAGTGGAGATGAATCACAAGACTCGTCAGATAAGTGGTTGAATGAGAATGTTTTGATTTTAGATTTTTCAGACATCTTATTCATAAAACCATCTATTAATTTTGAGGTTTTTTAAGAGTTTTTTTTTGGCGTTAAGTTTTCGTGATCTACGAGTTATTATTAGCTGCTTAACAATATCGTGTTACAAGTTCTTGATGTTAGAAAACTGGATGGTTTGAACCTGAAGAAGAAAGGTCCACTCTTTGAAAGCGCTCAGGGCATAAATTCTTCTTTATCGCAATGAATGGTGGATCCGCGAATGAAAACATTTCACCATATTGAGCCGAGATAGGTTTTCAGAGCCATTTCTTACCAGAAATACTCTGCTGTACGAATTTTTCCACTTCTAAGGATAATATTTAAAACTCTACATCTTTTGATAATATCGCTGTTTCGATACTTATCGTTGGAAAAGCATCCTATTTATTTCTCCATACATAAGTCTGCTCATTGCAGCGTCACACTATTAATGGCAGTAGTTTGCTATGAACCAAATACTATGAACACGTGCTAAATATATCTGGTGAAACACCACAGCACTATGACGTATAAACCGATCAAATACAGTTCAATTAACTCACCACCTGTGTGTCATAGTGGGAGAAGTATCAAAAGAAATAGGATCCATATAACATTAGGTATATTTAAAATCCTTATTTGTAACCTTATTTGAATAATTAATGTACGAAAAATATGAATTAAGCTGAGATGGGTGTGCTCATTATAGTACACGCCCTAACATATTTTAATTGGCAGTCGCCGTTTTCAGCCAAATGTACGAAGGTAATTTATCTGATTCTAACTTTTACTTAATAAACCTCAGATCTCGGATTAAAAAACAATGCGATTCTACTGTACTAATACAATGGATTTATTTTACTGTACTAATACAATGGATTTATTTTACTGTACTAATATGCTGGGTTTATTTTACGCTAGTAATTCATTGGGTTATTTTAAAGTAGAGACGTCGAAGTTACATATATTTATCAGAGAAAAATACTTCCTGTGCGATCGTAAAGCAACCTAACAAATTAGAACTTTTTCTAGATGAAATGACGTATTTTTATTAATAAAAATCAAATATACATATTTTGAAAAGTTTAAAAAACTATTAACTTGTGATTTCTAGACTCTTGATTCGAATGTGTCTAACAAATACCACTTCTCAAAACCTGCTGAAAAAAATAAGTGTGGTCAGTAATATTTTAATTAAATACAATAACTGACCTTTTCAAAAATGTTACAACACGTTTAAGCACACTACTGAATATCTGTTAGTGCGTGTGAAGCTAATAAAGTAAATATTGCATTACAACTAATTCTCAAAATTATTTGTAGTCGTATATTTCTGTTTTCAGAAAGCACAAATCTACACAGCAGGTTATCTACGCTTAATCTACCCCCAAAATTCAAACCCCGGGTTTTAACATCGTAGCTTATCAAATTTATCGCCGATCTATCTGGAGACAATGTATCATACTTAAACTTTATACCTTTTTATGTTTGTAATAACTTACCTCATGTGTTGTGAAGGAATAATTAGTTGTACAAAATGTATTTCATGTTTTAATACCTTTTGCGTGAACGTAACGTACTTCACTGGATATTATCTGCCGAAACGTTTGAAACCCGTTTTGTTAAATAGTGGACTGGTATTAGAAATGAACGTCTGAAAAACACGATATGAAATATATGAAACTTCGTGTTTGGAGTCAACATGTTAAGTTTAACAGTTTCGATCATAATATTTTCAAATAATATTTTTCATATTTTTATAAACTTCTTAGAAATAAGGTATAGAGACGTGTTTCACACAAAAGCTAGAATTTTTTAATAAAATAAACTTGATAAAGTTAATATATTACATTCTTAACAGTTCTACACCGATAAAAGTTTGCATATTGTTTGCAATAGAAAAATAAAATCCACAGGGTAGATTCTCCTATACCAATTTTCATTCGTTTTTCGTATATTAGGTACTAAACCAATGAATACTGAAATAAAATTGTCACATGAAATAAGTACTTGTATTATCATTATGGACACTGTATTAATACTATTTGTTATAAAAGTTAAACAAAATCTGTTAAGCCTAGCGTGGTCTAGTGCATGGTTTCGTTGGGTTGCCTTCAAAATCTCGCACTGCACTTTGAAGTCACGCATGAGATATAACACCGACAGGTAAATATCAATATTTAATTAGAGCAGCCGAAAAGTTGGTGTTGGATGGTGCTGGTTAATGTCTTCCTTCCAGCTAAGCTAATCGTTTCAAAATGGCGGTTGTCTAATGTAAATAGTTCCTTTGGAGCTTGACATAAGTGTCCGAAACAAATGAACAATATTTCCTTCCTTCTACTTTTCGAATTTAATCCCGTTTCAAGGTAAAATGCATTCATGTATTTCCAGTTTTGGGAGCTATCCCCGTTTAGATACTGTTCGCCTAAAACAACAACCAAAAACACCTCAATGCCATAGGAAGGAAAATATTTAAGAAATTTGTAAGGTTTGGAAACTCTGTATTACTGAAAATATTCTTACCACAGCAGAGTTACGAGACTGTGTACGGAAAGAAAACCTAACAGAAACAGGCATAGGGCGGAATTTCTCGTAAAATTTAAGTACATATGCATATATTGTTGTTCAAATTTCTACAACAGTGACAGGACAACCTGACGCCTAAACCCCCTGAAATATTTGAATCTCTAACTTGTTAAAGTTCCAATAACGCATTTTTTTATAAATAACCATGAGATTTAGACTTAATGAGTTTTTTGTGACAGTTAGGCCTACAAAATTCAGCAGGCTAAGGCGTGCAGTATCAAATCAGTAGAACTCACTAGAATAAAATAGTTTTTATTAGTATGCTGTTTCACGTCTGTAAATACCAAACTGAAATTACTTTCTTGAAAGATAGACTTCTGTATCATTAAGAAAACAAACGCTTAACGGATTGTATTGATATAACAAGTGGTCCTATATAGCTAGCTACTTGTAAAATCATTAGAACGATATTAAAATATGTCTTAACAGAAGCATTCCGAATGGGTTTGTTACAGTTTACATGTTGGATTATTTACATGTCAATTTAATAGTTTTTAACAATATACTTGAACATCAAATTACATTTATAATGTATTTTTACAGAGATAAATGGCTCTGATCAAACAGACTTTATACAGAAAGCCAAACGTTTCGAAACTTTGTAAAAGCATATAGTATAGTAAAAGGGATTTTCTACAAATATACATTCTGTTGTATATTACCTGGATATACAAAAGCGCAGATGCATGGATTTGACAACAGCCTCCACTGTATATTAACCTGAAATACATGAGAGTGTATGAAAGCTATAATATGTAAACATATGCAAGATAGTTTACGCTTCTGATATACAATATGTAACAACAACATTACATATTATATATTATTATTGTATACATACTTTGTAAAAAATTATGCTTACATTTTTAAATAGCTACATCAGTTACTTGAAATTTCAGTCGTAAAGAAAAAAGAGTTTATACGCGTGTACAAAAACGATCGAAGATGTTACTTTATATTGTATACCATTCTGTTATAGACGAACATAACTAAAACTAATTAATATTACAAATGCAATGGCCTTGCATGTAGGAAAGAAAGTTTCTATGGTAAAGTATAGTATTTCCCATATAAGCAGCGATGTCTTCATTTGTATACATAAGGTTCTAATTATACTTCTATGAATTTACACATTCTTACATAACCTAGTTTTGTGTATATTTTTGTATACATAGGTGTGTCTCCTAACTTAATGTATTACATATAAACACTATATATATATATATATATAAACACAGTGATGCTTGTACTCATTCAGACGAAGCTTAACTTTCAGACTATTTGAACCAGTAAATTATATAAATATCTCTGAAGAAATTAAGACATTTATTATTAGTCAAAGTGCATTATTATTATTATTTAGTTTATTCGATATATTATGAGCGTTAGGGTCTACGATAATCATGATTAGGTGGATTCTATCATCCGTATGAGACGAGAGAGAAACTAAAGCTCACTTCATTTCAGATGGACAAAATACGAATTTCTGTTGTTTCGAAAAGTAATCGCACAAAATATTTGTATTTAACTATGTATACAAAAGTCTGCAGAAAGTGCAATACTTAAGATCGTGGAACGAACCCTAACTGGTTGGATTACTTTTGAATAATCTTTATATTAATTTTTGCTTTGACTACTCCTTCATGAACCCTAAAAAACAATGGATAGTATGAAAACTTGTAGAAAATTTATCTTTCATAAGCCTGGAAAACCAACTAATAATATAAAAAACTTGTGTAATCTTTCGTGATGACTAGAAACCCCCTTGAAGTAAAAATGTATCTCAGGACGGCTGATATGGGTATTAACACTTTTACCAAAACAAAACGGGTTAACCTGAAGATGACCTAACAAGATCGAAACGTTGTTCTCTGCTTTGTTTTGGTAAAAGTGTTAATACGTATACCAGCCGTCCTGAGATAAATTTTTGTGCAGTTTTTATCTTGAAGCATCAACACTACATATTATCAGGTGAAATATCTATTTAAATATTTTCTTAAATCACTCACTGCTGTTTAATTTCGTTATTAAACAAAAATTTCTTCACGGATATTGATATCACTTACCGTTTCACATAGTCTATCAAGATAAGCTGAGTGTGAATGAATATCAACATTATTGTGTTTGTAGACGTAACTAGACTATATGTATATAAATGAAGATATCACTGACGGTATGCAAGATATCATGTTTTAGCCCAGAAACTTTCTTCCCTACATGAAAAGCCACTCAAGTTGTTATTATCAGTGAGTTTTAGTCATGTTATTTTGTATATATCTATCAGTCAACGTATAATACATTGTAAGATTTATGTTTATTAAAAAGGTGTTGGGGAAAAACGGAAGTAATTAAATTAAGTTATTTTAATATGGAATAATACATAAAACAGGTGTTGTTAACGTACCTATAAACACACTAGCATGCATCTCAACCACTGGGTGTTGTATTTTGGAATTTTTTGTTTAGAATTAAGCACAAAGCTACACAATGGGATATCTGTGCTCTGCCCACTACAGGTATCGAAGCCCAGTTTTTAGTGTGTAAGTCCGCAGACATACCACTGTGCCACTGGGGGCTTGTGTTTTGGCATTTTAATACTTGTTTTCCATATTTTAAAATCGTTTATAGAACCGCTTCAACAATGTCCCTTTTAACAATATTTTCGCTAACTTGCTTCGCGTAGTATGTATGTGATTCAGAATCTGATAATATTTTAACCCTTCAACGATTCTAACTAAGCCTTTTTTATATGTAACAAAGTTTAAACTGTCTGACTAAAAAGAATTACACGAAATGTTGCAAATAAATACACAATTTTTGTCATAGATGTGTGCTTTACCAATTCTGAACACTTCTTTTTTCCATTATTTTTCCACTTCTTGTGGACTTCTCTACCATGTGTTTTTGGCATTAGGTTTACAGTTAATGTTTTAAATATGTCAGAAGCTGTTCTCAGAAGAACAATATTATAATTTAACAAAATTATGCTAGCAAATATAAGAAAGTGTAGAATGTTAGAAAATGTAGCAACAAAACAGTGGAAGGTATAGCACTATATTACTCTAGCGATGACTGACTAGCTAGTTCCAATTGAAATGTGTAGAATGTTAGAACATGTAGCAACAAAACAGTGGAAGGTATAGCACTGTATTATTCTATTGATGACTGACTAGCTGGTGCTATTTGAAATGTGTAGAGTGTTAGAATGAGTAGCGACAAAACAGTGGAAGGTATGGCACTATATTATTCTGGCGATGACTGACTGCCAGTTGTAACATATAGACTGTTTGCTTGGTTTTGAAGTTGACGCAAAGCTGCACGAGAGCTATCTGTGCTGACCGTCCCTAATTTTGCAGTATAAAACTAGAAAGAAAGCAACTAGTTATCACCACCCACCGCCAACTCTTGGGCTACTCTTTTACCAACGAATAATGGGATTGACCGTCAGTATATAACACCCCCGCGGCTGATAGGGCGTTTGGTATGACGGGGATTCGAACCAGCGACCTCGGATTAGGCGTGGAGTGCCTTAACCACATGGCCATGCCGGGCCTAGAAGGTTAGAGTGTGTAGTTTCAGTATTAGTATTTTAAAATCACATTTATTCTTGCTTGCAGTAACGTATCTACGTCGACTTATTTAGTGTATATATACATATGTATATTTCATGTTATCGTGGGGTACATAAACTTTATATATCCATTCTTTTGTATGTTTTTGTCATAATGAATCATATTACTGCAATAAATCTCTTGCGCGCTATGAATGAATGTAAAGTTTAACAATCCATTTCATAGAACAGTCTTAAAAAGTGTAATGTATATGTGTTTTGTCTGTGTCATTAAGATTTCTACTGCTTCGCTTATCCAATAAATGAATGTTTTTATATGTTATTAAGAGAAAAATAAATATAGCACAATTGTTTTTCTTCAGACATACGACCAGACGCGACCTGTGATTAGCTTGTTTCGACTGTTAGTTCGAGATTCCTCGGTCAGCTGTCCGTAGCCTCAAACTCACGTCCTGTGAGGAAGCATTAAACAAGTAATACGGTCAGACAAGAGCACCTCAACTGTTGGCGGTGGGTGCTGTTGACTACCTGACTTCTCTCTGACCAGTCATTTAGAAATTAAGGACAGCTAATTCAAATAGTATTTGTGTAACTTTGCACAAATATTTGAAACAAGCGAATTCTCCAGTTTTGTTTTGAAAACAAAGCCGCTTGGTCTTTCCAACTGCCAATCAGAACGTAACTGTTATCTTTCAAATATTACCTTTTTTAATTCACGTTTCATTCAATCAACTTGTTAATTAAATAGCCTGTCCTGTTAAATTACGTCTAATGTAAACTATGTTTATACAAATATCTATTATTAAGGCGTTCATAAAAATATAAAATGGTTATGTGTTGTCACTTTATCCATTAAAATACCATTTATTCTATTTTCTCAAAGTGTTTCTTACTATAAACTACCTGCGTTCAGTTCAACAGTTATATTAAAGCATCAAGACTATGACAGGAAGATTATGTTCCATTAGGAACAGCATATTATAAACTGACTATTGATAGTGACCTAGCAGTTCAGCAATATTATCAAACCGATTTGGATATTTTACTTTACCAATATGTTTATGATATGTAATGACAGTGTTTCAGTGCATTGTAAAGCGCCATCAATAAAACTGTAAGAATTTATTATTTTCTATTTTGAGTAAACTGAAGAGTACTTTATAACCAGAACTTGTATGACAATTTCTTCTCCTGGAACAATGATATCTTATAAGAGATATTACTGTACCACCAACTGTTCACCTTTCTCTGTTTTTAACTATTCTGTGTGGATGGTGTAAAGATCTCAACCGTAACCTACCTACTAATCTGAAGGATGATTTTTCTCCCATGACATAATCACTAGGAAGATGGCCACCGAACGCAGACATGTATACCGTTCAGACATTGCCTTTCTTGACTTACTAACATTTAAACGAACACTCATCACCTTTTCTTATCTTCATTTCCTCTGTTAAAGACGTTTTCCTGGCAAATTTACGACTTGAAGTCTTCAAATTCCCATCGAACTGTCTAGACACACCAACAAAATTGTGTATATTTTCTTTTTTATTGTGTGATTTTCCCCTCCACTTTCATATTCTCTCTCTCTGGAGACAATACAGCCAAAGCACTATACGTCTAGTACACCAAAAGACGAGCTCTGCATCATGGACTAGTTGCTCAGGCTAGTTTTTCTAAAGCATTATATCTTCTTTGCCTATATTCTATTCAACCGAAAACAGGGAGTCTTTTATTAAAAAATTTGTCTTAATGATCTATGGCTATCTCGTATTTTGTTAGATAAGCTAGAGAAGGCATTACCTATTTTTTTTATCTGTATTATATTTATTAAACCTAATTTTGCAAGCGTTCAATTCGCGAGTTTACTTCACATAATAAAACTATTTTCTGAAAGGAAAAAAAAAATGAAGTATTAAAATAAATCAGCACACAATGCTCGCAATACAGTCGAGAGAGCCTAGTCACCCTTGTATACGTCCATAGTTCTTGGTCGACACACACATACACACGTATTGGTAGCTAAATTTGCTTCAACCCTTTAAGCCCAGAGACGCCGTGTATATGGTTTACGTAGTGAGCTCAGCAAACGCGAGTTGTCGGGGTCGTGGGAAGAAAGCTGTAACAACAGTAAGGCCTAACCGACAGTGAATTTGTACCAAAGAGGTGACCACTTCCGTACCTGTATGGGGTAATTATTATTTTCCACTAAAAATTCTCACTTGTTTCTTTCAAAACTGTGTGAGATTACTGGTAGAGTTGTTGTTTTTTTTGTAAGTTCAAAGTTCTGAGTTTAAATTAACTAGTTGCCAGAGAACTTTCATTAGTACAGCCTAAAGTTTTCTAAACGATGCCATACATCGAATGCCGATTTTGTCTGTACATATTGCTTTAGTTGGTAAATTACACTTTTTTCATCCAGCCATAATAAATTTATCTTAAAATGAACGGTGATCTAGACAGTTTAACGCATGCGTGATGTGATAGTATTCTGCAAAACAAGGAGCTGTTATCTTTTGCCATGATATAACGTGGTTACATTGTCATTTCACTCGGACTTGAAAAACTGTTATTACTAGAAAACACTTTTGACACTGGAAAATCATTTAAGCTGTGATCGAACAAAACAGCTTGAAATTTACACCATATTATTGTATTTTGCCAGTGTTTGTTTGAAAATTAAAAGAAAAACAAATAAAAACTTGGCTATACGAATTTTTATCTACCTTTGTTCCTACCCTGCTCTGGAATATTTGGATTATTTTAACCCGTTCTTGTTTCCCTTACTATTAGTTTTTCAGGTGGTTACAAGAGGACAACAAATATCCAGTATACTTGTATCGTAAAATGTATATATAGGTTTAAACATTAAATACAAAGTTACACAATGGGTTATCTGTGTTCTGCCCATCATGAGTATCTAAACCCGGTTTCTAACGTTTTAAGTCCGCAGACATGCCGCTGTGCCACTGGGGGACGTTATTAAATGAGTTATTGGTTTGGTAATATTTTAAAACATATAATATCTGACAAGCTCAGAAGAATCAAATGAAAAGAAAAAAATATTACAACATTACGCCCATGGTAAGAGACAAACAACAAGGTGTAAGGTTAACACACAAAAAAAGATAAACATGAGTAATTTCGCAATGAAGTAATAATTAAGTCTGATTGTAAAATTAACGTCAAACGTAGCACATGGAAGGGAAAATATTTTGGTGGCTGGATAGATAGACGTTTATTCATCGAACATAAGATCTAATTTAACAACAATTCAATGTGCGCTTCTTATAAATGGTTGTCATTAAAATGAATGAGTAAAATGATAAATGAATAAAAATAGATTGGAGAAGGCGCATTGGGGTTTGTCATTTAAAATTATTGCAGTACACGTGTTTCAATATAATCGTGATCTTGTTTTAAAAAAAACAGTAGCAGAAGTATATTCTTATAATTGATCTCAACGCTTGAAGTTTTGAATAGACAGATAAAAACGTGTAAATTAGATAGTAATTAACGGCCTCACAGAAAGTAATCAGTGCATATCTCTAGATAGCTTTTCAACGTTAATAACGGCCATAGGTGGTCTTATAATACGACATTAAGTTGTTTTACATGTTTCTTCCACAATGGGCCCTGCATGACTAGGTGAGTTAAGGCGTTCGACTCGTAATCTGAGGGTCGCGGTTTCAAATCCCCGTCGCACCAAACATGCTCGCCCTTTCAGCTGTGGGGGGTTATAATGCGACGGTCAATCCTACTATTCATTGGTAAAAGGGTAGCCAGCCCAAGAGTTGGCGGTGGGTGGTGATGACTAGCTGCCTTTCCTTTAGTCTTACACTGCAAAATTAGGGACGACTAGCGCAGATAGCCCTCGAGTAACTTTGTGCTAATTTCAAAAAACAAACAAACAAACAAACAATCTTACAGAATGAAAGTATTCAGAACTGCTTAGATAATCCACGTATCCGAGTATTACGTCGTTGTTTCGTTTGAGACAGTGCTCGTGACTATTGTACGTGAAAATTTTGACAGTTACTTCATCATAATGTTTATCATTGAAAACTTCACTTCGTCTACACTTGGAACTTCATAGAAGAGCCCTCGTTCAATCTTGTGTTAAGATTCAGCAGATGTAACAGTTAAACAGTTCCAATGAAACCCAAAAATAACAACAAAATCGTACAAATATAGTATAATAGCTCAAGGAAGCTTGTTGCATACTAATAAATAAAATAAATTTGGATTGAAAAATTCAGCTAATATGTTTTAAAATTCTAAAAATAGTATGTATTATACTGTTAATATGGTAGGTGTTATACTATTAACATGGTATGTATTATACTATTAACATGGTAGATGTTATACTGTTAACATGTTATGTATTATACTGTTAACGTGGTAGGTATTATACTGTTAACAATATAATATTTCTAATATTACACTTTTTAAAATTTCCAAAGAACATCACATCAGGAAGATGAAAAATGACTGTTGAACATAAAACTGTAAAATTTAACTCATCAGGTATCCAATTCAGAAAAATATGTATGTAAATAGTTTGTTGTTGTTTCTTCAGATAAGTAAGACTCTGACTGTTACTATATTCATAGAGACGACTCAGTTTTGAACATTCGGGTACTTTTAAAGGTAATTGCTCAAAAACTTCTTTGTTATATTATATTTATCTTAAGACAAACCACGATCCAGGCAACCGAAGTCAACATGCCATGTGCTAATGTTTCGAACAAAAATATAGAAGTGTTAACCTTTCTCATATTTTCATTGTAGGCTTACTAAGGCTATAAAACACTGTCAAAGTTGTAAAGTTCTTAAGGCTTAAATTGAATAAGACGGTTTGTGCGTGAATATTATTGTCTTTTGAAATTTTTTTGTTGTTTTTCAATATTTATAGTGGATAGGTTTACACATTTTACTAAACAGTTTTGGAAAAAAAACGACCTTTACACTCCAGATATATACATTTATTATTTTAGCCAATGTTTCGCCGTTTGGCTTCATTAGGATTAATATAAAATAGTTCTTTTATATATGAAGTGTTTTTTGCTAAACTTTGAAGGTATTTTTGTATGTGAATGTGTATTCTCATTGTCTTTTTAACGTATTGTTTTGTTACAGATTAGTACAAAATCGACTGGAATTAAAAGAAAAAAAATGACAAATTTACTTATACTGACACAAAACTAATCGAAAAAGAAGAAAAAATATTTTAACACTAGCAATTGTTGCTTCCAAATATTTTTAGATTTGTTTTATTTATTTGGTGCGTATGTTGTGTGAGGGGGGGCAGTTTTGTTTTATTATATTGTCGTTATATGACGCAATAATTTCTTTGGTAGAAAACCCGTCAAGTTTTGATTGATTTAGTGTTTTTTTATAGTTATATGAAATTCTCCAATTTTATCGTTAAAATTCTGTAGGATCTTTCAGCTCCTTTTTGTAATAAAATTGGTAAAAGTTCATTCTCTAGGCGTCTTTAGTTGACGAAACATTTATCGTGAAGTTAATACTGTAAGTAGATACCTCATCATTATTTTGACAAATACATACAAGCTAAAACTTTAAGCATCTAAACGTATTCGTGCTCAACAATATGACATAAGCCTTATTGAATTTCACAGTTTAGGTAACTAAATACTTCATTAATGTTTGATATAAATGAGTGAAAATTAACCAGATATTCAAACAAAATACTTAGCTTCAGAAAAAAAAACAGACAATTGTATGCTTATTAACATTGATAAATATTTGCAGCCCGTGAAAGTCCCATTGAAACGTAATACTTGTTCTTCAGTATTTTCTCATAATTATGTAAATGTATTGTATTTAAAAACATAATCATAAATATTTTAACGTGATAACTCAGTCGTGTGAAAAAAAATTATGGCCATTAACATTTTAACCTCATAACTTAGGTGTCTTGTGGTGGCCAAAAAAATGTTTGAAAACCATAATCTAGCAAAAAAATATGTACAATATTTCTTTGTTTAAACACAATGGACTATTTGTGCTCTGCCCACCATAAGTATCGAAACCCGTTTCCATCATCGTAAGCCCACTTACCTTCAACTGAGTTATTGGGGTGTCGTTTCAATTATTCAGATTATAGTGATTTTAATAAACAAATTATAATTTATGTAATCCACATAAACTTGAATTGTTAAAATGCTCTAGATATAAGTGGCGTAGGATAAAGTTACAGATATATTTTACTGTTTACAGAGAGTAAAATAGTATTATATAAAGATTTTAAAAACTTAAAAACACTTGTCTGTTATGTATACATTTAGTTGGTTTTTAATCATTTTAGTACAATAACCAGAGAAATGTTATGCCTAAATATCTTACGCAGAAAGAAGTTTGTCCACGATCCCCTTACGTTATCATTTTTTTTCATTTTGATCGTTTAACTTTTGTTTTATCCACCACTTTTCATAGGTTATATATTATTTTGAAATTCTGTTTTATCATTTTTCGTAATATTTGCTGTTTCTTTGCTTTCTTCTACATTTTTTTCTCTTTACTGTTTTTCCTTGTTTATTTCCAGCCCCCATATTATTGTTTCTTTTCTTTTGTTGTTGTTGCTGTTGTTTTGCCCTTGTACCAGTTCTTGTTTTAATATTTCCTATCTATTTGTTCACTGTTGTGTTTGTAATTGTTCTAGTTTACTTGTTTTATTTTCCGTTGTTGTCTGCTCTTTGTATTTATTATTTTTCCTTCATTGTTATATTTACTGTTCTTCTGATTGGTGTTTTGTCAAATTCTTTCTCATATTCTCATTTTTCCTTGCTTCATTTTCGTTGTTCTGGTTTATAATCCAACATTTTATTTATCTTTGCAATTCCATTGCTCTTTTGTTCTTCTTGTTTTTTTAATGTTAAAAATATAAATGTAGGCTCGGCATGGCCTAGCGCGTTAAGGCGTGCGACTCGTAATCCGAGGGTCGCGGGTTCGCGTCCGCGTCGCGCTAAACATGCTCACCCTCCCAGCCGTGGGGGCGTATAATGTGACGGTCAGTCCCACTATTCGTTGGTAAAAGAGTAGCCTAAGAGTTGGTGGTGTGTGGTGATGACTAGTTGCCTTCCCTCTAGTCTTACACTGCTAAATTAGGGACGGCTAGCACAGATAGCTCTCGAGTAGCTTTGTGCGAAGTTCCAAAACAAACAAACAAACCATAAATGTATTAATCCTAAAATTTAGAAGTCTAAAGTTTGTCTTCAACTATAACACAAATCTAGAATGAGCTACCTACCGCCATTAATTCATATTTTTAACTCATTCATAAAAAAATGCACAACTTAATTCCGTGTGTCAATATCATGCTTATATCCAGCGGTGTGCCTGTAAAAGGTAATGAAATAATTATTTTAACTTTCTTCGCTAGCGCATGTATGTGTTTCCTTAGAGCAAACTCACATCGGAAAATCGAACCCCTTATTTAAGAGTTATAAATCCTTAGACTTACCGTTGTACCAGGGTAGGACAAGTTCCTTCGTTTGAACTATTCTCTCATAATTAAAGTTAATCAAAGACATTAATATGCTGCTTAAAACAACATATTAATTTATAAATATTGTGCTCTGCTAAACGTTTCTAATTTTTGTTTGAAGTTTTTGTTAATGATTAAAAGTATACACAGATATACGTCTTAGTGCTATAGTGTTGTGATTTATTGTGGGCAAAGCTTATGATAACTTTTATTAATTACATTAATGTGTAAAATATTGTTTAAATGCAATTTACGTTAGAGTATATGAATATATATTATTCCCTGAGAAGGAATCACTCATTGGATAGTCTAGAAACCAGATGGTCACAAAATAGGCTCCATTCACGTAAGGCCTACTTTACAATGACTAATACCATATATTCGAATCCCCGTCACACCAAATATACTCGCTCTCTCAGTCGTGGGGGTGTTATAATGTGATTATCAATCCCACTATTCGTTGATCAAAGAGTAGCCCATGAGATGGCGGTGGGTGGTGATGACTAGTTGCCTTTTCTTTAGTCTTACACTGCTAAATTAGGGACGGCTAGCACAGATAGCCCTCGAGTAGCTTTGTGCGAAATTTCAAAACAAACCAAAACTGATACCACATAACGTTTGTTTGTTGTTTGATTTACAAGCATCATAAGCTATTTTAGAAATATTCATTAAATGCAAAATGAGCTATAGGATGGTCACAAAAGCCAATTTATTATAACAGTTTATTGTGAAATATAGAAAATAATGCGTATTAAATTATTTTCAGTTAAAATCTTACTGTATATGCTTCTGTACATTTTTATAACTTGCAAGAACTTTGAAACATATTCCAACTATCCTTCAGTTATGAGCTGTTGCCTTTTTATTGAATTAAACATTCGAAAAGACATTTCAGTGTTATAGGTTCTACATATAGATATCTCTATTCCCTCTTACACTGGATGGTGTAATTGAAGACTATCAAATAACATATAAAAACTACTTAATCAATTGAAAAATAATTATTTATTTAAAATTAGCTTTAACCTGAATGTTTTGCACCATTAGAAAAATATACAACTGCTTTGTGGCAAATTTGCACTAAGATCAATGGGACAATGTTTTGGAAATGAGATAATTATGATGGTACGTAAACGACCACGTATTGCTTAAAACTACACAATAAAATAAAGCATGCAATTTACATTAACTTAGCTATAGTTGAATCTTAAAAATTCTAAATTTATGTTACATTTATTTTAAAGTATGTGATTAAACTGGCTAGGTTCCTATTGATAAGGGGCCTGGCATGGCCTAGCGCGTTAAGGCGTGCGCTTCGTAATCTGAGGGTCGCGGGTTCGCGCCCGAGTCGCGCCAAACATGCTCGCCCTCCCAGCCGTGAAGGCGCTATAATGTGACAGTCAATCCCACTATTCGTTGGTAAAAAGTAGCCCAAGAGTTGGCGGTGGGTGGTGATGACTAGCTGCCTTCCCTCTAGCCTTACACTGCTAAATTAAGGACGGCTAGCACAGATAGCCATCGAGTAGCTTTGTGCGAATTTCAAAACAAAAAACCAAACCTATTGATAAGATACTTGCACTAATATCAGAATGTCCTGGTATATGTTTTATGCTATTTCTTGGAAGATAGATTTTTATGTTGATAGAAAAATGTAAACAGCTTTTTACGTATATGTAATTTACTTGTTTGTTAAATTTCTCATAAATATACTCGAGAACTATTAATGCTAGTTGTCCCTACTGGTGAGAGTGTAGAGGGAAGGCTGCTAGGCAATCGGTAAACAACACCTAGCATTAATTGTTGGACTACTCTAATTGTACAGTGGGATTGATAGAAACATTATAACTGCTGAAAGAGCGAGCATTTTCAGCGATGGATTTCAATCCCGCGACACGCAGATTATAAGTGGAGCCACGCCATATATACATAAAAGACAATCAAAACTTCGTTATTTTACCATTACTGTTACATAGCTAAATAATGCGACTTCCTTCCAAACACTTGCGACATGAAATAAAATAAAAGAATCTCGAACTTTGACGCCACTAGGTTAACGTCTTGCTTTTCTCTATGATACTGTTATACTTATACAGTATAAGACTTCAGTTTGATAATCTTCAATATGTATATAAGGACTATAAAACACCTGTTTCAAAACTGAATAAAACGCAATTTTGAATTATATTTAAGTTCAAGTGTTTTTACTGTTTATCACGGAGATAGTACTCTTTGTAATTAAAAAGTAAAACTTTTTGTGTAAATCACTTAACGAAACTGTTTTATTTTGATGAACACTTTTCTAAACACAAATTAGTCTGAACATATTTATCCCAATCATTTCATATCCAATAAACCAAATGCAACTATTTCATGACATCTAGACTTATAAAAAACAAAAATTATTTGCTTCTTTTAGAACAAAATCACAATGGTCTATCTGCTGTGTCTCCTGCGAAGAATCGAACCCCAAATTTTAACGTAATAACTTTACAGATTTGTCGCTGTCCCATCGAGGAACAACAAAAGCACATAATACATTGTTCAAAAGTATCGATAATTAATCTTTAAATTCACGACTAAGTTATTAAAGCCTTTCTAGTTTCGAGTAACTGGCCAGAAGAAAGGCAGCCAGTCAGTAGCAACCTACCATTGCCCATACACGTTAAGAGATTGACTGTCACGCTTATTACGCGCCCACTGCTTAAAGTGGAAAAAAGAACGTTCTGCGGTGTCACACGAATTCTAGCCAGGCTCCAGAGTACGGAGCTTAAACACAGAGCTAAGTTATGCTACTTAATGTTAGTAATGTTAGTTTAAAGTTTTCTTGAAACTGAATGTGAAAACATTATTAATGAATTTAAATTTTTCTTGATCCAGTGAAAATAGAGGTTAAAATATATTAATAAATTTAAAGTTTTCTTTAAACTAAATGTGAAAACATTATCAATAAATTTAGTTTTCTATTAAGTCATATATATATATATATATAAACTTGTATTTTCTCGAATATAATTTTTAAACACAGTACAGAAAACTAACGCTTTCACTAATAAAATTTCGATGACATTTGTCTTTCTAAACTTTAAACCTTTCCTGGCAAAATTCGACTGATAGAATTATTTTGAAAACGCTTTCCAGTATATAATGTTACTTTTTAAAATATTTAAGTAATTTTTGTGGCTTTGCTTTTTTTGTTCTTGAATTTCAAAAATTCACTTTTATCAGTTAGTACGTAATTTAATGTGCGTTTTATTATTTTATTACTTCTGGCATCAGATTAAGCTCGACTTAATATGCTCGACATGTGGATCTTAGTTTACGTGATTGCCGCAAAAACGTGCATTGAAAGTTTTTGTTTTTTGAATTTAACGCAAAACTGCACAAAGGCTATTTGCTCTAGCCGTCCCTAATTTAGCAGTGTAAGACGAGAGGGTAGGCAGCTAGTCATCACCACCCACCGCCAACTCTTGGGCTACTCATTTATCAACGAATAATGGGATTGACCGTCACATAGTAACGCCCCCACGAATGAAAGAGCGATCGTATTTGGTACGGGGGTATTCGAACCCGCGATCCTCAGATTACGAGTCGAACGCCTTAACCCCCCAGGCCATGCCGGGCCCACAGGCATCGAGCTTTGAAGCCGTGGTTGGGCTATGATAATAGCAGTCAAATCCCAATATTCAAACACACAAAAGTTGTGTTATTGTGTAGCTGCCTTCCATCTAGTTCGTAAATTCAAAATTAAGAACGGTTAACGCCGATAATCCTTACGTAGCTTTATTCAAACACCTTGTAAGACGACAACACATACGCCTGGGTAAGGCTCTGGTTTGTTTGAAAGATTATAGAAATGTGCTTACTGTTGTTATATTACTTATTAAAATGTGTAATCGTTCTGCTTTATTATGAACATTTCTTGGTTTTTCTCTCTTAAACAAAGAAAACAAACAAGTACATATTATTTTCAACTGATCTAAAACACTTTGAAGTGAAACTGTCCGCAAGTGAATGTACAACTGATATGACTGAACAAACACATAAAAAGGACAAACAGCGTATTAATATATTAAACCACTGCTTGAATTTTAAATTGATCACAGCAGTACTATAAAGTCGCTCTGAAAAACAAAAATTAATATAAATCAAACGTGTATTTCATATCGAACGTAGATATGGCGAGAAACAGCAGTGAAGTGATAATAGTTATTATTTATAAGGTGATTGACAACATTAATCGGAATTAGTGATGTCAGCGTTCAATCTTTACTTAGTTTTTATACCATAAATATGATAATGTCTGTGCTTTCTGATAGCAAAACCACAGTAGACTATTTGCTGTGCTCACTGAGGGGAATCGAACCCCCTGATTTTAGTATTATAAATCAGAGGATTTATCTCTGTCTCAGTGGGGCACAACATGACAATACATAAATACTATACTATCTTACATCATAACAATTTAATTCATTCCTTACACGGTTATAGAAACCTGATTTTTAGCATTATAAGACTTCAGACACATCGCTGAGCCACTAGAGACTACAGGAATCTAAATAAAAACATTTTAAAAAGTCCAAAACATAAGTTTGGGTA
The DNA here is from genome assembly GCA_011833715.1 of Carcinoscorpius rotundicauda. Lineage (NCBI taxonomy): Eukaryota > Metazoa > Arthropoda > Merostomata > Xiphosura > Limulidae > Carcinoscorpius > Carcinoscorpius rotundicauda. Next base: position 161,643,552 of record CM022391.1, on the reverse strand, counting down.
AAACTAATCTAGATTTTTTATATATTTTCTGCACACAAAAATATTCTTCAGACGATCACATAGAAATTATTTCTATTCACTTACCAGTTTTATTTATATTTTCACTGGTTCAGTTTGGGAAAATAAATTTACCCAACATTTAAGAATTGATGTATTCTAAAAACTATAAGTGTAGAAAGGTCGTTCGGTCAAGACGTGTAGTACGAAGTTCTTGTTGTTTTGAATTAAGCTACACAATTGGCGATGCCTACCACGGGTATTAAAACATGTCTGCGATATGTAAGTCCGCAGACATACCTCTGAGCCACTGGGTTTCACGAAGTTCTTCTTTCTATCACAATTTATATAGTTCGACAATAACTCCCCATGTAAACTTCAAAGTTCGTATTTTCTTCCTATGGTGAAATATTTCAAATTCGGCATAACTAATAGCTGGCTGTAAGTAAACCTTAAACAATTGTATTTATGTGGTTGTTTGTGTATTGGGGTAAGCAAACAAACTATATTATTAAGATTCGGCTTGCTTATCTTGCTGATAAACAAATATGTGGTCAGAATCTCGTACGTTGCCACGTAGAAGCGATGAAGTTATTTGTTTTCTGTTACCTGTAAGGCTGAAAACTGGGAAAGGTTAGTGATGGTTCCAATACTTCGTAATAAAACGTCCCTGCGTTCTGTGCTGTGTCATCAACATGAAACATATTTTTATGTATGACATTGATGGGTATAACTTTAGATATCAGAAGTGACAACACCTGAATCTTGGTAAACCACATAACAGGTGTAATACGTCTTATGCAGGAATTAGATTTTTCTTCGTTACAATAATTTGACGAAATACTGTTGCGAGGTTTTATTCTAACGAAAGGGTTCAACAAAGCATTACTTATATTAGGAAACTAAAAGCTTGTCGTACTCCTATGGTAAATCTTTTAGTACAGACTCTTAACTATGCAATGACGAATTAATAATTAGAGGACTCTGAAGATGTATGTTCAGTGCTTATTGCATTATATTATACATTATTTAAGAACATGGTTTATGTCCCACTATAAACAAAAATATTAAAAGAAAAGATGAAGTCATTTTCTTTTAACTAAATCAGTGAATAGTTGTTGAAAGAGTAGCATTTTCCATGATCTAAACGCTTTTTTTTTAAACTCTGGATTACGAACTGGACGGTCAGAATGAAACTATCTCCTGATCTCCAGAGAGTTTATTCCGATTGCAAAAAAAACAAAAACACGAAAAAAACGTTTGGTGGACGAAACAACACCTATCGCGCAAACTTATTGCGGTCGATTTTAAGTACAGGCTTCGCGCAACTAAATATATCCTAATAATTGGGTAGCTTTTCCTGCTTGAAAGGTATCACTTACGAGGTATCTCAGGCAATACACTGTGAAAACCGCCTACATTTTTTACTGGCGAAGACGACAAGATTAAGTAGGTAAGATATGTTGAATCAAAAAGGGGAAAAAATTGAAAGGTGGCGTCTATTTTCCGCAGCATGCATTTCTTCAAGTATTTTAAACAACGTCACTGAAACAGAACCACGAATGTGAAAACTGAAATTTCTAACAGTTATCAAATAATTTGTTTTTCTTTCTTTAAAGTTTTCAGATCATCATTTTATTTCTTGCTTTGATAGGTCGGAAAGGAGTGAATAAAATAAGCCTGTAGATTCCGAAAGAGCGAAATCATAAAGTTTATGTCATTCTCTTATGCGTGTGCAAATTTGTAAAAGTATTCTTATTTTCACACATAAATCTCCTCCCACATAAAAACAATCCAGGAAAAACATGGTGGTTTCCATATTTTGTTTATTCACAAACAAGTGTTGAAATTTATGATAATCAATGTTTATAACCAGACATGGCTCTCCGGAAGCCCAGAGGTCTTTGGAGAGTAAATGGACGAAGATTGCTTATCGTGTAGAGTTCTGCTTTACAGTAAACGAACAAAATAACTAAAATATCAGATTTTAACTTCTGCTTCAGTAAAATATCTTTTAAAATAGTGTCAATAAATATGAAAAAATGTTTTGTTGTCCTTTTTGCAGTTTTGGTTCTTGTTTGGTTTAATTTGTTTTTAATTTCTCGCAAAGTTACTCGAGGGCTATCTGCACTAGCCGTCTCTAATTTAGCAGTGTAAGTCTAGAGGGAAGGGAGCTAGTCATCACCACCCACCACCAACTCTTAGGCTACTCTTTCACCAACGAATAGTGGGTTTCACCGTCACATTATAAAGCCCTCACGGCTGAAAGGGGCGAGCATATTTGGTGTGACGGAGATTTGAACCCGCGACCCTCAGATTACGAGTCTAACGCCTCAACCACCTGGCCGTGTTGGGCCTATTTGTTCTTGTTCTTTCGTTTTTGGATTTCAATCTGACTTATGGAGTGACATATTAATATATTTTATTAATGTGAATTTTTTTCTGTTCCATTTGGTATGTCTCCAGATAGACATAGCCCACTGTATAGCTTTGTGCTTGGCTTCACACCAACAAACAAATAAATAATTATGTTCCTTTATCAGTATTGTTAATGTTTAATTATATACGTTTTCACTGAATCGTTGATAACAGTAGATCATTAGGACAACACCAATCAACTAGGGTTGTGTTTGAAATATATTGGCTTTTTCATTCAACAAAACTTAGTACACCTAACAGGAAAGTTGCTTAGTTATGAAAATATGTCTATTTTTCTCAATAGATGTTTAGGACAGCGTTTGGATCTGAATTTTCCGTTCAAATAACCAAAATGCCCGCGCTTTTAAACCAGATGAAGATTAAACAGATAGCGTTTTAGTACAAAATCCTATTTCATGAATACAGACTCCAGGCAAAAATAGGGAATTTTACAAATTATTATATGATTAAATAGAGGAACATAATTTCGTTCTCTCTGCTGAGACCTGCTTGAAGCCTAGTTGTAATTGACGTTGTTGTTGTGATAAACAATTCAGTAACTCTATCAAATACAATGCTTTAAAAAGTTTCCTAACTTTGTTTAATTAAGCCCAAAGCTATTATAAACCTATCTGCTTTAGTTTTACTTAATTTTTAGGTGGCATCTAGAGAAAAAGCAAATAGTCAATAGCACCCACAACTCGTAACCAACAAAAAGTTGGATTGACCATCACATTATAACATCTCCAGGCTAAAAATGGCGAACATGTTCAGTGGTGGGTTTTGATCATGTAACCCGCAGATTGCGAATCAAGCCCTACCCGCCACACTACATGCCATTTTCACTCAAAAAAAGGAATTTTTAGTTTAGATAATCACGTAAACATGGTGATATCACATACAAATTTCGTGTACATCATTTTTCTGTGTTTTCCAACTTGTTCTTGCACCCGTATACGTCACACAAACATTTTTAGTTTATCGAGATTATTCCTAATTTCTTTACTTCTTCGTTTTGTTGAATGTTTCTCTTCTTCAAAGTGAATAAAGTAAAAATTTTCGCGAATATTAAAAACAACAACCGAAAACTCGATCGTTTTCGGGATATTTTACTGTTCTTTTTCAAGATATGAGGGATATATATTGCACCATTCTCTTTAAATTCCGTATCTATGCAGAATTTAAGTTTTCAACTTTCATTCCTCATAACTTTGCCGGGCGTGGCCGGGTGGTTAAGGCATTCACCTCATAATTTGAGGCTCGCTGGTTCAAATCCCTGTTACACTAAACATGCTCGCCCTTTCAGACGTGGGGGCGTTATAATGGCACAGTCAATCCCACTATTTTTCGGTAAAAGAATTGCCCAAGAGTTGGCGGTGGGTGATTATGACTAGCTGCCTTCCCTGCTAAATTAGTGACGGCTAGCGCAGATAACCCTCGAGTAGTTTTGTGCGAAATTCAAAACAAAACAAATCCCTTTTAGTTAGCCCTAATTCTGGCGACCTTCCAAACTACACAATGTCTGTGGCTATTCTTATTCCAAAGACAGATTACACTCTTTATTCTCTAGAAGAACAGTGAAATATTCGAAAGCACTCGAGATCTGTTTCTTAAATTTAACTATAACTTTTCTGTGTGATGCTGTGTGCTACCTTTTTTATCAAAAGCAATGATGTTCTCAATAAATTAGCATAAGTTTAAACCATTATGGTATCATAACAATCGTGAAATTTAATTCAAATTTGGAAAAAAAGAAAGTTAATTTTATGAAAAGGTAATTTTTATTCTTTATCAGCGGTAATTTAACGTTATAGGTCTAAAGACAAAGTAAAGGAAATTGCTGTTAAGTCTGTGCGTGTATTTTTTTCGAATAGCAAAGCCATACGGGGCTATCTGCTCAGCACACCGAGGGAATCGAACCCCTGATTTTAGCGTTGGAAATCCGGAGACATACCGCTGTTAAGTCTTCGTATGTTTATTATTTTAGCCACAACTTGCGCTGTAGGTGTCGCTAAAGTTCTGATAAAAATGTACGGTTAGTTGTAAGACAGCACGAGCGTAGTTTTTTTTTCCTTTGCATGACTGCGGATCTGTGAATGTGAGGTGTACGTATAATTTGAAAATGACAAATTTATCTACAAAACTACAGTGAAGAATGCATTTTTTGTACTTACTTTAAAATTTGTACTTGGACTTTTCAAGAAACTAAAAAAGTGCATTAAATTAAATAACTCTTACCTGATTTCAGTAGTCCATACGTAGTATTAATAGGACGTGTACTGGAATTAACTTTGCAAGGATCAAAGCATTAAAACGTAGTAAAGTTAATATTTTTACGCTGTTCCTTAGCTTGGATATTCGATTATATAATTGTCGTAACTTATGAGTGAAAGTAAGGAAGAATGTAAAACAATATATCAACCACCCTATCTGCCATATTTATATCCGCCGAGACCTTTCTTGTAATTCCAAAACTTATTTTACTGGCTGGAATACGATGGGCAGAGTAAGGTTGAAACGCTGTTTGTGTGTTCTTTTTAGCAAAGCCATATCGGGCTATCTGGTGAGTACACCGCTACTTGTATCATCAAATGTACGTTAACATCTGTTATGGCATAAAATAGATTAATTTGTTATCAATTTTATACAAGTGCCTTCCAAATAAAAAAATTGGGTAAGAGTTAATAATAGTACAAGTGTTTATTTCAACACATTATTATTTTTAAGATATTCATAGGGGAAACGAAGCAAGAATCGGGAACTTTCTATGCCATTTTTGTTACCTTATCTCTCTAAATTAAAATTCTGCGAAGTCTGTAGAACCTTCAGGTATTACTTTTATTTATGTTATTGAAATCCATAACCAATTAAATAAAATATTTTTAGCATTAAATAATAACTTAATAGAGTTAAAACTAACAAAATGAAGATTTCGAATATTTTGCCATTTTAATAAATTTCAGTAATACGGTATCTATACCGTAATGTTCAGGAGTCCTACTTATGAAATTAAAAATAAAACATCTTAGGCCATGAAACGTACGTATTCATAGGAGCTTTTATTGAAATAATATTCAAATATTATGTTAACGTTTCAGAGACGTATTTTGACATGCACACAAAGGAATGGATAAAGCAAACTAAAAATGCTTGGTAATTGTATATATGATTTGTGATAATGCTCGTAATGATGCTAACTTGTTATACCTAATGATTTATGTTAATGCTCGTAATGATGCTAACTTGTTATACCTTATGATTTATGTTAATGCTCGTAATGATGCTAAGTTGTTATACCTAAAGTCATTTAATCGTTTTCTATTTGCTTTCCTGTACCTCGTAGACACTTTGTCTGGCAGAAAATAACAAGTAAAAATTCTTGTCACCTGAAATATTTGCCCTAGACGTAACTTATCAATTCTGTAATCACAAATTCATAAACACGTTTCTCAACCAAATATGCAACATATTTCTTATGGTTCCATGACTTTGTTCTGTGGGCGATTCTTAACACACGATTCACATAGAAAAAACAACAAAAACAATGGTATTATAATTCATGTCATCAATTATTGCTTTGGTTGTTATTTATTTTAGAAAATCTATTTATACTGCCAACCAGTTTTGGTTTGTTTATTTTTTTATGCCCACCTGTGAGAGGTACAAACGTAAAATTGTGTGTCGTAATATGCAATACAGAAGTGAACGCTATCTCGATAAATCAGTAATTTTGGGTGTTGAACAGCACCTAAGGAATACATCAATTGAGAACCTTTAATTTATTGTTTTTGACATTGTGAACTTAATAGTTACTCCCTGGAAATTCACATTTTACCCACAATTAAAATTCAGTTTAATTATACTACAAATTACTAAAGAGCGTAAATACTGACGTCATATCCCTTTTATTGAACTTCAGTACCTGTTGGAAACACCCGAATCTTGCAGTCGTACATTGTAAATGTATTGCAGAACTGTGATTGAGCAATCCCGAGCGATTTTTCCTAAACGAATGTACAAAAAGTACTGATGTATCCTTATATGAAGCTTTATAACAAATCTTTAGTCCCTCCCACAACAAACACACATACATGCACGTTTACTATTTCTCACACAGAAAAAATAGGTTTGAATATGTAAGAAATAGTGTAGTGACCTCTGTTCAAAGAGTTGGATGAATCTTCGGAACCCATGCTGAGTTTTCGCGGCACTAGAATGAGTTGTTTGGTCTCATTATTGTGAATAAAATATTACACCATGATAGTTATTACCAGTTATTCTTCAAACACTTGTTAGAATTATTCCATTACCTTGCACCGAAATGGACGAAACGAGCGCAAAACTAGCACTCGGCTCATTCAAATGGATACTGCTTCTGGGGGTGACCGCATCAGAGGCAATTAGTTTTATGCTACTCTTGTAATGAACTTTCTTTTTGTATATATAAAAGGTTTTTACCTTGATTTAGGACCTCGTTTGTTCGATATGTTTTTTTTTTAAGCAGTTCCTAATGAAAGACCTTTGCGTCAGCATTACCTCGGAACAAATCGGGTTGTATAGATTAAAGTGTGACACGGGTAATTGAGTAAGAGAGCAAAGCAAAAGACCTCAGTCTTGTGGTCACAAATATTAGTAATTATTATATACGGGGGGAAAACGTTCAACATAAAGAAAAAATCTGCTTATTAGGGTGGAGACTGCTTTTCGAATGGTCTTAAGAATTTCATCATTTTTCCTCTTCAAAGACAACGCCTCAGTCGCAGTTCGTCGGCTAAGCAGTTTTTTGTTACGTAAGAAAATATATCCATTCATGTCTGTTGTTGTTTTTTACGAAATGACATTTAATATCCATTTATGAACTTCTGTTATGTGCATAAACGTGAAAGGTTTACGAACTTCTATAACGTAAATAAACGTGCAATGCTTATGAGTTGAATAGCACTATGAACAAAAACATAAATGACACAAGAGACGCAAAATACCTGTCAAGTGCTCTCTGATTATGTTTTCAACACGTAGCCCGGAACCACAATCAATCTAGGACACGTCCTTAGAAGACTGCATTAAGGAAATGCGTGTTTCGGACACTTGGATTTTTAAAAAATCGAACTTTAGTCTACGTGTTGCTAAAAACGAGAAACAACAACAAGTTGATACATTCACTGTAGATACTTTAATTTGTGCCTTTTTCTTATTTCAGTCTTGTATCTTATATCCTCAAGTGAGTTAAAACTTTAGTTTTAGAAGCCTCGATGTGCAAGAATAATTTTTAATTCGATTTATGTGTTTAATATTGAAAATCTAAGTAAAATCAATTTTAAAGGAAAAAAAATTCAACCATTATGAACATAAACTTCTTTACCACATGTTAAAAATACGTTTAAAACTGATCTGATTGTTATGTATGTATGGAAGTTACTTGAGCATCCATTACCAAAATAATCAAGACAAATTTGGTAGCTTATCAGAAATATGAACATTAGCACGCCTAAACTGATCGGATTTAAGTTTATTTTTAATCATGATAAAGAATACATAGCACTTTACTTATTTTCAATAGCTTGATTTCTCTATTTTATATCAAATATTTCTCTATAATGCATCAGTTTCAAAACGTTTCTTTGACTGTTCTCAGACCTCAATAATTTATATCTCGCCCTTTACAAGCATACGAACAACTTTCAAACTAGGATTCTCCCTCAGTTTAAAAAATGTAACAGTTCGAGGATTATGTATATCTATACACGAAGATTGAGGGCGATGTAAAAGGCAAAAAGGTTAAATCGAAACTACAAGATAAAATATTCTGACGAAATAAGTAGATTCTATAAACTCTTTTTTTCAATTTTTTGAAACTTTAGTTATGCAAAAGTTTTCAGGATAAAAATTAATTATATATTAGAGATGTTCTTCATTCAAACGGGTTACACCGTACGATGTTGGGGTAACTTTTATGTTCAAACATGAGTGTAGTGATGAAGGAACTTGGAAATTGGGGCTAAATAAATAGGTAATATAATTAGAGCATCAATTGGGAAAAGGAAATTTGAAGTGCAGGTTATGTAATAGTTTGAAATATACGGGTAAAGATAAATGTAGTATATTCAAGAGAAAGTATATTTACTAGTGTTTTAATGTTAGGACTGTTAGAAACAAAGTGGATGAGTCCAAGTCTCAAATTGAAACGGAAGAATGTAACTTAATGGTAATCTCTTAAATTCGGTTACATTTATAAATCATGGTAACATCAATTATTTTGAAATTCCAGATTTAAATTATTTATCAACATCAAATAACTCAAAGAGGAAGTAAGGTAGCTCTTCATTCACGGAAATAACTGCAACCTGTTAGAACTGAACACAACAGATGTTTTTAAGATATTAGGTTAAAATGTAGGGTTTTGTGGGTAAATATTTTTAATTTTTAGGCATTATAAACCACCTGATGCGAATGAGAAACTATAATGAGATAATGTTGTTACTAATAAGAATACTGAAGCAATAATTACGGGAAACTAGTTTTAGAGAATTTTTTTTATGATTATACGAAGTCGAATAGCTGTTCCTAATTTGCGTACAGACAATTTAGAGGCCATAAAACAAGTTTAATTACTAGTTAAACGAGTTAAAGTATAACGCGAGGCAACTTTGGGAAATTGTCAAGAGTAAACCGATTTTAATTCAAGTTAAACATGTGGTATCAAAAGATATAAAATCTAATTGGCTTAGTAAATACATACAAGAGAAAATAGTGAACAATAGTTCGAGGAGATCGAATCAAAGCTACTTATTCGGCTGAAAGATAAGTTAGGAATCAGAAAGCACTACGAGAAACTAATAATGTTAAAACTAACATCAAGGATGTTTTTAAATTTCCTCAAAGATGGGGAAAATACTAAGACTAGACAATATTTTCTATAGGGTTTTTAAGGTGGTTAGAAGTCATATAATTAAAACTCTTTTTAGGTCTGACAAATCAATAAACAGGGGACTGGAACCTAAGATCTATCTAGAGATTACTTATGTTAACTCTTGTTTAAAAATAAAGCGGTAAAAATACATAAATTATAAACCAAAACTGTGAAAGATCTAAACAGTCTGATACTATACAAAATCATTTATGAAAAGCTATTTCATAAAGTCAAGATGGATGCATTAAAGGAAACTTTGGATTTACATACGTTAACTTTTGACAAGGATGTTACTTTTTATCTGAATGATGGAAAGGATTTGGACTTACTGTACTTGTATCGTCAAAAAGCATTTTATTTGTTTATCTTAGATATACAAAATATCTAAGAATAGCACATGGTAGAAGTTAGGGAAAGTCTATAGTTGATTGGATTGTTGGGTTATTGGATGATACAAGGTTAAATATTAATAAAGAAGCCGATTTAAACTGGAGTCTCTTTACTATTAACGTGGGTCAAAAGTCAGTGTTTCAGCCTTTACTTTGTTACCTTCGTCAAAGGCGATCACGGAGGCTGTTTTCATTTGTGTGTCTGTATTGGTAAGCAGTATTTCTCAAAAATGGCTGATAGCACAAAATTGTGAATATTTCTAGTTGTATTAAGATACTGAGATATTTCAGGGTGATTTGAATGAATTGGTAAGTTGGACAAATATTTCACAAATGGATTTTAACATTAGTAAGTGCAAATTGGTATGTTTGGATTATAATTTAGATTATGTTTCATACAAGTGAGAACGAAGAGAATAACTGAAGAAAATTTTAGCATATAAGAAACTACTGTGAACTCTTTCTGTTACTGACGGTAAAAGTAATATAATTTTAGAGTGTATTTAACAAACACTCTACAAATGAAAAGAGAGAATTATTATTTTTTTATTTTTACAAAAAGCACTATGTAACACAAATTTTGTTCCTGGTTAGTATGTGTTATTTCTTAATTGCTTATGTTGTAACAGTACAGAAAATGACCATTATTCTCTTTAAACTTTGTTTTTATGACCTGGATAATGAAATTTAGAAATAAACCTATTTTCTATGTAAAAACGGGCAAATTTGTACATTTTCATTTACATAAGGTCTGAATAAAACATTATATGAATTGAAATTTACGTGTATTTATTCTAAAGTTATACGAAAAATGTTTAGAAGTGAGTAGTTTTTCGAGATTTGCGACTGTAGTTTAAATCACTTTCGCGTATCAGCCCCCAAACGTAGTCTCCCATCATGTTTTCGTTATACGCTACCAGAAAACAAAAGCAAATTTTGAAGAGAAAATAGGTATTTTCCATTTACTTTAAGCGTAAGCAATTGGGAAATAACACTTTATGCCCAGCAACAAGAAAAAGTAAAAATTTTGTTACATAGTTATTTATTAGACCTGTCTAGGAATAGTGTTATACGTTTTGACATTTGTATCTAAAGAAAGCTAATAGGATGGTTCTGGCATACAGATTATGTTGCCCAGATAGGTTAATATCTATTAACCTGCTAAAAGTAATAATATTAAAGATCACAAAACTCTTCGGAATATCAATAGAATCAAAAACCTCCAACTTCTTTTACTGTATTCTGAAGACATTGAGATGAAAAACCAGAAGTTTAAGATGTAGAAAAGACAGGGTAAGTTCCAGTTACGACAGTTTTGATTTTCCAACTGGGTGATTGACTTTTGGAATGGGTTTCGATCTGCACTAGTGAAGGCCATTAGTTTACAAAAGTTTAAGATAAGGAACTCGGTGGCTTCCCAAGAAAATAAAGGATGGACTTGCAAGGACAGTTTGGAAGGAATAAATGCATTGTTGTCCGTAAGCGACATTTGTAATTTCTTTTTAGAGTAGGAACTCTTCAGTGATAAGTACAAGCAGGTTAATATTATGGAATACTTTTATTTTAGTGAAATTTATTAGGTTAACATTTTGCCTAAGACTTTTTTGATGATACAACATAAATAAACATAGCAGTGTAGCTACCATTATGGTCTAGTCAAATTGACAAGTTCTGGTACTGAACAAATCTGTTTTGTGATTATTTAAAGCAGACGAAAGATAGATTTGTTAATCATTTCTCTACCTCATATTTGACGTAAGTAACAAATTAAGAGAAATTGAATAAAAGAGTTTGCAATTTAGTGTGATGTTTATAATGAGTATGGAACTGTTTCTTTAGCTTCACTAGCTTTCATAGTTTAACATCATTGCATATTTTAGCTTCGTTTCCGTTGTTGTCAAGATGCTGGAATCTGTGTTCAGAAGCCTAAAAGGAAGTTAATGTTTATTAATATTATCGGCATGGTTTACTAAATGGTTTTCGGGATTTGCTTCTTTATCTGTTGGATGAAGGTATTTCAGTAGGGATATTGAATCCTTTAATAAGATGATTCACAATGTGTTAACTTCTATTGATAAACCAACATAGAACTACTAATAATCTGTATTTATCTGGCTAGAAAACCATTGCTTATGTGTCATTCAGAGTCACGTTTAGTATCGTTCTTCGTTATTTAGGACGTGATTTGGTGAGCTTCATGGAAAGTTTTTTTCTAATTCTCTTGTAATAACACAGTAATGAAAAGACCCGATTCTGTTAAGAATTATTTTCCAGTGATGGTGAACAGACCTGAACATAATAGATAAGTCTATAAAAACCTGTTTATAATTGCAAAAATTAATGTTGTGTGTGTATATATAATAAAGTTTTATTTCAGTTATTTAAGTCTTATGTGATAGTGTGATGAGGCCTCAATGTTGGGAGTCAGAACACAAAACCTTCTTTCAGTTATTGAGATTCACAAAATTTTAATTTTTATGCTTTTCGATAGAAAATAGTCAGAATTATATAGGCAGCGTAAATAAATATCTGGCAAAATACTTATAAGTTTAATTACTAACAGTTTAATAAAGCTTGATTAATAAGTTTACTAGCAATATATTTTAATCATATTAACAGCATTCATAAAAAGTGGTGGATTGAAATAATCTCCAAAACTTTAACAACTTTCTGTTACAAATCTAATATTCTTAGTCTAATCTCCATACGCCCCTGGCCCGGCATGGCCTAGCGAGCTAAGGCGTGCGCTTCGTAATCTGAGGGTCGCGGGTTCGCATCCCGGTCGCGCCAAATATGCTCGCCCTTTCAGCCGTGGAGTCATTATAATGTAGTGGTCAATCCCACTTTTCGTTGGTAAAAGAGTAGCCCAAGAGTTGGCGGTGGGTGGTGATGACTAGCTGCCTTCCCTCAAGTCTTACGCTGCTAAATTAGGGACGGCTAGCATAGAAAGCCCTCGAGTAGTTTTGTGCGAAATTACAAAACAAACAGACAAACCATTCGCCCCTGTAGTTTTACGTAAGAAGTTTCACTAGATTATGATATCAAAATTCTATGCTTTAAATCTTTTTTTTTAAAGAAAACATGAAATAAAACATAAGTATCCTGACATATTATGCCCCCAATATTTAACAGAAACTTTGGTTTAAATTTTTATTCTTTAGGATCTTTAGCTCGAGAGACAATATCTGCTTGTGACATAATGGACTTAGAATTCACTATAAGAAGCCCCTTAGTGGCATAGCGGTATGTCTGCGAACTCGCACCGCTAGAAACCGGGTTTCAATACCAGTAGTGGACAGAGCACAGGTAGCCAATTGTGTAGCCTTATGCTTAACTTCCAACACAAAAACTCTATAAGAGCTAAATAAACATCATTGTAAGTTAGGATACACGTTTCTTTTATAAAAGTAATGCAAGCTATATTATCACAAGACAGAATAAACTTTTCGAATTTCGAAATACTAACATACCAAAAATATGTTTCTAATATATCAAGTTCCTTATGGAACGAGAATCGTGTTGTTTCTATAGCGTTTACATAGAGATTACTAGTTTTCGTTTAAAATTATTTATAATAAGTATTTCAACTTGCAGTTTTATGTTTAGTTGCAGTAGCTAAACATAAACATCCCACACCTTTAACATGGAAATATATTTATATTTAACAAACGTAATTAAACGTCAGTGATCTTTTTTGTTTGTTTGTTTTTTTGTAATTCATACTTTTAGATATTTTTAACCTGAAAGAAAGCGTGTGCAATATGCCATTTTTATCGTTATCTTACTTCACAAACACAAAGTTTGTACTAATTTTATTTATTACTTTAAAAAATACTGGTACAACATTGAGTATGTACTGAGTCCTAAAACATATTTTTATAAACAACGTTTATTCAAGAAAACACTAACTGTTTGTAAACGATTTCTTAAAGTAAAACCACCTCGGGTTTGCAATTTTAATTTTAAGCTGCTCCTTGCAGTTTAACTTATTTAAGGTAGATATTTAGATAGACACTATCTTCTATCCATTTTGAAAAGCCCTTACTCTTTCACTCTGGAGTCTTATAAAAGCTTAAAATATTCTAACGTGTAAACTAGTACTTTATTTACAGATATTAAGATATTTAAAACTGGTTTATTCTATCCGATACAGCCATGTCTCCTGGTAGGATTGCTGTATATTTACGGATTACAACTCTAAAATCCGAAGTTCGTTTCCTCGTAATGGCTGGAGCCGATAGCCTAATGTGATTTTGCTGTGAAGCAAAACAACAATCGACATAGCCAGCCAGCTAGCTAGCTACACAGTCAAATGTTTAGGGGCTTTTTCAGTAACCAGAGAAACTCTAGTTTCAATACAGTACAATATACTTATACGATGGATGAGTTCTGTTTCTGTTTCATTAGAACAGTTACACAGATAAATTTAGTTTATTTATCTTAGTTATTTCCCGCTCGACAGAATAAGAAAAGTATTATATTAGTTCCTTATTAAGGCTCATTATTTTTCTCTTTTCAATATCCAATCTTATTTTGGAACAATGTTTATGTACTTTGTTGTAAACTGTGGACCCCAGGTTTCAGTTCCCCTTCTTCTAATCTTAATGTTATTAGTTCTTTTTGCCTTCTTACGTTACTTTTTCACATTATAGAAATTGCGGTCATATTTACAAAAAATGTTTTCCTGAAACAACTTAATGTTGTTTCATATTTACAGGGTGCGTTACCGTAAATTAAAAATATTACCTGGATTTGCGTTATTAATATTAACACTTCTGTATTATAACCGTAATCTTGGTGTTAACTATGTGAATTCCTTTAACTATTGCCCTTAGAATCTCATTCAGAGATTTATTCATAGCAAATCAACAAGCACGATTTATATTTCCAATTTTTATAGATGTTTGCTAGAAGGAAATTTGATTAGTAAATAAAGGAATGAAATTGGTGTTTTAAATTATAATTAAAACACTCTTGACTTGCTTGTTTATTATTTACTCATCCTAGCAGTTATTTACACAACTTTTAAAAGTTTCTAAGGCAAATTTCTGACGTCACTTGAAATACCCATGTTCAACGAAAGGAAACGTTTTCACTAACTGCTGTTTGAAGAACTTAAATATTCTTGTTTGAGGAAACAAGTTGTATTTATTTTAACTTGGTAAACGGGAACATTATTTCGGAGTTCTAAATATTAGGTCAGTTTTATTTCATAACGAATAATGCTCAAGATGAGAAATGTCACAAAAGTTCTTTGTTGTGAAAACAAGAGATGTTACTATTGGTTTTGACGTTATCAGCTATCTGTTTCTCATAAGCCTTTTTGATTTTCCAATATTTTTTTTTTAAATCGAGCCCTCTTTGCCTTTTCAGAATACAACTACACAAATTTTTACATCCTATGCATCAGTTTATACATCTAAAGCTTGTGGTCGTTTTTACTTATTTTTTTTTGTTTGTTCTTACTAAGCCTCTTAGGTCTCACGTTCCTCATATGCTTTTATTCTGTTCAGGAACGTCCTTATCTTGAATTTAAAAATTTAAATTTAAAAAATCGCATCTTTTGCTACAATTAAATGCATGCTAAATGATATTTATTAAAGTAAATGGTATTAATTAAATTTTGTATTTAACTTGCTCGCTTCAAAATGTTAAGTCCACTTAAATATGTACTTAGAACTGAGCGATTGAGATGTCAATTCCTTTTTAAGTTCATTGTTCTTAATTGTGACAGTCGGGTGTTTTTAATAGTGGTTTAGTATTGCTGAACACTGAAAATCTGAGAATCCGCGATTCATGTTCTGTTGAAAAGAAATTATATTCTGTACTTTAAGAAGGCTGGCCAAGTCCCTCTGTTCTGTAGCCAGTAGTTCAAGAAATTGCGATGGGTGCTGTTGACTAGCTAGCTTTCCTCCATTCTATCAGTTCAAACTTTGGTACATTTAGCACATATATATTTTGTGTAGTTTGCACAAACATATTAAACACAAAAATATTTCGCAGTACTAATATGATACGATGTCACGTTTTCTGTTATTCCGACAACAGAAACAAATAAAAGCCTCATCACCAGGTTTCTATGTGGAACGTGTAGTTTCCCACATATTTCATTGTTTCAGCCAAAAGATTATTGGATCTACCAGACATTTATTGGGTAATACTTGCATATATTAAATTTAAAAAATATTTTAAACACATTTACAAATACATTTTCCAGATTTAGCCCGTTCAGTGTTTAGGTTATACCATGTAAAGGGGAAAATTTTTTAGTGCTAATTTTTGACATTTTAATCCCAATAATTCAGTTTACTTTTCAAGTATCTCTAATCACACTTTTTAAGAATATTGAATTTCACTTAATCGTTCACCACCTACCGCCAACCCTTGGGCTACTCTTTTACCAACGAATAGTGGGATTGACCATAACATTATAACGCTGCCACGGCTGAAACGGCGAGCATGTTTGGTGTGACGGGGATTCGAAATATGTGTTTTGAAAAATAAATGTTTGTTAAACAACAGACAATTTTTACCCTTTTTTTTCGTTGTTTTGAGATACGCCACACGTTGGACCTATCAGCATGAGTAACAAATATATTTAGCATGTTATTATTATTTTGTATTTATAGAAGTGGTCAATTAATTTTAGTTCCTTTCTGCACCATGCATAAATGTTTATATACGTTTCACCAGGGAAGCAGACCATTTCTCCATATTAAACCTCAGTTGGGCACGTCTTTGTGACTTATCAATTTGTCTCCCAATAGGAGCAACTATTGTCGACCTCTCTGTCTAATCTTGCTGTAGCGCTGAGCTGCTATTGGCAGGTTATTACTGGAGGCGGGAAAACGCACTAATTAGAATGAGCAGGAAGGAATAAGACGCATAATAAACGGTACAATATATATATTTTATCTCGAATCAATATGGCGGGTCATATTTTCTAAGTGTTTAAAAACTCTGACTTATCCCAAACAATAGAAAGAATATTTTCACATTATTGTGTAGAATTAACTGTGTACTTTTGGGAGGGTCATAATTTCAAAATAATATATTATCATTGGTTTTTAGAAGTTTAGCTTATTTGATTTTTTGAAACTTCTTTATACATCAAAATATTTTCACAGAAGAATTTTCATTCTTATGTTTTATAACACGCTTTTTTACAAAAATATCCAAGGTAACTTGACTTGTAGACTTAAAAAAGACTTATTATCCACAGTTGAACATAAAAAAGAAAAAGCTCCAGTAAGCTTTTCTTGAGAGAGAGTTCGCTTCTCTGAATATTTCAGTTCTAATCTTTTGTTCCTATTGTTACGGTACATTGTACACTGTGGACGCTGTGTGTATATTCAACTAATGAAATTAACGCCAACCTTGAAACATCGATTTTATACAAACTACAAGCCTGTGCTGAAGTAAATGTACAAAGGTAGGCTGCTAAAAATAGCTTATGTTGGTTGCAGTAAAAACTAAATACACAAAAGCCCTTTTTTTTCTGGAAAAAACTTGAAAAATTGTCAAAAGTACATTTTTGTTTTTCTGGAAAAAGTCATTTTGAAGACGGGTTATTGGATTTTTACTTTTAATGATGTGCTCATTTCGATCTTTCAGATTGTAAATTCCATCTTTGTCCTTACATTCATGACTGTTTTCGTTCATCTTTACATCTATCATACAGATATCTCCCCACCAAAGTGTGTGTATGTATGTGTATATAAAACTATAAAATTCGTGTCATTTTGTGGCTGTTTAATAATACAATAGGTGTTTGTATTTTGTTATTTAAGTAGAGACATTAACAATGAGTGAAGGGCTATGGTTTGATCACAGAAAATCCTAATTATCAAATAGTGAAGGTTAGCTTGTATTTAGAAAGCCCTGAATCAGCTTTTCTATACGTTACACAGACGACACTGCCCTCTTTAACTATTATACTTTTCTGGAGTGTGAGTTCACTCTTATCAATTCTGAAGAGAGAAAAAAAACTAAATAGGAAATTACCTTGATATTTTTCGAAGAATTACTAAGATAATAAGAAGCTTTGATAATAATAAGTAAAGAAATCCATTTATTATCTAAGGCATTTTTTTCAGTTATTGTTGCTTAAGTCTATATTTTTCTTCGGTTTAAATTATATTGTTTTTTAGTTCAAAATTACATTTCAAATTCCTAATTAGTGTTGGTTTACAAATAGCTATTTTGATAACCGGTAAAACTGGTTTGATAGCTTAATCTTTACAGTCTTTCAATTTGAACATAGTGAAATAAAATGGAAATAGTTAGCAATATACCTAATCATTCTGTGGGCAATATTGGAGTCGTGAAGACAGACATTCAGTCGTTGTTGATAAACAAAAAAGTAAAACGATTAAAAATGACCATAAACGATCGTAGGTACCAGGTCTTGTACCATCAACGATAATGGGAGAATTGAGAAATAAAAAATTTAATGTTTCTTTACGAAACGACGGAATACTTCCATATTTTGTTTTTTCAAAACTATACAAATGTTTTTTACTTCATTACGTTATAACTACAAATGATATGATTTAATAGTAATGATTAATGTAAATTTCATTTTCTCAGTTATTTAACCTATTTATGGCTTCCAACCTTTATTTATTGTCAACATTAGAAAGCTATCTTTCATACAGAGGAGTGAGTTAGGCCTAGTTTATTGTAATATTACTACCGTGAATTCATGCTAGTACACTTGGAACTAAGCTGGATGTCTTTGACATTCAGTAACAAGTATATGGAATACGATACCGTAAACGTAGACACGAGTTATAACACCGGACTTTGACTTCTTTCTCTTTGATGACGATCCGATGTTTGTATCACGTCACTACTTTAGGTGACGAGAGTTGAATGTGTAACGAAACAGCGATTGTCATTGAAATAATATTATGTCACCCGAAATATGTAAATTAAACCTTGTAATAACATTTACCCAGAAGTTAATATGACAGAAGACATTACATAATAATAAAAAGTCATTGTTAAAGATAAATTAAACCTTCCTTTTGTAATATATATTATAATACATATATATATTATTGTAATATACATTATTCTCGTAGAATACATCCTATGTGAATCGTTAGAAAACGTTGAGTTTAAACATTGTGGTATTAAATCATTCATTATAAATTTAATTTGGGATTCCATTTACCGTATTCGAGATTTGGTTACCTGATAACCCATGGCACCATTGTACGTTTGTTCCCGAATATCTTTCACCGCTGTCGTTCTAATTATTGAGTCATTCTTGGTTAAGTATGTATTAAAATATCTATGCAACGTACTGGTCCCCCCACTGCATTAAGTACATAAAATACGGTAACTTCTTATTTGTTTGGGACTGGAAGATAACTTTTATAAATGTTTATTAACATTTAGTCTATAACACTGTTTGGGTCTTCGTTATAACGTTTCACAAACAAGAAACTGGACAGCCTGAATCTTTATTATACTGTTTTCTTTATTACCTTCAGTAATAATAAGTAAGAAAAGTACAATTTTAGAAGCACAAAGAAAAGTTTTATTGGTTGTGGAACATACTATACGTTTCTAAAGAACGTTGTTCTATCTTTTTTAGGTATGATCTGTATCCTAAATCCAAAAATTGTAGTACTAGTTTCGATTTAAAACGTTTTTCCCTGAGCTGAAAGTTTGGGTTTAAACGCAACCAACTATTTCTCTCTTCCCTGCTCGTTGTAATAGATTAGTTGAAATAGTTACGTGAAAATAATAATAATATTGATAATTTTAAAGAGCAAAATGAACATTACTAGTTTTGAGTTGGTGTAAAAGAGGAATTTACTTCCAAAGTATTTTGTGGCCTGCTTCTTATTTACGAAACACACCAACACAGAACTAAAAAGGAAAGCGACTGGTGAGAAATTATGGACATCATCAAAGCAAATGGCCTCTCGTTACACTATAGTAATGACTCCAGCAATATCAGCTATTTTTTACAAGGTCTGTTAAACATTCATACGATTGACCAGCCTTGACCTTTGCCTGTGGTCACCATTTCTGTCACATTGAGCCCCTGTTCTCTTTGTGATTATATATAAATTTGGGTTCCTTTGTTAAACATTCATACGATTGACCAGCCTTGACCTTTGCCTGTGGTCACCATTTCTGTCACATTGAGCCCCTGTTCTCTTTGTGATTATATATAAATTTGGGTTCCTTTGTATTGACCACATCAGAAGATAGGCCAATGTTCCATCATCAATAAAACATTCCTTAGGTTTATTAATCCTTATTTGCTTATCTGTTATTATATTAGCATAATGTACTTTCATACCCAAGTAAAAGGTTGGCTGACGTTTACTGGCGCAAAGTAACTAGGACATCTGTGCCAAACGATCGGTAAAAAAATAAAATTATTAAAATACGCAAAATGGAATCACGTTAAAACAAAACAAAGTCCAATTTTCGAATTAAAATCTTAAATAAAAATAAAAAGGCCAATGAATCTTAAAAAGTAAAAAAACAACTGAGGTGGACAGTGTCAGAATCGCCAATAACTGTCCAACTTTAAGACTGAACTCATGGTAAAAATATGTCGAAAATAGCGCTATCGCCCATGGTCGTAACGACGGCATGATAGTATAGTGTAGGATCTTTAAGAAAACATTTTTTTTATATATATAAACATCAGACTAGACCTCTGGACCTTTAGTGTAACGTAATGTTTTGATTATTGTCTCCTCTGTAACACAGTTTTAAAACACCGAACTGGATGGTCTGGACATTTAGTTCGGTACAATGTTTTGCTTACTATATCTACCATAACAGCGTTTTACAAACACAAGACTGTGTTGTTTGGAAATCAAGCGCAAAATTTGATGTTATGAGAGACTTCCAGACATTTAACGTTAAACCACGGATACTCTGTGTAGGTTGTTTTGTACGCCTGTCAATATGTATTGCTTTCTCGTATAGACTTAAAGCTTGGAACCAAGCTTGTATATACAGCTTGTTTGAGTAAAATGACGTAACTTATAATTAATAATAGGTATATTTAATCAATAATATGTTGTAAGTTGCATTGTGTAATACTAATTAAGAAGTAACTCTTATTTGATGTGCTTATTTACTATTTTGCTTGAAAATATTGCTAGAAGACAAAAATGAATATCTAAAATATTAATCAATCGCTTCTAATCGGGAATACCTATTCGAATGGACGCTAACCAGCTCTCACGTGGCTGGAATTATAACTAGCCACCAGACTCGGACAAACGGTATGCAGCTTTTATAGAACTCATTGGAACAAATCTTTTTCAAATAAGTTGTTTTACTCCTCTGGGATCTACGCCGAATGTTTAAGTGATTTAGAAAAAACTTCTGTTTTTTTAATTAACTTCTTCCACATGATATCACAGGTAATTACACTTTAACCTCAAACAGCGCAAGTTTAAATATTTAAATATTATTAGTATCTGGACGAGTTTCATAAAAAATATCTACAAAACAGCCTCAAAGCAAAAATAAATACTTATAGTTCACTCCAAACTGCGGTAATCATTCCAATGACTTTTAAAGTTTTTCGTTTGTGTTGATGATACTCTGAAAATATTTATCTGATATTCAACTGATCAACAGAACCATCCAATAATTAATTAATATGAAATATCATGGTGCTGAACAGTGTTCCAAAGTGTAAGCACTAAGTTTGTATGGTGTGGATAGCCTTGAAAGAACTATTACTGGGTGTTTTGCGAGTATTTCAGACATACCGTAGGACAGAAAAAACGAAATTATAAAAATAATAACGAATAAACCAGAAATTAAAAGAGGGGTTGTTGTTTTTTTAAATCAACAGTTAATTTCTCAGCCTTTTTTTTAAATTTGCTATAAAAATAAATTTCGATCAAACCACAATTCAAAAGTGCAGTAATGTTCAACGGACGGCCCGAGGGCTATATCAGGCTCTCGAAAATCTAACTCGTGGTCCGCACCATGATTCAGTAAAGTAGCTCATAGTGAAAAATAGAATAACACAACTATAATATAATACAAGGATTAACAGACCAAAGAAATACTGTAACTAGTATAGTAACTAGTACTATATTTATAATATAATATAACGTTATATTTTTTACCTTTTACAAGTGTTAGTATAGAAAAGTCACCCAAAGTTTAAAAATGTACTCTCAGTTTCTGTGTAAAGTGCACAGGGTATCAAAGCAGTAGTTAGTCGACTAATTGTGGTATTGATAGCCCTTTTGTTAGTATTTTGTTAAAATTCTGTGTATTTTCTTAGGAAAACTGTAATCAATAACATCCGTAATTTGGAGCACAAATAATTAAAAAAATATACATCATAAACCATTAGGCCTTACATGTAATTTTAGGATTAAAATACCTTTTTTCAGTTCATATACTTATGTATTAAGATAAAATAATTACAGTTTATCATAAAATTTACTGATAAAAGTAGTATTTGAATCACGTAGTTATATATGTTCTGAAGTTTTCAGTAGACTATGATCATTATTGCTAATTGAAACACATGCGTTATAAGATGTTCACGATATATGTATTTTCTACACAGTTTTATTCGTAGAGATGTTAATCTCAAACTCTGTTATAATGTTATCGTAATAACGAAATACTTGTATAAAATGCAAATTTTCGTGGTCAAAATTTGTATTTTTGGTTGAAGTTTTTGCATCCAAGAAATTCAGTTTCTCTGGTCAGCATGAGGTGGGGAAAGTATTGTAATCAGTGTGGTATCAAACGTTACATATTTATTCAGGATTTTTTTTAGGCATTGGCACTTATTTTTAGTTATGTGTTAATATATATGTAGTTGTCTTTTGATATAATATTTCTTCAAATATTAAAACTCAACCAAGATGTTTTACTTATTATTGCAGCCATATTTACACACACTTATTTAAACATTCTAAATTTCCATTTTAATGCTTCAAATATTGACTGTCTAGTCTGCCCTGGTCACGTGTCGCCTCTTGTGCGAGGTGATTCTTTCCTTTCATCGATCCCAAAGGTATCTATCTATCTAGCTGTAAACCCGTTTTGGCCGGGACTTCTTTTGTCTACTATGCCTCAGCTAACGCCGTCGCAATGGCTGCTGTTGGAGGGAATGAACCAGTTGTTAGATGAGCTGTGATGCTACAAACGTTGTCGCCACCTATATCGACTTGAGGATATGTCATGAACGAGGCTAGCTGCACGTGTCACAATGCCTAACACCCACGCTACAACGTCAGCAATGAGAAAATACGCCATCTAGCGATGACACACGTGGCAGTGGTTTAACACACAAAGATTAATTAGTCTCACATAATATATTTGTGTCACCTCTCGTTGTATCTATTATGTATGATTGTACCTGGCTGTGTTCACCTAACTGGTGTTTTCCAAAGTCTACAAAGCTACATGTGCACTGACGGACCAGTCACAACCAGTTTACTCTTACAACATTTGCCTTTCCACTTATTTTGCATATGGTTTGCATACCGAAGAAGCAGTTTCTCGCTTTTATACAAGAATTTAAGTTTAAATATTGTAGAATTTCCTAACTCTCAAAGAAATACTGACATAATTTGTTTTAAAAATCGATAATCAAACACATCTAGAAGAAAAGCCTAAGTTTCAGAGCTGTTCGTCATTTTTTGTAATTAATTACTTCAGGCATAAATGTTGAACACCCAGCATTGTAGGGTGTGGTCATTGTTGGGTTTATTTCCTGATTAACTTCAGAACCTCGAATTAACGTAAACGTTGAATACTAAACCACAGGAGAAGAAATCGGTTGAAAGCGCCGGTTCTCGTCCGATCCCCGAAGCTATGCAGCGTCGTACCCGGTTAGTACTTGGGAGGATGACCACCTGGGAATATCGGGTGACGATGACACTTCCTTTATTGCAGATAATATGTGGACATTACCTTGAAAAGGGCCAGAATAAGTGAGGGTTACTCTGGCTCTCAAGCACTACAACTTCATCAGAGTAGTAGGTGGGAGTTGAAGTTAGGTATGGAGGAAGAGGTCTTTTTGCACCTGACCCTCCTAGGTATATAATTTTCAATAAATCCATAAAGAAGAAGTGAAACATAGGAATCAGGGAGGCGTCATCCTTACCCCACAACACAAACACACACTTCGTCTACACCTGGTGAAAGACGAGTTAGTACCTGTTAATACTGCGATAAGCTACAGGTTCGAGTTTGACTATGCATTTTTTAGAATTGTTCCATTTGAAAGGCCTGGCATGGCCGAGCGCGTTAAGGCGTGCACTCGTAATCCGAGGGTCGCGGGTTCGCGCCCGCGTCGCGCTAAACATGCTCGCCCTCACCGTAGGGGTGTATAATGTGACGGTCAATCCCACTATTCGGTGGTAAAAGAGTAGCCCAAGAGTTGGCGGTGGGTGGTGATGACTAGCTGCCTTCCCTCTAGTCTTACACTGCAAAATTAGGGACGGCTAGCACAGATAGCCCTCGAGTAGCTTTGTGCGAATTTCCAAAAAACAAACAAACAAAGTTCCATTTGAAAATCATAAGCTACATATTTTCTGGATATCATATACCTTGATCCCGTATAATTGCTGTGTTGAGGTTTCTGTGTGTTTCAGCCTTCTTTTCTCCGTCTGTGTAAATTATGCTGGATATTTTCATTGTTTGAGTTCATTTCCAATCGACGTAAACGCCACTAGTTTGTTTATTGGTTTTTGGAATTTCGCACAAAGCTACTCGAGAGCTATCTGTGCTAGCCGTCCCTAATTTAGCAGTATAAGACTAGAGGGAAGGCAGGTAGTCATCACCACCCACCGCCAACTTTTGGGCTACTCTTTTGCCAATGAATAGTGGGATTGACTATTACATTATAACGCCCCCACGGCGAGCATGTTTGGCGCAACTCGGGCGCGAACCCGCGACCCTCAGATTACGAAGCGCACGCCTTAACGCCACTAGTGTTTAAAATAATTTTTTATGTTATTCAAATAACTCAGTCAATTTTTTTCTTTGAAAAGAAATAGGTTGCAGGAAAAAAGTCACAATTTGGTAAAAGAGTAGCTCAAGTGTTGGCGGTGGGTGGTGATGACAAGTTGCCTTCCCTCTAGTCTTACACTGCTAAATTAAACACGGCTAGTACAGATAACCCTCATGTAACTTTGCGTGAAATTCAGAAAACAAACAAAACAAAACAAATATGAAAACTGTAAGCATTTAAGAACTTGTCACAAAGAGCGAAACGTTCTTTACGCATGAGAAATCGATAAAACAACTACTACAATAAACACATCGCCAAAATTGTCCTTAAATGAAAATATTTAAAAGAATAATTAACAGCTAGGCTTAAGTACAAGTTAAAAGTTTGATAGCTATGATAGTATTATTTTCAACAGTCTTGAAAAGTTATTTCTAAAAACCCGACTGATGACTTTAAAATTCATATTTCGTTTTTTTATACAGCTTTTAACCTAGTTAGTCATGTGTACACTTAAGGAATGAAATTGGCTACTGGGGTATTTTTTTAAATATATGTGCAATAGTAAATAATATTAATATGTGATGCAGTGTATTTGTCTAGTGTTATTTTTCATCAAAGGAACATGGCAGATTAAACGGGTCATGGAAAAATGTTTGTAAGAAAAAGGTATGACGTGTTTTTTGAAGGGAGTTGTCCACTATTCTTAAAGATAGATGATTTATATGATATTCAATTGATTATTCAAGCATGTAAAACTGGATTTTGTGGCTTTTTATCCTGAGAAAATTCGACATTCAATTATGTCGTGACGTGGTACTTACACGTAAGTATCACGTGACCAACACAATCGTCAGAAGACTATCACCTGCAACGATTTCGTGACAGTTACCTATTTGTCATTGGAATGTCTTATTCAAACTCATTTACCCATTACACCTAACCGTACTACCCGAACTGCTATCGTTGTCATAGGAACAGAAATCAGTTTACACTTATTGTTAAGGCTGAAAATTTTCTTGATTGACATCTGTATGAATATGCTGTTACGTCAACATCTACTTGTATTCTGTCGGATGACGTTATTATTACATGCTTTGAAGTCGCACGCGTGAGAAACTGAGGCTTGGCAGGGTGATGACATGTGACGTTTCTAACATTATATTTTTAAGAACACGCGTACGAAAATGTACTTTCTCGCCCATAGTTTATCTGTGAAAATATTTTTCGGGTATTAAATTTAATTTTCAGTTTTTCATTGTAGGTGGAGTTGACCTTTGAGTTCAAGGTCAATAAGTGAAGAAGAAGAAAAAATTGGACACCTTTTTTGTATTAATTTTACTGCTTTTTCAACTTAGTGTAGAAAAGAAACATTTTCCTCATTTTATCTTCGATTCAAACACTTTCATATTACATACAATATGGTTTAATCTTTCGTATTACTCGTCGTATTTTGTTCATACCACATCTTTGTATGACTTAATCCTTTATTCTAACTTGATTGTTTTTGTGCATGTAAAGTGTTTTGATGAGATCACTATTTTTATGATTCCACTCTAATTCCCGGCACGCTGTAAATAAGTTATTTGACCTCTTCATTTTTTCTCTAAATATTCGGCATGAGTTAATGTTCATCGGTAAATCATTTTTATTTATAAATTAGTTATTGATTCGTTATACAGGTATTGAAACGTGCTGACAAGTTTGTAAGCACGGTGAACTGAGATCTCGATTTAACTGCCCTCAACAGTAGTAGAATAAAAGTAACAAAATTCAAATATAAACGTTTAAATATAAATAAATATACTTTTGTGAAAATATTACACGTTCACGTTTGCCTTCATTGTTATTTATCAAAGCGTCCGGAGGAACAAGTTCGTTATTGTCTTGCTGTTAAACCAAAAACTTAATGACAGCTAGTGAGGTATTCCAAATAAAACCGATTTACATGTTCAAAACCCTTCAAGATAGCTAAAGTGTCATCCATATACCTGTTATGATATATCCAGCTAAGGTTGTTTAAGTAGTTTAGCCATTCTTTTTCATGAAAACACAAAATTATGTTCAAGAAGTCTACCAATCAAAGAAATAATTTATAAATTAAGGCGTGAACTAAATGGAATTAGTTTATGAGTCCACTTATTGTTTGTAATTTTTCATATTAGAAACGTTTAATCTATAAGCAGTGAAAGTTACTAGCTATTTTTATACTATATTGCTTTGTTCAAAATTCTGGATTTTCGTAGTTGTAAATTGAAAAAGCAACGTCATGTTGTATTCTCTTCAATGTATCTTAGGTATCTGTGATTATATGGAGTACTAGACCCGACATGGCCAGGTTGCTAAGGCACTCGACCCGTAATCTGAGGGTCGTGGGTTTTGAATCCTCGTCACACCAAACATGCTTGCCCTTTTAGCCATAGGTGCGTTATAATGTGACAATCAATCCCGCTATTCGTTGGTAAAAGAGTAGCCCAAAAGTTGACGGTGGGTGGTGATGACTAGCTGCCTTCCCTCCAGTCTTACACTACTAAATTAGGGACGGCTAGTACAGATAGCCCTCGTGTAGCTTTGTGCGAGATTCAAACCAAACCAAATATATGAAGTAGCGGCTCTGTTTGCATATTTTGTGTGTTATGATTAAGCGAACTGATGAACCTTCACATTTGTATGTATAATTAGCCTTAAATTGGAATAAAATTATATTTAGAATTATTCGAAGTCACGGAAACACATTCTGCACTGGGACTGTCCTGAATAAGCACACACTGTTGTCACCATTATCAAGAAGGATGATAGATTTGTCAGTGACTATTTTAGCACACTGTCCTGATATTTTACTTCCATCATTTAAATAATCTTTATTAATTTACTACTTGTGAATGGATATCGAACTTTCTGATACAATGTAAAATGTTAAGCTCGTAAAACTCAAGAACAAGTAAGAGTTGTTTTTGATTCATAATGAAAAGTTACTTATTTTTTACTTTCTTTTCCGATTTATGTTGTCAGTACTTTCAGCTTCACATTTGTGAGTGAATTTAAAATGTTTTTGGTAACCACAGGTATAACCTACGTTCGTACTGTTAAGAAGTAACTTTAATACTGTAATCTATCGTCACTCTGGGAATAAATTCTATTTTTCATCATCACAAACACATACAGACACACAGTGCCCACACTTTTTCTATTTTCTCTATATTTTTATATTGAAATATCCTAGGTAATCATTGTTTTATCTACCTGAGTAATCCTTCAACAGGTGGCCTGACGGCGTCAAGTCATGTTTTTGACACACACATAAAAACTGCAGCTCGCCATTTCAAGGTCTTATCTTATTCTTTGATCAGTGTTTTTACGAGGATTATTGATGAGACCCCGAAATTAGATTTAGAACACGGAGCAAACTCAAGGATAAACTGGGTCACTTGTTTTCTTTTCACCAAGATTCACATCTTCAGTAATTTTAAACAGTTTGTCTCCTGAATAGTATGGAAAACGAATTATTACTACTAATTATTTGGATGCCTACAAGAGAATATGTTATTTGCTGTGAGAAATGGGTAATGACAGACCTGTATATCTTGCACTTCACAACTACAAGTATCATTGACCTACTGTCTTCGACTCCGTGGTTCAGCGTTAAGTCGGAATACCGGTTACAGTGAAGACCGGGTTTCCATATCCGTGGCGGAGGCAACACGAATTTTGGTTTAGCTTGGCTCTTAACAACAAGTAAAGAAAATAACCTACTGTTTTCCTTCTCTCTGGTCAGTGGCTCATAGTAAGTCTCGTGACATGGCTGCAAGTTTAACCTGTGTGCCCATAAGATATCAGTGAGGTTGAATATTTAAAATAAAATGAAGTGTATTGTTTTGTTTGTTTGTTTTTGAATCTCGCACAAAGCTACACGAGGGCCATCTGCGCTAGCTGTCCCTAATTTAGCAGTGTAAGACTAGAGAGAAGGAAAATTACAACCCACCGCCAACTCTTGGACTACTCTTTTACCAACGAAACGTTGGATTGACCGTAACATTATAACTTCCCAACGGCTGAAGGGGCGAGCATGTTTGGTGCAACGAGAGTTCGAACCCACGATCCTCAGATTTGGAGTTGAGCGTCTTAACCACCTGGCCATGCTGGGTCAAACTGAAGTGTAATTAGCTAAAGTGATATAAAGCAACAAATTCGCAACTGCAGAGTAAATGTTTTTAAACACCCAGTATCTAGCTTTAAAATCTTATCACGAGCTAGCCATAACCTCAGTTACAAATTTAAATACGAAGATGAATATCTTTCATTTTGAAACGTTCATTGAATTTGTAATTTTAGAAAGCTAAATCATAATATTTCTTACTGTGGTCTAGTTTCTGTACAGTTAGTACACCAGCCAAAGCTATAAGGTCAAATGTTGTGTGTAAGAGCTAAATTTTAATATTTCTACCTATGATATAACTTGTGTGCAACTCGTATATTAGCTTAAACTGTTTAAAAAATGTTGCGAGTTAAAAACCAGTCATGATTATTTTATGTAAAGAAGCATCTAAAATCTGGTTAGCACTCTTAAGTAAATAAATATGCCCATTCGAGAAACTAGTGTGATTAAAATGTGTACATCTAGTACAACTAATATGCTTGTTTTTTGTCAGTGTGTTTATCCATTGTAGAATGCAAATACGTGAAATTTCGAAATTAAGGCTGCACAAACAGTAAATCAGGTTTTATTCATACCAAACGTCAGAGTTAAAAAAAACATAAATGACGATAAAAGGTGAAATTTCTGTGTTATAAAAGTAAAACCGTATTTATCTCTCTCTGCTCTTAGGTTTAAAGAAAGAGATCTACATAGATAATCAAACCAAGTTGAGACGCAGCTTTGAAATCGAGCTCAAATCATGACCGAACATTCAAGTGTCGTCATTTCCTTTAGTTGAGCCAATCACAGTAGTGAAGCTGGCGAGTAAACAGCCTCATCTTTCCACTTGACCTTTGTATTGACAGCCTAACAAAGTCAACAACACTCAAAAGACATAGGAATAGACAGAAACAGCACAAATTGGTAACAACTTGCAAACTGTAACCTATCTTAGATCATATTTGCAGGTGAGTAATGACAGACTCGTTGACTAATGCTAATGTTGCAAAAATACATGTGACATTTGTTATAAATTGTGTACATATACGTGTGTAAAGAAACAGAATTGCATAGTTTTTTGCAGTCAGACGCCACTCAGTCTTAAAGCTTGACTTTAGAAACAAAATATTCATTGATTTTTATGTGCAAAAACGGCTCGTTTAGGTTGAGAAAATATTTTACATAGAAGAGCGAGCAACGTTTCGACCTTCTAACAATGACCGAAGAAAGTCGAAACGTTGTTCGCTCTTCTATGCAAAATATTTTCTCAACCTAAACGAGCCGTTTTTGTATATATATTTTTCTACAAGTGGGTTTCTCGACATCACTGATTATTCATTGATTTTAATGTGTATTTTGTTACGTTAGCAACTCGAATGAGTAAAATTATTTATAAAGATGGAAAAGTGTAGATAATTTTTACAAGGATAATAATACTAGAAAACGAATTGACGAATTATTTACTTAGATGACAGGGTGAATAAAGATATATTACAATGAATTATCGAATAATATTCATAAAGGTAAACGTAGGCGAATGTTTTATAAATAATTAATGCACAAATATATAGAAATGTTAGCAAACATTTTTTTATAATCAAGTGATTGGCCGATAAAGTGGTAAAAAGATTTATAAAGACGAATCGTGGAAATATGAGTTTATTTTTAAAAAGAGTAGCCCAAGATTTGGCGGTGGTTGGTGATGAATACCTGCCTTCCCTCTAGTCTTAAACTGCTAAATTAGGGATGACTAGCACAGATAGCCCTGTGTAACTTTGCGAGAAATTCAAAACAAACCAAACAGTCCATATCAACACATTAAGAATCAAGTACACATTTCGTGAGTAGTGGAAACTAAGACGGAATTATTTCTATTACGTGCTATTTTAAAACGAGAGGGGGGTCGCGAAATGGTTGTGCTCGAGTTCTGTGACAGTCTTGTCTTGTTTGAAAACATCATATAACAGCCGTATGGTCACTCGAGGTACGGAAACAGTTCGTCTGATATATTTATTATATTTCCACTGTTTTTATTCTGTTAAAGTGTTGTTGTTTTTAAAAAATATTGAAGAAAAGTGATCTGTAAACATGGTGGTCATCTTGTCTGCCAGATGCCTGTGATACGCCTTATTAAATGCAACAAAGTGATTTGGTTGGTATTGTAATGAAAGTTGATATTTACAATGTGTTTTTAATTTTCGTTAATAGATTGTATTTCGGACGAAAAAGATAGCTTATTGCATAAGCTTTACTACTTCCACCTGGCTGACATTTTCAAAATCTTGATGTCGTGGTTTGTACTTGGAATTATAAAGTACAGTTTGAAATTAATTGACATCTTTATTTTAAACAACTTTCTTTTTCGGTTTTATATCATGTGAAAGCTGATGTTCTTATATTGACATTTTCCCGTTTTTTGACTGACAGATTGGCGTGAACCTTGGAAAATTTATTTCAGGTTTGTCTTTATTCTCATTTTTCAAACAAATAATACATTAACAAAGTCAAAAACATAGGCGTGGTTTAAACTTTTGTAAAGTAATTAAGGTCACATGAACGTTCATTAAATGAAAAGTTATTTTTTCCTGAAGTTGTTTATTCAGTCCCCAAATAAAAAAAAATATGGGAAACTGGTAGTAGTATTATCAATAACAACCATCTAAGTAAATTATTTACATAGATCAGAACTCTAACATTGCTCTAACTAGGAGCAGGAATTTTCATAATACAAACACACGTCATGATTAAAATATGTTGATTTTTATCAGTTCGATAACTTCGCTGTTATCGACATATTTGGTCATATTTGTACTGCATAAGTTTATAATTTTCTTATCAGTTATTATATCTGATACTAGACTTTTAATATGAGAAAATTATTCAATTGAATTCAACGTGCAACATGAAGCACTGGAGAAAAAAAATGAATTATTACCGAAATACAGTACCTGTTTATCCATTTTAGTATTAATTTATACATGAAATGTTCACACATTAAACATGTAAACGTTCTGTAAAAAAATATTTCGTTTTGCAAATAAGAAGTAATGTAAAAATAATTTTAAACTTTTATGGTTCACAACCACATAGAAGCCGCTTCTAGGTCTCATGTAGCCTAGATTAGCCAATTTCACCTTCTCCTAGAAATCCTTACTGAATTTTTCAGATAGGTATCTAATTAAAATCATTAACGGTTATTTTTAGTACATGATTATCATGTAGGTTCAGATTATCTCCTTTCAGAGACTCTGTATACTTTCTTCTAGAATCTCGTGTGAAAACCTGAAACAAATACACGGTTATTGTATTTTTCTACTTTTCTTTTAGTTTTACTTGTTACTGAATGTTGTCAATATCGAAACTTTTATCTGACATGCATTTTTGTCTACTGTTTATGTACCATCTGGCGACCAGTTTGAAGTACCACATCATCGAGACAACATAGCGCCATGTATTGAAATCAAAGTGAACGCCGCGTGCACCTTAGTCGAAAGACACGATTCTCATCTATGTGGGGAGCTTTAGAAACTGTATAGAGAAGGGGAGAACTGAACTATCACGTAGAGGAAAGTAGAAAGAAAGGGTTATCGAATAGTGGTAGCTGGTTAGGTTTCGGTGGGAAGTTTCACTTTTTCTTTCTGGTTGGATATACTATTTCTTGAGTCGCCCTCTAGGGGACCATGATATGTCGGACAAATACAGCGCCGAGGTCAAGTGTGTTCTCTCAGTCCAACTAATACGTAATTGAATATTAAAATCTAAGAAGCTTGACTTGTATAAGTGATGAAATTAACATCCTAGATTGGTGTAAAAATATATAATTCGCTTCCAAATTTGGGAGTCAAAGGCGGTTGTGTTGAAAAATTGTTAAGAAATTGCTTAGCGGAGAAAAAATATTTCACGAACTTTAAAACATTAAAACAAACTTTCTGCAGAAGTTAGTGCAAACTACTAATTTTTTGTGGAATGTTGTTTAGTAGTGTAACAAACAATCTGCTTTTTCCTTCAAGGAACTTGCACAGAAGAATTTTCCTTCGAATGAACGAGGCCTTGACATGGCCAGGTGGTTAAGGCGTTAGACTAGTAACTTGAGAATCGCGGGTTCAAATCCCCGTCATATCAAACATGTTCGCCCTTTCAACCGTGGGGGCGTTATAATGTGAGGTCAATCCCACTATTCCTTGGTAAAAGAGTTGGCGGTGCGTCATGATGACTAGCTGCCTTTTCTCTAGTCTTATACTGCAAAATAGGGACGATTAGCGTAGGTAATTCTTGTGTAGCTTTGCGCGAAATTCTAAACAATCAATAAGAGAATGTTTGCAGTTTTATTTCTTTCAAATATTTGTATTGTTATGGGAGACTAAATTATTTTGTTATAAAAAATCATGGAAACAACTAGAACTCTTCATCAACGTATAAAACCTTTATGTTCAGAAATAAATTAAGTATGAGGTTGTAAAAATGAAGAAACTTAAAGAAGCCATTCTTTGAAATAAACCATTATAATTTATATATTTAGGGATAACAATTGTTTAAAAAGTTATAGAATTGGAGATTCATAATTTAAATTTATTTGAAACAAACAAATAAAAGGTAAAATAAGTATTAAACGAATAATAAAGATTTAGGTGATCAAAAATAAGTTGTGCCAATTTTATGAAGGGCAGTAAAAGGTAAGGATGACTTAAACCAGGAAGTTTTAAAGAATCGTTTTGTTTGGTTTTTAATTTCGCACAAAGCTACAGGAGGGCAATCTGCGCTAGTCGTCCCTAATTTTAGTGTAAGACTAGAGGAAAGGCAGGAAATGGAATTCAACTTCAATATAAAAACTGCAGAAAGTATTATTTCTGATTTTTTACACCCGGCTTGACCAGTTGGTTAAGGCACTCGACTCATAATCCGAGAATCGCGAGTTCGAAACCCCGTCACACCAAACATGCTCGCTCTTTCAGCCGTTGGGACATTATAACGTGATGGTTAATCTCACTATTCGTTTGTAAAAGAGTAGCCCAAGAGTTGGCAGTGAGTGGTGATGACTAACTTCCCTTTAATTTCACCTGTTAAATTCAAAACAAATCAAACCATTTCCTTTGATAAATGTCAATATTGTATCTTTTATAAACAAAATCATGCGCCCGGGGTGGGGAGAGTTTGAGAGTGAGACTTCACTGGCTGTTAGAGCTTCAGTTGAGGAACGTGTGCACAGCTGCAATTATAATGATCCTCCCTGTATTAAATATTATCTCCATTAATTAACTTTTAATAAAGTTGGATTTAAGTATTATTTGGAAGTATGCTGTCATTAAAAATTAAGTCGTCCTTGTGATGAATTAAGTAATTAAATCATCCACGGTTTGTGTATACAAACGATTGTTACAGTACGGTGTACTCTTGTTTTGTGATATTTATGGAGTTTCTCTTGTTACAAAACAAGAAGAAAGGACACAAAAGGTACGAGGAAATCTTTTTCGTTATAATATTTGGTGCATCTGCTAAAGCTTCCTGACTTAGGCCAACTAGCGAACTTTTTAAATATACTATTTTACTTTACTGTGTTATTACAGTCTTTGTAAAGTATGTATGAGGTACAGGTTTTTGTTTCGGTGAATATGTGACGATGTAAGTTACGATTTAAGTCGATCCAGCTTCTACATCAAATTCCGTGGGTTCTCAAGTGAAGTGGCAGACGTTAAGTATTAAGGATGTTTATGAGGTGACATCGCAGTGACTCTACTGTTATTTTCGTAGAAAAATTCAGATGAGACATACTAAGTCTGTCATACTTTTTAATAATTATCGAATTCTTTTTAACGACATACACGGAATTGTTTTTAAAAACATGCTATGAATGCAAAATATTTCACTTTTTTGAGTAAGCTTTAAAAATATTTATGCTCTTATTTTTATAAGTGATGTGTATGTGCTGTTTAAAGATATTTATTGTTAACATAAACGTTTTCTAGTTAATAATCATCAACGTGAATCGTTCGGTTATTTGTTAACTATTAACTGTATATTGTGTGTGTGTGTATATGATAGTTTTGATATTATATTCATTCACAATGTTTTTGTACTTTACTACATGTTTGTTTGACATGTTTTGAATTTCTGTGAATTTTAGCAAAAAATTTAATTCCAAATTCCTGTTGCAAAAAAAACAACAACAAAAAAAAACGTACGTTTTGGGAAACATCCACTGAATGGTGTGGTTACATATTTCATACTTTTTAAAACGAGGAAACAGTTAAGATATGTAAACTCGTGTAATATTGGATGTTTTAGCGCAATTTCTAAAAACTTTGTTAAATCGAAAAATTCCATAAACCGTGATGTTGAAAATTTTATAAAATACACAGAAAGGTCACAGCTGGCTGTTTATCCAAATGATGCACAAAAACATGGACTTGACACGTTTGGGTTCAGAAAATATTTTAAATAGAAGGTCGAAACGTTGTTCGCTCTTCTATTTAAAATATTTTCTGAACCCAAACGAGCCGTTTTTGCATATAAAATTCTCAACAAGTGGGTTTCTCGACATCACTGATGGACTTGACAAAATGTGAGTGTTTATTCAATTTCGCGCAAAGTTTCTCGAGGGCTATCTGCGTTAGCTGTGCCTAATTTTGAGGTGATAGGATAAAGAAAAGGCAGAGAACGAACTGTTGGGCTACCTTTTATTAACAAATAAGATTGACCGTCACATAATATAGCACCCACAGCTGGAAATATGAGCACGTTCTGTAACAAGTTTTGATATCACGACCTGCACATTCAGAGACAATAAAACAATACCGAACCTCAGTAACACGTAATTACTATAGTGACCCTATCGCAGGATTACAGAAAAAGTGTACAGAAGTTTAAACGTGTGTTTATTCATTTTACAAGTAAACCTGAGTTGGACATGGTACGTGCTTAGTGGGTCTGAAGGGCAAATATAACGACTGTAACGAGGTACAACAAACTATCCGGATCTAGCGCACCATACATCGGTCCTTCACCCGTCTAGTATTACGGCAGGCAACTCTTAAAAGTCACGGTGCCTCAGTGATACCCACTCTAACCTCAGGCGCACATCACGAGGTTTGGCAAGTCATGGTCGTTTTCCTTTAATGGTAGTGGTGGCGTTTTTCGAACGTGCTTTTCCAATTTGTGCTCAAGACATGATCATGCACTTTGTTTATATTCCGAAAAAAAAATAAATTGATTTATTTAACTTACAAATATAACTCAAATATTTTTATTACTGATATATCCATATATACACGATGTACTGCGGATATTTTTCTGTGGATAGTAAAAGCCTCGTTTGAAGGTATATACATATAACTCGATATCAGTTAAACTACACCGTACAATAGTTATCTTATCATGAAGAAAGGAGCCAACAAGAAGTTATTTCACTGACAACTTATACCTGATACTTGTACTGACTGAAGACACCACACTGATTGATGTCTCTATGTAAGGGATACCTCCCCCATTGACTGATTACACAAGATATTATACTAATACTTTATGTTTAAATGTCCAAAGAATACAGTATTTTATTCCGACTAGAGAAACTTAAGATATTACACGAGTGCCACACTGTAGAAGATGCATATCTTACAGTGAGTGGAGAAACGTAAACATATCACACTGGTACCCCTGCCTAGAGGATACATACCTTACGTTAACTAGAGAAACTAAACATCTTACACTAGTACATCTTTCTAGAGAATACATACCTTACACTGACTGGAAAAACTTAAGATGTTACACTAGTACCCATGCCTACAGGAAACACTAGCTTACGATGGTTATGCAAAAAAATACTTCTGTGTTTTGTATGTAGAAGAACAGGCTATCTTACTCTGACTTAATAAACTGTGATTGATGACAAATGGGTGTTTGCCTTAAGTAGTGGCATACGGTATATGTACTTTTAATCTCAACGCTTGAGGATCTTTGTAAAGAACAAAATATAAGTCATCAATTATAGAAGTGGAAAACCTATGTATTTTTCACCACACACAAACACATTTTTTTTGTAAAATTATACGCTGTTGATATCAAACAGCTAATAGAACTTATTGGATGTTTTTTATGCATGTCAAAAATGGGTGGAATATTTTTATTATTTTTATCTGGCGAGCAGATAAATTATTTTCCCTTGTTAAAGTTCACAAATAGAGGTGTTCCTGTAGGAATGACATTTAAAATAGCCATCACTGTTTATATATAAAAACAAAAACATTTTGTTTCTTCCAGATTTGGAAGATATTCTATATAAGTTCTAATCCAACAGGCAGACATGTAGCTTTAATAGGGTTAGTGAACTGTATCTTGTTTTTCTGGTTGTTATTCCATTTTATTTCGCAAATAAAACTCGGCCCATTATCCCAGTATGCATTTTGTTCCATCTCGGTCCAAGATTACACGAATTGTCCTCTCATTCTTGCCTTCATCTTAGAATTAACTATTATTTCTGTTGAGGTCAACCTCATTTAAAATGCCTGTTTTAATGCGGCATTTTGGGATATTAATTTTCTTGAGGGTCACCATACGTTGTTTTATTGTTGTTCAAAGTCCGTCTTCTTCCATCATTTCATGAAGATCCTTCTCATTATCAGCAGACAACGCTGTATTATTCCCATACTTCAAATTCTTGATGTTGTCTCACAAATTCAGTTCCAGGCCTATTTGCTATACGTTTGAAAATATCTCGCTATATATTGACAAAAGGTCTGAAGAAAGAAAACATCTCTCTACGATACCTAGTTTTACTTTATATAAAAGTGCTGATATTATTTTCAGTTGTTCTAGGTCAGTGATTATTACATCACGCAGGTTTTAAGGGTGTTGTATTTTCTTATAACAAAGCCACGTCGGGTTATTCGGGTGCTTTAATTAGGTCTTCGAGAAAACTGAGCTTTGTGATCGATGGTGTTCAGTAGATAGATACTACTCTATTCCACCATAAAAATATTTGATTTGAAATATAGATTACGAAATTTTTATCCAACCATAATACTTATGTGAAATATGTATTGTTATTTATGTTAATTTTCGTGAATATATCATTTAAAATATCGAAACAAATCGAAGTTTATTCCGAGTTATAATGAACCTGAACGTTTAGAACAAACCTACATGTATAATCTGATGTGTAGCAATATTTTCTGTTTCAAGATCAGAGTTTTGAAGTTTTGTGATATTACTGGTTACACGGATATCGTTCTGTGTATCACAAATTGGAAGCAAATCATTAAACATAATAATAGCGTTTTATCTGCAGAAGTACTTTACATTATATATTTGGTGATAAAAATAAAACTAATACATTTTATTTGGTTACATTATGTGGTAGTGTAGTGTATAACTATATACAGTTTCATAACTGATATATAATATGAGGGGGTGTTATTGCAGCCTTAGCAATTGGAGCATACTTCAGTTGAATATTATAATTGTTTTAGATCTGTTAGATGTATTTGATCTTATTCAGATGCATCTTCAAATTAAATTACTTTTCAAGGGTCTTACTTCACCATATGCCTGTAGTTGTACATTCACCATTTTTTATGTGGTGTTAAAATTCAACAAATGCAATCTATCATTATTCACTTGCTCCACGTTCTAAATGTTGGCATATTGTAAACACACAGATTTGTTTTTCAAAGTGTTATACACAGCATCGTGTACATACACACCACCTGAAATCATCTGTACTTTATACTGTAGGATATAATTAACTGAAACTTCAAAACTGACTTGGGTAATAAACTTGTTTTATTGTTACAACATTGATATTCTTAAGTATATATTGTGGAAGTAAAGCCATGCGCTTAAATTAAGACCAATACCTTTAAAGAACATGATATTAAATATGCTTTTATACTGTGATCACTAGATGTTTCTTTAACAGCAGTCCTGGACTTAATAAAATATCATAACTTCTGTTTTGAGGGTAGTTTCTAGTGATGGTCAGTGATTATTACATCACGCAGGTTTTAAGGGTATTGTGTTTTCTTATAACAAAGCCACATCGGGATATTCTCTAAGCCCACCGAGGGGGATCGAAACCCTGATTTTAGCGTTGTAAATCCGTAGGCTTACCGCTGTACTTGCGGGGAGGGGCAGTTCTAACGTAATCTGGCCCAGGAGTCAATAGTCCAGTTGTATTTTTGTCGTAAAATCGAACCGTAAGGCTTTTTATAGGCCAGAACCGTACTCGTAAGTGTAGTTCATACTGTTATTTTCACGATCTTACCTTTCTAAAACTACCAACTAGTAACGTACCTGCCTATGAAAGAAGAATTAATATAAACTCAACAAGTTCGTGATAAGTTTGTTTACGAATGAATTAAAAAAACAACATTTTTCCAGATTTGAAGTTAACGGTCTACTGTATTAGAGGATTTCAAGTGTGTCACCTTTCCTGCGTCTCTGTTTTAATTTATTCATTTATTCGTTTTTAGTTGATCAAGTAAAATTATTAGTCTTTCGTTTATTTTTGAGGTTCGTATGTCACTCGTGCTAATCGTTATATATTTCCGAACATTCAACAAAAGTCAACGGTTTCCGTTTAGGCTTAGGTCTTCGAGAAAACTAAAGTTTGTGATTGATGGTGTTCAGTAGATAGATACTATTCTATTCTACCACAAAAATATTTAATTTGAAATAAAAATGATTATATAAAACAATACATTTACTGAAGTATTTAGCAGATTTCGTTAGAATAATTTTAACATTTAAAATAAACGTTGCACTATGGCTGGTAATGCAAAGTCATATATTTTGATTATATTAGAAAGAATTTATTTGTAATGATTAGGCACATTTTTTGCCATTCAAGATAATTATCGTTCAGATAGTTATTAATATCATAGTTGCTTTTAATGATGTCCTTTAAAAATAGTAAACGAGTATACAAATATAATTCAAATACATAACTGCTTTACACTGGTAATACTCTGAAACTGAAAATATTAGAATAATTTTCCACCACCAGTGTTATGCTTGTACCAAGGCACTGACAACCACGACTTTTTTTTGTCTGTCCCTGGTGTTCTTCAGCAGTTCTGTGTTATTCGTACTTCTTAAACACTCAGTGAGTCCATCAAGCATCTTTATTCGTTCTCTTCCTTTGCTTGTCTTGTCAGTTGTTACCATTTTCCTCCTCATTACATTGACCTGTGAATCGTCTTGTCTGTTGATGATGTTCCATGTTTTGTTGGTTTTTACTAATACTTTTTCATTTCTTCATCGTCAGTTCTCTTCAGTATGCTTAAGAATCGCATTTAGGGTCCTTTAAGAGTTTTTTCTACATCATTTTTTATTGTCCATATTTCGCATTCGTACATGAGGATAAATTTGATGTAGCATTGTTAAACTTTTTTCTTAGTTTTATTGATTTATTATTGTTTATCAGGACAGCTTTTATATTTTTGAAGGCCTTAACAAGCACTGTTTTCCCTTTATAACCTCTTCTATGCACATAACTATTTGATCTTTGCTGAAACATAGTTGAAACGGTAAATTTGTTTGATTTTTGTCTCTCCTGTTTCAATGCGGCATTTTGGGATATTACTTTTCTTGAGGACTGTTTTTCTTGTTTTTGAATTAAGCACAAAGCTACACAATGGGCTCTGTGTGCTCTGCCCACCACGGGTATCGAAACCCGGATTTTAGCGTGTAAGTCCGCAGACATACCGCTGAGCCACTGGGGGGCTTTTCTTGAGGGTCACCAGACGTTGTTTATTGTTGTTCAAAGTCAGTCATATACTTCATTTCATGAAGATCCTTCTCATTATCAGCAGACAACGCTGTATTATTTCCATGCTTCAAATTCTTGATGTTGTCTCACAAATTCAGTTCCAGGCCTATTTGCTATACGTTTGAAAATATCTCGCTATATATTGACAAAAGGTCTGAAGAAAGAAAACATCTTTCTACGATACCTAGTTTTACTTTTTATAAAAGTGCTGATATTATTTGCTTTGTTCCCAGTACAGACTGTGGATGATATTTAGCACCAACATTAAAGACTGTTCCGAACTTTTAACATGTCCTTGTGTCTTACTCATATACTAAGTATCTTACTTAGTATAGTCAATTTGTATACTTCAGTTGTTTTTTCTTTAACTTTTTATATATATATATATATATATACACATACATACATACATATATCCTCTTATCTTCAAAAATCCGCATTGTGCTTTTGCTGTCTGAGGTTTACTTTGTTTCTCACTATGAACGTAAATATCCTCATCAGTAAGAATTTTGTTTCATGGTTTATAATTCTCATTTTTGTGCGACTTACACTCAGCTATTACTATTTTTTGGCAATGCAATGAAAATTGATTTTCAGATAATAGATGATATCTCGCCAGTTTCATGTATCGTAATAAATAATTCTGTAATGACATGAATTTCAAACTCTTCAAAACTGAGCGGTTTCAGTTGTGATTTTATCTGGACCTGCTTTGTGTTCCCTCTTTTTTTATCATCTTAACTGCTTTCCTTAATTCATCTTTTGTTATTTAATGTCCAGAAACTAATCAGAATTAGTTTTACTGCCTGCAGTGTATTTCCCGAACCTTTTGTTGATTAGAAGGTAATCATTTTGATTTCTAGTACGATCTTCTGCAATCATCCTTGCCCCAAAACACATTGAATGTTGCTGATAAAATGTATTTCAAATGATCATCTCTTGAGTTTTTGGCCCATTCTATTAGGTTTACCCTTTTATTTCGGCCCGGTACTGCTAGGTGGTTAAGAGTCTCGACTCGCAATCTGAGGATCGCAGGTTCGAATCCCCGTCACACCAAACATGCTCGCCTTTTCAGTTGTGGGGTGTTATAATGTAACTATCAATCCCATTATTCGTTGGTAAAAGAGTAGCTCAAGAGTTGACGGTGCGTGGTGATGAGTAGCTGCCTTCCCTCTTGTCGTACATTGCTAAATTAAGGACGGTTAGCGCAGACAGTCCTCGTGTAGCTTTGCGCGAAATTAAAAACAAATCAAAACCTTTTATATATTTGGTTCGTATTCCATATGATCTTACAATACCATCTATCCGACTATTTGCAAGTTTTGCATTAAAATTTCCCAGGTCTTGATATTTGGAATGAGATTTATCCTGTTTTAGTTCTGAATGAAAGCTTTCATCATCTTCTGGTTGATAAGAGTAGTATTCCATTTTATTTCACAAATAAAACTCGGTCCATTATCCTAGTATGCATTTTGCTCCTTCTGGGTCCAAGATTACACGAATTGTTTTCTCATTCTTGCCTTCATCTTAGAATTAGCTATTATATCTGCTGAGGTCAACCTCATTTAATTTATTCCCAGTAAATATATTTGTAACATTTTAATTTTGTTCATAATGTCTAGTTTCCTCTTTGAATCATCATTCTTACATTTCTTATCGCTATTTTACTTTTAAAATTAAATTAACACAAATGTTT
Source organism: Carcinoscorpius rotundicauda (assembly GCA_011833715.1). Classification (NCBI taxonomy): domain Eukaryota; kingdom Metazoa; phylum Arthropoda; class Merostomata; order Xiphosura; family Limulidae; genus Carcinoscorpius; species Carcinoscorpius rotundicauda. The sequence continues at coordinate 161,601,272 of CM022391.1, read as the reverse complement.
AATTTTGTTTGAATCATAATTTTTAACATTAAATGTACATCAGTTTTTTTTTAATCAATGGCAAAGTGTTTGAAATGAAACATACTTTTATTACTAATTGCCAATAAAAAACAATGCTAAAAATTGTATTCCTAAACTAATAAATAGTTTAACTGTGTAAAGTTTGACATCTCTGATGCTACTCTAATTATAAAGTCTTCGTTTTGTTATTCGTGATGACGAGAAACCCAATTGAAGTAAAAAGATATTCTCAAGACGGCTGGTATGGGTAATGTTTCGTTTTTATTTACCTGACTGATATGAAAGCTGAAATGACAAGCTTCTCTAAAGGGATAAAAGCGACATCTATCGAGTAACTAAAACGTGGTAATTGTTATCGCAAGCGAAATGATAACTGTTTAACTTCTAGATCCTCGGTTAATTACTTCATATAGAATAGGTTTTCCAGCTGTTTAGATTTAAACATTTTTTTGAAAATGCTTCCTGCAGAAAATATAGAACTCGAATTTTTGGTTTTCAAATTATAGAATATCTCACTTTTTTACATAAACATTATGCTACAAAATATTTGAACTTCTTTAAGCTTGGGCAAAATCAATAAATTGGATATAAGAGTTCACCATTACTAGTCTGTGTAAATTAATAAGTCTTATAAAAAAAATATTGTAATGTGTAGTAAATATTTTTTTTGTTCTTCTCATAAAGTGGCATTTTTTTGGTTCTGGATAATACTGACCTAAGATTTTATTTGTAACACTTGTGAACAGTGTTGATTCCTAATATTATTTAAAACTCCTTAGCCAATGTTTCCTTTAAACAAAATATTCCAGTTTTCCAACAATTCGACTGCAATATTGTGTATCCAATGATTTGTGAGAACAATTTTGAAACTAAACCTTAAATTTACAGTTCTTCGTAGAAATATAATTAAAATGAATTTCTGATAACGTGATGTATAAAATAATATGCAAATGTTATTAAATTAATATTTAATTAACCCATATGTTTGGAAACAGAATCGATGTCGATCGTCTTAACGTATGCACCAAACTGAGTCACGTTTTTCTGAAACAAAAAAGTACCTAATCGTTCTAGCTATTAGGACAATACGATCGATTTGTTTACCATCAACCAACAATTTTTAATTTGCCTGTAGTTTACTGCTAACGTGGGTAATTCATCACAAAAATGAACGAAAGTAACGTCTAATATATTTCGAAGGAGGAAACTTTATCTTGGGGGAGGAGGCGGCTGGCTTCCTATCCTTCATAATTATTTAGGCTTCTCTGGTGGTTCGAAAATAATAAACGGAGGTAATCAGACTCTAATTTCCGAATACAAGTAAAATTGTATAATATACTAAAATTATTAAAGGAAATAAAGCAACGTTTCATTATAAATAGTTACATTATCCAATGTGTTTTTAAGATATTATGTAACCGAAAATTTTAATAATTTATGCGCCTTAATGTATCATTATAATCAGTTTTTATCTCTCCCACTGAATTAAAGTACGTTTTCTTGGTATATGTATTTGTGTGCTTTTACTTGTTCCAATAAGACAGACACACGTTGTTTTTTCCTATCTTGAAATATTTTATATTAAATTCTATAAAAAGGGTTTTATTGTTAAACACGTGGTGCTTCGTGCATTCGAATAGCTACTTTTCTCTGATGTTAGCTGGACTCGTTTCTCTATATCAATTAAGCAAAAACTCGGGAATGTTTACAGGTGAAAATAGTCCAAGTAAGGTATGTATTATAGTAAATTAACCATTCTTGCTGGAGGTAACATAGGGATATTCAATCATATCCGATACTTTGGTTTTTCTTGCATAAATATAAACGTATGGCTGATGGAACATTTCTCTTTATGTATGCTTAAGAATCGGAAAAAAAATTACAATTTCGGAATTTAAAACTTTTCAAAACAGTAGAATTCTACAATGTTTATACTTTTAGTATTTATCTTCGAATTTGACAGGGCTGTGATGACTAATTTTAATTTTGTGTGAAGAGGTTTTAGCCTTACACAGTGCACAATCACATACACAATGAAAAATAAAAGACTATTGATCAGGGATAAACTTGTATGGTTTATTCTCATCAAAATATCTTTCATAATTTATAAAATATACATATATAGCTTTACAAATTGTTTGTAAATTTTATAGATATAATCGGGCTTTAAAGTAAAGTAATTGTTAATTAAGCTTTATGAACTTTTCGAACATATTTTTTCAAGACTGTTGTTAGCTTTGAAGTGAAACGTAAATTTTGACATTTCAGCATTTGTAAAGTTGTAAGCTGTACGATTTATATGTTTTATAACATATTAAATAAATAATTAATTCTTTTTCACGCAGACGACATTTCTCGCCCCTCTACCTGCATGCGTCAGAATTACTTCATCATATATATTTTTCCTGGACGAGACTGAGTCCTCCGATCCACAATTCCGTTTTAAAAAAAGTAATGTGCCTTAACAGACTTGTCTTTCATGCATTATACAACTATTTTTAATTAACATAATGCAAATAATCAAATAATAGCAACTAATAAGAAAATTTCAGTGATATATTTCAAATTCTGTGTAAACGTGCGGCGTGACTACTGAAGTTAAAAGCTGAGTTCATCAGATTTTTATTTCAACTGCTTCATGGCAATTTCAAGTTGAAAAAATTAATCGACACCTTATCTTAAACCTGACCGCCAGTGTCCTTTTTAATTTTATCTTTTAAAGATTTGTTATTGAGTAAAATACATATTAAATTAAAACTTATCTGAGAAATATACAGTAGTTAATAAACTAGTATTTTAAATCTTGGTGTGTCTGAACAGACTTATTTCAGAACTAGTCTGATCTTAATGTTCATTTTAGAATATCATACGTTTGAAGTAAAGGCAAGCGAATGGATGGGATGGAAGGAGATAAATGCCATAAGAAAAACTGACCTGTTCACCAACACCATTCTAACATGTTTATAATTACAACAATGAAGTTAGCTGAGTGCAAGTTTTAATCATACTTCTTGGTCTGGAAAAATTTTTTAACTATTTTTAAAATTCTCGTTTGTTTTTCTTATTACTGATAATTGACTCTTGTGAGTCTATACGTTCAATAACAACCAGTGTTTAACTTCTGATATGCATTACCTATAGAGGGAGACCTACATGTGGATTACCTGTTAAATGAATTCTCTCCTGGAAGTAACTCTGAATGTAAATTTGCTTGGGTTCCAGTTTTAGTGAACTTTAATCTAAGAGACACTGTGTATGTTGGAGAAAAGTATTTTTGTTTGTTTAGAATTAAGCACAAAGCTACTCAATAAGCTATCTGTGCTCTGCCCACCATGGGTATTGAAACCTGGTTTTTAGTGTGTAAGTCCGCAGACATACCACTGTGCCACTGGGGAACAGGAGAAAAGTAAGAAACAAGATGTATGACAATTTTTTTAAATTAAAGTAATGAAAACTGTTCCATTTGTTGTCGTTCAGTTTTTATTTGAATAATTTCCATGTTGGCTAAGTGTGTTTATTAAAAGCTTTTATACAACTACATTGAAAACTAATTTACTCCTCATAACATCCAAAATCAAAACTTAGTTTATTACCCAACCTTTGTTGATATTGAAGTTAATGAAGATCCTTATTATGAAATTAACTTCATTTTATTTCACATTACATTTAATATGAGGCCATTTTAAAGATATTTTTCGTAATCTGTTTGTCATCTGTACATTGATAAATGCTGTACAATGAGAGTTATTTTAAAAAGCTTTTAGGTACACAAACCAGCAAATTGCCCAACACTACAGTTGGTTGATTTAAAGTCACGATGCAACCAAAGGAGTTAGAACTACATTTTGATGCTGGGCATTTTGTTGGTAATGGGATACCACTGTTTTGAAAGGGCACACAACAACTTTTCTCAGTGGGAAATATTCATGCAGTCCAGTTATAAAAATGTGTTCAAGTCAAAGATTTGAATATCCAAGATGTGTATATCCCTTGTACTTAACAACATTGGAAAACAAAAAGACTTGCAGTAGGTAGATCACGGCATTTTATTACAGATAAGAATCCAGAAATACAAAGAACACTGGCAAAGCTTTCTACATAACTCAGACAACACAATGAAAAAGGATTTCTGTCTGGAAAATTGATCACAAAAACTGTCCATTCGACTTTGACATACCTCAAACAGCTGGAGAAGTCTTCACTGCAGTGCCTATAGATTTCTATGCAGTAAAACTGTTGAAACAGATAGAGGAAAATTGCTCTTGTAGACCAAATGGTTTATGGAAAGTTTGCAAGGAAGAGTTGTGTCCTGTCAACATGATAGCTATACAATGGAGCTTTTCACAAAGGCAACTGTTGTTAAGATGTACAGCTGTCAGATACTGCAGGACTATACATAGTGAAACAAACTGTAACAACATGGTGAGTGTCCAAAATCATTATGTAACATACTCAAGCATTGCTAAACGAGAAAAGCCATTATTTCATTTGCATTGAAATCTTCTGAATATTATAATGTATAATTCTATTTCAACACAGTATAGCACAAATATTAAGTAATCTACTATAATAGAAATTAATTAAATGTTCAAAGAGTACCGTACAATGTTGCATGTGTTTACTACTATTAAATTAAGTATTTTTTATATTTTTGTAGTAACTGTAATTTTCACTCTGGCTTGAAGAGGCTGGTTTCATTGAATTTAGGGCTCACTAGTTCTGCTTAGAAAAGTGAAGTAAGGAAAAGGTTAGGGCATCTATACTTCTCTACAATTCACATTTGATGAAAAAAAAAGAACAAACAAATCTGAAATATGGTTGTGTTAAATTAGTTTTCTTCAGAGAAGCTTACTTCTAAAGCTTCTACTGTCAAGCTTGAGATTGCATTTAAGTTTTATTAAACAATAATGATGCTAACAAAATATACTGTTGTAATTACAAATCTCCATTTTCTAATATTAATATTTCTTTTTTCCTTTGTTTTTACAGGTTTCGATATACTGTTACAACACAGATTCCAATGACGTAATTAGTTTCTATTTTGGCTCTTATGCATAAGGTAAGGTCAGTAACATGTATTGAACCTGTTGATATTGTAATACGTTTTTTATTGTGTATATGTACTTACGTATTTATAAATAGTCATGGCAATCTACAGACATTAGAATGCTATTTAACACTTTTGTTTGTGTGACTTACAATGCTAGAAACCAGGTGTGTATAGCTAAGGTGAGCAAAATGCAGATAGCACTTTGTGCTTAATAACAACCCTTCATCACAGGAATGTAAGTTTGTAAAATATGATTCTGTTTATGTAATACTACTTACTTTAACACAGGAGTCCATGACTAACAACTGATGAATATCCTCTTAAAATACTGGAAAAAAGTTAAACTATTCTTGGCTACTTTACCTAAAATCAGGTTATCCATTCCCTCTACTACTAAGTTTTATAAGCATTTTTCTCTTGAATGTTATTCCCAATATTTTTGCAAGTAAAACAGCAAAGGCTGAGAGGATCATCTTGCCAACAGCTGTTTACAATTACTAAAAGTTGCATGGTTAAGGCATTTTGTGTGCATGTTTTGTTGCTCTTCAGAGTATCATAACACAGTGTCACATAAACAGTAATTATAATGTGACAGACAATTCTGTTATTTTTAATCTTTCTTAAAACACAAAATGTTAAAATGTGCTCATGAGTAAAATGTACCAAACGATCCCTTTAACTGATCAAGTGAACAGAAAGTAATACGTGAAACTTCTCTCCATCCTATCATTATTTATTTATAATGTAATCTTTTTCCATAATATTGACTTAAATCATTTTTCTATTTTGATCTTTTTTTGTAACAACCTGTCTTGTAATTCCTTCTTAGAAATAACTTGTCTGCATGTGATTTTTTCACTATGCTATTTCACATATTTCCTAGTTACTATAATTATGTACATTAAAATAAGTTTAAAAATGAAGTCATTATAATTCTTCTGTATAGAACATTCAGTTTCTCTTGATCATTTTTTTCTCAATATTATGAATTCTTTGTTGTGGTGGTATGCAACTTTTTTATCCACACATCATTATAACCATACTGAATGTTCCATGCACATAAAAAACCCAAAATGATAGGTGACGTTTTTCTTCATCTTATGACTGTAACAACACCATACGAAACCATTTTCATGTACATTAATCAATCATTAATTTACATTAAATCCAGAGAAATATATCTCAACTTGGCTTAATTGTTACTAACCAACATAAAGAACATATGTTGAGTAACATAACAGCATATTTTTGCATGCTCTAAATTAGTGTAAAGAGTTGATAAATGCAAAATACATGAAAACATTTTGCATGTTTTATCTAACATAATAAGTACTTTAGTAAGTCAGAGGGTAAATAATTAAGATTTTCTAAAGTGCAGCCTAGTTCTAAACATATTAAAGTTAATATTTATAGACTATAACTTCCTATCCACATGTATGTAAAACTAACAATCAGATTTCTTCACTGGCCCAGAAGAGATACAGATTTTGACTTCACTCTATATACATGAATTACTTTATCTCTTTCCCCATAATTTCTCTAAGTAGTAAACAGTTTGAGTGCAGTAGAAAAAATCAGTTAATGATCATAAACTCATTCAAGATTATGTAAAGAAGTGTAGAAATACATTGTGTTGGTGTGAAAAAATCTTCTTGTAGTTATATAAATAAATACAATGAGATCATGTTAGATGTATCTGAAGATACTTTATTGACAAAGTACATTTTATTTAAATGTGGATACTTTCATTAAAGCTTAGGGCTTGGTTTATATACTAATTGACTTCCTTGTCTGATATAAATATTAAGATATTGGTTATATATGCACGTCTTAAATGTATATTTGTAGTTAGGTAGGTGCTCATTATCATGAGAAAAAACTTGCAATTGAAAAGAGACATTTTAAAAAATTTACAATCTATTATTTTTAATAAAGAAAATTTAAGAAAGCATTTGTTATTTATTCATCTCCTATCCACACCCCCAGAGAACTTTTAAGCCCAGCTGATCATATAAAAGATCCTGTTAGATCTTTCACTATGGTCAACCAAGCTTAAAAGACTTCCAGTCCTGTCTATGCTAGTGCACAAATTAAGGAAAATAAACACTATTTTTTCATCTCAATGAATACACTTACAATTTCTAAGTAGTAGTGTTTCCTGTTTTGTGGTAGGGACCCACTTCGCTAACTGCCGATGCTTCTTTCTCAAAGTTCCTAGAATCATCACATGTAATCAGTCATTATGGTGGAAGATTAATGATAGCAATGTGATATATAAGTGATCTGGTCAGGTTTTAGCCCTTAAATAAGAAAATATTTAGAATAACATAGTATCAGACTGATATAAAAGTTAAGTAGCCACCAGACAGTAGACTATATAAGCTAATTTGGACAAACATTAAATCAAACAGTGATGTCGAGAAACCCACTTGTAGAGAAATATATATGTAAAAATGACTCATTTGGGTTCTATATAAAATATTTTCTCAATCCAAATGAGCCATTTTTACATATATAAATCAAACAGTATCATGAAATACATAAAACTGGCACTTTCTACCTTTTCATTAATATTGTGTAATATAATGTCAACTTGCCCCATTCATTCAGTGCTAAAGGAAGGAAAACATCTGATGCACAGGTCTTACTTCCTTTAGAAATAATTCAATAAGATAAAACATACATGGTTAGGTTAAAGAATATAAAACAATGTGGCATTTCTTTGAAGAAGGTTAAGATGATACCTAACAAAGAAGCACATACTTCTTCGGCTTTCTAATTAACATACAGATCATTTCAACATAACATCAATCAACAGCTGAAATTTGTAAAATATCATAATTCTATGTGAAACTGAATTTTTCTCAAAAAACCCAGAAGAGTACATAGTGAAATTGCAAATATGAATGGAGGCATGCTCAACATGATAGAATGTAAACATTTTTACCTCAGGTGAGTTCTAGTCAAAATTTCATTTTTTAAAATGTATTTAAATTATAAAGATGAACATTTCAAGAAACAAATCTCTATGAATACAGGGGATATAAAACATGACAAGAATTGGAATCTGTTTTAATAACAAGATAGATGGATCAGTTTATCAAGCATAATTGAGACATATAATCTGCATCTTCTAAAAGATAAAATGACAGAAAACATAAGTGACTTGTACTGGTTGGCTCTAAAAATTTCTAAAAAATCTCACTCCAAAACAAGACCCATAGCCCTTGCTGATGTTACAAAATACTACCAGAGTAACTCCATATTTTATTGATTAAGGATCAGTTACCTGGATATAAATTGGAATATTTTTACAGAAAGACTGTGGAAAGCTATTATAGCAGCATCCTTACTTTAGAAGATAAAGTGAACCAGATGAAAAAAAAAATGTCACAACATGATTTCTCTCTCATCCCCCTACAAAACATAGGTTTTTTTATGGTTGTGAATGTGCAATTTTAATATATAATTAATAAACTACACTGGTATACTTTACATTTATGACTTATCAATATGAACAGAAAATAATGGAATTGCTACTCTGTTACAAAAACTACCAGGCTGAGACTATATCTACAATTTGCAAAATAATTTATATTAGTTGTTTGAACAGAGTTTGAAGCTCAACAGGAAGGAGATGTAACAAAAAGAATTCTTACCTTTCATCCCACACAAGCTCTTTATATAATAATTTTTAAGTGTTGTTTTTCTGTTAGACCATAAAGACAAGGAAAAGTTAAGTCTACACCACTAGTATTTACTTTGTATGGGAAGATGTACACACACTTTGTCCTTTCACTCTATTTAGTAATACAAATCATATACTTGAAACTATTTTGAGGTCTTGCCTCAGTGAACATTCCCCAACATGCCTGGCTTGAGTAGTTCATTATAGCAAGTTCTCTTCTTTCTCTACCATAGTAAATTAGAAAACTGAAACCTATAAAGTCAAATTGTTCTATTAATTACTAATATAGCTTAATGTGTTCAAAATCAGTAGTGCATACTGAGACCATTTAGAGATGGATAAAATTAAGACAAATTATCTTGATGCTTCAGCTAAGTATAAAAGAATATATTTTTATTTAAACCAATGTTTTGCCTTTATGCTTTTTTGGGGTTAATATGTATAAAACTGCTTGTAATGTTCTATTTCTCAATTCTGTCATAACGTGTGTCTAACAACATTTAAAATATTGTTTTATTATTATACTTATATTATAGTAATAACTATGTAGCTATACAAACATATGACATATTACTTGAAGAAAACAATAATATATTTTAAAATTAATTAAAAACACACACAGAAAATAAAAGCAGCTAAGGAATCAAAATAAGTGGAAATGATACAAAGCTTACTAGCAGTGTCAAAAATAAACTGTATGATACTACAGAGTATGCAAGTGTTAAACTGAAAGTAATAATGTTAGCTGTATTGGTACAATATGGTGTTTTATGAATGATGATTTAATTACACATGCCACCCATTGTCTCTGTTAATTTTTGAATATTTTGTGTTAAAGAGTAAAGCTTTCATATATTTTCTTTCTATAAAATCTTTGTATGCACTACAAATTTTGGAAGACAACGAAAAAGATTCCAGCAATTAACCAAAAACTTTTGACTGCAACAGCAGTACACTTCACCCATACAAAACTGGTTAGGACTGAAAAACATGTAGGCTGTCTGCAACAATGTTGAAAAGGTAATATTATACCAACAAGAATCCAACATCTCATTAAACTATCAACCTACTTACAAAAAAGTTTCCTTAAAACTTTTCCGTGAACTGTCACAGATTTGAATCATAAAAACAATCACCATATATTAACAGAAAATAACTTATTGATAATCAGAAGTATAACAAATCTCTCATTGCAAATCTGACTTAGATCCACTTAGAGGAATTTAACATGTTACACAATTATGACAAGGTACAGAAATGTTCCAAAAAAATAGTCACAATATAAAATGATATAAAACTCAAGTCCAATGCAACGTCACTTCTGGAGAAAGGTCCAAACTCTGCTTTAAGTAGAAAACTTACAACCTCCATCTAGAAATTTTAACATCACTTAAAAAAAATCAAACACCTTAAAAACACAACATAAAAACCATAGGAAACAAGATCTCCAATGATAATCTATTTTCTACCAGTCACAACTCACAAATAAGATAATCAGAATTACCCATTTGACTCTCACAAGTATCAACCAAAGAACAAAAGTCTTGTTAAGAAAAACTGAACATCTCGCCAGCTCTAAAAGAGCTCTGCACAAATGACAATCTAATTAGAAAGAGATTGGACACAGGGAAAAGCTTTGAAGTTTCAACCAACAGTTGCAAAGGTAAAACAAAAACACGATTTTCCAGCAACCATCACAATGCTTAATTTTGTCCTACAAAATAGTTTTTTAAAATTTAGTGGCACTTGTATAAACAAAGGAATAATAATGGGTAACAGAGCAGGAGTCCCATTTGCTATAATATTCATGCATGCACTAGAAACTAAAGTCCTTAACACGCACAAAGAAAGAACAGGCTAAATACCAGACATGTGGGAGATATATCAACAACCTATTTGGTACATGGAATTATGAAAAATAAACAATGGAAGTTTTACTATTTCCTAAATAACTTCCACCCACCAATCAAATTCCCAGTGAAACTACCCCATGCTGAAGGTTACTTAATGTTCTAAGAGTAGCTATAAAAATCCAAGATAGACAAATACAGAGCTCCATGCTTAACAAAGAATGCAAGAAACTGATATTTCTCCATTACAAATCACACCCTCCAGAACAAGCCAAAGAGAGAATCATAGTCGGAAAACAAGAGAGAATAAATCAAAAAACTGCTCCATGCAGAATACCATAAAAATAGTACAAAATAACTTAAATACTATTATTATGAAGTGGATCCCCCTAATATTACATAAACCATGTTTTTAAATCACAAAGAAACAAAAATGTTACAGCAGCAACAGCTCCCCCCAAAAAAAACGTATATATGAAAGCAGCAACAATGAATATTCCTTTCATAAAAAATGATCCCAACTGCTAACTAATATAATGGAAAAACACCAAAAGTATAAGTTTACTCTTCATTCTCACACACAAAATGTGCCAAACAAAAATGCTATGCCAGAGAAAACAGAGTAAGACAAATATTTCACGTCAAACATGTGGTCTGCCAAATCATTTTTAATATATATAAAGATACATAGTTGGGACAAATTGGAAGACTTTTTCACATATGCATCGTGGACCACATCAGTGTATTATATGGATACAGTCAACACAAAACACTTCCTATACAAACATGAAACCCCAAATGGAAAATTCAAACCCATTTGAAATTATCATCTTACAAAAAAAATCAAAGATTTTAAAGAAAGAAAACATACAGAAACTATACTGATTACTGAAAAATATCCAAAATTTAACAGAGACAATGGGTGGTACATGTAACTGAACCATCATTCATAAAACATTGTACCAATGCAGTTACCATATTACTTTCAGTTTAACACTAGCATGATCTGGAGTCTTACAATTTGTTTCAATACTGCTGGTAAACTTTGTATCCTTTCCACTTAGTATGATTCCTTAGCAACTTCTATTTTCTGGATTTTTCAGTTAAATATATTATAGTTATCTTTGTTATATTTTTTATATATATTTTATTTAAGTAATGTCATATGTTTGTATAGATATAGCTGTAATGTTGACTGTATAGTACAATAATATTTGTTAGATGTGCATTACAATAGGCTCAACAAATAGGATGTTATTAGCAGTTTCATAAGTTAAAGAATATTCTAATATAAAACAGTTGTGTATATTAACCCTGAAGCAGCCACAAAAGTGAAAAGTTGGTCTAAATAAAAATATATTAATCTGGAATGTGAAGATTGTTTTTATTAATGTTTAGTGTATTCAGTTCGTTTTCATAATCAACAGCTTTCTCTCTATAGTATACATATTCTAGGCCAACAAATGTTTCAAAATATCAATGAAAAGAAGTATTTCTGTCTACTGCAGTTCATTAATAACTAATCATTCTGCATATTTTAATAGTACCCTTTAAATATATTGTATCTTTGCAACCTTTTGTCATAAATTATTATTGTAACATTGGTTAAGATAACTTGAATGTCAAATTCATAAATTGTCACACTATTGTTATTGCATCTGCTAAATTATTTTTATAATTACATTAATCTTCTTGGTTCATCATGCATGATGGCCATATGATTAAAGAAGTTATTCACCTGCACCTACATTTCTGAGTGAGACTTCCCACTGTTATGTTATTTGTATTTGTATAAACTGTGACATAGTTTTTTGTTAATAACAAGGCTTCTAACAATTGAAATTGATTAATTTTTTCAGATGGGCCATGGGTCAAAAGCCATGTCATTGCATTTGTTGAACTACTATTTTATGAATTTATGTCATTACATTTAATATTAAACTTTAGATTATAATTCATATTTTCACATTACACACCATTTCATTTCTTAATTTAAAAGTATTAAAACACATATAAATATCCATTTTTGTGTCTTTCACAGTATGTTGAATGCAGCACTGGTTCAAATTAGATGGACAAAGTCTATAGTTTTATACCAATAAGGAACTCAAATTACCAATACTGACAAACCAGAATACAAAATAAGAACCTACTTTCTCTTCTATTTGCTAAGGTATCACTGATGTACTGAATCAACCTCACCTCTCTCCATTTTTGGAAACAGTCCCTTCTATACACTTAGTTTTATATAGAACATGTAAATAACCATTTGAAAGCTCGGAATGTCCCCAAGTTGCTTTCTCAGCTATTTTCAAATACAACAGCATCCTCTTTTTCCTTTCAAGAAAAAACTTCATGCTGGTAAGTTGAATCTTTAGCCTGTTTGAAATTTCACATTTTTTTAGACCCAAATACACTTGATAATATAATGCATTTATGTGATATCAGTACAGTAATTTATGATTTTTCAGTTATTCAAATAAATACATAAAACCTAAAAACAAGCAAAATTTCTTGAGATTTAGTAATGTACAGCAAGCAGAGTATAAAGGTTGTATGAAATAATTATTTGCTTTATTTCTTTACTTACTGTTCTGTTTTAATAAAAATATGTTTATTACTATTTCCAAACAAGTTCTTAATCTATATATATATATAATGTACAGTAACTAAAATGCGACAGTATTTTACAAATCCTATTACTAGTCTACTAAAGTGCAGCCAAGACAAGTCACTTTGTAAAGGTATGTTTTATGTTCTAGGATATGGTAACATGAGTGCACATGCACCACATTATTTCAACTGAAAGGTCAATATAATAAAAAAGTGTGCGTGTGTGTATTGTTGCGAGATTTAATCTGTTTAGTCTGAACATTTATGTTCTTCTGTTATAATCTGTAGCCATTCTAGAATGAAAAAGGAATAATTTATATTATTTAATTTTTTATGGTGGTTACAAGATAAATCAAATTGACTGAACCTGTAGAGCAATTCATAGTGAAAATAACAGATATAAAGTTTTTATTTTAGAACTATCTGGACACTGTAAGGATTTCACGTTTGAAATTTGAAAATGTTCTGATGCACAAAAGTATTTTTAATCTTAAAATGAAAATTACTTTGCATGTTGCTTATCCAGCATGCAAAAAGAAAAAGGTTAAGTAATGTTTTTTTATGCCTTACCTTGCAACTTTATAATAATAATAAAAGATATTTTGTGTGTGAAAACATTGTAATGTTTACTGATTATCTGCCAAATTTTGTGAACATATGCTTACTAATTTAAAAGTTACACCGTGAAAACTATAAGAAGCATAAAATGGTTACAGGGCCAGTCCTAGAAACCAAGCCCTTACTGAAAGAGTTAATCAAAGCATAGAAAATGTCTTTTTTATGTAAGTAAGTACAATATGTTGTTATTTTGTTTCAATGTCTGATAGAGGGTATGATGATACTAAAGACATGTTTTTCTGTACTAGATAGGGATACACTATGAAACTTCTCCAAAATCAAGACAGTTTTTATCAGCAAAATGCTGTACTTACTTAAATTTCATCAATACATGTCCAGGAAGAGCTATCTGCTAAATGAGGAACAGTTCTCTCACCAAAGTGAATCAAGAAACCTGCAACAGGCAATAATGGAAAGAGAATTCACCATAATAAGTCAATAAAATAATGTAGAGAAGTCGTTTATCAATCTGACCAGCTTCTAATTATATACATGTTCAAATGTACTCTAAAGGAAATTGATATAGGTATTAAGACTTTAAACTAAAATACAGAAAAATGTTTTAACCTTCTTAGGTCATCTTCAGGGTAATGTTTTATCAATTTTATTATTTTGGTTTGTGTTTTCCATAATAAAGACTAACTAAATGTTGATGTCAGATACCAAAGTCCTTGTTGTATGGTGTAAATAATTCCATTACTTTCATAATATAAGTGCATTCTTTAATTCTTATAAACATGCTCAACTTGCACAGATTTGTTATTAAAGTTTTATCCAAACTTTCATTCAGTGTTTAAGTTGTATAGCATAAAAAAGAGCAAGGGTATAGTTTCATACAACAGTCAGTCATACCTTTGAAAAAAAGTCCACCCAGCAAATATCCTTTCAGTCCTGAACATTATTTGGAAGTATAAATGTAGTTTCAAGCCCATATAAAAACTGAAGTTTGTGACACTATAAATATTACCTTTTATACAATAAACTGCTTTGTTCATATATAACAGTTAAACTTTTCTCAATAAAACCTATTAGTATCAAGAAAATATACATTATACTCATTCTAACATAAAATTAAACCTTTATCAACAAAAGTACCTGCAAAGTAATAATAAGGAAACTTGCATTTAAAATGTATACTCTTTAAAAGCTACTTGTCTTCAAGGAGCTACAAATCTTACTAAGGAAATGTTTAACATGATACAAAAACTATCACACAAATTGTTCAATAAATTTATTATCATTAGATTAAGTCTATATTTATTTAAATTATGCTGCTATAATTATCAATGACTCTGGATATTGTTAATTTATTCTTGAATTGCACAGTGATACTCATCTCAACCAAATCACCAATCAGTGTTAGAAAAAAGGAAAAATAAAATATGAAAGTAATGCTAGTGTTCAGGAACTCTGATTAAGGTATGCAATGTAATATGGCTTTGAAACATACTATGTTCAGACTTACAATTCTCAATATGCCACTGGTGAAACTTTATCAGGAAAAGTGATTTTTATGATATAATTGATTCAAATATCTTATCACAAGTTACAGCTTTTGCAGTAAGACTATTTTTAGAACAGGTATACATGTTTTAACTCTAAAAATTTTAGTCTATAAATCTACAATCTAACATCTATGCATCTACTCCCAGTTAGACTATAACGCAGTTTGCTCCTGAAGAAGAAAGACCAGTTTTAAAGAACACTCAAGTGTTAAATTTATTTCTTGGACCTCTATATCTTTCTAAAGTTATGAATGCAGAACTTATAAACATTAAAATTGGGCAGAGAAAAAAAACAACACAAAACAAAAGAGAAGAAATTCATAACTATCCATGTAAAAAAATCCAACCATGTGTTTCTAGCCTATTATTGTAGAATGTTCGTTAAAAACATCCATCACAATAGCATTGAGGATATTTTGTTCTGAATCAAGAATGACATTAAAACACTCTATGTGTTGGTAATCTCACTATAAGTATTCTAGTTCAGTTTCAAAGGTAACAAATGTTGAACATACATGTAGATTACAAATGTTCTAGATTCTAAAATATTAACACATGAACCCAAATAACAGCATTAAAAAACAAACTTAAAAGCATAAAAAGAAAGGTGTTTGGTAATACAAAAGTATAATTTTGAAAATAAAAAATCAATACATATATGAAAGAAGTTGAACTGAGCCCCAAACAAAAAGAAGTTTAATAAAGTGGTGCAGAAAGTCTATACAGAAGAAAGTACGTGACAAACAGAAGTAATGTAGTATTCAGGTTCACTGATATTTACCAAATAGAAATCACATATCTACAAAATATGATTTCAAGTAATGCTGAACAGAGAACAATTTTCAACAAGGATATTAAATCAAAAACAAAGAAATAACACCTTTATTCATAACAGTGCAAGTCTTATGAGCAACCTGTTGAGGTGAAAAGGCTTTTGAAAACATCTACACAGGACTAAAGAAAGAAGAGAGAAAGGCCATATGTTCAAGCTAGATCAAGGTCCTTTAGATTATCGTAAGTCAAAAATTATTCCAAATGTATTCATGCATGATAAACCCCAATTTAAAACTTTATCAATTTGTACAAATCTATGTATATCCCCTTGAAATAAATCATGTTACAAGGGAGAAAGATTTAAAATTTCTATAGAAAAGATACTGTAATATGTAACCTTCAGTTAAGAAATAGGATTAGTTAACCTTCATATATTCAATTTACAAGAGAGATACTATCTAAATGCAGAAAACAAGCATGGAAATTTAGAAATATTATCTATGTTCACCTGAGGAGTCACATTTCATAAATAGTTATGAAAATATTTAAAACCTTCAGTTATTTTAACTTCAAACGTAGACTAAAAGCATAACTGTTGGAAATACAAGTTAATTATTAACAAAGTAATTTAGTTGAAGTGGTTATAATTTTCATGAAAAAAAAAAAAATCTCAATGGTGGGTGGAAACAATGCAAAACCCAATTACTCCAGAATGTTTTGTCCAGCAAAATGAAAAGCATAAATCACCTGACAAAAATTTGAGGGACTTAAGTACAAAAAAACATTATTAGCTTTCAAAGAAGCCTAGACTCCTTAACATAACAGGGAACCATTATAAATTAATGAGATAATTAAACAAGAAAACTGATTTAAAACCATGCTAAGTATTGTTAATTATAGTAAGTACAAAAGTAGCATTCCATCCTGTGAAGTTAGAATTTTCTGATGAATTTAAACTGCATACTACCAAACTAATGTTTTTCAAATTATATCGGATAAATTATTAAAATTGTTCAACAAAAGAAAAATCCACAAATAGACCCATAATCTTACAGAGAGTTTGATTGATTGACTGATTTAGTGTTTTATGGCACAAAGCAGCTCAGCTATCATCACCAAACATCTGATAAAAAAGTAAAAACAAATTAAATGTGGTAAAATACAGAAAAGGAAATGAATGTAAACAAAACATCACTGAAAAACAGAAAAAAAAATAAAACCAATGCACCTAGTTTACAATGGTAAGAGAGAAAGCAGAGTAAAAGAAGTTGTAAAGTACTTTCTTCAGCACAATTGTAATGGTCATAACCCACCAGGAAGACTAACAGGTAAGTTCAAAAATCACTGTCAGTCACCGGAAGCTGGCTTTTCCAGTCCTGGTTCCAGGTTATGTATTTCATAGCAGCCATTATCAAAATGTAAAATAATAGAAGTTTTAAAATACATGTAGCAAAATCGTAATAATGAGTAGCCAAATGTCCAGTATAAAAGATAAAAGTAAAGTAAATGTAGTAAAATTTGTAAAAGTAAATGAAGGTAAAAACAAAACAGCAATTAAAAACAGAAAATTGCATAAAACTGATGTTGACATCCAGTCTATAAAGTTGTAAAGGACTTCCTGTAGAAGAATGGTAATGATCATAACCTGCCAGGAAGACTGCCAGGCAAGTACCAGAACCATCATCAGTCACCTGAAGTTGGTCTTTCCATTCCTGGTTCCAGGTTATGTGTTATTATGGCAAGTACCAAGTGGTAAAGTAATAAAAGTTTAAAAGACGTGCAGCAAAATTGTAATAACAACCTGCCAAGATGACTAACGGGTAGTTCAAATTGATAGTTCAAACAGCAGCATTAGTCACCTGAAGTTGGCCTTTCCAGTCCTGGTGTCGAGTTATTTAATGTTCTGGCCATTTTCCAATTTCAAATTGAACTAGAGAGATTGAGACTTTGAAAAGGGAACCACAATTAAAAAGGTGTAATGAATAAATATCCAACACTTAAATGAGATTAAAAAGATTAATGGCCATTAAAAAACTAAAAACTTTATCAAGGTGGACAGTGTCACAACCACCAATAACACTGTCCAATTTTACTGATAAACCCTAGGGAAAAAATGTTTAAAATAGTGCCGTAGTTGAGAGTCGTAACGATGGCAAGAAAGTAAAATGTGGCTTACAGTGATTTGAGTGTTACAAAAATTACGCACTGGTGCAACAGTTCCAGATAAAAGAAGACAATGAGTTAAAAACTGTGACCAATGCATAGTCTAGTTAGAACAACTTCCTCCTTCCAAACCTTATGGAAGATAGATGGCCAAAGCCCAATATAGGGTTTTATTTGAAAAAAATTGTTGTTGCGTTGCTCACTCCAAGGGGACTCCCAGCTGACATGGAGCTGAGCCTTGAATATAGGACCATAGTCCATGTACGGAATAGGCACAGTGGTGATAGTGCCTGAGCAGACAGATTTAGCTGCCGTCTCTGCAAGCTCATTCCCGTGAATATCAACATGGCCTGGTATCCAGTTAATGAGAAATGGGCCAGTCGGTTTTGAATATCAGCAAGAACAGGGTGTGAGCCAACGTGTAGCAATTCTAGGGCAAGTAGAGAACTAATCGAGTGAGTATAAATAGTGCAGTTGGAGTACTGCTCAGCTTCAATATGATCCAGGGCTAAAGATATGGTGTACAGTTAAGCAGTGAACATTGAAGCTGTATAGGGGATTCTGTATGCAACCACCAAACCATAGCAGAACTCACTGAATTACCTGATTTGGAACCATCTGTATAAATTGGAACAGAATGATTGTTTGAAGGATGTTCATTGAATAAAAGAGAGTACTTCCAATCTGGTGTATCTGCCTTTTTCAGATGACTGAAAGATCACATTTGAAGGCTGAAATAAGCCATGGTGGGATGGGCTGACCTCTGGATTCTGCAATATTATCCAAGGCCAAAAGGAGCAATGGCAGATCATCTGTTCTGAAAACGTATGGCCTATTGAGGAAGGAAAACACATCCCCAGGTGGGATGCTTTGGTAAGAAACAAAGTTTCAAAGAATATAGTAAAGATAGTTGCAAATGGCGAAGGTGCGGAGAAGGTTCACGAGATTCAACGTATAAGCTTTGATCTGGAGAGGTGCGGAAAGCCCCAGTGCAGAGTCGAAGCCCTTGGTGATGAATGGGGTCCAGCATCTTTTAGGTCGAGGGTCTGGCAGAGCCATAGACCATTGATCCATAGACGAGTTTTGATTGAATAAGAGCACGATATACCTTTAACATAGAACATCAATCTGCTCCCCAACTGGCAGTAGAGAGGACACGGAGGATGTTCAGTGCTTTTGTGCATTTGACCCCTAGCTGTTTTAAGTGTGGTTTAAAGGTCAGCTTACAGTCAAAGATAAGCTCCAAGAACTTGGTCTCAGGGACCATTGGCAGTGAAACTTTACCGATATTAAGTTCAGGATCACAGTGAATACCTCGTTGGCAGCAAAAGTGCATGCAAACGGTTTTAGAAACAGGAAAATTAAAGCCATTCACCATAGTCCACTTCAGTACACAATTAAGGGCAGTTTGTAGTTGCTGCTCAATATATCTCATGTCAGTCGTTGACACACAGCCCATTTGCAACAGTGAGAGGGAGTTGTTCAGTGATGACATTTATCTTAATACTGAAAAGCGTGACACTCAAAACACAGCCCTGAGGGACTCCAAGTTCCAGTACAAAAGAATGGAAAAGTGTTGAACCCACACAAACTTGGAATCTCCCGTCCATCAAAAATTTTTTTTAATAAACATGGGTAAATGACCACGTAACCCATATGTATGAAGGTCTTGCAAAATGCCATACCTCCATGTTGTGTCATAACCCTTCTCAATGTCAAAGAATATTGATACAAGATGTTGGCATTTGAAAAAAGCTTCTCTGATTGATGTTTCAAGTCGAATTAGGTGGTTTGTGGTGGAGTGCTGTCATCGGAACCCACACTGGGTGAGCGAGAGGAGGTTGTTTGATTCGAGGAACCAAACAAGATGAGCATTAACCATCCTTTCTAAGGTCTTACAGAGACAACTCAAAGCAACTGGACAGTAGTTTGAAGGAATCTTGGAATCTTTCCATGGCTTAGAGAAAGGTAAAATAATAGCCTGGTGCCAGGCATCAGGAAAAATATTTTCCTGCCAGATCTGGTTAAAGACAATTAGAAGGACATCAAGAGAAGCAGGAGATAGATATTGCAGCATTTCATAGTGTACATCATCAGGTCCAATAGATGCACTGCCAGACCGATGAAGGGCCATTTTCAGTTCTACCAGTGTAAAGGGACAGTTATAGTCAAAGAGACAGTCAGTTCGAAAGGAAAGAGGTGAACGCTCTGCCCGAGTCTTGATGGTCAAGAAGGTGGAGAAACAAGCAGAAGTGCTAGATACCCGGCAAAAGCTTTCACCTAGAGTATCAGTAATGCTCCGGACATCAGCCACCTCCTGACCATCAGAGAGTCAGATCGAGAGGGGGACAGAATTGTAGTGACCACTGACCTTTTGAATCCTGTCCCATATGACCTTGGAACTGATGGTAGAAGATATGCTAGTTGTGTACTTAATCCAAGATTCCTTCTGGCTTTGACGTCTTACCCACCTAACATGTGCATGGGCTCGTTGGAAAGCAAAGTGGTTCGAAAGTGTGGGATATCTATGAAAAGTATCCCAAGCCAGTTTTTGAGCCTTCCATGCTAAGTGGCAGGCAGGATTCTACCACAGACTAGGATATCATAGAAAATGTGTCAAGATTTTAGGAATATCACTGAGCAGCTGCTTGTATAATACAGCCAGTTACTTCTGCCACACAGTCGTCTATTGATGGCTGATTCATGATGGCAGGATCAAGTTCTGCAAGAGCAGTGAAAGCGGACCAGTCTGCCTGATTCAGCTTCCACTGGGGCACATGGGTATGGTGGCATTGACCACAGCCAGTCTCTTTCAAAAGTATAGAAAAGTGATCACTGCCTAGTGGATTATTGTCAACCCTTCATGAAAAATGGGAGAATAATGAAGGGGAGCACACTGAGAGATCAATAGCAGTAAAGGACCAACTAGGTGCATGAAAATAAGTGGAAGAACCAGTATTGAAAAGAGAAAGGTAGTGATCAGAGAGCATATGCTCTACAGAGCAACCTCTCCCATCAATAACAGCACTTCCCCAAAGGGGACAATGTCCATTACAGTCCCCCAGGAGTAGAAAGGGAAATAGCAACTGTTCAACAAGAGCATCAAGGTCTGATTGATCATATGTCTTTCCAGGGGACAGGTAGATAGAATAAACAGTGATGGTATGACCCAAGGAAACATGGATGGCTATGGCCTCCAAGGGTGTGTTGAGTGACAAAAACAGGGTGGGCACATGCTGATCAACCAATAGTTCCACCCCTCCATGTACTCATCCATCACACAGCCTGTCATTTCTGTACAGAGAAAACTGCCGAATGGTGGCTGTATCAGCAGGTTTTACAAATGTTTCTTATAAGGAAAGACATACAGGATGGTAGGAAGCAATCAGTGTTTTGATATCATCCAGATTAGAATGTAAACCTCGACAGTGCAATTGTATGAAGGTGGCCATTTTTAATGACGGGTAGGTGAAGTGGCTGGAGAACCCTTATGTTTATGACCACATCTTCTTTCCTTACTGTCCTTAGTCGGAGGATGTCTATTGACCTCCATGCATCCTGCCCTGGGTTGATTGGGCAGGTCTTTCTTATTGGAAGGGGATTCCAGTGACTGAGGATGCGAATGAATAATTGTTTTGCCTCTTGGGGTAGGAGAAAAAGATGTATCAGAAGAAATGCCTGAATTTTAAACTGAAGGATGTGGATCTTGAGGTTTGTTGGAATGTGTGGGAGGAATAGAGATGAGTGTGGAAGTAGACTCATCAACCTTTTTAACCATTGAGGTCAAAAGGCTTTTCATTTGTTTTTAAAACAATTCTCTTGGAGGCACAGAGAGATCTGTCTGCACTCCCACTGTAGTTGTGGAATGAAGTGCAGCAGCATATGTCCGAGATGAAGCAGCAGCCAGCAATTTCCGAGCCTCGGGATAACTAATGTTACGAGTCTTTGGCTGCTTAAAGCTGCAAGCATAATGGTTTAGAAGGGTGAAATTTCTTACACTGACTGAATTAATTTCACATAATTCAAAAATGGTCTCAAACCAAGTTTCTCTCTCTTAGAATTTGCATAGTGAGGCAGTAAAATCAACTGAAAACCCAATATCGTAAAAAACATTGGTTTGTGTAATAAGCCATAGCTCTAAGACTTAATATGCAACAAAACTGAATTTTGTTTTCCAATTTCCTATAACATATCAGTTGATAAATCAGCAATTGTTGTAATTAAAAGTCCATTAGATCTCCTATAAAAAAATTTAGCTGCATGCAACTTTTTATGATTTAGCTAAAAATAGCCCTACTTCAGGCCACAGTTTGACCATGTCACCAGTTATTCAGCCTTTTTAGATTTTTACCACATATTCTTACATCTTTGAATATGATGTATACAAAAAAAAAAATCAGGATGGTGTTAAACCTACTTTTTGAGTTATAATTTTTAAAGTATCCTCTGACCATACATTTTTTTATTTAAAAAACAATTCATTTCAGGTGTGTTACTGTGTGCATATATATCCATACAATTTTGAAAAATACCTATCATTATTTTATAAACCCCACTGAAATATTCTAACCAGCCTTTCACAATGTTAAATAATGAAGTTGTAAGAAATAAGAAAGAATTAATTCATTTCTGAACAAGTTTATTGGCATAACTAGTTAGATCACATGGCAATGCAAATATATTGTGTATGTATTACAATTATGTAGATATGTGTGAGTTTAAGATTCATAATATAATAAATACAATGACAAATTAGACACAAAAAGCACAGTGCTACAACAGGGGATAACTGAGAAAGATTATAGTCACACCAAACTCCAATAATCTTGACAATGAAATGTTTCAAAAACTGTTTTGGTAATAAATTAGCCTGAACAACATCAAATAAACATTGCTTTGTTCAGACTGCTTGAATAAATTTCTGAAATTCAACATTTATTATGTTGAGACCACTGACTTACAACACAGTGACGAGCACTACTGCCTTATCAGACAAAGGATATGTTGGAAAATAATCCAGCTTTCATCTTTACATGACTTTACAGGCCATGAGAACAGTTTGTTTCTTGATTTCTTCATAAATAACACCAACACATCAGAATGTTCATCTAATCTATCTTTTATGTTTCCCACATACCATTCATGATTGTACATGCATGCCACATATTTCCCTGGCTGATAATTGTCATTGCTATCATTTGACCCTATTTGAACTGCTGCAGCATCAGCTACTACTAACAATTACAACTGTGTACACATCATCATCTGATGGTCTTCTCATCTACAATTTGTTAGTAAAGTGGGGAATAAAGCTATGATGTGACCTAATACCTGCCACAGTTTTGCATTTTTCATAGCACTCAAGTATATCAAACTTTACACAATTCTGCAGGACTGATTCCTAATTGACAAGAAAGAAATGAATGCCCTGAATCTGGTCCTTTGCCCAATGCTACATATCAGACACTTAAAATTTGATAATTTATTATTTTTCACAACCTTGATTTTTTTTACGATCATGTTCAGAGATGTAAGAATATATGGTAAAGGCTGATTAGAATATTTCAATGGTATTCATAAATTATTTCAAAATTGTATGGATATTTTTGCACACAGTAAGTTTTTTTTCAAGTAAACAACGTACAGTTAGAGGATACTTTAAAAAATTATAACTCAAAAAGTAGGTTGAACACTATCTTGATTCTTTTTGTAGATTATATTCAGAGATGTAAGAATATATGACTGAAAAACTAATGACATGGTCAAACTGTGGCCTGAAGTAGAGCTATTTTTAGCCAAATCATAAAAAGTTGCCTGCATCTAATTTTTTTTTACAGGAGATCTAATGGACTTTTAATTACAACAATTGCTAATTTATCAACTGATATGTTGTAGGACATTTGAAAACAAAATTCAGTTTTGTATCATATTAAGTCTTAGAGCTATGGCTTATCACATAAACCAATGTTTTTTTATGATTTTGGGTTTTCAGGTGATTTGAATGCTTCACTATGCAAATCCTAAGAGAGATAAACTTGGCTTGAGACCATTTTTTAATTCTGTGATATTAATTCAGTCAGTGTAGCAAATTTCACCCTTCTAAAACCATTACTCTTGCAGTTTTAAGCAGCCAAAGTTGCCCAAAAATGAACTTGCCAAAAAAAATAAAAAAATTACAGGGCTGTAAATCAGAAACTATCAGAGATATTGATCTAATCTCTGGCAAATTTTCATTATATGGGTAGATGAGCACATGTGAATTTTTTCAAGGCATTCTGAGGGGGTCACCTGGAAAATTTTCCAAAATCTGGATGATTTGACATGGAATGATTCATAATGTAAATGACAGCAGTTACACTCAAAATTAATTTTTAGATTTGGTTGTAAAGGAAGGTAAGGTTTCACAGCTGATAGAACAGGTAAATGAATTCAAAGCCATGGGACCAGAAAATATCTATCCATAGATCTAAAACTGATAGCACATCAACCATCAAGGCCCTTAACAATATTTTTAATAAGTCTCTAGAGTCAACAAAACTACCAAAATTTGTGATTGAAATTCATAAGGGGAAATATAAACTTGCATCAAATCATAGTTCAATTTCTCTCATTTGACAGGTGATTAAATCATTGGAGAAAGTTATTAAAAAAGGATAATTGACTAACTTAAAAGGTGAAATATAATTTCAGGCACAGTTGTGTACTGGAAATATGTCTTTCTGATTTAACCAATACCTTGGAAATTTAGAAATAGCTATATGATTAGAGTGCACCATTTTATGTTATATTTCTTGACTTTAATATATCATTCAATTCTGTCCCTCACAGAAGATTACTACTTAAGTTAAAAGTGCATAATAATAGAGGAAATATTATCTATAATTAGATTGAAGCATATCTCATTGATAGATTTCAACGTGTCTCAATCAATAGAGAAAAGTCTGGGTGGAATAAAATTATTAGTGATGTTTTCCAGAACTCACTGCTCAGACCAATATTGTTTGCTATATTCATTAATGATCTATCTGAAAATATCAAACCATCATATAAAGATTTGCTGTTAATTTTAAAATATATAATTCAGTAAGGACTACAGACCAGGTTGAACAACTACAGTCAAATCTTAATATATTAGGAAACTAATCAAAGGAGTGAATGTTGAATTTTAATATTGAAGAGTGTAAGGTTATGCATTCAAGAACAAGTAATACCAATAAAGAATTGGGTTATCTGTTACAAATACTGAAAACAAATTTAGGGATATTACACTCATCAGATTTGAAAGTCCAATCTTGGCCACCATACCTTAAAAAAAAAAAAAGCTAAAGAGATTACATTTAACTGAACTGGAAAAGTCATAGAGAAGACATAATAAAGACTTTTAACAATATTAAGAGATTTAAAATTATAAATGCTGAAAAATTATTTACAATGAATCCAAGAGCTTTGCAAAAATACATAAAAACCATTGTAATGATAAAATAAGAAATTTCTCTATATACAGAGGAATAAACAAATGGAATGAAATATCAACTACAACAGAAATATTCTGGAGGCAACATCAGTGAATGCTTGTAAGAACAAATAAAATAAATATATACTGTCAACCTCAAGCATATGATTGTTAAAAGAAAGGAAAGTATAAATAGTGATATACTTTAAATTATTGTTGGTGGAGAGGTAGGTAACAAGCACTAGTAAGTGTATTCAAACACACATATTATTACTGTGAATATATGGTGTACTTGGTATTTATCCTCCTCTATACAATGAGCTGTTGCCAAATCAGTACTCTGGCATCAAATATTTAATACCATTTTGAATGACTCTTTATAAAAGGACACAGTTTGCCCACTTTAACTTCCACCAATGCATATAGGGTTAAAGGAATACCTGTATACTTTTTTAAAATTTTTCAATATCATATTATTGGGGTGTACATTAGTTTTTTCCCCCCTTTCTCAGGAAGTCGTATAACTAATCTGGTTCCAAAGTATGTTTTAGCTCAAGTGACAGACCATAAGATACAAGTTCAAGTCCATGTGTTTATGAAGAGTTCATTAACTCAGATATAACTATCATTATATACACTGTAAGTTCAAGAATGTTAGGAGAAAAAGGTGGCTCTAGTGGGGGTGAGATGGAGGCCGCTAAAACAAAATGTATTTATACCTTCATGAGGTGTTTAATTAAATTTCCAAAATATAAAAAAATTAACTTGCGCAGTTTCTCGCTTTCATTCACAAAATGCAGATATGAAATTGGAGCGTTTCTTGTTCTTTATTAATGGATTTGTTTAAAATTAATTTGTTGTTTCATGGGCTCTTGCATCCAAAAACCCTCCCACCACCCAAATCAAACAAGGTGCAAAAATACTAACAGTTTAAGAGGGAGGAAATCCACATGAAAATAAATATGCAAGACTTGCCAATCACATTCATTCAAAATGATTTAATATTTGCAAGTTTTAAAAAAAGTACAATTTAAAGTTTGATTTTTTTTCAGTTTTATTTATTATAGCATAATATTTAGTTTATCTTCTGTAGTATTATTCTTACTTATTAATTCTTGAACAGGAGAAATGTTGTAGGTAGCAACATCCATTGATAACAGCCACCATTTAAGGGTTAATAGATCAAGCAGAAAAAATATTGGGAACATGGGGTCATTATAAAGGGAGAGTGGAGGACATTTAAATCAACAAATCATTTACTAGATATTCTCTTTATTTTCTTATCTTGTAAATAAAATTGTTTTACTAGATACTAGACTCAAGGGGAAAATGACACCTGGTCATCCATTTCCTCTTCCTGCAAGTCTTCATTATACAGCATGAGTTACTGATAACACCTTTCATTATTTGGACTGAATATATTGCCAGAGCATAAATAACCCACTTGAATTTGATAATAATTTCAAAGTCTCATTTGTATCAACTTAAATGCTCTTAATTGTAATGTTTTATCAAATCTTAATGGATGAAAAAAATTTAGTTAAATCTATTTAGTCAAAAGAATGTGTGCTTGTGTGGAAAGCTTTTCAAGCTTCCTTAAAGTATGCAAAAATTTAATAAGGGATACAGAAGTATATATGACATCACATGCATAAAGAAAAATTGGGTGTAGATAGTATGATGATCTGCAGACATAAAAGTGTTTGGAGAATGGACGTCATTCTTCAGAGCCCCATCTCAAACACACTATTTGTGTGTTAAGGATTTGGGTATTCCTCCCCCCCCATTTACTTATAAACACTCAATGCCAGTGCTGTCACTCTATTCAGTTTCTAAGGCCTGCCCCCAATTCCTAGCTTTCAAAGTGTCACTAGATCTGGTGTCTCTTCCTAGATAAGTCAATTGGTTTATTTTGTATCAGTCCAATTTGTTAAATATGTTTTGTACTAAAGGTGTTTGGCATTATATGTGGTAACCATTAAATTTATTCAGAACTCTACATGCCTCATATAATAAGAGAAAATCCAAGAAAAGTCATCTAACAGCTTTAATCATTATCATTATATTATATAAACTTTGCACATTCAGTTACAAAATATCACAATGAAAATGATGTTTCATGTCCAAAGCAAGTTTTATCCCTAGTTTAACTTAAAATTACAAAAGTCCTATTTTAGTCACTTTACCAATCTTAATTTTGTTTATTTGTATCCAAACACTTGTATACCTCTATTAAAAAAAGTCATTGTTTTGAAGCAAGAATCTACAGATTTTCTTGAACATTAATTCACATGAGAATTGGATGTGATTATGATCTTATAACAATGAAAATTTTCATGCCCTCATGAAGAAACTGAATGTTAGCCATATTTAAATTGCAATAAAAGTTTATGCAAAGTCCAGACTTCCAGCCAGAAATACTTTTAACTAACTCCATATAGTTTTTCTTACCTTAAGAAATATACATTATTTAACAAATTTAGAAGAATTTATATTCCTAAAATCATTTAAAATTTCATCTGACAGACTAGCACAAGTTACATGCCGTTACTATTACTTCTGTATTTTAAGCTTGGTAAAAAATTTAATTTAATTTTTAAAGAATGTGGCCGTTTACATAACATAAAATAATACTTGTATGTTTTGTTTAAAACAAAAAAAATTGAAAACAACAGAACAACCACATTTATTGAAAAATTAGAATGAGATAGAATACAAAACTTATCCCTGCTAAATTCCACATTCGGATGTCATTGGAACAACAGAAAAGATATATAGATATGATACACAGGGAATTGTAATTTTCATGCAATGTTAAGCAAAAACATTCATCCCTGATGCAAGCAGAATCTTTAAACGTTAAAAACAGAACTCAAGGTATATTCATGTGCTTTCAAACAAACCTGGATCTTTTCAACTTTTGTTATAAGGCTTCAATTAAATTTCCGAATTAATATTTGGGTCCAAAACATAAGCAAAACAAATCACAACACTGTTCTATGAAATTACAAACTAACTTAATCGAGTATGATGCCAATAATAATATATTACTAAAACTATTGGCAGTAATACTAATTGTATTGCACACAGAAGGCCTTAGAAAAGCTTCAGAACTATCATTCAATTTCATCTGACATTTACTGATTTACAAATTATAGATCGATTGTTGTATTATGAAACATTTTAAAAACTGTGTACCTCATTTCAACGTCTTCTCTTTCTTATACAATGCGCGCGTATTGGCATCAAGTTTTATTTTTTATTCATAGATTCATATAATTTGTACAGCATTTCTTCCACACCTACATTCCCGTTGATCCCAGTAAACATCACCTCAAATACCCATAGAGAATACCACTATTTCGTCATTTTTTTATATTATTTTTGTGGTATTATTCCTGTTTAATTGTATTTTTTTTATAGGATGAGGTCTGTGAATATAAACAGATATTTAAAAGTATTCGTAATTGCGTTTATTCGTGATTGGTTGTATAGAGTATTAAGATATTAATTTACTGGAAAAGTACTTCAGAAAATATTCTCAATTTTTCTTTTCACACTTTGATTTCTTATTGGACATTTTCAGTGTCACAGCAGTACTTCTACAGTAGAAACCGCTTGCTGGTTGCTGTCTTTTGTGATAATTACGAGTTAAAACTAATTTTCTGACAAGTATCAAATAGGTTTGTTTGTTTGTTTATTTTTTCGCCCGCGTCGCGCTAAACATGCTCGCCCTCCCAGCCGTGGGGGTGTATAATTTGACGGTCAATCCCACTATTCGTTGGTAAAAGAGTAGCCCAAGAGTTGGCGGTGGGTGGTGATGACTAGCTGCCTTCCCTCTATTCTTACACTGCAAAATTAGTGTAGCTTTGTGCGAATTTCCAAAACAAACAAACTTGTTTATTTTTTTAATTTCGCACAAAATTACTCCAGGGCTATCTGTGCTAACCGTCCCTAATTTAGCAGTGTAAGACTAGAGGGAAGGTAGCTAGTCATCACCACCCACCGCCAGCTCTTGGGCTACTCTTTTACCAAAGAATAGTGGGATTGACCGTCACATTATAACGCTCCCACGGCTGAAAGAGCGAGCATGTTAGGCGTGACGGGGATGGACGTGGTGCCACACACACACACACGTATTTATTTATATGCATATAGTATAAGTACATATGCTGCCATTATAGTTCGTCAAATACCATAGTAGTTTATATAGTTTGCAATTGTTAGTTCATGTATCAATTCAGCAATGTTGAAGTTACCTTCTGATGATATGGTTGATGGCAATGATAATTTCATCTGAAGGCCATCATACTAAGCTCATGTTTATTTTAAGCTTCACAAATACAAGCCTGGCATGGCCTAGCGCGCTAAGGCGTGCGCTTCGTAATCTGAGGGTTGCGGGTTCGCGCCCGAATCGCGCTAAACATGCTCGCCCTCCCAGCCGTGGGGGTGTATAATGTGACGGTCAATCCCACTATTCGTTGGTAAAAGAGTAGCCCAAGAGTTGGCGGTGGGTGGTGATGACTAACTTCCTTCCCTCTAGTCTTACACTGCTAAATTAGGGACGGCTAGTACAGATAGCCCTCGAGAAGCTTTGTGCGAAATTCCAAAACAAACAAACAAACAAAAAGCTTCACAAACTAAATAATCATTGACAAAATTCATATGAATAAAGACATTTAAAATAAAAGCGTATTTCCCAAAATTTGAATTTATGCTGTTATCACTGTACAGAATGAGAGAAATATGGATTCCTTTGTTAATTGTAGATCCAGCATTTTTCTTCACGAAGAGCAATAGTAAATGTGACAAGTACTAAATGATATGCTCTGCAGAGCTCCGACCACTTAACTGGTTAGAAAACAGTTCACTGATAGTTTTTAGAAAAGCAGGAATTCCAATGTCCTTTTAAACAAATTATCGTCGTTAATTGAATGATATTCTGCATAAATCGCATTTCAGTATCACTTGATAGATTGGAAAACAAGAAACACCCTTTCCTCTCAGTCACTAATTGTGTGAACTATTGATCGTCTTAGCTTTAGTTATGAAGCAGTAATTGTATTATGTGATGCATATACTGTACTTGAAAAACATAGTTGATGACACCTTTTTGTTCAGTATTTTTTCAGGTACTTGATTATCCTAGATTTTAATAACTATAATGAAATCTCCGAAACTAATGCATGCACAACCGTGTACAAAAGTTGATAATATGGAAAGTAGGTAATGCCACTTTTTCTTCAGTGATCTGGTGCCCAACACAACAACTGTTCTAGTTTTAATGATTACTCCAGCCAACATCAGCCATAAAATTGATATTGGTGTTTTATTCGTCATTCAGAGCTGACAGTTGCTTTGGTTTTCAGTTATTCTTCAACTAGTACTGTAGAAGTTTTGTATTCAATCAAAGATGACTCAACTTTAGACACACTCTGTCACCTTATAGCAATCATACTGAATATTTGTACATGGACATTGTTTCCAGATTTTCCCATGATGATTGTGCTGCAACAAATGTTGCACATGTCTCTCCCCAGACGTGGTTTATATGGGAAGGCCAAAATATCTCCGGTTGTGGACTGGTGGGCAACTATTAACAAACTTTCACATATATATTGTTCTCTGACATGACGAGCAAAATATACAGTGACTTCTGGTTGTTTAACGGATGCGAAAAAATGAAGACGATCTATGGTTACCACCACTTCATTTTTAGAAATCTAATAAGCCCCACATTAGTTAAGTTTTCTGTGATGGCCAACTCAGCTCATTCAGTGCTAAGTGATACATGCTTCATGGCAATAAAGGTGCAAATGCATAAGGTAGAATTTCTGGTTTGTACAAGAATTTCCATAACTTTGCTTGATCATAAGGTGCAATGACCACTCTAGCTGAACCAGCCACTCTGGCAAATCCATAAAAAAATTCATTTGATCAAATGGTGATCAGCTATAGTGAGAGTCATGCCTCTGACTATATCTCGACAATGTTACCTTGTTTAGATACTGGGATCATGGAAATATCACTAGTGTGGCAATTGTCAGCAAATTTTGTCTTTGCAAAAGATAAACTGCATTTCAACAAAAAAATCATCCAATGTCAGACAGATAGATCTCAAAGAATAGTTGACTCTGTGAGCATATATAGAGGAAATAGTCACTGATCCTCTGAATGAACTTGCAGTGGTTTATGGTTTACTATAAATTAAGATTATTATGTTATTACTTTCTGGTACTGTGATAAAATTAGTGCATGAAATGAACTGTGACCTGACCAGAAAGCATGTTGCACTTGTTCAAATAATTGAGGGAGAGGTAGCAGTATAGAAAGCACACTGGAAGTAGTTGAAAATAACTGTACAACTCGTATTGCTTCTGTCACACTGCATCTGAAAACAAGTGCTTGGCTACCAACACCTTTGTGAATATTAGTTAATAATATGGTGAGCATTCCATATACACACTTCCATAAAAACAGTGAGTTGATGGTTGAGCATATCAATGGGTTTATGGGACCAAGTGGTTTTGTGAATCACAAAACACAAACTCACCAAGACATAGTTAAAAGTGATACACATCCAATAAAACAATCACTGTGCAGGCATTTTCCAAAGAACTAGAAATACAGTCAGCTTTTAGTTACAATAGTTGTTAAAAGCAGGAGTTGTACAGCTTACTGAGATTGCTTGGAAGACACAAATTAATTCAACATTTTAAACCCGTTTTTAGAAATTAAAAAGATGAGTTGCATAACAAAAAGAGGCCCAAAACTGCTTTGAATAATTCAGATGTTTCATACAAATTTTGCCTAATCATTGTCGAGATAACAATGCCATTCCTGATTGAATGACCCTAGAAGAAGAATTTAATAGTTTATTTGTTTGACGTTTGTATTAAGAAAAAATATTCAAATATACAGAAACAATAATAATATAACAAAGGGGTAGAAAGTATAAGGTAAGCTTGTCTATCATATAAGTGTAATGATTTTCGTTTTTGTTTATTTTTTCGAGCAATTTCTAGAATTTGCACACTTGTTCAGATCACTAAAACAGCAATTGATGTGAAGAAATCCCTGTTTATTTGAACTATATAATCTTCTATATTTTCATATGTTTGATACAATAAAGTGGATCAAACACTAGTTGTAATTATTATTACATCATCATTACATGTATCGTCTATAACTCCTCTGCTATAAGTATGATATTAGGTATAAAGCTGGTTTACTAAAATTCATTTCATAATATATTACTTTTAATTTGTATATGGGTTTGAAGTAAATGAAAAATGAAACTGTTGTTCATTAGGTACGGCTACTTTGACATTTTCAATATTTACATAATGAACATTCTAACCATGTGAATATGCAAAACGCAATCGTGTGAAAATATATTACAATTGGTGTAGGTTGCTCCGATTGTCAATATATTTGAATTTAATCAATTGTAGTTTTGTACTGTTCCTAAGACACGGTAATAAGCAGTCAAAATAGATTCAAAATGTGAAAATTTATATCGCTAGTACGAATGATATGGTCATCGTTTGACATTAGTGTTAGTCCTATTAAAATGTTAACAAGTTCGCCGTCACCAGTAACGTTTGCTATGAAAATGTTTGTAAACGACAACATGTCGTGTTGTGTTTAAATTTTCATTTCTATTATTTATATTTCCATATTTATATTATTGTTTCAAAGCTTAAACCAATAAAATATGTTGTTATTCATTTAAAATAACATTTAGAAATTTCTAGAATTAGGTAGATCAAATATATGACTATAAACGGAAATGTATGGCGGCCTAGTGTCTAGACGTTGAGTCTCGTGCAAGAACGGACATGCGCGGATTGCTCTGGAGTTCTGTAGAAGTTACGCGATTGTTCGAGAAGAGGCCTACAAATATATAAACAGACGGAGACGCGAGAAATAGGAAGAGTCATTAGTTTTTATTCGAAGAAAAGAAGAGTCAATCATTCGTTTGAGAAAGTTTAAGTGTTTGCTGTGATTTTATTCAACTTGGATTTGTGACTGAAGCCAGATCTACAGAAGCTGTGATTTTGTCTCGTCAATCTTTGCGATTCTTTCGAATTACTGGTTGTGCTGAGAGTCGTCACGTACAGACTATTTAGGGGAGACTGGGAAAATTGGAAGGCGGCAAGTTTGAAACGTTCATCAAGAAGCACTGTAAAAAGAACTTCGTCATTCTCCATTCAAACTTCGGTATTTCTTCGTGGGACCAAATTCACACCCTAGACCGGAATTTTGGATTTCTGATCTGAACGTTTGGACTTTCATTCTAGATCATTATATTAGATACAGGCCAGTACCATTTTGTGTTGTAATTAATTTTGAAGGTTTAAACTTAATATCTGTTATTGTTGTTATATAATTTATGTTTTGTCTGTTACATATATAATAGCTTATTGTAATAAATTATACAAGCTGTTATCTGTGTCTTTCTGTTGCGTTCAATCCACATAAAACATAACAAAAAACGTAACACGTTAATAATTTCTAACCAGGTACCAGCCACACTTTTCTTTATTTACCTAGCAAAGCTGTCTAATACCTATATGGGTAACTATAATGTGTTTGTTTAATTAACTCATTGAAGCCACATGTAATATGTGACCCACCGGTGTTTTACGCTGTTCATACCTAAAAGTCGGTTGTGATCTCCTGTTGGAGCACATGGCAGTGAATCCTTAAAAGTTTACAAAAAATGAGAAGAGTATGTAGTAATAGTATTCCAATCACATTATATATTTATAACATCTGGTGTCAACGACGCGGTTCACTCAAACTGGAACCCTTCAAGACGACTAGGATACAATAAACACAGCAGTAGCCTGTGAGTGCACGTCATGACCAAAGGGTTAGGGCGATTGACTCGTAATTTGAGAGTCGTGGATTCAGATTCTCGTCATACCGAACACATTTGCCTTTTCAGCCGAGAAGGCGATATATGGTACCATCAATCCCATTATTCATTGGTGAAAGAGTAGCTCAAGAGTTGGCGGTGTGTGATGATAACTAGCTGCCTTCCATTTTGTCTTACACGGCTAAATTAGGGACGGTTAACACAGATAGCCCTCGAGTAGCTTTGCACGAAATACATGAAATGTAATAATTCTTACAACTTTTTGATGTGAAATTTGTCTTTAAAACTTAAAAATTTCATTTTGAATATAATAATAGAGAACCGCGCACCGAGAGATTTTTACGCATGTTTGTTTTTAAATATGTATCTCGTTCTGTTAAATAACTATGAAAAGTAAACACATCGCTAACGTTTTAGCATTGTTATTTAAAATCGGAAACTGTCTGATAGAGGTCTGTGATCGAAACATTACAAGTAAGTTTTCGTTCGAGAGTTGAAGACATTCAACATGTAATTTTTACTGTCATGATATATTATTTTGTTTTGTATGAATTTTAGAACAGTCTCTGATTTTAGTAAAAATAGTTATTAGAATAAAATATAATAAACCGACAGAGGGCAACTTGTTAACTTCCGGCGGGTCAAACAGGTGAAACTAAAAGTAAAAGTGGCTGTTTAATTAAGATGTGATATATTAAGATTTATTTTAACATGTTGTTAGATGGCTAACCTCTGTTACCAATAAAATTTAAAGTTTCGCAATGGAGCAGGAGTTTTTTGAAATTGATAGTAAAAATGCTTGGGCTGAAGTTTTCCAGGTGAGTGAACTGTTGCTAACCGCTATTGCACAGGCGCTAACAGTGTAAGTTGTAACTCGGTAACATTCTGACAGTGTTACTTCAAGTTTAACTGTTTGAATTAAGATGGAAATAAGATGACGTACGTAAACCAAAGTTTATTTGTAGTTAACCAAAAAACAAACAAACAACAACAAAAACACACACACAAACCAAAGGCTGTATCTACTGTGCTCACAGCTGGTATTGAAACACAGTTTTTAGCGTTTTAAGCCTTGATACTTATTGCTGTGTCAATGGGGGCTAAATTAAAAGAATGTAAATAACATTACAGGCAGAATTTGGTTATTAAGTAGTAATTAGTATATTTCTCATTCAGTCAAAACTAAATTATGTTGTGGAAAATGAAACAATAGAAAAGTTTGAACAAAAAACATTAATGTTACCATTGATAATCTTTTCTACACTTGCTTTATTAATACTAATATTACATAGAAAATAATACTTATTTGTAACCCCACTTCCCCATAAATGTAAGCTTAAGGACAAATGTATGTTCAAATAATACACATAATTAAACCAGGTAGCCTAAGCTTTTATGTTGTAATGTTATCCTTGACTCTGTAACTATATATGGTATACGCAAATAGAGATACTTTTATTGTAACTTGATGAAAAAAAAGTGCATTATATATAATTTTTACAATATTCATTATTTCTAAATTGAATCCTTGTTTTTCTGTGTTGTTGATGAGTGGGAAGCTCAAAGTAAGTACATTATGAGTTGCAGTATGTTAAAGAAAAAAAAGTAGGTAGACTAAATATATTTTTTTGTAGTTGAAATTCGTGCTGGATAGTGGCATGATAAGCATTGAAAGGTAAAGTAAATAAACACAACATTGTTTAGATGAGATGTGGGTGAACCCAGTTTACCAGTATTTATTTTTGACGACATTGTTTCTAATCCATTGATTTTATAATCTCCTACTTCAGTTTAAATTTGTAAAGTGTAATTATAGACAAGCATATCATATAACTATTAAATGCAATTTTAAAAGAATCTAAGTCAAAGCATAAAATGCTTCATCAGGCAAGAAATTCCACAAAGTTTTTAACTAAAAATAATCATCTTTGAACAAAACTCTGCTAGTGAACACTTGCATAACTTGAACATGCTATCTCTGATAGTGTGATTACAATTTTTCTCATTACACCACTCAAAAAGGCTGGTAGAGCCTATAACACTTTTTGTATGGTTGCATCTGATCCTCCCTAAATCACTTGTGCTTCTTAAAAACAAATCTGAAACTCTTATTTTCCTCTTAGTTTAAAAGATTTAAACCAGTTATTTTTGGCTTTGGTAAACATGGTATTATTAGATATTACTGTATTATATAGTAATCAGTATTTGAAATGTTTTAAATATTACTAAAAACAGGGAATGTAAGCAATGTCAAGATATGATACAATAATTTATCTTGTTGCTGGGAGAATTAGTGGAACAACAGATGTTTTTACAGGGTGTTTGGAAAGTCACTGTGCACTTATATATTTATTAACAGACATATTTCAATATAGAATACAGGAGGTAGATATGAATGACAATTATAAACAATGCTGAAAATGAACTCTGATGGCATCAATACAGGCCTGGATCCTTCTAATTTTGTTTCTAAACACTGCTGTCAATTGCTGGCTTGAAATAGACTGAATGAAATATGATTACAAAACTGCACAGTGACTTTCTGAACACCCTGTATAATATGCCTATTGGAGTTTTCAAAAACAGTACTCTTCTGTTGCAAATTTCCAAAATGTTGTTTTTGTTTATGAAAAGTAACTTCAGTGGCTGAAAGGTTTTTTTATTCTGATATTCTTAATTTTTTCTTTAGCAAATACGAAGTGAATCTATGAGTTATAACTTCACCTACAAAGATGCAAGGAAAGTTGAAAACAAGAACTTGAACCGATATAGGGATGTGAATCCATGTGAGTTGGCCAAAATTCGACCTGATTTGTATTATATATGAAATGTGCATAGGTTTTGTTTTGATAAGATTATCCTTAATTACATCAAGATTGTTTGTAGCATATGTGTGAAGTACATTATGAGATATTTGTAACTGAAAGTGTTTTTCAATTACTTCTTATATATATGTTTGTGTTATTAGTGAAATTAGTTTTACTAGTTTTCAATCCAAAATGCTTGCCATATTGTTGTGTAATGTGTGCAACTTTGAAGATATGCATTTGATCTGTTAGATTTTCACAGCATTTTCTGACTAATGGTGGGTAGAGTTGTTCAGTTTAATTAATTGTCACATGAATGATCATCTATCTGAAATTTGTATTTCTTGTTATTACAACAACAGATTAATAAAAATTAAAGCTCAATTGATTTCTAGGAAAACACTCGTCCACTCAGAATAAGGTTTTTTTACCATTACTAACTGTTTTAGATCATTGTACTTTCCAAGTAATCAAAATATTGCCATTATGTTTGTTGTTGACTACTGTGCACATCGAATCTCAATTTTAACACTATGTTGTTGTTTTTTCTTGTACTTCAAATTTTCTCATCTTTAAGCCAGCTTTGGTTCATTCTTTGGGGTGGTGGGAACATCATATGAAGTTCTCACATATAGTTTCTGTTGCCACTGGCTTTAATTTTGAGCTCATGACTAGGAGAAAGGCATTGACTGTAAGCATCCACTATCAACTCTGACTACTTTTGTGTTAAGTAAAATGTAAATTTACTGTTTTTTTATATTATGTTTTAAGTTTCTCATTGTATAACTAATTCTTTGGTGTCAAGTAGAAGTTCTGTAAATTTACTTTTTTCACATTTTGTATCTGTAGTGTTTATAGTAACATGCCTCTTACTTCCAATACAGCACTTCCCTCTTCTCACAAGATTAACTATTCTTGTTCAGAACATCCCTCTATATGTATGTTTATTTTGTGCATGCCACAAGCCTTCTGCTCCCTCCAATTGGAATCGGATAATTCCAACATGTATTTCTTGTCAATCATCATGTGTCACTTTTCCTTCTATATGTCTCTACCAAGCTCTCACTTCTTAACTGGTATTGCTTGTGTTGGATGTGTTCCTTTTTGTTTAAATTTTCATGTTTGTCAACAATATACTCAGGAAATTATATTCATTTATTTCACTTCTAGTTTCTATTAAGACTGTTTCTTAACTTCACTTTAACACTAATTTGTTGCTTTCTCATTGTTACTTGAACTTTTTAATCTTTTGATTATTGGTTGACTCTTTCTTGTTATGAATTCCGAAGTTCATGTTACTACCTTATTTCTTGGATGCAGACAACCTGGAGGATGGGGATTTATTCACTGGGAGATTGAGCATTTTAAGGGTCATCCTCTGTCTCTGAACCTTGCCTCATTTCCTTCCAAAGAAGCTTAGCCTTTTTAGGTAGATGAGGAATTGGATTGCCTATTTCTACTGATTGATTTTGTCATACTTTCCCATGCCCTGGCCCTGTCTGAAAAGTTAGGCACAATAGGGTCTTTTTAGATTTTGTATATATATAATGTTTTATCCCTTTTCCCTCTTTCCTATGAATTGTGTGCTTTTTTTACTATATGACCAGTGTTCCCATCCCTACTTGTTCCCTTTCCCTAGATATTTAGGTACATACTAACCAAACTTGCTTCACAAATAAGTGATGGAATTAGCATGTCTTGCCTCCCTCATGGGCTTATGATCAGTTTGCTTTTGCATATCAGTGGGGAGACTGTCCTTTTCTGAATCAGTAATTATTAGGTTACATTTTGCCTGTTTGAGTGCTGCTCTTATATCTCCTATAAGTCTGACCTATGCCAAATTTTACTGCTTTCATATTCCCCTCAAAACTCTTGCAGTATCTCTTGACCATTTATTTTCTTTCTGAAGCTCTTCAGTGAAACCCTGAGAGGTTTTCTGGGAAAATCTATCTTACATGTTAGTTTGTTTTTTGTCTTGAGCTTTCACTTTACATGGTGGTTTCTCTGTTGTTGGG
Source organism: Carcinoscorpius rotundicauda (assembly GCA_011833715.1). Taxonomy (NCBI): domain Eukaryota; kingdom Metazoa; phylum Arthropoda; class Merostomata; order Xiphosura; family Limulidae; genus Carcinoscorpius; species Carcinoscorpius rotundicauda. The sequence goes on along the minus strand of CM022391.1, from coordinate 161,561,831 downwards.
ACCTTCTAGTTCAGGATGTGACTTTAACTCCCATCTGATCTTTGAAATTTATGTATGGCCCCACTTTTGTTGCAGAATGTCTTTGACATGATCCTTAAGTTTTTGGAATCACAAGTTATATCAGCACATCGACAGTTTATTCTTTCCAACCTTGACTATTTTTCTCAGTTAGAACCCAATATGGTACCCGTTACCTTTTCCCATTCCTTACTTGTCCCTTCTTTGCAGGGTGCCTCATTGTTTTCTTTTAATATATACATCTTGCCACTATCAGTTTTTGTGACTGCCTAGAGGGAGTTCAGCTTGCTAATTTTCTTCATCACTGACATTCTGTTTTTAAGGGTTCTTCAAGTTTTATCAGAAGGAATTGTGATACAATTTTTTTCATCACATCCCATGTCTTCTGTACTCATTTCCTTCTCTCCACCTTGGGATCCCATGATCAGACAGTATTTCTTAAAGGCAGTTCAGGAACTACTATTTCAGCTGGTCATCGAACTTGTTTTACATCCTGCACCTGGTTTTTATTTCAGAGTCTTTGTTTTTCCCAAGAAAAATTGGGGACTTGTTATTGATTTGCTCTGCCCCAATTGTTTCTTTCAACTGCCTTGTTTTACCAGGGAGTCATTTCTCACTCTGTGGTGGTTTGTTTCTTTTTCCCCTGAGCTTATAGATGGCCTTAATGGATATTGCCAGTGCTTATATCCACATCCCTGAATCACCATGGTTTCATCCATATCTTCAGTTTGTCCATCACAGGATAGTTTATCAATTTTTGCCCTACCCTTTGAGCTTGCTTCCTCCTCTCTTTTCTTTTGTGGATCAGAGCTTTTGCTTAACATCTTTTTGATCTGGGGTTGCAGTTACAAGATTATACTGAAACAGCTAGTCATACTTATTATCTCTTGCTAGTGGTTGATTGTGTGGACTGGTTAATCAGATTAGAGAAGTTCTTCCTCCAACTTGAGCAATAATTCATCCACTTGAGTGTCTTTTTTTTTTTTTTGACTCATCTCAGTTTGGCTAAACCTTCTCCATGGAATTGTTAATTAGCACACCCTTTCAGCTCCCTCACTTGTCACTTGTGGAACTTATCACTTTTGAGGATGTAATCTTCAATGATGTCACTTGTCTCCCTCAGTCATGTGCTTCCTTATGTAATCCCTTCTGTAGACTCTTTATGATCAATGGAACTTTATTTGGGATCTCTTATCAGCATGTTACCCTTTCTCCTACCCTAATTGGCAATCTGCATTGGTCATTGAACAAGACCCATACATTTGTGGGCATCCCACTTTCTCCTCCTTATCTGAATTTACATCTTTTCACAGATGCATCTCTTCAAGATTGGGGTACATGGGTCAATCACCACCATGTCTTGGGTTGTTAGTCTGTAGATGTAAGGTCTTTGCACATCAATGTCTTTAAGCTTCTCGCTGTCCCTTGGGCTTTGAATCACTTCCTTCTTCTCCCTAAACAGTCTGGTCATGATTAATTTCACCAATTTTACAGTAGCAACACATATCAAGCACCAAGAGGGCATTGTGTGAGTATGTCATCTAGTATGATGATTTACATGAGAGACATCCTGGAACCATTCAATTCCAGAAAGGGGAGCAGAAGACTTGTGGCATGTATAGAGAAAGAATTTTCATATAGAGGGCAACAATGGTCAAGAATAGTTATTTTGTGAGAAGGGAGAAGTGCCTATCAGAAATACATTTTCAGCATAGAAAAATTATAATTTTTCTGAATTTGTTCTTCCATGAAAGCTATAGCAGAAACTGGTAGATTTTGAACCTATAATATAAATACTCATAAAGTCATTTTCTTTATCCAGTTGGTTGTGCTAGTCTTTCAACAATGTAATGTATTAAAAATGTAAATATATTAGTTAGTTCTCAATATACAATAACAAAATCAATAAATCAATCTAGCATTAACATTTGCAAGTACCAATAATTTTTTAAGGTAAAACACAACATAAATTTTATTCTATGTTGTACTTTATACTGTTTAAAATAGTAGTATAAAAAACGTAGTATTTAATCATAAATAAATAAATAGGCTATGATTGCCTTGTAGCCTTCATAAGGCTCAGAAAAAATGAGTTAATAGTTACATGACCAACTATTGAAAAAAAAGGCCTTGACTCCAAAATGTTTCATCTTAAAGAGTTGTTAAAAAAACAACAAATACTTCATTTATTAACCAATAAAGATATCATATTTTACACCTTCACATTCATCAACACCCACAAAACTAAGCCACATGTTTGTCATACAGCTGTCAGTTGGTTATTTGTGTGAACAAATTTCACAATGAACCTGTCTGCATATTATAACTTTGGCATGAAGTTATTCCATGATGATGAGAAACCCACTTGATGTACAAATTAATTGAAAAGGCAGGTGGTCAACCTGGAGATGACCTAAGAAGGTCAACATTGTTCTGTACTTTATTTTAATTGAAGTTTTTAATATCTGTACTAGCCATTTTTTCAATACATTTTAACTTGAAATTATGTCAGGGAAAAGTCAGCATTATGTTGCTGTGATAAGTTTATAATTAAAGGTACAGTGGAATCTTGATGAATGGATACAGTGCCATTAAGGGCCAATTTTTTTAGTCTTTCTTTTTTCTACTCTTTGTAACCAAAATAAATCTTGCAATAATGGGCACATTGATATTTCAGATCAAGGGCAGTATCTTTAGTCTCATTCTTCATACAAGTACTCAATAAAGTGAGCAGTTAAAGTTTTTACTGTAAGCAGGTTAAAATGTGCATGTTATAACTTTTTAGGTTTGTAATGACCTAATATGTGTGATGTATAAATGTACAATACAGTTTTATATGTACATGTATTTTCATACCCTGGAATATAAATAAATTTTAAAAAATCATATATTTCTTTGTTCATTTATTCAATGATTTTACAGTATACACATAAACACTGCCTACATACATGTTAAAAAAAAAGGTTTTAAATGCATGCATCAAAAGAAATGGAGAGCCTTAAAATTCAGAACTTTAATGTAATCAATATGTAATTCAACTCCACATGTCTCACTTTTGATATTAAGGTCACCTTACCACTGAAGGCTCTTACATAAAATCAGGAGAATGTCTTTTAATGTTGAGATTCTATTGTTGTTTTCCTGTTTTCTTGTTAATTTTTTCCAGTAAGTCATGTTGTATAATTTATTGTATGCTGATTCTCAGTATTTTTGTATAAATTTCACATTTTTGTGTTCTGCATATAGAAATAGTTTAAGATGCAGGTATTAACATGTTTTTCATGTCCATGCTATGATCAAAGAGTTTTGTTTTGTTCATTTCAAAATTCTTGGAAATAGCAAAGTATTTTTCTTTGCAATCTACTTTATGGAATAGTTCAGTCATGCTATTTCATAAACTTCTAAGCACACATAATGTTTATCATATGTTGCAATAATCAGAAATAACATGCTGTTTGTGGAAAGTTTGACAAATATGTTTATTTTATTTTACAAAAAGTGTTAATAAAAGTATATAATGATATACACAATTCTGAAATGTAGTTTTCTTTCCTTTTTTTAAGAGCTTAAAAGCCTAACAATGCCAATGAGTTACTGTGAAACAGTTAAATGAACACCTTATGATCTTTGTATTATTAACTCAACTTAGTTAATTTGAAGTTATTTTATTAATTTCAGTTTTAGTAGTTTGTATTAAAAGTGAATAATGTATGTAGTATGTTAATAAAGTGTAACTCTGTAAGAAACTATGAAATGTTATTGATTGACAAGTTGTTATGTCATGGTGCATATAAATAAATTACAATCACAATTTCCCTAGTGTATTTTAATTCAACATCTGTTTGACCTATGATTATAAGCTGTAGTGAAAATAAATATACTATAAGAAAGCATAAAAACAAAAACTGTGTATCTTTGATTAAAAAAAAAGATATATGGAACTAAAAATAACTTAATTTATTAATATGATAAAATACATGAAAAATATTCTGTATTTCTATAATGGTATGCTTCAATGAAATATAATAATGTTTAATTTTAAAAAATGTTGGTTGACTTTCCCAGAATGTGAAGCCTGTTGTGTAATGTGACATATATTCATATAATAAAAATAGATTGAAAACAGTGAATTGTGTGCTCACATAACACTAGAGTGCTTATATGTGTGAAGTAATTTCTAATTTTATATCCACGATATTCTTATCCTCCTCTATTTTTAACAAGTGAAGTGACGTGTGTTGTTAGGTGTGTCATTCTTTTATACACTGAAGATGTGCCTAAAATATCCACAGGGTTTTTTTAATCGTCCAAGTGTAGTTGTGTTTATGTAAAATCATAAACTCAGTCCAAAGAACTAAGTATATGCAACTAGTTGTTGTTACAATATTTTTCTCATGTGTATTCAATCTTGTGAAGTACATCATTTTAACAATGTAGTGGTCTTTCAAAGGTACTTAAAACATTTTTGCAGAGCTCTTATATGAAGTAGTAAACTTTATTGTCAAAAATATTGAAAAAAAGTAAAATAAAATATGAAAAAATCAAACAACAGTTTTGGCCAAGGACAAAATAAGATATCACTTAACTGAATACACGTTTCCTTCTTAGAAAGCAACTTATATTTCAGTCTGTTACAGGTTTCGTATTACATTGTGTATGTGATACAGTTTAAGATTATTGCATCAATTATGAAAATATGTTGATAAAGTGTTTTCTCTGAATTTTTTAGTTAAGTAGGTCTATATTGCACATAAAATGTTTTTGTTTTTTTTAAATACATTTTGATAAATCATATATGGGTGCATTTCCAAGAAGGAACATTGTTTAATTGAGGATTCAAGAAGTATAGTTCCATGGTTGTTTAGACTGTTACTTTGGAAGTAATAATATTCAGCTACAGAATTGAAGTGTGTATATGTGTATTAAGCAACAAAGATAGATTTGTTAACTATATGCTATAGTGTTCAATAGAGGCTTTAAAAAGGAACTATTAAAAGGACTTATTTAAGTCTAAATTACTGTACTTGAAGATGTCTGTGATATTAAATAAAAATTAGGTCAAAATATCTTTAATAAACCAAAACAAGATTAAAATAATAAGTATCTTATAAGAATTATTTATTAGTTGAATGTATGTGATTAATGAGCTCAGTGATTAATCATGAAGTAAATTCCATTAATTGTCCAGTTCTAATCTCAAGGACAAGTTTTCCACTAAATGCATGTGGTATATTTGGTAATTATCAAATTCTACTCTAGTAAGCTAGGACTTATTGGTTAATTACAAACCTCTTTTTTTTTCACTACTAAAATAATATTAACATCTACCTCTTATTAAAAAGAAATAAATAAAAAAGAAAGCTGTGTACATAAATCTCACTTAAAAGTTATAGTATTAATTACAAAAATATTGCATTTTTAGGTTAATTTGAAGTAATGATATTTGTTAAACAATTACATATGTTGGTTATGATTTACACTTCAGTCTGTACTTATACAGCTGAAACTTACCTCTGTGATGTGGGTCCTTACAGTATTTTTGTAGCCAGCTCTAAAGAATGTAATATTTTAATGCCATAATTAAATAAAATTACTAATCTTAAATTTTAATATTTCCTATCACAGTCACTTCTTTGGTTTATTAGAAGTGATTTTAATATCCTGAATATATACTGATTTTGCTATATTTAAAGTAGATCTATTTGTACTTGTTTTGACTGTCACACATGACTAGCTTATACAAAACCATAGACTGTTTTAATGAATGCAATATTTGCCACACATAGTACTGGAATAATTAAACTAATTGTATATCAATTAAAATGTTAAGGTGAAATTTATTGTAGTTTTCTGGTGTAAATTTCAAAATTTTAAACACCATTGCTCTGTTTCCAGATGATCATAGCCGTGTCAGATTAAGTAAAGGAGATAAAGACTACATTAATGCTAGTCATGTTGAGGTACCAGCTGCCAGACGTGCCTATATTCTTACACAGGTAAGTTGTAAAAATTTATGTTTTTTATGTTATTAGTTCTTAGCAGTTTGCCCCAGAAGAAGAAAGGTTTTCCTTTTAAAGCATTCAGGAAATAGGGTTTTTATTCATAAATATGCTCTAGATATTTAAGTATTAAAGTATACATTGAGATATTTGCTGAAAATTATCCTGGACAAAGAGCTAATATTCATTAATATTAGAACATTCTCTTAATGTATTTTTTCAAAAGAATTAATGCTGGAAAAAAATGAGGGAGATAAAAGGTATTTCACTAAACTCAGAAATTATTGCTACCTATTCTCTCAACATAGCAGCAGTTAAACAAGGATTATAGATTTGGCTTTACATTCAAAAGCTAAATTTCATATCTAAATGCTTATCTATATGAATATGATTTATATCATTCTGTAGTAGCAGAAAAGGAAGATTGTTACATATTCATTTGAGATTAACAATAACAAGTATCTGTTTTTACTAAATACTGACAAATTTGCTACATTTTATCTATTTGTAAAATGGATAATATGACTATATCTTTTTTTTTCTAGGGGGGTTATATACAGAAAGTACATAGTATGCGTATTTAATCCTGTTTTTGCTCTGTCAGGGTTTATTTACAGTAACTACAAATATTTATTTTTGCTGTTTTTACAACAGTATGTCACCAGCATACAGAGAAAGATAGAGAATGAAAACTGGAGGGTTTTTTAATCTTAAGTACTATTTTAAAAACTAATATCTTCAAAAAACTAAGGTTTTGGCTAATTATAGATAATATCTAGTTTTATAGCTTCAAAAATGAAAAAAAACACTTCAAAACTAATTTTGTGGCTGTTCATAAAGGTATTTTTTTCATGATCAGAATGTTATATTTACTTATGTTCAAAAAACTTTATTTTTGTGCATAATTTTTATGAGAATATTACTGTATTTATTGTTGTTATTAAATAAACAGGATTTGAAACAAAACTTTTATTTTACTGTATATTTTTCACTGAATGCTTCAGAAAACTGTACTAAAGTTCCTGTGTGGTTTGGAAAATTCAGCTAGTTTTACCTCAATATATGTTTCTTTAGATGTTGATATTAGGTTTAATTATTCTTTTTATCTTGAATATTAGTGGTGCTTGTACTTAACACAGTGTTGCTATTTTCAGTGATGTCGAGAAACCCACCTGTTGAGAACTTTTATATGCAAAAACGGCTCTTCTGGGCCCAGAAAACACTTCAAATAGAACCTGACGATGACCGAAGAAGGTCGAAACGTTGTTCGCTCTTCTATTTGAAGTGTTTTCTGGGCCCAGAAGAGCCGTTTTTGCATATAAAAGTGTTGCTATTTTGCTTTAGGCTATGTAACTTAAACTATATTTGCCAAGTGAAAGGAAGATGACAAATTCCACTTGTTTCCTTTTGCTGTTACTGTAACTACCACCAAAAATTGCAGAAATATTTGCACTTTATTAAACTAACTTGTTTAAAATTTATTGTCACAACTGTTAATGTTTTCATTGTACATTATAGGCTATTCCTTAATGTTTTTCATTTTCACAATTGAATTAGTTAATCAAATTGCAAGAAACTTAGTAAATAGTATCTAGTTTTGCCTTAAAAGAATTTGATGATTTTATTTAGATTTTCTACCATATTTTATGCTGTAACATTGCCAAATATTTTGAATAAAGATCTTTTGAAAAGATGTTTAAAATAATTCCTTGCATCTTGGAATACTCCATTTTATCAATATCTGTAAAGTTTGAACTCATCCAATATAATCAGTTTTATCTTTATTGTTATTTATTTACATATACAATATTTTATTTTTCCATTCGCTATAATTACCATTTATTGCTGTACATCATAAAAAAACTACAATATCAAAGATTTATCAGACCTTTCCAAAATGGTATCATAATTACCATTATAAGTTAAAGTAATAATATTTTTGTGACAGTATTCATGATGAAGATCTTTTTTATACTTGTATTGTTTGAAAATAATAACATTTAGCAATAAAATTTGATAAGTGATGTTTGAGTCATAAGAATATTTTACCATTACTGACATTATTGCTACAACTAATTAAGCTTATCTGATGTCTTGTTATAAACAATCCAAACCTTTAAAAAAAGGTATAATGCAGTTGAAAAATATTTTCAATGATGAAAAGAATTTTAAAAGAAACTCTATCAAAATTCTCAGATCTTTGTTTTTATCCAGTTTTCTAAACTTCCTGTTAGTTACTTTTTGCTTCACCCATGCAAGTTTTTGGTCTTTCCGAATTGCCAGAAAACAATTAATGCTCTCACCACTTCATTCACTCTACATTGATGTAAATTCTTTTCAGTTTGCTCTATCCAGTGATATTTAAACTTTTCCTGTAATTGTTTTTAAAACAGATCATCATAAGTAATTAAGTGTTCAGATCACTTGTGAACAGAAGACTGCAGTAACTACATTGTTGAAGTAGAAAAAAATTATCATTATAGTTTTTTAGCTCTTTGTTACAGCTTTTTGGAAAAAAAATTAACAACTCATTCATTATTTAAACTTTTTCACTGTCTTTTGGTTTAGGGTCCACTACCAATAACTACAGGACATTTTTGGTTAATGATATGGGAACAGAAGTCAAAGGCTGTTCTTATGTTAAATAGAGTTATTGAAAAAAACACAGTAAGTATGTATTAAAATTAACTGTGAAACAACAAGTTAAAAGTGAACATGATCCCGAGTCATATTTACTTGTTTGTACATAATGAGTATATAAAAAAAACATTTATCTTAAACTTCCTGTACCACATTATATGAGCAAAGTTGTTTAGTTAGAATTTAAATTAATTGAGAGTATGAAGGTATCTTTGTCTTGTGTACGTTTTCTTATACAAGTTAAGTTTGACAACTGTTTTGTTATTCAAAGTTATATATTTTTTGCCTTTGCAATTTTTGTGGTATTATAATGTAGAACAACAAAGTTATTATCTTCAGGTGAAGTGCCACCAATACTGGCCTTTAGGTAGTAAGCATGGTGGAGAAGATGAGATGTTACTTACAGATGTTAATCTTAAAGTGGATTTTCTCGGAGAAAAAGAAGCCTCATATTACACCGTCCGAGAACTGTTACTCACAGACTTGGAGGTACTGTACAAATTATATACTTTTTAATATTATCAATCTTAAACTGTTACACGATAATCTTTACTTATCAGCTGTCATACATTTTGAACACTTGGCTGCTAAAAATCTCACAATTTCAGTGTTTAATTTCTTTTTCTTTTTTCTTTCATCATAGGATATTCATGTAGTTTTTTTTTGCAACACTGTTTGAACATTTCTAGCCCTGTACTTCAAATGTGCATAATGATTAATGAGGCAAAGAACAGTCTAGTATAGGTAAGTACTGTGTATGTATATCTCATCAAATGACTGATTCTTTGTTCACCTGATAACCAACGAAATGAGATATGACATACTATCAAACTTGCACCATTTGTTGCTTGCCTAATGAACTTAATGAGTGAAAGCAGTTTGGTATCTGATGGTCCATCAATGTCAAAACAGTCCCGATTGACAAAACATAAAGGTGCTGCAAATTATAATACAGAGCTCAATCTAGAATGGATAAAAGAAGTGTCCATACATGAATTGTTTTGTAAGAATTATTTTTGTTACCATTCAGCCAGCTTCAAGCAACAAAAAATGCATGATGTTGAAAGACTCATTAACTTAAACTCTGACAGGCTTAAAGAAGATTAAATCATCATCAGGATGAACTTAAAGCATTTACAAAACAGAACACTATCAGTGACAAGATAAATAAAACTCTCAAATGTAAAAAATGTTGTTGTTGGTATTTACATCTAGTCACATCCTAGACTGTTCTACTGTTATATCATATGACAAGAAACAACTTGTTGATATAGGTCGCAAGGAAGGAGCCTGGCTGACACTATCAATATTTTGTTTTTGTGCATTTTATCAAATATTTTATGTTTCAAGACTTGTCAAATTATCTTTTTATATGGCTTGAAAAAATTTGATAAGTAAATGAGTTCTAGATGTTATATTGCATTCAGAGAAATCCAACAGTAACTCACATACATTTAAATAAATATTTTTCTGTAAAATTAAATTAAGGCCTAATGATCAGATGCATGAATGATTACTTATGAGAAGAAGAAAAAATGTTCAATGCATGTTTTGTTTGTTTTTTTTATTTAGGGAAAATGAGTATAAACTGTATGTTATATGAGGTGTAAAATTCATAGAAATATTAAGAAAAATATGTACTGGATATATTTATTAGATAATTTCTATATTCAAGTTGAAGAGTGATTTCTAAATACTTCCTAGTGTTGGTGATGGTGTATTAATACAATTTATCATTGATGTTTAACGTCATTTGTAAACAAGAAAATGGAAGATCTTGAAGCACTAGGATTATCTAGAAAGAGATTTGGAGCAAGTCATACCTCATTTGTGGTTAAGTAAAGTATGACATTTTGTGACATGTTTGAATTGATGAATAAAAATGCCATCCACATATCCCACAGTACAAACAAATGAGCTCCATCTGGAACAGTGATCCAAGTCGTGTATGTAAGTAGCTTCCACGGCCTGCTCTTGCAACTGTCATATTACTTTAAAGTACTTGGGGAATGAACCTGGTATTCATGCTATCCAGTTTGAACTCTCTATATGCAATGTTCTGTAAATTGCCGAGCAAATAAATTATTGAAATGAGTGCAAAGAAACCATTGTCTTCATATACAAGATGATTTATTGAAAGCAGCAGGTAGGAGTAGTGTGCATAAGGCATAACAACCTTACAGAGGAGTCTTTTACACTGAAAACTACTCTGCATTACTATTTTCAGGTTTCATGGTTTTCAAATAGTGTGTGATCAAATCTGGTGACCTGGACTATAAAAATGTGGTGAAATTCAAAAATCACTATTGTAATATGTCCAACTTCTGTAATACCAACAAAACACAGTTGCTGTAGCTAATTAATGAAAAAACTTATACACAAAGAGCAAAGAATTAATAATTCAAGTCTATAGACATTCTTTTGGAACAAAACCATAAGAAACACCTAACTTATTTGACTTTTGCAAAGTGGAAATTATAAGACAATTTGAACATAGTGAGGTTTTAACTGATAGATAAAACACATCTTTTATAAAAATAATTCAGTAATCTTAGCTGGCAAGTGTATTTTGAAGACATATGCAAGTACTAAACTTTACTTTAATTGAGTATCAAGGTGAAACAAATAAGCAGCAGAATTAATGATACCTCAGATCTTTGAAACTCTACTAGAATAACTTGTTGAACATATTAATTTGAAGGTCACCCAGTTCAGTTGTGGAGGAGAGGTACATTTCAATGAATTGCAATTTTAGAATTTTCTCTTGGTGGATTGGAAAAGCTTTTTTACGTCAGGATTCTCACTGCTTAAAATATATTGATATTTTATAATTAACATTCTACTAAAACTGAAAATGTGCATTGTCAGTTCCCATCACAGAGATATATTTACAAGCTTGTCAGTGATGACGAGAAAACCCACTTGTAGAGAAAAATATACATGTAAAAATGCCTGGTTTGGGTTGAGAAAATATTTTATCCTGAGGAGCAAACAATGATTCGACCTTCTTTGGTCATTGTTAGGTTCACAAAGAAAGAAAGAGGTAACTGATCAATAGCTGACCGCATGATTATATAATCAAACATCTAAGCATACTCTCTGCATTTCTACACTCAGTTACACAACCCCCTTCAAACATGTGAAAACAAAATTATGGTGAGGAAGGTGGTGCTATCAGCCATTATCTGTACAACTAACACTAAAAATAACTGTAAATAAGATCTTTTTTTTACATTTGACATGGTATATTACATATGTTTAGATAAAATATATTTCTTGATTACAATTTGGTTATTCCAGTTGGATATAAACTTGCCTAAACAAATGATAAATTTGAAGTGTGTATTCAGTCTACTTTCTCTTTCATCATTATTTTTTGAGGTAGTAGAGTTGGAGAATGAAAACATTTGGAACTTTTATCAGGGGCTGGTAAACAAACACTCACCTAAACCTACCATGAATTGTGAAGTTTATAAGAAAATTGTATCTTATCTATCTACTTATTTACCTGTGCACAATCTCCCTTATGTAACTACAGTATTGAGTAAATTGTTATATATATAAGTGATGGTTACACTTATGTTTGAAAAATATTATCCAATTCATTTCATCAGCAATTTCAGATGCCTTGTTACAGGCTTAACCCTCCTATTCATAGGATGAATCTACTGTTTTAATACTAGTTAAAGGTTATACATCTTTCAGAGTAAATGATAAATTTAAACATTTTTTTTATCATCAGCAAGGTTTGTGTTTTCTAGAGTAAGGAATCTCGAGTGGTATTACACTTTCATTATACAACTTGGCCTGACTTTGGAGTACCAGAATCCCCATCAGCATTCTTCAATTTTCTTCTGGCCGTCCGAGAATCAGGAGCTCTTAACCAAGATGTAGGACCAGCTGTTGTACATTGCAGTGCAGGGATAGGACGCTCTGGGACTTTCTGTTTAGTGGATTCCTGTCTTGTTTTGGTAAATTTTTCAAACTTTCTGAACTTAATTTTTTTTAATAATCTGTATCTGTCTCACTGTGTAATACCTCAAACTTTGTAGTGAAACTTGAAACATTTTTCAGTATAAATCACCTAAGCATAACAAATTTTCGAATTTAGAAGTTTGTTCTAACATAAACTTTACTAGCATGTGGACAAAGTAATAAAATATCTACATTTCTAACCTTACTTTCAATAATTGTAATTTTCCTTCTGGTCTGCATAAAGCTTCTAATAAACAAAATATAAATGAAAATCTATAGTTGAAGAACAGTGAATTGTTTAAATTACTGTTTTCATAAGACTACAATCTAAAGAACTTATAATTTTCAAACTTACAAAATGAAGAAAGTCATAAATATATTGACTGAAAAATGGGAGTTTTTCTTGCAGTGTATTTTCCATAGAGTTCCCTTTCTTCATTATGGATTGTTAATTTCTAATCTTTTATTTACTATATCAGAAGTCTTTCTTCGATTACCTGACTAGAGAGATCCAACTGTGTTTTGACAATAAATTAATCTTATTCAGACTCTTGTGGGTTTATTTTGTTTTGAAAATTGAAACATTTATCAAGGGATGGTGAAAGTTTAAAAAATGCACAATAACAAATAGTGCTTTTTGCTTAACAAAAACTCCAACCTATTGTGGGCTTAAATATTAGTTAGTAGTTTTTTGTAAGTAATTTCAAATAATTTATAAAATTAAAACAGAGGTAACTTTTATAAATAGAATGTAGTGAGATAAATAATTATAATATCACATACATATAAATTTTTAATCATTTCTCCAAAAGGGGGTTGATGGCTGCCTGGAAGGACCACCTACTTTAACTGCTTGTTCCTCTGTACATTAGAGTGCTGTTAGTCAGTCAGTAGACACTAAAATGGTGTCACATAAGGGATGCTTAAAATTCTAATTTATACTGTCATGACATCAGTAAAATGTGAGTATGCTGTCATTCGTGAGAAGAATTATGCACTCTGTAGGTAACAACACAGCATAACATTTCAAAAGCAAGAAATCAAAATTTATGTTACTCTTAATTTTTGTTTTATTCACTCTTGAAACACAAGGTTTCAGGGAACATGCGAAAGTATATCTAGTACATGGAATGTTTCATTTTAAGAGCTTCTTTCAAAGAGAGCTAGCATGTGATGTCATGGGGCTTGTGGTTGTATTTGTTTCCACTAAAAAGTGTTTGATTTTTTTTCGAAATAAATAATTTATATGACTATGCAGATATCTAAAAACTGGCTTAAATGTTGATTCAAAGTCTCTTCATAGAACAATTACTTATTTTATGAAATTAATAGAAGAAAAAAGTGAACTTTGATCCATCCTCACGGTTATTGTACTTTGTTGAACAAATGTGTTTTAATGCTACATGGTTGTTTTTATTTCATTATGAATTGTGAATTTACAAAGAAAGATTTAGGCTCAAAACCCTTCAGTGCTTATCATACTTTACATTTGAGATGTACATGTTACAGATATTGTGATATTTATGAGATATTAATAGTTATGAATATAAAATGTTAATATACTATCACTGAACTGGAAAGGATTACCTTTTGATTGAGTTGAGCTCACTTGTTACATTTTTAGGAAGTTTCAGTATTTTAACATTTGGACTTACATTTTTGTGAAAGGATCCATTGAATAATTGATTTTGCTTTTGGGAATTGTTAGACTTCAATAAACTAAACCTCATTTGGCTGAGATGTTCAGATGTATTCTGTAAAAAAAATAACTTTTAAATGCAGATTGAAGAAAGTGGATGTACAGAAACAATAAAGGTACGGGATATTTTATTAGCAATGAGGAAGTATCGCATGGGGCTTATTCAAACACCAGATCAGTTACGCTTTTCATACCTTGCCATAATAGAAGGTGCAAAGCAGATTTTGGCTGGTCAACAATCCTCAGAAAAAGTGCCTTGTATACATCCCTCTGAAATTCAGGTACAGTTCTTATCCTCAGTGTTATTTTACAGATCTTTAATTTAAAATGATGATATAAATAGAGTACTAGTTATAGTAAAGTGGTATTATAGAATCAGATGCTGTTTAATTCCAAGTATAAACACTACAGATAATAAAGTTTCCAACATTAAAAATGATTTTGTTTACTGAATATAAACAGAATTTTATGGATTGTCAAACATTAATAGATCAAACACATCAATTAAAAATACTTAATAGGGTTAGGAATAAGCATTTTCTAGCTGGTAAATGTGTGTTTTCTAGTGTTTAACCAGTGTCTATCAATAAGCACTGGCAATGTTTTACCAATTGATAATGCAGACATGAATATTCAGACTAGTTGCAAACAGCAGACAAACGTTTTTTTTAAGTTGTTATCAATAACAAAACTACAATAAATGATTGATAAACCTTTTTTAGTAAATTGTTACTCCCTATTCTAATTCATCTGTTAGTGAGATTCTGGAGCTTAAAATATGAAGTAAAAACAGGTATTCAAGCAGTGTTTCAGTTTTTTAATATGTATATACTTGTATAAATTTCTTTCATGATAGGAAATGTGATTATCATGATGTACAAAGATCTGAAATATTAAAATATATAAAAAAAAATAAATATCAAATTTTCTGGAAATTTCTGTTAAATGACTCATTATATTTGCTAAGGACATGTAACTCATGAATTGTTCTACCTGTTTTTCTCACTTTTTGAATTTTTTTTTAAAGTATCTAACAAATATTTGTCTAGCAGGGCCACATTAACTGTGGCTTAAGTGCATCTGAGTTCTAAGTGGCAAGAGTTTCCAACTGAGAATCCAGACTATCAGTTTTATTTTCTCTTCTTTTGATAAATCCTCCTGTATATCTCTTATTTGTTTTATTCTTACTCAATACAGACTAGATCAATTTGACCAATCTTGTAACCACCATTAGAAAATATAAATCAAAATTACTATTTCTTTTCTTTCTGGAATTACTTCATAATGTAGCAGGAAAGAACACTCCTTTACACCGAATAACTTGAAACTTCTTAATCTTATACAACTATTTATAATTAAATTTTATTGTTTATTACCTCTTTGACTCTGGTTTTTAAAATTCTTGCCATAACAAGTATCAAAATATAAGGTAACACAAAGAAAATGTTACACCAACCAAGTTAGTATAATACTCATGCAACTTGTGAGTTTGTTAGTTTTAGCAACTGTACCTCATATTAAAATTGGATTAGTTTTTTATTTATATCACCTAATTTAACCTTATTTGGCCTAAAATGTTCTATGCTTTAAATTTTAATTTTTTAATTATAAATAAAAAATAGATAACAAAAACAAAATATATCTTATTTGTGTAATTGTTTTCTTTTGCTGTCATCTATCCTTCTTTGTTAGCTCTACTATGTTACATTAATGCCACTAGTTCATACAATATTTTCATTAGTAAATAATGCAGGGAATGAGACAGAATAATTTCATGTGAACAGCTGTGACAAACTAATAGTAAAGAAAGTGGAGTCAAAAGTTCAAAAATATATTAAAAAACAATGGTATTGACAGGAGGTATTGCTTCAAGTTACTGAATGTCTAAAAATTTTGTGTGGAAGATGATTATCACCTAAAGGGTGATGAGATTGAAAATTTCAATTATGGCAACTTTTTAGCTGCATTAGAATTTGCAGCTAGACTCAACCTATTCTTGGCCAAGCACCTAATTTAAAGAGGAAATAAAGGCTCCAGAGAATTACATTATATTTATTTTCCACAGTTTATAGAGAAATTATTACACTGATGGCTAATAAAATATATAAAATAATTGTTGATGAAATTTGCATTGTAGATCCTCCACCCAATGTCTCATATTGAGATTGGTTAGCTATAATGTTCTTCTCTGGCTACAAAATAACCTCAACCTACCAGAAAGTGCCTTTGTTTCCCAACCATCTCCTTCCTCTCCAAACCACTGCTTTACTCCAAGAGCTTTTGACCATACCCTCGTTTTTTTCCTTTGTTCACTTGCATGCAGATTGTACCAATTTTTTGCAGTATGAGGGCACTTTGTGATAGACTTGTGGGATTTATGGATTCAGTCAGTCTGTACCTTCAGTTCCAGTCCCACTACCCTTTTCTCATTCCCGTGTTTCTTGCCCATTTTCACAGGATTCTATCTTTCTCAGTTGTCTTATCAAGGAAATACATGATCTGCTTAGCAAAGAAGCTATTAAACAGGTTTGCTTTATGCCACCAGGGAAATTAGAGACCAATCATTGATCTATCTCAGTTGAATTTCTTTCTGAATCCCCTTCTGATTCACTGTGGAGTCTATCTCTCACTTTGGTGAGTGTTCTCATCGGGTCTCTAGATGATCAAACTTAATGTGACGGTTTTTTGGTCAAGTTTTCCAGTTCATAGCACTATCATTTGAACCAACCTTTAATCCTTGAGTGTTTTGTCAGACGGTAAGAACTTTTGCTCAACATCTTCACTCATTGGTTCTTCACACTTATCATTACATGGACAACTGGCTCCTGCTCATTTTTTCTCATTCACAGTCCAGTAACCACATTTGTCTGCTCTTACAGGAAGAAGCAGAAATGTGTTTTTTTTAATTCCCACATCAGTTGGGCACCATCTTCTCCTCATCTTTGAGATATGGAGCAAGCAGTGCATGCAATCCTCACCTCACATTTTATAGCAGCTCAAAAAGTGCCATCGCTTTTGAGGATGTGGGCTTCCTTGGGAACTTTCATTTTCATGGATCAAACTCATATGCATTCCATTCAGTGGACACCCCTATATAAGTGGAATGTCTGTTTAGATCCTTTTGACCATCTTTTTACACTTCCTTCCTCCATTAGGTCTAACCTTGTTTAGTGATTGAACTGAGACAATACTACAGTGGGGCTTCTGTCTGGATTTACATCTTTGGAGGGTTCTGATGCTTACCTCACCTGCCAGGAAATTGTCAGCCTCTGGTTTGTCATGGAGTTTTCTCTCCATATCAACATTCTCAAATTTATGATGGTTTGGTGAGCTACGTGGGGAAGAGTGGTTAATGGTACACTCCAACAACTGCACAATAATCATTTGTATCACCAAGCAGGAGGGTGCCAAATCCAGGTCTGTGTGTTTTCATACCCTGGATCTTTTTTTCTTTGCCCACAGTCACCACATTATGGTCTTAGCTTGTCCTGTTTCTGGTGCTTTGAATCTGGTTGTGGATCAATTATCTTGACCCAACAAGATTCACTCCACTAGTATTTCAATGGGTGTGTTCTCAGCTGGGAACATCTAATATAAATGTTTTTGCCACCCACTGGAACAACTTCCTTTCTCTTTTGATTTCCCATTTAACACACCTGCTAGCTCTGGAGATGGATGCATTCAGTCAGAATGGGAGGGACTTCAAATCTATGCTTACTCTTCTATTTGACACCTCTACAGGGTTCTTTTCATTATCCAAGCTATTTCATTTTTTGTCCTCCTGGTGACTAGCACTTTATTCCCACAGCCTTGACCTTTTCTTGGGCAACCTTCTTGCTCTTACCTCTGTCATGGTCCATACGCCATCAACCTTGATAAAATATTGTTCATCCAGCTATCATCATCCTTCATCTTCATGCATGGCTTTTGTCAAATCCCTTACCTTAAACCAGATACTGACTCCATAAACTGTATCTTTCTTTCCTGATTCATAAAACATTATTCCATGTCAATTTATCAGTGGTTATGATCTACCTTTTTTGTTTTGGTTTCTTTCCTTCCTGCCCTTCTAGAAGTCCATTTACTTTTCCTAAAGTTGAGCAAAAGTTGAACATCCTCGTCATAATTTCTGTGCGTAAGATGAATCTTCCCTGCATTTACAGCTGAATGAGTTAGAATGTCGGCTCTTAATACTGGTTACAGGTATTGCCTTGTTCATATGGTTGTGTTTAAGCAACAACATGACCTTGTAATGTCAGTTTCAGATTGTTGTACTTTTTGCTCCCACTGTAGTTTTGGGAGTTCGTCCAATTTGTGTCAAAGACTAACTTCCATTCCTAATTCCAATTGCTTGATGTATGACACTGTTTAATTACAGTAGGTTTAGTGTATGTGTATCACACTGTCCATATTTTGTAGTGAGATGCTCCACATATGTGCTTCTCTTTCATCTCTGAGTGCACTAGTTACTGCTAGTTGGTCACTTGGTTTCAATATTAGTCACTTACAGTGGCCTTTCCACCATTTAAATATAGGTTTCTAGCTTTGTGTGAGTAGATGTAAGACACTGTATTGAAAGTTAACATTTTCTTACACTGTAAATGTATTTGTGATAGGTACATACTTCTCCTTGAACACTTCTAACCCTTCCTTCCCACTGCTGGTGTTCCTTGTAGATCCTGTCAATTGTTGAAAGTGAGGATTGGGTGGGAGCATCAGAAAGAGCTAGTTGTACCAATATAGGTGGTACAATACTATTGATGAAGGATGGTAACATGCTATATGCATGATAAAAAGTTGGACAAAATTTATGGGGTATATGGACTTGTGTGTGAGTTTAAAGTGTTCTAGCAATGTTTGGGGGCAGAAAGAAGATCAAGATAGATTTGTGTGAGTGAGGATAAAGTACCTATTGGAAATAAGTTTTCAGTATAGGAAAATATTAATGTTTCCTTTTCTCCTCTCTTTATTGGAATTATTAGTAGTACTGTCTTTAAAAAATCTTTTTGGAACATGCAAAAAAAATTTATATTACTATGTTACTATTTAAAGAGTGTCTAGTGTGTGAACAAGCAAAATAGCCAGTAACTTCCATTGACCCCAGATTTGAGGATTAAAAATGAATTAGTCCAGGTGTGTGTTGTTTTTAAGCAAAATAGATAATTGCCTATCTTCTTACACAAGTAAAAAAAAAAGAGATTGATTAATATTTGGTGTGGCCAGCAAGATGTTTTTCCACATTGATTTTATGATATGAGGAAAATGATAAAGTTCAGTTTTTCTCTGTACAACACAGTTGTTAAAATATCTCTTAATATTTAACAAATAGAGGTACATATTTTTTCCACCTATCTGTTTTAACACTTATCTGCTTGAAACTACATGTCTGAATCATCCATTTTCTTGTTATATATAATATATATATATATATTTGGTCAACCTTTCTTCATAAACCCTATATTATACAGAAATTATTATTTAACTGCAAATTTAAAGATTATATTTGTAAGGAATGAGAAAAATATAATGAGTAACCTTTGTTTGTTTGAGTATTTTGTGAATACTTTAATTAAGAGGATGTCCTTTAGGACATGCACCTAGTAATGAAAGTTAACCTAAAAACAAATTTCTTTTGATCACAGAAAACATAACGAATAGGGTAGAACAGGTATGTCTCTTTCCATTAGTGCACGAAATAATAAGTATATAACTGTTACACTTACTGTTGTCATATTTAAATACGAAAAGTGTAAAAATAATGGATTTATGCACACTTTACTTGATAATCCCAAAATATTTCATTTATAATTATATATTTTAATGTTTTAAGGATGGAGAGGTAATAATGAACAACATAGACATTAGGGGGCCAGAAAATAAGAATGTAGAAGTTGAATGTGATGGAAGGCAACTGCTAATTGAAAAAGATGATAGTGAGGCAGAACCACCACCATTGCCACCTCGAACCACCAAGCCACTAACTGATGTATCAAATCAAAGACTCATTCCAGAAGACAGAAGGGTATTCACTGATACCCCGAAAACTGTATATAGTGACTTGCCACCTTCAGACTTTGTTGATAAAAAGTGGAGTGATATAAATGTCATTGGAGAAGATATTTCCATCAACAATAAAGAATCATCTTTACTCCTTGAAAATAATAGGTAAGCAAGAGTTTTTCTTTCAGTTATTACTTCAACTAAGTGTGTAATTGCTTAACTTTTTATATTACTTAGCATATAATTGAAGGACAGTAGAAAACCATCTCGCCCATTAAATTAAACCTTAAAGTGAAACACCTAATGCCGGCCTATATTATTTCAGTATTTATCAAAAAAACTTTCCATAAACTTCCTTAAATTTAGTTATCCCACCATATCCGAAGGCAACCCATTTCCAAGGCATATAATTTCTTAGAAAACTGTTTTAGCTGGAGATGATGCCTACCCTGCCAAAATTTATGCTTGAATCCCCTTCTCTCGTACCATTTTCACCATTAAGTAGAAATAAAAGATTATGCCACTTGCAACAGCACACTGCCTGGATAGCTTAAGAGACTGATCAGCCAGAATACTAAAATATTTTGCTCCACAACACTGTTAAGGTTTTCTAGTGATAATTCAAATTATAATATCCTACGTGTATTACCTGGTATTTGTTATATTAAAAATACATATTCTGTTCTTCACCCATCTCAAGAAATAATCCAAATTCTTTTGTTAAGCAGCAGCAGTATCCTCCTAATGGCCAGCATCACACAAGATCTTAATATTATAAATAGATTTAATTAATATATTTTACCATTTCTTTATCTATATCATTGATGTAAATCAAAAAGGCAAAAATCCTAACACTGAACCCCCGAGGTAATTCACACTGACATTAATCCAATTTGACTGAATTCCATTCATAACAACCTTTTTTGTTTATCCATTAGGCCATTCCATCCCACTTTCATTAGTAGTTGAATTTGTTATCACACTGTAGAGTTTGTTGTTAACAAAACATGAATTTTGTTTGTCCTTTCCCCTGTATTCCTATTAAATAACCTGTTATTCTGTATTTAAAAGAAATTCATGTAATATTTGTCTACTTTTAGTCAAGCTTCAATTATCCAATTACATCAAAATCCTCTTTTCAAACTTGTTTTCTGAAGTCTTCTATTTTATTTCTTTTACTTCTAGAATTACAATAATAAAAGATCAGCCAGCTCTGAGAAACTTCTTTACTTTTTTTCCTATGATGTGCTTCGTTACATGTTATTTTTTCTTCATTTCATTTAGTTCATTTTGGCCCTCAGCTGTAACTTAGTTTAAAGCTAACTTTGCAAACAAGCCTGCCTCTGTCCTATGTAAATGTTAGCCATTCTTCTCCTAAATGCTCCCTTTTCTCATTGAACCAGTAACGGATAGATGACATTAAAAGAAAAGAGGCTTGTTAAAAAAAAAGAAGTTACTTTTAAAGCATCTTAAGTCAAGCTGTTTCAGAGGAGAATGTGTGAACTGTAGGCTGTCTGTAGTACACATAGTGTAAAGAGCCATAAGAAGGAATCAAATCTCTTATTCCTATTCAATTAATATTATGAACAATTTTAAAATCTAAAACCAAACCGTGAATTTATTGATTTTAACAGTTTATAACTTATAATAATTTTTTTCTGTAAAAACTTAGGCCCCTGTGTATCATTAATTTTATAACTAAAACCTTTTTTTTCCTAGTAACTCATAGCAAGCAGGTGTGGAATTAAATGTCTTATGATAATTCTTAAGAAGTTTTTATGACTGAGATAAAAGGCACTTTTACAGTATCTGGACAGGAGGGTAAGGGCTTGAGCCCATCCAGCCACCCTCTGCATGTATATTGTATCAGTTCTACAAATACAACCACCTAATCTGCCCATCCTTACATATTAACCCCAACCTATCATTCAGCCCTAATGGCCTACTTGTAATTTCATCCCAACAATTAAGTGTTAGCAATATACATGACAGAAGTAAGTTTTCCTTTATTTAGTTTGATTTTTTTGATGTAGCAACAGGTCATCAGTAAAGGTCACATCACAATGGCATTGAAGCCATATCCTTCAATATTTATGAAATAGATTATTAATATTCCTGTAGCAATTTATTAGATTAATAATGCATAATTCAGTACTTCAGTCCTATGTTTGTTTTGCATGGAATATTGTTAAGATTTATCATTTGTGTGTATGTTCATATAATTAAAAAAAAAAATGACCAGTACTATTACTGTGTGCATCGACAGTGATAAAAATTTAGTAAAATTAACATATCCTCAACCACGCATATTATTTAATCTTCAGTTCTTATCATTACCCACTATCACAGGTGTAATATTTAACTGTAGAATCTTAGTGTCTTTCTCTATTGTCAATAAGAAAAGTTTTGCTATGTCTAGGAAAAGTTAGATATCTAATTCAATCACATTTAATTGCTGTAAATAAATAGTTTTCAAAAGCTTGGACAAAATCTATCAACATTTAAAGTGGTGGCTAAATAGGATAGTTGTTTGTTTACATGTTTTTTTATGGATTTTATTTTTACATGTACCTAGCCTTCATATATACATAAAATAGATTTTAGACGAGATAGAAAAGTTCAAAGGTAATTGTGAAAAATCAACAAAAATTTGTACAGTAAGATAAAAGTGACAAGTTAGTATCTCAATAAACTGTTGATTATTGAAAGTGTTGAAAGTAAATTAATTTTATATTTTTCTCCATTATTTGCTCAGTGATCTTGAATTACGAAAAAGAAAATGTAAAGAACACAAAGAGAAGACAGCTGTAACTATCCAAGAAAAACAACAAGACGGTGAAAGGTGGAGACCACATAGTTTGTTATTAAAGCAGATATCAGTAGGCTTAGTTGTACTATTTGGAACAGGAGTTTTGATGTATCGATATTACATGAGAGGTTGAATATTTTGTGAAACCAACCCACATAACTGGTTAATCTTTTATATTTTCAGTTCACAGTTTTATTTTATCATAGAAGAAATCTCTTCACTTCATTCTCATGATGACAATCAATTAAACTTCATTTATGTTTCATTGTAACCAGTTTATTTAGTAAATATTGAAGTTTTTTAAGTTGTATATCTATTTGCTATTATGTAGGTAAGTTTAACCTATGTACTGTTATTAGAATTTTCGTTTTAATAATTTAGAATGGTATTTTTTGTAGTTTTTTTAAAGTTATCCCTCCAAAGCAATTTTGTTATTTATTAAAATGAGATACAAACAAATACACAATTATTATTTTGTTTTCTTCAAATAAAGAAAGGAAGGATATTAAAACTGACACATTGCATTTGTATTTTACCTGTCATTATAAGCCCAAACGTTGATTGGAAAGGTTATTTCTATTTGAATTAAAAGTGTGGAGCAAGTGAATTTTATTAAAACAGCATTTTTAATATTAAGAACATCATTTCTTGTAACACTACCCTGATTAGTTATTATTTATTGTCATGCTGAAAACAAAAACCACATTGCTTTCATCTCTTCATTCTTCTATGGTTTTCATCACACACAAGTCACTGAAGTTTTACAGTATTTAGTGTGTATATATATATAATGTAGTAATTACTTCATTTTTACTATCGTTATTGAATACTGCAAATTTTCTCTCAAAACCTTCAACAAAGTTTCATACTAAAGGTCATTTGAAGGCTGAAATAAATATGAAAAAGTAAATGAAATGAAGTATCGTGTTTGTTTCTTTGTTATCATTATCATAACTTAAAAAAGGGAACTCATTTGTTACTCTTTAAAACCTATATTATGTTTATTACAAGACAAATTCACAAGTGTAATCAAGAAGATGACATTTTAAGATTATTGTCAGACCATTGTTTGCACATTTATTTCTCTAAGAGGAATCTTTTGTTTTGTACTGGAAAACATATAGTCATACAAGTTTATATTTTTATTGAAGTTTTTACTGTGCTGTGTATTTTAGCTTTCAACAAATAAAAAATATAACCTCTGAGATGAAAAAATGATTTTCATTGCATGAAAGGTAGTTAGAAAGAGGCATATTCAGTAAACTTATCTATTATACCTCTTGCTCATACATTTTCCACAAAAATGAAGTTTAACTGTGATTTTACTATCATATTTACATAAAAGATCTTGGAGATTTCTTGAACAATACTTGTTGAATGGTCTATAAATCTACAATTTTATAAATTTATAATGAAGATTGCCTTGCATGTTAATATGGAAATTGTTTGTGCTTTTACATTTTAAGCCTTTCTAGGTAATAAAGTATTAAATAAGAGATCAAGGATTTTCAAAAATTGAGTTTCTCTTCTAAAGCAAGACCAAAAATGTGCATCATTCTTCATATATATTCTCCTCATGGGCCAACATAGTTCATGTTACAATGTGAATAGTGTAATAATAATATTTGAAGCCACTAGAAAAGTGCAATAACTCTCAAAAAAGTGTCATTAAAATTTGTTTTCATACTCATTAAGTTGTGTGTATTATGAACATCTTAGTTACACCTAATTTTTACATTTCATACTGAACAGCAGTACACAGTAACCTCAAGAATGATTTACTAAGTATACAAGAATGATTGAAAATAAGCTCATTACTTTTAACTATTGAAGTTTTAAATATCTGGGCAGATGGGAGAAGTTTGTACTTTTGCATACTACTGTATGTTTTTCATAGTAATGAATTTTTTCCAAAATAATTATGTGTTGTAGGACAAAATATGTGAAAAAGAGGAAACTTGTCTACTCTAAAAATATTGTTGCCACGCTGCAATTTTCATTATAAGAAATATAAAATCATATTTGCATACTTTTCCATTTTACAAGCATAGTACCACAAATAAATTAGTAAAAAGCAGTCTTTCAGAAATGCTTGCATTCTGGAATTATGTTTATTTTGTCTAAAGTTGCTTGTTATTCTTAATTTGGGGATGGTGATGGAAATTTATCACTTGTAATTTTGTGGCTTTTAGTAATAAACTATAATATTTCAAATACTATAGACCCCAGAGGTGGGTTAAGTTCCAGAGTTTACATTGCTAAACTCCAGAGTTCAGAAGGTCATAGTGCACATAGCCTAATTTGTAACTTTATGGTAAAAAACAAAATTTATAACATGGTTGATTCAAATTTACTCTACTGGATAAGTATAATTAAGGATATTCTCATTCTAAATGTTGTTTACTTTAAAATGTAATATGTGATGTTAAACCCATAATAATGTAGTTCTCATTGAGAAAAAAATGAGTTTTGAATTATTTACATACTACAAGATAAGATGGTAGGTGTTTTTAGGTGTGTTTTGTTTTTCAATTACTAAATTGTATGAATATATCTCAAGCATTTAGCGCAAGAGAAAAATAACTTAAAAAATGAAAATTTAGAACTGGTATTTTTGAAAATTATGATATTTGCTCAAGATATTCACATGAATTAGTGTTAATTTTGTCATTGATTTATAAATTTAAACTCTAATGTTCATTGTTGGTCAGGTAGAAGGAAAACAAATTATGTCCAAGTTCGAAACATTTTGATTATATTATGGCCTTGGAGCTCTGACTTTGGTTATGAAGCAATATAAGTAATAACTTTGTCTTCCTTACAAAACGGTGATGTCTAAAAACAGATGAAATGTTTTGGGTAAAGGAGGAACTTGAAATAACATGGGCAATAATGTCTTTACATTTAATATGTTTTTAAAAAATTGTTAAATATATGCAGGAACACATATTATATTTATATATAGAGAGAGAGAGAAAGAGGGAGGGAGAAAGGGAATAAGTTAATTAATATACATACATAGAACAGCTTAATCCATAGAAGTAGTGAGAAAGTCTGGGACATGTCATATACCTACAACATTTTGTTACTCAGTATGTTATGCTTAATGAATTTCAGTACATGAATGTTCAAAAATTAGTTTGTTTCTACTGTTGTAAGGAAATGTAATACCACATTTAAGAAATTCTTTTCTTAACACTGATCATCCTAATAAACTCTTTATAAATGAAGATATAGAACTATTTGTATTTTATACTGGTAAATTTACTAAATAACAGTTATCAGGTAATTGGTTTTATCAAAATTAAAAAGCAGCAATTATGTTTGCAGTTGTTTTTTGTCACTATACAAATTTGGTTGATAATAGGTAACATTAATACTTTAACTTCATTACTATCTTTTTTCAATTATGGATATAAAGTTTTATGTTATAAAGTGCTTTGAATGGGACCTAAAAGTTATTATGTATTCTTATACTGCTGTATGACTCGCATGAATGTTACTTCAATATTGCTGTTTTTTTATGACAGTGCTTATCATATTTGGAACCACAATTACAGCAGAACCTTGCTTTTTTCTGTGACCAGTGAAAAGATTTTGAATAAAAGTAACTGCAAATAGAATGTACATATTTTCTTAGGAATACTATATATGTATATATATGAGTCTGTATGACTGGTTTTGTTTGTTTATATTTAGATAATCAAAGATGTGAAGAGAACAATTAATTAGAACAATCTATAAGCCTGGTTATTCATAATAATGTCTACTTAATAAAAATTGTTTATCTAAACCATATTAGAGGAGATTCTTTAACTGTTATTCCAGACAAGGAAAACGGTACTGATGTATATGTATGCATGCACTTGTACATATATCTATATAATTAAGTTTCTGTAGATTTTTTTCATTATCAATTTGTAGCAAGAAGTAGAGTTTTAAATAATTTTTGAAATGCATTATCTTGCAGTACTTACATTTAGGTTTCAAGTAAATACACACATAAATCTTAAACAATTATTTTAACTTTTAATAAAATCTTAAGTGAATTCTTTATACTAATTAACATTATATTAAAAAATATTTAAAAAGTAATAAAAGAAGCTTTGCAATTGGTAGACGAGATTTAAGGATTATTTAGTATTGCAACTGAAACAACAGTTTTCTTTTAAAGATGATTCATATCATAATAAAAACAAGATATAAGTTTATACATATGTATTGACATCAAGTATATAATACCATAATAAGATCTGAAATTGTTTCTACAGTTATTACATAGTATTTGATTTTTACATATACTTGTGTTAACTCATAAAACTGGTTGCTATGGTTGAGTTACAAGCAACGTAATAATACAATGTTGTTTTAGTCAAATGTCATGCTCTGCTTAAAAGAAATGTTTTGAGAAAACTAAAAATTATAATATATAATATGAGTATATTAGTGTTATATTGTTTGAGAGGGGTTCCTTTCCATTACTGTAAATTCCATTACAAAGGTCAGAAACACAACCTGTATTATAGTTGTTAGTTCTTTGCCTCTTGCTTGTTCATGCTGATTTTTCTTACCTCAATGACAGAAATACAGATGTGTTTCATATTTATATTTTTGTGAAATATGTTAAAATCTTAAATAAAAGCTAAAATTTCAATATTCCAGTTTGTTTTGACTGTTTTAGGGGCAGCCTGTAATTTCACACATTGTGTGACTGTAAAAGATTCATTATTGAGAAGCAAGTCACGGTTTTATATTTATTTTCACATATTTCATTTTGTGTGTGTCTAAAACCTGTTTGGAGTATACCTCATAACACTGTTATGTATATATTTGTCTGGTATGACTGTTATAAACAGATATGATGTATGTGTAAAAAAAAAATCATGTCACATTGGCTTTGATTGTATGAATAAAACATTTGAAACATATAAATGTTTTATTTTTTGTCGGAGTGATTTTTTGTACTATGGCTATGACTTAGGGACAACAATGTAGCAATATTAAGTAAACACTCTTAGAATTAGAGAAATAATGTGGTTGGTATCTGTTTAAATGCATCATGAAATAATCAGTTATACAAAACTACATACTCCTATTACTCAAGTTCCTCACTTGAAACTAGAAACAAGTACCAATTATTGTCTGATTGCTATTTTAACTATGAACAACCTATATTTAGAGTTACATCCTGGGTAATATGGTGAATATCAACATTTCAGTAAAAAAGAAAAAAAAGAGTTTAACTGAATATATGAAGGGCCAGTACATTGTGTCAACTTTGTATTACAGAAATAATTTTGGCTATAACTCCAGATGTTTAAATTTTATATTCATAAAGTTTGGCAAGCTTTTTATCAAGTGGGAAATTTCTTCCAATGCTTGCTCCCCATTCCTAGAGAAATTTCCCCCGATGCAAGGAACATTTTCCCCCGTTGCAAGGGAAATTTCCCCCACTTCTTGTTCAAAGTTGCTAGGGAAATTTCTTCCACTGCTTGCTCCCCGTTCCTAGAGAAATTTCCCTCCTTTGCTGGGGAGATTTCTCCCACTCCTTCCCCCCGTTGCTAGGGAAAATTATTCCACTGTTTGACAATTTTGCTAGGGTCATTCCCCCACTTTTTCACCCTTGTTGCTAGGGAAATTTACTCCACTCCTTGCCCCCCGTTGTTAGGGAAATTTTTTCAACTCCTTGCCTCCCGTTTCTGGGGACATTTCTCCCAGTTCTTCTCTCCGTTGCTACAAAAATTTCCCTCACTCCTCGCCCCCGTTGCTAAGGAAACTTCCCAAGTGCTTGCCCACCGTTGCTAGGAAAATTTCTTCCACTCCTTGCTCTCCATTGCTAGAGACATTTTTCCCACTCCTTCCCTCCCGTTGCAAGGGAAATTTCTTCCACTGCTTGATACCACGTTGCTAGGTGCATATCACCCACTCCTTTCCCTCGTTACTAAGGAAATTTCCCCCACTCCTTGCTCCCCGTTGTAAGAAAAATTTCCCCATTGCTTGTCCCCCGTTGCTATGGAAATTTTTTCCACTGCTTGACCCCCGTTTCTTGGAAAATTTTCCCCACTCTTTGTCCCTCGTTGCTAGTTACATTTCCCCCACTTCTTACCCCCCGTTGCTAGGGAAAGTTCTTCCACTCCTTGACCCCCATTTTTAGGGAAATTTTAACCGGTTGAAACCTGATTAAACTGGTTCTGACCTCAATTTCCAAGTTTTTACATTTATAGGCTGTTTAGACCATGCTACAAGAATTCTTTTAAATCGGTTCAAACCGGATTAAACTAGTTCTGACCTTAATTTCCGAGTTTTTACACTTTATAGCTTGTTTTGATCGTATTACAAGGTTTCTTTGTTTTGTGTGTTAGACTACTACAAATCGAGGTTCTACAGTTAGGTTGTAGTAGCCCGTTCTCTCTTGTGTGTTAGACTACTACAAATCGACGTTCTACAGTTACGTTAATCTTATTTTATTTGTTCTGGTTCCATTAGGCCTATTGGAATAATGATCGCTACATGACCAATGGTTAAGGCTCTCATTGTAGGTAGTTTGGGTTTATTTTCTTATGTGGTGTTATACGTATGTTCCTTTTTAGTCGAACATGTATAATACGTCTGCCTGCACCCCCACCCTCATGATCATCTCAAATGACCTTATTCAGCAATTTTTAGAAATATTTTGTATAAGTCTATACTGAATAAACACTTGTTAAAAGTATTTATTTCTGGTCACATAAGGCACATACATATACTACACATTAGTAAAACATAAAAATAACGTAGTAATCAAATAAGATACATAATTTGCAATATATACATGTATAGTAAAAACACTATACACATGACGAACAATTCATTGTGACATGTCATTTTAAAATATTTTTTTGTTATAGGTGGCATAATTACCAATCGACAGTGGTTAACAAGACTCACAGCTTTCCCTATTGTCGGTGATCTAATATTGTAGTTGTAGGGACACTTTAACATCTGTCTGCATTACCATGCCCAAAGCAAAATCTAAAACTTGTGATGGTGGCACTGACTCTGGTGATGGTCCAGCTAAAAAAACAATCACGCCTGCCAGTTTGTATTATACATACTGATGGCATCAAAAATGCAAGGAACCTGACTTTGATTTCCAGCCTTTCATATTCACAAAGAAGGTACAATGAAATTTGTAACGTAAGGGACAGGCAATTGTTGCTACCAAAAGATTCACCAGAAAGGAGAGAGTCGGCATGTTCCCTCATCTCAGAAATTCTCCAAGATCACCATGGGTATCACAGAAATTGCTACCAGCAATTCACTAATCATCTGGACCAGCTTCCCTTGCTTGATCCTACCAGTGTATCACAAAGCACCGCACATCAAGACTCTGTGCAAGGCACATCAAATCCTTCTCGTAGATCCTTCACACAGGGAGATCACATTCTGTTAAAGAAAGACGTATATTCTGCAACAAAGTTGGGCGTATTAAAGTCAAGATTGCAGGAAATTGGGAACAGCAGTCCACGTCAACGTTTGAGTATGGTGGCGGTCAAACTGTTATTGATATTGTCACAAGTCGCAATGATGACAGACAGCGAAACGGTTAAGACATCACGAGCTGAACGCATCATGCTCACCATTGGCCAGGACATATGCAGAGCCGTCAACATAGCCAATGATGAGAGTGAAGACGAATCTGATGAGGATGGGCCAGATATTAAGTCCTTCTCCTCAGACGACGACTTGGACAATGAAGTATAAAGAAACAGTGTGGTTTCATGAGTTTTTTGTTTGTCCATGTACAAATGGTTATTCTTGTAACAATGTAAAGTTTGATTACATTGATTAAAGTTTTATGAATATTTACTTTGTTTTTCTTTGTATGCAGTGATATTAATACCATATAAAATAGCAATATTACCTTATACAATAGCAGAATAAGGTCACTTGTTATGTATCTAGTTCAGAAAAATGTTGGAAATCAAATGTACAAAGCATTGAGTATAGATAGGAATAATAGGGCGTTTTTCGGAAAATGGCATGAATCACTCTGTACTCATTGTGCACAGTTAATATGGCTAGGGTTGGATGAATTCCTTATGTGGCAAAACATGGTTAGACACTAAAATCAACTTTATACATTGACTGGTTCAAGAGTCACGAGCGATTTTGCAAAAATGCACCAAAATTGTCCGCCATCTTGGATTTCTGCCATGTCACAAAATTCCATATTTTGGTCCAATTTGTGCTTTATACTAAGTGAATGACAACAATTTAAATATTATAGGCCAAGTGGATGCAAATAATGATCATTTCATATATGTTGTGTAATTTTACAATTTTCGGTGGCGACCATTTTGAAAAGGGCCCGAAAACCCCCCTTATACCATGAAAGCGCAACCAGAAACATATTTAATCTTCAAAAGTATCCTGAAAACTTTTAAAAAAGTTGGTTTGTTTCAAAGGATCATGGAAGGGAGGGGGTGCAGGCAGACCTATTATACATGCCCGACTATTTATAAATACTTTACAAGTCAGGTAGATATTAATGGCTATTTGTTTTAATTAACAAGGTCAGCGTTGGTAAAAACTATTTTGAAATTTGAAGAAATAAAACGTGTAAATGATTATACAAATCTCGAAAACTACGGAAAAAATAGATAAATATTGGCATATTTCGTGAAGTATTTGTTGTATTTTTTACTTTATAAGCACTTCTATTTTTTTAAATAGTAACATTGAATTTCACAAAATGTTCCAGTGTTTGTCCTGTTTGGAATTATTTAGATTTCTATTGAGTACTTCAATGATCACTCCTCAACATATTTTATACCTGAAATACATTCGAACATTGATGATAAAAACTGTAAACAGTTCCAGGTTTTTGTTTTCTTGTAACCAATAGCGTAACCTTTGAATGTTCTACTCTCTACTATATATCAAAATCCCCGGATGTTGAGAGATTTATCGAATTGTATATTCTTGAAAAACCCAAAAAACATTAATTCTTTATTATAATATTTATGTCAGGCTGTGACCGTTATATAAGATTAAATATCAAAATAAATAGATAGCGCTTAAAGGATTTACGGAGTTTTCAAAATCTAAAAAATAAAAATCAATCGAAGCCTTAGAATCAGTAGAAATAAAAACCCACGAAATGTATTAGGGACTTTATTGGAAAGAAATGTAAACAGCTTTTCAAAGGAAAATAAACGTCAGTATACAATAGACAACTATTTTTACTGCATTTCTTTTCCCCCTACCCATTTCTCTAATATGACAATGTATGTATAACCACAACTATCTGGCTATAATTCTTAAGCCTCCTGAACTGACTAAAAGAACAACAGTGGGAAATTATCATTACTTAAACTTAAGTCAAATTATTTACCGACAAACTAACTCAGTGTAAAATCTGTGTGAAATTAGATTAAAACCAAAGACGTGACCTTTTTCTTACACGTTTAT
Source organism: Carcinoscorpius rotundicauda (assembly GCA_011833715.1). Taxonomy (NCBI): domain Eukaryota; kingdom Metazoa; phylum Arthropoda; class Merostomata; order Xiphosura; family Limulidae; genus Carcinoscorpius; species Carcinoscorpius rotundicauda. Next base: position 161,529,238 of record CM022391.1, on the reverse strand, counting down.
TGCACGACAGATGACCACACGTGGAGCTCCATCAAATTCAGGCATAGCTCTCGCTAATTTAGAAACAAACGTAGGCAGTAATATTAGATTTTGAGAGTGTATGTTTTATTAAACTGACAGAAGTTTCTCCTAGCGTTAAGGTTCACATATCAATGCACAGTATTATGAAATTTAGCGGGTCACATAAGATGTAACCTCATGTTTTAAACAATGAATAAAAACTGACTTGAGTTCGAGCTAATTAGTTAAAATATATATTTAAAACAAATTGTTACTTGATATTGTTTATTGATCTTGAAGTGATATAATGTCAGGATACTGTTATTGATATTGAAGTGGTATAATATCAGGATATTGTTATTGATCTTGAAGTGTCAATCATGTCTTAGTTGTGTACAGTTTCAAAAATTAATGTTTTCATTCTTTATTGTACAATAAATTACTTGATTAAATATATCTATAAATGATTCCTTTTTAGTGAATATTTGTTAGCACTCGTAAAAAGTTTATCATATCATATTTTACTTCGTCTTTCATTACATTTTAATTTTTCGTATAATTTTCTTATATTCTTACCTGTCAATTTAAATTGTAATGAGACGTATCTAATATTTATACAATAAACAATATTTCACAGTTTTACAGACATTTCAGTTTGAATAGTTTGATCTAAAAAAGTTTTGTTTGTTTTGTTTTTTTAAAGAATTTCCAACTCATAAATGAGACATCATGACTGACATTCTAATGAACATTTGGCTTGGTTTTTGAATAAATTTGATATTAACTGAAATGTCATATTTTGTTACTACTTTTTGCCAAATGTTGGTTATTTTTATGCTGATATCGGGAATATATGGTATGTAACAGTATATGGTTTCATGATTTTTTGATTTGTGAGATATATTTACTTTTGTTGGTTGATTTTGCTTTCTGTCTAGGTGAGTGCGTATAATATTTAAATACGGTTTGTGGAGGAAATTTGATGTTGGCGAAGTATTGTTTTATTTTGTCTAATTCATCATTAATTTTATCTGGTGAGCATATCTGGCTTCTTAGTTTTTGTTTTATTTCATGTGCTGAGTCCCAAAATATGTATAGTCCAGTATGGGTGATTTTTCAGTGGATTTCTGTTTTAAATTGCATGTAAGTTCTTGTAATTTTGAGGTTAAGAAATGATATTTGATTGCTTTCTTACTGTTCACAAGTGAAGTTAATGTTGAGATATAAAGAGTTAATGCGATTGAAAAAAATTAAGTGTGTGGATGTGAATCTCGCAATTGTGTCATCTACATATCTGTACCAGTTTAGTGGCGGATGTAATGCTGTTTTCATTGTGTGCGTTTCAACTTGCGTCATAAAAATATTGGCTAGAACTGGTGATACTGAGTTGCCCATACTTAGGCAATTTGTTTGTATATAGTTGTGGTTGTTGAACATGAAGTTGTCTTTATTGTGGTGGATTCTATGAAAGTTGCTAACTGGTTGCTGGAAATGTCTATTGATGAGTTAGGATCTCAGATACAGAGTTCTAAGACTATCATACAGGCTTCGGCGATTGGGACTTCTGTAAAGAGGGAAATAACATTGAAACTGGCCATTAAGGCTTTATGATTAAGTTAATTAAGATTAGATTTGAAATTAAAGAGTCTTTGATGAATGAGTTGGCTGATGTTACATATTTGGAGAATGCCCATGCTTCGTATTTACCAAGATTGTAATTAAACAATTCATATGTGGATGTTATTGGTCATTTGGATGATCTGGTTTAAGAGGTTTGAAGATGCCAAATATTTGTGGAGTGTGCGAGTCGGTCTTGCGTAGGTAAGAATAAAGTTTTTGAAACTGTGTTGGCTTTTTCACTTTTAGTAGTATTTTGTTCAGTTGCATTTCAGTCTTTGTTGGATTTGTGTGTGTTGGTTTTAATTTATTTGTGTCTAATAGGATGTTCTTTATTTTTTGGATGTATTCATTCACGTTCATTATGACTATAACGTTTCCTTTATCTGCTTTTAAAATTTTTATGTTTTTGTCTTGTTTTAGGTTTTTAATGGAATTAATGTCTCTTTTTGTAAGATTGTTTTTAGCTTTTTGTTGTGAAGTTATGTTGATGGTTTTGAGAGAAAATCGTTTAAAATATTGTTTTTCGGTGTTTCTGGAAAATATAAGTTTTTAATTTGTTTGGGAAGTTTGGCTGTTGGATGTCAATAAAACTGTCAGAGTTGTCTTTCTGTTGGTTGTTTTCTGTGGAAAGTGTCACAAGTCTCCTGGCTAGGTCTTCTAAACATGTTTTACTTTCTAATGATGGACCTTAGAACCAACCTAGAAAATAACCAACATTTGTCAAAAACTAGAAGCAAAATATGACATTCCAGTTAATACCAAATTTATTCCAAGCATAAATATAAGGTCTATACTATGTAAAAACTACAATGACAAACACCACATCAATATTATTTATAAAATACAATGTGATAACTGCCACAACTTCTATATTGGAGAAACAAGTAAAAAATGGAAACCACATTCAAAGAACACAAATAGTTACCTTCACACGTTTTCGAACACTGTAATTCCATCTTTGGCTTTCCTTCTATCCAACAGTTCCTCAACTGCAGAAGTAAAACCCTGGAATTTATTATTCAACAGAACAGAATTATTATGATCAATTTCCTAACTTTTAAGTCAAATAGTGTTCTTTCTGCCTTCCTGAATATCAATGTTAATTGATATATCTTTCCATGTAGATGTTTAAGCTTTTTCTGAAATCTTACTGTCATTCTCCACAGTCTACACTTTACCTGCCTCTTCTTTAATGAGGATAATTTTCAATTTACAAATTCTACATATAAATTGCACATCTTCATTACTAGCTTACTTCAAAATACCTGCCAGTCCAAAGCTCCCAAATGAAATCCCGTCGTTCCATCCGACAAACTTTGAACGCTTGTCTCAAAGTCTTAACTGTTGTATTGATACTTGCAGCCTTACAGTTATCAATACTAATTACCACAATTTTTTGCTAACAGCTACTGTTGAGATTAACATTTAAGAATCAATTACATTATTATTTTTTATCTCTACTCCTTCACAATAACGTAATGAAGTTTAGCTATATAGAACTTTATAAATTAGTATAACTGACAACATACGTGAGGTTAATAACAAAATATTTTTAGTCTGATTTATAATCTACCTATATTTATAGGCTGGATCTAAACTAGCGATCTTACTTGAGGTAATAAAGTTTATTCTTAAAACACCAAAAGATATTAAAACTTTTAGAATAGGCTCGTTACAGTTACTTGAGTTTTCTAATTTTTGCTGTAATAATAAAACACGAAGAGAAAAACAGTTTTAGTAAACTATATTTTAGATTATATTTACTTAATAAAAAATATATTTATCCTGTTCTACGATTTATCACAAGCTTATCTTTAACGAAGCCTAAAGTACCGTTACAATGTTAAGCCTATTTAAAAATTAAACCTTGTTGTAAAATCTACACATTTTAAATTTTAAGTTCAAATTGTAACCATCTTTCTTTTATTTACAAATCAGACGATATCTGGTTGTTATTTAACCCAAATGACTTCGAATTTTAATATTAAGATCAAATAACTAACAAATTTATAAGAGCGACCACTCTCACCCAATATCTCAAAACTTTGATTTGATGATCAGCGTTAACATCTAATATATATATATTTGATAACATTTAAACGACAAAAAGCAACCTGAGCGTTGTGAGAATTTTTGTTCAATCGGAAATTTAGAATGAACAAATTTAAATAATAACAAATACAATGAAATGTACAAAATAACATTTGATACACATGTGTTAGAAAAACTATTGTAAAGAAAGGCTCAAATATAAGAATAAACTATTAATATAATGATAAATATGAAATATTATGACTTCATCAGCTTTTATGTCCTTTCCAACAATATAGTAAGCTACTTTGGAAATATTCAACAATACACACCGTCTCTTAGGAGCCAAACTATCACTGCACAAGTTTCGAAGTCTCTGTGAAAAAAACAACTGCGGCGTATATTTCAAAATATTAATTTTATTAAAAGTAATTACAAAGGCTCTTTGGAAGATCTGAGTTGACATAATAATGATATCTATTCTGGACTGTTTAACTCATGTATTTCTGTTGCTTCTAATATGCTGTTGGAGGAATATCTTAATCCAGGCTCTCTTAAGGTTTTTGATCGTAGCATCAATAATGGCTTTTATATGCTACTTAATTAAAGTAATGACGGCTTCCTGTAAATGTAAAACCACGGAAGATATGAAAGACGCTTTAAAGTATATGTCTAAAGAAATCTGTACGGATATCTTGATATATCTGATTATAGTTATGGTAGCTGTCCTACGGCCATTACGTTACGCATCCTTCATGAATATCGCAAGACACCTGATTGGCGTAGTTGTGGTGGTTCTTCTAATCTGTTTAATTATCTTAGCCATGACAAATGCACTAAAACATTCAAATAATGTCTTTTGGGTGGTTATGCTAAGTTGTTTCGTTAATATCATCCTGATGGTTCTCGGCAGATGTTTGACTAACATTGTGAAGATAGCCGTATTAATATGTTTAACTTCACTAATTATATTAATTGTTTTGATGCGTAAGACTAAAATGATAATGATAAATATCGAGAGATACTTAACTGAAGAGGTGATTATCAGTATCTTAGAGAAACTGATTAAAGTAATAATAATGACTACACTCCAATCAAAATTAAAATCAAAGAAAACATGATAGCTGTCCAATATATCTTAGTTTACGTATTAATTAAGGTTATAACTTTTTTTATTTAATACAGTTATGATGATTAGTGATGTCGATAAAAACCCACGTATAGAGAAATATATATATATGCAAAAACGTTTCCTTTGGGTTGAGAAAATATTTTACATGGAAGAGCGAACTACGTCAGGTTCACAAAGAAAGAGGTAACTGACCGGAAGCTGACCACATGTTTCGAATAAAGAAACAAACGCAAAATTAAAGAAATCTTACTTATACACCAACTCAAACCCAAAATAAACAAAAAAAGAACGCCTTTATACCTATATTAATATAATAAAATAAATAAAATTATATATTCAAACATCTAACACGCCCACTACATTCCGACACTCAGTACACAACCCCTTCCAAACATGTGGTCAGCTTCCGGTCAGTTACCTCTTTCTTCGTGAACCTGACATAGTTCGCTCTTCTATGTAAAATATTTTCTCAACCCAAAAGAAACGTTTTTGCATATATAGTTATGATAATTGTTACGAGAAAAAAAATCGTATATAAAAAAGATAAATTGTTCGATAATTATCAAAATTGTTGAAAAGTAGTCAGTCAAGTAACTAGTATATGGGAGTGCATATGAAGAAAACTTTAGCGTTTAGTAAACATAAAAGATATCACACACGGTAAAGAACATGGAAATGAAATCCAAAGAGCTATTGAAGTAAGTGTAAAATTTTCCAAATAAACAATTTATTCATGTCTTATCTGAATGAAGTTAAACGTTTTATAAACTTAAGAAACACCGAGATATATTAATTCAGTCAGTATTTATTAGACGATTAGGTGTGACAGCATTATTATAGCTAATTGTCTAATTACCTGGTTGATAGTTGTACAGAAATATTTGTTCATGCTGATTACTGAATAAAGAAATAGAAGTGCAAGTGAATTTGTAACAAAATATTACATAACAACTATGCATTTAAAAAGCCCCCCAATGGCTCAGCGATATGTCTGCGGACTTCCACGCTAAAATCCGGGTTTCGATACCCGTGGTGGGCAGAGCACAGATAGCCCATTGTGTACCTTTGTGCTTAGTTCAAAACAACAACAGCATTTAAAAACAGTACATAATTTAATTATGGGTTCAAAGCCAGGGTGTTTTTAAAATAATTATGACAATAAAAGTACTTTTTGTGTTTATTTCTTTTGTATGCAGTAAGATTTTTACAGCTTCTTTGAAGGGAAGAGAAAAATCTGAAGGAAGTTTATGTGTTTAAGTACAAATTATTCAATAAATAGTCAATGAACTCCGATGCATGGAGGATGTTGGATGTTATGCTAACAGTAATATTTAGCTGAGTTAAGAAAACTACAACACATCACCACGATTTTGTGTTAAGATATCTAAAAAAGAGAAAACTAACAGAACCAGTATGTGTAATATTTATTATGAAGATTACACTGAAACAGGAGAAAATAACCAGTATAGTGATTATTTTTATCACAGTTATTAGGGTGATAACCGTGATTTACTTTAACCATTGACTTGTGAAATACTCGCAATCACTGTAGAGCACGTGGCAAAATACCAAATGACAATTACTGTATCTTTGGTTTTAATAGTTTAGAAACGAAATTTATGGGATATTGATGATGATACAAAATACAGTTAAATTTGAACTCAACATTAAAGTAAGCTATTATTAACTGATTACTACTTGGTCCTAGTTATTTAAGAGATTGTGATATAAGTAAAATAGTTTTGTTGTAGAGATTGGTTTTAGTTTTAAGAAAGGAGGTTTTAGGGTTGTTTAAGAGTTCTTCTGGTTTATATGAATTTTACTTCAAAGGTTTTCATCGTTTCTTTGTATTAGTTTCTTATCAAAAACACCTTGGATGTGATAAAATGAAATCGAAATTGGCGACTAAAGTGTTAGCTACACTTAAAGCGTTGACAAGAATTTTACAGCAAATATCCATTCACTGGTTAACCAGTTTCTGTTCAGTTTAGAATATCATGATGAGTAAAACCACATACCTAGTCCTTCAGTATTACTACAATAACAACAGAATGTTTATTCCTAGTCCTCCAGTGCTACTACAATAACAACATAACGTATATACTTAGTCCTTCAGTGTTACTACAATAACAATATAACGTGTATAACTAGCCTTTCAGTGTTACTACTATAACAACAGAATGCATGTACCTAATCCTTCAGTGCCAGTACAATAACAACACAGTGTATATACCTAATCCTTCAATGTTACTACAATAACAACATAGTGTATGTACCTAATTCTTTAGTACTACTGTGGCAAAAACGTGATGTATGTACCTAGTCCTTCAATGGTACCACAGAGTATTATATACACACATATATCTAATCTTTCAGTAGCACTACAATAATAACAGAATGTATATGTCTATTTCACCAGTGGTATGAAAATAATTGGAATTTCCTCAAAACTCTTTAACCGAACATTCGGGCTTCCTTTAAAACATACTTATTTTTTTCACAGCCTTCCTTTTCCAAAGTTAAAATTGATAATCAACAGAAGGGAATTTTTCATGTTTATTAGAAAAAGTCAAAATTTTTCTTTTTGTTCATATTATTATTTCACAAGTCTATAGCAAAATGAACTGTTTCTTTTGCACTAAAACTGTTTGTTTTGTTTGTTTTGGGAATTCGCACAAAGCTACTCGAGGGCTATCTGTGCTAGCCGTCCCTAATTTTGCAGTGTAAGACTAGAGGGAAGGCAGCTAGTCATCACCACCCACTGCCAACTCTTGGGCTACTCTTTTACCAACGAATAGTGGGATTGACCGTCACATTATACACCCCCACGGCTGGGAGGGCGAGCATGTTTAGCGCGACGCGGGCGCGAACCCGCGGATTACGAGTGCACGCCTTAACGCGCTCGGCCATGCCAGGCCTCACTAAAACTGAAACAGACAACTATACCGAACGCTGTGAATGTCCATGACTAATCTAAAAGTTGATTATTTTTCATTGAAAGTTGATCTCTTTGATTACAACTAGATAATAGATGTGATGTTGTTCTGAAGGGTCGCATGTGTACACGACGCATGTTTACACCAAACCTGAGAAACAAAGAAATTGGGTCAGTACATAATTACAAGACACAAAGCTTTATTTAAAACACTGATTTAGTCGTGTTTGTAGTATTTGAAAAGGCTGCTTCTTTACTGGTAGAGTTTTATTACGTGTTCACTGAGGGTTGTGTCTTACTCTAGACATATTTAACTATTACTGTGCATTAGAAAAAGCCAACGTATAAAAAATTAAAAAGCATAATTTAAACTTTATAAATATGGATATAAATATGAATATAAATATGGATTAACTGTAGCTGTTTAGTTGTTGGTGTAACTATCAGTAATGGAGTAACTGTAGCTGTTTAGTTCCTTGTGTAACTATCAGTAATGGAGTAACTGTAGCTGTTTAGTTGTTGATGTAACTATCACTAATGGATTAACTGTAGCTGTTTAGTTCCTTGTGTAACTATCAGTAATGGAGTAACTGTAGCTGTTTAGTTGTTGATGTAACTATCACTAATGGATTAACTGTAGCTGTTAAGTTGTTGGTGTAGCTACCAGAAATATCCAAAACTTTCTCTTATCCCTTGCTAAACATTTTCTGATTTATTATAGAAACAACTTGGAAGACTGTTTCTGTTTCCTTTAGTGATAGAAACTATATGACTTATGAAAGGAATTTAAAGCCAGTGTTTTTTGTTGACAATCTTGATCCTGTAATAGAAAAGGAACAATTCAACAGACTGTGTTGTGCAGAACAACTCAGGGTAATGGATATATGTTTCAGGTAAATCTGTATGTTAGAAACAGGAATCAGCTTTAAAGGAGCATCGTAAATATGCTGTTTTATTATACCAAATATGAGCGTGTTTTATACTGTAAGTTACATAAGTAGCCTTAATGTAAGAAAAATTATTAAAGATTAGTGTTCATTGTCAATTACTTCATTCACAAGTGTCTTATGCTATTCTCATGTAGATGTCTTTATTTATTCATATATGTACTTGTCTCCTGTTTTTTACCTTATTGATTTATACTTATCTTCTCTCTTTACAAGAATTTGTTTAATGTATCTTAGTTCATTCATGTGTATATGTTCAATGTCTCTTACTTCATTCACATGTAGGTGTCTACTGTTTCTTACTTTATTTGTGTACTTGTGTGTATTTTTTGTTTACATATACTTTTTAATGTTTCTTACTTCATCAAAATGCACTTGTCTACTTATTCATGTACATTTGTCTACTGTTTTTTATTTTATTTATGCATATTTGTCTACTCCTTATTTCAATACACGTGATCAATGTTTCTCATTTTATTCAAATTTAAATGTCTACTGTTTCTTACTTTATTTATATACACGTGTCTACTCTCTTTGTTTATATGTATGCATTCAATGTCTCCTACTTTATTGATATATGGATATCTTCATTTACCTTTAGTTGTCTACTGCCTTTAATTACATCTATCTACTGGTACATATTAACTCGTACCTAATGTAAATGTGAATTTTTTAGTATTAATAACATTCCTACTATAAAATAATTAATTTACTCATAATAAAATTAAAATACAGTATTTTTTATTGTAATATATAATGTTTTTGTCACAGCCTTTAGAATGGGATAAGGATCTCAAGTGTCGATATTTCAATGGTCATCATCCATATCTGCTAATACAACCAATTAAGTTAGAGGAAAAGAGCCACAAACCTTATATTGTTCAACTCCACAATGTCATAAGTGACCAAGAAATCCAAAGACTAAAGAACATTAGTCAAGTTACAGTAAGAATTTAAACATTTTAGCATATGAACTTAAGGGTTAACAATCAATTTTCTTCACAAAAATAGTTTTACAAAATGCCACACTTTATTAACAAAGAATGGGCAAATATACTTTAGCAATAACATTTTTTACACTGTATACTTGAAGATTGAACACTGTAATAAAAAAAACCTATGTCTGTACATCATAAATCTCCTTCAATATTAAACTTAAGATCTGTACACAATCAATCTTTCTTTAAAACGTAAACCTGAGATCAGTACACAATCTTTCCTTCAATAGTAAACCCAAGATTTGTGCAATATAAATCTTTCTTTCAGTAGTAAACCTAAGATCTGTACAAAATCAAACTTTCCTTCAGTAGTAAACCTGAGATCAGTACAAAATCAAACTTTCCTTCAGTAGTAAACCTGAGATCAGTACAAAATCAAACTTTCCTTCAGTAGTAAACCTAAGATCTGTACAAAATCAAACTTTCCTTCAGTAGTAAACCTGAGATCTGTACACAATCAATTTTTTCTTCAATAGTAAACCTGAGATCTGTGCACCATCAATCTTTCTTTCAATAGTAAACCTAAGATGTGTACACTATCAGCCATTCCAACCATTTAGTTTTGTAATTTAAATGCTACCAGTCTTTCCTCCTTGTGTAATATTGTGATCTGAACATTATCATTTTTTCCTTACAGCTTCATAGGCCTTCTCACTATAGTATCAGTGGTGAATCTGAAGCTTCTCTTATGCGAACAAGTGCAAGGTGTGTATTCAAGATATAAGTGAGTATGTCGACAGTGGATGAATATTTAACAGCTAGAGGTTTATCACCTCGTTTAATGGTTATTGAATGGTCTATGTATTAGTGTAACAATTTGAAGAGATGGACTTCTTTATTTTGTATTATGAAGGACTAATCCATTGTTGTTGTACTGGGAGGGATTTATCTGTTGTTGTTGTTGTAATATTAACTTCTTTATTGTTGCTGTATTATGAGAGAAAACTCCACTGTGATATACTACTCCACTGTTGTTGTACTGTGATATACTACTCCACTGTTGTTGTATTGGGATAGACCACTCTTGTTGTTGTTGTGTGATGGATTATATAATGTATTGTAAGGAACTTCTCTCTCTGTGTTGTGTTGTAAAGTAATACTTTAAAAGACCTACTGTTATTCTAACATGTGCATATCTAAAAGTTAGGTCTTGTAAGACAGTTTGGTTGCTTGGATGGCAAAGAAAATCACGAATTTTTACTAGATTTGTTGCCACAGTATTTCTCAGCAAAACATATTAATAGTAAAGTAGATGAACAGAGATATTATAAAGACCAAGTAATTAATCAGATAATTAGAGGGAAGTTTCTTTTGGTGATGAAATAAATTTACTATATTTGTTTCACAAGAATATTTTTCTGTACCTTCTAGCTCTTGGTTGACTAAAGAAAATGATCCAATTATGGTGAAATTAGACTATTGAGTTGCAGTGATTACAGGGTTGGCTACAAAGTACAGTAACAAAGAAGCTGAAGCTTATCAAGTAAAATATATTGCTGATTAATAAATGAGATTCAGAATACTGTACATGACCAGGTAGGATATAATGTTGATTAATGAACATGATTAAAAATACTGTATATTAGTAGGTAGGATACACTGTTGATTAATAAACGAAATTAAAAATATTGTAGTTTACCAGGTAGGATATATTGGTGATTAATGAACGAGTTTAAAAATACTTTAGTTTACCAGGTAGGATACACTGTTGATTAATGAACAAGTTTAAAAATATTGTAGTTTACCAGGTAGGATATATTGTTGATTAATGAACAAGATTAAAAATACTGTAGTTTACCAGGTAGGATACACTATTGAATGATGAACGAGATTAAAAATATTGTAGTTTACCAGGGAGGATACACTATTGATTAATGAACGAAATTCAGAATATTATAGGTTATCAAGAAGGATATGTTGTTCAATAATTAACAGCTTTCTGTGTACATATGATTCGCTTGTTTTTAATATATTACAATAAAACAATAAGGTTGTGTGCTGTCTGTTTATTGTTGAAATGTATTGCCAGTATAAAGAATAGGGTACCATAAAACTTGACGGTCACTTAAAACCGTGATATGTAGCATTTCTATAGTTCAAATCGTATGACTTTAACACAAGTTTTGTTAATTGTTACTCATGATGAGTAGCATTTCTTTTATAACCTTTAAAGACCTTAACATGAATTACATTAGTTGTTACTCATGACAGTGATTTATGATTTTCTCTGTAAGCACTGGGAAATTTTCTATGTAATTCAGTGTTTCAGTCGTGTTTACTTGCTTTAATTTCATTTTGGGTCAATTTTCTAGTTTTGTTAAACTGTTGACATGTTGTTTCATCCCCGTATAAAAGAGTTTTCTTTGTTATTTTAGGTCGCAAACTATGGGATTGGTGGTCACTACCTACCACATCAGGACCATCTACAAAGTGCTGAAATGAATGCATCCATGGTATGAATATCTTAAGTTAAGAAATAAGGCTTTTCTTCATTCGAAATCTAGTAATAAACTTGGTATAATTTTATGTTTCCCAGATGTTTTGAGTAATGAGATTGTTTATTTATTGAATTTCTTGTAAAGTTACTTCAGGGCTAATTTTGAAGTGACAAACTAGTTAACGCATCCAACCGCAAACTCATAGACTGCTTTGCTGAAACAGTGGTGTTTGATTGTCACTCTTGTAATACACTCACTGCCTGAAAGACGTTTGTTTTTGTTATATTTTTATGTTTCCCAGATGTTTTGAGTGATGAGATTGTTTATTTATTGAATTTCTTGTAAAGTTACTTCAGGGCTAATTTTGAAGTGATAAACTAGTTAACACAGCCAACCACAAACTCATAGACTGCTTTGCTGAAACAGTGGTGTTTGATTGTCACTCTTATAATACACTCACTGCCTGAAAGACGTTTGTTTTTGTTTTTTGGAATTTCGCACAAAGCTACTCAAGGGCTATCTGTGCTAGCCGTCCCTAATTTTGCAGTATAAGACTAGAGGGAAGGCATTTAGTCATCACCACCCACCACCAACTCTTGGGCTACTCTTTTATCAACGAATAGTGGGATTGACCGTCACATTATACGCCCCCATGGCTGGGAGGGCGAGCATGTTTAGCTCGATGCAGGCGCGAACCAGTGACCCTCGAATGACGAGTCGCACACCTGTAGTTGACCATGCCAGGCCACAGCCTTAAAGACCCAGTGTTTTTGGCAAGTAAAAGAGTGGAAACTGTATAATGCACTGTCTGAGACGCCATATACTAGGTCAGGTTTGACCCTAAGAGATTAGTTTATGGAGGTGAGCAATGACCATGCAACTGTACTGGGTCAGAGTGTTCATTAGCCGTGCATGTCTCAACAAAATGAAACTTTGGAAAGTAATAAAACAATTACAAATAAGATGAGTGAAATTTTTACAAGACAAGTTTCAAGTTTGAAAGATTGTAATTCTGCAGCTATGTGATGATGTTCGAGAAAAATATTCGTAAGAGATGAAAAAGTGATTTCTAGAAATTCAGAATCAGATTAGTTCACACATTTCTCAGAAATAAGTGCATTAGTAAGTCTGTAAATTTACGCTGCTGAAATACAGGGTTCGATTTCCCACAATGTACACAGCAGATAGTCCACAGTAACTTTGTTTAAAGTAAAAAAAACAATTAAAAACTAACTTATTGTATTACTTGTTACCTAGAAACAATGCTATTAACTTCTGTATAAAACACGATTTGCTGGGAAATATCCAAACATTGTTATTAGTTCTGTAGTTTATAATTACATCTTTTTACTATAAGATGTAGGTCATGGAAGGAAATATATACGTATATATTGTTTTACTTCAAAGTTTCAAGGATTTGAATACCGGGCTGGAGACCGGATAGCAATGTGAATGTTCTATGTAAGTTAATAATTTTAAATATTTGTTAATTACTTAATGCAAACTACAGAACTAAACCTATCAGGAATTAATTTGATTTATATATTCCAACTAGTCTTTCTGTCTGTTTATAAAGATATAATGTCTGTTTATAGTTTAGAGAAACAATAACATTTTGTTGTTGTTTTATCTTAACGTCAAAGCAGCTTTCAGGCATAATAGAAAGATTTTCGTGAGGGAAAAACAGAAGAATATATCTTCATATTCTTTCCGTTAAGTAGCTGATGTCTTATATATTTTTAAAATGACTTTATTCAGTTACGTGTTTTTCATTTTGTAGACCTAACAAACGAAATATTTTTATAAATGTTCTATGAAATATTATTTTAAGTAACTATTCCATTTCTAACAAACAAAATACTTTCTTTTCTTAACAAAGCTAATATTTCGTTTTTAAACATATCAGTGAACTATTCATAAATATCTCGTTAGTTTTTAGGCCTAACAACAACAGTATTGCTGTAAAAATCACCATTTGTGGGCTGGAAAGACTAATACTTTTTTGTAGTTTTCATTACGAAAACAGTGCGATGAGTTTGTTTTTTAATTTTGCGCAAAGCTACTCGAGGGCCATCTGCGTTAAACGCCCCTAATTCTGCAGTGTAAAACTAGAGTCATCACCACCCACCGTTAACTCTTGGGCTACTCTTTTATCAACAAATAGGGGGATTGATCGTAACTTTATAACGCTCCCACAGTGAGGGAGATGCGAACCTGCGACCCTCACATTATGACTCGCACGTCTTAACCCACCTGGCCATGCCGAATCAGATAAATTACACTAATAGTAACAGAGATACATTTTAATTTCAGCTATTTGATGTCGAGGCTGGTGGAGCCACTGCTTTTACTTATGCCAGAACTGTGGTTTGGCCAAAGAAGGTATAGTTACATCTATTTTACGTTTATTAATGCCATTCTTGTATTATTATCATAACAAAAACCTTAATATTATGAACGGTTCAAATACAGTTGGATGTGTGATGAAGTAACCAAACTGAAAAGTTCGGGAAATTCATAGACAAAAATACTGTTAAAAAACACTACCTATACTACCTTTTAAGAAACACTACATATACTATTTTCAGGGATCTGCTGCGTTCTGGAGAAATTTAAAAAGAAATGGGGGAAGGAGACGAGATGATCTGTCACGGGGCGTGTCTGGTGCAGCACGGATCTAAGTGGGGCAAGTGTTAACTGACCTAATTTTATGTCCGTTTTCGTAACAAGATATTGATCACATTGGACTAAAGAAATGACTCAAACATGTCAGATGATTATCAACTCCATTGTATATAATATGTTTTTGAACAGAATTCTAAATAGATTAGCAAGTCTAACTGTTGAGACCTATGAAGAGAAAATAAAGTATACATAATTAATAACCATGGAAAACATGGCTGATTAAACGACAGCACAATTTTAAAATTTCTGATTTCAGACAAACGTTTCTTATTTTCTTCATTTCTTGTACATTAGAAAATACGTTAATCAAAACTTGATTCCATATAAGCGTGTACATATATAGTGAGTGTGAGCAGTACTAGTCAAAACACAGATCATTGTTCACTATCGCACAAGTACAAACATGTAAGACAGATCATTGTACACTGTCAACTGTACTAGTTAAAATGTGTAACATAGATCATTGAACGCTGTCAACTGTAATAGTACAAACGTCTAAAACAAATTATTGTACACTGTCATCTGTACTAGTCAAATATGTAACACAGATCCTTGTGCACTGTCAACTGTACTAGTCAAATATGTAACACATCCTTGTACACTGCCAACTATAATAGTAGAAACATGTAACTTCAAGATAACACAGAATAATTATTTGTTGTCAAATACATAAAACAGTTCTAACAGGTTTAAACAACTGTGGAGTGACATGCATTAAAATATGTGAAAATTACATGAAAAATATGCATTGAACTGTAGATCTAACTGTAATACTATCACATTGAAATCGTGTGCAATTTTTATCTGTAGTACTGTCACAGAGAAATAGTATGCAATTTTTATCTGCAGTACTGTCACAGATAAATAGTGTGCAATTTTTATCTGCAGTACTGTCACAGACAAATAGTGTGCAATTTTTATCTGCAGTACTGTCACAGAGACATAGTGTGCAATTTTTATCTGCAGTGCTGTCACAGAGACATAGTGTGCAAGTTTTATCTGCAGTTCTGTCACAGAGAAATAGTGTGCAATTTTTATCTGTAGAATTGTCACAGAGAAAAAGTGTGCAATTTTTATCTGCAGTACTGTCACAGAGAAATAATGTGTAATTTTTATCTGCAGCAACAGAACCATTGTAAAATATAACAGACGTATATTAGCACTCAGTAAAATATTATGGAAAAAAAAACAGAAATAGAGTAGAACACTAGAAATATGGTAGAACACAACAAATTTATTGAAGAATGCAATACAATAGTATCATCGTAGAACACAACAGAAATTTTGAAACACGATTGAAAAAAATTGAAATCTAGGTCTTGTTATTAGTTAAAAACGTGTTTATTTATTATCTATATCATGTCAAAGCTACACAATAGTTAGCTGTCACTAGTAATTAAATAAAAAATCTAACAGAATTTACACCTGTGTGTACCAAAGATATGCAAGCTAATAGGTAATTATATTACTAGTGAAATTATTCAATTCAGTTAGAAATAGAACATTATAAAATAACTAATAGAGCCATGAACACATTGTTAAAAATATTTAAAATGTTTCGAAAAAGTTTTATAGTGATCAAGTACGTGTACAACAAACTGTATATGTATATTTCAGTGTCTGTGTAAACTACTTGTATCTACTGATGACAAAACATTATCCATACATCACAGATTTGTTGCAACGTTTTCTTACTTATCCATCTGAGCCTTCTTCATATTTCACCACCTCAAAGAGAATTCTTCGTTATCACGTTTAATGTTTTCTCTGTTATTGGGAAAATTACTGATTGAAACAATATCTCATTGAATAAAATTATTTATATTTCAAATATGTCCATGTTATTTTTGTTCATTATTTTTAATTGTTTAAAAACCAATGTCCAAATTTGAGGATACAGTAAAACAAAACAGATCTTTCTTTAAATCACTTCTGGATTTTGATGCCCGTTGTTTTTTGTTTTTTAACTTTTTAAAAAGCTTCGTCTTCACTGAATTGTACATTTTATTTTTAGTCCTCAAAATACTCGGATCAGTAATTTGTGTACACGAATCTACGTGTAGTCAGGAGTTTCTGTAAATTTTATGTTTATTTGATGTTCTTAAGCATAAAGCTACAACATGAAATACCTTGTTTTGCCCACCACAGGTATCAAAACCAGATTTCTAGCGTCATATAAAACATAAATTACTTCTTTCTTCAAATAAATGACATTTCCCAAATTGAGCGTTAATTACTGTTCCTGGAGTTGTCACTACGATTGTGTTCAACAGATAAACTGTAGCGGTTTGTATTAAATTATTTAGTTTGGGGCACAAGAATACTTGAGAACAGCTTGTTTATATTTTAAAATACATAATTAATACTATTCTGTATACCATATGTTACCGACATCAGCAAAAAAATAACCAACATTTGGAAAAAAATTATAACAAAACACAACATTCCTGTAAACACCAAATTTATTGAAACACCAGGTACAAAACTAAAGTCCACAGTGTGTAAAAACTACACTGACAAACACAACATAATTTATAAAATACAATGTAATAACTGCCACGACATCTATATTTGAGAAACAAGCAGAAAAATAGATTCAAAGAACACAAAACACCTTCACACGTTTTTGAACACTGTAAATCAAATAAACACAAAATAACCATAAAAATATCCAGATATTAAGTCGGGATACAAATATCAACAAACGCAAAATCAAAGAAGCCTACTTACACAACAACTAAAACTAAAATTAAACCAATATAAAGGAACCTACATAACCTAACATCCACCTACAACGTCCTCTACAATCCTGTACCCGTTTATACTCTCATCCCTATGACGTGTCTGTCAACAGATACATTCAAATTTCTCTTTCTTAACCTGAAGATGACCAAGGAAGGTCAAAACGTTGTTCTCTCCTTATCAATAAAACTGTTAACATCCATAGTAGCCATTCTGAGATACATTTTTATTTCAAGCTTCTCTTCATCAAGAATAACATTGTTGCTGAATGAAAACGGCGCTACGAATATTCTTACATTGGTCTTCTAAAGCATAAAAATGGTTTGATATCTTACAATAAAGATAAACCATTAAATGGATATATGTAGGTGTAAACATCCATCACCTAGAGTCAGTTGGCTTGATAACCCTCTTTGAGGGCATAACGGATTATTTTCGTGAAGCGTTTTTGTACATCCTGAAGTAGAACAGATTTCCATTATTTCTTTCAGACTTTTTTACTTTAAATATGAAGACACAAGTGTACACCAAATTAAATAAATTAATTGCTATCGTCCGAAAAGAAAGGATTGAAACTTTGAAATGCGCAAAACAAAGAGTGCCAAAGAGAAAGTCTTGTTCACAAATTAGGCTTAAAGTACCTACCAACAATTATATTCATGATGTTTAAGAAATAATCTTTCTTTTCAAACAATACTATTTTAAATTATTATTTTATTTCATGGCCGAGCGCGTAAGGCGTGTGACTCGTAATCCAAGGGTCGCGGGTTCGGGCCCGCGTCGAGCTAAACATGCTCGCCCTCCCAGCCGTGGGGGTGTCTAAGGCTACGATCGATCCCACTATTCGTTGGTAAAAGAGTAGCCCAAGAGTTGGCGGTGGGTGGTGATGACTAGCTGCCTTCCCTCTAGTCTTACACTGCTAAATTAGGGACGGCTAGCACAGATAGTCCTCGAGTAGCTTTGTGCGAAATTCCAAAACAAACAAAATTATTTTATTTATGTACTTAGTAAGTATATTACTCTGTTGCAGTTTCGCAAATATGCAAATTGCTGGACCGTTTTCATTTTAGGCATAAAACATCACTGAAATAAATGTAGTGTCCCCTGTCGGCCAATAAAGATAAACATTATTTTAAAAAGTAAATACATTATTAAGGTTTATATTACACACAACAGAATATATTTAAAACATACACTGCTGGTCAAAATCTTAAGGCCAATGAACAGAAAGAAAAATATGTATTTTGCGTTGTTATACTCAACCACTTATTTGAGTAGAGCTTCGAAAGATAAAAATAAGAAAAAGGAAAATAATAAAAAAAAACTTTTGAAATTAGCCTAAATATTAGCTGGTCAAAAGTTTAAGATTATAATGAAACGAAGCGTTAATCAGTAAACATGTAACGAAATTTAGTAATTTGTGTTCAAGCATTAGCATTGTCAACATCTTCCACTGACATTTCCTGTGTTACATTGGGTAAAAATATGACAAAGGCTAAAAAGTTGAGAGAGTTTGAACGTGGCAGAATTGTCGAGGTGCGAAAGCAAGGTATCTTTCAACGTGCCATCGTTGGTGAGATTGGGCATAGTAAAACTGCTGTTGCTAATTTCTTAAAAGACCCTGAGGGATACAGAACGAGAATTTAAAGTGGTCAGCCCTAGAAAATTTCGCCGGCATTGAGAAGGATGGTTCGACGGGTTGTCCGGCAAGACATCAATCGATCGTCGAATCAGATTAAGACCCTTAGGGACACAGAATACGGCTAAGAAACAAGAAGACGGCATCTACGAGAGAAAGGCTTCAAAAACCATAAACGTTTTCAAAGACCACGTCTCCTTCCACACTACGAAAGAGCTCGATTAAATTTTACTGAGAAGCACCAAATATAGGATGTAGAAAAGTGGATGAAGGTTTTGTTCTCTGATGAGAAAAACTTAACTTAGATGGTCCAGATGGCTTATAACGTTACTGGCACGATTAGGACATCCCACCGAAGACATTTTCTACACGACACAGTGGAGGAGGCTCCATCATGATCTGGGATGCTTTCTCCTTCCATGGAATAATGGAGCTTCAAGTTATATAGGGGTGTCAAACAGCAGCTGGCTACATTGGCATGTTGGAATAAGCATCCTTATTGACTGAAAACCCTCGCTTGTGTGGAAATAACTGCATCTTTCAGCAGGACAACACTACAATCCACAATGCCTGCATGACAAAGGGCTTTTTCATGGCAAATAACGTGATTCTTTTGGATCATCCATTGTTCACATTTGGGGGTTGGATGGCAAGGGAAGTCTATGGAAATGGACGTCAATTCCAAACAGTGCATGATCTTCATTCCAGCTAGCCTTCTGCAAACACTTATATTGACCATGCCAAAGCGAATGTTTGAAGTTATTCGCAATGATGGTCATACAACTCACTTCTGAGACCTCTCTTTGGGCGTTTCCTACCCTGTTTAATACTTCTTTTTGGTACTGTCTCAAACTTTTGACCAGCTATTATTTGGACTAATTTCACAGTATTCACATTTTCCCTACTAAATTCTAAAATAGTTTTTCATTTTTATTTTCCCTTTTCTTATTTTCATCTTTTGAAGCTCAACTCAAATAATTGGTTGAGCCTGACAATGTAAATTTCATGTTTTTTCTTTACATTTATTGACCTTAAGATTTTGGTCAGCAATGTATTTATACTATCTGCTAGTTGTCAATAATTTAGAGGGAAGGCAGCTAGTATTCACCATCCACTGCCAACTCTTGGGCTCCTCTTTCACCAATGGATAATGGGATTGACCATCACATTATAACGCCCCCATGGCTAAAAGGGCAAGCATGTTTGGTGTGACATGGATTCAAACTCATGACACTTGGATCATGAGTTGAGGGCCTTAACCACCTGGTCATGCAGGGCCTGTTTTTGTTTTTTGGAGTATAATATTGTTCACTGCAAATGTGCTGGAAAAAAAACATGACCATTTTAAAATTATGTTGTTTTAAAACCTTACAAATAAAATGATAGAGTATTTAAAAGCAAAAATATTATATTAAAGAATGAACGAGATTACACTCATGTTAAGTTTTAGATTCTGACCCAAGTTTTAAAACAGAAAATACATGGATTTCATTCTAGGTGAAAGAGCATGATGTTCATAATATTTTTTTTGTTATGAGAATTGTATGGTTACACAAAACCAAGTAACATAATACAGTAAGATTATTTCACTTTTATTCTGTAAAAATGTATTTCAATAGAAAACAGGAATAAACTGTTAATAACCATACTATTTACAAGTAAGTGTGGTAAAATCTACATTATTCCAACAAGTGAAGAAATAATTATCAAATTATTTTTCAATTTATCAACAATTAATCAGTGGTGACGAGAAAACCCACATGTAGAGAAAAATATATATGTAAAACGGCTGGTTTGGGTTGAGGAAAAAAAATGTTCAAACCAGCAGTTTTACATATATATTTATATCAATAATTAATTCTATTTTATGTGTATGAGAAAAATAAGTGAAAAGATGGAAAGCATATTTACATCTTAAAACTTTTCTTCCCTTCTATACACGTACCAGTGTATAATGTTTTTATTTTTTATCGAGCTACATGTACAAGGATATGTTGTTTTTCTATTTCTTGTAGAGCTACGTGTACTAGTGTATGTTACTTTTCTCCTTATTTGTTTTATAACTACATGTATCAGCGAAATGTATTTTATTGTTTCATGTTTACTGTATCGATACATGTACCACTAAATATTATTTCCAATTTTGTTTTTTTATTATGCAGCTAAACGTATTAGTAGATATTATTTTCTAATTGTTATTTATTGTACAGCTACATCTACAAGTGGATGCTATTTTCTATTTGTTGAACAGCTACATATACCAGTATATGAGCTTCTACTAAGTTTTAATATCTAACACACACTGAGAACTTCTACTAATTTTTAATATCTAACACACACTGAGAACTTCTACTAATTTTTAATATCTAACACACACTGAGAACTTTTACTAAGCTTTAATATCTAACACCCACTGAGAGCTTCTACTAAGTTTTGATATCTAACACACTAGGAGAACTTCTACTAAGTTTTGATATCTAACACACTATGAAAGCTTGTACAAATTTTTAATATCTAACACACTATGAAAGCTTGTACAAATTTTTAATATCTAACACACACTGAGAACTTCTACTAATTTTTAATATCTAACACACACTGAGAACTTCTACTAATTTTTAATATCTAACACACACTGAGAACTTCTACTAAGTTTTAATATCTAACACACACTGAAAACTTTTACTAAGCTTTAATATCTAACACCCACTGAGAGCTTCTAATAAGTTTTAATATCTAACACACACTGAGAACTTCTACTAAGTTTTAATATCTAACACACACTGAGAACTTCTACTAATTTTTAATATCTAACACACACTGAGAACTTCTACTAAGTTTTAATATCTAACACACACTGAAAACTTTTACTAAGCTTTAATATCTAACACCTACTGAGAGCTTCTACTAAGTTTTGATATCTAACACACTAGGAGAACTTCTACTAAGTTTTGATATCTAACACACTATGAAAGCTTCTACTAAATTTTAATATCTAACACACACTATGAAAGCTTCTACTAAGTTTTAATATTTAACACACACTGAGAACTTCTAATAAGTTTTAATATCTAACACACACTGAGAACTTCTAATACGTTTTAATATCTAACACACACTGAGAACTTCTACTAAGTTTTAATATCTAACTGCCTTTTTGGGCATCAACAAAGTTCTAATATCTTACAGTAATTAAGGGTATCTATTAAGTTTTAATATCTAACAGTCATTAAGGGTATCTACTAAGATTTAATATGTAACACTCATTTGGAGTTTTTACTATGTTTTAATATTTAACAGTAATTAAGGGTATCTACTAAGTTTTAATATCTAACAGTAATTAAGGGTATCTACTAAGTTTTAATATATAACACTCATTTGGAGTTTTTACTGTGTTTTAATATCTAACAGTAATTTAAGAGTATCTACTAAGTTTTAATATCTAACAGTAATTAAGGGTATCTACTAAGTTTTAATATCTAACAGTAATTAAGGGTATCTACTAAGTTTTAGTAATTAACTGATATAAGAAGCAATCACTAAAATACAAAATAAAACTCACATGTTAAACTGAGTATTCCTCTTAAAGACAAACTAATATTTGGAATGTCTACTAAGTTGTAAGTACGCCATTGATGTATTAATATCAAACTCTGAAACAGAACTGTCAACTTATTTCTAACATTATACATGATATTGTCTAAAATAAAATTTTAAACAACAAATTAAATCTCATATCAAATAATAATACACAAACAAAAACCCTCATGGTGTAAATAATTAAACAGTATCACACCAAAGATAATAAGGCTAAATATATTAATCAAAATAAGAATCTTGCAAGTTAATCTTACAATATGACAGTAATCACAGTGGCTGTTATCTGTGGTTTTTGTATTCTACTGAGAGTAATCACGGTGGCTGTTAACTGTGGTGTTTGTATTCTACTGACATTAATCATTGTGGCTGTCAACTGTGGTATTTGTATTTCTTCTGATACCAATCATGGTGGCTGTAAACTGTGGAGTTTGTATCCTACTGCTAGTAATCACAGTGGCTGTCAACTGTGATGTTTGTATTCTACTGACAGTAATCATGGTGGCTGTCAACTGTGGTGTTTGTATTCTACTGACAATAACCACAGTGGCTGTTAACTGTGGTTTTTGTATTCTACTGACAGTAATCACAGTGGCTGTTAACTGTGGTGTTTGTATTCTACTGACAATAACCACAGTGGCTGTTAACTGTGGTGTTTGTATTCTACTGACAATAACCACAGTGGCTGTTAACTGTGGTGTTTGTATTCTACTGACAATAACCACAGTGGCTGTTAACTGTGGTGTTTGTATTCTACTGACAATAACCACAGTGGCTGTTAACTGTGGTTTTTGTATTCTACTGACAGTAATCATTACTTGGTGCCTATTTTAGATAACAATTTACTCTTCCAACAAGGTTTTCTGCACTTCCTGTTACTTCCATTGTCTGTTTTCTGTGGTTCTGATCTTTGTTTTGATTATCTGCAGAGAAATCTACTACCTAACTGTAATGAAATATAACTTTAATTCTTAGTGTGTAGAATATTTAATGTTATAATATTATTCTATAATAATATAATGATGTTATGCTATGTTATTTTAACCAAAGATAAAGTCAGCCAAACAGTGGAAAATAATTGACAATATAACTAATACACTGACTCAATACAATATAACCAATACCCTGACTCAATACAATATTACTAATACCCTGAATCAATACAATATTACTAATACCCTGACTCAATACAATATAACTAATACCCTGACTCAATACAATATTACTAATACCCTGACTCAATACATTTTGAACACGTTATTAACCCAGGTAATTAAAATAAAAAACAAACATTTTCGAAGTTGATGTCCAAGACTACTAAAAGTGCATAACTTTATCAATAAGAAAAAAACATAGTTTCCTCAAGAGCTTTTAAGAGGACTAAGACATAGAAACATCATGAGGATAAAGTTAACATATTATGTAAGTTTACAAAGGGTGAAGACAATGTTTTTGAATCCTATGTTTCAGATACTGTAGTAATTTAAAGATAAAGTATTTCTTGTTTAAACTTGTTTGAATTCAAGAACTGTAATTAACAACAGTAAAACAATAATTGTATCTCAGTGAGTTGGGGTTGACATGACACTAGCTTTGAACATAATTTTTACATGCTCATCAACTCGGTAAGCTCTCCTGTTAGTTGGAATTACTGAACGAAACCTGTACACCTTGATGAATGTAATTATACACACACTTTTAATTATAATTATGCACACACTTTGCTCTACATAAAAATACTTTTGTTTGTGAGTTTTCAGCCCTCTCATCAGAACCTTCAACAGACAATAAAAAGAGTTGAAATTTGATTAGGGATTGCAATGTGATATTTAAAGCACCGAAAAGACCATTTTTACAATATTTTGTTGTTATACAAATTTATTCCAATTTTACTAAATAAGGATAAGTTGGTGTGGAGATTCTGTGATCTCAAAAGAAATAGCTTGTTTTGGGACAAAACTGTATTGAGCTATCCTAGGTATTCACCACAAGGAATCCAACCCCAAAATGTAGCTGGAGATGCTAAATATATCACAGTATAAGGCACAATATAAAGACATAATTTTAAAAATATACCAATGAATTAAACTTTGAATAAATTAAACAGACGTTTGCATTGAGGGGTCTTTATTTCTAGTTCATGATAAATCTCTATATTGTCAAGAATAGCAGAGTTATCAATAACAACATTTTGTGGTATGAATCACGGTTTGTTTTTACTAATATTTCAAGTTTGTACTATTCTTTCAATTTGCAGGTGGAACTATTTGTTTTATTATTATGTAAGTTTAGCATAATTTCAATTCATAATATTTTGTAAATTCTATGAAGAACACTTCTCTAACTATTTCTCTAAGGAATACAGTAACAGAGGGTGACCAAGAGGTGCTGTTCTGCAATAACATTACAATGAGACGGAAGACATGTTTAAAAATAATGACAAAATTAACCTTCCAGTATAACTTCTGTTTGAAGTAGGAAGAAGATAAGTTCTTCTATTTTCAAAATGTTCTTCATCTTGGACTTGACGGTGAACATGCCCATCAGGAGTGAGTTCAGCGATCACTAGAGCTGGAATATTAGCTAATCTGAGAGAAGTCAAGAACAAAATATTAGCTTGCTGGCATTTCTTCTGAATGACCAGTAAAGTTGAATGAAATAAAAATAATTGAATAAAGTTGCTGTTATTAATCCATAGCCTAGTTCTGATTTGTAAATGAATATTGCTGTTCATCCATTTTGTGATAAAAATAGTGTCCCAGCTAGCCTGATGAACCAAAAAGCCTTATTAGCTTGGATATAGAGGATATAGTTTGGTTGATAAATTATTGTAGATCATTCATCGCTTTCAGTCATAAGTTATTAAAATTATTTACCGAGCATTTTATTGTAACCCAACAGTTGTTGGCAGGAAAATATAATATATTGGTATTTCAACACTGTTGGTGTTAATAAACGAATTTCTGGTACTCCAACAAGTGCTAGTGGTGATAAGAGGAGATACTGGTATTTCAAAAGCTGCTGACACCAATGGTAGGATGTAATGATACTTCAACAGCTGTTGACATACATGACAAGATACACTAGTGTTACTAAAGCTGCTCATGTTGATAACAAGATGTACTAGAACTACTACAGCTGCTTATGTCAATGACAAGATGTACTAATACTGCTTCAGCTGTTGATATCAAGGACAAGATGTACTAGTACTACCACAGCTGCTGATGTTGATGATAAGATGTACTATTAATAAAACAGCTGCTGATATTGATGACAAGATGTACTAGTAGTAATACAGCTGCTGATGTTGATGATAAGATGTACTAGTGCTACTACAGCAGCTGATGTTGATGAAAAGATGTACTAGTAATAATACAGCTGCTGATATTGATGACAAGATGTACTAGTACTACTACAGCAGTTAATGTTGATGACAAGATGTACCAGTACTACTACAGCAGCTGATATTGATGACAAGATGTACTAGTACTACTACAGCTGCTGATGTTGATGATAAGATGTACTAGTACTACTACAGCAGCTGATGTTGATGAAAAGATGTACTAGTAATAATACAGCTGCTGATATTGATGACAAGATGTACTAGTACTACTACAGCTGCTGATGTTGATGACAAGATGTACTAGTAATAATACAGCTGCTGATGTTGATGACAAGATGTACTAGTACTACTACAGCTGCTGATGTTGATGACAAGATGTACTAGTAATAATACAGCAGCTGATGTTGATGAAAAGATGTACTAGTAATAATACAGCTGCTGATATTGATGACAAGATGTACTAGTACTACTACAACTGCTGATGTTGATGACAAGATGTACTAGTACTACTACAGCTGCTGATGTTGATGACAAGATGTACTAGTACTGCTACAGCAGCTGATGTTGATGACAAGATGTACTAGTACTGCTACAGCTACTGATATGAATGACAAGACATACTAGTGTTGCTACAGCTACTGACAAATCTACTCATTCTATCAAATAGTGGAATGAGGAAAAAGAATGTTAAGCTATATGAATTCTTTAAAATTCTTTAACTTTACAAAAAAAAACTATTTATTATCACAAGGATCTTGAAATGGAAGAGTATACATGCTAACAAAGGAAAGTGATGAACAAAAATACTTAATTTTAGTCAGGTAATTTACTTAGGAAGCACTTGTAAAATATATCTTATCACATGAAAAGTCAAAAGAAAAAGAAATTCTTTGATAAATCTTCATTTTCTCACATTCAAAACAATAAATAACAAATGTTCTCCTTCATATCATTCTACAATAAAACTGTTACAGTAGTGCTACAAATAACAGGTCAATATAATAAAACTGTTACAGCAGTGCTACAAATAACAGGTCATTAAATTTTGAGAATAAAGAATGTTCTTGGTCAGCACAAAAGATACTAGCTTGTTACGATTTTTAAAAGAAAATAAAGCTTTTAGACAACATGAAACAGAGAACTTTACATTTATGTTTTTAAAAAGAATATGAAATGCCACATCACGTTATCAGTGTTAAAGTATTTATATACAAAATATATTTAACACAAATACAAGTCAAACACTATCAAATGGAGGGTTTATTAAATCAGTTGCTAGCCCCCGTTGCTAATGGCATTTCCCCCACTCCTTCCCCCCGTTGCTAGGGACATTTTCCCCATTTTTTCACCCTTATTGCTAGGGAAATTTACACCACTGCTTCTCCGTTGCTAGTGACATTTCCCTCACTACTTGCCCTCCGTTGCTAGGGAAATTTCTTCCACTGCTTGCCCCCCGTTGCTAGAGAAATTTCTCCCACTCCTTCCTCCCGTTGCTGGGGAAATTTCTTCCACTTCTTGCCCCACGTTGCTAGGGAAATTTCCCCAGTGTTTGCCCCTGGTTGCTAAGGGCATTTCCCACACTGCTTGCCCCCGCTGTTAGGGCTATTTCCCCAATTCCTTCTCCCCGTTGCTTTAGAAATTTCTTCCACTGCTTGCCCCCGTTGATAGAGAAATTTTGCCCACTTATTTCCCCGTTGCTAGGGCTATTTCCTCCAATGCTTTTCCCTCGTTGCTAAGGAAATTTCTTCCACTGCTCGCCTCCCGTTGCTCGGAATATTTCGCACACTCCTTCCTACAAGTTTTGTACACGTAAAATCAGATGTGTTACTAAAATGTTTGTACTAAAATTATTTCTGTGAGATGCAGAAATCTGTCTGATTCAGATCTCTGAGGAGTTGGAGTATGAAGTGATTTTCAGGTGAAGAATTTAAAAATACATCTGTCTATTGCAACTTTCCAAATGCATATATAAATTTTTCAGTATCCCTATACATTGTGTATGGTATTTTCTTTAATACGAACTACTGCAAAATTAGTAATAAACAGTAATGCAAGTTGATAACTTGATATCAAATTCATAACACCATGTGTCATGGCGTTCTGTACAAGGTTGTGGCATACACGTTCTCATTACTAGTAATATTTTTCAAATGTGCAGTTCAATCCACAAAATGATGATGAATTAATTTATTTATTCAGTAAAATTTGCAACACACGCTACATTCACTAGTAGGCCTACCTTGACAAAGAGAATTTCAACAGAAACTTTGAAACTAATGTTACTTGTAGAGTTTCCTCTAATCAACCGATAATAAACGTAATAAAGTTGCAAATTCACTTACTAATTTTATAAGTAAACTTCAGATGATTAGACTTGATATGCAAGCGTATCATATATTTTCTACCTGCTTTTTTAATAATGTAGAAATTTTAGAAGCATTTCATCTGTTTAATTTCCATGCTGTTTTAGCATAAATACATGACCCGGAAAACCTATAAGTTAGCCGTTTTTTTGTTCTTTATAGCAGAATTCTTATTTGACTAAGAAGATGTTGTGGTTTACATCACTTAAGTGTAACAAGGGTAAATAATACAATGCTCATTACTGGAACAGTAGATGATGTTCTTTATGTTACAGCCAGTGCATATTATCATATAAAAACAACCACATGTCCCCAATAATCTCATTTTGTGACATTCACCCACCTACATTCTCTATTGATTTAAAAGTTAATGGTAGTAACTTTCTACAGGCCCAACAGTGGCACAGAGGTGTGTCTGTAGACTCACACCACTAGAAACTGGGTTTTGATACACATGGTGGGCAGATAGCCCATTGTATAGCTTTGTGGTTAATTCCAAACAATTAGTTAATCAATCTTTATACAGTTCCATTGGAAAATGGATTAAAGGCTGTTCTGTTGGCCATTTTGATTTCAAAGTGTTTACAGCTTAGTATAAACAAGGCTAATTTAGTATTCTATATGTTACTTCAAAACAAATTCACTAATGACTTTCTTTGCTGGCTTTTGCTGCCTTGTTAGGAATTATAATGCATGCTTATGATAATTTGGTGAAATAGTCTATCAAAACCATAGTGTATTTACTCCCACTGTTTACTTTGTGGTCAATGTCCAAACCCATCAACAGAAGCTCTCTCAAATGGTACTTTAATACATCAGTATTGTGCCCATGCTGTTACTTTCATACACTTTTCCACTCACAACTTAATTCACAAATTTTACACCAGTTTTGTAAAGATTCTCAACACCCATTCCAGTAGAAGTATTCTTTTACTTTCTCTAGTGTTTTCTCAACACTTAATTGTCTAGCATGTCAAATGTTATGGCAATAGCAGAGAGCTAAAAGTAGGCTTTATTTTATACAGTGGAATATTTTTATTCACGATATAACAACACCTCTTTTAGGTAAAATAATTTCCACCATACTCAGTAAATCTTTTTTTTTGGGCTGTATGGAATGACTGTTTGCCATAAGAGGTTTTTTTGTGCTGTTATTGATCCATTGGATAATTTATTTCAAACTTGTATCTTTTACCTATAAGCCTTCCAGTTAAGCATTATACCACACTAGTTTTTTATCATTTTGGATATTCCAATTTGGCTATACTATGTTATACTTTACATAAATCATCTTTACTCTCTCATGATTCCCTATTTTCACAGTGTTTATGTTATTCATTACTAAATAGTTTATAGAATAATTACCAGTGTTTTTATGGTACTGTTCATGGCGATGCACAATATTAAAGAGTACTCCTTGTGTATCAGGAGCCATCTTGCTATCTGACTTTCTGGT
Source organism: Carcinoscorpius rotundicauda (assembly GCA_011833715.1). Lineage (NCBI taxonomy): Eukaryota > Metazoa > Arthropoda > Merostomata > Xiphosura > Limulidae > Carcinoscorpius > Carcinoscorpius rotundicauda. The sequence goes on along the minus strand of CM022391.1, from coordinate 161,499,312 downwards.
TACAAACCTTTACCAGCTACTTCAGTGTTGCATGATCTGTCTGTAGTGCAAACTTTTGTCCATGTAGATAATAATAAAAAAGACTTACAGCTCAAACAATACTGGGTAATGTTCTCTGTACTTAACTTTTTTTTGTTGGTATTCATTTTGGTTAAATAGAGAACTATGTGCTATTTTCCATGCTGTATTTTTAAGATCAGTTTCAAGAGTTGGGGCTGCTGTCCTCTTAAGTTTGCTAAATGCTTGTTTACAACCAGCAACCCAACAAATATTATTTGATTTTCAAGTAATAGGTGTCGAGAACATACTGTATCAAACTTTGGTTTGGTTGTTGTTAAATACAAAGGTACACAATGGGCTCTCTGAGCTATGCTCATCTCAGGTATCAAAAACTGTTTTTTTGTTTTTTTAAGTTTTTAGGCTTCAGACATTCTGTTAAGCCACTGGGGATGCTATGTGTCAAAGAATAACTTTACATGAATGATGTTAATAAAAGCATACATAATTTATAAAAATGTCTTGCATCATGTAGGTTCCTAATATTGGTTGTTTCTGAAGAGATTCAGTCTGAATGGGTCTGTAGATACTACTTCTCTACTGGTCATGTTGATAATTCATCTAATGGCAAAACAGTTCACACATATTGAGATTCAGTTTAAAGATTCCTTTCTTCAACTGATCAAAAACTTTCCTCAGCCAATCATGAGAATAATCAAGTCGACCGATGTGTGATTATATCATTCAAGTAGATCAGTACGGTGTTAAAGTAGTTCTGGGAGAGAGCACAATCCAATAATCATTAAAATGTAGCAGGTGAATTATGTAATCCAAACAATAACACAATGAATTGTTACAGTTCATTTCCTTTTTCTTCTCTGAACTTAATTTGCTGACATGCTCTTGCCAATATCTAGTTTTAAGATCCAATGTTCAAAACCATTTTAATCCAGATAAAGCACTTAAAGTAAATTTAATCCTTCATAGCAAGGAGACATTCTTCATTCTAACTTCTTTTGCTTTTAATTATTCACAAAGTATTTTGTAGATCAACCAGTTTTTTTCACAATAATTGTTATCCATGGAATGGTCATTGGTTCTATTACTCCTTTCTTTGTATCTTCTATCTCTTTGAATATCTTAACCTGTTTTACAAGTGGAAATCTTGTAGTTAATTGACATATTGGAACTGCATTTCCAGTTTAAATCTTATAAGAAGTTTCCATTTTTCAGGTTAAGTCATAACGTACAGTTCAAAATGTATCTTGATATTCTGTGAGCAAATCATATAAAATATGGTATGAAACAATTATAAGACCTCCACACCTCTTGTAAGGCAGTAAGCTATTGTTTTGTGGGGATTTAACATCTGATTTATTTCTACATCTTGTTTCAAAGGTGACAACTTCTGATTTTCTTTGGTGTTGAATAGTATACTGCCTTCACATCTTGGAATATCCCTTTCATACATGACTAATATTTTATAGCTGTTGTGTTTATGGTAATAATGGTGACACATTTATTCCTTAGATAGACAAGATATTTTTTTTACCACTGATGACCCTTCCAGACACACTGGGGTGTTTTGTTCTAGCTTCTTTCAGTAAAGGTAGCTTCCAACTTTCTTGTCAGGACAGCATCCTGCCGAGATTCTTAGCAATAAACTTAAAAGCTTTTGGACTGTTCTTTGACCTGGTTTGGTTAAACCTCATCCTTATAGTGCTACTTCCCTGATTTTTTAAAAGCTATTGATTCCTCAGAGTCCAGCTGTAATATCCCTGTTTCCCACATTTATAACAACTTCTCTTTTCTGAACTCTCATGGAATGCATTTTTATTCCATACAAACCTTTGTCTGCAATTCTTAGCAATATGTCCTTTCAAGTTACCTTTGAAATTTTTATTGTCTTGCAATTATTTCTTCTTGCACTCTATAATTAGTTGTACAGCTTATAATTTCAGTTCTTCTAGACTACTGCAAGGGAGAATTGATATTTAAATACTATTTGATATGATGATCCTATAACTTCTAGAAGGTGCCTTTAGTTGTTTGTCTGTGATTTTAATGAATTAAAATTCTATCACAAACTGGATAGCTTCTTTTAAAAACCAGCACCTACTTTGCTGTAGTCTCATTCTCATAGCATATTATGGAATATATAAATTTGTCATGTGCCAACAAAATCATTATTTTACTTGGAGCTTTCCAGTTAGATAATTTTGATTGCCTTTACATCGTATATTTGCAAGTTTGCTCCAAAACTTTGATTTGATTGTTTAATATAATTAAACTGTACTTTTAAATGAGCAGTAAGATTAACTGCTTGTTCTTCACTATTCCACTCATTCACTCTGGAAAGTATTTCAAACTGATCCTGATATGTCTCTCATGGTATCTTTTAATCATAGTTCATTGATCTCTCAATTGAGTGATGTTGATAAAATTTCCAAATAAATTATAGTACTAGGTTTGGCAGTAACATAGCTATAGTAGTCCAGGAAGGTCCAGCAGTTGCAGATGGTATAGCAGTGATTGCAGTAACAAGTATAGACCAAATAGTCTGTCCAATTCCATATTGTATAATAAATGACATTTTAGGTTGGAGTTCTTCACCTTTACCAGTAAAAGGTATGGCTGTATGGTTTGATCTCTGTTTACTAATTTATCTTCTGAATATTTTAATTTTTCATTTCTACTTAGTTGATCTTGGTATTAGAAACTTTCTGTACATCATAAATGTGTTTTGTACACCATTGAAGTTTTTTTGCATTTCTTCAGTATTGTTGTTACAGCTTTTTTTTGTACGTCTTCAATTTATAATCCATCTATACAACTAATAGTTTCATATATCTCATCTACAGTCATGTTCAGTTTAGGTTTTAATTGCCCAATAAACATTTTGTCTCTTCAACTTCTGTCCCTTTCTTTTAGTTCAGACTTTTTCTCTTTCTTTTTGATCTCCTTTTAATTTTCTTTCTTTTTTTTATCTTTGGTTAAGGTTCTAGCTTCTTGTGCTTGTTTTCCTTTTACTTGTTTCATCATCTATTGAACAATTTGATCTCACTTTGTGCTCCGTTATCATTTTAAGTTTAGTGAAAGTCCTGTAATATTTTCACAAAACTTGCGGCTTTATTAGACAAGAAACAGCACCTTTATTAAAGAGAATCTTCCTTTTGTACAGAGGTAGACCTTGATATAAACTCTTGAAATTTAAAACTCGTAAAACAAAGGAACACTGAGCGATCCGTTTTGGTTATTGTTTGGTAATATATAACAATGAATCCGTTGTACGTTACCAAAACGAAAAAAAAAATTATTTCTTTAATAACGTTTACTGTAGGTTACGTCCATTGGCAGGCCTAATTTCATTAGTAAAATTTCAACCGAAACTAACGATTGCCTTACTTGCTTGTAAACATATTTGCAAAATTTTCCCGATGATCGATCTAAAACAAAAAATTAACTCACTGACTGGCTTTCTAACTGAATTACAACGAATAGACACAATATAAATCCCTGTATGAAGTTGTGAACTAAATAAAAAAATGCATTTTATTTCGACTGATTAATCAATTCAATCACTCATATTAGTGTTTTTATACAATCCACTTTTCCCTATACTTTAAAGCTGACCCTGCATGGTCAGGTGGTTGAGGCACTCGAGTCGTAATTCGAAGATTGCGGGTTCGAATCCCCGTCACACCAAACATGCTCGCTCTTTCAGCCGTGGGGGCGTTATAATGTGACGGTCAGTCTCACTATTCGTTGGTAAAAGAGTAGCCTAAGAATTGAAGATGGGTGGTGATGACTAGCTCCCTTCCCTCTAGTCTTACACTGCTAAATTAGAGATGGCTAGCGCAGATAGCCAACGTAGACAAAAGAAACCAAACCAAACTTAGAAGCTTTAAAATGTATACCATCATAACAAGCTCCCTTTAGCAAACGAAATATTAAAAATATAGCTTGCAAGAGTGTCTTATTTTCCGAAGTCCTACTTTAAATATATATTTCCAATTTATGTTCGACAGGAAGCTGTAAAAAAGGGCTATACTGAAATTAGATAAATATTTATTACTGCAAATGTTCTCTCATGAAACTACTGTAAGATTAATTTCTATTTTATATTTATAATAAATCTATTCAGATTATGTGCAACCGTCTATAAATTCGGGACTACTGGCCAAAAAGAAGAAATACAGTAACATTTTTGTATATAAATAATTATTTATAATGACCATTATTATAATTTGTATTGCAGTTTGTATATTAAAATATATTTTTGTTAGGAAAGGAAATTATGTACATCAATCTTTTTGGCAAATATCATAAATATGATTTCAATTAACTTGTAAGTTCAAATTGAAATTTCCGGTTAGTTGAAATCCTAATACGTGGAATAATAAATCGTAAACTCGTCCGAGGTAAAATATATATAACGTAAAAGTCCGTAGACGTGCCGATGTCGCATCGGGGGCATGACTGGACCAGGCAATCTGGAATGTAACGACACAGTGAATCACCAATATCATTTTGATGTAATATACTCATCACCAATATTATCTCAAGCTCTTAATATTTTATAATTTATTTAATTAATAACTTTTTTTGCATATTTTCTTATAATAACTTTCGGTTTCTTTTCTGACGTATTTTAACATTCTCTATAAATGAAAAAAAAATTAATATTTTTAATTAAAAACGTCATCTCTTTATATTTTATATTTTCTAGAGCCCAGCATGGTCACGTGGGTTAAGGCTTTTGACTCGTAATCTGAGGGTCGCGAGTTCGAATCCCTGTCGTACCAATCATGCTCACCCTTTCAGCTGTGGGAACCTCATAATGTTTCGGTCAATCCCACTATTCGTTGATAAAAGAGTAGCTCAAGAGTTTCTGATAAAAGTGGTAACATTATCAGATAAGCATGTCTTTTCTACCCCTCAACCAGTGTTGTAGTCGATAGCGACACCTAGTAATAAATTCCACAATGAAAAATAAACCACGAAAAATAAAAGTCGCATACATCAAACAAACGTTATTTAACATCATACCCGCAAATATTTTTAACGTTAACCCCACAGTCTTTGTGTTAACGTATCCTCCTATGAAAAACAAGAAAAATAAAAAGGTCAACAAATAAAGAAAAGCGAAACTGTTGTTTCTTTTAGCAAGGGCTTACAATGTCAGCAAATTCTTTACCATCTTTCAAGCTGCATAGAATCACAGCAGGTCTACTAGACATGTTGAATATCACGGATAATTGCTAACTTTTAACGAACATACTTGCACCGGATAAAGTCCATGTAGACTTGTAGCAAGCCTATGCGTAATACAATGTATAGAATAAACTTTTGAATGCCTCGTATTATTGCTACGGTAATATATGGCAATTGATGATGTAAAGAAAAATAATGGAGGCAGTATAAACACCATCGCAAAGGGGTTTTCCTAGTAAAACATCCTTGATGCTTTTTCGTGCTGGTGTGAACTGCTGTGTGATCGATATTTAGCGCTTAAAAATCCTGGGTATGTCTAAAAACCAGTAAAATTGTTAATATGAAGTTTTCTTTTTGAAGACCTGTAAAAACTCAAACCCTAAATTGTCAAAGAATTTCCAAATAGTGTTTCCAGACGTAAAATACTGCTCTTAGCACAGACGTTCGCAGACATTTTTCGGGCTTGCTTTGTTTGTTTGTTTTTGACTTTCGCACAAAGCTACTCGAGGGCTATCTACGCTAGCCATTCCTAATTTAGCAGTATAAGACTAGGGGAAGGCAGCTAGTCAACACCACCCACCGCCAACTCTTGGACTACTCTTTTACCAACGATTAGTAGGATTGACCGTCACATTATAACGCCCCCATGACTGAAAGGGCGAGCATGTTTGAAGTTACAGGGATTTGAACCCACAACCCTCAGATTACGAGTCGAATGCCTTAACCACATGGCCATGCAGGGCCTTTTTCAAGGGGCAAGTGTCATCTCCCGTGCAAACGGGCATGGCCCTTAGCTTTATATTAATAAACTAATAACGTTAGTGACAATCTCTAATTTTAAACTTTGCACGTGGTTACAAGATGAAATTCTGTAAAAAAGGTAAATATAATATAAAATGCACTAAAAGCATTTTGTCGTCAACAAAAATTCCTGAAACTAGTAAATTTACTTGCATTCACATAAGTTTGCATTTCAAAAGTAATCGTGAATGGATATACAAATCTACATTTTAAGAACTGGCCCAACGATGTTTGTTTCCCAAGAGACACCTGAAGTTGTGATTGAAATTTTGACTCGTACTTAACTTTTAACTTAAAATTTTATGTAACATATATGTGTATTCATATCAAAATTAAATTCTGGACTGAATGCTTAAAAAACGTTACAACTGCATTGCGGAGAATAAACTATTCGGTTTACACCCGTCTCCTTCAAATAAATATTTTTATCCAACCCGTATTTCACGAGATACATTTGTATAAGATTGCGTTGTTTGCAAAACAATAAGAAAATAGAATTCAAAATTTCACTAAATATCAAGTGTCGTAGAAGAAAAAAAAATGTATATAAGAAATGAACACGTTTTTTTGATACGTTTAAAACCAGTTAAGGCATTTCTTAAGAAGTCTGTAGCTTGGATTTTTGTATTTCATTTCGATTTTGTGAGGCTTACTTCAGAAAAAATATGATTTGGGTACTTATCATTCTCATCAAATATTATGCATGACGAGCTTTGTATTCCTGCCGAGAAACCTATCGAGCTGCAGTGGAATTGACAGCTTGGTTTGACGTCATCACTTTCGTATTTTACGCACGCAGGGTATGGCAACGTTAAGAAGAAAAAAAACAGGTCAGTTTTGCTGACGTCATATACATAGTTGTCTTGAGGTGAGTTTGTTCGTTAAGTATATCAGACTGGGAATCAGTTTGCCCAATAATACTAAACTACAGCTAGTGCTCAGAGCTAGCTGAGTTGCTTTGTTCCATTTCAGGTAAGGATTTTGCGTTGCTCTTTAGAACATTTTGTATATGATTTGTATTTAATCTCTCTTGCATTGTTTTATAAATATAATGCTCTTATAATCAAATTACGTACCCGAAAATTTCGCATGTATTTGTAAAATAATTGTATATGCACATATACACATTTTACAGTGTTTTCTGCAGTGTACTTCATTAGCACTTCATTCAAAGTTACATGCTTTAAATAAATAATAATAATTTGAAACTATTAAAGTTTTCCATGCAGTAACCTCTTTTCCTTTAATTGCCTAATTCAAATGGTTTATATTTTGAGCACGATTGTCGTGAAGTGAATATATAAAGTTATATAATATGTGAGTAGTAACTGAAAGTATCCCATGCCACTGGCACAGCGACATGTCTGCGGACTAACAACGCATGAAACCAGGTGTCGATACCTCTGATGGGCAGCGCATCGATAACGTTAAGTGTAGTTTTGCCCTCAACTGTGAACGAGGTCGCAGGTTCGGATCCCCTTCGCGACAAACATACTCTTCCTTTCAGATATGGGGGCGTTATAATGTTACGGTCAGTCCCACTATTCTTTAGTAAAAGAGTAGCTCAAGAGATGACTAGCTGTCTTCTCTCTAGTCTTATACTGCTAAATTAGGGACGGCTAGCGCAGATAGCCTTTGTGTAGCTTTGCACGAAATTCAAAACAAACCTACTTTAAACAAACGAACAACACTAAAAATTTTTTTTTGTTTTTTTGAATTAAGCACAAAGCTACTCAATGGGCTATCTGTGCTCTGCCCACTACGGGTATCGAAACCCGGATTTTTGCGTGTAAGTCCGCAGACATACCGCTTACCCACTGGGGGGCACACTAAAAATAAAACATAAACGTATTTTAAATATGTAGATCGTTGGTTAGTATAATACTCTTTTTGTTTTCTTTCTTTAAAGCGTACAAACGATCTATCAATAAGTAAATGAAATCTACCAAAGTGTGAACCAGTTCTCAATAGTTATCTTTTGCACGTAGTTATGCATTTCAGAATACAGTAAATAAAACAACAGCACGTATAAACACCATTATTCCTTTTGTAAAATCCCAAGATCTCTCAAGTGAAGAGTATTTATAGCAAAAGGGTGTACTTACCTGTTTTTACCCACACAACGAACTGCAATGCAAAAAACAAAACAATATTTGGATAAATATCTTTTTTATATTGTAAATTATTAGGAAAGGAAAAGGTTTACAAAAACAACAGTATATTTGATTGAAACTAATATTCAGTTGCGAGTATTGTAAGATTAACTGGAAGCTAGACGTCTGTTTTATAACGTGACTATTGATCATTAAAAATTGACCATCAAATCAAGCAACATTTTTTGTTTCTCTTTATCTTAGCGAGGATTCTTGACTGGATTTGATATTAAGTTTTTTTTGTTGTTATTTGAATAGCGCGCAAAGCTATTCGAGGACTATCTGCGCTAGCTGTCCCTAATTTAACAGTGTATGACTAGAGGGAAGGCAGCTAGTCATCACCACCCACTATTTTACCAACAAATAGTGGGTTTGACCGTTACATTACAACGCCCCCACTGGCGGAAGGGCGAGTATGTTTAGTATGACGGGTATTCGAACCCGCGAACCTCAGATTACGAATCAAACGCCTTAACCCACCTGGCCATGTTTTATTAAACCTCAAAACCTAGTTCACCATGAGCAGTTGGACCAACACAAATATATCACTCATTCTTAATTTAAAATTTGCCAAATAATATACCGTAAAGTTCAATTTGTTGTTTCATATCGATGATGTAAACACCCGTGGTTTCAAATATTGTTGGTAAGGTTGCAGCTACTAATCTGTCAAATGTGAAGAAAACGTGAACTGAAATCTTTATACATACTTTCTCTAGTAACAGTACACATCACATGTGTTTGTTTGGAATTGGCTATCTGTGTTTTGCCCATCACTAGCTTTGTAACTCCACAGATGTTCTGATGTGCCACAGGGGAAGCGGGAGGGGATGGTGGTGAAAATAGAATGGAATTCGACATTAGAAGTCGGTGTTTTACGCTTCAAATTACATATCAACTTATTGTTTGGGAGCGTGTTTCTGTGCAATTTAAGGCTTATCTTACGCATTCATGGACTCTCCTCAGAGTTATATTTGGTTAACTGTCCTGAAGGGCTAACTGAAATATTTGGTTCAAAAAGAAAGTAAACAGTTATATCTAGATTCGTGTGGACTGAGTGTGATTGAAATAGCCACTGTGTACATCCAAGTGAATCACTGCAGTGTTAACACTAACCAGTCAATTTGAATTTCCGCTTTGTTTTATTGATTACTTGCATTAGCTTGTTTTCATAATTTAGACACATTTAGAAAACAACTTCAGAAAATATTTTGAGTGTAGTTTAAATCGATTTTTTTCTCGTGTATCTCTGAGTGTTTGCTGGTACAACGTATTGAAATACAAATGAAATATGAAAAACACGTAAAGTTCTGAAAAGGTATACTGTGATAATATTCAAAATATAAAAGCAAAGTGTGAAGTGAGAGGCCTCCCAGCGATCAAATAGCACAAACACAAAATATAAACTACGTGAATATTTGGTATCAGCTAAACAAAACCAAAATTCATTACATATGTGTGTAGCTGCAAAATTATTATGTTTTTGCGCAACGCTACACAGTGGACTGTCGATTTGCGCTTTCCTCACCACGGGAAATAAAATTCCGGTAGTTAGCGTTTTTGAATCCATAAACTTACGGTTAACCTACTGGGGGACACGAAATCATAATAGGAAGATAAATTCTAAACACTTTTGAATATATGTGTAATTAAGATTACGTACTCTTTAAATAACCTTAATTTAAATCTCGAATTTTTGTTTGTTTGTTTTTGGAATTTCGCACAAAGCTACTCGAGGGCTATCTGTGTTAGCCGTCCCTAATTTAGCAGTATAAGACTAGAGGGAAGGCAGCTTGTCATCACCACCCACGGCCAACTCTTGGGCTACTCTTTTACCAACGAATAGTGGGATTGACCCTCACATTATAACGCCCCCCACGTCTGGGAGGGCGAGCATGTTTGGCGCGACTCGGGCGCGAACCCGAGATCCTCGGATTACGAAGCGCACGCCTTAACGCGCTAGGCCATGCCGGGCACCTCGAATTTTAAACATTTCATGTACAGGTTATTTTCGTTGAAAATTTGCAACAAGAATTAATTTTTATTTTCAAACAATTAATTACAAAACTAGGGCGGGGGCTTCATCTCACCCAGTCCCATATCTAGTTACGCCCATGGCACAATAAATCTTTTAGAATTATCAAGGACAAAATGCAGTGGCATCACTTGAACATACATAAAGATATACTGAGATATATCAAAAGCATGATGTGTTCTTTTGGTATAATCTGAACGCCCCCCGCTAGTACAGCGGTATGTCTACGAACTTACAACGCTAAAATTAGGGGTTCGATTCCCTTCGGTGGGCTGAGCAGATAGCCCTTTGTAGCTTTGCTATACGAAAAACACACACACACATATAATCTGAACATGCATGTGTAAAGAGTTACTAACACACTGGCCAGGTGGTTTAAGGCGTTCGACTCGTAATCTGAGGGTTGCGGGTTCAAATTCCCGTCGCACCAAACATGTTCGCCCTTTCAGCCGTTGGGGCGTTATAATTGATGGTCAATCCCACTATTCGTTGGTAAAAGAGTAGTTCAAGAGTTGGCGGTAGGTGGTGATGTCTAGCTGCCTGCTCTCTAGTCTTACACTGCTAAATTAGGGACGACTAGCGCAGATAACCTTCGTGTAACTTTTTGTGAAGTTCAAAACAAACAAAACTAACAGGTATCGTATAAAATTAAAAAGGTTGCCTAGTAGAGATTGGACGATGTTCTGTAGAGCTTGGTTTTATTCGTCTACAGCTGTATGGTACTTGAAGACATGGTACACAGTGAGCTTGGAGTTATACAGAAAATATTTATATCGGCGGACAAATATTAAGAGTGGTACTGGTTACTCCTCACCTTCTCTTGATATACAGCTATATTTGTATGCAACACCTAAAATATTGTGTTCTGGCACGATATAAAAGTGTGCGTGTATTTGTTTAGGTACACGCATTGTAGACAAGTGAAACCTAAAGTGGTGTTTGGGTGTTAATGACAGTACTAGGTTTTTACTATAAGATGTATTAAATTAAGACTTTTTCAAGACATTTTCAAAACATAAACGTATCTTATACACGGGAGGATATGCCGCTGATGCTTAACAATGGTAGTTAGATTCGCTACTTGATGCCCCTAACAAGTGCTTCATATATCTTTAATACATAAAGATTCTAATTGCAAGAAGATACATATTACGTAAATAACCTTACCTCTTACACCCCAAGCAACAAAATCCATTTATTACTTCTCCATATTCGAATTGACTAAATCTTTATATGTATAATACTTTAAAATATTAAGTTCGTTAGCTTTACTTACTGTTAACTAACTAAAACTAAGAACGTTCTAACTCTTTTTCACACACAGTCCTGATAATTTTATTGCAACATGACCTTAAATAGTTGCTTACCTTAATGAGGGAGCGAATGCCAAATATACAACGATATTATTTCACGTTATAAATTATAACACATTAATGCCATAGAAACACAGCTAATATAAAAATGTTTTTTATATATACACTTAAAATTTTTGTGATGTATCAGTTCAGTTGAAGGTGGTTTGTTTGTTATTTGGTAAGCAAAAAGTTGGATAATGGACTACTCGTTCTGTGCTCACCATGGATATCAAAACCCGGTTTTTAACATTAAAAATCTTCAGACTTTTTGCTGTGGGACTGGAGAGCACAGCACTCCAGCTATCATCAACATTAACCAGAAATATAATACATATAAGAATCTGGTTAAACATCATCCATTAATTATCTTGTTCAATAATTTATTTATCAGACAGATGAGCCCTCCAGTGGCTCAGCGGTATATCTGCGGACTTACACGCTAAAATCCGGGTTTCGATACCCGTGGTGGGCAGAGCACAGATAGCCCATTGTGTAGCTTTGTGCTTAATTCAAAACAACAACAAGAACATCAGACAGATGAATAAGAAACTGTAAGATATTTCACTAAACGCCATTACCGTTTAGTGAATTCTGTACTTCGAAATTTCCCACAGATATGAAATTCATGAAGCGTTTTATTAAAATTACCTTAAAAAAACACAAATATATATATATATATGGCGTGTATAAAGTTCACTGTTTACCTTTATTATACATACCTAAACAAAATGTACACATAGTATATATGTTTTATATGTTAGAGTTTCAGCACTGACAAAATATTCATTTTATTTTTGTTCATAACCAATCATTACATATATTATTTCAATAGGACAAAACGTTCAGGTTTTAGGGCTATTCAACAAGACGAGACAGTTCGGTTTACATTTCAGTTTTTAAGTTGTAATATGCATCATTTTATCCCACGCTACAAAACAAATATCACAATCAGTTGAAAGTATTAGTTGTCCGTATGCTATTCTGTCCAAAAACACACATACAAATTTATTATTCTGATTTTTCCACCATCTCCTTAACTGGAATGATAGGTTGTTGAGTAAAACAAATCAGAGGGGGAACGGAAATAATTATTCGTTTCTCTGATAAAACTGTTGAAGCTGTACAACAAGCAGTGACTATTTCAAGCCTATAAATGAACACAGTTCAGATCTTAAAATTATTTTAATCGTATATTTCACAGTTGACAGTAAGTAAAGCTAACGAACTTAATATTTTAAAGTATTATACATATAAAGATTTTGTCAATTCGAATATGTAGAAGTAATTATGATACATACGAATTCAAGTAAGCTTTTGATTTCGTAGCTACCCTTAGTATGTGGCTGTGAAAATAATGCGGTTCTTTTACTTCCATCTGTCTAGAAAAATACATGTTGTAAAACTACATATAACATGAATATTATTAAAACTTTTTAGAATGGATGGCAACTGCCAGCTCTGGAGACGCAAGTATAGAAGACGACGTTTCGAAAGTCTTCAGGTCTGAGGATGAAAGACGGATGACTTTCGAAACGTCGTTCTCTATACTTGTGTCTCCACAATAAGCAGTTACAAAGTTTCATCATGAATACTTTGCCTAAACAATCTATCAAAGAATGAATATTTTTGGAGAAACCTTTATTTTTCTCCCATCATTCCATTAAGACTATGGCTGCGTCGAGAGTTAGTTGCACATTCTGAGAATGACTTGCTTCTGCTAATACAGTGTCTCGCCACGGTCAGCATGTTGAACAACTATATATTTAGATTACAGCGTATTCCCAGTCATATGATAGTGTAGTTGTGTTCTCGAAAAATTAGGAATGAAAAGCTATGTCAAAGTTTTTATGCAAAAAAGAAATAACACATCAACGAATTTGTATAACGACGTATGAAGGAGATACAAACTTTGGCTCACCAGTCACGACTATCTTATAAAATACATCAATGCATCCGGAACTTGAAGCGGAGAACTCGGAGATAAAAAAAATTATACGGAAAACAAAAAGCTGAAAGATCCGATTGAAATGTACTGTTATTTATGCTATCACAGTAGCATCTGCATTATTCGTTAGAAGCGTTGTTGATTTATGTTGTTGTTTTGAATTAAGCACAAAGCTGTAAATGGGCTATCTATGCTATGCCCACCACGGTATCAAAACCCGGTTTCTAATAGTATAAGTTCGTAGATATACTGCTGTGGCACTAGGAGGAGGCTGCTAATTGATCTTATGGGCCAACTCTGGTGATCAAAGATGTAATTTACACCAGCACTTGTTTTTGACCTAGTTCTCACGTGGGTAATAACAGAATGTAAGTCCGTACTAAAGAATCCAAACCACTGATGTTAGGTGCAAGCAGTGGCAAAACTTCAAGAGGAAACGCTAAAATTGGAGGCAACGAGCCCATAAGAAGATTGGATGAGATCTTCAATGAACTTGTTTTGACAAGTGTGTTGCAGAACTATGCGTTATAACGCTCAGTTGTGTCCTTAGAAAGTATCAAGCAAAATACGTTGTGTCGTCATTTTGAAACCAAACGTGAATCGCAAGAAGAAAATGGAGCATAAAAATTAAATTACAAAGAAGAAATGTCTGTACCAAAATTTGCATAAAAAGCCTCATTCGAAGCAAGTATCTGCATATATTACAGTACGAAAAACATCTGGAGAACAGTGGTTTTTGCCAATTCTCGTAGGTATAGTCACAATCTTGTTTGGTAAAGCAGAGGCAAACACATTAGAAGTTATTACACTTTAAAATAACACACGAATGAATACTAGTAGAGCGTCTTCGTACAACTCAGGCTTTTATACTTCAAGCAGACGTTAGCACAGAAGATTTGAGGTCCATTTAATGGATTAAGTACATCGTATATGGAAGAATGACATAATCGAAGACATTTTGTTCTGTTTCCTTCTTTATAACCATTAAACAGAAGAGGAGATTATCGATGTATTGAAATGGTTTATAATATTCCATGGGATCGTCTTGCAGTATTTTTCACTCTTGGAGCTTCATCAAGAGAGTGTTACCAACCTTGATTAAAAACAAACAAACTGGTACCATCTGCCTGCAAATATTGTATGATCTACAAGAAACAGTTGGCTGTAAAGGAGCTGAGCTCTGAGCTTCGTGACATTTTACAGAATGTGACGTTCCCTGTGAGCTACCTCAAAGTTCCTTAGCTTTGTGCACACATGGTTCCAAAACTGTCAATAAAGAATTAAGTAGCATGTGGTTTTGTTCATAATCATGGGCTTTGTAAGGAAAGGGGCTTAAAAGACTGTTTACCCTACGAGAGGAACTGTTTGCTATATGTTTCAGATTGTACAAGCAATACAGATTTTGGATATTTTCTGTGTGACATATGTAAGGTGTTATTTTTTGCCGATTTCAATGATATTTTTACAAAGTTAAATGCGCTGTTTATTTCATTACTTAGAAAAAAATGAGAGCATGATGCTGAATGACTTCGTTATTGGGTTTGTAAGGAATATTTCATTCTGGAAGGGGAAAAAATGATGGAATTTTGAGATGTTTCTTTGCCTTAAATACTTTTGCCCAAATATTAATGTTGAATTTCCCATCCATATTATTAAAAGTTATCTGAGACCAGTTTGTGAAAAGTTTTGCTTCCTTTTTCCCGAACCTCGACCACACGCAACATGAGTTGCAACTGATCCATCTGTCATTGGATGATAGTGGTAAACTTTATTTGGACTGACGATCACCAAACATTGTGGCGCCCTTTACAGCAATCTTATCCTTAGATTTGAAATGCATCGTTTCAACTATTTTAGCATGATATTCGCGAACTTCAACGCAGCTGGTTTGCCCTGCTTTGCAATCAAGTACGTAACTTCGTACAATGCTTTGAGGATCGGTTTGTCGATTGGTGCAAAGCTGAAAACAGGCAAAGTAGCCTTTTCATCGAACTTGGCTCTCTTTACCTTGAATTCAGCAAACGTTGCGTTCTTGTATTTCCCATCTCCATGCAGCTTCGGGGAGTATTCTCTTAGTTTTGCCAGTGTTAGACTAAAATTGCTCCTCTTGGTACTGCAAATCATGCATTGAAGACGCTGACTCCCACCATGTTTCGTAATACTCGTGAATCCGTGTTGTACGTATTCGTTCGACCTCTTTCTGTTTTTGCTCGACATAGTTGATATGAAGGGATTGAAAGATTAGGAAAAAACTCACAAATGACGAACGATTACTACAGTCACAAGTCGACTGCTAAGCGTACAAAGTTCTCTGCAGCACAAATATTAAGGCCAAGTGATGTGACGTGATTAGCCAATGATGGTCAAGTGGAGCATGACGTCACAAATCATACGAATGGGGTGAACGGGACGGACACACACACAGTGCGTGTGTCTTGACCTCTGCTGAACCCCTGAGACTGACTCACCGTTTGAACCCTGGTTAAGAACCTCTGACCTTGACTCATATGTCACATTGAATAGTGTAATATTGACTGACTGACTTATCTTCTTAATAATAGAAGTACCCTTTCATAAGTTGATAAGATCGTATGATAATCTGTTAAACAATCTGAAAGTGTTTTACTACATTACTTCATTCAAACAAAACCACTAATTTAGCAGTGTAAGACTAGAAGGAAGACAGCTAGTCATCACCACCCACCGCCAACTCTAGGGTTACTCTTTTATCAACGAATAGTGAAATTGAACGTCACATTATAACGCCTCCACGGCTAAAAGAGCGAGCATGTTTGAGCTGACGGGGATTCGAACCCACGACCCTCAATTTACGAGTCAAGTTCCTTAACCACTTGTCCATGGAGGCCTACAGTGTGGTAAAGTTTTTTTATTGCAAGTAAAAAAGTCTCATACCTTAAATTGTAAATTTTAGGTATACAAAGGCTGAAAGATTAAAGTTATTTTTGTTTTATCACACAACTACCATAAGTTCTACCAATTAAAACTTTGAAATACAAAGTTTCTTAATATATTTGTTCTCTTTTTCAACAAGCCATTATTTTTAGTTAGGTTTATAACTAAAAACGGTTAAATCTACGTGTATGTTCCAAAATAAAATAATACAGAATTTAAAAACGTACGTGCCAATATTTTGTTCATGAATTAGAGCCTTTGTCTATGAATATTATAATACTTTCTGGGTATATTATAACAAAACGTTTTTATTGATTTGTTCTATTATTGTTTTTTTTTTGTCTTTCTTATTAAGTATGAGTAAGTAAATTAGATTTTAAAAGTGTATTCAGATTTCCCAAAGGAACAAAACCCGCTGTGAATCTTACCCTGTGCCTTACATTTAGATAAGATAGGATTCTAAACAGTTCATCTAGTTCTGTATAAACGTAAGTTTAACGATATACTTTATTCAATTGATAAGTTTATCGTGTTGCGAACGACAGAAAATTCCAAATTTACCTTTGTTCTTATCTCTGAGGAAGGATTACAGGGCTGTGTTTTGTTTTAAGGTAAACAGTAGCACTTCTGTAGAACTTAAGTATAAGGTTTCTCTGAGCAGCTGTTTAATCTCTAGGCTCATCTTCAAAAGTCAGAGGTTACAGGATTATATTAAAATGTTGTCTAACATTACTATAGAAGAAGTTATATACCTGCACGATTCTAAAGGTTAAAGTAAATAAACAATCGTATTATGCAAAAATAAAGGAACAAATAAATTCATCAACATGAAAATACTTTTATTTGGGAATAAATAGAATTAGTATTGAAATTGCATACCGGATTTCTCTGTACCAGTTGACATCTGAGCAGTTTAAAGAGATTATGTCACTACAATGGTTTTATTTAGTTACTGCCTCCTTTTACGACTTGAAAAGATTTGCTTCCAAACAATCAAATTATAAAAGTCGTAGTTTTGCACCTAATTACTTTCTTTTTAGTGAACCTTGCACACGAATACCGACGAATGTTTGTGTTACTAGTTTTACATAAAATGTTGTGCCTTGGTGGAACAAAGATAGGTTTACGAACGTACAACGTTAAGATCCGGAATTTGATTCTATATAGTGGATATAAAAGATAGTTCAGCGTGTCTTTGCTAAAAAGAAATAAACATACGTAAAGTGTTTATGCTTTGACAGTAAAACCGAGTTAAGACTTTTTTTTTCGCCCAGTCACATTACGCATGCGTGAAGTAACGTGTTTTCTTTATCATTCATGCTGTAAGAGATTAAGCCAGAACAAAATATCGAATTTCCACATATAGTGAAAACGAATTTTTATTCTTTTAAAAAAGGTCGAATCACCACAACTGAAAATATATCACTATTTAGTAATAGTGTCTTAACAAACTACACAGTTAACTTTAAAATATCCTCAAACAGTTTGAAATGACGGAATTATTGTCAGCTTACATGTTGAGCTTCAGTTACACAATAGTATGTATGTGGACTTACAACGCTAGAAACCGGTTTTCGATACCTATGGTGCCAAGTGTACAGCTTTGTGCTTAATTCAAAACAACAACCTACATGTTATGATATCCCAAATTATATGTAAGTTTAATGCTTGAGTAATAACGTATGATGGGATTGTACTAAGCTAACTAAAAAAAGACGTTTCTTTCACTTCCAAAGAATGCTGTGGGCATTTACTTTTCTTTCTTTTTAACTTACCTTTCATTACTTAGCTTAATATTGGGCATAAAAGTACTCTACAAGAAGGGTCTTTATTTAAATCTGCCACTTTTAGTGTAAAAATGACGGATTTACGAAACAAGGAATACGAAACGAAAACAACACTTATTTTCGGCAGTTGTTGTTAGATGAATCAAGCCCTTCCATGGCTGGAGTAAAAATTGACCTAGACTTGTTCAAAGGATTTACGACTGACTTACTTCTCCTAAGGAACTAGATCTCTTCTTGGGCTTTTAACTTGAACCGTAAATACATAACAGTTTTATTACAATAAAAAAATATAATACGAATAACTCACAAAGCCATATAATGTTTAACACACCAAACCAATCTCAGCACAGAGTTTGAACAAGAATTGACAGGCTAAAACTTGGAGTAAATTAAAACGCTTTTCTTAAACCTAAGACGATATACTTTCAACTTGTTTTAAACATCTCATGTAATGATGTGTAGACATTCTGCGACACTTATAGACAGCTATAATCGTTTGTTGTTTTTTAACATATAACTTGACATCCCGTGAACTGTAATATTTATACTCAGAAAGCTTTCACTTACCTTAAAAATATTTAAAGATATGAGTAATACATCGAGTTAATAACAACGATGGTAAAGATGAAATTGTTAAAATTACGTCATTCGGTACGTTTATTTAGGGTTTGAACCACGTGACAGTGAAACGTGTTTTGCAAATAAACAAAGGAAGAGGTTGTTTTTATTTATTTATTACCATTTTAAAAGTATTATTATAATGAAGATGCACTTTTTAGGATAGCCCAATATCCGCGTTGAGAAAAGGGTAACATCAAAAACTTGTTAATCTAGAGGGTAATTTATTCAAAGTTACATTTAAACAGGTGTGAGGGGCTATTTGACCATCACTTGAATGCAACACCTTCAATACTGACATCTTTCTAATGTTATAATATTTTTCTAATTTGTAACTATTTTCTATGTAGCCTCTTCTTTTCAGTTGTTTTATATTTTAGTATTCGAACTGAGCGTTATAGAAGTTATAGTTGTTTCACATATTTTCTATCAATTTGAATGGCGAATATGAAACACTGTAAGGTGATTTTCATAACGTTTTTCGACTTCCTTTTAAAGTATATGTGACAGGTACACTGCAGACTTGTCACCACTGAGTCAGCGCTATGCCTATCGGTATACAACGTTAAATTCTATGGTTAGATTTCCTGCTGCAGAGCTGGCACCATGTCTCCACTATCATTTATTTTTAAGATCTAATCCAGTTCAATAATTACATTTATATTATAACTATAGTTATCTCGAAATAAAATTCTCTCACCACAATGTCTTCCTTTCAACTATACATCGTTGATGTATCTACAAACCTTTTAAAGACGAGCAAAGATAAAATGTCATCAATAGTCAAGTAATGTTACTTCTATCTTAACTTATATTTATTTGGGAATAACGAATTTAATCTATATAGTAATCTATATCGTATTAATTTATTCAGACCATTAGTAGTACACACACATATGTGTGTGTGTGTGGAGGTGTGTGTTGTGTATGCACTAAACTATGTATTCATCCAAAATGACTTTCTTAATGTGGTTACCACAATATTAAAATATGTATTTTTTTTAGTAATTTGATTGGCTTTTCACCAGAGTGCAAGTCATTTTAGCGGAGATGCATATGTTACATACAAATATGCAGATTAAGCATACATTTACTCATAAAAGTTAAACAAGACAGAAAAACAAACGTTACCATTATAACAAACACTAAAAAATCTACTTTAGTAGGGAATTGTTCACAAATATACACGTATGCTAAGAATTTGAAGACTACGTGGGCCACAAACTATTCTTATGGAAACTTTAACTGTGTATAGTTAACATTTATCATTCGAGTTATTTAATATGATGATAATACCAATAAGCAGAAATGTGAGTTGTAAAATAGTTCTTGTTACGTAGTTTGAACTAAATAAAAGCAAGTTTAGGTTGTACTTTTTCTAACATTTAGAAAAAAACACTTTAATAATCAAACTAACTTTTAATAGTCAAAGCTAGACGAACTGACAGATTAGGAGATTTATAAGTGATTTGCAAACTGCCATTGAACCAAATCAAAATGCGTTCTGTGTAATAGTACTCCCGAATTGTGTGTTTCTGAAACTAGCAACAAAAGCAGTTACTAAAAATAATTTATTTTATTAAGAATATCAATGACTGTCAAGCAGCTCCATCTAACGCCAATAACCGTGAATTATAGTTAATCAAACAAAAGCCAAATAAAGGGTCTACTTTCAAGTCGGAAATCATTAAAAACATACTTGATCTCGACGTGTTGTTGTACACAACCTGAGACGCAATAATTCTCTGAAACAAAGAAGCGATTAAAATATTAAAGAAATATTAATCTTAAAACCCTGAACTTTTATACTATCTCATGAATTTTGGCCTTGAAAAAAATTCAAAATTTTGTTCACAGATATTCACAAAATTGAGGATGAGGATCTAAGTTCTAAAAGAAACACTGGAAAACCTAGCGTAATTGCATGAAAGCATTGTCGCTTCAGTAACTGCACCGCCATCATGCTGGAGGACTTTGTTTTCCTCACTTGACAAGTAATTCTTCTATAAAACGGAACAAATCCTCCTTTTAATTTTGTATTTTTGGGATACTACGCAGTATCTTTATCTGGTAATTATTGTGGTTGCTAAACTCCACACTCTGAGCTTTTAGTTGTAAAGATACAACAAATCTGCGTTTACACTCAGTGTTCAGCTCTTCAGGCAGATCTGAAGATCATAACAAGGAAAGATCTGCTGCAATTTCAGAGCGCGTGCTATAAAACTGTTTAAAAATAGACAAGGACTCTTGCAGACATATATTGACACTGAAGTTCTTGGAGATCGAGTAAACGTATTGTACATCTGATATTATGATACCATGCAAACTAAAAAGCATTTCATCATATGAGGCTATCTTTCATCATTTAAAATTTATTATGTGAAATAATACATGAAAGCATTTATAGATGCCATATATATATATATATAGTTACAACTGAAACTATTTTTAATGTTCACCAACTCTTAAATATTTTGTAATCAAACGGTATGTTATTCCACAGAAAATGGTTCTGTCAATTGCAATGGACACAACAACAAAAATTACCTCTGTTTAACTTCCAGATAATAATAGTACATGAAAGCATAATTTTAAACGCATACGAGTATACAGAGTACACCAAACGTTGTTTGTCCAAAAATAAAATTTTACCTAGTTGTAACTAATGGTTTCGAGTTTCTCATTACCAGATGCACATCAACCGCATCAGTAACAAAATGGTGTCGACGTAAAATATAAAACAATTTTCGTGCTAAGTTTGAAAGGATATGCGTGTTCCGCAGTCAAGATTTTTTCTGTACTCGCAGCATGAATGGAGGTGTAATTTTGTGCACCGTAACTCAGCAACGTTAGTTATGGCTATGCAAAGATTTGACGCCATTGCTTTAATCCTTATTCTTCTATGCCCTATTATTCTTGGATGAATAACAATGCAATGTAAAAATCACAGTAAATTCAGAAAACTTGATTCTTAAAGCAACTCAATGACAATAGTTTTACGCTGTATTAAGTTTTTATAACATATCAAAAAGGGATGATTAAAGGAACTGTTGCTACACAGCTAACACTGTAACAATATACATTGAGTTCAACGTTTTGTTTGCCTTTGTGTCTTTTATTTAATATGTAAATGTGTGACAAATTAGGACGTTCAAGAATTAACTAAGTGAGACCCCTAGTGTCAATACCATTATTACGCAATTCTGTTTGAAAAAAAACTTCTGAAGTATCTCAGTTAATTAAAGAGAACTTATTACCATTTTTTACCTCAAACGTTTCAATGTAAACTTTTCTCACGAGCAGAATCATCACGGTACTGTTAGGAATATAAATGTGTAATAGCTTGGAACTAGTTGTTACTTGTTGCAAAATGCTCCATAAGAATGATTTTTAAAAACAATACTTTCATTCATCTTAATTTTAAAACTTAATCAGTTATGTTTAAATTTTTGATAGGAATAAAGCGCTTCAACGACATTGGTTACTTAATGTTCTGCATTCGTTCTTGTTGTTGTTTTAACACAATGAACCAACTACGCTTTACACACTACGAGAAATCGGACTACGTATTTTATCGATATAAGCCCTAAAATGTACCGTTGGGCCACCATTGGCCAAAATCAGTCTAATGATATTATATACTGTTTATTCAGAGGTTAGTAAATGACTGCCATCTTTTTTCATTTGCAGACCAGGATTTCTGCATGGGAAGAACACAAACTAAATATATTGGAAAATCAGTAACTATGTTCAACACTCTCTCAAGATGTGGTAAATGAGGCCCGTTTTTCCTTCACTTAAAAAGTTAGTTCTTGTTCTGATGGAAATGCTTTTCAAATTATGTTTTATGCATTACGAAAATTTTCTGTTCTGGTTTATTCCGAAAAAATATATCCTTCTAAAGTTACGCAAATGAACAGATAATAATTTCCTTCTTAAGATATTTGTCTTGTGCTATTCAAAGATTAACTTTTTATATACAACTTTCTTTCATCGAAACTGTTTATAAAATACCTTCGAAAATTTAACAAACTATTACCATTTTTAAAAGATTTTAACCCTAATACTAATGGAGTCGTTTAGAGATAATTTTACCTAAATCTTGCCTAATTTTAACTTGTCGCTAAATGGGCTAAATGGTCAGAGCAGAAATCCCTAGGATTCCCGTATATTAACCACAGGAAAGTAGCTAGCAACATTAGCCATTATAACAAAAATATCACGGATTGACCGTAACTTTCATGAAGAGCTTCTAGCTGAAAACATGGAGCGAATTTAGTGCCATCACGTCTCTAACCCATAGTAAGACACACTAGAATTTCAATTTAATTTAATATTAGTCACCAGAGTTACAAAGAAGTGATAGACAGAATGACTACAAATATTTCAAAGTTGGTCAACGATATGAGAAAGACTGTGATAATCGACTTTCGACAAATCTATATGTTATTCTAGATTATGTCACTATACGGGTTATTTCCAACAAACTATCACTACGTAACACAAGTCGTCCGATTTCTCAATGTACGTATGACTTGTTTTTGAATCAAGCACAATGCTACACAATGGGCTATCTGTGCTCTGCCCACCACGGGTATCGAAACCCGGTTTTTAGCCTTGTAAGTTCACATATATATCGCTGAGCCACTGGGGGTCACGTATTACTTATGATAGTTTTTGTCGGTCTATTTAAAATTGACTATACCACTTTGTATGGCTCGGTATCAACTGTCTTAATTTCTATAATGTGTTAGAATGACCGATAGCTTAATTTACAGTAAACTGTTCAATGTTTTGTGTGTGTGTACAATGGCTGCATCGGTTGGTCTACGATAGAATATTAAATTACACAAAATATTGATCAATGACAATACTAATAGGTGTTTGGTAAAATGCCTTCTTAATCAATGACTGTACAAGTAGATTTAAGATCATACATCGCCCAAGTTGTGTATGAATAATTATTACACTGAATGAAGCTTATAATGAACTACTCTGTGGTTCAGTGTGAGTAAAAAATTACTGATTTACAATAAACTGTCCAACGTTTGTATGAATAAGTGGCTGCGTTAGTTAATTTAAATAAATTATCATATTTTCCATTTAATCTACGAATGACTGTACAAGCTAATTTACAATAAACTGTCCTGTTATTTGTTTTGTGTGAGTGTATGAATGAACGTAACAATTTATTATAGCAAAATATCTTTTTTTTAGTAAGCGTTATGTGTGAACGACTTCATCAGCTGATATATGATAAACTTGTTTATTTAACTAATTTATTATCAACTGTTTGTTTATTCAGTAGGTACGTAAGTTACAACATCAGTTTTTCTGTTAATTTTTGTATTAACTGACTTATGATAAACTCTGTGTTTATTCAGTAGGTATATAAGTTACAACATCAGTTTTATGTTAGTTAAGGACGAAGGTTATGCTTTTACCCCTGTGTGCTTTCTTGTTTGTTCGTGTATTTGTCAGCAAAATTTCTCGTAAACGGCTAAATGTATTTAGACGAAAGTAAGTATACATTTGGACTACGACCAAATTTAGAAGTGATTACTTTTTGGAGGGTCAAGGTCACAAAAATAAAAATAAAAACTCGTATCTGATAACTTGGGGAACGAGTTTTTCTCATTATTTCCCTCTATAACTTAATGAAAAAGTATCGGGGTTTTGAGGAAACGTGGTGGACATACGGACTCATTTTCTATTATCTGAGAACCGAATGTCATTAGTGCTATGAGTGTCCCTCTAGTTATAAACTGTGTCCGTTCAGTAGGTATACAAGTTACTACAACAGTTTTTCTAATGAGTTGTATCAACTGATTTATGATAAACTGTTTTTATTCAAAATAAGTATCTGTAATTTTATCACTTGACTATGACATGATATCATACTGTTATATATATATATATATATAGAGAGAGAGAGGGATGGATGATGAGGTGGAACTTACATTGCTGCAAATGTAATATTGTTAACGTTATAAGGTTGGTACTAATACTATTTAAAATAGTACAAGGATAAATGAGATACTTTAAATAATTCTTTGTTACAGAGCAAGACGTTAGAAGTTAAACTTATTTGAAACAGTATAAGAAAGTTAACGGTAAAATAGCCAATTTCTTAGAGTTAAAAGTTGGCTTTTGAGTAAGGAGTCTCTTGTGTATAAACGATCATTTCATTTAACTCCGACAAAACTACCTTAACGTTTGGTCTCTATACGAAGGAATCTATTAATAGATTTAAAATAAACTGTCATATTGTTTAACTAGCTGGAGTTCCTGTCTCCTGGACGGAAGTTATGTAACTTCGTGATTAATGAAAGGTTATCTAAAAGCATGAAAAGCGCTTCTATTATATGTATCTGTAAAATATAAAAAAGCATAAACGCTCATAAACCTGCAAAATACAAAAGGATAAACTACGATCTTCGCGTGGATCCAACAAAGTTTCATGCCAAATTTGGTGCAAGTTCATGAACAGAGGGTGAGGTAGGGGTAAAAACTGCAAAATGCAAAACTGAAAATTTGTAGGTATATTTCGGTGAATTCGACGAACCTTCACACCAATTTGGGGGAATCTATATCAGTAGGGGGCAAAGTAGTGATAAAGAATGCAAACACGTCCACATGGGCCTAATATACCAACATACCAATTTTGGTGAAGATTCAATTTCACTCCGCCAAGTTGTTATATAAACAGACAACAGACTTTACTGTTATATTTATATAAACACCTATAATGACGATATTTCTTGAGTTACGAGTTGTCGAATATCTTAGCTTGTGTGTACACATGAAAAACTCTATCATTCTGTTTACCATAAACTGTTGAAGAGATTTAGAAATAATTGTGGCTGTTAATTCTAATACTCTTAACGTTTAGCTGCTACTTGAAAGTTGCTTCCGTATAAGCAACTATAAGCTGTCAAACTGCATGTGCGCATGAATGACTCGAAAAGTAAATTTACGTTAAACTAAACTATCCAGTTGTACAATACGGGTATGTGTGTACGTACTGATAAACTATTATATCGTTTATTGTGAGTAAGAATTATACCAGCAAATTTCTGGTAAGCCGTTCCACTGTTGAGTGCACATATGAATGACAATAGAAGTACATAATTGGCTCAGCATGGCTAGGTGGTTAAGGCACTCTACTCGTAATATGAGGGTCGCGGATTCGAATCTCCGTCGCACCAAACATGCTCGCCCTTTCAGCCGTGGAGGTGTAATAATGTGACGATCAATCCCACTATTCGTTAGTAAAAGAGTAGCCCAAGAGTTGGCGGTGGGTGGTGATGACTAGCTGCCTTCCCTCTAGTCTTACACTGCTAAATTAGGGACAGAGAGTGCAGATAACCGTCGTATAGCTTGCGCGAAATTAAAAAAAACAAAACAAATCTGCTAATTAAACAATTATTTTATTGCTCGTGCAAATAACTGTATTAACAAGTTTTAGATGAATCATTCTAGTTCTAAAAGTACGAATAAATAACAAACCAACGAGTTAGTTGAATATTACTAATACACAGTTTAAACCAGAAATGCTGTCGTTAATCAGAATAAAATGCCTGATTTTTAGTGCTTATATGAATTGCCTAATTAGAAATTTACCTGTTCTGTTCGGTCAAGAGTGTTTGAATTACAGTTTTATTTTATTTACGATACACTTTGATCAAAAGATAATTTACAAATAATTGCCGTATCGACGAGTGTGTAGCAATAACAGGACCAGTGGTTTCTAACAATCTCTCCTAACATTCACGGTATACGTTTAAGAACGACATACAATTTGTAATAAACAGCCTAATATTCTGATGTGTTTATGAACGATTGTATCGGTAACTTTACTACAAACTTTCCATTTCTCATTGTGTGTATATTTAAGGCTGTATCATATGAGTTAGGAAAATCCACCCTGTAATTCGCATGTGCATAAATAAGTTATAATCGCTAGATTTACAGCAAACTGTTCTACTGTTTTCGGTGTGTATTAATGACAGATAACACTATGTTACACAAATTTTGTTTCTGGATTGTATGTGTTATTTCTTAATTGCTTATGTTGTAAAAATACAGAAAATGGCCATTATTTCCTTCAAAATTTGCTTTTGTGACCTGGATAATGAAATTTAAAAATTAACCCAATTTTCTGTGCAAAAACGGGCAAATTTGCACATTTTAATTTACATAAGGTTTGAATAAAACAACATATAAATCAAGATTTACATGTATTTATACTGAAGTTATTCAAAAATGAACAAAAATGTTTAAAAGTGAGTAGTTTTCGAGAGTTGCGACTGTAATGTAAACCACTTTCACGTATCAGCCCCCAAATATAGTCTCGGCATTCAACTTTGTTAGATCAAGATCTCTGATCGAGTCATTGAGGTCTCTTTGGTTGGGGTAGTGTGGATCTCTCTCGCCAGCTGCACTTGTGAAATTATAATCTAGATCTTCAACATCTACCTCCTCTTCTGATTTGCTGCTCTCTTTTGAGATGACTGATTTCTCTCTGGCGGAGTGGGTACAGTGTGACACTGGGGTGATGGATGATGGAAGGCCTGGATACATGGTAGCAGATGCATTCTTGCCAGCCCGACATTTGGAAGGTTCCACCATGCAGAAGTAGTAATTGCTTGAGTGGCAAGTGAGTTTACGCTGGATTTTTGGAATAGTGAACTTCATGGCTCTCTTTTTCTCTCTGTACCATCCTGCAAAAAAACAAAATATAATTGTTATTACGAAGAATAAATTTATTTCATCCACAACCAATTTGTAAGAGGTACATGCAAAGTATTTTATGTGTGATATTTTTATATACTATTGGAAATTAAAAAAGTTAAATTTTAAAAGGTCTAAAATTTATAAAATATAAAATCTTACTGCGCAAGCAAGCAAAAATTATCCTTCTTACCTTCTAGAGTTTTTTTGCAGTTCTCGCAGGTAAAATGAGGTGCCCAGGGTTTGTCTTGATCCCCGACAGGCATGGTAAAATATGCCTTGTAGGCTTCACATACTTTAGCAGATGCTGTCACAGAGTGAGTGCTTTTTCGCTCTTTTCTTGATAAATTGGCCACATGCGTCTAGAGAAAGCTTAAAGCTTCTTGGTGCCATTTCTGATAAAATCAGATAGGTCTATGTGTTCACTTAGGCAGCTAGAACGAAACTGAAGTGGTGAGCCCTTGTGTATATATTACTATGGAAAGTTCTAGAAAATTCTAAAAGGTGCTTGAAAATTATCGTAAGTTGTACAACATTCTAGATAGTTCTTGGAAATTCTCTATCAGCTATTCAACACTGAATCTACCTGAAATGTTCTGGAAAATGGGTACATTTGAAAATTTCATTATCCAGGTCACAAAAACAAAGTTTTAAAAGAAAAATAGGTCTTTTCCATTTACTTTAGGCATAAGCAATTGGGAAATAACATTTTC
Source organism: Carcinoscorpius rotundicauda (assembly GCA_011833715.1). Lineage (NCBI taxonomy): Eukaryota > Metazoa > Arthropoda > Merostomata > Xiphosura > Limulidae > Carcinoscorpius > Carcinoscorpius rotundicauda. The sequence goes on along the minus strand of CM022391.1, from coordinate 161,471,048 downwards.
TACCCAGGAACAAGTAAAAGTAAAAATTTTCTGACATAGTGTAATCAGTTGATTCCAACAAATGTATCGTTCATCTTGAGAAACAAACACAGATTTACAGTAAACTGTTTAATTTGTTCAGTGTGTATAAATAATCGTATCAAAAGATTTATGATATCAACTGTTCAATCTCCAATGTTTACATGAGAGTGTACCATTTGATTCTATCAAATTAATGTAATGTTTAGTGTACACATGTACGAACGTATTAATAGACTTAATATAAATTATAATTTTCTATATGTGTACGTGTTTCTGTGTATATGAATAACCATATAATTTATTTTCACAGCTATCTTATTATTCTACACGTATGTATAATGGTCTGTATAATCTAATTCCGACATACGTTCCTATTGTTTGAAAAGTAAACAAAATAATATGTTAATAGATGTACAAAAATTTCACATTATTTATTGCATATACGAATTACTTTATCAACTGAATTAAGTTGAAGTTCGTTTGTATAAATGCCCATATTAGTTAAATACGACAAATTATCCAGTTGTTCATTGTGCATCTGAATGATTTCGGTAAAGTTTTTTAATACATTTGCGAGTGCAAAAATGAATTAGTTACTAAATTAGTTGATTTTAAATAAAGAACCATATTGTTTATTCGGCTTAGTAATTCCATTGTGAGTAAAATTTATTGTTTACCGTCCTATTTTTCAGTGTGTGTAGGCCCAGCATGACCAGATGGTTAAGGCGCTCAACTCGTAATCTGAAGGTCGAGGGTTTGAATGCTCGTCACACCAAATATGCTCGCTTTGTTCGTCGTGGGGGCTTTGTAATGTGACCGTCAATCTCACTCTTCGTTGGTAATAGAGTAGCCCAAGAGGTGATGGTGGGTAGTGATGACTAGCTGCCTATCCTCTAATCTTACGCTGCTAAATCAGGGGGCTAGCGCAGATAGCGCTCGTGTAGCTTTGCGTGAAATTCAAAAACCAAGAAAAAAAGTCGTATGTGTGACAAGGATTACATCATTTCATTGTTAAAAACTGTTGCATCATACAGTGTGTACATGAACAATGGTATCAGTTAAATAAATTATCCAATCGTAAGAAGTGCGTGTTAACTATATTACTCGACTTACGATAAACCGGTCGAATAATAATTATCTTTTTTAAATGATTGCGTCAATAAATTTACGATAAACTATATTACATTTGCATGTTATTTCGTGATTTGTCTTTAGGTTTACGGTAATTTAGCTCATTATTTTTTATCTTTATAAATGACAATATAAGTAGGTTTATGATTAGCTAGCCAGATTCCCAGTTTGTGTGTATAAATGATAAGTAATAGACTGATGTGTTTAATGTGACTAATAATGGTAACCTGTGTTGATGTGCGTTCTTGGTAAGTAATGATTACCTCTTTAGTGTTCTTCGGGATACATTACCGTGTCACTAGATTTACGTATATACGAATTAGTGCGTGAATAACACTCCTTTCCTTTAATATCAGTATGAATTATTTTACCTATTGGTTTACAACAAATTGTCTTATTCAGTGTGTATATAATTGTATCAGTATCAGAATATCTACGACAACTCTCGGTCTACCTTATATGTGTGTATAAATGACAGTATTAGTACTTTTAGTATAGACTTTTCCATTGTCCAATGTCTGCATGAACCACTGCATTAGTAGATTTGTGAAAATTGTTCTATTACTTAGAACATACATAGATGTCTGTCTAAAAAGATTTACGGCAAATTGGTCTGTTGTTTAGTGTGTGTGTGTGGATGAATGGCTATATCAGAAAATTTATGAAAACTGTCACGTTGTTTAACGTGTGCACAAAAGCTTATCTCAGTAGATTTACAACAGATTACCCTGTCGCTTCATGAACGTATGCATGGTTGTCTTAGCAGGTTCGTGACAAACTGCCCTATTTCTCACGAATGAGCTGCTGTATCGGTATGTTCTGTTTATAACTGTGTGTACAGAAGACTGTTTCGGAAAATTGTCAAAGTGTCCTGTGTATGAATGGCTACACCACAAAACTTATGAAAAGTGTCCTTCTGTTTGCTGTGTGCATAAGTGGCTGAATCACTACATTTAAGATAAATTGGCCTGTTTATAGTGTGTGCACGAACAGCTGTATCAGTAGGTTTATGAGAGTTGGTTTTTGAATTTCGCGCAAAGCTACATGAGGGTTATCTGCGCTAGCCGTCCGTAATTTAGCAGTGTAAGACTAGAGGGAACTTAGTTAGTCATTACCACCCAACGCCAACTTTGGGCTACTCTTTTGTCAACGAACAGTGGGATTGACCGTCTCATTATAACGCCTTCACGGCTGAAATGGCAAGCATGTTTGGTGTGACGGGGATTCGAACTTGCGACTCTCAGATTAAAAGTTTAGCGCCTTAACCACCTAGCTATGCCGGGTTATATTTATGACAAACTGCCCAGTTTCGTGGTGTGTGCATGAACAGTTCTATTACTGAACTAACAACTATCGCACTCTTCTGCCACCAGTATACATTTCTGATCTTGGTTTCAAACAAGCTAACACCTGTTTTCTATCGGTGAAAGAATAACCTTTTCTACTTCATTCAAATGTCTATATCCTGAAGAGAAATAAGTGGTTTTATTTTGTTATACGTGTATGACAAAGGATTGTTGATTTTCCTGAATTTCCCATAGGCTATTCGAAGGCTATCAGCAAAAATTGTCCCTAACTTAGAAGTGATAAACTAGAAATAGAGCATCTAGTCAACAATACCCTCTGACAACGTTTGTGCTACTTTTAACTAACAAAAATAGAATTGATCGTTTACTTATAATGCTCTCATATGAGACTGAGAAGACAAATACGTTTAGACGGGATTTGATCTTGAGGCTCGGAAATTGCTAGAGTGCCCTAACCACCAAACTGTGCGAAGCCATTTGGTAAAGGAATATCTGGATTACTGGGCTTACAAAAACTTTTGTTGTACAATAGTTGTTAGTGTAAATATCTGTAATTGTGGATTTTCCACAACCTGTACTAATTCAGCGTACTTAAATGCTTGTGTTCGTTGTTTACTATTATTATCACCAAAACTGAAGTGATCCAAAAGGTAAAGCAGGCATTAGTAATTCGTTAGATTATGTTATCAGTGGATATTTTTCTTTTTTTCTATGACAGATGGCCAGAAGACAACAGGATATTCAGCATTAATTTACTTAGTTAAATTAAAACACATAACTTGCATTCACAATAATTAGACAAATTCTTTGAAAGATTATGATTTTATGCGCATCACAAACAATAAACAAAAAAGTAAAATAGCCGAATCATATTAATTTAATCTTTCATAAACAAAGTTGTTGGACTGCATAAGTAAAAAAATAACCAAACAGTTTGTCTATGAAAGTAACCTCACTTACATGCTTTGACGTCACATGCTTTAAAACCTTATTGATTTCGACTGTACATGTTCTGTGTAGATTGTTGACAACATACACGTACTTTCAAAAGAGTCCACTAGCTTTTGAAAACAGAATAAAATTGATGACGTCAATCAGCTCTTAAAGGTTATAGGTGGAACAATGAAAATAGAGATAATATAGTTATATGCACTTTTATATAAGTACACCCTATAAACTTATCTTGCTTGCATTAAACTTCAAATTCATTACAGAAATGAATACTTAAAACACTGAAAGGAATAATTTTACCAATAAACAGATTACCTCTATACATCATTAAAAATAGCAGATAAATTTATAAATCAAGTTACACAATTCTTAAGTGTAACTAATTTTATTTTTAATAAATCAACAAAAACCAGGTTATGTAAACATATTAAACTGTTACTAACGTGTATCGGTTGTCCACGAAAATGTTAACAAGATTTTAGGACCTTTGCTTCCATGTTGCAGGCCCTATTTGTGATTTTGAATTATGTTTAGTTTTTCTCTACTCATTTAAACTGTGGTCCTTCAACATTATCATTTGATTTTGCAGAATCGACGGAAATGGATTATGTAATCACGCCTGAATTTCAAATGATCTGTTATGAGGACCAAACTATCCTCATATTGAATGTTACTTTGTATAGCCATGAGGTTATATAGGATGTAACACAAGTGTATGTTGTACTACTTTGTAGTGTCATAATTTTTCTAACTTGCGCATATTTTATTACATGAGGTGAAACACGATGTCACACTGGTGACCTTAAGACTTGGAACTGCGAGTCAATATATCATTGCAACTACTTAGGTATTTTCTCGTCTTATTATATCATAGTTCTGAAAACGACTGAGGTGAACAAATTTTGTAACACAAATTATAATTGTTTCTCAGGACGACTCGTATGGGTATTAACACTTTTATTGATAAGCAGGGAATAACGTTTCGTCCTTTGTAGGTCATTTTCAGGTTAACAATTTATAATTATTTTGATGTGAAGATTAAAGCTTATTTTAATAGTAGTGCTGTGTATATTTAATGTACTGAAATTATTAGCAGTTTAGTCTGGGTTTAATTATGTTCTACAGTGAATCAGCGGCAAATCATTGAGTTTACGCCATTAAAACCTGGTATTTGATTCTCCGCTCTATTGTGCAATTGTACTCCAAAAACAAGAACAATGTTTCATTTTATCTGCAATTCCTCCACACGCCTTTTTAAAGGAATAATTTACCAACAGAAAAGATTAAAACTGTTTGTGTTTTACAAATTAAAAACAAATGTTTAGAAAGTAGAAAAGGGTAGAAAAATTATACGTTAAAAGTGTGATAATAATAAGAATTGATCATTTTTGTACATAACGTAAGTTTTTCCACTTTGTTTACCCTTGTCTACTAAAATTATTTTGATTTGCAATGGGCAAATCCATTCAATTTAGCAAAATCAGACGTCATCTCTCTCTCTCTCTCTTTTTTTTACTGATAAACATTATATGTATATATATATATATTTGCCGAAATTGAGGTGTCTTTATGAAATTCCAGTCGAAATATAGAAAAAAAATGTTCATTGTCACTCCCTGTCATTATTTATTAAGTCCTAATGGAAAATGTCTTTCAGTATGGTATCCAAAACGTTGAGGATGTTCCATTTATCAGACATGATTCAAATGGAAATCTCAAACAAGGAGCAGCTTTGAAAGATCAAATTTGATGTTAGGAGTTGACTGCCTTGACCCACAATGTCCTATTCCATACTGTCTTTCGCTATCTGCAGCCAGATGGGGAAAAAGTTACATGTAATAATTTGACATAAAAGGCATTTGTTAAACTGACGTTATAGAAGAAACAAACCACCCTGTATGTCTACATTTCTATAACTTCCAGCTTCCAACACTTAAATAACTGTTACAAAATGATGGTAAATGAAACTATAAACCTTTACCTTGATAGTTTACTAATAATCAATTTAAAAACACAGCTTAGGCCTTACTTATGTTTTCAAGACGTTTTATTGTCAAACAGTTTATTTGGTTGATTATGAGTATCTTTGCTTCACAACTAAGCAACCCATGTTGTTTTCCAAGAGCTGGAAATAGGCAGTCATATATTCAAAAACATATACGAAGTGAAATACAAGTGAAAAGTGTATTACAAGTTTTTTACATAAATAAAGTGTAGTTTGTCAGGACAGGAAGTATGTTTAGGGACCTCAAAGTTTAGTATAATGCCCCTCAGCAAGGTAGGCGTCATTTTGCTTGTATGTCATCAATTTCGGTTAATATGCGCAAGCATGCACATTATACACAGTTTTATTGGTATACATATTACAGGTTCGAATGTTATTTAGTTTACCTTTATATAAACGCTATTCCATTTAAATCTGCAAGTTGTTTCGATTTTCTGGGTACTTTTTAACTGATAAACATTGTTTATTAACAAAGTAGTAAAATTTCAAATAATTCTAAAACAATACCGTTAACTCACATACTATGACATACTTGCTTGGCTCTATAGAAACACCAAAGCTTCCACAAGGAGTGTTTGCTTGTTTGGAATATTCACGTAAAATCACATAAGGACAATTTACTTTTAGGCTGATGAAGAAAATAAGCTAGTCAATAACATTTAATTTAAGCTCTTAGGCTAATCGAATAGTAGATTTGACATTCACGGTTCTAAACTGTTGATTGCGATTTCGCGACAACGGGCGGTAATGCTAGATTCTTGAACACTCAGTCTAGCAGGCTAACAACGTAACACGCTCGGTTCACAAACAGGGGACAGACCAATAAATTTTATTATCCAAGTCATCAGTAAAGCATGTCCAAGTACAAGAAGGATTAATTATACTTGCCATATAAAAATTAGTATTGTGGCTGTAATATTCCTTACCTAGTCTCTTAGATATCTTTGAAAATTAGAAGAGTGTCAAATAATAGCTTTCCAACCACACTACTTTCCCTATATTCATTGCCAACGATGTGATTTGTTGCAATACAAAACTCATCAGGCCAGTAGGAACACAACAAATCCAGTTGTTTTGGAACGCTATTTGTAAAGGCCATTTGTTACAACAACAGTTGTTATGGATATGATCGCCTTTATCCAGGCTGATAAAACAATTATAATAAACTTTACATACTATAGGACATTATGCTGGCTGGGACACAAAAAATATATATCTATTGTTGAAATAAGAAATGACTTATACAGAGTTCTAATCACTGTTGAGTTCATTTTGTCCCAGCAGACCTGATGAGCTATGGATTGAACAAAACGCGTCGTCGACAATGTATATGCAAACATAATGTGATTGGAATACTATTACTATTTACTCTTTTCATTTAAAATAAATTTCTAACGGTCTAGATAGAGAATGTACTGTCAAAAAATATAAGATGTCTAATACTAATGTCGTATTAATTTTCATCATGATTTGCCATCTTGAATAAAGGCATTTCCACATTTAAATGTCATTCTTTACAGATATATGAATTTTGTCTTGTGGTTGTTAGTGGTAAAGAATAATTCATATATCGTATTTGTGTGTGTGTGTGTATGTATATATAACATACGTGTGAATGTCAGTTATTATTATTCATCATTTAATTTTTTCTACAACTTTTGTTTATATATTTTCCTCACTATACAAACACATACATAGATATGCTAATATATGCTCATTGCCCAATACTAATTATTTTTACTGTCGAAATTAATAAAATGTGCAATTATAAGTATGGTAAAATAAAACTGCCTCCTGTAATGCAATGACAGCACTTTTGTCATGATGGTATGTGGAGAGTTATGCGCCCTTGTTTTGCGTAGGTTCAGTGTTTTTAAATGCATGAATATACTAATCGATAAAAATTACATTTTAGCTGAAGAAAAAAAAAAGTCATTAGTTGTGGTTTTTCCAGAACTAACTATAAAGAATATGCTAAAACAATATACTTTTTTTGAAACTCAGAACAAGATATTATAAAGTTAAACCGTGATTTTAACTATCAAATTTTGAGTTTTAGAGCAACGTATTGTCAAAGGAAACATACTGTATAGTTTTAGAAGTGAGATAATGTTAATGTGAACGTATTGTATAATTTCAGAAGTAAGATAATCTCAATGAAAACGTAGCTTATAATTATAAAGTATTTCCCTCTTTCATTCACGTTTAGAATATTTATTTGAACACAAACGGACTGAGCTTGAAAAGTGAGTGTTAATGTAAACTTGTATAATAGAAACATCTTTTCTTGACCGGCTGTTCAAGACATCTGTCACTGAAATATATCGACATGGAAACTGAAGATAACTACAACTTCCACCAGTCAAAACTTATGTTGCCAGATGCTAGTGACAAATCAACAGAAAAGACAATTGGAAAGGCTTGTAAAACGTAAATAGAAAAACAAGAATGAATCCTCAATAGCCGAGGCACTTGAAATTCTTTTACACAGAAAATGTAAAATAATTTATGAAACTTTTCCCCTATTTTATTAGCTATTTCTTTCTGCGTCAGCAACACCAAGCACAGGAGGTGCGTGTAGCTGATTCGATTTTAATACTCTTCACAATCTCTACCAGCCTCCCCTCAAATTGTTGGGTTTTTTTGGAATTTCGCACAAGGCTATTCGAGGACTATCTGTGCTAAGCGTCCCCAATTTAGCAGTGTAAGACTAGAGGGAAGGCAGCTAGTCTTCACCACTCACCACCAACTCTTGGGCTACTCTTTTATCAACGAATAGTGGGATTGACCGTCACATTATACACCCCCACGGCTGAGAGGGCGAGCATGTTTTAGCGCGACGTGGGCGCGAACCCGCGACCCTCGGATTACGAGTTGCACGCCTTACGCGCTTGGTCATGCCAGGCCTCCCTCAAATTGAAATAATTTTAGATAGGATTGAAGAAATGAATCTACGAGCCATTAGGTGTGGCCAAATAAAACTAGCCCGGCATGGTCAGGTGGTTAAGGCACTCCACTCGAAATCCGGTGGTCGCAGGTTCGAATCCCCGTCATACCAAACAGGCTCACCGTTTCAGCGGCGTTATAATGTTACGACCAATCCCACTATTCGTTGGTAAAAGAGTAGCCCAAGAGTTGGCGGTGGTTGGTGATGACTAGCTGCCTTCCCTCTCGTCTTACACTGCTAAATTTGGGATGACTAGCTCAGATAGCCTCGTGTAGCTTTGCAAGAAAATCAGAACAAAACCAAATAAAACTGTTGTTGTATCACAAATCGGTCAAGAAGTGATGAAGTTGTGAGCTAAATGTTTGTACATGAGAAAAACAAAACAAAAACAGAGTTGTTCTATGAGCCTCTATACCGTGGTTAAAAAGTGTTAGAATTGGCTGAATCCTGCAGAAAGTGTTGAGTTTTAATTATTTTTAACTTCAGCAAGAAGAACACTTGAAAATAGAAGAAGTTGGCCAATTAATCCAACAGTTTGTTTTCTCTTCGATGTAAATAGAAAAACACGGATATGGCAATGCTCAAAGCACAGTAAATTACCAGGACCTTATTACATGGTCTTACGAGTCGCGCTTCATCCTTTCTTTTCTGTACTGACAGGTCCCTCCCTGGGACAGCAGTAAGTCTACGGAATTACAACGCTAAAATCAGGGGTTCGATTTCTTTGGTTGACACATTGGATACCCCGATGTGGCTTTGTTATAAGAAAAGAACACATTCTGTCTTGAGTAAAGTCAAAATAAGGACTATAACCTTGTGGTGTTCTGACAGCGCAATTTGCTGAAGATAATGAGTTATAGAATGTTCAGGTGAAATAGGTTGAGTTCTTCGAGTTTTTGAGAAGGACTAATTGCAACAATACAGCTACCTACCACATGTGACTCGATTACAGACACTACTTCTTGATAAATGGGTTAAAGACACTATGCTGCATTTGAACTGTTATCGCAGTATGATTTCAGGTGAGGGCTGATGGCTCAGCACTATCAAAGTCAAATAATAACTTGAAACAATATTGTTAACATATTTAACCAAATAGAATCCAAGTAACGTTTTAAAATTATTTAAACCTAATAATATTTTGTACAAAAAACTTTAAATTTTCTAATCTCGTCATTGTGAAAACAGAAATAAAATTACATAGAAAGCATTCGAAATCGTTCCTAAGTGAACAGTATTTTCCGAAACATAATAATTTCTATTTATTATATGAAGTAGCAGTTCAAGTGGAGATAATATATTGAAGCTCTTTCTACGGACAATGATAGAATAAGTCTGTGAACATTAATAAAGTTTACGATAGCAACTGAAGCTTTGACCTCAGGTTTGTCTCATGTTATCATGGCCCGTTGTTGAGTAAATTCGAAGACATTTTTGTCATAGAAGACATGACGAAGTTATTTTCGTTACATCGACTGAGCCTTCAACTCCAAATTTGTCTCAAGACATCACTGTACCTTTAAAAGATTCGATGAAGTAACTTCTGATAATTCTAATATAATATATTTCTAACCTATGTCATTATTTTTTCTTGATATAAAGCAAATAAGATCCCAAATATCTAACGACTGAAATAGCTATGACATTACAAACATCAGTGAATTCTTGTTTATGATTAGGCTTAATGATAATATTTGTATATTTTGTGTAAATATTATATGAATATTTTAGTGATATATGCAAATAAAAATACTGAACCAGTAGTAAACATTTTGACATAGCTAACTCATATGCAAACTAATTAAGCAGTTAAATTCTCAGACCAATATTATCCTAAGTAATTTGATAATTATGGAATATACTTACGGTCTAAATACGTTATTTTCCAATATGATTTCCTTGCTATACGGAAACATTATATGCATATAGGAAGAAGTAAACAGATTATGTCTGATGTTAACTTGGGTACATTTCTTATGTGAATAACCAAGTTGAATATAAATAAAAGGTGTACTGCTGTTGATTTTACGCCCTAAAATATTACCTTTCCTATTGAAACATGAAATTATCAAATTATTCATCTGTAAAAACACAAATACAGGAATGATAAACTATGAAAAGATACGCTATATGTAGTTTTTGAAACATACTGTATAGTTATAAAGGAGAGTTAGCATCAGTTGAAACGAATTGTTTAAAACAAACTGACTCTGTGAATTTGAACGTATAAAATAGTTGTAGAACCGAGTTAGTGTCGGTGTAAAAATTAAACATGCTAAACAATTCGGCCCCCCAGTGGCTCAGCGGTATGTCTGCGGACTTACACGCTAAAATCCGGGTTTCGATACCCGTGGTGGGCAGAGCACGGATAGTCCATTGTGTAGCTTTGTGCTTAATTCAAAAACAACAACAACTAAACAGTTTGAGAAGGAAGATCGTGTCAGCTTGCTTAATAATTTTAGAAGCCAGTTAATGTCAATGTAAACGTACTATATAATTGTAGAAACAAGTTAGTGTCAGTGTAAAAATTAAACATGCTAAGTAATTTAAGAAGCAAGATAGTGTCAGTTTACTTAATTGTTTTAGAAGTAACTTAGTGTCAGTGTAATTGTACTATAAAATTGTAGAAGCGAGTTACTGTCAATGTAAACGTAGTAAACAGTTTCAGAAGTGAGTTAGTGTTAACGTTTGTTTGTTTTTTTAATATCGCGCAAAGATACACGGGGGTTATCTGCACTAACCGTCCCTAATTTAGCAGTGTAAGTCTAGAGCGAAGCCAGCTAGTAATCACCGCCCACCGTCAACTCTTGAGCTACTCTTTTACCAACGAATAGTGGGATTCACCGAAACATTATAACGCCCCCATGGCTAAAAGAGCTAGTATGTTCGGTGTGACGGGGAATCGAACCCGCATCCTCAGATTGCGAATCGAATGACTTAATCATCTGGCCATTCTGGGACCATAAAATAATGAAAAATGTGAAAAGCTTCACGATTTTGCTTATCATCCTTGTGCAGGGGCCATGCTTATCTTTATTTCAATTTTAGCGTATTGAACTGCCTAAGCAAGTACTAATTTCAACGTAAACGTACTAAATAGTTTAAAAAGCGAGTTAGTGTCAATGTGGATGTACTGTTTTAATTTTTAATGTGAATGTTATAAAAACTTTAGAAGAGAGTTAAAATATAGGATAATTTTTGACTAGGTGTTTGTTATTAAGCACAAAGCAACATAACGGGCTACTTGTAATAAGCCTGTCACAGATATCGAAATACAGTTTTTAGCGTTATAAGCTTTCAGATTCACTGCTAAGCTACTGTTTTATAAGCGAACGTATCATTAAAATCGAGTGCACACAGTCTTGTAAGTTGAATTTTAAAAATATATATATTTAATTAGCTAGACATATTATAGTATTGACCTTAAGTTCTGTAGGTGGCTTGCTCCGACCAGAAGTTAATATTAATAATTCTATTACGAATTAATCTTGGAGCTCTCTGCATTTACCGACATATAAATCAGTACTCACAAAAGAAAAACCCGCTTACAGTAGAAATTGTTGTGTCAGAGGTCTTGCAATTTAACCGATCTTGCAGAAAAGGTTGGGTGGGGGGGTGTAATGACAAATACTTCGTTGGCTTACGCTCCTCTTAGATCAACCATGATTGGTGCAGTTGTAAGTAACGACGCGAGTTGTGATGGAACACTTGCGTCATTGTGACGTCAAAGCTAGGAATATAGAAACCTAACAGAGACTAGTTCTTGCAGAAACAAGGGGGGTCTGAGCTAATCATTATGATCCAGGGAGGTAGGGTAAGCTCATGTTTCAGGAGGAAGTTGTCTGGGGCAAAAACAACTCTGATCTGACCTCCTAAGCTCTTAATTATTAAATTATATTCTATTTTATTCATAAACAAGATTTTTAATTCTTTATAAAATATCTTATTTTCATGAAATGAACAAAGAACGGGTAATAATACCTTTGTATGTTTCACTGCTATAAGAGTGTGTAATGCCAAGTAATTAGTTTTACAGGCGTACGTTAGACGTAGAGAAAATGTTAATTGCACGTTCTAGATAAAACGGTTTCAAACTAGAAATCTGTTATAAAATACTGAATAAAACACACATCTAGCCTGGAACTTTATACTGAAGCAAAACATAAACTTTCGACTTCATATAATAGAAATGCTGTGAATAATTTATCTTGTATATTTTTCAACTGAATTTACAACTTAAGCAATGCTTTAAAGATAGGAATCGTTATCTTCTAACTTTGCAAACTTTTTAAATTGCAATTTTCTGAATAATACATATTTTATGTATGTTTTGTTGCAAATAATTTTACACTGGTCTTTTGACTCGTTTAATTTCACTGGAATTTCACTACAAAGTATAGCAGTTTCTGACTTTTCTGTTGAGAACTGCGCATGTTCCTGTGATATATGTATATGACAAGCATTATAATAAAAACTTCCTTTCCAGGAAGAAGTCAGAAATATTGGTATAGACTTTTCCGATTTGAGAATTCAGTGAGTGTTCATCTGAATCAAATGCGAAATTGTCAAATGGGGTTGGTGGCAGCTGTATATTTACTTATTTTTGTATTAATCGTGTTGGAATTGGAGACCTGTTATGTATCTTTATGTTTGGTTTACGGCTAATTCTTGACTATTCGGTAATTCAATGTTATAACGAATAGCTATACGGCTGTAAAAATTGTCACAACCTCTTTCAAAAAATGAAATGTGTACAGCGAGGTTATTAAATGATGAAAAACCAAAAACAACGTATTTCATAAAATAGAATCTTCAAAGTTCTTCATGAGAGACAAAAATACGCAACATGGTGTTTGAAACCATACTCGAAGTCAAACCGCATCTTATAGTTATTGTTGCAAGAGGGGATTCACAGATCAGAAAGTCAGTGACATTGGGCTAGATCAAATCTATTGACACGATTCACAGATCAGAAAGTCAGTGATATTGGGCTAGATCAAATCTATTGACACCATTAACAAGATATTAAACAAGTGACGAAATCTTACTAGCTAACTGCTTCCAAGTTTCTAGTTACTCCCTAAAGCCAACTTCTTTTTTCGTAAAAATGATAACTGAAAACAAAACGGTAATCACAACAATACTGTGAGCCAAGATCCCCAATAAAGCTAATGGAAACTCCGTTGGCATGGCCGTTAGATTGAACACGACTGACAAAGGAAGAAATAGTTTAAAGGGCAGCAAAGGACCTGAACTTTGTCCTTTTAAAGTGTGAACAGCCTTCTATACATTTATGATTGTCAGTTGCGCAGCTTTTTTTAACTTCAAAGCATACTTCAGATTGAACTTTAAGCTCCTTATGTTCAGTCTATTTTTTATAATTCATATAAACAACAAATCTGTAAACATTTTAAAGAAAAACATGGACATTACTGAGATCTTAGATATTGTTCATACAAATCATAAACATCAGTATGATCTGATATAACGCAGTTACACTCATCAATATATACTCATCAATTATTTAATGCAGTAAAATGTATAAAACTGACTTTTATCGAAGCGTAGCAGGTGTATCATTGTAAAATTAACCACTTTTCAGAGTAATCGCAAAGACTAGAAAAAGAATTAGCACAATTTTATTTATTACCCAGAACAATCACCAAGAATTAGGATAATTTTAGTTAATACCCAGAACAATAACCAAGGATTAACATAATCGGAGTTATTACCCAGATCAATTACCAAGGATTAAAAAAAGGCGTAAAAACTGTTTAGATTATCATAGTTGTATTAGCATTGTGTAAAACCTTCACTCTGCCCTCAGAAGTCGTTTGGGTTTGCCATACCAAGTATATGTTCTCATTTATTGTACAAGTTGATTATAAACTTTGCACTGTACACGTATAATCCTGAAATCAAACCACAAATACCAGAATATGTTTACATATTGAGTAAATCAAGTATGGAAATAGTGTTCTTCTATTGTTACTCTATATTTATGTTTTAATACACCGACATACAGAGTTGATTTCACAAGCGAGTTCGTACTTCTAATCCTTCTGTATGTACTAGCCGAACATAATTTTGGACAGATATAGACTATCAGAAAGGTAACCGGTAAATAATGCCCACTATCAGCTCTTGGTGTACTTTTATAAAATTTGATCTTCGTTTTTAAAACGCACCCATGACCCTAATGTACGGAACTTAGTTTGATTTTTAACTGGACGTGGACGCTGGACCTCACTCATCCCTTACCTATTAACCACAGCTCGGTTAACTCGTCAGGTCCGAAATCCATGTGGTAGATGAAGTTGAATTTGTTTAATAAAACATTTTCTGGAATGTGTATGCTTTCAGCCATTACTAGCTTGTCGGTTCTCCTGAAACTAAAAGCTGTTTAATAATTTGTTTTTGTGTAATAAATGTACAAATTAATTGAATAGAAATATTTAAATGTGAAAAGAAATATGATTAACTGATTTAAGCCATCCATACACCAGTTGACGTTTTAGTGAAATACTAAATATTCCAGAAAAGAGTTTTTCATTTTTTTGTTTGTGAAGCCACATCGTTCTTGCCCCAGTGTGTTAATGACAAGCTCACGCGCTCTCAACGCTAAAATTCGTTCCCCTCGGAAGACAGAACTCAGATACAACACGTATAGCTTAGCGCTAATACAACAATGACAACATCACAGAGCCATGCATCTGATAACACGGTATTTGTTGAAAAGACCAGATATTATTTATTTGTCTTTGCTAAAATATATAGTTTATCAAAACAGTTTTTAGGTATCGCTTCTTTGGCTTCTTTTTTTTTTCCTTCTTCTTCTGAAAAGAGAATTGAACAGGCGTTTGCAGTCACTGATCAGTAACAAGTGAAATGGAACACGACTGTTTGACTGGTTTGCTGTGGTTGAACGTAGTGTTAAACTTGTAGCGTCCAAACTATGTTCCCGAGTTTGAAGAATGTTGGAACTATGCTGCTAACAACAAGTGTTTAAACTTGTAAAGCTTAAAATTAGTTAAAAAACAGAACTATTTTTATTTTGCTCTTACAGCAAACTATTTAGATTATATCCAACCATCTCTGATTTTGTCATACTAACAAGAGAGAAGGCATGCCATTAGTCAATAGAACACTACTACACGTCATCCATACGAGCAGATTGATTTCTACCTTTATAGGCCAGGTGGTTAAGGCACTCGACTCATAATTCGAGGGTCGCGGGTTCGAATCCCCGTCACACCAAACATGCTCGCTCTTTTAATCGTAGGGGCGTTGTTATGTTACGGTCAATCCCACTATTCGTTGATAAAAGAATAGTCCAAGAGTTGGAGGTGGATGATGATGACTAGCTGCCTTCCCTTTAGTCTTACATTGCAAAATTAGGGACGGCTAGCGCAAATAGTCCTCGTGCATTTTTGCGCAAAATTCAAAAAGCAAACAAATCCCACTATTCGTTGGTAAAAAAGCAGCCCAAGAGTTTGCGGTAGGTGGTGATGACTAGCTGCCTTCCCTCTAGTCTTACACTGCTAAATTAGGGACGGCTAGCGTATATAGCCCTCAAGTAGCTTTGCGCGACATTCAAAACAAAACAAAAATCCATCCTTATGATGCTTAAAGTGTGTGAAACAACTTGTAGTATTGCATAGATTGAAACCGGGCAAGCCAGCTTGAAGAGTCCAGTACTTTACCATAGTGCCAAACCACGCCCATATAGACGCGCAAATCAAATTGGAAACTATTACGCATGACAGTACAAAGTCAGTAATTACAGTTAAAAAACAACTTTTTTTAAAGATTTAATTCAATTTCTGTGAAACGTGAATTTTTTTCATATTGTTTCCAAGTTGCTAACCAGTTATAACCAAAACAGTTATCTCAACAAAATAATACCCATGAGCGTTACGGGGTAAATTTGTAGATTGTTGGTTTTGAATTTCGCGCAAAGCTACTCGAGGGATATTTGTACTAGCCGTCCCTAATTTAGCGGTATAAAACAAGGGGGAAGGCAGCTAGTTATCACCACCCATCGCTAACTCTTGGGCTAGTCTTTCACCCAAAAATAGTAGGATTGACCGTCACATTATAACGCCCCCGTGGCTGAAAGAACGACCATGTTTTGTGTGACGAGGATTCGAACATACGACCTTCAGATCACCGGTCGAGTGTCTTAATCACCTGCCGGGCCAAATTTGTTGAGGGACAGTAAACAAAAGGAATTCAAAAACTACAACGTTTTTACTCACAACTATTATCTGAAAACACTAATTGTTAAAATATTCAATGTAAATGAAAAAAACATTCCGAATTTGTGCAAACTAAAAGGTCTGTTTCAATTTATGTATAGAAAACACAATAATACTGGAAATAAACTGCTTTATAATATCAAAATGTTTTTGTCTAGCTAAACACCCAGTGTTTCGCTGTACAGCTTCTTTTGGAATGTTTGCTAAACCACAAACCGAACTTGACAGTACGAAGCTTCAAATGGTTTAAACAATGTGTTTAAGTAATTAAAAACAATATTTTGGTGTTATAATGTTGTTTATTTTTACTATTAATATGCCTTGATTTGTTTGTTTTTAATTAATTATGAATCAGTCATAAATTACAAAGTATTTTTATGAATACCTAAGTTCTTGTTGTTAAATATTTGTGTGCGTTTTCTTATAACAAAGCCACATCGGGGTATCTGCTGAGTCCGCAAAATGGAATCGAACCGCTGATTTTAGTGCTGTAAATTCATAGACTTGCTGCTGTACCAGCCGGAGACCTACATCTAAATGAACACTTATATAGATTAGTTATCTAAATCATACAGCCAGATGGTTAGGCCGTTCGACTCGCAGTCTGAGTTGCGTGGATTTTAATCCCCTTTCAGCCCTAAGGGCATTATAAAGTGATGATCAATTCTACTATTTGTTCGTAAAAGATAGCACAAGAATTGGCGGTGGATGTTAATGACTAGCTGCTTTCCCTCTCGTCTTTCTCAGTGCTAAATTAGGGATGGTTAGTGCAGATTACCTTCGTGTAGCTTTCCGCGAAATTTGAATCAAAGCATACTTTTAAGCTAAATTTACGGAGGTGAATTATGATAATGCTGTTGGTTTTATATATTAATTTAGTCGTTTGTAGTAATTTTGATTTAGAAAAGTTTTGAAGTTACTCAATATCTGGAATGTGCAGTTTGTGCAATATAAAATCGCTAGTTACACAAAAGTAGGTCATTGATTAATACGTGTGTCACAATGTTTATTTGATTATTGAGTTTGCGAGCTTACTAGTCGATTTCTCTGTTAATTCACTTTTGTAAATATTGACTTCGTGTTTCAACGAAATACTAGACTTATGCCTACCAGCAAACACTAGTTAAGGTAAGAGTTGTAGAACAGGAAGTACAATAGATAAAACTCTTTCATTATCATTAACTTGACTGAACTTTGCATTATTCCTGTTAGCAAATAATTCCAAACGAGCCTATCCAACATTATAAGCTGTTGCAACAATATTTGCTACGGTTTTTCTCTCCTTATCATGTGCTTAAATGAATGTTGTTATATATTTGAAGGTAGTTATTTATATTTTCACGTTTGCCGTTGATTGGATTCGACTTGTCCGCCAATTCTTGATTTGCAATATTTAGGTCTTCAATTATTTGTTTTTGGTGTGTGTGTGTTTTCTTTTCATACAGGAAATGAATAGATATTCAGAAAACAGTATTTATTGTTACCATTAAAATCTTTCTCACTAACCAGTTTCGTAAAGGATTCTTAAACTCGGTTGACAGACATCAACTGATTTAAACAGTTGAGTCTATAACCAGGAATCGAGTATCTATTCGGCTTAGATGAGCAGTGCAGATTTTTTTAAAAGACCTCAGGCACGCACTTAGAAAAAAACAACATAGTTTCCGGAAAGCTTTATATAGTTTTAGCTTTATAATACAATCTGTAATGGTCTTCACCATAAGAACAAAACACCTGCTTCCATGGTATTATTTGTTGTTGGGAAATATTACGGGGAGACTTGTTTCCTCCCGATTTAATCATTTAGAGACTCTAGTGTAACAATAAAAAAACAGTACTTTTTATGACAAAAGAATCATAATAAAGATTTAAGATTACAGTTTCTAATCCGTGTAAACATGTGTTAATTTGCACAGAAACAAAATAGAGGGTAATGGTATTCTCGCTATATTAATGTCACGTATCATTGTCGAAATATTCCGGGAAGAAAACGTTGTTTTCTAAGTTTACAGTTAATAATTTGCGTGAAAATTTTACCACTGATTTTGAAACTATTGCAATTTCAATATTTTGAAACATATTTCCTTTGAAATTAGATTATAAACAACTTATTTCACGTATCATTTGAACAGGAATTAGTAAAGTGAAATCCAGATAATTATCTAGATTTAATATCGTTTAGTTAAATAATGACTTATAAGTAGGTGACGAAACTTGTATAACTTCATATGCATGTGCATTTTAAAGATGTTTAAAAGAAATAATAGAAATCCGGATATAAATTACCCAGAAACTGAGCACCTAACAACGTGAGTAGCAAGAGACTTAAGCTGACATCATATTTCATATTTGAAAAGTAAGAGCCAGCAATTTTTAAACTGGGGGCTTTCTCGTGCTTTGCTAAAACACTGCTTAACATTTTGGGTTTCCGTTATAACAATGTGTTTGCGTTAATATTAGAAACGCATATAAATATTTTCCATTTTCAATCCATAGAATGTCTATCCATAAGTAACGTTTACCCCTTTGTAAAGTACCATTCTATGGGGGGGGGGAAAACGACTAATTTTCAGTAACTAAGTTCAGAG
The DNA here is from genome assembly GCA_011833715.1 of Carcinoscorpius rotundicauda. Classification (NCBI taxonomy): domain Eukaryota; kingdom Metazoa; phylum Arthropoda; class Merostomata; order Xiphosura; family Limulidae; genus Carcinoscorpius; species Carcinoscorpius rotundicauda. The sequence goes on along the minus strand of CM022391.1, from coordinate 161,451,840 downwards.
GTTTGTGGTACGTAAAGTGAACGTGTGTGTATTGAATTAGAGTGTACAAAACCTGTCAAGCACACTAATCATTCGAATACTTTACTTACATGCTTACAACAGTAATAAAAAAAAGTGAGATTCCGAACACTGTTCTCCACATATTAAAGTATTCATTGGTGTCTTTAGCCAACTTGACTCAAAAAAACTTCCACTGTGTTTTGGTAAGTAACAAAAATATTTTCAACTTTTGTACTTAAAGACCTAAAAGAACCAAACTTGAGGGAGAATGTATGAGAATATTATGTTTTCAGTAGATACTTTACATTTAAGAGAAACAACTCGTACGTGGAAAAAGTGTTGTATCACAGCTTCAAAGGTTCTCTTTCTATCCTAGACTTCATGTTTAAAGCAGTATACGAAAACAGAAAGAGTCTGGTTACAAATTAATATCCAGAAATCTTACATGTGTAACGATTTCGTAAGTAATCTATCAGTATGTATATTATTCTATGTTGAATTATCAATATCACTTTGATCATGAAATTCTATATAAATCATTTATTTCACTGTGAATTTTGTATAACTGATATATAGCGTACAAATTATGAATTTCTTTTTGGTTAATCAGTATACATGAAAAAATTAATTCTGATTTAGTGCTACTACTTTCATCACATAAGATTTCAAGCCTCATATGTTTAATTGTAAAATAAAACATTTTTCACTTTCATGTGTAACAACGAAGGGAACTCGATGTCTCTAACATTTAGATAGGATAGCGCGAGCCATATAAATTTTATCAACAAGAGCTGAGGTTATAAAGTACATTTATTAGACACAATTAGAACTTTAATGTTTGTATTAACATTTGAATGTGTTTCCCATTAAAATTAAGGTAGGAACTTGCTTTTATAGTCAACAGGTCGGTTCAAGATTTAGTTTTAAGTAATGTAATAACATGTTCAAATTTGTTTTTAAGACTTTAGCTCTGTGTATGTGAAAGTACAGTGATAATATAATAGATAGCAGTTCTAAATTCCCATATAAATTTACGTTCAGCCATATGACTGGCTGGTCATATATACGTGTGTGTGTATTAAATGTGGGTATTGCTGAGACTCGTAGTATAATGAATCAGACTATTTTATTGGAGCTTATATTAGTGAAGCCTAATCACCAGCAACAGAAGCCATGTTGTTTGCCATTGAAACTTTTACAAGCCTCACAAACAGCCCTTCGTCGTTATCAAAACCTAGCTAGCGGATTAATCCTGGTTTACAAGATTTATTTATGTTTAAGAGTAGAATACTGAATTTATGGGCACTGAAAAATAACAATAAGAAACCACGAAACCGATAGACTCGGCCTTCCACTAGTTCCTAAATCTGATGAGATCGAGATGCGCCGCTATAGCACTTTAGTAAGTGTACTTAAAACATCAAGCTTTTGTTTTATTGTCTGATGATTATTAAAACTTTTTTTCGAAACAAGATTTTTCTCGTGTTTTATTTTTTTGAAACAATTGACCGCATAACTTGACGAATTCATCATCAGAGAAAAGACTGATAACCGTTATTTTATCTATCCGTAGCCACTTTCAACTAACATAACGTTGTATGCACAAGAAAGCAGCTTAGTTTCGTCACGTCAGACAACTCGTTTAAATGTCTATATTAAGTAATATTCCTAACATATTTGCCATGTGTCAGTAATGTCTTCACAATATACTGTTTCTACCAATCTACTCACACCGATATACAATCTATAAAACACGCTATTCACAATACTCCGTACCTGTTTTGTGTCTATACAAAATCTTACCTTGTATTACAAGGTACTATTTCTTATGTGCAATTGTGTTACGATGGTAGCGTCTACACAACTAATGTTTTACCCTTATACTCACATCTTTATAGTCATTACAATGTATTATTTTTAAATACATTTTCTTCTGCTAGTAACAACTGTACAAATATTATTTATAGAACATTACTTACATCTATACGGTTCTTACAACATATTATTCGCAAAAAAACTTCACTTACATTCTATTTGTTTTTTTTAATTTCGTGCAATTCTATACGAGAGTTATCTGCACTAGCAATCCCTAATTTAGAAGTGTTAGACAAATAGAAAGGTAGCTAGTCATCAACATCCACCGCCAACTCTTGGGCTACTCTCTTACTATCACATAATAACGCCCCCGCGGCAGAAGAGGTGAGCATGTTTGGTGTGACGAGATTCGAACCCTCTACCCTCAGATTATGAGTTGAGCGCCTTAACCATCTGTCCATGCCGGGCCATTTATATCCATAAAGTCATCATAAGGTGTCGTTTCAAATATACATTTCCATATGTTAACAGCATCTATATAGGTAATATAATTTTGCTTACATTTATAAATACAAGGTATTGTTCCAGATAACACATTTCCATTCCTTAATAGTGTCTGTAAATCAACATTTATTTTACTGTACTTAGATGTATATACCTACATTACAAAATTCTATTCTAAATAATTATAAACTCCTGTGTTAGGTATACATTTCGTCATATTAATGTCGTCTGTAGATTTGATATTTCTTTAATTTTACTTACATTTGTACGATCATCATAAGATACATTTAATAGCATCTATACAAGAACTATAATTACATTTGTTTAGCCATCTCAAGATACTATTAAAAATGACACATTTCCTTAAGTTAACATGGTTTTTAAAAGTAATATTTTATAACTTTACTTACATTTGTACAGCCGTTACAAGGTTCTATTTCAAATATACATTCCTTTGTTTTAACAGTGCCTGTAAATCACTATTTCTTCTACTCTACTTACATCTGTGTACATAAATTACAAAGTACTACTCCAAATAGCAAATGTCCTAACATCAACAGCTTGGTACCACTCCAAATGTCCTAACATCAACAGCTTCTCTGCATATTATATTTCTCCTACTATACTTACACCTGTACAGTCATTACAAGGTCCAGCTTTAGATATACATACTTACATATTTTAGTATCTATAAAGATAGTATTTCTGGCGTTGCATTAAACTTTTATAGTTAATAAGCAAGGTGATATTTCTAACACTTCTCTATCATATTTAATGTGTTTTAAAGGTAGTTTTACTTCCATTGCTCTCAAATCTTTATAGTTTATAGGCAAGGTGATATTTCTAATACTTCCCAGACATGTTTTAGTGTCTATAAAGATAATATTTCTGGCGTTGCATTAAATCTTTACAGTTAATAAACAAGGTAGTATTTCTGACACTTCCCAGATATAGTTTTAGTGATTACACAAAATCGCATGTATAACATTGTAGCCATGCGATGAAACTGTTAATGCGTGGTAATTCATTCATATGTTTAAAGAGTCTGTACAAGGTTGTATTCCTCTTATTGGTATACATGCTTTAAGTGTGCATATAAAATAATATTCTTATTGCAGTGTAATGCTTCTTTTACTTTTATGAAAGCTTCAAGTGTGTATACAAGGTAACAATTATATTACAAGGTACTGTTCTTATAACGTTTTGTGTGTTTGTTGTTAACCACAAAGTTACACATGAACTGTCTGCACCTTGTCCTTGAGTTTTGAAACCCAGTGTTTAGCGTAATCAGTTCTCAAACTTATATACATAAAGAATTCAATTGTGTGTTTAGATGATTCAAGCGTGTGTACAATATAATATTTCTATGAGTTTTCCTCAGAGTTACCTCATTTACATCAAATAATGTAAATGAGATAACTCTGAACATTACGTTTATATTGCTTTAAATACATATACAAGATGATACTCCTATGACTTGTGTACATACATGTATGATCCAAGTGTTTTTAACTGATTCAAGCACATGTACAACATAATATGTTCGGTGAAGAAAATTCGAACTCTCGACCCTCAAACTGTGAGCCGAAGACCTTAATCACCAGGTTTTCCCACACCTATTTTTTAGTTTTAATAGGTTGTCATAAGTATATTGTTCATGTAAACAATGAAGAAACATTTCACCCCATTGTGAGTTTGCTGTAAATCCTTCTTCCATACATACATAACATAATTTATATCTCTTAACAATAACGTACAGTTTTTCTTTACTAATAGTTAAAAATAGTTTTATCGTTTTTAATTATAATTCTAAACCTCATATGCAGTCTTTTGACAACTCTACAGGGAAGATCCATTAAGAAAATTAGTTTGTTTTGAATTTCGCGCAAAGCAAAAGGATTATGTATGCTATAAGAGTCCATACAAGTCAAGTTTAAAGTAATATGCTTCACTACTGATGAGATAGAACCTGAGGCCGAAAGCTTTGAGTTTGTTAAGTTCATCTACAAGGATAGAAATTACCAATTATATTTTATATTTTAAAAAGTCTGGTACATTCATGAGTATCATAAGTTTTTGCAAGATATCCGTGAAGACCAACAAGCTCTTACATATTCGCTGTTTAAAACTTTGATTTCACCCCCTTCAACACTACTGTCTGTATAAACAGTGTAAAACCATTATTTTATGTTTCAAACACTATTACAAGCGTTTACATAAACCTGTGTATTTACGGTTTTCGCGTAAATTTCATGTGTTGTGAATTGCTTGTTTTGAATTTCGCGTAAAGCTACACGAGGGTTATCTGCGATAGCCGTCCCTAATTTTGTAGTGTAAGACTAGAGGAAAGGCAGCTAGTCATCACCCAACCCACCGCCAACTCTTGGCCTACTCTTTCATCAACGAATAGTGAGAATGACCATCACTTTATAAACCCGCCATGGCTGAAAGAACAACTATGTTTGATGTGACAGGGATTCAAACCCACGACCCTCGGATTACGAGTCCAATGCCTTAACCTCCTGACCTGCTGGGCCTCATTTGGAGAGAAATAGTTAAATTTTACACAGATGCAAAGTAAACCATGTCATCTGTGTAAGAAGTTTATTTCAACAACTGACTTTAAGTGACGTAATGCACAAGAGTAGAAAAAAACCCGCTTGATATTATCTTTAAATTTATAATATAACGTCTTACGGGACAGTCTTTGTTTTCTGTCTCACCGTAGATATTTGTTTTCTTTTTTACCTTATTACATTGTTAACTAATAATCGTTGAAAATAATGTTATCATAGAATAATCCTACAAACAGCCCCTAATTACAGTCTCAAGCAAAGTTTTATACTAATACCTGTTTACAGTGATGTAAACATTGACACTAATTATGCAAACAGCTAAAAACTGTTGTTAGCCAAAGTTTTGTAGTGATACCTGTTCACAGTGGTGTAAACATTGACACTAATTGTGTAGAGAATTAAAAACTCTTGCTAGCCAAAGTTTTACGTTAATACCTCTTTAACACTGATGTAAACATTGACACTAATTGTACAAACAGATAAAACAGTTGTTAGCCAAAGTTTTGTATTATTACCCCTTTTACAGTGAAGTAAACATTCACAATAATTACACAAACATCTAAAACTGTTGTTAGCCAAAGTTTTGTAGTGATACCTATCTTGAAGTGATGTATACATTCACAGTAATTCTACAAACATCTCAAAAAAATCTTAGGAAAAACTGTATCAGTAGTTATTTTCTGAATAATTTCAGCGACGCTAAAAAAATCAAAACATTGTAGTAAAATACGTGTGAGCAAAAGTCAATGTTACATAAGCCAAAACATTGTAGTAAAATACGTGTGAGCAAATAATTTGATGAACATTTATCGTACTACGTATTTTCTCCGAGAAAAATAAGATCTGTACTATTTTATTAGAGATGTTCAGAACCTGTCAGACGGATCGTGATAGCGATTTTTTTTAAATATAGACACAAAATATATACTAATGCACGAGCTCTATCCTTATTTAATATTTTCTAACAGAAATATGTAGACCATAGTAAAGGGTATAATCAAATGTGACAGTTTTTCTTGAGTATGAAAAATTTAAAAGAGACTTGAGCTATAATTCTAGAATAAACGAGAATGTTAACTCTACATTGCTTTAATATAATTTATCTTTGTAATGCAAGTATAATAATATTAATTTGAAGACAAAATGCATGCTACAAGTGTTTCAGATTATAACTTACCAGGGAATCTAAACGTTTTACAATAAATTAACAGCGATAGCTTTCGCTATCATCATTCAACATGATATTACACATTTACATTTTTCGGGTGTAACCTAGTGGTTAGCGTTCTCAAACCCTAAATTCGAGGATTCATTGTTTGTTTCTTGTTGAGTAGAAACGCACTTCTCTGTAAAACTGGCGGTTAAATCACGTATTCGGCCTGACAATTGTAGTTAAGAGTTGGCATGTTGTTGACTAGTCACTTTTCCTTTATTCCATCAGTTCAAAATTAAGGACAACTATGCGTAGACATCCCTTTATGTAGCTTTGCACGAAAGTTATACACATACTTGTACACAAAAACAGAAGTATTATGCGTTTACACTGTTTACAACAAGTAAAAAAAGAGGTGTTTTCTTGTGATGTATGATTCATCATAAAGTTTCGTACGGTAGACTGTGGATGTAATCTCTTGTCTTTATATATATATATTCAATTTGTACTTCGGTGTTTTTGTTATCATTTCTGTAAGTGTTGAAATTGAACTCCATATAAAAAACAGATATTGCAAACAAAACTGAACATGAAATTGAGTTTACTGATAGCGCATACAAAAAACATCTTAATAAACATCATAATAATGTATGGAATTATCTTTTTATCCACGAACTCTTCCAACAGTTTTAAAGTTAGTGGGACCAAACTTAATAAACGATCTTAGTGTGATCAAAGGAATGTCGTTACTCTTGTGGCGTGGTCCCACAACAAGGGGAACTAAAACCCGCTAAGGAGATCACCCAGGCGTGATGAGTGTTCATAAGTAGGTAATAAGAATCTCTGAACCCGAATCTATCATCCGATTTTGTGTTCTTGTCTTTCCTCGGGACTCCAGCAGCACCATGTTTGAAATTGTGTTCATACCTTTTATTTTCAAGCCACTTATATTACATTAGTGCGGAGGGAACCGCAATCAAGTGTTCCACAAACCACCTGAAACCAAAATGTTGCAGCTGCAACAAATTACATACTGCAAACTACAAATTATCCGTTGTGTAGTTAGTTTTATGTTAATATTACTATTCTTTAAGTACAAAATAAAATTATTTATGTAAGTCTAAGATCACCATACGGATTGTACAGTGATCATTGTATTTTATGTATGAACATATATCTAACGGGTGTATGTGAAACTGTACATGTTAGCAGTAAACCATAAATTGGACATTGAAAAACAGTTGTTGTTGAAAGTCAATTTCGTGAATGGTATACGAAGTAAAAATAAACAACAATGAGTGAGCTCATATCTGTGATAAACATTACCAAAAAAAAAAATCCATGTAAAAATGTTAATGAAACTCTGTTGAATTGAGTACAGATATTCAGCGACCTCTAAATGTCAGAAGTATTAACACCTAGTTTGAAGAGCATAACTCAACTGTTTGGAGAAAAGAAGAGGTCCACTGGCATTTGACCCTCCCAGGTCTAAACATAATCTAAATCCGACTCAGACCTCACGGTTCTCAATCTAACGAGACTACAGGCTCAGGCACCATGGGTAAGTTTGTTTTCTGGTAAAGTCTCCAAATTCGACTAGTTTTAGAAGTAATTGCTGATAATAAAGGAGGCCCATTGATGTATTGGGTCTCTCTGATCATAACAAAAACTATGAAATCTACAGCTAATGCACCTATTATGTGTGAAATATTACTGTCTTATCATATTATACCCACTGTGAGGAACAACATGCACATTGTAAAATAGTTCATAAACATAGCAGAACAGTTCATATCCATAGTAGAATAGTTTATAAACATATTGAAATAGTTTATAATTACTTTAGAAAAGTTTGTAAACATAGTAGGATAGTTTATAAACATATTGGAACAGTTCATAACTACTTTAGAAAAGTTTGTAAACATAGTAGGATAGTTTATAAACATATTGGAACAGTTCATAACTACTTTAGAAAAGTTTGTAAACATAGTAGGATAGTTTATAAACATATTGGAACAGTTCATAACTACTTTAGAAAAGTTTGTAAACATAGTAGGATAGTTTATAAACATATTGGAACAGTTCATAACTACTTTAGACAAGTTTGTAAACATAGTAGGATAGTTTATAAACATATTGGAACAGTTCATAACTACTTTAGACAAGTTTGTAAACATAGTAGGATAGTTTATAAACATATTGGAACAGTTCATAACTACTTTAGACAAGTTTGTAAACATAGTAGGATAGTTTAATCGCTAAGGTAACAAAAAATCAGCAAAATCCCCAGATTCTTTTGTTTCAAGTTTCATTTTGAGCAAAACCGGGGAACAGTGGCGGCGCCACTGCCGGGGGAACACTTCGCCAATACTGATAGTTCAGTTCCAACTAGAATTTAAGATATCTTCAAAATGACAGACATTGATAAGCGTACTTTCAAATTCTGCGAAGTAACAAAAGACGAGGAGCGAGAACCGAGACTGCAAGAACGGTCCTCAGTTGCTACTCAAGATAACTGCGTAACGTGAGAAACAGTGAATGAATCACACTGTCTCGTTTGGAAGAAAAGAAGGAGTGGTTTGTTTTATTTAAGATAACTAAAACAACATTAATTTTTAAAGACGAGTTATGGTGTATTTTTCGTTTGATTTCACAATTTATTTCCCTCTTATTTAATACAATCTCACACACAAACGTCTGAGGTTCCAATAGTACTGTACAATCTACCTGTCTTTAAGTTTCATATCTCTTGGAACTGAAAGTTGTCACCAGAGGGTCATTTAAATTGCAAGAATATATTCAAAAAACTTAGATCAAAATAAAAACTAACCGTAAAATTTATTGATTTTAGGTTATCCTTTGGAGATTTAGCCGTTCCGGTACATCGAGGTCGATCCGTAGCAGAGACTATTGATTGGTGGCTTATCGCTGTGTATAGCACGAGTTACCCAAAACAAATATTGAAGGGCAATATCTTATGACGTGCTACGTGTATATTACTTACTGAATATGTCGCATCATATGTTTAACCTAACGTGCGTTTTTGTCGTTGTTTTTCTGAAATGTCTGTATAAATTTTCAGAGTTCTTCGTTTGGGTCCGCAAATTTCTTGCAATATTACCATTACTTAAACTCTGATAAAAATTAGCAAGTTTAGTGACTACTAACATAAAATTTACGAATTATTTCTTTTATTTGTTGTTTAACTTGAATATAACGCACGCACGCACACTTACAACATGTATATATAGTTTAGCAATTTAAAAAATGGATGGCGTAGTCGGTGCGGGCGTTTTTTATTATTACTATTAATAAAAGTTTTTGTTGTTTTTTTATAACTCAACCAAACCCCACTGCTTTCCTAGTATCTAGAACCAGGTTTTGTCAACGCGTAGTATATAGGTGTTTCTGTCATTGGCTCGATCGATGTTCCTAGTCATGCGCATGCGCAGATGCGAATTCTGCTGAACACGAGAAGCTGGGACACGGATTCAGGAGAAACGGTTTGTCGTTTGCAGCGTCGTGGTGCATATCGGGAGAGTTACAGATGTATAGTTGTTAACATCGGGTAATCCAGCTCTTCTTAATATCAAAATTGTGAAACATCCATTTTGTTCTGCCTTTACCCTGCGTGAACATTGATGTTGAGGTGGGTAATGCTAATATAAATATCCAAAGAACGTACTATGAACGCCTTTCATAAGTAGCAGTACCAACAGAAAGTTTAATAAGAATAATGGCCTTATTAGTGCATTTTTCAGTTAGATATTCTTTTTCTGTGTTTCTTTTTGTCATTACTGTTTAAACAATGTTTTATTATCAATCGCATTATATTTTTATTCTTACCAAGTTACATATTGGCGAATGTGTGCGTTTTAAAGAGTTAACACAAAGGTTTCAGATTATATAATAACTCATGTTTTATCGGTAGATACTAATTATATATATGTAGATAAACTGACTGATTAACAGATAAATACAGAAATTTTTATTAGTTAGCTTATTATTGACTAGAGGATATATAACGTAATCATGCTATTTTACATCTATTATGCAGAGTTACTAAAGGGTATCGAACCTTATATCAGCATGTTTACGAAAAAGACATCTGACAGTTAGTTCGTTCATTGTAAGAAAATTATATTTTTCTTATCTTTTTTATGTTCGTTTCTCTACACTTATCCGTTAGCGCATAAATTTATTTTCATTGATAAGTTATAGGATTTTCAATTCTTTTTAAATCAATAAAACAAAACAAAAATTCACGCGTGAATAAAGCTAGTAACGCAATAGATACATAAATGCTACGACCTATCCGTTTGAGGATATTCTGTGTATTTTCTTATAGCATAGCCACATCAGTCTATCTGCTGAACCACCCGAGGGGAATCGAACCCCTGATTATAGCGTTGTAAATCCCTAGACTTACCGCTGTACTAGTGGGGGGACATGTTGTTCTGTAGAATCAAAGGAGGAATATCTTTGATAAAATTGAGTCGAATTTGATATAAAAGTTTTGTTTTCTTAAAGTTAATGTCGAAAGAGATACAACCTTCACAGAAAAAGCCGAGTATTGTATTGCTACGTGCTAACCATAAATTAAAGAGGCAGTAGATGTTAGAAAAAATTATTAAACTTGATTCCGGTTTCTAGTATTGTATGACCGCAGACGTACCGTTGAGCTAACGGAAGGGATTAATTGCAAAAGGAACAATCTTCATAAAATACTCTAAGTATCGAGATCGAACAATTAGATATAAGAATAACTTTAATAAGGAACAAAGGTTTTGGTATTACACAGTGTGAGAAAGGAAGTTTTATACGAGTATATTAATGACAAAACCCGTACTACCAGTCGGTAAATACATAATAACGCACAGTTTAAGTTAGAGATAGGAATAGAAATAGACCGAATATATGTCATTTAAGGACATGATAACAGAAAAATTAATAGTCAGTCAAAGTCGTCTGGAAATAACTTTGAAAAGAAAAGGCAAATTTTATATCAAAACACATTCGTTGCAAATTAGTCCGGGAATAAATAAAGGAAACAAAGGGCTGAAGCTCGTGGTAATATATATATATCGTAAGGACAATTTAAATGGTGAATAATGTTGTCAAGAAAACTTAGGTAAAATTATATGGATGCACGTCCCCTACTGGAACAGCGATAAGTCTACAGATTTACAATGCTAAAATGAGGGGTTCTATTCCCCTCGGTGGACTCAGCAGATAGTCCGATGTGGCTTTCCTATAAGAAAACACACACACACACATAATTAAATAATTCGGTCGATAAGTTGAAGCAATAGCAATGTTAACTCACTAATACTCACAATGTAAATTACAATTTAGCGTGTGTGTAATTCCGAAATTCAAACGCAACAGCGTCAAAATAAATTACAAAAATTAATTAAGTCATTTTATTTTCTAGTTCACGCGTCATTCCTCGACTTCTTTACAAAAACTTGCAAACAAATATCTTAGTTTATAATGAACTTGTGGACACAACTTGTTGGTAGTAAGCATAATTAGTATTGACATAAAGAGGTGTAACTAGCAACACACTGGTTAAAATATTTAAATTTGTTAACATTTCAATCCTTGTTTTATTTTCGTTTGTTTTCAAGATTATGCTGTTTTTTATATGTATAAAGGCGTAATTATTACGATTAATAATTATTATTCAAATTATTACGACAATTATGCATAATGTAAGAGAATGTTCATATTGATATTAATTTCTGCAGTAAAAATAATTTCCACTTTTATCTCTTAACTCTATCGGTAAGTGTTATGAAAACTTCATATTTTTTTTTATTTACACACACACAAACACAATACGATTCCGTATTTTTCTGAATGAATAAGAGCACAGACATTTTTATTGTCCTGTATATTCCTACTTTAATACTTTGTATTTTATAATTTCTAATTACAGCCACATTTTGATGTTTTTCATATGTTAGTAAATGTTCTGTCTTCTAGTTTCTACCACTGGACCAAAAACAAGTATAGTACATGCGTCTGTATTCTCCTCCTTTGAATCTGAGAACCCAGTATATGTTCTTTCGATATTTTTATTACAATTACAAATTTTAATATTTGCATAGCATAACATATGAAACTCTTACTAATTAAATCAATTACATCGCATGCTCATATAGTTTTGTTTTGCTTTTTTATTTAGTTTCTAATTCATACCACAGTCCACCAGGAGATATTAAACTGGGTATCGTTTCAGGTGTTTTTTGTTACTGTTTATCCAAAACCTATTGGATTAAACAGTTGATATATTTAAATATACTAGCTTTCCTAATTCACGGTACGGTTCTTGTAATCTCATACACTGGGCTGCTTTAAGAATCAAGTCTTGATTGTCGTGACTGTATTTAGCGTAAATGAAATTCAGAAACAGAAATAGTTTTAAAGAGATTTCCATTCACTTCTAAAGGATATTGAATAAATTTGCACTACTGTATTTTATTTATAAAATGGCTGAATAACATGTCCTGCCGATTTGAATTTTGTTGTTAGACCCGTGTAAGCAACAAGAGTCATGCGGACAAGGTACGTACGCCCTTCTAGTAAGTACAGTCGAGCGTCAGTGCTGTAATGTGACGTACTTCCCTTCACATAGAGGTGCGGGAAAGCGATCGATGTGACAGAATGAATAATAATTAATACACAAACTTCGCTAACAGTTGCGTTGTTGTCTAACACAATGTGACGTTGCTGATTGATCATACTGAAACCTAGACCTCATGTTTGACGTCACGATTAACGGGGTACTTTTAAGCTAATTAGTGGTACCATAGTCAACGTCGAGAAGAACATAGGATACGTGTTTTGTACTCATAAATCTATGTTTCACGAGCTCTGACGTCAAACCATACTTAATCCTATTTCGTGGACAAGTTGAACTTATATAAGTTCGTACAGTTAAAGAAATTTCAAGTTTGATGTTACAAGTAAAAGAAGGTTTGTGTGTTGTTGTTTGTGCTGTTTTTTTGCTGTAGGGGAGCTTTTATTTTATCAAAAGGCAGAAAATATGATCGTACTTACTGTTTTATAAGCCTTGTTTTATGGATATATTTGATGAGATTAAAGACGATCAGTGTAAGGAGTTAAAAGAATAAGACAAACTAACGATTAAACACTATTGAAAAAGACAAGTGTCATCACAAACACTATTCCTAGTGATTGTCTTTATAACATACTTAAAGCTATTGACACAAAAAGAAAGAGAGTTTAATATCTTGCTTTCATTCTGAGTTTCATATTAAGTTCTAGCTGAGGTTATAATTTACACTATTCTGTGAAAATACGTCTGGATTTGTTTACACTTTTTGAACCTCGAAGTTTCTATAAATCGTTTAAATAAAACGTTATCGATATAATAAATAACTGAATAGAATAAGTGCATTCATACATCGTCACTTTTTGTACCTGCTTATTATAATTTATATTTAGCATATATGTTATTTAAATATCTGGTTATTAAGTGTCTGTATTTTATCATTGTCTAATATTCCTTTTCCATAAAAAAGAAACATTACCTAAGACTAGTTTTGGTCCAAACAGAATTAGTGCCAGTGAAAAGAATAATCATGTATTTATAACCACACATTGTCCCGATATTTATGCCAGCTAACAAACAATATTAACACTAATTTTGAATTATCATCTATTTATATGTTTGTGCTTGATGTATTTATTTAAATATTGTCTTTAAACTTCTAGTTAACCATATAAACGTTAACAAATCACCAAGTCATTGTTCTGGACACTGTAACTTAAGTCAAATGATAACTAAACTTACCAGAAGGATGTCGGTCTGTGTCACTTGGAATCGGTAGCCATGATCTATGTTGAGTAAATGTATTTAGCATGCTTCACTGTTAACTTCACAAGGACCAAACCTTACTGTTTATAAAGTGTATATATGCTATGACAAAGATAGGCTTTAATAATCATGACACATTCCGAACCGTTAGGAAGTATGTTCCTGGTCAAAGAAACTTATACGAAATCAAACTAAGAAGAGTGCCGAAGGCAAAACTGTTTTCGATTCAGATTTTAAGATATATTCACAAATTTTTTGTACTGTAGGCGTACTCTGCGTTTTCAAGCGAGCTTGAAATTGATTTATAGGGATTTTTTTTAGCCTTCAGAATGAGTAGATTGCTGTTTAACTTCGAAATTCTTATGGGATTTTTTAGTGTAGTTAAGAATGCTAACTTCAGTCAAGTCTAACTTCTAAATGTAAACACTATCCACTGTGAAAGTTCTCTAGGCATTTTATTTATGACACATGACCAATATAATACTTTTCTACCCTAAAGGAATTGCATAGTTTCCCCCTTATATTGTATCAATATCTGTTTTTCTTAGAGCAAAGATACGTAGAGGTATCTGATGTATCGACCGAAGGGAATCGAGCCATAATTTCCAGTGGAAGACATGTGGTATCAAAGGAAGTTTAAATGCAGTTGTGATTGTTTGTTTTTTAATTTCGCGCAAAGCTACTCAAAGGCTATCTGGATCATCCCTAATTTAGCAGTGCAAGATTAGAATGAAGACATCTAGTCTTCACAACCCACCGCCAACTCTTGGGCTACTCTTTTAGTAACGAATAGTTGCGTAACATTATAACGCCCCCACGGCTGAAATGGCGAGCATGTTTGGTGTGACTGGGATTCGAACCCGCGACCCTCAGATTACGAGTCGAACGCCTTAACCCACTTAGCCATGCCGGGCGTATGTAATTGTAAAAAACTAGTGTTTTCTTTTAATTTCCGAATTGTGTGCTTGGAACATTTTGTGCTCAGTTGTTATACTAAATCTCAGGAGATAAAAGTATAGGTATGAACGTACGTATATAATAACTCATAAACCGTTTTATTGTGTTCATTACTCTCTCGCCTCATTGTTGCTATCATCCTGTGCTCTAGTTTCAGCCTTAAACTACAGTTAAAAATCGGTTACCAGCTTTGTAGTTCTAATTAGCACTATAAACACATATCTAATAAAATGTAAAAACTGCAACTCATGTACCATAGTAAGATAGCCTTCAGTAAACTTTCCCACGTGAAAAATACCATTTAATTATAACACTGCTTTTATATACATATAAAAGTTCTATATAGCAAATAAAGTAGGTTGTTTTATCTCGTGAAACTAAATTGTATTTACAACATAAAATATTTTATTTCATCGCATTTAATGTTTTCAATCTTAAAGTATAGATATTGATTCTTATAGGTGCTAACCATAAGAATCTGGAACAATGTCATCGCTCATAAACCTTCACACCACCATGATGAACTGGAGATAAAGTGAACAAAAACAACTCTTATTGACCTCAATTTGCGTAGTATTTACTTCTAATCAATATGGGAAACAGTTGTTCTTCAGGACAGAAGAAAAAGGACAAAGAGAAGACTCAAACAAAAGTAGGGTAAGTAACCTAAATCTTTCTACGATTGAATAATGAAAAACAACAACAACGTCAAACTCCTTCTCAACAGAAATCCAAAGTTGTTTGGACATTTTATACCAGTCGATGGACGTTTAACTTTATACCATTTCTGGAATCATTCTATGAACTATATTTTGATTATTGTACTACAACATGTTTTACATTAATTAGTAAATAATCTTGAGCATTCAGAATATTTATGACATGTTTTAAGTAGAAGAAAGACTTGTATCTTTCATAGAAAGCGAAATTCATTAACATAATTTATATTATAGTGTGCTCTAGTGTGGGTTGACTTGCTGAAATATAAATTTTTAAAGTTAGGGTGTTTAATAATAAACTGAAAAGCAAATACATCAGGGCTAATTTAACAGATTTCTTAGGCAAATAGATAAAAAAATAAATTGAAAATTAATATGCAAATCTTAGGTAAATACAAACTTATTAATAAAGCTTTAAAGTCTAAGAAATCAACTGGCATGCAAGTTTTTGTATGGATTAGTTAATAAAATAAAATAATTTTCTTTTTTTTGCTTTGAATATACCAATATTTAAAAAAGGTAGCTGGAACACAAAGCTTAAGTCTGCGTGGAACTATACAAAATATGTCTCAGATATTTAAATATAAATAAACAAATATGTTATATGTTTGGCACATGATTTAAAATCAAAACGTTAAAATTTAATTAATCTAAAACGCAACATTATCATCAATTGAATATTTTTAAAGTATATTGTAAAAATTAATATTTTTGTGGGGGTGAATAATTAAATCTATTTTTAACTTAAAGTGTTGAACAAAAAACATTAACAAGTCACTCAAATCTTGTGCGTAAAATAAATTAGACTGTTTTTAAAATAAGAATATCCAAACTGATACAAGGCTTCACTTAGCACGTACTAATTAAGTGTGTTGTTTACCTAATAAATTGGTATAAAAGAACTGGATAGTTCAAGCTAATTATTTCTGAAACAATTAAGTATTATTAAGGTTCTAAAATAGCCCATATCATAATTGGTGAAAGCTTTAGACAATATCGTGACAGATCACGTTATATTGCTTATGACATGGTATGTTCTTATCACGTCGTAAAACCCAAGATGGCGAGCGGAAACTTCTCTTCACTTATACATATTGATCAAAAGCTACCGTACGTGATAATTACCTCTGAAATAATCACACAACAAAAACGTTATCGAATATCAGAGAACTTGTTAGAATGCATTAGCACATTTGATGATATATAGACATTTGTGTAAGCATTTTACATTTTGGTCGTCCATTATTATTACTGTTTTATTGATGCGTAGCTACGCAGCAGGATATCTGCACTTTGTCCACTGCAGGAAATCGAAACTAAACTTTTAGCGTTTTAATTTACTGGCCAGTGTGTTTATATTATGAACCAGTGGATTCATGGCTCGCAACCCGTTGCCAACAAAAACAACGCGCCCCTCACTTTGTTGTCATGGGTACACTATAAGTATGTCAGTCAAGTCCTACTATCCGATCAAACAGAGCATCCCAAGAGTCGATGGTAAGTTGTGTTAACTATCTGCCTTCCCTCTTGCGCTAAATTTTGAAGTAAACACTCTCCTCCTTTCGTGTTGGACACTGTTGATTATAGTGCCATGAACAATGTGTAAACAATATTTTATGTACAGTTTAACAAAAGAGATTTGCAGAAACACTTAGTCTTGTAAACGCTCCACGATGTCTTGCATTACCATTGCACATTTTGCATATTCGAAGTTTCAAAATCTAAATTCACTAATGAAGCACTAGGCTTGCCACAGACTAATGTCTCCATGTGAAAATCATTTCTTACATGTGTTAATTCTTTCCTTCAAAGAACACTATTTTAGATAACGTAATGTTGTTTTTCTACACGAAGGCTATCTGCGCTAGCAGTCCCTAATTTAGCAGTGTAAGACAAGAAGGAAGGCAGCTAGCCATCACCACCTACCGAATAATGGAACTGATCGTCAAATTGTAACGCCCCCAAAGCTGAAAGGGCGAGCATGTTTGGTGTGACGGGGATTCGAATCCGCGACCCTCAGATTACGAGTCGAATACCATAACAACCTGGCCATGCCAGGCCGGATTTATTGGTAAAGCAAGAGATCTGTGTAACTTGCTTTTTCATTGGTGATGGATATTTGAGAATAATTTGATAATGCAAAATACATTACTTTTATTGGCTTGTGTTAAAAATAAGCATGTAATTTTATGAAAAATATAGCAAAGCACATAATCACATAATTACGTTGCGAAACAACGTAACTTTTGGCTTTTAATTTTGTGATATTTATTTTTCGTCAGTTTCAAACACTGTTGATACAAACAGTTACACACATGTTTTAATGTCTTGGATTTGAAAGGATGTAAATAGTTGTATCAAAGAAGTACAGTAAAAAAAAATCAAGACCATCCATCGACTTTTATCGTGAGTAAAGTGACAATATTTACGCATTTTGGTTTAATTACAGAAAGGGAAAATAAAAAAAAATAATAGATTGGCTTAAATATTTTACTTAAAAGCAACTTACACCACCTTTAAAAGATATATCAAAGTCCAGTTCATTTCATCTTATGCTCATTCAATACTGGTAAATTGATGGTATAACAACCACCATGTGGTTATTGAAATATGCTTTGGTCTGAAATAGCTCGAACACTCCAGAATCTATTAAATATGTGTACACACTTCACATTGGATCTATCATCAACTGTTAAGACATATAGCACTGCTGACACATGCTCTTAGTAACGACTAAATTTGTCCAAAGTTCGTGAATGGAGTATTTAATAATTGACTAGAGCCTTGAAATTCTTAAATTACTCGAAATGTGTTAGGCTAAACTCTTGTTTGTTTCAAAATTTATGAAATATAAAGTACAACTATTGCTCCTGAGAACTGCTGTGCTTCTTGATTATTCTGTATTATGTTTAGGGTCATTATGAAGACTCAGGGAAAACCGTATATATGTGTGTTCAAATTATTTTTCTTGCTAACAATACACTCGGTTTTCTTATCTGAAAGTGACTCTGCCAGTGTATACTTTCGAAAGAGCTCTTACGCTGCAACATTACTATTATTGGCTTGTGTTAAAAATGAACGTGTAATTTTATGAAAAATAAAGCAAAGCACATAATCGACATCTATGACTTGTGTATGAAGACGTTATAATGTAGTAGTCAGTCCCACTTTTCTTTAGTAGGTGGTGTTGACTCGCTCCCTTCTCTCTAGTCTATCACTTATAAAATGGGAACAACTTGTATTACTTAAGGACGGTGGCATGTAAACTTTTTGTATTGACTTAACAAACTGTAGAAACGTTTCAGCTATCATCGTGAACAAACAGAACAATTTTTGTGAAAGGGTGAGCATATTTGGTGTGACGGGGTGAAAGAGGAATTTTTGGAGGGTCATTTAAATCTTTAAGGATAAAATAATTACTTGTTAAAAACCAATGTATACATAATATTTTATATTAGTTCAAAGCTCAACATAGGACAACATTTTTATTCTTCAGAAGAATGTGTGTTATTGGAAATAATTGTAAAACCTCAGAATACAAACACGAGTCACAAACAATTGTTCATTGCAATTAAATGGTAAACTTGTCAATAGTAGAATATATTCACTACGGAAAATACAAAAGAAAAAAAATACGTTGTACAGTACACTAGTATTTTGTATTTTATTTAAAGAGAGCGCTTTGTGTTTATGCTACCTTATGTTTATCAATGTACGGTTGTGAAATGTTGTTCTAAATGTATTTTATTATTCTCTACAATACGACTTGTTTTCGTGCTGTTTGACCTTCTCAGTTCTCTTCTAAACACGTATAGTCTTAATAATATTCATCTGCCGGAAAACCATAGTTGTGAATGTTCCATTGGCCTCGGCCTGGCATGTCTGAGCGCGCAAGGCGTGTGACTCGTAATCCGAGAGTCGCGAGTTCGCGCCCGCGTCGCGCTAAACATGCTCGCCTTCCCAGCCGTGGGGGTGTATAATGGTACGGTCAATCCCACTATTCGTTGGTAAAAGAGTAGCCCAAGAGTTGGCGGTGGGTGATGATGACTAGCTGCCTTCCCTCTAGTCTTACACTGCAAAATTAGGGACGGCTAGCACAGATAGCCCTCGAGTAGCTTTGTGCGAAATTCCAAAAAAACAACAACATTGGCCTCGTTTTTTTTCACTTGAGGTTAACGTTTATTGGAAGATGAAACACTGCTCTCGTGTAGCGTTGCGCGAAATTTAGACCAAACTAAAACCAATACACCCAATCTTAGTAACCACGCACTAGAACTTAAAACTAGCTTTACTTTATCATTATTATTCTTTTCATTATTAGTAGTATTTTCCATATATTGAAAAAGAAAAAAAAGGGAAAATAAATAAAAAATAAAAAAGGAAAGAAAATTAAAAGAAAGAAAAAGAAAGATAAGAAAAAAAACAAACTTTGTCACCACCATACATGGACACTGCCCTGAAACTGGTCTGAGTACGGTGTCATACTCTGGCACAAAGTTATACCAAATACCACATCCTAAGTACAGACGCCATCAAAGTACGGAATGGAGGAAGAGGTTTAGTGCACCTGACCCTCCAGGGTATTCCACACAATAACCCAAAAAAAACAACAAAGAGAAAGCCAATCTTTTATCTTTAGTTTTCTCTTTTGATTTTATAAAGCGAATGTTTCAGTAGAGAACTGATAACCAATTACGTCCTTCAAACCCAACACTGTATTGGATTAAACTTAAGCATGAGATACACTGCGCATATCACGGTATTTGTATTCCAAATTTGTTGTTCATTACTGAGGTATGCAAATAAACCCGCGATGGACTGACCTGCTGATATCTTATTCGTGAAATACAGTAGTATTTTTTCCTACATTGTGAAAATCATTATTTGACGAAATTAGCATATGCAACAACTAATAGTTCTGAAATTTCTTCCTGACCTACTGTGACCACGTAACATTTTTATTCAAAAAGCAGTATAGTATTCACTTTACCAGTATAATTGCTCATTGTCGTCGATGTGTTTAAAGTACGGTTTAGGTCAGTGGTAATAAGAGAATTTAAAGTCACTTATTAATACAGCTATAACTGAGAAGATTATGTACATTTACATTGGTTTTATACAAATATAGTTAATTTAGTCCTAACTTACCATTTTAAGAAAGTAAAATTATAGACGGCCCCTTCACTTTTTATCCTAATACCGTGGTACCTCGGTTCTCGAACTTAATCCGTTCCAAAGAAGGTTCGAAAACCAAATAAATGTTTCCCATAAGAAATACCGTAAATGAAATTAATCCGTTACAGACCTCCAAAAATTACGCATTATGAAGCATTTTAAGTAAAAATATTGCTTATTTATACCTGGTCAACCACAAAAACCATAAACACAATAAAAAAACAAATGAATATTTAACTGCACTTTACATGTGCTGAGGAGAGCTGATTGCGTAAGTGAAATGTGGTGAGGAACGTGGTGAGTAGGAGGGTTATTATTGTTTGGAAGGGGAGTCACCTTCCATAAAAACGTCAGATAACTTTCCCTCTGGGGATCTTTCTCTTTTCTGTCTCTTTGCACCGCTACAACCTGCTTGAGATTCACTGGACCTATTTCTCACAAAAAACTTGTTTCATGAGGTTTTTTTCTACCTGCATTTTAAAATGTTTCTGAAGTAAGACATGGCTTTGACATTAAAAAGGTTTATGCTGCAGTTTGCTACAGCTTTGTCAGGGTGAAATTTGTCCACAAAACTTTGTAACTCTTCCAATTTTCCACACATTTCCTTGATTATTGAACTAGGAACATCCTCCCTTTCCTCCTTCTCATCTGAAGATACTTCCTCAGTTGCCTTCTGTTGCTGCTCCTTCTGAAGGTCTTGAAGTTCTTCCGTGGTGAGCTCAGTGTTGTGGTCTTCCTCCAACTCTTCCACATCATCACCTCTCACATTCAAACCCATACACATGCCTAGTGAGACAATATCCTCGACAACAGACTCAGCCTCAATGCCTTCAAAGTCTCTATTTGCTACTGAATCTAGTCACAGTTTCTTCCAAGGTGAGTTCATGGTCCTCAAAGACACTTCCCTCCATGCTTTGTCTATGATCCTCAAGCAATGGAGGATATTAAAGTGATTTTTCCAGAACTTTCTGAGAGTTAACTCTGTGTCAGAGGTCACTTCAAAGCACCTTTGAAACAGTGCTTTGGTGTAGAGTTTCTTAAAGTTCGATATGACTTCACCATAATGAAACTGTACTCTTCCACCAACCCGTCCTCCAAGTCTGGTGGGTGAGCAGGAACATTGTCCATCACAAAAAGGTCCTTGAGTGGAAACTGTTTTTTCGTGAGGTAATTCTTTACACTTGGGGCAAACACTTCATGGACCCACTCCATAAAAATTTGCCCAGTTACCAAAGTTTTACTATTAGCCCTCCATATGACATTTAGTTTACTTTTCAGGACATTATTTTTCTTAAAAACCCTCGGTTTCTCGAAGTGGTACACAAGTGGAGACTTAAGTTTTAAGTCCCCACTTGCATTACTACATAACAATAGAGTTAGCCTGTCCTTCCATTAGCTTGTGTCCCAGCAAGGGCTTCTCCTCCTTGGTGATGTAGGTCCTCTTTGGCTGTTTCTTCCAAAAGAGGTCTGTCTCATCACAGTTGAACACTTGTTGGGGGAATTAAACTCTCAGCTTTTACATAGCCCTTAAATTCCCTAACAACGTTATCAGCAGCGTCTTTGTTAGAACTGGCACCCTCCCCATGTCTCATCACACTATGTATGCCGATTTTCTTCCTAAATTTTTCAAACCTCCCCTTATTAGCCTTAAAGGCATCACTTGTATCACCACTCGTTGCATGGGTGTTTTTCAGGTCAAAATGCAACTGCTTTGCCTTCTCACAAATGATGTTTTCAGAAATGCCATTACCAGCTAACTATTTTTCGCTTACCAAAATCAACAACAGTTTTTCCACCTCTTCCATTGTTTGTGATATTTGTTTCGTAAGCACTGTCACTCCTTTTACAACATCAGCTCCTTCGATGACCTCTTTATTTTTCAGTATGGTGCAGACTGTAGACTTCGCCATATCAAACTGTGTAGCAAGGTCAGACACACAAACACCACTCTCATACTTCGCTATGAGATCTTCTTTCACCTATATTGTGGCTCTAACAACTTTTCTTTTTGATGTGCTGCTTTCATTATCCTTCTTTGACTCCACGGTGGCTTATTTAATCAGAATATTTAGAAAAAATAGCAACAACAAAAAAAGTTTGTTTGTTTGTTTGTTTTGGAATTTCGCACAAAGCTACTCGAGGGCTATCTGTGCTAGCCGTCCCTAATTTAGCAGTGTAAGACTAGAGGGAAGGCAGCTAGTCATCACCATCCACCGCCAACTCTTGGGCTTCTCTTTTACCAACGAATGGTGGGATTGACCATCACATTATACACTCCTACGGCTGGGAGGGCGAGCATGTTTAGCGCGACCCTCGGATTGCGAGTCACGCGCCTTACGCGCTTGGCCATGCCAGGCCAACAAAAAAAACAACAAAAAAAAACGAGAACGTTTACAGCAGATTTTAGCGGGGATGTGGACTGAGTGGCAGGTTCAGGTAAAATGTTTAGGGCAAGCTTGGCATGGGCCAAAAATTCTCGAAAGGTCGTTCGGGTCATCAGTCGGGTTATTTTGGGAGCTCAGGCCACGACAGCTTGGTCCGGGAACCGAAACATTTTTTTTCTTAAACAATATGTTCGAAAACCGAACTGTTCGAGAAGGGAGTCGTTCGAGAGCCGAGATACCACTGTAACTGGAAAATTCAGGGGAGACTTATATTAATTAAGGACGGTGACTTGCAAACTTTTTATGTTGACTTAATATACAAACGTTTCATCTATCATCGTGGACAAACAGAACAATTTTTTTATTAAAAATAATCAAGTTAACACTGATTACAAAACAGTTTTATTTATTTATATTTGTAGTACAAATTTAGTCAGACTGGCTGACTATTAGCGCATTGTTCACTATGGAAATTTGATCTCGATGTCATACCTCTGGTAAAAGTATTTATAATAAGACTATAAGCCTTATGGCACTGAAGTAATACGAAAATACGTTGGAAGATCTTGCTAATGTGGCTTTGGCATAGCCTAATGGTTAGGACACTCTTCTTGCAATCCGTGGGTCGCGAATTGTCATCGAACATGCTCTGTCTTTCAAACGTGTAGACATTATAATGTAGTAATCAGCCCCACTTTTCTTCAGTAAAAAGTTGATCAACAGTTGGCGGTGGGTGGAGGTGACTCGCTATCTTCTCCCCACTTTTCTTCAGTAAAAAGTTGATCAACAGTTGGCGGTGGGTGGTGGTGACTCGCTATCTTCTCCCCACTTTTCTTCAGTAAAAAGCTGATCAACAGTTGGCGGCGGGTGGTGGTGACTCGCTATCTTCTCCCCACTTTTCTTCAGTAAAAAGTTGATCAACAATTGGCGGTGGGTGGTGGTGACTCGCTATCTTCTCCCCACTTTTCATCAGTAAAAAGTTGATCAACAGTTGGCGGTGGGTGGTGGTGACTCGCTATCTTCTCTCTAGTCTTTCACTTATAAAGTAGTAACCACTAGTATCGGTAGTCCTCGAGTAGTTTGGCACAAAATCCAACAAACTAATTCTATATAAGACTGTCTTTCTATTTTGTTTCTAAATGATATTTTTATAATGAGACAGCGTACTGTCTTTAAAATACATCACGTACAGAATATTGAGACATGGTATACTTATATAATGTTTAAACATAGATAAGGAATTGGCCAAACTCTCTAAAATTGTAGGTTTATTTAGCCTTTTGTCTCCCCCAAAAAGTGAATAAACATGGACACATCCCATTCTTTTGCGCGCACATGTGTGGGATATCCTAAAAATGTAGCTTGGTAATGTACTAAATTCAATGTAAATTCGCCGAAATACAACGTAGTAATTATTAAAAACATAAAATTATGCTTTTTGTCACATCTTCAACCCACCCCTCCTGTAATTGTAATTACTAAAAATGAACAAATTCACCATTTTTTGTTTGTTTCTGTGTGGGGACTGAAGAAATGCATCTTTGTATCCGTTACATTATCAAAATACGGTCAAGTAACTGACCAAAACACCCGAAAATATTATTTTTTTGAGTTCTGACCCCACTGAAAAGACTCAAAATGGACAACTCCAATATTTTGTATGTCATTTTGAGTGCTGTAAATATGACTGCATAGGAGCCCGAAATATAGATTTAGAATATAACAGCACATGCATTATAAGTAACAAACATAAGGCTCTAAAGGCCCACGGAATCGAATTATGCGACCGAATTACGAATGTACTACACTGAGAAATAAAAAACAAATTTACAAAAACATAAAAGGAAAACATACCTATAAAGCACGTTTATATCTGAGTAAATAATTTCGTACAAGATGTTTTCACAGTTATCCTCAATCTAACCTTTCTGTTTTTCAAGTGTTCTTAAAAAGTAAAACTTAGCAGAGGTAAGTTTTGTACAATCACTCTTCAGTTAGTGAGAAAGAGTTTGTTTGTTTTGAATTTTGCAAAGCTACTCGTGTGCTATCTGCGCTAGCCGTCCTTAATTTAGTAATGTAAGACTAGATGGAAGGTAACTAGTCATCACCACCCAACGCCAACTTTGGGCTACTTTTTTACCAACGAATAGTGGGATTGATCATAACTTTATAACGCTCCCACGGCTGAAAGGCCGAGCATGTTTGGTGTGACGGAGATTTGAATCCGTGCCCCTCAGATTACAAGTCGAGCGCCCTAACTACCTGGCCTTAAAGAATGTGAATGACGCTGCAATTTGTCACAGAACGTTAAGTGCCCGTTTTATAGATCGATATAGATCAATATTGAAGGGGAACCATTTAAAAAAAAGGCGATTTAAAAATCATTCTTAATCAGTACGAACTTATTTTTTATGAATTATAATTTCGATTCAATCATTCTCTCGGTTCTGCTTGCATCTTTGAAATTTCATTATTCAGATCTAGATATAAACAGCCTCCAAAAGTGTTTTTTAAGCGTTATCGAAATTTGTTTAAGGTTGGAATATTATTTATTAAATAAGTACATATCCTGTAGTCATTCTTTTTAGGTATATTAATAAAACATTTAACGGACTCCAATATTAAAGAGTTTATCAGAATAAGTGTTTTTCTTGTAGTATAGCCCACCGCGGCGAATTGAACCCCTAATTATAGCCTGGTAAATCCATGGACATACCGCTGTACAAGAGGGGTACCTTTATGAAGGTGGCGCGAAAAGGTGTGTTAAGGCATTTGTTGAAGTATTAGTGTAACTGATTTACTATTATACAGTCAAAGTTAAAAATGTTTATTCTATATGTGCCTAAATACTCCCCCGTGACATCGTATGCATGGTTTATAAGTCTAAAAGTTCTAGATCTAGTCGCGGTTATACAAATATAAACATTACAACTAACCACTTCGACTTATGCAATGCCACCTTTTTCCAACGCTAACGAACTCTCCTTCCCGTTTTTATTAATTTTTGCATAGTCAATTTACATTAGCCTCATGTTCTGTTGAGATCCGCAAATAGACCGTCAGTGAATTTCTGGTGACTTCAAGTGAAACACAAAATGCGGTAAGCGAGTTGATGCATGTAGTTAAATAGACAAACTGATAAACACCAGGCATACAAACAGATGATGAGAACAGCTGGTGTAGATGTGATAGATATATTATTTATTATTATTCAAAGTTAAGATATGCATCACAAAATAATAATTACCTGTTTCCTGTTGTTGTTATTAAGAAAAAATATCATAACAGTTAGCAGTCCTGTTTCAAAAACATCGATTTTTGCTATCCTGAGCCCAGAACGTCTGTCTTCGGGTTGGCTGACACTTCCATTTCTTTACAATAAAGCTTAATATCTAATCGAATCAATATTATAATAAAACTTTCGTTTTAAATAAATATGATATTTAATATACATCATAAAAAAGTTGTTTGACGGAAATCCAATTTGATGGCGGTTTAAATTATCAATTAACTATTACCACAGTTGGTTCATTTATTTCTGCACATTCAGTCATTTGATATCACACAAATTTTATTTTTTGTATCTGAGATGAGATTCTCAGTAGCTCTGCCTGTAATGCTAACAATAGGGTTTCAGTATATTTGACAAAGCAAAATCCAATTGCTACACGAAAGCACTAACTGCATAGAAAGTCTTTGCGGTGTGTCTGCGGACCTACAACGCTTAAAACCGGGTTTTGATACCCGTGGTGGGCAGAGCACAGATAGCCCATTGTGTAGCTTTGTGCTTAATTCAAAACAACAAGATATAAAGTATTTTCGGTAACGATTTAATTTCAAGTATTGTTAAACGAGTTGCATCTTCACAAATAAATAAACATTTATAGTATCTCATGGAAAGGTGAATAACTTACACTATTACTATTTCTTTATCGATTTAGCGAAAAAAATTTTTTATTAGTAAAAAATAAAATATTACGTTACTGATACACCTTTAGACCTAATTGGCTCTATAATTTGTGGATTTTATTCGTTTAAAACTTTAAGCAAAGATTTTAAGTTATAAAGGCTCGTTTATTTGTGATTAAGCATAAGCTACACACTGGACTATTTGTGCTCTGTCAACAATGGGTATCGAAATTCGCCTTTTAGGGTTGTAAGTTTACAGGAGGCATCGAGAAGGTAAAAGTGGTGTATACGTACATTATGTCTATAAATTTCTTGCAGGACATTTCTCAGTTTAATTATCCGTTCCGAAAACAAATTATTTCTTATACAGTGTCAACTTCTATAGAAAAACTAAAAATCGGATCTGGCTCAAGCAACTAATCGATCAAGCTATCCTCATTTCATTTAAATTATTCTATGTTAGTTTTTCTGACTCGCTTTCTTTATTGAACATATTGAAAGAGAAAATTAGTAATCTCAATAAAATCCAGCGAGAATTTAAAATAGAACGTTTTCTCTCTTTCTTCATTCTTCGTGCGTTGGTGAAATAAATCCATCTGAAAAATGGTTGTGTTATTTTTTTTTTAATTTCACCTTGAGGATCAGCCCAACAATGAATTAACGCTAAGACTGAAAGCTTATGATGCTAAAAATCGGTAATCCGATAGTCGTGGGGAACACAGCATAAATAGCCCATTGTATAGCTTTGTGATTATCAATGAAACTATACAGTTAACCGAATAAAATCTGTCTATTCAATAAATTTAAAAAATTGTTAACTTATTCGTTGTTCATCTGAGTATCGTACTTCCCACTTCATTAACTATGCGAATTCTTCAGATTTGCATAGTGAATTTTAAAGAAGATAAGTTTTGTGTGTAGAATATTATTTAGCACGTTCTATCGAAATAACTACAGTGCTGACAAACTGAGGCTACCAATGTATATTAAAATGTGCGCTTAATAGCGTTAGAACTTTATCTACACCGATGATTAATCGAAAGTTCTCCTAGTTAATTATAATGGTACCAAGTACATAGTTCGCAAAAACTCTTGTTAACATTGTATTTTAAATAGAGGTAATTAAATCTCCAGGCCAAGAATGGTTATCTAAAAACATTAGTAAATACGAAACTGTTTTGTTTTTGTTCGTAAATAAAAACTGAACTTAATTTTGTAGGAAACCACTGAATTGCTGGTAGAGAGTGGTATTTAATTTTAAAAAAAGACATATGAATCACAAATATTACAGTTTATTGAACAAAATTAACAAAGTAAATTCTATATAATTTGTTAGCTCTCCTTTGGGTAGCAAGCGTAGAAGTTCTGCACAATCTACAGAAAGTATTCCTTATGGTAAAGGCTCTCCAACAACAACCAGAGTAAATGACTGGGGAACTGCACCCAGCGAAGCAACAAATCTTCCTCCAAGATATGATGCCAATCAGTCACAGCTTGAGGAGGTATCAGAAATGTCCACCCAAGATCTAGACACCCCACAGTCTCCACCTGTTTCAAAACTTCCATCCACAGTAAGTCAAACATGGCAGACTAACTTGATGGCATCCTTGTAAAGTAGTAGCTTAAATGTTAAAATATTACTTTTAAGGAGACCAGTGCTTCAAATACTAGAAGTTAAAGGGCTTGTTAATCTTTTTGGATTCTTCTGAATATTACAATATAACTTACAAGACTCCTTTTGTAAGGGTTGACAGAATTGGTTTAAATGCTATGGAAAATGAATTACTTTGTGTGTTTTTTGTAAATATAACTGAATGTGTCATCCATTTTGTTTTCACTGAAGTAAATAAGTAACATTTAAACAAAATAAAAGTATATATAGTTGAAAATTTTAATTTATGCTCTTTTGTTGTGAATTGAGTTTTTATATGACTCAGTCTGTAGCTTAAGAGCAAAACATACAAGTTTATTTTCCTTTTCAGTACTGTTTATTTAAGACGTTAAATTATTTTAAGTAGTAATTTCGAAATATGAAATGTTTGGATTAAAACTACTGAAAGCTCCATCATATCACACTGACTCCTCCTGGTGTATATTTTGCAGTTATGATTTCCTTTTAAAACTCCAAAAGTTTCATGTACTTGTACACATTCTGAATAACTATGTATGTAAACTAATGTAGAAACATTTTGTGAGGGTATTGAAGACACTGTTACATTAGTGTTGGAGCTACACGTTTAAGTAAAATTTAAATATCTAAGTCATTAATTCAGAAAATAATTTGGTGTGATTTTTACATTGAGACTGATAAAAGCAATTTAAGCAAAGGATCTTTATTTTCTTATTTTGCTACCAGTCACTAATACTGATATGAAGCCTATCTTGCATGCTGGAAACCTGACATGTAAAACATAACTACCAGTCTGTATTTCTATAATGATTTTATTTATATTTTCTTTGAATTATAATAATATAATTTTGGTTTTCAAATGATTTACAGTTTTAAAATAATGCCTAAGCATTATTTCTTACATGCTAAGTTCTGTGGAATATATTCTAATCCACTTTTAACAAAAATAGTTAATCTAAGAAGTCCATCCAATTCCATTCTTCAATGGATATATGTATTAAAAAGTGACTTTCTGTTAATTACAACTAGATTCAAACAACAGTTGAAAAGGACAGCAGTGGCTTATCAGATATGCTGAGATTTCCTGAAGCAGTGCGCTCACTATTGCTGGGAAGGTTTGAGGAACCATTACCACCATGTTCTGTTAAACAGATATCTCTTTACTTCACTGCTGATTTTAACGGTAGGATTTAAACATATATTGGTGAGATGATGATAAAAACTATCGTAATAACTGCAATTAGTATTAAATATTTTGGAATATGGTAAATACCGCAACCATGTAGGTCTGTTTCTTTTGAGTTTTGTTTTAAATCTTTCAACACCTAAGTGATTAAGGAATTTGAAATTGTAACTTTTGATATTTGCTTTTTGTTTTCTTTTTAAAGGTGATGGTGAAAAGGCCATAGAATATATAACAGTACATCAGCCAACAAGGCCTTTTGACCAGTAACAGGTGTTATAAGGCTGACTAGTATACAACAAACACAAAGACTGCATAAATAAAAACTGTAATTATGTGAACTAGATTAATATAATAAAGTGTAATTATTATCAATTTTTATTTCAGTTATTTTCTTATCAGAATTATAGTATGGATTAATAACATACTATTGTTTATTTTAACAACAATTATTTATTATAACTTATTTTTACTTCTCTTAACTGTACTCATCATTCAGAAAAACTGGAAAATAAGCCACTTTAGTCTTGTTTGGAAATTAGAAAGATATTTTTCACAAGTTATTTGTCGCATGATTATTAATACTTTATACCATATATAGTATAAAATATCTTATTATACATGTAATTATTCAGGTTTGGTAATTATTTGTTTCCTTAATAAAATGTAAATTGAATTTTGATTGTTCTGATTCTTCACAAATATTGTAATATTATGATACTGTATAAAAGAAAGATAAACACTGCCTCATCACTGCATTGTGTGGTACAGTATTGGTTTTTGCAGTACAAAGTATCTTATAAGCTTAAATCTACTCTATGTTTATGTTCATATAAAAATAAACTCCAGAGAAAAACATACCTTAGAGCTTGGTGAGATTTCTTTTTATCTTTCTGAGCCTAACAAAAATCTCATTTAATGTAATCTTACCAATCTATAAAGCAGTCTAGCAAAAGTTTAATTTTCTGCACATCATCAAGCCTATCATATCTAAGGTTGGCAAATTTAACATTAGGGCTAGTATGGATATGTTTGCCTGTATATACTTATTTTTCATGATGTTCTGATTTTTAATAATAAACTTTTCAATCATAAATTCTGTAAAAATAATCATAAACAACTTATCCAAACCCTTACAATGTTGAATTCCAGCTCAGTTAAACTTCAAATGTCTCATATTGGCACAGTGGTATGTCTGTGGATTTGTATCCATGGTGGGCAGTGCACAGATAGTCCTTTTCAGAGCTTTGTGCTTAGTAACAGACACCTTCAATTAATAAACCTCAAATTCTTGTACTTTCTTAAAAGAGCACATGTTTACCCAAGTAACCCTTAATTTCTTTATTTATAACACGTTCTTTTCAGAATTCATAATATTGTTTAACAAAAGTCTTGTGCTTTCTTTACAACTTTTAAACACTTTTTAAAGGCTTCAGTCTTTCCTAAATAATGAGAATACAGCCCTTTTCTTTTTTCTACACATTTCCATATTCCTCTAATGCAAGAAATATATCTTCTACATATATGCATATCATGTACAGGACACTTTACACTTTTCATTATTCACGCATTTCTTCTAAATATTTTCCATACTACTAATCTAGTAAAAAACATGCCAAATAATGTATTTTGTTTTGGGTTTTCAGAAACACTGAAAGAAAATAAACTCTCTGTTTCATGTCCAGAAATGTGTTTATTTTATTCACACATGAAAATAAATATTTCCTGTTAATTTTTATTAAAACAGAAATATTTCAAAATATTATTATAGTCACCTCAATTTACTGTTATTTGTATAATTTTGATGAGAGGAAGCAAACTTTACTTTATGTATCTCATTTTTCAGGAACATAAATCTAGGTATGCTTCACCAAATTCTTTATAGGTTTTTCTTGTTGTTTCTATCTTAACACTTAGCTTATTTTTTGAAAAACAAGAGTAACATTTTTATACTTTTCACTAATTAGCTATTAGAAATTACAAAAACATTTATCTTATTTACAGAAACTAGAATTTTCAGGTTTAACATCTCAAAAATGTCTTATAAATTATTTCATACATGAGTAAGATTTCTGATTAATATCATCTACATGAACTGCAAAAGGGTAATATTTTAACCTGCTATCAGAAAGACAAGAGTGTCAATTTTATTCATTATGTTCCCAGAATGAATAAAATCTTTACCATTAAGATTTTCTTGCCTCATTTTCATGCCTGTTTGAACCTTTTCTGAAGTGTATTAGTCAGAGGTATTTACAATGATAAGGTATATAGCTTTAAAAATTAGTTAGAATTGCACAACTATTTTCATAATAAATCATGTAATAACGATATTTTATAATTAACTGGATGTGCACAGGATTGGACTAACTCCATAATGGAAAAAAGATATTGACTGTAATTCTGAATTTGTAAAGTGTCCCATGTCCACAAAAAATTGTGTTACTAAAGATTTCATACAAAAAGTATTTCTATGAAATGCCAAAAACAGTCTGAATCAAGCTAAGACAAGTTGGAATATGAGGTGGGTTTCATGCAAAGAATATATTTTTTTGTCAATTGTGCAGCTTGTAAATTAAATTTGCAAACCCTCCACAACTTTTCTCTACTCTAGCATGAACGTTTGCAAAATTGGCATGGTAAGTTAATATGAAAAGTTTATAACTGATATCAAATGCATAATACCATATTGAATAGCACACCCCCTCACCCCCACTGGCTCAGCAATAAGTCTGCAGGTTTACGATGCTAACCATATCTCTTACGTAAATTTTCCCTTAATAACTACCAACCCAATGTCGAAGCATATGCACTTTAATCTATGTCCGTGCAATTAGAGCTAAACATTTCAATTCCTAAATAAAATAGATAAAAATGATAGCAAATAAAGTAACAGGTTACTATTATCAGTTCTAAACAAATGTAATATAAAATAAAATTATGTGTGTCAAAGATAATGTAATAAATATAAAAACCATCAAAATTGAAAAACATTTTCAAAAGTAGTTGTACCATGTCACAAGCATTTCATTATTACATGATAGTACTGAAGTAAAGAGGTGGCTCTTGAGGAAGGAGGTTTTGTACTAGGAGAACTTAAAATTTTTATATATTTTTGTTGTATGTGCTTGAAAGATAAACTAATGGCAAATTGTTTTGTAAGATTGACAAAATTATTTTAGTTCAATATAAATAAAGGTTACTTAAGTGAAAACCTTTATGTACTAAGAAGCTATATTTAAATACAATGTCTTTATTACCTTTTATAGGATGTCAATGATTTTATATTTTTAAAAGAATTAAATAATATATTAAATTGTGAAAATCATCCAGGAAATAACTATTACTTTTAGAAACAGTCATGCTACTGAAAAACTTGAAGGAGTTTAAAACTTGTTTCATGAATGTGGAAAATTTGAGATTTATTTCTGATACCAAGTTTACAATATTTATGCAGATAGATAGATATGTCTTTTATATTTATTTATTATTACCATAAACCATTTTCTCTCTTCTTTTTCTTTCATTCACCATTTGTATAAATACAGATACTCAAGTAGAGAGATCTGCTTTTATGGAGAGCATTTTTCCAGACCTGAGGTTGCGATGTGCTGAAAATGATTATGAACTCAATGTGGTAGATTTACACTTAGGCCTTAATGGGGACTGCTTAGATGACCATAGTTTCAAGGAAGTGTGCTTGGATACTATCAGGGAATTAAGAGGACGAGGACAACTTATTACTGTGGTAAAGCAATATGTATACATAGTGTAACACATTAATTTCATGAGAAAAACATTTGGTGTATAATTATATACCTTACGCTATGTAACCTAAATTGATTAAATATTTTAGAAAAGATATTTACTACTTAATAGAAATCAGGCAATTTATGAAAACTTTTATTTACCTTGAAAGTGATAAAATTAGGAATATTAAGTGTTATGTAAGCAAAAAAAGTAAATATTTCACAAAATTAATGTGGACATTACTTCTCTGTGGTATTTACTCTCCTCTACTGTGAACTGTTTTTGAGTCAGTAATGTATCATAAATATCTGATAATTCCTACACCAAATATATAACACCATTTTGAATACATACTGTAAAAGGTTATGGCATGCACACTTTGACCAGCACCTGTGCACATAAAGCTAATTTTATTGGATCAGTAAGGTTAAGTATGTGTTATTTTGCTTTTAGAGATAAATTCACCAAAGTTACACATGTTACTGGTTTTTCCAAGTTATTTATTTTTTATCTTAGAAGGATAGTTATGAAGAAAAGCTCAGTAATTGGATTAAACTTTTTATTGAATATATAGTAATAGGACGAGTAAAAGGGTTAGCAAATATTTATGAAATTCATAGGTTAAATATTGGTTTTAGAATATTGTCTGTTCTCTGACATAGCATTATCTTCTTTTATTGTGATTCAATCATTTAGAGTGTGATAATGTATGATGTATGAAACTTTCAGCTTCAATTACTTAGACATTATAAGCTTAAAAGAAGATCTATTACTGCCTTTTTAAAAGAAGCATATCTAGGTACATTAAATCTGTACTTGTCAGTTTCTATGCTTTTTATTTTTATAAGGTCTTCCTTAATGAAGTTTTGGACACACCTTTGTTACCACGAGAGATTTTAGCCACTGATTTTGAATCTTTCAAAAGCAACATAGAATCTGAGGAGAAGAAACAACTATTTGAAAAATGGTATTTTCTGGATGAAAATGCAAATCCTTTGTCCTATATCCTTTGTCCTATCAGTGAACACCTTCCTTGTCTTCTGGAGGAATTACAAGACACTAGATTAGAGGCTATTAATGAATGGAGAAAAGAATCAAAAGAAATGTTAGAGACTCTATATGCAGTTTTAGGAGAAGAAGAGAAGTCCAAGTATTTAATAACAAGTTAGCTATATTTTGATACCAACTCTGGAAATATTGGGTTTTATTCAAATTGACAATTAAAAAATAATTTTTTCAATGATTGTTAAGATTAAATCAGTTTAAAAATATAGTTTTTGAATAATCTACTCTGAAAAGTATTCTACATGTTAGCCATAAAAATATAAGATCATATTGACAAACATAAAGTAACCAAATTTCAACTAACTCAAATGTAATAAAATGAAAAGTAATTATTAATTGTCGTTTTGAAAACTGTGATGAAAAATCAAACATTAAAGCTATTATCAAAATTTATGAGCTATAAGATGGTTATAAGAATGATTTATTTAGTTCAGAGGTTTATTTTCTTAAATTATGTGTAAAAATAATATAGAATCTTAATTACGATTCTCATCTGGAAACCAATAAACAAATAAATGGCATACCAGTTGGTACACAATAGGAAACAAAATGGATTCTCATGAAAACTGAACGTATTTTTCAGTTTGCTTTACAGAAAACATTTAATAATCTCTGAAGCTTCAGGTAAATTTAAGATTTAAAAAAAATTAACCATGTGTTTTCACTCTGCAAACAATTTAGTATTTTTATTCAAAATTTGTATTGTTGGATGCTTTTAATAATCCAACATAAAGTTAACTGTTGTGCATTTTTAATTCTCTTTGAAAATTACCAGTTGTTGATTTAATTCTTAATTGCTTAAACTGATCAAATTAATGTTCTTATGGTTTGAAGCACAAATATATTTTATCATTCATGTAAATTCTATTATCAGAACAAAGCTAAGATTCATTAGTAACTCTTATCAGCTAATTACAAAAACTTCTTTTAAGTCTTTAGTGGTGTAGTTTTTGTCAATGCATTCATCTTTAGATTATTTTGTAGCAAAAGACTGTTTAGAGCCAAATATCTTTCCAGTTACCTTTATTGGCTATTTTTTTCTTTATCTTAATATCTTACAAACTAAATATAAATCATGCTATATCAACATTAGGTAACAGAATGTGTATTATTGCATTTGAAGACTTCAGGGTTAGACTATTATGAGTTTAGTACACCTAGCAATACACCATCATCTAACTCAGTTCTTTAAGTTTGAAGGTGAAGACGATTTTGTCATATCATTTTTAACCCTAACACCAATTTTTATACATTTTTCACTGAAAGTTGTTTAATATTTTTCAGCTAGAAATTTAAATAGAATTTTTTTTGGCTTTCTAAATTGCAATATGTATTTAACTGTTAATAAGAATTAAATAGTACTTAAGTGGTTTTTAACTAATATTTAATTTGTTACTTTACAAGTATAGTTGTGACATGTATTTAAACATTTAAATTATGACTTTTTTCAGAAATTTACTGATATACCTAAATGTTTCTAAGATACAAAACTTTTAGTACACCTTCATGGATACATGACAATGTAAATGTTTAGGCTCCATATACCTGCTTAATATTACAAATATTATTGTTCAGTGAACTGGCTGCGCCAACTTTGATTACATTTGACAGATAAAAACATGTAGACAATCTAAAGATTAAGTTTTAACTGAATAAGAAACTTGACAAACACTTTGTTGTTTTAATTTTACAACCTTAATAGCACTAATGAGAGCTCAAC
The DNA here is from genome assembly GCA_011833715.1 of Carcinoscorpius rotundicauda. Lineage (NCBI taxonomy): Eukaryota > Metazoa > Arthropoda > Merostomata > Xiphosura > Limulidae > Carcinoscorpius > Carcinoscorpius rotundicauda. The sequence goes on along the minus strand of CM022391.1, from coordinate 161,415,454 downwards.
TGAGTGTGGAAGTCAGTAGAAAATGTGGGAAGCTAATGCCAAGTGAAAATGACATTCAATGCTGTTCATAAAATGAGTACTTTTGAATTAGACAAATACATAGTGTGATGGAGTTCAAATTGCTTTTTTAATTCCTAACATTGCCAGTTACTTTTACTAGTTCATTCTAAACATAAGGTACAATTCTAATAAAATAGTATGTATCATGTAACCCTCACTTAAGACGAAACCCTTAACTGTGAAGTGTGTTTTTAAGTGGAACACAGTTGGGTGTTATTTCAGTGTAAAACTGCACAAAGGACCATCTGTATACTATGTGGAATTAGATTCTGGATTTTAGCATTGTAAATCCATAAATTCATTCAGATAATATTATCATTTTTTCAAGACTGACCCAATCTGCAGTCTTTAACACTGACTCTTTCTTAGTGAGGAATAAAGGCAAGAGAATTTGAGTGAGATAAGTATTATTGAAAATACATTTTCATCTTAAGAAATTGTTAACATTTCTGAATTGTATTGTTGGTAATACTATTGAAATATTTGTTCTATCTTTTCTATCAAATCATTTTTGCAATTTAATTGAATTTCAGTCTTAGAAGAGGAATTAAAAACAGCAGTTTTTGATGACCCTTCCATGAATAAACACTGTTTGTGGCTACAACGGAGGTTTACTCATCGATCTAAAACTGATGACTCTACTGCTTCTGATGAAAGTCAAAACAAGAGTTTTAGTGCCAAGCTTGATGAAAGCACTGCTTTAAAACTACGGTCAGTGAAGATGCACTTAGAAGAACATTTGTCAGAGTCACAGAAGTTAATATTTCGTGTTAAATGGCATGATGGCACCATTGACCCAGTTGCTGTACCACAACATTCTGAATACTTAAATGAACTGTGTACAACAGTAAAGGAAGAGCTGTGTAAAATAATCGATGGATTACATGAGGAGCTTATTATGGAAGAATCTCACCAATTGTATAAAGGTTGTTTTTTCATACATAAAATAATGCTTAAGGACAACAAGGGACCTGTTAGTCCATCTTGGCTGTCCCATCCTCTAAGCCAAACTAAAATTATTAAATAAGAAAAAAATAATTTTAAAGCTAGCCCTTATCCTTCATATATCTATCAAGCTTTTTTTTAAAAACTTATTCAAATTTACTGTCTCCACAACATTTGAAAGCAACTCATACCATAGGCCAAACATTTAAAAAAAAAAAATTGTCTAAACTGAAGACAGCTTCTACTTTACGTAAATCCATGTTTATGTCCCCTAGTTCTTCAGTTCTCACTGTTAATTATGAAAAATGTTGATGCATCAATATTGTCAACTCCTTTCACAATTTTAAACACTTCAATAAGATCCCATATAACTCTTCTTTTCTCAAGAGAAAACAGTTTTAGAGATCGTAATCTCTCTTCATATGACAACCCCTTCATTCCAGATACCATTTTAGTAACCTCCTGTGAATCTTTTTCAAGAATTCAATGTCTTTCTTATGATAAGGATTCCAAGACTGAACACAGTACTCCAAATGTGGCCTGACCAGTGATATATATATACAATTAAATTATAACCTGTTTTATACTTGTATTTGGTGGTTTTGTAGATACAACCTAAAATTATATTTGCCCTACTACAAGCAATAACACATTTCTTGGATGGCATTAAGAGACTAATCAATCGTTACGTGAAAACCCTTTTCTTTTATACCACTTTTAATGTTATTCACATCCAAATTACATTAATAATTCAAATTATGATAACTCACATGCAATATTTTACGTTTATTATAATTAAAACCCATCTGCCATTTATATCCCCAATCACTAAGTGATGGAAATCCTTTTGCAAAGTGGTAGCTTCCTTTTGACAGCTAGCAATACCAAAAACCTTGATATCTTCAGAAAGTTTAAGTAATTTATTGACCATTCTTTTGTCTTTGTCATTTAATATAAACCAAATAGAACACTGGTCTTAAGACTGAGTCCTTAGGTACACCTTTTGCAACATTAATACAGTTTGACTGAACTCCATTTTATAACAACCCTCTGCTTTCTTTCGTCAAGTCCATCTTCTATCCAATTAATTAACCCATCTCCTCACACCTATAGAGACAAGCTTCTTTACAAGCCTTTCATTTAGTACTTTGTCAAATGTTTTCTGAAAATTCAGATACACCAAATCTAAACCCTAATGCTCATCTACATATGCAGCAATATTTTCAAAGCATGTCAAAAGATTTTACCTCAGTGGAACCATGTTGGTTTTCTGATAAAAATTCTAAACTTTGTTAAATGATTTTGCAAAGTATTTTTTTTATTATGCCTTCCAAAACTTTTCTCACATAAGATACGAGACTAATACATCTATAATTGCTGTGACAACTTCTGTTACCTTCCTTGAAGGCAGGAGTGACATTAGCTAATTTAAAATCTGTTGGTATTTGTCCAATATTCAAGGACTTACAAAATATTGTGGCAAATGGCTCACATATCCAGTCCTTGAACTCCTTTAAAACCCTGAAGGAAATATCGTTTGGCCTAGGAGCCTTATCATTCTTTAAACTTCCCAATTTTCTTATAACAAGCTTAGAATCTAATATACCCAAGATTTGTGAAGAATTGTAACTTTTAATGTTAAATTAAAAATTGAATAACAGGTTTACATTCATCCTAAAAAATGATTAATGGAAGTATTCTTGTACTTTTAGCTTTTCAAGTTGGAACAAAAGATATTCCATATCCTATACACTTAGTGTAATTATTTTAAATGTGTAAATTACAATTAAGGTAGTAAGGTTATTTTCATATAACATATAGCATTTAATAAGCCTTCCAGTGGCTCAGCGGTATGTCTGCGGACTTGCACACTAAAATCCGGGTTTCGATACCCGTGGTGGGCAGAGCACAGATAGCCCATTGTGTAGCTTTGTGCTTAATTCAAAACAACAACAACAGCATTTAATAAAAAAAATAACGATGCATAAGTATGTTAAAAATATATACTCACATAAGTTTGTGGTGAAAAGTTTTTGTTTTCTATACATTTTTGAAAACCAATATATTTTGAGAACTGCAAAAGACCCATGCCATATGCTATTAATAGCATTTCAAACTTAATACTGCAGTTATCAGCCAACCAACTAGAAGAAACTATGTTGAATAAATGTTGGATTTAATGAAAGAAGATAAAACAACATAAAAACTTGATTCACTTAGTTTGATGGTTGAATCACTTAAAAAAAAGGGCAACTGAAGTTCAGTATTTTTCAGTAAAACAAAATGATGCTTTTTTAATAATACCGAGTCTCTTTCTTTTTACTTCTTCAACCTTTACAGCTAATAAATTGTTTCATTTAAACATTTGATATAGTAGTAACAAAAAATATAAAAATATTTTCAGGTATAGAAAACCAACTTTACACTGAACTTGTACAACAGGCTGCTACCTGTAAAGCCCTTCTTTCCTCATTTGTTGGCCGTCAAGAACTTCTTGCGGAACTGCAAGCTTATATAATCTCTGATTCTAATCACCCCATTATTATTCACGGACCTGCTGGCTGTGGGAAAACTGCCCTTGTAGCTCAAGCTTCTCAACTGTGCTCTGATTGGTTACCAATTGCTCCTGTTATTGTGCGCTTTGTAGGAGTTACACATGAATCTAGAACACTTGAGCAAGTACTGCGCAGTATTTGTGAACAAGGCTGTGCTCTCTTTGGTGAGCATCCGTTTATAGCATCAAAGGTAAGGTGAAGACTTCTGAAGCCTGTCAAAGCTACACAAGCTTAAGTCATAAAATAAACGTTATATGTCAAAATATGAACTGTTCTTATTCTTGGAAGGAGCTGTTTAGATAATTTATAATATGTGTTTAACAGGGAGCCAGTATAATTCAGTTGAGAACATATGAATTTAATTAAGTCACAAAAAAATATGATTCTTCTAATAAGATCTGTGAACTAAGGTTTTTAATGCTTTAATAAATTATTAAATTAGATTATACAAATAAGAGGTAAGAATATTGAAGAAAAACCAGCAAGTATAATTATTGTTATAAATTAACTGCAGATGATTTTATAATGTTGTTTCTAGGTTTTATTTAAGGAAATTTTGAAAGTTAATTCAAGACTAATGAAGGTCTCTCAATGACTTAAGTAGTTGCAACAGTTACAAATACCCTCTATTAAAGTCTCTAAACCATTGGTGTAACATAGAGATTTGCTCCAGTCTTCACACACAATGTTAGGTGACAGAGAAGACTGTATTCTAACGTTTGTAGAAGAATTTTATCACTGTTAGGTGCATATTGCTGTAGAAATACTGATATGTTACTTATCACTTACAATAGAATGTTTTTGTCATTATGTAAAAGACGGTCTCTTACTACTGTTAAATTTAAGCACTTTGCATGTATCTTTATGGTTGAAACTAAAATCTTTTTACTGTAGAATTGAATATTATATTGTTCAAATATAGACAATAATCTTAGAATTGGGAAATTGGGTCAGAAATATATCTTTCAAAGCAATATTTTGAAATCATTTGCTAGATTCCTTTTGTACGAATACTCATCAGTCAATTTTTAATATTTAAGGATATGTGATCGAACATGTCATATCCCTCTTCTAGGAGCTGCACAAGCATTTGAACAAAATGTATGCACAGGGAATAAAAAAAGTTAAAAGTCAATCAAGCTAGTTAGAGGGAAGTTTTGATCTAGTAATGTCTAAGATATGTAATGTAAATTATGGAAAAAATATAAAACCAAGGTCAATAAGAAAACAAGCAGTTTAAAATCTAACCTGTTTTCGTTGTTAATCTTTTAATATTATGTTTTGGATCTTTATCTCTAGCTACCAAATTTATTTTAGAATCTTTATGAGTTTATAGTAAATTTCTAGTTTGAATTAATCAATCAAAGTTCAAGAAATCATAAACCTATATTGGGAGGGAGGGCAAAGTGAGTATAGGAAATTGAGAGCTTTTCCCTTCTACTGTCCCAATACTTATAGGCTAAATTTTTTCTTTCTTTTTCAAAATTATAGAATAAAATCTAAACTGTTGTAATTAATTGTAATTACTTACATGCTATTATAAAATACTGTATTCATATTGAAGTTTTTTTCTACTTCTATAAAAAAAGAAATGCATTGCCACTATGGATAATGTCTTGGAACAAACTATGTGTGTGAAGAATATTTAATTTTTCTACTTTTGTAACTAGAGTGGTTGGGAACCTAACCAAGTTCTTGAAGTAATTATGGACAAGGTGTCATCCCATCGTCCACTGATAATCTTTATTGATGGAATAGACCAGGTTGATTCATTCAGTAGTAAAGACCTTCAGTGGTTACCAGCTGAACTGCCAAAACATGTGAAACTGATACTTAGTGTTCGAGATGAAACTGATGAATTTCAGGAACTAAAGGTAAGTGCCAAAATCAAATATGAGTAATGGCATAAAAAAATTGGGTTATACACATATGTCAGCACCAATGCTGTTTTAAATTTATTCAGAGTAATTACTAAACAGTAGGTGTTTTTTTCTGTACAAAAAACTAATCAAAAGACAAGAGGAAAATCAAAATAGTCATATAGAGTTTGCTTTACATATTACAAAATGTTAATAACTTTAGAGTTACTGGCAAAGAATAAATCATTTATCTTTATTAAGTAAATACACAAAAATAACACACATTTGGCATTTATAACTTAAATCGTGTATATGACTTCACTAAGTTTGCAACATCAGTGGTTGCTCATGTTCAAAAAATATTATTACTGTAGACAAGGCCTGCTAAAAGGTATTCATTGCCATAGGCAAACCTTCAAGTTGTATGCTTTCCCC